>CM050665.1:8485729-9744203 GCA_027574665.1 Rhynochetos jubatus | reverse complement strand
GCTTTTCAGTGATTTATAGGCTTCTATTAAATGGACAATATACTTCTGTGCTCCTCGAGGGGGTAAACAGTAATCTAAGGGCTCGGGCTTGCTGATCTTTTTTTCTTTCTCTCCTTCCTCTTCCACATGCACAAGAGGCTGCCGTTTAATTAACGGGGAGGTGGGGAAGAGCCCGGCCAGACGCCTTGCTGACGGCTGCCTTCACCAAAGCCCGGTCCCCCCGCGGCGAGGCAGCAGCTCCCTGCACTGACACCCCATTTGCGCCGTACCCTGAGGGTGCTGGCCCCCTCCCCCCCCCCAGTTACTCATCCGCCCTCCCCGGGAAGTCTCCCACCTTCCCCCTCCGAAAACCCTGGCGCTGTGACAGGCCTAAGCAGGGGGATGGTTAGCCCTGATTGCTTCCAGCATCGCTGCCCACCAGCCGCGTCTGCGAAAGGGACGCAGCCCGCCCCAGCCGGGCTGGATCTGCCCGGATGGTTCTGCAGCGCAGGAGCGATGCAACTCTGCTTCTGCTCAGGAAGGGATGGGGATGCATTAATGTTTTGTTCCTCCTAGATACAATTGAAGGGATTTCTCCTGCCTGGGGTATCTCCCCCAGTGATGGAGAAAGCTCCTGGCCAGCCGCTCCGTCACGCCTCGTGCTTCAGGGACACACGACGCTGCCGTCAGCAGCCACTACACCCCCGCTCCCCTCCGCAGCCTGCGAGGACCAGCAGCCCCGAGCCCCAGCGAGGCCAAACCCTCCCGGCTGGCACAGGGAAGGGACACCAGATCGCTTTTTCCAAACCCAGGCCCTTCAGCATTTTCATTCCAGGCTGGATTTCGGGGGAGGCCAGGGAGGGTCAGAGCAGCAGGACGAGCCAGCGATGGGGACGGCGCAGAGACTGCTTATCTCGGCGGGGGTCACGCCGGGACGTGGTTTCTGGAGCGGTGACCCCGGCTGCCACCCCGGCGCAGGACCCCATCCATCTCCCTGCCACAGTGCTCCCCTGCTAACCCTCAGCGCCGCACGCTGACAGACAGGATGGCAATTAAGTTCTCGCTGAACTAATTCACTTGAGCCTGTCTACATTTCAAACAGCTTTGGAGATAGGCTCTGTTTACAGAGCCTGCCGCCGTTTATTATTTTTTGGGGGGGGGTGTTGCATGGAGCGGGGAGGGGACATGTCATTTGGGGAAGATAAATAGGGCAGAAGACCCTGTGAAGACAAAGGGCTGAGCGTGGCCCCGCTCGGCCTTGGGACAGGCCAGCTCTGCAGAGGGAGCAAGGAGAGGAGTTCCCGGCTCCCAGCTCTGGCTGAGGACGTGCAAAACTCGGTGCATGCACCCGGGGGCTCATCCCGGTCGTACCCCAGGCTATTGCCTGGGCTGCCCCAGCTTGATGCCAAGGCAGAGGACAGCGCGGCATGACTGCAGCTACCCTCTACGTGGGTCACCAGGGGGAACGCCAGGGAAGTGGGAGGGTAGAAGTAGGGGAAATCCCTTTGGGAGAGCTGCCACGTTCAGAGAAGGGGCCTTTCCTGCAAGGAAAGGTTTGGGGAGCCACGGAGAGGCAGGGAAACCACGGCACATGCCCTGCAGAGTCGGGAGAAGCCGCTGGGGCTGGAGCCACCCAGGACATGCCCGTCCAAACCCCCCCAGGCCTCCCAGCACAGCCCTCACCCCTGGCTCACCCCTGGGGGCCACAGGTGCACAGCACCCACACCACCCGGTGAGCCCTGCTGCCCCCTCTGAAAGCCCCGCCTGGGGGGTCCCACCAGCTGCGAGGGCTGGGCCTCTCCCCAGAGGTTGCAGTACCATCCTGTGGTTCTCCAAAAACAAATCCTTGTTTTCCCGAAAGGCAGATACGTGTCTCCGACCCAGGGCAGCCCGCCCCGGATTCCTGCCTGGAAGAACCGGCGCGAGGAGCCCGCCTCGGCTGCCGGCAGACCCGCCTGATGATTGTTCTTGGCAAACGAAGTCGTTAAACCATTGAAAATAGCTAATAAGGTCTGACTTCATTAAACGGCACGAGGCCTCACAATGCCCATCGTCACTTTTTCCCTTTGCCTCACACCGCCGCAGCATCCCAGATGGGAACTACCCAGCCCCTGGCTCGGGATGGGGCGTGTGCTGACGGGCGTTGCGGAGGCACGGATAAATAATAAGAATTAAAAAAACTACCTCTCCCTACCCCCTTGTCTTTCCTTCGCTTAGATCAGGTCCCGTCTGGAAGACAAAAACGCTGCCTGGAAGTCAGGGTTTGGAGCGATACAAAGGGGAGTCTTGTCTGAAAAGGCTGGCCCGGAGTCAAAGCGGTGAAGTGATCGCTGTCCGGGGCTGTTTGCACAGCAGCGACTCCAAATCGTATTTCACTGCAGCAGCAGAGAGTCTTCATCGGGTTTCTCCAGATTTCGGCTCGGGTCTAGTTCTCGCTGCAAGGTTATTAAAAACACTTGAACCTGAAACAGCCTCCTTGTGTCCACACCTTCGCTGTTTGTTATTATAAACAAGGGTGTCGGGGCCATTAAAAATAAATCGAAAGGGGTAAAATATAAGCAAGAAATACAAGGAAACAGAATGATTGAAAACACCCATTCCAGCATCCAGGGCTGACAATTCCTGCTCACAGGAATGCTGTCTGTGCTAGAGAGAGGGAAAAGAATCCCTCGGTTTTCTTTACAACCAAACTGCAGCCTTGTCCCAGCCGGGGATGCCGAGCTGCAGGGAATGGAAAGAGGAACGGATCCAACTGCCAGCCCCAGATCCGACCGCTCCTGGACTCTGACGGGGATTGGTGCCGGCACATGATTGCTCCCACCAAGGGGTGTGAGTGTGGCGTCTCACAGCCACATCACCTGCTGCAAACCGGCCGGGCACCGAGCAAAAGCCAGCGCATTCCCTGTGCCCACGAGGGCATCTGGAAACCCTGCCGGCTCTTCAGAGCGGGACGAGCGGCTTCTGCGGCAGCGCTCTGCGGCGGGGCCTTGGCCGAGCAAGAAATGACGGGTGAGACCACCAGAAACCCGCTCTCACCTGCAAAGGGTTACTGGGGCAGCACCTGCGGGGCACAGCGGCCCTGGGAGCTGGCTTTGCTTCTCCTCCCAGCGGGAGGCAGGGCTGGGAAGCACAGAGGGGAGTGATGGTAAAGAACAAGGGCCCAAAAACCCGTGGTTACGAGCGAACCATGGGAGCTGCCGACACAGCTCGTGGTCCTGCTGGGGCAGCCGCAGGCACAGCCGGGGTTAACACTGGGAACAGGCACTTCACTACACCGCTCTGTTCAGAGCATCTGATTACTTGACCTTCTTAAAAAGCTTTAAAAAACAAACAGAGAAGCTGCATTCTGGTCTTGTTCACAGCAGGACACGTCAGTGTTACTGTACACAAATGCTAGCAAACTGTGCTTGCGGAATTAAGTTAGGATTGTTCCCAAAAGCAAGACCTCTGGGCTCCTACCTGGGAAGACACAAAGTGCGAGGTGCAGCAAAGCACCTGGTAAGCTCAGGCTCGCCGGCACACCCGGCTGGGCATACTGGCAAGCAACTTGTCACCCGCTGCTGGCCGGGTGGGCTGGCCTAGAGCACCCCTTCACCCTGGCAGCCCGTGCTGCCCCGTGCGCCCACCTCCTCGACATCCCTGCGGCAGAGCCTGCCTGGGGCTGGAGCTGGGCCCTCCCCTCCACCACATCCACCTTCTGGGAGCCAGAGCTGCCAAGTGGCTGAGAAGCTGTGAGCCCATCGCCCAGCTCCTTCTGCCTTTCACGGCAAGGTGGTGAGAGTGTTAACGGGCCAGAGGGCAGAGGCACCACTCCCTGGGGTAAGGACACCCCAAGCCAGAGTCCCCCCGTCAGTAACACTGGGGGCCGACCAGGCAGGACACCCGAGACTGGTGGGTGAGAAACCGGACAAGCCAGGGCACTCGATGTCAGCACCGCTGCTCCCACCAGCTGACCGGATAAACTCCTTAGAAACGTCGCTTGACGATTCCTCCCTTCCATGAACCCAGGGCAGTTCGGACCCACTGCAACAGCCGCCCTCATCCAACATCAACAAAATCCCGTAGCCGCTGTCCCGTCTCCAGACCGACACCAGAATCGCTCCGTGCCATGGAGCCCACGTCCAGCACAGTCGTACTCAAGCGTTTGACTTTTGCTGATGCCGGAGAGAAACGATTCGGCAACAGGGCGCCTGGTGCAGGAGCTCTCTGCCCCGCCGGACGTCACCGCGGTACAGCAACTTGAGGATGTTTCTGGAAGCAGCAGGTCCATTTGTCTGGATCATGTGTCTTTCAGGTGGTGCCCATGAAGAAAACAGGGATGGTCTTTGCAAGGAGTATCCACACCTTGGCATTAGCTGAACACTTGCTGATAAGAAAGAGGGTGTGAGAACCCATTCCCGCACTGCTGCTTCCCTGGATACCGGAGAAACCCACGCTTCCACCAAGGTAACAGCAGGAATCTTCACTTTGTCAACACTGGTGTCGTTATTTCGCAGGTTTCCCCCAAAATCTAACCCTACAGTCCCTCATTTCCTCTCCCTCCCGGCACACACGACTGTCACAGTTACGTTGCATCAAGCCAGTGGAGAGGTGCAGCAGAGCAACCCCGCACACCGCTGGCTTCCACTTACTGCAGCCACGTCCGGCTGAGCCGAACTGCAGCACGAGCGGAGTGCCCAGCCCAGGCGCGCTGCCGGCAGACAGGCTGAAGGACGCAGGCACACGGGCAGACAGACTGAAGGATGCAGAAACATGGACATACGCTTCTTGGCCAAGCGAGGCAGAGAGGTAAAAACTTCCCCGGGCACAAATCCCCCACGTGTGCCCTCTGCCCATTCCTCAGCTGTGCGTCGGCAGGGTCCTCGTGCCTCTGACCCCACGGTGATGCCCGGCTCGGGGCTGTACGTGTCTCTCACGTCAACGCATGGCACAGGAGGAGCTGGCTCGCACGAACAGCACGGGAGCGAGGAGCGGGGAACACCAACACAAAAAGCCCAGGGTAGCAAGAGCAATCTCTTGTCTTAGATTCTCACTTCCAAGCAGTGTGATTGTAGGTCGTACAATAAAAACCACGCGTGGGGCTTATCAGAGTCGCTCCAGCCCAAACCCTGAAAAATTATAGGTTATAACGGCACGTTTCTGCCTCGCAAAATTTCATTGCTTGTAAACAGAGATAACTGATCTAAACCACAGCACGCGAACTGATGGGACACCTCCTCGCTCTGAGAAACTGGTTTAAAAGTCTGATTTCCCAAACTTCATTATTCTTCTACTTATTACAGGTAATTATACACCCCAGGTAGGACTGCCACGGGGCTATCGGCTGGATGGATCCAACCTGCCCATCACGCACAGGCTGTGCAAACAACCCCAAACCTGGCGTGGAGAGGCAGGAGCAGGCGATGGGAGCGCTGCCTTCCCGAGGGAATGCGACTCGTTAATTAAGAGCCCTTTGTCCCACCGCTCCGTGGCGACAGGGAGGATTCTGACAAGCAAAGGCTGCCCCGGCCTCCTCGGGTTTGGATTTTCTGGCTGTCAATAGATGAAATTATCGCCCCCAGTTTCAGGAGCTCCTGCTCAGTCCCCAGTACAGCAAACATCTCCCATGGCAGTATTTTTGGGGTTTTTAACCAGAGCTGTAAAGGATGTGTTTTGGGGGGTTGTTTCAGCGAGCGTTTTCACTGACCATCCCCAGCGAAGCTGCCAGGTGCTGGGTGGACACCCCCTTACACCAACCCTTCCAGCCTAAATACCTGCATTATTGTCGTTAAATCCAGCCTTTCTGCCCATTCCCTGAACACTTGTGACATTCAAACCTTCCATAAGAAAGAAACACCTCCATAAGGTGAACTCTCCCCACCCACCTCGCCCCGAGCAGCTCCAGCAGCGATCCCAGGTACCAGGCAATTTGGAGCAGGGTCTATCGGGGGATGTGGAGCCATGGCAAGGCAGGTGAGCTCAACGCTCTCCTCAGGCTGTGGCACAGCAGTGTGGAAGGAAGGAGCCCGCCGTCAGCTGCGGGCACCAGCCCCGCTACACCCTCGTCCGCGGAACAGCATCTGCCTCTGCAAGTAAATATCCCGCACCTCCAGCGGGACCTGGCTGTGGCAGAAACTGCTGCTTGGGTTAGGGCTGAGTGACGTGACGGAGAGCATTAGAAGGGTCTCGTTTCACGCCAGTGGGAGACCAGAGAGGGTCATTTCTCATGGCTCGTGTTCAAACACCAAAGCTCATGGGTGGCGTTACGAGTATTTCTGGAGAACCACACATCAGAAACTCATTTTGGTTTTTTTTATACGTCATAATTAAAAACATGGCCCTGCATGCTGGATTTAATGAAATCCTCCCCTTCTGGCAGGCCTGCACAAGCCAAAACCGAGCTTAAAACGAGTGGACAGTGACCCTCCCGAAGAAGGGACGTTGAAAGCGTTTCTGCTGTACTTACAGGGCAGGAGGAGGGGAAGGGACACAGGGCCCGGGACTGTGTTTTGCTGGGAAGCATGACGACACCCAGGGAAGGAAGAGAACACTCTCAGCCTTCTGGCCTGAATTATCTGCTAACACAAATAATCAAATTCCAGGGACCACACTGCTCCGGCGCCACTCACACGAGGGGGAGGCCCGGCCCAGCGCCGCACGAGCAGGTGGCAGCCGCGTCCCACCCGCGCCGCGCGCTCGAGTGCGATACACAAAATGCGGATGCTCTCCAAGGAAGCCAGCACCGCTCACAGTGTCGTGGGAAGTTTTTAATGGCTCGCTGAAGGCAAGGCCTCTAAGATGTTTACATTAATACTTACATGTTGGATAGCCACTCATTTGGTCTCAGCTGGAAACCAGTCCAAACAGCTGAGAAACATCTGGCCGTTAACCTTGGACAACATCTAATCTGGTAGCCCAGGGATTTAAGAGGTCTCTTCGGAGGGACAGAAGTTTGGCAGGTACCTTGCCGAGATCTCTGCTCCTGCTACAGTTGTTTCTCAAGTCCTGCTCTCCACTCCGGGATGACACGTACAGCCGGTGCACATCCCGATCCCATGTACACGGCATCCGAGTCTCAACGATTACAAAAAGCTGTAATTCAACATTACTCCTAGTTTCCAGGAACACTCCTGAAGGTGTGTGACCGTGTGTGCTCCCCCTGCCCCGAGGGGAGCGAAAGCAGCCGTTTGCCAGCTCACAAACCCACACGCCTCTCCATCACCCTGCCCCGGTCTGTGTGCCCAGGAGCAGTGCCGCCGGCCCTCCAGCCTCCCTCCGCCTGCGCTTACGGCCAACACGGCGGCACGTCTCTGCCCCAAAAGCCTCCTTCAGGCCAACAAAAATCCCGTTCTCTGTAAATCTGGAGACCGCTACCCGGCCAGTTATGAACACGTGGTTTTATAGCAGCTCTATAAAAAGAGCCAGGAGAAGGGAAAAAGGACTCATCGTTTCTGATGAAGATGGCTCAAAAGTTTGCTTCCCTTTTCTTTCCGAAACTCCTGCTTCAGTTGATTCCAAGAGAAACTTGAGCGTTGGCTGTCCTGAAACATTCTTCGGTGAGCAGAGAGCTAATGAAATAATACCACAAAAAATAAATGCTGAGCTGCGGAGAGGGGAAAGGGACTGTTGGACAGACTCCCCTCCTCTGACCCACCAAGGTACCACAGGGATTTCTAGACACGGTGGGAAAAGCCACCAACAACCTGGCTCGAGAGGCAGCAAATTAGGACAGGACCCACATTTCTGAAAACCCTTTGTAGGCTTTATTTAAAAGGAGATAAAGACGAAAAAGGCGACACGATGCTTGACAGATATAAAATGATGACAATCTAGCTTATCTCCTTATCTTCCACATCGTCTTCTGCTCTTTGCTTTTTGGTTACAACAAACGTGGGAGACGTGGGGGGGGACATGTAAAGGCACGAGCACCAAGGACGTAGCACCGAGAAGGGAGGACTAGGAAGATGCTCAATAAAGGCTAAAAAACAGTCTCTCTCCAAGCAGAGGCTGAGCATGCTGGCTCTGGTCCAACAAAGCACTTAAGCATGTGCCTAACTCACATTTGACTTCACTAGGGCTCTTCGCAGGCTTAAAAGTTAAGCACATTCTCCAGCAATCTGCTACAGCAAGACCAGAGAAAAGGCCAAGCCGTGAGGGGACCTGAATCTCAGCGAGCAGCAAGGTCAGCACGCCTTGGAAAGCATCCTAGCCCAAGATGAATGCAATACGGCAATTTTCACGGGCTTAGGAAACTCTAAGCCGTCAGAAAAAGCTTCTTAAATTAAAAATGTATAAAAATTAGATATTATCACTACCAAATTCTCTTCACCTTCTTTCAGTTGTAGGTAGGTAAGGCTGGAGGCAGACACGTATTTACAGGTATGTGCAGAACTGGAAGTGCCTTGTTTCAGAGTAAGCCGATGCCAGCTTGAAAAAACCACACTGAACAGCCTGTGCTGTTTCGTGATGCAGGGAAACGCTGTCCTGTAGGTAACGTGCTGCCCTCAAAGGCCCAACGGCCAATTCCCACCAACAGCAAGGCAAGCCACAAGCAGCTCCAACAACCCTGGCAAGACACCGCCGAGGCTGGTATTTGGCTGGGGGGGGGGGGGGGGGGGCGAGAGCACGTCCCACCGCGTATCCCTGCTGGGCTCGTGCCCCTCGTTCACACTGCCGTAACTTAACGCTCTCCTCTACGTCGCGTCTGCCCGGCAGCGCGCGGGGAGCCCCGGCATCACAGCTCTGGAGCAGCGCTACGACAAAGCGCTCAGCGCGGGCGTTTGCCCCAGACCGACGGGCACGGCCGCGCTCACCGGCTGCTTCTGCTCTGCGTCCCCGTTGGGCTCCACGGTGAACCACAGACGGCACTGGCGTCTCACACGGCAGCCGGGGACACCTCTCAGCTCGAAAATTATTGCTTTAACCACAGTGGAAGGAAGTTAAATTTTAAATTCAGGCCTCATCCAGGCTGGATGAGGCTTGGAGCAACCTGGTCTAGGGGAGGGTGTCCCTGCCCATGGCAGGGGGCTTGGAACTGGATGGGCTTTAAGGTCCCTTCCAACCCAAACCAGTTTGTGATATATGATATAAATCCAAAGCACTGCAAGAAGTTGTAAGCGTAGGGAAAAGGCATATTGAAGCGTATACTCCCTACAGACACACAAAGAGCTTAATTACAACAAAGCAAGAAGCAAACGACAATTAGTCTAATTAGCAATTAAAATCTCACCGCAGTGCTGGTTTTCCCTTAGCAAGTTAATGCCAGTGCAGTGAGAAAGAAACGATAAACAGGCTTTTAATACTGAAATCGATTCAAGATAAATATGAAAAGTGGTTCCCAGAAGAGAACATTTCAAAGGAGCAGCATGCACCTGGCTCAGACCAAGCCTAGCAAAGCCTGCTGGCTCCCTCTGCCGTCCTCATGCTACGAGCGGAGGCGAAAGCTGGCTCCGCACTGCAGGCACTGGCAGGCGAGGGGTTTTATGGAAGGTCCAGGCCATTTGGGACAAGCATGGCTCAGGTACCCTCTGCAGGAAGCAGTCAGGGGCATGGCGATCTCCTCCTCAAACCAGTCAGCTCCCAGGGCGCCGCTTCAGCCGCCTCCAGCGGCACCGGCTCCACCAACAGCATCCACCTTACGGCCAACCCCCGCGTTCGTGTCTTTCTCTCAAGAGACGTTGGGTTGGGACGGGAACTGAGGGTCAGCAGGGATTCCGAAGCACAGGGCTGGCCAGTCTCCTGCGCTACGTGGTTTGTAGGTCACGTACACCGACAAACCCACAGCCCGTAGATTGAAGGGCAGCCGACGCTTAGGGTGTTATCTTTCCATACCGCTCCTACTTGGCTGGAAGCAGAGCAGCAGTGCATTGGAGCGCTGACGTGCTCAGAGCGCCACTCCCAAGTGAGAAAACGCAGCGAACCCCCTTTTTTTTGGGCTGTGAAGCACTTGGTATGGCAAATGCCGTAAACACGTGGCTCTTGCCAGCACAGCTCCCGGCGCAGAGCGGCCCCGGCCAGGGTGGAACGTGCTCTGAAGTGTACAACTTGCAAAGCAAAACAGTTTCGAGGTTTTAAACCGTTGGGAGTGGCCCCAAACACGCACCAACCATATCCTGACCAGGGCAAGGGCACTCTCACAGCTCTGAGAAACAGGTAATCAAGCAGCATGCTGTAATTAGCAAGCGTTGTTCCAATCCCCGTTTAACATCTTCAGATACCAAGCTATTTAAAGTAACACACGCGATGCTGACAAAGGACTAGTTGCATTGGCTTCACAGACCCCTCCAAGCTACCGAGGGACTGAGCAGTATTCCAGGCCAGCAGCAAGTTCACAGTTTCACTAAAGGTGAAAACATTCCCTTCTTTTCATTCCTGACCCAGGGGGAACCTTGATTCACCACAACACTGAAGCGAACGCACCGGTACCCTCTGGCGATCCCCCGAAGCGGAGACGCTTTACGCTTGGAAAAGGCCAACATCTCGCAGCCCCTTTTTTAATCCCGATTGGAGAGAAGCTCAGCTTTTTACGCTTCACTACTTGAGGGAAAACAGGTAAAATTTCAGACTGTGAAGTTCTCCTTGAACTCGACCGCACGACATGCAACAGTGCGCGGATCCGATTTCCCCCGGCCTCCACACAGGAAGGCCGTCGCGGTGACGGAGCGCCTGCGGCCAGCGCACGGCTCTAGAAACGCTCTTCAGTTCCTCACCACCGCGGAACGCGACCGACTGCCGCGCCTGCGGGTCTGAGGCTTACCCTAAAGCTACAGATTCCCCTTGGCACAGCAGCAGCAGCTGGGTAGAGACAATTGCCTTTCGCCACCAGTTCACGTACTGTTAGCTAAACGTGATCTGTAGGAAGATACTTCCAACGAATCAAGAATTCCATATGGGATCAAAATTCTAAACATAAATACAATTAAAGCCTTCTAATATTAATGCACACTTTTTATTATATTAAAATCAGGCAATGGTCTGATACAATAAAAAGGCTGCTTATGGAATACTGTTATGTTAAACTTTAATTACAGAGGATGTTAAATCCTTACAACTAATATTTTCCTCAAAAGAGTTAATGGAAACATCAATTGTTCATTGACTTGATAGCTGCTGCTTTAAAATGTGTTTATTTTTCCTTTTTTTTTCCTCTCCTTTTTTCCTTTTTTTTTTTCCTCCTTTTTTTTTTTTCTTTTTTACACAAACACTGAATTTGTCATAAAACTTAGGACACACTAGGTTGGTTGTATGTAAGCTTGCATCCACATTTCAGCAGTTAGTGGTCCAAAACAGTAAACCAGAAAAGGCAGTGATTTGCCAGGATGCAAAGCCAATTAAGGTCCTTAAATCTGCTGTATGCACCACCTCCCCAAAACCTTCACTGAAGAGATTTCTCTTCCAAGACTGACAGAATTCTGATAAAATCTACTACGCTGATTTGTCTCTAGTCATCACATCTTTAGAAGGGCCAAACGTAAGTGCAACGTTTTGTTAATTAACATTCTCGGGTCAATCCAAAGCACCAAAATGCAACTATTCGAGCCGGAGTGTGTGTTCAGCATCTCTACGTGGAGTTTCCCCCTTAAGGTCTGGCAGCAGAAGATTTCGGCAATCCTGGTAAATTACTGGTCTTTTCACCACGTCAAAAGCCTATCTAACAGCGTCGGCCGTGGCCAGCTTGGCGGTGTGGCAGCAGTGCTGGAGGGACGGGGAAAACCCAAGTTTGCGAGCAGAATAGATACTCTTGTTTCCCAGGCTGGTGAAGACTACATTGGTTGCAAACCCAAAACGATAAGCAGGAGGGAACGTGTCAAGTTATTGCCCCAAGGCTTACCCCTGCAGTCCAGGGGTGAGAAGAGTCACAAAGAGGGGCAAAAAGAAAGCAGCACCCCCACTAAAAAGAGGGGAAGAGGAAAGAGATTAAAAGAACCCTGAATCCCTCACCCAAAGCCCATGTCACTGGCGAGGGGGACCAGGAAGAGAGATACAATCTATGCCTTGGCCAAAGGGAAGAAGGAAAGCTCGCCCCAGGTCATCAGGGCGTGTAAAAAAAAAAAACCAAAACCCCAAAACGACCACAGTCACATTCAGCCTTTACTAGAGATAGCACAAAGGGAGGGATGACTGAGGTTAGCACACATCCCCATTAGTAGTCCATAAAGCCCAGTGTCGTACTGGAAGCAAACACCTTTGTGTCTACTCTAATAAATAGCCCTGAGCTTCGACTCTATTGCAAAAAGACAGAAAAAGGAAAAAAAAAACCCAAACACCAAACCCAAAACCCAGGCCAGACACACAGCAAGGTGATTGTGGGATGTATGCTTTCACAGTTAAGTTGGATGTGCCACACTGGTCTTGACAGTAATAAATTTAAATAGACTTTTCCTGATACCAGAAGTTCAGCTATGTGGACAGTGGTTACACGACAGGGTTATTTGTTATAGCACAACTTATATTTCAGATGAAAAAAAAAAATTAGTATCATTTACAGTATCTCAAGAAAAACTTTCCTTTGAATGGGAACTTCCTTTCCAGTATTTTGAGGTCTACAAGATGCATCTAGAAAATTTACTACTGTGGAAAATGAAGACAGCTTAAATTGAATAAGGGGGGCATGTTTGTTGGTTTGTTTTGTTTTGTTTTTTAATTAATTGCTGTAACATTGTCCTTCAGGTGGCTGAGGAAGTTTCATATTTTCTTTAGACATCATTAGACGCCGAAGCTCTTGCAGAACAACTTTGATACTATAAGAATTCTGCCATTTTGCTAGGACTGATATGGCTCTGGGGTCCACCTAAAACAGACAAAAAGACCATTCCTGTCAGAATTGATGTTTGATCCATTTAACTCCCACCCCCCACCCCCCCCTCCAGCTAAAGAGCCTATAAGAAATCTGAGTGGGAGAAACCAAAAGCAAGCAAATGGTTTCCTAAAAGCATAATAAATCCCCACATGCTGCAGCTATTTGTGAGTTGCAAAAGGGCAGGAAAAGTCAATGCTAGGTTTTGATTTCGGAACGCCCTTTGTTCGTATAATCCCCTTCCACCCCCTTTCCTTCTCCCCAGAGCAAACGGCACCGGCAAGCAGCAAATAGTTAAGCAAGTTGCAAGTACAAACAAAGCATTAATTCAAAGCAGCTATGAAAATCACGTTAAAACGAATAAAACCCAAAAACTTACCACTCCATTAGAACTATTTACTCCATTCATATTAATTTTTGTTACAAATCTTACAAATGGAGGTGCTTCTGGATACTTAGGCCCACATTCTATTTTAAGGCTGTATATTCTGTTTTCATAAATTGTCTGAAGGGAAAAGAAAAAGGAGGGGGGGGAACAATTACACCAGGCAGTTCAAGAAGCATTTGGATAAAACAGTCATTACTTCAGGGACATGTAAACTACTAAACATAAGGGCGGCTGTGCTGGGTTCAGGCAGGAAGAAAAAGTTAACCCCCTTTACTGTGGCTGTTGGGAAGCTGTGTTCCTGCTAAGTTCTGCACCGAATTCAAGGTCTTTCTCCGCTTCTGATACTGCGGCTGCGTTCCCAGCTCTGCGGCCTCACTGCAGGCAGCGTGGGGGGCACGCAGTAACGATAACTGACCCACCCTGACCAAGGAGGTATTTCATTCCATAGTACGGCATGTTCTGGGTCCTGGGGAGGGAGGGGGTCTGGCAGCCATTACTCTCCCTTACTCCCTCGCTCGTCTACTCCTGGGCACTTGCTAACCTCCCTGCGTCAGCTGCTTTGCCAACTCCTGTGCTGGCTCGTTTGTGAGGGAGCTGGTGGGTTGTTTAGAGTTCCTGGCTGCGCTACTGCTGACAGGGTTCGCTCGGAATCTGCTGCGTAGGCTCCTGGGCTCCGGTCCTCAGGCGGCGGCTCTCGGGCTCTCTGGGTCTGACTCTCCCTACTCAACAGCTGGGTGTGCATTGGTCAGTGGGTGGTGAGAAATTGTATCATACTGTATCATATGTTTTATTTTCTATTATTTTAATTATTTAGTAGTAGTAGTAAACAGTTCTCATCTCAATTTTACGAGCTTCCTTATTTCTTTTTCCTCCAATTCTTCCCCTCCACTGGAGGAGGGGAGGGGGGATTTGTGAGAGCAGCTTCGTGGTATTTTGCTAGCCGGAGTAAACTATGACAGCAGCCACTTGTATACTATGCTGGCTACCTCTGCTTTGGGTTCATTTTATCATATTCAGAGTATCAAACGTTCCCTCTTCATGGTAATAAGTTCTACTGGTCTTTTAAGCATCAAATTTTCATCTACGGAATGAAACTGGCATTGCTTCCCATTCACCAACTGAAATGATTTTTTTTAAAGCATCACATCGCTCAGATACCTACTTTTTAACCAATCTTCATAAAGCAGCTTTGTTTTATCAGTTTACAATCAGACATACTACCTTGAAATCAAAGCCACAGCTTTAGCTTAGGCAACTATCTGAAGTCAGCCCGTCCTGGAACTGCACTTGAAAAACAGACTTCGGTCATAAACCACTGTGCCAGTTCTCAGAAAGGGGAACGCTCCAAGATTCAACACACTGCGAGGTACAGCCTGATCCCAAACAGCATTATCACTTGGTCTCCGCAGCAGTAACGCTGCTAGGCTTATCTAACAGACAGAAATCCCGGATCGTATGTTTTTAACTAACCGACCAACGTGTAAGAGAGACACACGTAACAAGGCTACGCTTGCCCTTCAATGTTTAAATTATTTACAGGAAACCAGCGTTATTGTTAGTCTGCATCCCCAGAATAACCGTTTGTGATGTGCTGATGCGGGGCAGCCTGGCAGAGAGCTCCAGCCGAGCTGAGCAACACAGGTAGCTGGCAGAGTATACAACAGGAGCGGCACCACCGTGGGGAAGTTTAGGCTGAGAAGCTCTCCCAGACTTAGAGCTTCTGACCAGTTTCCTGCAGCCTCCACACTGCAACGGGCATGCCACTCACGAGGCAGAGACCAGGAGCGAAAACGCAGGCGGACACGTGTGCACAGAAGCCCAGAAGCAGCCAGCAGCTCCTGCTCACCTGCAGCAGAGCACCACGGCCCCATCGGCACCTTGAGAACGGTCGCCCAACCTACCACAACTTCTCCGTATAAAACTCCCTGTGATCTCTTTCAAGGGCCTGTTATAACCCCGAACATTTTAACATTTCCTTTAATATTAATGAGTGCTTCGATGCAAACCACTACCAAAAATAAAAGAACCGACTTCCTCTTTCAGCTGCTTCTCCTCTGCGGCTGCTGCTCCTCAGCCTGCAGCCGGACCTCTCGGTCACTCCTCCAGCACCTCGCCCTGATGGCCTTTCAGGTGCCCAGCCAGGGCGGTGACAAACTGAACACTGTCACGGAGTTTTGGGGGAAAAAAGGCCATTGATCAGCTTTGCTCAGCCTGCCCAGCTGTCCCGAGCGAGCCCCCGAGTGTGCCTTCTGCACAGAGACAGCCCAGAGCCATCAACAGCACAGAGCCTTGTGCAGGTGTCTGGGGCCTCTGCAAATAACTGCACCACATCAAGACCAGTGAACGGAAAGCCTTGACCGTGCACATGTCTATAGCCAACATAAAATATGTGCAGATAAAGCTGAAGTTTTGACAGTGCCACTGTTCTTAAATAGCTTGTATAAACAAGATGAATCACTGGCTGCGAAACCATCCGCACAAAGCCTGGGAAGGAGAAGCACGCTTCCATGTATGGTAGCGGCACTCAGAGCAGCAGCACGTATCTAACTGCACCACGGTTCGTTCTTCCCTCTGGGATGCCCAGCGTAAGATTCTTCCACCTGCTGCAAGCATGACTGCTTTCTGCCCAGAAGGAAATAGGATTATAATTTTTTTTTCCCCCAGGGCCATCATTCCCACATCCCATTAAGAAAAAAAAAAAAGGTAACTGAGTATGCAAGTACTAAAAGCAGGACAGACACTTAGCAAACAAGAACGACTCCTAAAATCTCTCTCAATACAGCCTGTTGCTTTCAAGCAACACGCTCCAAAGAAGCCAAGACACTTAAGGGAAAAAAATAATAATCTGTATTCCTCAGCATGTCATAAAGACAAGAGAGGCACAGCTGACACCGTCTGTGAGCCCTCTGGCGTGGGCAGCAGCATGACACGCACTACAGAGGTCTGTCACTGCTGACAAGTCAGCACATGCCTGTTTGCAAACTGCCGTTTCGATTTAACTTTCTACATTAGATTTCAAGGTTACTGAAATTTCCCATGAAGTGTACGCACACAACGAGCTCTCTTCACAGTCTTAATGCAGGCTCATTAACACTCTCCTAATGTTCCAAAATCAAATGTTGTTCCAGAAAATTATTCTGGAACATCATAAACAAAAGGATCACGAATGGGCAGTGGCAGACAACAAGTAAACAACGCTTCTAGATGAGAGAAAATACGGCACATGTAACGCCATTACAATATAAATTCTTGTGCAACCTTCGGTGTGTGTCAGAAAAGGCAACTGATGGCATGGAAACACACAGGGCAGTGGCGTGATTAAAGGTCTGGAAAGGTTTCCAGATAACGGAGAATGCTGGAATTACGGAGGCCAGATGCAGAAGACAGTACCTACTACTGCAGGAAGGGGAATTGGCTACTTGCGCTTCGTGGTAAGGATGTTAAGGAAACAGAACAGAGACACACAGCGGAACTGGAGACGACAGGCGAGGTTTGGCTGTAGGACACAGGCATACATACGATGCGCAATAAGCCCTCGAGTGAACTGCCAGAGCGGAGACCCACAGTTCAGTAGGGCTTGGGGGCGAAGAGAGAGAAGGCAGCAGACTACCACAAAGACCAGCGGCATTATGTGAAGGTACTCTGGGAGAGGACACTCAGAGAAGAAACTGACTTCATTCCAGTTTGAGTTCCCCGAGTTAGCTGAAACTAGTCAGTACTGCTGCGATAAAAAACAACCCGTAACCTCACCAAGGAACAGCGGAACGACTAGCAGTACTGAACAAAGCATCCACGCTGTACCTACATTAGCTCCATACGTAATCTCACTAGCCAAAAGGTTTTAAACCTTGCTGTATTCAAGACTACAGGATACTAGAATCCTGGAATCTCAAAAGTTATGTCTTAATGAATCTGTGAATACAGAGCAGACATGTAACAGAACTAACCGGAGAAAGGCACTACAGATATTCCAGATTATAAGCAAAAAACCATGTAGATACATGAAACCCGTTATACGGAACTTGAACCTTCAACTTAAATCCCTTGCTAAAGTGCTTTTTCACCTGTTTGTGCTCTGTTTTCTGATTCAGTGGTTAGATTAAGAGAAGGGGAAGGAAAAAACCCTAACGGCACTATTTTAATGTTTAAGTGGATACTTACTCTTGGAGGTCCAATAATCATCCCTGTCCATCTTGTAAGCGTCATATCTTCATCATCTTCAAGGCCCCAGCTAACTGTCCCATCACCCACTCCTTTCTGACCTTCTTCAAGTTCTTCCAACAGACGAAAATTACGAGGAACTTTTACTCCTGAAATCAATCAGAAAAATATTTTGAGTTGAGAAATCTAGTAAAGAACTAAAGCTAGAGTAATTTCACTGATATCTTTGGTCATTCTACAGAAAACATTTTGGGCAAACCCATAAAAATATCATTATTTTTTGAATGACAACATTTCAACACTGTAAAAAAGATATCCCCATATTTAGCTTGGATTTTACAAGCAAAATCAAGACATCCACAATTAAACATGCTAGAAGGCTGACAGGACAGATATTAGGGCAGGCAGTATAATGAAAGGAAATCTGTCCATTCAGAGATACACACAGTATTATGTAGCTCTAATTAGCACTTGTCTATATGATTTATAACATAAAAATTTAGAAGATTCAATAAAAATGACACCATGAGAGTCTCGACATCACTCAACTCACTCAGAGCTTTTAAAAATACGGCTCCAAGCAAATAGAACTCTTTCAGAACTTCAGTAGGTTAGCCTGACATTAATTTAAGTGGGCTTTGTCAGCAGCAACAGCACCCTTTGTACTTATGACCTCTACCACCAAGGAATTTCAGCTCTTCTTAACTGCTGGCACATTCATCCTCGAAACACACAGCAAAACAGGGAATTTTTCCTATCTCCATCACATTAATGGAAAACAATTGCACAGAGAGCTTAGGTGACATATCCAAGGTCACACACTAAGCCCGTGGCAAAGGAGGATCTTCAACCCAGGCCACAGGGGACCTTATTACTCATTCTTCATCAAGGTGTCCATACCCCAGTCATCACAAAGCATAAACGCACCCTAGGCCACCACTTCTCCTTTGTATTGGGTTTGTGAGGCAAGAATTTGACAGTGGGGGGGCTACATGGGTGGCTTCTAGGAGGAGCTGCTCAAAGATGCTGCCCCCGTGACAGAGCCAATGCCAGCCAGCTCCAACATGGACCGGCCGCTGGCCAAGGCCGAGCCCATCAGCAACGGTGGCAGCACCTCTGGGGTAACGGGTTTGAGAAGGGAGGGGAAACTGGGAAAAGCAATTGCATCTGGAAAAGAGAGGGGTGAGAATATGTGAGAGGAGCAGCTCTGCAGACCCCCAGGTCAGTGGAGAAGGAGGGGCAGGAGGTGCTCCAGGCACCAGAGCAGAGGTTCCCCGGCAGCCCGTGGTGCAGCCCATGGTGAGGCCGGCTGTGCCCTGCGGCCATGGAGGGTCACAGGGGAGCAGAGACCCACCTGCAGCCCAGAGAGGACTCCACGTTGGAGCAGGGGGATGCCCGAAAGAGGCTGTGACCCCGTGGGCGGCCCTGGAGCAGGCTCCTGGCAGGAGCTGTGGCCCCATGGAGAGAGGAGCCCAGGCTGGAGTAGGTTTGCTGGCAGGACTTGTGACCCCAGGGGGGCCCAGGCTGGAGCAGGCTGCTCCTGAAGGACGGCACCCCGTGGGGGCACCCCCTGGAGCAGTTTGGGAAGAACTGCAGCCATGGGAAGAACTCACACTGGAGAAGCTGGTGGAGGACTGTCTCCCGTGGGAGGGACCCCAGGCTGGAGCAGGGACAGAGTGTGAGGGTCCTCCCCTGAGGAGAAAGGAGCATGTGATGGACTGACGTGCCCAGCTGAGGACAGGGGTGACACTGACCCATCACAAACTTCCAGGTAGCTGTGTGAAGCATGTCTCTCTCCAACAGCAACAAAATGATTGCCAGGATATATTTAATAAAGTTATTTTCATCTGACATACAAAAAGGTTGGATTTGGAGTTGTCACATTCGTGTGCGTGTGTCCCCAACAGTACAAAGTTAACTATTCATCAGCACATGGTAACAGAAATATCAAAATCCCCTTCTTCACTGTCAGCAGGAAGAGTACAGCAGGAAAAGAATGGGAAATCAGCCTTCCAGTGTGTAAAGTGCATGCAGCAAACTCCTCAGCCAGAAGCCAGCGCTTCCAGCGTGGCTGGGGCACCAAACCTGGAGGACATCAGAAAGGGACCAAGGGTTTTGAAAGTCACCTCTGTCACTGCTTGGCAATGTGGAAAACGCAGAGGATATAAGGCACTGTGAAATGTAGCAGTGCTTAAAAATCAAATAACTCTGGTAGCTTTAAGATCCCTTTTAAATATATGAAAGGTCTGAAAAAGCTAAATGTCTGTGATGATATTTTTTACAAAGCAAGCATAAAAAGCTGAAAAAGCGAAGTACTAGAGGAATTGGCCAGTTTGACACACATCTAACAATCACGCTCAAGAATATTCTGGGGAAACGTGATTCAAAAACCCAGCTGTAGCAACAGCGCGAAGAGAAACCCAGACTCCGAAGAGCGGTGCCAGAAGCCGCCAGACCTGCAGCGGCTATACCGAACCACACGTATGGGGGCTGCCGAGCACGATTCAAACACAACCCCAGCCAAATCCACATCTTCAGCTCCCAGTGAGACAGTGCTGTTACCATGGCTGCCGAGCAATACAAACCTTCGGCTGCAAAAGGAAATGAGTCAGGGGGCTGGCGAAGCCATCGCCGTGAGATTCACCAAGGCCCAAACCCTTGGGCGTAGGGAGACCTCCTGGGGACCAATGCCACTTCCCCTGCAGGATATAGCCCAGCGTTTCCGCTCCC
The DNA here is from genome assembly GCA_027574665.1 of Rhynochetos jubatus. NCBI lineage: Eukaryota > Metazoa > Chordata > Aves > Eurypygiformes > Rhynochetidae > Rhynochetos > Rhynochetos jubatus. The sequence continues at coordinate 9,724,170 of CM050665.1, read as the reverse complement.
GGTAAGCCTTACAAGCATGAAGAATGTACCTTGTGTACCTTGGGCATATGAAGGTCCAAGGACGCAGTTCACACCTGAATCACGACAGATTAACCACCCTGGTTTTAATTACATTCCCAATGCCCTCCGTGCTGTGGTCAGTGGAGGCAGAGAGCAGCCTAGCTCCAGCGCAGGGGATGAGAGAAACGGACAGAGTATGAGGTGAAGGACAAAGGTGCCCCTTTCCTCACGGACACACTGCCTGTTCCACTGATCGTGCTGCAGCGGACACGCTGGAGATGGGCGATGACTCACGGCTGCGCAACGCCCGAAGCTGCCGTCCGGGTTCAGCCCTGGCTCCTGGGGAGAGACACGGCCAAGGAAGGGCAAATGGAAGGTCCTTCTGCAGGGTGAACTCCACCCTCTGGTCTGACACAGCAGCTCTTCCGCAACGACCACAAGGCAGGTGTTGCCACAAAGGAAACTGTCTGTGGCTATTATTAGAAACCCAACCTGAGCCTCTCGCCGCTCGCAGGAGCAATAAGCTGAAGCCAGCAGAAGACCTGCCTCGAATGTGTTGTGCTGCCAGAAAATACTCTCTCCTCTGGACCACAACGTCAGGCTGCTTAACAAGCATCGTCTCAGCCTCTGCACTTCAGTACTCGGTAACGCCACTTCATGTTGATCAGTGATGCGAAGATCATTTACTGGTACTTCCTTGGACCAAACCAAATAACCTAGGAGGAATCAGCCTTGTGGCAAGACACAGACCACATGCCAAAGGAAACCAAGATAGTGCCTGTGTACCCCTCACCCGAGCAGCACACACCCTGTTCAGCCAGTGACGCAGGAATCCCGCGTGAAGAAAATTAAGCGATCGTGTAATTAAAAATTACATCACCACGCATATATTCGAGGAGGCCACAACCAAGGCTGAAAGGCAGCCTGAATTCTGACATTTGCTACCAGAGCTAGGCTTGGTTTTAGAGCCTTACAGGAAGAGAAGGCAACTTGATGGCCAAACTCTCCCCAGACAGAGCTGCTCTGATTCAGTGGTCATTAATCAGAGCCATAAAAGAGTCAGAGAACTCTAAAAGCCTGTGTGACAAGCCTGAGGTCCACAGAGAGCTAACTAGTCCTATCGTGCACACACAGAAAAAGTTAACAGAAGCAGTTATTAACTGCATTGCAGCTGCTCACTGGTGAGCACGATAGGAGCATCAGTGGCAAAGGGAGGTGCGAAGCGTGATGTATATATATTTGAGGTTTTGTGCTCTTCACAGAAAACCAGGTGATCGTGGGAGATGATCAGTCACTACAACAAACCACCCCGTCCAACAGCATCGCTGCCTTCTAACAATGCTTTACCCCTATGCTAAAGCTCTGAGGTGTAGCATGGAAGCCCAGCATCCCAGCCACTACAGACAGCAAGCTCAGTCACATCAAAGGTGATGTGTCAGCTCCCTCCCCGACACGTTCTCAGGAGATTCACCAGGAAGAAAAACACAAATACACGTAAAATACCACGGCCACGTGATCATAAATGCTTTAAATAATTTCTAAATAACCTGCCCTTAAGCAAGGCAGAATAAAAGGCCAGATTTGCCCTTCTGGTCAGCCTGGAAAGATGCATGAAACCATTAAGCCAAGCCTGTCTCTTCCTCATCTGCAGTGGCCTGGGGCATCCATGGTCAGCTACCACATCCTGACGGGCCCCAACCCTCAGAAACCTCACTAACTTTATCGCTTGTGGTCACACACAAACATATCATCATCGCGTTTGCTGTCCACCAAGATTCCTAGAAAGTGATCTGGTCTGTCCTAGGCATACACAGTACTTGCCAAATAGCTTCCGTGGCTAAACCACGGCAGGTGGAGAGCTAGGAGACGTCCTGCGCCAGCTGACACAACCATGAGTCAACTGCGTGTCGCCCTCCCACCCCCCATAAATACCTCGCATAATCTTTCCAGTGTAGCAATGGAGACTTTCAAGGCAGTAACCAAACCTGTTTTTCTATGAGTCCTTCATTTAACACAAGAAAACCTACATAAAGTAAGAGGCAATTAAAAAGTAATCAGGTTGTCGAAAGTACTTTCAGTTACGCATTTTAATTGAGCCTTCGCTATGGTTCAGGAGGACTCTCCAATAGCAGCTTCATTTGATACAAAAATACAACAATCTCTAGATAATTGCTTCGCTTGCAGCCTGCCTGGCCGCACAGAAATCCTCCCAGAAGCGGAACTGAAAAAACAGAGCAAACAGAGATGTTTACCATTAATCACAATAGCAACCCCCGAAAGCTATATTATACCTGTACTGACAGGGTGGGATCTCCAAGGACACAGGTTTGTACAGCCTTCCTGTACGTTCGCCTTTCAGTACATGCCTCTGTGAAGCCTCAACCCCGCACACTAGTTGAGCGGTTACAAAAAGTTCATGGAATATTTTTGTGGCAAACTAGAGAAAAAACTAACCCACACACCGAGTTTCCCAGCAAGTCAGGATGTCTACTTGAGCGTTTAAAGTTGCAGTCACAAAACTGCTAGGTTTTGAGTGACATCCTCTTCAACCTTCAAAGTGGATCAGGACCTTCTGTGTTCCTTGTCAAAAACCCCACCGAACACCAGTGCTGCCACGAGGCCGGTACGGGCGAGCCTCCGCTCCCGCGGCACCTCACACCCCAGCTGTTCTCCAAGCAAGGAGCTGTGAGACAGAGACAGCAAGCTGAAACGGGGCCAAAAGGAGTTGGACCGGGTATGGTCTGAATCTCACTAAGGAAAGAACAGAATTACTGCTGGAAGACAGTTCAATGCCACCTGGGCTCTGAAAGACCTCGAAGCACTCTCCGATTCACGTTGTAGCACAGCACCACTAAAGATAGGCAACTGAACGTGTCTTACCATAGTTACACGAGAGAGCTCACCAGGCTGAGATTTGCCACGAGAACACTTTCTGACTGGCCATACTTGTTAATCTGTTAATTTTCCCCAGCCATACAGTGAAAGCAATTCCAAATTCAGAATTCTTATCAAGCTGAAAACAGTGAAACGGGGTGGACAGTATGCCTCGAGCAGACACTCCTCTTCAGCCTTTTCCATCAGTGTCCATAGAACAACACGTACACCCCTCACAAAAGCTTCAGGAACACATTTCTCTTTCCTTTCCAAAGTGAAATCAGGTTACAAGCATTTCTCTTCAGGATTAAAGCACAAATATGTCGCACACAACAACTCTAAGCACACAAACGCACCCACTCGTTAAGGGCTCTAAAAAGAGGAACCAGCTTTTTGCTGAAGGTTTCTTGAAATCTTCACCGGTCACAGGCAACTTATCAAACTGGCCTTTTTGAACTGCTTTCTGTACTAGGTCCTGATCTACAGTAACTCGAACTGAAATCCAATAGCTTTAAACATCTCTGTTGCTTAATGTTAAAGCCCCTTCTGCTGCTTGTTTTGGTGTAGTTGATACCCAGCCTTAATTACGTCTTTTCCAATGTATTTCTCATCTCTCCGCAGATTGCAACGATTGAAAATTTGATAGCTTACCCTTGCAACACTGCAACTGTAGAAAAATCAGTAAATCATTCCTTGCCACAAGGGTATATAAAGTTTCTGAAGTGATGGAATATTTAAAACGGAAGAAAAGGCTTTCAGCAACTGTCACAAAAACTTTGAGGAGACAGGAACTTTAGATCTCTTGCCCCGTCTTTAGTCATGATTTCCACTCTGATAACGCCAACAGGTACCGAGATATTCTGCAGATCCAAAATAACTTCCTGAGCAGCTGAAACAACCTGAAGTGGTTTACGTTCTGCGTAAGCTAGAGTGCTGGTTCTGTCTTTCAATACTCAAAGCACGCTACTTGGAAAGAGATCCCTCTAAACATTTGGCTGAGGCAGACCGGCAGTATCGCTGAGGTCTGGAGCCAAATACAGCTTTCCAGCAGCTGAAGAGTTAAAATCAGATGCATTCTGTGGCTCGCATGGCAGCTGAAAAGAAAAACATTACCCGCTCAGCTAGAAGTTACTCTTGAAAACTCACCCTGAGCTACCGTCCTGGACAAAATCTTTCTACTACATCTCACCGGGGAGAAAACCCACCGTTTCCTCCTCGCGCTGTGAAAAGAAACGGTTGTTACTGGCCGAGCACGGCGCGCTCTGCCCCAGCTGCCGCCTCCACCCGCAGAGCAGCGCTAGGTGTTTGTAAATTCACACCGCCCACCAAAGGTGAAGGCACAAGGAGCCTCACCGATCCCAAGATAAGCTCTGAAGAGCTCGACACCACAGCGTAAGGCAAAGTCACCTGCTGGGTACCGGAGCCCAGCCTAACACCAGAGCTGACCCGCAGGATGCACGCCGCCCCAGGCTTTGTTCTGGGCCAGGCCCAGGTCAGACCTGGAAGAAAGGGCACGAACAGAGTCATCTTGACTTGTAATAGTTAAAGAACACCCTTACAACCCGAAAACCCCAACCTTCGTACAGCTCCCAGAACTTGTCAGGATTCTCTCACCTATGATCCTGACCTACCTGCACGTTTAATACCCTGACGAGTCACTCTAAGTTCTCAGACAGAACGGCATTTTCAAAATACATTATGTAATTTATATCATTACACGTGAAAAGATTCAACTGAGTATCTTCCTGTAAGAGCTCTGAACTGTTTACTTTTTTATTTAATCTACTGCATCCTCCCATTGCATCACACAAAGCAGCTCTGCACTCAAATCCTTTAGCACCTGCTATTTCATGTGCTCTTTCAGTCCATCTTATTTGAAGGCATAATTTATCTTCTCTTTTTCTCTTCAATTACTTTCTCCCTCCCCTCGAGTACTTTACACAAGACTCAGAAAGTACTTGGTGGCTGGCAGTATTTATTTTGAGATAACGATGACTGCCGTACGCAGCGCGCTCCAGAGGAGACATCACGGCCCGTTTGCAGAGGCAGGGTACACCTCCTGTATCCTTCAACGTGCAGGTTCTTCTGCCTTGAAATGCCTTGTTTGCTTTTCACAACTCTGAGTTTACACTGATGCTATGGGTCCCCCAACAATTCCAAATACATGCTTTTTAGTGTACTGTACTAAAACCCGTCCGTGTTATTCTCTCTGTCAGCAATATTAAGCCACATCTATCAGCCCGTTCACCTAGTGAATTGTCCTTCTGGAGTTCTTTGCATTCTTTTGACTCTGAATAACTTAAATCTGGGCAAGTCATTTCACTACTCTGTTCTTCCAGGCTGTTGGTAACTGCAGTGTCTACCACAGACCCCCTAGACGGACCTACCAGCGAAAAGTGGGTTAAATGAGGTCACAAAACTTTTCCCAGGATGCAAGTTAGAGAAAGAGGATTCCAAAGGCCAACATGGTCAGGTTTTGACCCATTATAATACTGCAGCCTGCAGGACAGCAGCACAGGCCCTGTGACACAGCCTCCACGCAGCCCAACCTCCCTGGGAGCCATGGCGTTACGTGAGCCTCGGAGGAAGCCCTGGGCTAGATCACCTCTGGTACTGGAGCCAGCTGAGCCGTCCTGCATGACACTTCAGTCTTAAGGACGGACAGACATACGCTTACAGTTTGGGTGTTTCTAATTTCCTACAAAGAGCCCTATTACAATGATTAAAGCCAATCCTATCTTTTTATTCATTAATTAATTGTGTATGTAGGAAACCCACGTTATCAGCAACGCAGAGCTCTCCTCTGTGTAAGTGATACCAGTGGGCCTCGCATCATCACATTTCTTCCAGATAAGGGTTTCATGTCCATCCATCTGTCCCGTGCCCCCGTTAATTTTTCCCACCTGTTTATTCCATACAAATATAAGGCTTACCTGTCTAATTCCCAGGACCAGGCTTATGATTTTAAGTTACATGGACACTTCCTACCGTTTCTCCCTCTGGGTCAGCAGCCGCTTTTAAAGAAACGACTCGGTATTTTTCATCCTCAACCTCCCTTTCAGCTGCTTTTCTGAACGAGCACGAACTCAGGATATCCAACACACTCAACCGTTTTATAAACCAACACAAATACATTAAGATTCCACAAACCAAGAATGAGCAAAATCTGGATTACATATGAGTAAAGACACTACTAACTGCCTTCCTGAAGCCCCCAGCGAATCAATGAGCAGTGCAGAACCAGAAGGTGTCCCTTCCAGGCTGTTTCTGTGCGCCAGGCACTGCCTTCAGTGCAGCGTCAAGAAGGAACCTCACAAACTGCATTGCAGTGCCACCACCACTGTCAGTAACTGGACACTCTTGTTCCCTTTATCAGGAGGGGACAGTCTGCATCCTCTACTAAGGCAACACGAAAAGGCAGCCCACTGCTGGCAGGGCAGCCTGTGGTTTACAGCCGGACGCAGCCCTCAGGCTCCCATCCACGTGAGCTGCTGCTCAGCACCCAAAAGGTTCTCCCACACCGAATTCAGGGTTTACTGCAAGAGTTCTGCAACACACGTGTGTAAGTCACACACTGAGTTGCTTTTTCACTTCTCCTCCCGGAGCAGTTAAACACAGAGGATCTCACGAGCAGCTGAAGTGCTGTGCTTGTCAGATGCCCACGGCGTAGACACGAGAGACTGAGGCCGCTGCTCACACCTACCTGGCTGCATGCTGCTTCGTGTTTCCAGCGCTGAAGACACGAGACGGCTTCCAGAAATGCACCAAATTACAGGAAACAACCCAAAAGACACAACGTGGCTCGCAGATGATGGTTAGTGACAGCGTATCACCAAGGCTGTTCTCTGCCAGAGGACAGCTGTGCAGTAGGACTCCATCAGTGCAGCACAAGTCCCTTTCCACACACACCCCTCCGTGACCACCCAGACAATTAATTCACGAAGCTGCGCTGGCTTAAAAAGAAAAATATTTGCCTTGTTCTTCCAGCCAAATACAAAAGTCAGAGCTTGAAAGGCTTATTGAGAAAGTATGGTAGCCAGAGTAACGTGCCACCAGAGGGGGAAGAAGGCTCCACCGCATTTTCTGTGCGCTTTAATCAAGCGTTCCAACACCTCACAACCACGCACGTTCAAACACGCATCTGTGAAACACCATTCCCAGGTCTGCATCCTGAAAGTGGGTTCATAAACTTGGTTACCCTGAATTACCTGCATTGTGATGGTTATTAAAAGCTGAGAGGGGTCATCGACAGAAACCTACCCCTAAAAAAAGAATGCCGACACATTTCAGGTGGATCTCCAAGAGGAGTCTCCTGGTGATCGCATACTTAAACGTCAAAGGAAGCAATTTGAAAATAAGTATTACACATCTGAAACCCCAGATGGACTTACGAAAAAAAAGGAAAATGAAACCGGCTCGACAGAAGCGAAACCGATTTATTCAATCGGTTCATCAGAGGACGCCAGCAGGAAAACCCCCAAACCGCTCCAAGTCTAGTTGCGGTGGTTTTGTTTAACGTGTAACGATAAATGCCAAGACAGGTTTGTTTTACTGCTCGAAGCAGGTGAGGAGCAATTTTAAAGGGGGAAAAACCACACCAACTTCTTAAAGCATAAACATCCCGACAGGGAAGTGACATCCCCGTGATGTAACAGGAAAACGTTATTAGCGAAAAAGATTTGTAAAGCGGCGAATTTCCCCCCCGTAGCTCCAGCCGCGGCTCGGTGAACACGAAGCCCGGCGAACCGAGGGGCAGCTCTGGCCGCCGAGCTCGCCACCAGAGGGGCAGGTTAAGAAAACGGCCCCGGGAGGGGGGCGCGGGCCGCCGAGCTGGGGGCGCTCCGGGTGGCGGCGGCCGGGGCGCCCCCGGCCCAGGGCCGCACTCGGCACCGAGCCCAGAGCCGCGGGCCCGGCCGGCCCCGGGCGGAGGGTCCCGGCCCCGGCCAAGCGCCGCTTCCCGGTGCCAGCTCGCGGAGACCCGCGGCAGCCCTCCCGCAGGGCCCTGGCCCGGCTCCGCGCACCCCCCCCGGCCCGGACTCGCCCCGCCGGGGCCGCTCCCACCGCGAGGCCGCAGCAGCCCCCGGGAAGGCGCCGGCCGGGCCCGCCCGAGCGCCGCGGCGGAGCAGCGGCGGGGACCGGCTCCGCCACCGCCCCCGGCAGGGCACCGGGCCCCCTCCGGCCGCGCCCCTCGGGCAGGCCCCGCCGCCGCCGCCCCCTCCCCCGCGGCCGCTCCTCGCCCCTCTGCCGGGCGCCTCCCGGCCTAGCGCCCGCCGCCGCCCCTCCAGCCTCGACACAACCAGCCGCGCCTCCCGGCAGCCCGCCGCGCCGCCCCCCGCGGGGGCCGTGGCGAGGAGCGGCCCCTCCCGGCCCGCGGCCCCGCGGCCCCGCCGCCCCAGCGCCCGCTCACCCGCACCCGTGGTGGCCGCCATCTTGCGCCGCTGCCGCTGGAGCCCCGCCCCCTCCGACACGTCAACGCAACGCGGGAAGTGCGAGGCTGAGGGGGCGGCGCGGGCGGGCGCGCTAAGGCCGCGGGGGGGCGGGGCGACGGCAAGGAGAGTTCTGCGGTGCATGCAGAGCGACTCCGGAGATCCGTCGCGCGGGCGGGCTCCCCGCTAGGGGTAGAGCCCTGGGGGGGGTCTTGGACAGAGCCCCCGGCCGGGGCAGCCGCGGCGCTGCTCCGCACTCCGCCTCCGGGAAAGCAACCTCAGCGAGCTCCGCACCACCACCAGGCTCTCAAGCGTTTACCAGCCCCTAAAACTCAGATGCGATGACTAGGAATTGCGTACGTTCGTTCGGGCCCGAACACGGGCAGCATTAGCTCTGCTGCTGCTGCTTCCCACGGGTGCCCGGGCTGAGGGCGAGGACATCCTGGCTGCGGAACACAGGGCACGCCCTGCCCACTGGCTTTCAGGTCGCTGCTGTCTGATTCCTGGCAATGACACGTGTTTTCAGGCCTAAAACGGAGGTAGGAAGGCAGAAGAGCTGCAGCCAGAAGAGACGTGGGGAACGTCAGGGAGGGCTCCGAGGCCGTGGTTCAGCCACCAGCACGCCTTCCCTCACCCCCCCGGCTGGTACGGTAGCGAGAAAGAAACAAAGGCAAGAGGGAACGGAATTCGGCTTCGTCTGCCAACACGCGCTCCAAAACGGGCGGCCCGAGGCACCATCTGGGAACGCGCAGAGACAATTACAAAGCAAAACGCTTTGCAGCCCCCCCCGCGCTTCAGGCCGTTTGCTCAGGTCGCTCTCACACGCTCAGCTCCGGGCAGCGGACGGAGCAGGGCCCTACCGATCGCCCCCCGAAGCCCCCTCGGAAGGGCGATGCCGGTCCCGCTGCCCGGCCCCGCCCCGGCAGGTGCCCGCCCCGCCCCGCGGCACCAGCCGCCGCCGCCAGGGGGCGCGCGAGCTCGGGCTGGGACCGGCCCCGCTGCGCGCGGGGCTCCCGGGGAACCGGGTTCGCATCTCCGGCGGGGAGACGGTAGCTCCGGGGGGCAAGGGGAGTGACCCCTACCAACTGCCCTTCCCCCGTCTAGGCCTGCTGCTAGTCACGTTCCAGGAGGGCGACAGCCAGACGCTGCACGGGAGCTGAAAGCTCCACGTTTGGCCTTATCTGACATGGCAACGCGCTGATGCTGGCCCTGCTGTCCTGTGCCAACAGCCGTGGGACAGGCCAGCTCCTGAGCACCTTTTTAATTTTCTTTTAAATGGTGCAGAACACGAATGTGCCAGAGAGACCCAGTTGTGTCAGCACACCCCTGGTCTCTAGGCTGGCTTAGGGAGCACCCCCGTTCCCTGTGCAATGCGGCCGCTTCCCGTTTGTTCCAGCCAACGCTGACCGAGGAGGGTTTTCCCTCGTTTGTCCCCAGTATTTCAGAGGCAGCAGACCGGTCAAGGCTGCAGGCGAGCGGAGAGAACACAGACACCCTGGTCCAGCAGCAAAGGGAAACACAACTGGAGAAGTGGAGACGTCAGAAAGCCGAGCGGTTTGAAACGCGCCCGCGGGACCTTCGCAGTGAACACCACGCCCAGCGCCAGCTGCCTGTCCTGAGAACGGCCTTAAGAGAAGGCCGGGCAGGACTTTAAGGCTCTTTGCAGGGCTTCTCCTCAGTTTACCACAGCGCAACGCTTCCCCTCGCAAGGGCGTCCCCAGACAGCTCTGCCTGTGGGGCCTCTGCGACGCCACAGGTACACGTAGGGAAGCACATCTGGTGCGGCTAGGCCCTCGCACTGCCCCAGTAGCCGGCTTGTTGGGGGACAACTACAGACTCGGTAGAAGTTGAAGGCCTGAGAGACCTTCTTCTCAACGTCCAGGGAGCAGGAGACTACCCGCACCGTCCTGTGGCAGTGGCAGACTGAAATCAAGTAGCTTTTAGCAGCATTTGGTTCAACCGAAACACAGGCCATCTCTGTGGAGTTTAAAAGGAGTGCCTTATTCTGCTTTAATCTGTTCCTAATCAACTTAAGACAAATTTATCTTAAGCCAGATTTACCTCTGTTAAGAAGGACCCATGTAGCCTTTTCGGCCGTGATTTTTTAGCCATGCTGATTTTACAGTGTCCACTACCTGTAAGGAGGTGGAGCCGTTCCCAGAAACCATGTGAAGATCGAACCCCAAGCCGATTCATACAGGCATTCAGTAACCCTCCTCCAAGGAGTAGAACGCTTGAAGATACACCTCAACCCCCAGCAGGGAGGGAAAGATGACAGATTACAGACCCAAACCTTGCTCACAGGTTGTGCCCCTTGACGTTGCCTTATGAACAGCGACGTTAACACAGGACGCTGGGAGATGTCAGCGATGCCGGTCGCATCGACTCACTCTGAGCGAGAGCTGCTTTAGGACTTGAGCACAGCATCAGCATGTAAAACAGCATCCAGAGATTAACCGCTGTCCCAGTTTCTTATAATTAAGGAAGATTAACAGATAGAGAGTCCAGCCGCCACCAGTATTAGTAGCTCAGATTTGTTTGCAGTAAGACCACAGATCAAGTGGCTGACAGAGGTTTGGGCAACAGCAATTGCCTTTAACAGCACCCTTGAAGTACAAATTCTAATAGTTCATGTGCTTCAAAGCCATTTGTTACACACACTGCACAACTGCTGTTCACCTGGCATTTAAATCTGCACTAGAGACGAGCTCTCGAAGGACTCAGTGCTCAAGGCTGTTTTACACAGGAGTCTCAAGCACCCACCCAGTTCTGTACTGGGTTCTGACAGTGGTTGACTGAACTCAAACTGGGGCTGAGGGTCTGGGAAAGGGGAAGAAAGGGATGAGGGCAGGAAGGACACACTACAAATCTGTTAGGATACGGAGTCTCAAGGGAGAAGCAGGCGTGAATCTAAACTTTTGTCAGGATGGCAGCAATAACTACTGCGGTTCTTTGTACTCACAGCGATAGATGTTGTTTCCTAAGCATTCCTACACCTCTAAAACTGCAGGACACTCACACTGGAAGGACAGAAGAGGAAGAAGCGTTCTTTGCTCTGCACGCACAGTAGTTTGCATCCTCACCTCAGCAGCCTTCAGCATATACACAGTTCAACACCTGTCGTGCCAAAGAAATTTAAAATAAACTTCAGCCAAATAGCAAATATCAACAGATCTAACTCCACTGATTCAGCGCGGCGATCGCCACGCTGACTCCCACAACAGCCGAAGTTACCCTTCTTCCCACCCAAATTCATATTCACGTCTCAGTTTTTAAATATAAAGCTAAATAGTCAGTTTGTGGTAATTAAAACAAGTAGAGATAAAACAAAGTGTTCCAGGAACAACTTTGAGCCAACAGGGTTGGCACAGGATCACACCTCGTAAACACCCAGACCTGGGAGAAGTAGGCAATAAGTAACAAAGAACCTGCCACCTTGCAACAATCTTCCCTGACCAAGCCTGCAACCTCCTGGCTGCTCCTCCCAGCGCCCCGTGCTCTCACACACGGTGTGGCCTTCTTTGCCAAGGCTTTTTATGGCACAGGTGGGAGAAAAAGGGGAAAACCTGCTCGCTTCACCAAAGACAGTACGAAATCACACACCCGTCTTCCCCAATAACAGCACTAAAGGAGTATTCCTCTCTCCTCCTCCAATTTCAACTACCTGCATCTTCAGACTCCTACTGAAGTGGAAGTATTCTTTACTGCCAGAGCTACGCAGAGACCCGATATTGACTGTGGCAACTGGAACAGACAATAGTTTCATGTAACAGTATAAAGTTATCCAAGGGTCTGAATCATTTAAACACATTAAATATTTCGTAACCAAGGTACCAACTGCAATTTTAATCTGCAGAACGCAGCTCAGACATGTCTGCATTCAGCAGTTTCCACTGAAGGAGAGTTGCCAAGTCCCCAGCCTTTCAGAAGTTGTGGTCCATTGTATCTGAAGAAGTTGAGATCAAGGTCAGTCTAAATCTATGACTCAAAACCATCCTACCATGCTCTTCAGAAAAAGACAGTTTGAATTCAACACAATTTACAACTGGGGAAGGGAAAATAGTCTTAGATTTGCATATCAGTAAGCTTTCATTTAGGAAAGGATTACACAAAATCCAAAACACATTAACTTGATAAAGTGCCTGCTGGATGATAAAGTGCCTACGGAAACTTCTCCCCCCGCCCCGCTCCAGTCCAGCAGTTACTCCTTAGCATCCAAAGCAGAATTACTTGCACTTTGTGAGAGGTATTAAGTCTGGCATAGTACAGTGTCAAGCTCCTACAACACTGACGATCCATCATTTCACCCTAAACACGACTTTCCAGGCTGCAAAGTGTCTCAGGCGGCTGGAACAGCACGAAGCGTTTTGCAGCTGGTGATGAAGTTCTTGGACAAAGTGCTGACAGTGCACGAATGAGGAACAGCAACAAGACTTAACAAACACAATTAGTATTATCCAACTGCTTTGTTATAAATATATTATGTACATTCATACATCACATTAAAATATTATTCCATTACACCAGAAGAGATTAAGGCTTTATATTATTTACAGAAACAAGCAAGCACCTTAAAAAAAAAAAGAACAAAACACCAGTCATCGACGTTTCCCTTCTAACATTACAAGTTTGATACCTCGAGCTCTTGAATACAGCTATTTGCAATGTGCCCAATGCTAGAACTATTTTAAACATTTACTGTCAGGGTAGGAAACACTTAACAGCAGACTCATCAGCGAGCACTCCACAGGAACCAACGCGAGCGTGTTGTACTGGGCGCCCTCCCTCTCCTCAGAGGCTTGCGAAGTCGAAGGCTTACGCAGGAACGGTTCGCTCAGTTCCACGTGGAGAGTGTAACGATTTTATTTTAAGGGAAACTGAAGACACTTGAGGATTCGTGGCCCACTAGTGGAGTGGGATTCTTGAAGTCTGTTCCACGTTACATCAATTAGATTTAAAATGATAGCGAAGATAGAGCTGTAAGTTTATCAATCACTAAGTGCATTGAAAAGTGATGACTTCATAGGCTCCCGTTACTCTGACACTGTTCTCATGCAGTGTATCTGGACTCAAACACAAAGTGACAAACTGCTGTCACCATTCTCCCTATAGGTCTTAGGCAACAAGCTCTTTTTGAAGTATTAAATAATGTTGATACAACACATGTTTACTACGCCACCATGTACCAATGGAGTGACTGTCCTGCCTTCTGGTTTGCCCGATAGCCTTATGAGATACAGCGATGAAGTACTTCCTAAGATGTAAGCAGACATGGCTAAACGAAAAGGTGCTCAGTAAGAGTAATCATCTTCATTTCAAGTATTGTTTTAAGAATTAGTTCTTTTCATTACAGTCTGTGTTAGCACTTTTTAGTTTGTGCTTTAGAGTCTGTTATTTCTTTGCAGGTCTTGAATTTGGCTGATGGCTTTTTTTTTCTTTTTAAAAAAAACCAAAACGAAACAAAAAACATTGGCAACAAGTTAAGGATTGCAGAAGGCTGGCAAAAGTTACTTAATTTTCTGAGCCCATTTCATGTCATCTGCTCTTGGCTTCTCCCCGGTAACTGCTTGGATAATGTTCTCCAAACACCTCCAGAATCTTATCTTCTCTAACGGATAGTTGAGCCAACCTGAGTGATTTCAAAGGAAAAAAAGGGTTAGTTTGTCGTAGCATCCAAAGTTCAATGTCTTGTGACGCTTATTTAATAGCACTCTTGAAGTTAAACACGAGGTAGATACAAGGGGAGTTTAGAGGTCGGCTGCTCTATGGCCATTGCAAAGCTGTCAGAAAAGGGACTGTCGAGTTGCGTGATCTGTGTTAGAGGCAAGACATTTGAAATGGAAACATAAGCAGCCAAACACAAACCTCAACCCTGTAATTTCAGCTCCTGCCCCCCCATTAGTTTCTCCATCAACAAAGCCAGCTTGGCCTTTTCTTGTGTTTCTCATTAGGTAGTACAGCAAGGAAGTACATACGTACAACATGGCTCTGAAATCTAACACACTGTCGGCGCCAGAGTTTATAGAAAAAAAGAAATAATAAATAAAAATAATTAAAAAATAGCAAGATTTCCATCTGGGACCAAAACATCACTAACTAAGGGTCAGCAAACTAAAAGGTTTCTCCTAAAAGCCTCAAGTTTAGATAGTTCCAACACCAGTTTTCAGCTTTAAGGTACTGAAATGTATTGTGCTGTCCCTGGGCAAAATTAAAGTTTGCATAACCGATAAGTATGAAGCCTGTGATGGGGAAATCTTGTTGGAGTACCACGCTGTGTTTAACGGCAGCTGGCGTTGGACACTCCTGGACTGAAAGGGCAGCACACTCCCCAAGCCGTGCAGTGTCGCTAACAGGGCTGTAACAGGTTGATATGGGACAGGCTTTGACCATTTTATGTAAAAAAGGCACAAAGCACTGTCATGTTCTGCATGCAACAGGAGCTTAATGCACCCCTCCTAGATTTAGGGCAATCTGAGCACTTTGTAGAAGTGTTGCACTGTGCAGACTGTGAGGCTGGAACCCACAGGGGCTTAGTAATGCCTCACCCTGAATCCAGAAGTGCTTTATGTCTCACCTTTATGATATTAATTAGTACATTAACTTGATTTTCTGGTGCTGTATTTTTGATGCCAACCTAATCAAATGTATTGGGTTTGTGTGGCAAAGCTTTGACAGAGGGGGGGCTACATGGGTGGCTTCTAGGAGGAGCTGCTCAAAGATGCTGCCCCCGTGACAGAGCCAATGCCAGCCAGCTCCAACATGGACCGGCCGCTGGCCAAGGCCGAGCCCATCAGCAACAGTGGCAGCACCTCTGGGGTAACGGGTTTGAGAAGGGAGGGGAAACTGGGAAAAGCAATTGCATCTGGAAAAGAGAGGGGTGAGAATATGTGAGAGGAGCAGCTCTGCAGACCCCCAGGTCAGTGGAGAAGGAGGGGCAGGAGGTGCTCCAGGCACCAGAGCAGAGGTTCCCCGGCAGCCCGTGGTGCAGCCCATGGTGAGGCCGGCTGTGCCCTGCGGCCATGGAGGGTCACAGGGGAGTAGAGACCCACCTGCAGCTCGGGGAGGACCCCACGCCGGAGCAGGGGGATGCCCGAAGGAGGCTGTGACCCTGTGGGCAGCCCACAGTGGTCCTTATCTCAACCCACGAGCCTTTCAATATATTTTTCTCTCCCCATCCCAGCTGAGGATGGGGTGACCAGCAGCTTTTGTGGGCATTTGGCCTCCAGCCAGGGCCAGCCCACCACACTGGATATAACTGACAGGAGAGCGCACAAAGAGGCAATTTCACAGGGTTTTATTACAATATATTCCATAGTAATATACTCTAGGGGTCCTGCTCTGGCAGGGGGGTTGGACTGATCATCTCTAGAGGTCCCTTCCAACTCTTAACACTCTGTGTGTGTGAATCTGTGTGACTTCAGGCCTCTGTTTTATTGAATATTGTAAAACTAGGACAACCAAGAGAAATCAGCATCAGGAAATGTTATTTCCCTGTGGAAGTTTTCATACAGCAGGAAGAGATGGATGCACACAGGGTTAGATCCCCCACTTACAGAACGGTTCTGTAAGCACATGTTATACTTTACTCCACGTACATTTCTGGAAAAGGCAAAAACCCCTAAGAAAACAAAAGCAACGGAGAGGCAGGAATGAAGCTGTTACCACAGTGGAAATAGCGAGCTAGCAGCAGCAGTTCACGTTAGAGCAATGAGGTAAGACGCAGGATAGCACAAGCAAGGCTGGAACACGGGAGAGCTGTTGCAGAGCCAGCTCTGCCAGGTGCGAGTACCATGCCTACAGTGGTGACACAGCCAGCTTCTTGCTGGTGGCCTCTTGGACTACGTGCATAGCTATTACGGGACAGAAGTGCTACAGGGAGAGAACATTCAGGATATTCACTGCTGAGAAACACTGTATTTCTCGAAAGCTAGCTGATTCCTCATCAGACAGAACTACAGCTTCAGTGCCCTATGGGAACAGGCACTGCTCCCAGCCACTGCTCCCAGCCACCTTCTGTAGTTGGACACGACCTTTCCGAGCTCACCCGCGATCCTGCAGCTCCACGCAACCCACAGCGCATTGATGCCCTTCAGGAAGTCAGCCCACGCAATTCTCATTAACACAGCCATCACCCCTCAAGGAATGGATGACTCCTCCCTGATGCCTAAAAACGGCAGGCAGTCCAAAAGCTTTAACGTCGGGAACGCCAGAAAGCTCTGTTATGTGACACCTCCCTGGCAATGACAGTGACAGACCTTTACTACACAGGTCACCTCTGACACCAAGTGCACTCCTCGGACTTGGCTATCTACCCTTCAGTCACTATCGAGTGCATTACAGTAACTAGTCCTGTTTTACTCGTTAAAGGCCTCTTAAATAGCGCACTGATTGCATATTTCTGTACTCCTCGCCACTCTTCCCCTAGAAGAGAGAGAATTAGGGCTGCAGAAACACTTTGCTCCACTGGCATATCCCAGTATACAATCCATCATGCTGTGCTCTGGCAGACTGGCATGGTATGAACACTTACAGAAAGCCTGGAGTGAACAGAAGCACATGCTCTCTTTTTTAATAAGAAGAAAGCAACTAGCCCCCGACTGCTAATAATGGCCAGGCTTAAACTTTCAGGACACAGGACTGCGAAAAGCTCTTAGGGTGGCAAGACTTTTGCCATCACCTGTCAAGTCAGGTTTCTTAATTGTACCGTGGTTTTCACACGACATCCTGGTCATGAGAACTAATTTGCTTCTCGGCAGATTTCAAACCGAAGCCAAGGACAGAATGAAGAACCAGAGTGGTTTATTTCCAGCTGTCTGATTAACCTGATAACTTATTCAGGATTGCACAACACCGGTGACTGGGTACACCCGCCTGCACGGCGGGCATGAAACTGAACACAGATACGAGGGGAACCTGAAGCCAGTTTTCTGCAAGCCTGTCCCCTCCTCCGCCCCAAAGCGGAATGAATGAATGAATGCTGAAAACCCAGAAGCCTTGCTTTAGCAATGGGCATTCACGGTAAGCCGCACTTGCTCTTTCGAAGGAACAGCAGCTTGAAGACTTTAATGAACAAAACCCATTACTAGCATGAGATTCCCAGATCTGCAATCGGATCTCAGTACCACCAACTACCCCATCCAGCTGAGAGTTACCTTTTAGCCAATCGCTCATCTTCCCCCCACATTTGTTACGCAAAAAAACCCAACCACAGTTTTGCCAGAGCACATTAACTACACCACGTTATTTTCTAGGTATTTAATAGGCTGCCACTAAATTACATCTTGCCGGGCGAATTGCACTAGGTTACTAACGAGAGCTTGCAGTATGAACCAGATGGCAGTACCAGTTGTAATGCAGAAGTACGTCTCGTGTGGAGACACATGATGGATCCTGTGATGCTTCCGTGGCAGGATAACATGCCAGTCCTGTAGAAATATGACCCAGCGTGGAAGACCAAAGTACGTGTGAGACCACTTGTGAATCTGGTTCGTCATGGTTATGAAGATGATAAGGGCAAAGACATAACACTCCCAAGGACATGTTTCATATAATGCCTCTGCAAAACAAGATGCGTATCTTTAAATACCATTTATGAAAAGGTAAATTTCTACTAGGAAAATGATGCCTTGCCCAGACAGAGCTGCCGGGCGCTGCAGGAGCTAATAAAGGCCTCAACGAAGCTGCTCTGGCAGAAGTGTCACCAGAGCCAGGGAGCCATAAGCAATTCCAGAACATCACAAGACAGGCTGGTAAATGCCAACATCTGTCAACAAGCCATAAACAGCAACTTAAACTCTGAGTTTACCACCCATAAAATTACACTAATCCTTTCATTCTTGCACTTCTAGTTTGCAAATAAAGTAATTCTACACAGAGATAAAGCTTTTTTTTTTTTTTTTTTTTTACACACTTTAGAGGCCTACATGCACACAGTTTGATCCCTCTTATAAAAAGAGTATTTACTGTAACTTCTAATGCTCCCTTGCAAGAGTCTTCAGCCACA
Organism: Rhynochetos jubatus; assembly: GCA_027574665.1. NCBI lineage: Eukaryota > Metazoa > Chordata > Aves > Eurypygiformes > Rhynochetidae > Rhynochetos > Rhynochetos jubatus. The sequence goes on along the minus strand of CM050665.1, from coordinate 9,705,867 downwards.
GATTCTCAGTTCAGCTAGAGAATCCAGCAGTCCCACCTCCTAGAAAAATCAAGTTTCCCTCCCTCCTCCCAGCAGCATCATGCTTCCAACAGCTATTTACTTGTCATCTCGCATTCACTGATTTCTCCTAGCTTCACACAGACAAACATTCGGATAAACATCAACAAAAATGCTCAATTCACGTGAGTCAGAAGTAACAGCTTACCTGGGGAAAAAGAAACAAATTTGTATGCCATGTTTGCCAACGGGACTAGTGTCATAAAGCAGTTGTCTCCATTGGTCTCTATAAAATCATGTCTGGTAATTGCTGTGGGGTCAATGTGATGTTCTCTAAAGGGTCTGATGAAAGCCTGAAAAAACAAATTGATAAACATGACACCTTGGCTCAATAATGATCTTGGCAAGAAAAATATAAAACACCCTTGCATGCATTCAAGTCTGATGACTGAGTTTAAGAGAGTTCCATAGTACAAAGCACATAGGCAGGATTCAAGCTTTTGTGATGTCAACACTCAAGATAATTTGATTCCCATTTGCAAAGCAATGCAGTTCCCACGCTCAAATCCAGTTTTTCATTGCTTTTCAGTTTTATTCTTCTTAATTTTTATTTAGGACCTTTAGTCTCTAGATGGCAAAAACAAAGCATCAGCATCCGAGTTTCACAGACAAAATAAGCCTGTGTAATTCACAAATACCAGTCACTTGCTGAAGAACACACTAAAACATAAACCAAGAAAACACTAAAAAAAGAAGAACATTCAGCCTAGCATTTTGTTTGGGCTACATATGTCAGCATTAACAGACTACATGCAAGTTAAATGACTACACAGAGTAATGCAAGTCAAACAGACTGCACAAAGGCATCCTCTAGTAGAAATCACATCTGAATACACAATCCCAGGGAGGACAGAGGAGATGTTTTATTGTCCCAATCCGACCTATCACAAGTATACTTATTTGCCTTTAACACATACATCATGCACAGCCCATGCAAAGGTGTCCTGACCCCTCTGAACTTGTTTACTTAGTGCATAGTCTACTGCACTGCCTTTTTTTTTTTGACCTATGGTCCAGAGATACAGGGATTCAAGGACTACTAGGCCTACTGAAGGTGAACAAAAACAAGCCTAAACCCACCAGTATTAATTCTGCTGTTCTAGTTCATGTATTTCTGGATAACTACAAGGAATATCCCATATATATTTTTTTTTAAGTAGAGATCCTTCTAGTATTGCACTGTGAGGAGTAATTAATGGTAGCTGTGAAGAAGTTTATTTAAAAAAAATTACAGAATTCAGTGCACCTTGCACTGAGCATCTGCATTCGTAGCTGCAGACATAGAACATCTCAAATCTAAGTGTTCAGCCATCGCCATTCTAATACTACTCATTTACAACAGGGGCCAGCAGTACAGTGAACTGGAAGTATTCCTTGTCTTATAGGGCAGTTTTTAGAGAGTTTAGCTACAGGACAATTATCCACATCTACCTTAATTAGCCTTCTGAGGATCTACAGTAGCCTAGCCAGGTTACTACGCTTGCGGTGCCACAGGGCATTCCCACAGTACCTCGGGAAGGTCTGCGAACGCTGCTATTGCAAAACCGTGCGCAGACCTGAAACAAGGCGATAAAACAGAACAGTGTCACCTTGCACATGTCAGCTAGGCCAAGTGCAAACATGGCACTTGACCAGCAATATCCCGTGGAGGAGGGTTCTGGGGGTGTGGGAGCTGGTTACGTTGGCAAGACTGCAAGAAAGATACAGCTTATCTACACTGTCCGACAGAGCTGGGAATACTGGAAGTGTTGCAGAGAGGTATTTCATAACTTTTTCAAGCTTAAGGATAAGAATCTCAAACCTTTCCAACTATGGGTAGCTCCACAGATCCCCAGGTATCTGCTCCCCAGTGAAATAATCCTGATAGAAAGTCAGCCGTAATAACTCCTGCAACTTGAATGAGGAGAGAGACAGTTAAATACATGCAAGCACTTTTACTGACGTATTCACGTTCTATACTTGTTTATCTAACTCAGGTATTTACAACCACAGGACATCTACCCAATCTGAATAAACACAAGGTCAGGCAACTAGGAGAGAGAGGTTAACAAGACACCATCTGGACGGTTACAATCCCCATTAAACCTACAGCAAGATTTTGTGTTTAACCCACCTTCTACAGAAGAGCAGATGTAAGAGATGTTACTTGATGAGAACAGCTGTACCTTCCCCAGGCAGACATGGATCTGTCAGATGGTGTTTAACAGACATCTAGCACTCTTCACCTCCAGAAGTCACCCGACCCCCAGGTTCCCAATCCCTCTAGTAAAGAGGTCTCCAACACAGTTTGGGACAGAGCTCCTGCATGAGCTCTACTGCCAGGCTCTTTATGCTTTCGAGGAAGGAAATTCAGAGAAGATGGCCAAAGTTGTTCTCGTTTTTCACAGGGCTGGGGGAACTGTGGCACAGAGCATAGCATGTGGCTATAGCAACACAGCAAAGAGGGAGATACTGCCTTGGGACCTCTACCCTTGATGGATTTAGGGCTGTCAGACCCTGCCCTTTAAAGAACAGAGACACCAAAAGGGACCTTTTTCAGCCTGTACATCTTGCTCTGAGCATGTTTCAAGAGAGATTAACCAGGTCTGGCTGGAGTCTAGATTTGCTGAAGAACGATGCCAGCCTAAGAAGCGGGATCCTTTTTCACCACAGTGCTGCCCCTTCAGGTTAATTCAAATATCAGAAAGATCTTTCTGTCGTGTTTTTCCGAGACTGATCACCCATTTAATACAAGCATACTCGGCAATCCTCCCCAGAGCCAGCATTCAGGCTCTGGAAGGGAGCACACACGCCTTACCTGCAGGTCTAGTGAAAAGAATTCAGCACAAGCACGACCCAGATTTCGAAATAGCTACTGCGTACAGTGCAAATACAATATACCTGGGAACTGAAAACATCTGATCTCAGTGCAAACCCCTCAAACCATATACAGAGTTCATGCCAATTAAAGCACTATATACTGATCTCACCGCCCATTCTTACGTGAGTCACAGCAACAGAAATACAAAGATTATGTGTTCAAAATGTATGTTTCCAAGCAGCTCAGCTAGCAATTCCCTACCGTCATCTGGTGCTCAGAGCACAGTCACTCACTATTGGCATGTCTGGTGGTTCTCAGAGAAGCCTGTGAGTCCATGCAAACCATGAGAGTAGTCACAGGGTCAGGGCAGAGAGGCTGGAACACGGTTCTGTAGTTTTCCCCACTGATATTTTAAAAAAAGCAGGTTGTTTACAGAAGTCACCCATTGTAACACAGTCTTTGCACCAGGAACAGCAGGCAGTTGCAAAACCAGAGGTGATGCAGGACATGTGGTTTTGCTCTGTCTGCCTCACCGAGTCTTCTTCAGGAGTCTGTGAAGCTGGGAGAATTCCTGGCTTTCCCCTCCACCAGCCACCATTTGTTTCTCTCTGTCTGAAGACTTTCTTCAGGCACATCTCATTTACAGTACTGAGGCTTTTTGTGATGGGCAGGTACCCCCCCACCTGCTAGGCAAGATGATTCCAACTCGCTTGTAATCCAAACCAAAAGCTGGAATTGTCGGTAGAGTGGCTCATCTTGCTTTGATTCCAAGGCACCTTGTTCCTCTTCCCTCTCGCAAAAGCAAGCTGAGATACGGCAAGAAACAAAACAACGAATGTGCATCTTTCCCTACAAACCACACAACTTAATTACCCTGGTCATGATCTGGGCTTTGCGTGATTTTCCTCCTCCAGTACAGGACACGTACGTCAGCTGCTTTGAGAATCCCATTTAATGAAGTTCTCGTAACATCAGCAGGATGGCCAGAGAGCAGGTAATTTTTAGAACATGAAAGCGAACAAGGTTGTCCTGTTACTATTGATCGAACGCTCTTCACCTTCGGGGCACAGCAGCCAGGCACAGTGCACGCAGCACAGTGTGTTTCAGATGTACCCCTGCTCATGGTTGCCTTGTGCTTAGCTGATCCCTCACCTCTACAGTCCTTCCCCTTGCTTTTCATTTCAAAAAGGGAGATAAAAAAATTCAAAAATCAGGATTAGCGTGGCACCTACTACCCCAAAGGCTTCCTTTTTGTGTTATAAAAATCAATCCCCACCGCTTAATCCATTACCTAGTTAGCCCAAACTCTTACATACAGGAGATGCCTCACCCTTTATGTGTCACCTTACTGTACTGCAGACAGCTTATTGTTTATCAGCAGTGAATTCTGTACAGTGGTTTTTGTTTCAGACCACACACGTAAGCTACAAGGAGACAGGGTGGAGCGCCACAGCTTTTAGATCTGCACCCAGCAGCTGAAAGAGCAAACAGCCTTGATTCAGGGGGAAGATATCCAAACAACACCTCGCTTTGCAACAACTAAAATACCATCCTTGCTGAGGTAATCGCAGCCTCCAGCACGCTGCATCATCAGAGCTGAAATAACAGCAGGAACAACGAAGAGAGAGGCACAATACCGACAGTTCAATAGACGTTTTGCGTGTTTGTTTGATGTCAGCCGGTAGAAAGCGAAGAGGAAAGAACGACGGGTGCCTGAAGCAGGGTGTTATACCGAGGCTATGTGAAAAAAGTAACTACCAGAAATCATATTTCAGCCGTATTGCAGAAGGGCTTGCTCACTCTTCAGCAGCTGTGTATGACGAGTTGTAATAAACCAGCAAAAAACGTACAAGGTTCTCCAAGACCAGCATCGTAACACTTGGTTTGCATCCTGCCTCCAGACTCATAGGGCACAAGACAGAAAACTGAACTCACATACCCGGCGCTGGCTTTAGTTAAAACGGGACAACCAAGGCACAGGTGTTCAGCTACCTCTCCAAGGTGGTGCAAGATCTTGATGCTCTGTCATCAAGGTCGGGAGGGCAAGACAAGACTGACATCCCTGAACATGAACTGAGTTACTCATCAAGTTAGAAAAAGCAGGATATGCACAGTAAAGATACGTATGAACTGCAAAGTGTGGATTCACACACTCAACAGAAGATCAGGAAAGCATTAGAGAAATACTGCTCTGTACACAGTAGATTTACTCCCGCCTGCTGAGCAGGGGGACGGAGGATCAGCCCAACTACGGCTTGTATCTGAAAAGGAGGTGAGTAGGCAGAGAACACAGGAGGAGGGGAAAAAGGCACTGCAGTTAAGCAGCAAGGTGCAGAACTTGCTCAAAACACCACCATTTTTTTGTTTTGGAAGTAGATTGCTGAGTCAGGAGAAAAGAAAAAGGCCTAGCATACAGGGAGACCGAAGGTGTACAAGTGAACTTCAACCAGCACAAGTTTTAAAATAAGCGAGCCAGTGACCGGCACACACATTTGCTAAACGGCTGCTCTTTCCCAGCCAGCCCGCACCCGATCCCCTACGCAGGCATGCCTACAGGCACAGCAGCACCCTCCGGACACCCCTGCGGAAGCGGGTGCCTCTCGCCTCATGCCAGAGCGTGACGGCGACACTCAGCCAGCCAACTCACCTGCTGGGTCGCAGGGTGGGGGCCGCAACTGGCCCAAACATGCCACCCACACAAGACGGGTTTGCTCCTGCCTGTGTTCTGTTCAGAAACCGGGTAACACGTAGGGGTCTGTGTCACAGAAAACCCCCCACTCCTCTTCCTTGCCGAGTACCAAGTAGAGAGGTTACACCCCGCAACCTTGACGTAGGTCTGCTCTTGCGAGCAAGTCACCCACCACTTCCTACAACCTGACTGCTCGGGGCACGGGCGGAAGGAAGCCAAATGAGGGCAGGACATTTGAGGTACGAGGTGTTTGAGAGAGGAAACTATTCTGAGTATTTGCAACAAAAAGTTGCATTTCACCAAAATCTTACAGAGCTGAGTGCAAGCTTGGCGTTGCCTAGATGTGACTCTCACATTGTAACACAGAAGCCTTACAGCAGAGTATATAAAGTTTCATATATACCGTAAAAATTCAGTTATCGTCTCTGGAAAGGGGAGACTTTCTCCCCCCCGCCCCGAGCAGCATAAGGTGTTATTGAACAACCTGATGCTATTGTGTAACGTTGAAAGCACAGTCGTTTTCAATCAGTGACTGTACAAACTAGTTGAATGTTACAGCACTGAAGAGTCGGGGGAGTGGCTAATTCCACAACAGGAACACTTTTGTTTTCTAAAAGTCAATATGCTAAAGTAACACTTGTCTGGTACTTCTACGCTTATAAAAACAGAATGCCTTAGCCACCCACCTTCCACATTTAGTGGCTTTCAGTACAGGAGGCAAGGGTTTGATACTATGGCATCTTATGAGGCTAAGAAAATAATCCCTGAACATTTCAACAAGTGTAGCAACCTAAAAGCAAGAAGAGTTAATCATTTTGGCTATTTAAAGGTGAGAAAGATTCAGTCAGAGCTGGACCTAACAGTGCAAGTAAGCAGAGAACACAGCTGGACTATGAAATAGAAGGGCCTGGATATTGTATGTATGTAGTGTTGTTATATATAATAGGTATATTACATTATAATTGGGATCTCAAATAAGCCATGTCTATAAATCATGCCCATCCAGAGACTGGAAGAGTCTACCCTAAGTCACAGAAGCTTATTTTGCAAGGTTGGCACGCTACTCCCGGCGGGCACTTCTTTGCCATACACTCCAGTTACTCACACAATCCGCTGCCTCCCAGCGACGCCGCCCGAGAACGGGGCACACCTCTCACCCCACCCAACTGCGCCAGCCCTGAACGCCAGCCTGCGGGCTGAAAGCATGCAGCCTGCAACATCGCCGGAAGATAGCGGGAAAAGGACATCCCCAGGGATTCAGAGTAATCCAGAGTCGGCTGTTGGACTCCCAGGAGTACCGGCTCCCCGGGAGTCAACCAGCAGATGAGCCCAAAGCAAATATTCATCTGCCAAAAGCACGACTTGGCCAAGAATCACTACCCAATAAACTTAATGATAGGAACTGCCAAATTTTACTTCCATGTCTTCAGTCTATTAGCACAAAGCAAGATATTCCTACCATTTCTGCAGGGGATGGAGTGCTTGTGAAACACCCATCACATTTAAATGGCAAAATCTAGGCCTTTATCTAGGCCTCAGGTTCTTCAACCAAAAGTACCACTGTGTATACTTCTCCCCAAAAATGCATTACTAGAAAAAGCAATTAAGCCATCCTGGAAGAAAGTGAGTAAAAGAAGAGAGAACAACGGATACTAAATGAAAACCAAGAGCAAATTTTCCCTCACTAGAAAAGAAAAATCCAGTATTTGCATTAGTATGGCTAATCAAACTAATCCTCCAATTCCATCCATTTAGAGCGCTCCCAGGAATCAAGCAGGGTTAGCTCGGCTCCCAGGAGCACCGGGCAGTTTGGTACACGCAGGCTGGCACCCAGGAGACCCAATACCTGAAGGTCTGCCTGGCACGGGACGTCAGCAGCCATAGCGCTGGCTCTGTCGGAGGCCTGCGCTCTCACGACGCTGATCACCCTGTCGCCGACTCCATCAGGGCAATACTGCAGTGCGTGCCGGCGTTCTGAAGTGCGAGAGGCACTGCCCTGAGTGAATCAGGGCCACTGAGACCCACAGTTCTTCAATCCTGGAGCCAAAGTCTCCTGCAGCTTTAAGAGAGCCCCCAACAACTCGCAGGCACACACAGCTTGCTTTGTCCCAGCCCCGGCCGCTGACAAAGGGCAACAGCCCGTCCTCTGCGCACACCGGTGGGAGCACAGATGGGGCCGTGTCACCAGCTTCCCCCCGCTGCCAGGGTGGGCAGCCTCAGGCAGGGAGAAGGGCTCATCCCCCCCCACCAGGGCACGGGCTGCAGCCGTCCTGCCCGCCAACAGCACGCCAAGAAGCCTGTCCCCCAGTCCAAGCTACAGGAGGAACGGGTAACCAGCACCAACATCACCGGCCCGAGCACGAAGCAGCACTTACACGCCGTAATTCCACTGTCAAGACCAACCGCCTCCAGGATCCTCTGGCACGGGAAAGACCTGGAGCTCCTCAGTTAACGCACACAGCTACCACAAAACGACAGACGGCGCCGTGACACGGGTTGTGTTGGCGCGACGCAACGGCATGTGTGCCACAAAACACAGAGCCCCAGTTTGGGCTATTGAATCACAACCTGTGGAGTCTCCAATCTGCCAGACGATACAAGGTAGTCTGGCAAACACAAAGTTACCTACAGGTAGGAAGTAACTACTGGAAGCTACTAGATAGCAACTTGAGTGGGTGACAGGGCAGGTGACAGATTTGGCTTATTTAGACCAACCGGAGGTAAAGGGTAGTTATCCTCTGTTAACTGAGGCTTCCCTGGTGTAATTCCAAGGACCTTTTAAATCAAAATTTCAAGCAGAAATCATTTTAATGCACGAAGTAAATCCAAAGTGAAGCGACACGGTTCCAGTTCTGTCTCTTGCTGTAAGGCAGCAGGACTCGAGCAGTCCATTTCACAGAGCGTCCCTGGCCTCTGTAGGGCTTTTACTCCAACGTGTGCCAGAGCTTGCATACGTATTACACACTCACCGCTGGGCTCTGCAATGCAGCTAACCAAGCGTGGCTCTGCAGAGCTACTCAAGCCTGAACATAAAGGTTTTGGGCCTCGATCAGAACAAGTTTCTGTTCTGAAAGTGAACTAAGCAATTCCTTTCTGCACGCTCTGTCTGGCCAACCCACAGTATTTGCAATAGTGAAACATGTACCTCAAGCAGGTTTAAAACAAAAATTAGTTCCCCATCTCTCAAGTCATCAATGATTAATTGTGTCTTGTGTTGTGTCACAAGATGTTTCAAAAGATATCTGCCCTGTGGGGCAGTTCTCACGCACATAAACAGGTTAAAAAAAAAAAATCAGTGAAGTTGATGTGGTAAGACTGCATTAAACAGTACCTTAAGAACAAACGTGGCTGCAGGTAAGTGAAATGGCAGGAACAAGTCAACCAATTGGGGAAAAAAGGCTTTAAAACCCTATACAAAGACATGAGGGGGGAGGGAAAATGAAAGCCAGATTCCACGGTGCCACTTGACAAGCTTCTTACCCAGACAGTATTAATGTGATGTGTGCATGCAAATCAGCCACCAAATTCAAATCTACATAGCTGTCAGCTTGCACAACAAGAAAAATCTTCCTAGTTCCTCAGCAGCTGAAAACATTCAGACTAGGGCATGACTGCATCTGACAGAAAAAAAAAAAAAAAAAAATCCATCCCTGTCTTCTCTCCCTCTTTTTTTTTTTTGGCAGTGAAGAGGGGAAGAGAATCGTCTCGCGTCTCTGCTAAACCAGCCTGGAAGACAAGAGACTCGCACGGGTTCCTCTTCCCTTCTGGCAAGATCATCTTTAGTCAGCAGAACACAGCCTAGTTGAAGAGCTATTCTAAACCAACGCCTTCAAGTTCTCACCAGCCTTCCGTGACTCCCCAGCGCCGTACCCGTAGGTGATTCAGCACAGCAAATGACAATGTGCCACGTGAGTCCGTTCCTTCGCTGACTGCCTGCTCGCATCACACAAGGAAGTAAGTGCTTTCGGACTGCCAGCGAGAGAAGGATCAGGTCTTTTGTCCCAAGAATTTCTAGATTAATAAACTTAGAGTATTACCCATGTTACTATCATGTGTGCCCTTAAAGGCATGAAAAACAGAAGACGTAACACAGGCTTTAATTATAGATATAGAGTCTAGGCTAGGTGAAATGATGCAGAAGCTGCAAACTATCCCCTGTTTCTTAGAATATATATTGACAGAAGGGTACACAGGGGGTCCCAACAATGCATCCTAATGAACAGGTCTGTGCAGCAGATCAAATCTAGCCCTCTGGATCACTGATCACTTTCAGATTTCCAAAAACCTGACATGAACTCAACCTAGAGTTATGTCTTTATTAGCAGAATGTTTATTTTGTGATCTCAACTCATAGGTCAATATTCTAATCTAACCTTCAGGAAAGCGTTCGATGGGAACACATCTGATGTCTGTGACTCAACATTCCCTATCTTACCTATTGGGCCGCACGCAGTATTTAGGAATCAGGATGTTTATGGGGATGAGTTTCACATAGCTTGAAGCCTAATCATCACTGGGAATTATAGACACCACCACACTTTACCGGGAGAAATAATGTATTGAAGGAAGACAGCAAAACAAGATAGCGTGCAGCCCTTATTATTTTATTGCACTCATTTTTGTACATGCTATCAGTTACTTCCACACTGCTTTATTTACACAGAATCCAGATTCTGCTACTTTAATCATTCACTACTACTTAAATAATATTATCAGTGAATTGGCTGCTTTATCAGTTAAACTGGTAACCAGGATATCGGAGAACTCAAGCTTTTATCAATATTAACTTTGAGATGAAAGCCTGCAGCAAACAGATTGCACTACCGGTTAACCATCAGTACCCATTCTCTTGTCTGCATCTATCCTCATCCCTACGGAGCAGTTCTCATGCCACGTTCTTCTCCATTCCTCCCAACACCTCCACCTCAGCAGCTGCGAGCCGGCAAGGCTAAGTTAGGCCGAGTGAGCTGGTACAATTCACAGTGGGAGGACGCCGCTCCCCCTTAGCCCCAACACGAGCCAGTAACTTTTAAACAGGCATCAGGAATTACCGCTTCTCAGCTCGGACGGAGACGCGTGGCATCTGTCATATCGCTATCTGCATCAACTCTTGGGCCGCTCTTGAAATCGTTAGCCGTATGCAACAGTGACTGCAAATAAGCACCGTTCTCAAACATAAAGTGCCTCACACGGTTTATAGAAGAAAGTTACTTTTATAATAAAGCAGAGAAGCTGAACACGTGCAGCTAGCTTGTGTGGTGTCCCGATGAAGGACACCAGATGTCCTTTCAGGTAATAAGGCAATTCATATGAAAACACCCAAACATTTACACGCACCCAACACAAGCTGATACTGCATTCAATAAGCACCACAAGAACAGAAGAAGACTGGCAAAATGCTTAGTTACTTTCCCTCTCCCTCATCCCACGTCAGAAGTTCACCAGAAATTCATGAAGGGCGTGCATGGCAGAGCTGACCCTCCCGATTTAACGTAATCCTCCTTCCTCTTCCCACAGGTACGCAGCCCCACCGCTCCCAGTAACGTGTGCTGCCCAGATAATGCCAAGAGACTGACTCAGCCGCAGACGAGCCCCACTCAGCCCCACTGCCCGCCCTCCTGCCTGTTCGCACCCAAGTTTCTGTGCCACAGCGCTTCAGGGCTACCCGAACACCACAAAGCTCTCGGCTCTGCACTGCCGAGATCCAGGCAGCATCAGTACCTCCGCCCACGGCACTCAGCTTGCTTGCCTATGCTTCCAACCAAAGGAACAAACAAGGGACCACGAGCTGCATGTATTACCATAAGCAAGCTGCCACTTTTCTTAGATTAGTGGGAAAAGAGCCATCCCTCAGCATCAAGGCCAAACTTCCCACCCTGACACGAACGCGCAATGCTCCAAAACACTTGTTTTCAGTTACCAGCCCTCAGAAATCGAGCCAGTACTGCTCTTGGGCTTCTGCTTTCTGAAAAGTTCTTCCAAGTATTTTTTCGACCAATGTATTTTGTTTCCAACTCTGCCAGTTTTGACTGCTATTTTCCCTCTCCGCAGACCTTACACTTCCAATGCCTAGGTAGGAACACCAAACCTAAACAGCTATGTCAGAAACGTCACCTTTGAGATACCGAGAAGCCGCTGAACGAAAAGCAGCAACAGCTTTTGCAGATGGTCTCAGTTTCAGAGGCACTAGAGCTGCACATGCACAAATGTCCCTCTCCCTTTCCTGCAGTAAGTCAAGCCTAAAAGATCACCCATTTATTCCCACCATTACAACAGTCTTGCCTTGTTCACGCCAGGGAACGGTTCCTACTTACATATCCCAACAATAACAGAGGCTGTGTGTTCCAGTCGCAAGTAGAAGAGAAGATTGTAAAAATTGAAACAGATGAGAGAGAAGCATAAGATGACAGAGATCCATTCTTGTAGCCTCTTTCCTGTTGGAAAAAAAGGAAAAAAGCATGTTTTACTTTTACCTGAGAGGACATTCTGAAGTCTGAAATGACACAGGCAGACTGCTCTGCTGCCTGCATTTGTCCGACAGGGAACCGAAACACAAGCGCAATTATCCGTGGGAGGCACGCAAGATTTGGGTAAGTGACATTCCTCTTCCCCGAGCCACTACTAACCCCTTGCCAAACAACAGGGACAAATCAGGCATCACCCCACATTGTCCTAGTTTCCTTTTCCCTGCGGTTGCTGGCATAACCTTCCTCCGCACCATCATCTTTCAAATCTGCATTTCATTCAATATTCAGTGTTGCTGGTATGGCTGAATCTGGCAACAGACTTCTGGCCTCAGATGCCCTGTAGTCCAATCACCTTAGGGTCTGTAATGTTTAAGATCTCAGAGCTTGTAAATAAAGCTGTCGTGCTAACCGGAAAAAAGTACGGTCCTGCGTTTGGGTGGTCCTAGAGCTGCCTTCCTTACACTGCAAGTGTGCTTCTCGAGCTCGCCTGCTAACTCCTGCAGCCTCGTCTTTGCCTCCCTGCTCCCAGGCAGAAAGCTACGACCTCTCAGTCATTCTGCGACGACAAGACAGAGGAAACAAGGAGAAAGAACTGGCACAAATTCTCTCTTGTACCTTGCTGTACTACTGTGACCTCTACAACCACCTCCTTCACTGCCTATGCAAAGGACAGACACCCCAGAGTACGGGCACACGTGGAATACTCAGATGGACAGGCAGCAGGTTTCTGCTGTTAATTACCGCTAGATGCTCACACAGCACGGATGTTGACAGCCAGGGAAGGCTCACTGCGAGACCCATATGGATTAAGGCATCGGAAACGGACTTTAATGCCTAAATCCAGGAAGGAGATCTGAGCTGCCACCTTGGCCCAGGACGGCCCTGGCTGCAGCTAGCTCTTAACACGCCGGAGCTGACAGGTCAGCCTTCGCCTACTGCGGGGCCCAGAGAGCGCCGCTGCCCCTTGCCCATGGCTGCCCCTTGCCCACAGCTGCCCAGAGCAGCCAGCCCCCCGCAGCCCACTCCCTCCCACACTTGGCACCTCTCGAGTTTGAGGCAAGGTGTCGTGGTGCAGGGGAACAATCAAAGGCTCCACCGAGGTGCACACCCTCGCAGGGGAGCGGAGGCAGACTCCTGTGTCTGGATGTGTGCAGGACAGGAGCTGCTTCCTGCTGCTCCCCTGCGCTGCAGACCTACTGTCTGGCCAAACTTCTCCTCCCCAGTGCTGAGTCAAGCCCTTCTCAACTCTACCAGGCTAGAGAAGGAAGCTAGGAACATCAAAGGAGGATTGGTATTCTCGCCAACGTGCCTACAACGCAGTATTTTAAAGAAGCGTGAACAAAGACTTTCCCAGTTCAGAGTTTCGCTCCAGAAAGGCCATGAGCATACAAATTAATATCCTCTGCAGTAGCAGAGAGCAAAATCATAAAATTAAATTAAGACACAAGAACAAGCATATTTCAAGACAGCATCAGGTCACAATGTGGGAGATTCTATAAAGAGATCCCTGGAGTAATGAAAGTAAGAGTTAATTAACACTCACTTCCTGCATAAGAAAACCACACCCTGATTAGAGGAGCTAAGTGGGTAGATCCTCACGGAACAATTAGCTGGCTGCAGGGAAACACCAGGCTCCTCACTAGCAAGTCCCATGAGTTCAGTCTGTGCAAACACCACTGCACTCGGAACACAGGGATCCCAAGATGACTCTCTGGGGCTATCAGAGTCCAGAAACACAGCCCCAGCTCTGGACCGACTGGGAAAGCAAAGCAGCGCCAATCAAACGCACTCGAATTGAAACGTATGTCCTGCATGGAGGAATAAGGTGCCAAAGCCACAAAGTACGTGCTTAAAGACATCACGGAAATACCCCAGACCCACATTCCCTCTGCAGTTATATGTAATCCCCATTCTTCCAGCCTCAGTGGTACATCGTCACATGCTTCCACCGTAACACACATTCTGACGTTGTCTATGTCAGTTGTTTATGTCATGCCAGGAAAATATTAGACATGTAATATATTACCACAGCTCCCTGCTGATGGCTATCGCTGTACAGACACACTTCAGACCTCCAGGAACGTCTGTCCACAGCTAAAGATAAGGATGGCAAGTTGTTGGCAGAAGAAAATGCGTTCCTTATGAGCAAGAGCACAGTGCATAGGTAAAGTCAGCGATTGCTCTTCCGTAAAGCACAGCAATTAGTCACAGCCTGGGTCAGAACTGTGTACCCAGACCGGCTGAAAGCTACCACACACCACCTTCATTCAAGGCAAGGAAGAGGTGACCCAGTACAAGCTGAAACGGGCAGCCTTGCCCTGGACATTCAGAAAACTGACAAACTAATGAGTGCAGTTGTTTTCTTATCATTATATGGCTCCGTGCAAGTAAGAACACCTGCTTTTCCAGTAACTGCCTTAAATGTGCAAGCTAAGCTGTTCGGCTGACCTGCTGGAAACTGCGAGATGCTGGAAGTGTGTCTTCCCTTCCCTAATCCTCCACCTGAAAATGAATTGACTGGGAATGGCAAGAATCCCTAGCGTCGCCCCTACCGCGAGCTAAAAACAAATGACACCGTTTTATTTGAAGGAGTTTACGGTTATTTCCATGGCACAGCTGAAGAGCTGCGGCCACTTTACTGAGCTCTGACGAACAGCAAGCTTCAGGAAGACAACACTGAACCAAACATCCCTCCGTCCCTTTCAGAGGTGTCAGGGCTGGGTATCTCGGAGCAGTCCACCGAGCATTCTGAAGTGAAAGCTGCTGTTGTTCCCTTGCTTGGTATCCAAACTTGTACATCTGCTTTCGGACGGATAGGTTAACTTTTTCTTTGCTTGTTTTTCGAGGGAAGCGCATTCTGGGCAGCTTCCAGTTTGAAAACCTCCACCCCAGCAGCCAGACCACGGGTCCGCAGTTGAGACACCAACTCCAGCGCCGCACCGGCACCTTGTCCCCAGCCGCCCGTCTAACCCCTTCCCAACAGCGCTTCCTTGACGGCTCCGGGCGCGCCCCGCACGCCTCGGCTCACGAGCGGGAGGCACCAACGGCGCGGGAGGGCTGGAACGCGGCACGGCTCGGCGGCCGCACAGACCCGCACGCAGCGAGGGGAAGCCGCTGGCCTGACAAAGCATCACCGAGACACCGGGAGCCAACAAAAGGCTCCTCGACGGTACCAGAAGCGCAGCGAGTTGCACAATGCCCGGCCCGTTTCTCAGACCGGCTTCAGCCAGCCACGCTCACCCCTTCTGCCCAGGCCGAGGCGAGGGCGGGCGCGGGGGTTGCCGCATCCTGCCGGCCCCGCGCCCAGCAGGGCCCAGCCCCGACAGGGCCCGGCTCGGCCCCCCCCCGCTCCTCCGGGACTCCCTGAAGCCGCGCTGCCCCAGAACGACGGCGGGGAGCCGGGCCCTGAGGAGAGCCACCCCCCTGGTCCCGGGGGGAATCGCCGCCGCCCTCACCTGGGGAGTAGAGCTCGGCCAGCTCGCGGGCCCCGGCGTGCTGCGCGCCCCAGCGCCGGCTGCCGCCCTCGGGCTCCTCCGCGGCCTCCGCCTGCGGCCCCGCCGCCTCACCCCGGCCGCCGCCGCTCGCCATGGCCCGGCCCCGCGGCGGCCCCGGCTCCTCCTCCTCGAGGGCGGCGGGCGGCGGCGGCGAGCGGCGCCCAGACCCCGGCGAGGAGCGCGGCGGCAGCATCGGGAAATGGGGCCGCGCCGCGGCGCTGCGGCGGGGTCGGGGGGGGTGGGAGGGAGCGCGGGCGGGCGCGGCTGGCCACGCCCCCGCGCCGCCTCCCGCCAATCGCCGGCGCCGCCGCTCCCCCGCTGGGCCAATGGCAGCGCCGCCCGGCGCGGCGCAGCCAATAGAGCGGCGGCGGGGTCGGTGGAGCACCCGGAGGCGCCCCGCCCCGCGGGCCGCAGCTGGCGGCGGGACCGGGCGGAGGCGCTGGCGGTGCCCGGAGGCGGGCGCGGGGCCGGGCCGGTGCGGCGGGGTGGGGAGGTGCCGGCAGTGCCCGCCCCGCTCGGTCTACTCCGGCCGGCGCCTCGCGCGCCCCCTGCCGACGCTACTGCCCCGTGCGCTCCCCACGTCGCAGAGACAGTCCCAGCGGGCGTCCGCGGGGGCGCGGGGGCTGCGGGGGTCGTCACGGCACCCGCGGGAGGTCGGGCAGCCCCCGCGTTCCGGGATACGCCAGGAACAATGCCAAGACAATCACTGTCGGTGCCTTCATTTGGTGTTCCAGCCCCTGTTCCTTCAGGAAGGTGGTTAAAGCCACCCACTGATGTGCTCGTTGGTCCCAAATATCCCAGCGCGGCAAGAAAAACCCCCTAGGAATCTGTAAGTACTACATCACCTCTGTGCAACATAATTCTTGCAACAGATTTATTTGAAGATCAAATAAAACAGCACTAAAATATGAAATATTTCAGATAATTCGAATCACAGCATGGTTTGGGTTGGAAGGGGCCTTAAAGCCCATCCAGTTCCAACCCCCCTGCCCTGGGCAGGGACACCCTCCACTAGACCAGGTTGCTCCAAGCCTCATCCAGCCTGGCCTTGGACACTTCCAGGGATGGGGCACCCACAGCTTCTCTGGGAACCTGTCCCAGTGCTCCCCACCCTCTCTGGGAAGAATGTTTCCCTGATATCCAATCTAAATCTCCCTGCTTTCAATTTAAACCCATTACCCCTTGTCCTGTCACTACAGGCCCTTGTAAAAAGCCCCCCCCCCCCCAGCTTCCTTGTAGCCCCTTCAGGTACTGGAAGGTGCTGTAAGGTCTCCCCAGAGCCTTCTCTTCTCTGGGCTGAACAAGCCCAACTCAACCTTTACTGAAGTGGAATTAAACAGCTCCCACTTCACGCTGAAAACAGATCCATTCACAGAGGGTGGAATACTCATCCAGATGTCTGTTTGCCCCAAAGGTTACGTGTTTGAGAATGATACACCATGTGCAATCAAATGCTTCTCTGTGCCTTGGCAACAGCAAAGCACCAGCCCAGGCTGGTGTCAGCTGGGCCTGGCGGCTGTCCCCACCCTGCCGGCTGCAGACATGCACATCACACCTACCCGAGGGGTAAATCCCGCAGGACGCGAGCTGGGGGCTGCTCTGCAGGGTCTCCTGCCACGGAGCTGCACGAGAAACACCGGCCACACCAAACCACCCAGGAACGACTCAAAACCTGAGCAGGCCGACAGCCAGGGACTGCTCTGCGCCATCCCTTCATGCTGCCCTGACACTGCCGCGTCTCTGAAGCGGCTGAAATGCATGCTGTGTGTCTGCCCTGCTGTTTGGAGGATCCCAAGGTAATTAGTAATTAGCTGGAATCACGTGCTAAAATTAGTTCTTAATGAAAAAATGGCTCAGGAATTTGATGACTCCTGGACTCATCAAGAGTTTTATATATATCTCAAAAGTCTCTTTTTTTCTGTTTTCCTTTTCATTACACAATAGTAGTAGTAATAGTAGTATCAATATTTTATTTTCATTATTAAACTGTTCTTACCTCAACCCATGATTTCTCTTACCTTTTCCTCCGATCCTCTCCCCCACCCCACTGGGGAAGGTGAGTGAACGGCTGTGTGGTGCTTAGTTGCTGGCTGGGGCCAGCACAACAAGGTCTCAGTGACCTTGACAATGTCAGTAGAGAAGTGGTGTGAATGCGAATGCATTACTGTCAGCTCAGCAGGATATGGCACCTTGAAATGTTTTCTGAGATAGGTGCCCATGTGTCGCCATTATGAACGTGTAAATTAGAGGAAAGATATGAACAGTTTAATTGAGTTCTTGGAAGGGTTTCCCAAGATACCTTCAACATCTGTTAGTCATCTTGTTTCACCAAGGCAAAAGGGCTGTCAGCATGAAGAAAAAGCAGCAAATTGCTAGCAAGGTCTGGCTTTGGAAGGGCTATCAAGTCCTCTTGGAAGATGGTTATTAGTTTTGCCTGGGTTTTGCTGGAATAAAGCTGCAGCTTTCTGTAATAACGTCCGTGTGGCTGCCTAAAGGCAAACCTCTCAAAGGGAAAAGGTGCTTCGAAGCCTTTCTAGTCTCACCTCAATGTCCCAAGACATGGATGAGAAGGTTTGGTCCTTCCCTAGAGACAGACCAACGCTCAGCACGCACCTGACAGCACATTCCTTTTCCTCTCCATCCTTATCTGGCAGGGGAGGGAGAAATCCTAAGTTAGTTCATAGATCCGGTGAAACTCCACACGCTGATGCAGTCACAGTACCACCGCATCCCAAAAACGGGTGGATCCGCGAGGATTTGGCATTGCGTGAGTGCGGTGGCTTTTAGGAACACCACCTTAAAAGCAAAGTGAAGTATCAGGCAACCTGGTGCAGGTATCAGTATAGGTAGGACAAGGCTGCTGAGACTCTTGAGCGGAGGCCCGTATCCAGAGGGTTATTCCGTGGGAAAATCGTGATGCTCTTTGGCGAGGATCCCGGGGCACCAGCCACCTGCCAGGCCCTGTCGGGGGCAGTGGGAACGGGGAGACACGGCTCCTCAAGACTCAGCCCCAGCTGCGTGCCAGGCAGCTCGCGCGGCCCCGGGGATTTGGGAAAGAACGGCTCGGCACCTCCCCGGGCGCGCCCGTTCCTGCCAGGGCCATGGCCCCGCCGCGCCGCTCGGTGTCGCTCCAAGCCCGGTGACGGCGGCGCCGCCTCGGGAGCGGCCGGGCTGTGCCACGGGCGGGCGGAGCGCCCCGGGAGCCCGGAGAGCACGGCTGTGTACCAGCCGGGGTCCTGGCAGGCTGCTGTGCCCCGCGCCAACCCCGCCCTGGCCAGCGGCCCCCGCCGAGCATCCCCCGGGCAGGGGGCAGCGGCACCCACAGTGAAACGGCGCCTGTTTGCCGGCGAGTGACCGGAGACAACCCCCAGCAACGAGCTTTTGGGCACTCCTCATCAAAGTCACGGCCTGGTCCTGCACCGGCTTCCCGTGCCGTGCGCTCGGGAGCGGCGGGGCCGGCCCGCCCCATCAACGCCCGCGACGGCGGCGGATCCCACCGCGCAGCCCTGGTGCCGGTTCAGCCCGCGAGTTCACCGCAGCCGGCTCGGTACCCCCGAGCTGCCCGCCACCGAAGCCGGCTCGCCAGCGCAGAGCCGCGCCCCGGCACCCCTTCCCCGCCTGCCGCCCTCACTGGGCACCTCCCGCCCTTGCCCCAGCCCCCCGGCACCCGGGGGCAGAAACGGGCCGCAGCTCCCTTGCCGGACGCCTTCTGGCATGGGAACGTGTCGGTGGGAGAGCTGGAATAGCCGCTCCTACGGCTCCCGTCCAAAGCCATCGGTGCCAAGAGAGGGAGACGGCAGGGACCAAGGAGAGAGGGACGCGGAGGGCGGTACACCGTGGCCATCCCTACCTGAGCGCCAGTTGCCAGCGGACACAGACCAGCCCAGGGGCTGCTCTCAGGTGCCAGCACTCACAACCAACAAGTCCCAACTGATTCCCTGGCAGCCCCGCTTTTCCCATGCTGCTCGACACAAGATGAGAGCAGATGAAAAGTAGGTCTTTGTACAGTCTGGGGCACGGGTCTTTAATGCTTTTAATGAAGAAAAGTCGTCTAAGTGAATGGACTTAACTTAAGCGCACTCTCCTGCCACCCTCCCTAAGCCACCCCCTGGTTTATGTTGCCCCTGGCAATACACACCGTGTGTTCCAGCTACCTGGCCTGCAGGCTCAGGACCCCTCAACAGTTTTCTTTTAGAAATTTCCTAAATTAATTACCATGTTCTGTCACTGGGAACTTCTGACACTTGGCAGGGTATCCTGGAAGGAAAGGATTGCTGTTTTGAATAGGCTAGAAGAAAAGCATTAATACGTGATCTGCAACAAATTCATCCAAGTAGGAGGCTACGATTACCTAGGAAAAGTCAGACCACTACGGAGAACAACTGGCGTGGACAGCAACTTCTCTGCCATTCTTTTTTGGAACACAAGGCAACAGGCTACTCATAAAATACAAAGCCACCTCTTACTGTCCCTGCTCAGGAAGAGAGCCCACATCTTGCCAGCCAAATGGCTCCAGCACAGACTTTCTCTGCGACACAGGACTGGAGACGGTGGCTTCTGCTTTGTCACTGCTCCCTTCCACGGGTATTTGAGTGCACTCTGGCTCTCCCTCCTTTCTTTCACAGAGCCACAGAGAGGGTGCTCTGACCTCCAATTTGCTCTGGAAAATTTTCAGTCTGGTAGGGGAAGGTATTTCGCTCATGTTGTCCCACCAGCTTTGAGGCCCCAGCGCAAATCTCCAGGTGTCGTCTCTGCAGCAGCCGGTAGGGCAAAGAGCAACGTGGAGATAAAGCGGGGATTGAGCAACCCAGCACTGCAAAGGCCAAGCATGCTAGGTCAGAGGTGAGCAGAAAATCAGCTGAAGACCAACAAATACCCGAGCATCACCATGTCACATGGGAACAAGGGGCGAGGGAGCACTTAAGGAGGGGGAGGACTCTGGTCGGTAACAAAAGAACCGAAGGAGGCCAGGAGACATGGCCTGCAACCGCCTGGGGAGCGCCTTGCCACTGGGGACTCAGGGCAGGGTATCGCCGCTGCGGTTTCAGAAGAGAGGAAAGCATGTGGCAATCGTTTTTTATGTTAAAATGAGGCAAAGTCTTGAGCCTGGTCTAAGAGCAGGCGGAGGCGGAAGGAGAGCCAACCTCTCTCCGAGTTGAGACATTGTCCCTGTCTGACATTTCATAACTGCTGGGTTTTGACGGTGGAGAAGGGCAAATGGAAAGCAATAGATCGAAATCTGACCTCTGCCAGGTACAACGTAGGAGCTGCTGTTGGCATAAGATGTGCGGCTCTATAAAGAGGGACCTGGGGCTAGGAAGATGAAAAAACAGATCATACAGCATGCTCAGAGATGAATTTCAATGTTACTTCTCTATTTTGCAGCCTTTATTGCAACATTGCTCCATTTAAGTCAGTCTTTCAGGCAAGGTCCCCTCCTATCCCCCAGAGACCTTCCCACCCCACCTCTGTGCTCTCTCCCAGCCTGCCCGTTTGCACGGATACTGCTCTGCTCCGAAACCCCTCACATCCTGCTCTTTAGCTCACCTCCAACATACGATCTACAGCACCTTGTTTGGTGATGTAACTGCCAACTTCTGGCACCAACTTCTTTCCTCTTTGTCCCTTTTCTCCTCCCCACCCTCCCCCATGTTGTTTTGGACTGCAGGTCTACGGGTGAGCAGCTGTGTTCACGCAGGGTTTAGTGTGCTGCCGCTCCGATCCTACTGATCCGCTAAGAGCTACTGCACGGGAAATAATACATGAGACAAATCTGCTGCAGGAAACATCAGACCTTGTAACAAACACTTTAGTGTTTGAGCTGCCCCCATTAAGCTAATAGCATCTCCCCAAAGCTGGTGTCTTTCCAGGGGCAGCTGCCGTAGACCCAGAGTGCATGAACTGGTGAGCTTGCAAGAAATCCTGGAAAAGAAGACAATTTCCAGCAAGAAAATCCCTCTGCAATGCTTTATTGTAGGTCTGAGCCTGGAGCTGGAAAGCTGTGACTTCTACAGTACACAAGGGAAACTGGAGAGCAGAGTTGTATTCATGACAGCAGTGAGCAGCGAGGATGAGATTCTTCCCTCCAGCTTTCCCCCATCCTGGTATCCTTCTGTTGCCCTCACTGTATCTATCGTTTCACACATGAATGTAGAAGAATCTGGGTTCTATTGCATCAGAATTTTTTTATTCCTACTCAAAAATGTTGATGTTCTTACCAAGTAATTTGTGAGTTATGCTGCCACCTTCCTCAGCTGACTAGTTCTGAAAAAAAAAAAAAGAAATCATGAAATCACTAGAAATAAGGTGCTTTTCACAGAAGTGTTGCCTTTCCACCGAAAATTGCTGTCAGGGGACGTGCTCTGGAAGGGTGCTGCCCTCGCGTTTTTCACAGGGCGAGACCAGTGCCCCATCCCTTCACCAGGAATGTCTGCCTCTCTCTTCCTATCTAAAGCATCTCTCGGAGGAGGTTTTGCAGAATGATTATTAGCAGCCTCTGCGCATCTGTCCAGGCTAAGCCATGGCATTCGCAGGGACAGAGCTCAGTGTGCCCAGACCTCCGCCCAGGCTGTGGTGCGAGCTTCGCTTTGCACCTGTTCCCATCTCAAAAACCCCACTTCTGGCCATGCATCTGTTATGACAAGTGCAGAAACAATTTTAAAGAGACCAGAGTTAGATCAAAACCTGCTTGCTGAACGCGAGGGTTTTGGATAAGTGGTTAGTCCCGCCAACAAGGTTCCCATGAGAAGCTGAGAACGGACGTCGGCTCCGTGAGAGTGGATGTTGGGATTTGAGGTGAGCTGGAGGAAGTTTAAAGAGATCCAGGTACAGCGGGGAGGTGAGGGGGGAGAAGGGAAGGAGGGGACAAGCTGGGCATCCAACCTCAATTACCACCCGGGCTGACGTGTGATCCGAGTGACTACGGGATTACTCAGCACTGGTCTGGAAGGGAGGTGTGGGCCACACCATCCCTGATACAATCTATTTCACATGACAGTTGCACAGGCGTTTTATTTTGTTAGGGAAGATCAGCCCAGACGGGAGCACAACTTTGTGCCGCAGAGCAGCGGAGAATAGGGCAGAAATTTGAAGAGGGCAAATTTAGATCTCCAAAAATATCTTGAAAAATTGCCCAAGCCATTTACCAACCAGTTTTAGCGTTGGGTTTTAGCCAACAGCCGTGGCAAGCCGGAGCCCTGTTGGGGTAATGCCAAGAAAGCCCAACCGTGCGTTTCAGCAGGCCAGCATGGCAGGAGACCTGCCTGTGGGTCCCCGAGACATCTTGGAGGTAGGAAGCACATGAGGCCCATGTTCAAGAGTTCGGTTGCAAGGGCCAGTTAGGGCAGCCGCTGGATGTAACTGCCAGATCAGAATGCAGGATAAAGACGCAGAATGAGGTAGTAAACAGCCCGAAGAACAAGCCCTGGCTCACTGCAACTTGCCAGTATTTGCACCCAATACAGATGTTTGTATTTATGAAGGTATGGGCTCCAGCTACAACCTCCAGACCCAGACCTCTGGCCAGGCCCAGCTCCAGTTTAACCTCTGGTGCATTCACCAAAGATTAACTTGGTAGATAAAGATGGAACTAGAAATATTTGAAGCCTGAAAACCTGTTAGGGTACTTTTGTTATGGAAAGAAAAAAATCCTTTTAAAACGTGCAAAGAAAAAGCAAAGGGAAAAAAAAAAGTGCAAAAGTCCGATGATCCACTGACTGATTCTTGAATTCTTCCTTTTTTCAAAGTTCTGAGGTTTGAACATTATGAACAGTTGACTGTTTGAATCGTATAATGCAATACCTGTTCCTCTGGCTTAACGTTTCAATGTTCCCACACCGCAGGATTGCTTCACATTATTCTAAGAGGCAGTGTCATTTTCCCTGCAGTGCTAGGTCTTCTTTACTGAGGCGAAGGACACTCCTACTTCCTTTAATTATATGTTTTGTTTTAAATTAATGTCCTTTATTCTGGGGATGAATCACCAGCTTGTAGACAGGTAAATGCGGGAGTAAGAGAGTGAAAATATAAGTTTGATTCCCAAGGTGGGTGTCTTTAATTAAAACGGACATCAAGATTCAGTCTTCCTTCCCAAACTCAGCCCGCAATTCTAAAAACATTTGGATCCCATGTTTCTAGGCACGTCTCTCACTTTCCTTCCGAAGCGCGTCGCACACGGTGGGTCCCCTTCGGTTTCAGCGCGCAGGTTCCCTATCGCTTGTGTACCCTGACGGTTGCATCATACCGTGTAAAGCAAATACGCCAAGACAAACTTTAAGGCCATCATCCCAGCAAGAAGGGATGGGGAGGGGAGCTCTGGGCTTGCCCCCCCCGGCCTTGCAGCCGCCAGAAAGCGCCGTGTCCCGCTCCAACTCCTCCTGGCCGCTGCCAAGTGGCTCTGTGCGTGTCCGTGGGGCCAGTTCTGCTCGCCGGTGGGATTTACCGGAGCGAACACGGGAGGGAGAATAACGGGATCTCTCTGCCACTTGCAGCTTTACCCCCGCCTTGGCAAAAACACTTGGAAAAATCCCTCCTGCCCCCGTTTCCCCCAGGGTAACCCGGGGCCCTGGCGGGGTTCGCGCCCACCTCTGCACGGCACCGCCGCCCCGCAGAGCCGGAGCCCCCGCGTGTCCCGCGGTCCCCCCGGGGGCCAAGCGGTGCCCGCCGCCGGCCCCGCCGGAGCCCACCGCGGCGAGCCCCGGTGCTCCGCTCACCTGCGGGGCCCGGCAGCCCGCTCCACTCCCTCCCTCTCTCCCTCCCCGACAAAGCCCCGGTTTTATTGCGGCCGGCTCGGCGGGGCACCGCACCGGCACACCCGCCGCGGGTGCCTCCTCCGGGGCCGGGGCCAGCAGTTCCCGAGCGTGCAGCGTGGCAGGCGGCCAGGCGGTGACGCGCCTGTTGCTATGGGATCCACCGCCCCTATAAATAACTGAGGAAAGGAACTTTCCTAAGTCAGAGACTTTAGGACACGGGACCCAGAACCAGATGGTCCGGAGGAGACGCGCCAGCTCCCGCCGCAGCACCCGGAGCGGTGAAGCCCCGCCGCGCCGCAGGAACTGATCCAGCCCCAGGTGGGCAGCGCAGCCGGGGGCCGTGCCCAGCGCCAGAGACTGAGGCAGGGTCTGGAGCCCCCCCACCCCCCCCCCCCACCCCGACGGCGGCAGCTTGATCCTCTGCCGGGGGGGCCCCCCTGCATCGTTTTCTCCTCCCCGCATCCCCCTTTGCTTTCATGCAACGCCTGGTGGCCTGGGACGCAGCATGCCTCCCCATCCAGCCGCCCGCCTTTAAATCCATGGAAGTGGCCAATTTCTATTACGAGGCGGACTGTCTGGCTGCTCTCAACAAGCTGCACCCGCGGGCGGCCGGGGGCCGCTCCATGACCGAGCTCACCGTAGGGGACCACGAGCGAGCCATCGACTTCAGCCCCTACCTGGAGCCCTTGGCCTCCCAGCAGCCGGCGCAGCAGCCGCCGCCTCCCTCGGCAGCAGCAGGGGGCAACTTTGAGCCTCCCTGCAGCAGCGGCGGCGGCCAAGATTTCCTTTCCGATCTCTTCGCCGAGGACTATAAAGGCAGCGGCGGGAGCAAGAAGCCCGACTACACCTACATCAGCCTCGCCCGGCACAGCCACCCCTGCGCCAGCCAGAGCCACAAGCCGGGGGGGCTGCCGGGCTGCTTCCCGCCCCAGATCGTGGAGACCAAAGTGGAGCCGGTCTTCGAGACCCTGGACTCTTGCAAGGGGCCCCGTAAGGAAGAAGGGGGGGCCGGGCCGGGACCGGGGGGCATGTCCTCGCCCTACGGCAGCACCGTGCGCTCCTACCTGGGCTACCAGTCGGTGCCGAGCGGCAGCAGCGGGAACCTGTCCACCTCGTCCTCCTCCAGCCCCCCCGGCACCCCCAACCCCTCCGAGTCCTCCAAGTCCGCCGCCGGCGGCGGGGGCTACTCTGCCCCCCCGGCGGGCAAGAACAAGCCCAAGAAGTGCGTGGACAAGCACAGCGACGAGTACAAGCTGCGCCGGGAGAGGAACAACATCGCGGTGCGCAAGAGCCGCGACAAAGCGAAAATGCGCAACCTGGAGACGCAGCACAAAGTCTTGGAACTGACGGCCGAGAACGAGCGGCTGCAGAAGAAGGTGGAGCAGCTCTCCCGGGAGCTGAGCACCCTCAGGAACTTGTTCAAACAGCTGCCCGACCACCCCCTGCTCGCCTCCTCGCCTCGCTGCTGACCCCCGGCCGGGCGGCGGGGCGAGCGGAGCCGCGGGCTGCCTGCCCTGCCCGGCGCCCCTCTCGGGCCGGGGCGGGTGGCTTGGTTGGGTTTGGTTTTTCATGTGTTGGTTGGTTGTTTTTGTTTTTTTGTTTTTTGTTTTTGTTTTTTTGGTCTTTATTTACATGTTGGCGGAAGGCTCCGCCGTTGCGCGGGACCTCGGGACCTCGCCGGGGGCTGTCGGCGGGGGCGGCGCGGTGGGGCCGGCGGCCCCGGCCCCGGACGGGCTCTGCAGGCTGCTGGGCGCTGGGGTTATTTAAAAGAGCGAGAGGAGAGCAAGGGCAAAGTGATGCAATCCTTAAAGCATGGCTGGGAATGCTGTGTACATGATGCAATCTCGTGTAACTGTCAGTCATGAATTGAGTAATCTGTTAAAGATGTTCCTACAGTTTTTTTTATTATAAAGAATAATCTATTTCTATAAGAAAATACATATGTATATTTTGGGATCTATGCATTCTTGCTACATTCGAAGCATTAATGAACAATTTTAATAAACTTTATGACTAGGTTAAAAAAAGTAGCTCGTTTTATTTTGAAGGCACGTTTAAAGTTAGATTAAAGGCAGGGTTGAAATTCTAGCTGAGACTGGCTCAATGCTGTGATCAGGGATCAGGATTTTTGTTGGTCTTTTGGCTTTCTCTCTGACTCAGAGAAAGGAAATAACACCACCCCCACCCCCACCCCCCCCAACCAAAAACCCCAGGAGAAACCCAGCAAAGAGCAGAGCTGGAAGCATTAGCCAGTTCTTGTTGCCTCATTTTATTTGCTCTAATCACTCGCTTTAGCTGCCGCTTGGGTGTTGTTTGGGGAGGAGGTGTTTGTGTTGGGTTCTTTTTGCACTTCTTGCTGTTCCGAACGTGTAGAGCGAGATGTGCTATCCAAACCATGACCAATCTTTGGCAAAGTAACACCAAGTCTGAAGTGGGAGGGAGGAAGAAAAAGTAAGGGAGGAAGTTTGAAATGAGTTTTTGTTTGTGTGGTTTTTTTCTTTACAGAGTTTCTATTCTCTAAGTTATGATTCAGCATTTCTTATGTTTGTAGTTTACAGGAATAAACATGAGAAAGTAGCATTTCTGCTGGATGTCAGTAATTTCGGTATTGCTCAGGAAGCTCGCCTGAACCCCGGCCAGGTGAGAGGCAGAGGAACAACTCCCTCATCCTTTCTGCTGGGCCATTCTTCTGAAAACTGTAGAGGGAGTTTCTCTGAGGAGAGGTGTTTGTTTCTGTGTGCGTTTGCTGGGGGCAAGCGGCAGATGGAGCGGGGGGGTGGCGGAGGAGGAAGTTTGTAGCAGGCCATGGCTTTATTTCGAAGAGAACTAAGGCTCTGCCTGCCGATGGAACAAGCCCTTGCCAGGGCTCCCAGGCTGTGTTGTTTCCTCACCATATGCTGCTGTCTCGAGGTCTGTAAGAAGTTCACTGTCCCAAGGTTAGGTGGAGGGAGTTGGGCAAATGGTCGGGTCTTACTCAGCATTTTCCATTTTCCTGTTCGGCCAAATTTAAGTGTTAAGTTTTTAGATCCAGATTCCCAGCGCCTCCGCAAAGACACTCCTTAATCATCTGCGCTCTGCTGGGGCAGCTGAACACAGAGGGGTCCTCTGTATGAAGATAGTGGACTTGGATTTGCTGCTGTACCTTCCAGTACAAACAACCGTGGATTGCAGGAGAACAAATCTTCAATTTGTGGCTTATTTCTAGTGGTCCTTTAAGCAAAGCATGTTTGGTCCTGAAAGAACCGTTCTGCTTTTTTTGAATCTGCGAGCATAGCCTCCTGCGGGTGAATCCCCCAGAGCTCTTCTTGAAGTTAGTTACGTGTTCCCTGCTGCCCCGATGCCTCCGCAGCTCCTGCTAGGAGCTGGGCTGTAGTTAAGCAGTGGAGTGTTGGTCCTGATATGGATTTCCCCCCTTTGCTTTTTAATTTGTACGGTGCAGCTGAGTAGTTTGTATGAGACCCTAAGAATAGATTTTCTTGGGTGAGTTAGCTCCTGCACCAGCATGACTCAAGTTCTTGCAGGCAAGATAGACGTTAGATCTTGTCTTGCCTGTCCCTCGTGACGATGATTACTCCAGCCTCCCGTGGCTGTTTATTCTACTATTCTTCTAGTTACGAAACTTATCCACATCGTTAGATCCTATTTTCTTGTTGTGCTGTAGGCCATGTAACGTTACCCAAACTTAGGAGCAGTGTTCCCAGTCAGAGCGGAGTGCTGCCGCGGGTGGAATTGCTGGAGGACCGAAGGTGTCCTCTTTCCTTCTTTATAAATAACAAAGCTTCCAACAAAAGTTCAGTTTGTGGGGGCTGGAAGGCAGGGGAGATTGAAAGATAAGATTTACTAAAGGTATTTATATTTGTTTAAATAATCGTCCGGTTTTGGAGATAGAGCTCTACCAGCCATGAGGGAGCTAATCCCCGTCCTTAAACTTTGCCTGCCACAGTTCAGGAGAGCCAGGGCGGTGTTGCTGCGATTGAAAGAATGATGTTTAAATTCCTGCTGTATTCCAATGTATCTCTTCATTAGGATTACAGGTCTCTCCTTCAGGAGGAAGCTTGTGCAGCAATGAGCTTTTGTGAGAAAGATGCAGTTACAGACAGGAAAATTGAGGACATAAATGCACCAATTTTACACTAGTCTCAGAAGGAATCCGTGAAAGAGTTGGAAAGAGAATTCCCGAATCCTTCATTCTTAATCTTGTATTACCCACACAACTTACTTACATTTTAGGAGCTTTGTAGCACTATTAAATGCATGGAGGTCATGAGATACCCAGCTTTATAAACAAGAAAAAGCCCCTGTAATTGAAACACTTCCTAGCAAAATCTAGTCTTGAAAAGAAGTAGTTTGGAAATTAATCTGAGAAAACTCCACTAAAGCAGACAAAAGATTCCAAATAACTTTTCTAATCACAGTGGAGGAATTAGAAAATGCCTGTCCAAACAGTAGCTCAGCTCCAAATGTTGATGCAGTTTTCCATTACACATAGGATTCTGTTGTCTGAAAGCAGAACTTGGTACCTCCCGGGTGTCTTCTGGCAGGGTCTCCAGCGACTCAGTACAGCTTGGGGTAAGATTTGCAGGCTACATGCAGGCAAACCATGCCGAGAAGTTAAGGCACTTACTCCAGTAGTGTGTTTTGAATTTTATGGAAGTTTATCAACAGCTTTTTATTTGCCTTTCAAATAATATATTACGTTGACTGATTCCTACAGGTCTTTCCATAATAGAGTTTCTTCTGTGTAGGAGTAAGATCAAATCCCTAGCACTGACATCCCCTTTCCAAAGCACCTAGCACTGTTATCGTTTGCCTTGTGTTTGAATCAGTTGTGCTTAGTTCTGCCAAAGGAACCATATGTATCATTTTAAACCAAATATTTGAAAATACAATTATAATTCTGTTAGCAGTTCTTCTACCTGTTCATAGGAATTACTACTCTCTGCTTATCTGCCTGAAGCATGTACAGCCCCGTGCAGCTCTGACACTGTGTGCTGTTGCTTTCACACTTTTCCCACTGCTTCCCCTTACTGGCTCTGGGAAGATGCAGGAAAATTTACACTCGTTTCTATGCTACCAAATAAAATCACTCAAATTGCACACAGGCACCGAAGGGTTATTGGGCAGGAGACTTGATCACATCTGATAACAGCATGGTTTCTTCCTCACTGAAATTCTGCAATAGCTGTCAGGTATCGAAATTACAATCTGGAAAAAAGCTTTGTGCACAATGCTTACAGTTTCATTGCTAGACCTGTCATTGATGTGGATGTGTATAACAATACGAAGTTACTCTCATACTAGCTAGTTGTCAAGCAATGTTTCATTAGCTGTGACCAGAATAAAAGTCAATGCAACTCAGTATCTGCTTTAATAAAACCACAAATGCATATGAGGCCAAATTCCACATCTTCTTTTGTTACTTGTAGTGATATTGCTGAAGATGCAATAAGCATTGTCTTGCATTTTTCTGTCATTCACACTGACACAAGGTGAGTACAGCACCACCGGACTGGAAAGGCAGGGTTCTGCATTCAGTTTGTACTGGATACACATGGTTACACAGTGGACGGCGGGTAATGACAAATTTCTTAGATTGTTCATGCCAAAAAAAAAATTACTACTACTCTCCTGAGTGTAAACCTTTTGTATGTTTAAGTCCCTGCAATGCTGAACAGTCAGAATTTCACGGCAAACCTTATACACTCAGGCGAAGTGTGAAGGAAAATTTAAACCTCTGCGTGTATGTTGAAAGGGTCCTAATACATTAATCAGGAAATCCAAACAAAACTAGGAATACAGTTAACTACTCCCAAGGAAACAATTCTGAATACTTTTTTTATTCAACCAATAATGTGAAAATAAAACCATGTGGCCAAAACTGTACCTGAAATATGTGAGGGAATTCGTTCTCTTTTGAGACATACTCGCTGAACAGACAAGTGAAATTATTAAAAGAATGAAGGTCTATTTAACTACTTGCTGGGACCCAAAACATAGCCTGAGAGCTTGATCTTTGCAACACAAAGCTAAACTTCGGTAGAAACTTCACACTTGGATAATATCCTGAGGTTTTCCAAGGTTCCTGATTCTTTCACATGAACTGAGGCCTGTTTTGCCCCAGCCCGGGCAGATGAGCAGCACAGTCTCTGGTGAGTATATAAACACCTAAAATATCGGATGCAGCCTTGGATTGACATCAGGATCGTGTGAGATTTATGGTGTGGTGTTAGCCTGATGCGAAACTACCTGAAACTCCAAGGGTTTCCCTTTGAGATGTCCCTGGCAGCGGCAGCGCGGTGGCCAGCAGCACCACCCCTGGGGTTTGCTGCCAGCACGCCGGCCCCCGGAGCCACGGCCAAGCACAGCTCATGTTCGGCATGGCCGCGATTCTGATGGCCTCAGTCTGATCTTTCAGAATCTCTATGGGAACCCAAAATGCCTTTTGTGATCATTCCCCACCTGCTAGACTATTCAAATGCTTTGTTTTGAATGAAAGGCTTTCCTCCCCTCCTGGATGTGGTGGGGGTTAGACCTGCCTGGACGTGAAACACAGCAGGGCTGAGATCCAAAATGAGGATAACGGGTTAATAGTTGCTGAAGCTAATTGATTTGCAGTTACAGTGGGGACGCATGTCGTTCCCAACCTTTCAACTGGCTGTCACAGCTTCACAGAGCTGCACCCAGTTTAACTCCCATTTGTTTTAGAATTTTCATTAGTTAATATCTTTATCATTAAACTGATTAAATAATAAATTCCAATAATATTTTCCAGCTCATTAAAAGCTAAGGAAGACTTGATCTACGTCCAGTTTTCACCTTGCCCTGTCCTATCTACCCTTGCCTCTGGGATTCCTGTATCTCACACTACATGGCTAGCAAAGCACTTGCTCACAGTTCAGGGTATTTAAATCGGAGGTTTTCGTTAGGTCTCATAATTTCATACAATTTGCAGAATAAATCCTCCAAGAACTCACGCTGCACAAGCGCTGGCTCCGTCAGCAGACCTGCTTTTGAGCGGCTCGAACGCAGACACCTCTGTGCATGGTGCCAGAGTGAAGAACCGCGTTTTTGATGGAGGCTACAAGATGCTTTGCTCCCTACCCCGGTGCAAACCAAGCGCAAGGGCTTGGTTGTTTTCTATAAATACCTCGGGTTTGCTAGTAGATTGCAACAGCAGTTCATTAAGGCTGTGGTAAGCAGCTCAGTGATGGTGTCTAGAAATTACAGTAACAGGAATCACAGTCTCCTTCAAACGATGCAAAAATCCCTCTAAGGCCTCATCTGCCGCGTTCCCCTCCTCCGTTAGCTCACCTGGGATCTGGGTCCGCAGGAGTTGTGCCATGTATCTTCTATAAGCCAGCTTTGGTTTTAGAAACGAATGTCATGGTGACACGATGGGAAAATATTTCTGTGCAACATGATGAAACAATTACTTGGCTGAAGTAATTCAGGAAGGGAATCACAAGAACAAGAGAAAGTGCCTGGAGCCGGTTTGAGAAGCAGAAGGAGAGCAGTGGTGGCTCCAGCAGAAACATTGTTTAGCTCATTTCCCCAGCCTCTGCCTTCTAGACAGTAACTCGGGGGTGGATGTTTCTGACAGTGATTTGCCACACTCCTCTGAGCCTAGGTGTCTCATTTGAAACAGTAAAATACAGATCCTGTCTCTCTTGGTTTTTTTTTTCAAATACAATAGGCCAGAAACCAAACCTAGAGTGTAATTTATTAAGATACTTAAGCGTGTCTAACATTTAAATACACAAGGAGCGGAATAAAATCTGTGGGATAACTTGGCACAACGAGATGACCAGAATTACAAAAAAAGGAGTAATTATCAAGGAGTTTGGTTGCTTAAAGGAACGTGAGCTGGACTGTAGCCGCTTACACTTCAGCACACAAGCCACCTTCCCTGCCAGCTCTGCGAGGAAAGGTAACTTCCAAGCAGGCCTGCTTTCTTGCTGTTGAGTTACTGATGACCACTCATGGGGGAGGAAAATACTTCCATGCTTGAAGTTAAGAATAGTGCTGATTGCTGGGCTGAGTCCCCAAATCTGAAGGAGAAGAGAAGGCAGAAGGCCTTTATGTATGACGTCAGCTGTTGGGTGCACAGTGTCCTTAACTGCTTTCAAAGCATATTACATCGCTGCAGAGTTAATGAGTGCAGAACACGGACAGAAGTGAAGATGCAAGGGACAAATACCAAGCTTTGAAACATAAGAGACAGTTTCTGGTCCTGGCTCCTGTTATCATGTATCTTTAGACGGGCGGTTAGCCCCTAAATGAAACACAAGCTGTGTGCACGTATGTGCATCTCTAGTTGTAAGTGCAGTTGCCATAGCTGCAGGTATATTTGCCTATTACATATTTAGATCCTGATCTTACACATGTGCTTCATTTTATACATGTAGCTGTAGTGATTTCAGTGGAACTATTATTACTGGCATGAGTAATGATAAATGCATAGATCTGTATTTACATGGCTGCATTTACATGGATCTGTATATACATGGATCTGAGATCCCAGTGTCTCTGGGAAAATTGCTGTGCCTCGCTCAGTTGTACAGCACGTGCCCTAGCAAATTCTGAGCGCTTTCATGTGCTTTCAACTTCGAGAGAGCCACCCATGCACATGGGCTGATTTGGCTGTCTCTTCCTGTACAAAAGGAGATGACAGTGGCTCCAGCATTTTTGCACTTCCCAGGAAAAAACCCCAAACAAACAACACACCGTCCGACAAGGCGGGTACCGCCTATGTTCCAACAGCTGTTGTTGGGTCCCAATTCAACCAAGTGCTTGAGTATATGTTCTACCTGAGGAGAACCAAAAGAATGCTGAACGCAAGCCTTAAAGTTCTGGATGTGCCAAGCGCTCTGCTGAAACACCTCCTTCCAGAGCCTCAGCTGGAGCTGCCTGGCCTCCGGATCACACTGCTGTGGCATGGGCTAAGTCCTGGGAAAGAAAACATGATAGAAAATCTGGATGTCCACAGCAATGGTGAATGAGATGCAGTCAAACAGGCCAAAAAGAACCCTGATTTCTTCCTCCTGTTCTGAAGGAGCCCATCCAGTTTGTATGCTGGCCGGGGCTGGCAAGCCACTGTTCCAGAGCATGGTGTTAGTACCTGGCTGCTGATCAAAGGATTCTTAAGCAATAACCCACTCCACATCAGCAAGAGCTGCTGCCAAGAACCATGGACTTCCATGGGCTGGAAGACAACTGATAAAGCAGATGCTGAGGAAAGCAATGAAGCCTGCATTGAGCAATCAGAGTGCTACTAATGGCTACTGGAAAATGTTATTTTTATTTTAGTTCTGCAATTGCTTAAGCCCAATTCGCTAAAGGCTCACAGTGACATCTGTACAGGGCTTGCTTTTTAAAACATTTTTTTGCAAAGCGTTTTATTTAGATGAACAGACGCTCCCACTTTACAGGGGAAAACCGCTACTCTCGGTAGATCTGCCTCCTTCAACAACAAATACGGGTCGATTGCGCCTTTCTCCAGAATTAGCTGCTGTGGATTTTGGCTTGTGGAGGGTGGGGCACTCAAACAGGTGGGAATGATGCACTCAAGCCTCTGGTAATGCAGTTCTGTAGGTTGTAAGGGACACAGCTCACAGGCGGGGCTGACAGGTTGGGAAGGGATTGGCAAAAAGGACAAGGCGGCAGATCTCCATGCGGTGAAGAGGCCTGAAAAGAAGGAAGTGATACCAAACAGTGCATGGTTCTGGGAAGGCTATTGCATGCTGTGGCAGTGATGGGAACCGTTTCCAACAGACAGGCTAGGGGCAATGAACTATTTTCCCACTGACCTCATGGTAACGTGAAGTGAAAATTCCACTCCAGTGTTTTCTGCCAAGTCCTTAAAAGCAAAACCTTAGCAAATGGCTCCTGCTTTTGCATTAATTCTCTAGCAGGTGCTCTTCTGCACGAGCCCTGCAAGAGCTTTATTACCAGAGGTACACTAACTATTAAACAGCCATAAGCTTAACCTGGTATTTACTGTAGGACTGAGCCTTCTTATTGCGCAGAGGGAGGGAACTCCCTTCTCAGCCCTCCAGGTGGTCCCTTCAGGGCAGGGTTGAGGCACATTGGCGAGAAGGGGTGGGGTTGGGTGGGAGAGGCTTTCATTGCTGCCCTACCTGTTCTGGGCATAAATTGAAATGATCAGGCTCTAAATCCTGCCAATTAGGCATGCTTTACTGGCATTAGAGTCAGTTTACTATGATAAGTAAATGAAAATGTTTCTCTTTTAGAAAAAATGAGGCAAAATCCTGCTTTAACAAATTTAACTCCCAGAGCAGGGGTAGCAGGAGTAGCAGGGGGGCAGCAGTGCTCTCTGTAGGGTACCTAACCTGGCCCAGCAAGGAGCTGGGCAGCCCTCTGCAACACAGAACAGCTCACGGACAAACACCTTAACACGTTTCATCATAGATTCACAGAATAGTTTGGGTGGGAAGGGACCTTGAAGGCCATCTAGTTCCACACCCCTGCCATGGGCAGGGACACCTTCCACTAGACCAGGTTGCTCCAAGCCTCATCCAGCCTGGCCTTGGACACTTCCAGGAATGGGGCACCCACAGCTTCTCTGGGCAACCTGTCCCAGTGCTCCCCACCCTCTCCAGGAAGAATTTCTTCCTGATGTCCAATCTAAATCTCCCCGCTTTCAATTTAAACCCGTTACCCCTTGTCCTATCATACATTCCCTGATGAAGAGTCCCTCTTCATCTTCCCTGTAGGCCCCTTCAGGCACTGGAAGGTGCTATAAGGTCTCCCTGGAGCCTTCTCTTCTCCAGGCTGAAAAAGCCCAATTCTCTCAGCCTTTCTTCGTAGCAGAGGTGCTCCAGCCCTCTGTACCCCCTTCCAGCAATAACTGTCTATTAGGAAGCCCATGGAAAAGGGCTGGGGGATGCAGTCTGCGGTCCCTTGCAGTACCCCCTCCTCTGCAATAACTCCACTTTAACAGTCAAGGCAGCATTAGATGTGGAGTGAAAAATAGTGGTAATCCTTTCCTAGGCTCCACCTGCCAACAAAGCTCCACCCACTTGGGAGATCAAAATAAGATGCTTTTTACAAGACTATAAAACTGCTAATCAAGGTAGTACCTGTGCTTGCAAGTTAGTGCCTTCCTAATCTTCAGATCAACAGATTCCTACAACACAGAGGGCAATATGGACCTCTCAGGTACATTACTGCTTGGTTTCTGCAGACTGAGGCAGACATTGTTCTATTTTTTGCACACTGCTCCCACTCTGAGGGTTATCATCTTGGCTACTATAAAGGCCAGAAATAATAGGGTTGGTTTTCTTCCTCAAAGAAAAGTTATCTGTGCAGCAAGTGCTTCTGCCTGTGAAACATGGGTGTGCTGTGCTGTCACGCTGCCAGGAAGCATGAGGCTTCATCCTCATCTGCATTCAAAGAAGAGGGTGAAGACCATCTCCCAACTGCCCCGTATTCCTCTCCTATGAACCCTTCTCACCACGTAAACATTTAGTCTCTGCTGGTCCAAACCAAGTATTGCTGATGTCAGCATTTCAGACCTTTGCCACCCTCACTTGCTTCCAAACAGGCTTTATTCTGAAAAGGGTTTGTCACTGGCACTTGGGTATGTGAAAGTTTTTTTAGGAAGTGATGAGGACATATGGGAAAATTAATTATCCACGTCAAAATTATTTCATACTGTGTAAAGCTTGCCTGTGAGGAATGCTGCCTTTCACTGTCCTATCTCCTGGGAACTCTGACCAACTCAGCCTCGTGCCTCCACAGCTTGTCAAGATCCACAGTTGTTTATAATCAAATTGCTCCTGTGTACAAATCTAGGGCAGAAAAGCCCATTTATTGTAAGCTGCTTCACAGATGCATTACTAGGTTCCTCCCCCACTACTGCCACCTTGTCTCGAGGGGAGAAGGGAAGTGAATGTGACCTCCAAATAAACACCGCTCTCAGCCAATTTGTGCTCTCCTCCAGCCTCCCCCCAAGGACGAAACATTAGCTGGGGATCTCAGCAGGACTTTGGCCACCCTACGGAGCCCCGTAAGCAGGTGGGACCTGGCATAGTGCAGGGGGGTGCTGCACTGGGCCTGTGCCTCATGTTAAGCACAGATGGTGGCTTGTCAGCCGCTGCTGCAGAGACTCTGCCCTGCATTAATTAGGTAAGAGTGATGACCCAGTGATTCTGGAGTAAGAAAAACAAAGTCCTGTATCTGGCATTGCTGCAAACTAGATTCAGGATCTCAGGCAAGTTACTTCACCTTTCTGTGCTTTGGTTCTTTTACCTGCAGAAGCATATTTCCTGGATTTGGGAGAATAGAGGAGAGTGTCTCAGGTATCATTTGTTTAAAGAACTGTGGAATATGAGATAAAAGACCTTGACAATACCATATACTATTTAAAGTTTATATTAAAAGTTAAAAATATAAATTCATTCAGCAGGGAAAGTTTTCTGGTGAAAATGACTGGAAGCACAACTGTCCCTCACGCCAAACACTTCCCAGGCAGTTACATGACCACACAGAGTTTGGCTCATTATATATGTAAAATAGGCAGATGCTATTAGAAAGTAATTTTTTTTCACCCAGTGAGTAGAGAAGCCTATCCCTCATGTTGAAATCCTCTGCAGGGGCCATATTTTTATCATGCCTCATGCTTCTCAAGGTAATTGAAACCAACCTCAAAGTTGGCTACTGTCTTCCCTTTTCTCTCCGGGAACCTGAGCTCTGTGTTCACGGAGTTTCACTGCGTCCTCAGCATTTCCCCTTCGAACTCCCTTCCCTTTGACAGTACGCAATTCCTGATGTTGGTGGGTATCGTCACAATTCTATTAAGTATGTAATAACACGCTGTTCAGGGACAACATGTCATGATAATAAACCATCCACGTAATTAGTCCTGACTCTTCAATCAATGTGGAAAAGGACTGAATGGAGTTCATAAAAGCACATTTAAGAGGCTGATGGAAATGTTTAAAGAAGAAAGAAATTAGCAGTGTTTTGTATTGTTAAGTATTTTGCAGAGCAGAAAATTAATTAGCACAAGAGACAACACACTCTTCTGGAATGCCCATGTGTGGCCCATTATATCCAGTTTTGCCCTCTGAGTCATCCCTTTGCAGCCACCGATTCCGTGCAAACAGGAGCAAGTCATAGTGGGATCAGGTTTAGTGACTTACTCATGTGAGTAGGCAGCCATCGGGGGAAATTTCCCCTTGAGCAGTGGCCAGGGTACCGCTGGCAAAAGCTGGTGAAATAACCTTTCTATTTAAAAAAAAAAAAATCACATTTTTGCATATTATTATTATTATTACTTTTTTACTTTGCACTTTAGGAATTTTATTATTTTAGATGAAATGCTAAAAGAGTGCCTCCAGCAAGCTACGTAAATCACAAGTCTGTATGTGTCCCAGACCGATGATCTGAGACATCTGGCACTTACACTCTGGGCCCTCCTGCACGGGAGAAACTGCCCCCGTGAAGGGAATGCACATTTCCAAGATCCAAGTGAAACAAAAATAACAAAATAGTTCCTGGTGTGCTTACAGCCTGAAACTGCACAAGCAGGATACCACGGCCAAATCCAGCTCCATCCAAGTCTAGGTGAAAGGTCATCCACGAATTAGGAAGCAAACGATTGAGTTACCAGCATTGCAGCAACAGATGAAACTCTCACCAACGGATTGACCAAGAGAGTGGGATATCACCCCTAGCTATTGGCAACTGTCTGCTCATCATTAACCTTCATTAAGGTGGTCATCTCCAAACCAAACAAATGAACAGTTCAGTTACTGATACAAAAGACATCCATTAGATTTATATAAGAGTATTGCAAAATATTAACTAATAAAACCAGCAGGAAGATTCATCGCCCTACAACGTTGGCTTCTCAGACACAGCCTGGCTATTTTCGGGGAATTACAGCTTGGCTGGTGACACCGCTTGCTCTGTGCATTTGATGTGGGGGAGAGGGGGTACTGCTGGCATACTCTGTCTATCCAAACCTCACAGCAAGGCCAAGGTTGGCACTTCACTGCATGAATCACCGAAATTTAAAAGCTTGCATATGCAAATCACAAATTAAACATATTAGCATAGTCAGTTATCCAAACTGTAATCTTAATCGTATCTCCAAGTTAGGCATGCAATCACACACCCATTTTGCAGATTTGCATTTGTGAGCATGGTTTCCCGAGAGCTAGGTCCAGAAAACTCGTCTAATGACCAATTTTTCCTAATGTGGTTCCAGGAAGGAAAAAGAAGAGTGAAAGTACATCGAGCGGCTTCCTGTCCTGACAAGCGACGGGGAACTGTACAAGATCAGGCACCGGTGTGGACAGCTGAATGACAACTGAGAGGGCAGGATGGTGAGCTACGCATGCTCTCATTTAATCTAGTGCCCATCTTTGTGACTCCTTCGACCCAAACAATGTGGATTTCCCTCGATTAGCAAATATTCAGACACAGGAAAAGACTATGTGCCAGATTTTGACTTTATTTACATTGAATTACCTGAGATTAGAATCTGAAACTAGAAACTTTCTTTATACAGTTACAAATAGCTATATTATGCAGTTTTAAGGGGTTAAGAAAAGGAGGAAATCATAACCACAGAATTCATAAAGACAACTTATCCCAAGCCAAATAGTTTTGTTTCTAACGCAGGGCTTTAATTATAACATGTCATATAATGATGACATAGTGCTATAATAGGCAAATATAATGCATTAATCTGATATTATATTTTGGCTTTAACAATAGGTGCAGCGAACCAGCCTTAGTGGATAACTCATTCAGAACCTATCTGCACACTCCACCTAGATACTTATCTGCCTCTTTAATTAAGTGGAGGGAAACTTCTTGAGGCCATACCCATAAAGCCAGTCTCTGATGATAGCAGAGTTACTGGAAGCCTTTGGTAATCGCTTACACCCACGTACTGTGGTTAGCTTCCAACTTTGGCTCTTTCCCTCACGCTTGGAACCACCTATTTATGCCCTGGTGTAAATCCCCTAGTGTTTTGGTACCAAAAGGGGTACGAAAGACCCCAGCAGTGTGTTTGAGCAACGTGTCAGCATGCTGCCATCGGCCTCCTCAGGACTGAGCCAGGCTTCCTGGCTGCAGCCGTGAAAAAACCAGCTTCGGCAAGTTGCTCACTTACCAGTACGCTTCTTGAAACAGTAGTGACAGACCACACCAGTGACCACGGCGCGGCCAGTGCCACCTTTCCGTAGTGCAAGTTCCCCAGGCTGCCCTCAGCACGCGCTCACGGCAACCAGGGACACGACAGCAACTGGCTTCAATGGAAGCAGGACTGGGCCTCGTGGGACCTCGTGGGACCCCGTCTTTCCTGATTCCGTGAGTCCTGTGTAACTTTGCGTACATTGAAAAACACCTTTTTTGCTTCTTCAAACACACAGAGTTTGGAGGATTTGCACGCTAAGCTAAAAATGCAATTTTAACTAATATATTAGTTTGGAGAAGGTGGTTCCCTGAGTCGCTGTGCTTGCTCCCTACTAGGAATTTTTGAGGGAAATATCCTGCTCTGAGGCAACAATGTGCAGAAATCATAAAGACCAAGCATGTAAACAGCACCCAAAGAAAGCAGAGGGCAGCGATCTCGAGGCCACGTGAGCTAACTCTCTGAGGTGACAACAGCCTACAAGCAGCACTATAGTCCCTGCAGCAGAATACAGGCAGCTGCCATGAGGTTCCTGTACCTCAGCCCCAGCTAAGCAAGCCACACAGGATGAGCACAACTAAAATGGCTCCAACAGCTTACCGCCTCCTTGTCCTTTTTCTCTCTTCCTGCAGCTCACTTCCATCCTCCCCTCCGATCTTTTGCAGTAGGAAAGGCTCTGCTAATGACCTTTGAACAGATCACGTTGAGAATGTCACTGAAGAGCTTCTTAATCTTATGGTGGCGCCTCGATAATATGGCGATGGGTACTGAAATGCTGAAAAACAGACAGACAGATAGCCAGATAAGATTAGATATAGAAGTAATTTAGTCAGTCATCATAGAGAGCAGCTGACATAAGTTCATTTGTGAAGCCAACTTCTAAAATTGCTTTAGAAGTCCTTACATTTTAATTCTGTTGAAAGACAGACCTTTGATCTGAATTGTTTTGGTGGCATGTACATTATTTGAATGGAACCTCACCTGACCAGGTAATACCAGACCGGTCATTCCTGGCATACTGTTGTCATAGGAGAACAGTGTACATGCAAATCCATACCTACCGATAGCTCAAGGGCAGACAGATAACTGAGCATCATGGAACAGATATAGACTGAAAGCATGAGCACCACTTTATGCTGATATGCAGAATGAATCACGGCTAATAAAAGGCTCAAACAACCATATATATGACTAAATGTAACCCCAAAACACTTTTAACTTAAGCATGATCAGAAAATAAAAGGAGAAAAATTAACAGATAAGTGTATTGCTTCTCTTTTTCATTACTATTTATTAATTTACACTGGGGGGAGATGAAGGAGGAAGAGAAAAAGAACAGACCTGTCAGATTCGCTGTTGTTTATAGACAGTTTTATATCCCAGCTCCCAGGTCCTAACAAACTCTTGGATGTTTGTACTGCATTTACTGCAGGGAAAATTATTTACATTCACGTGTTATGTTTTTCTAATTCAGCATTAAAAAAAAAATTCAAAGACACTACCTAGGGCAGTTTATTTTTGAAGTGGGTTGTTTGTTTCCACTCTCAATCTGCGGCCACGGTAGCATTCCCAACTATGGAAAGGGTAAGAGAGTTAATATAAAAGTGTAGAGTTTGCTAGTCCATGTGTCTGTGAGTGGCATTCACACCAGCACAGACACTTTGCACCACTGAGTCCCACTGAAGCAAAAACTGCTAAGTGCATGGAGGAACCGCAGATAAATGGTTGCACGTCTTAATTAGTGATGGCTGAAGCTCTCAGAAGGTTCTGTGGTTGAATTAGAATAAGCATTCAAAAAGTTCAAATGCTAATCCAAGCCTCTAGATTATAATGATGGAAGTCATGCTCTAGAGCTGGCTTACTCATTCTGTTTTTAATATATCCTGACTGAAGTTGGGTTTGAACCGCTGCACAAACAGCAGCTGTCACTAGAAGTAGCTCCTTCCTTGGTACCCACTCCAAACCGGCTAACTGAAGGTGTGCAGAAAAATCAACTGACCGAAGAGCATTCTCCAGACAGCGCTTCCCACACTCTTGTGTCCTTCTGTGACACTTTACTTTTGCATATACCCGGCTTTAAGGCTTGATGGTTTGGATCAATCTTACTTAGCTGTTGGAATCTCCAGTTCCTTAACATTTGGGAAGCTCAGCCTCTTTTTGAAGGTACCTGCCTCTTGCCAGTGACTACGGTGAAGGAGCTAGATTCCTGATTTGAGCATCTCATTTATCTGCCTGTACTTTGGAAGGATCAAGGTCCAGCGGTCTTGCGTAATGCCTGATGTTACGGTATCTCCTGACCAGCAACCTGTCCCCCACAGCTAGTCCGTTCTGGGATATTCCGAGTCAGCTTTCCTGCACATCGGTGTATTACAATGGACTGTAGCACAGGAGACCTGATTTTCTAGCAGAAGTGTTTGTACACAGTATACCTAGAGCTTGATTCCCCACTCTCTTATGCCTGTGCCGTCAAACCCACGGACCCACAGCCAGTCCGCAGGGTGTGTAAAATGCTGTCTAGCACATCTGGATGTGCCAGGCTCTCAGCCAGCACAACTTAAAAGCAATGGAGGATGAGGCCAGTAGTTACCACAATCGTACTTACATGGCTAATGTCTGCATGAGCAAATATGGGGCTTGCTACGTGTGTATTTGACATCTGCAAAGAGCTGTCCAGCTTGTGCATAAATGGAGTAGGTGCGTAAGTCCCTTGCACACCGCACGCCAGATATGTGCAAATCAAGCACAAAAGTAGGCCATCAGCTGGGATCACCACTTAAAAATAGGTACCTAAAAGTATTACACAGTGAAGTGCTAAAGAACATAGTATTCATCTTTGAAATTGCCAAGCAGCTCCTGGGGTTTTTTTTGAGAATAAGGCCACTCACACATTTCCATTTTGGTTTTGGAACGTGATTTTATATGCCTATTTTTTGAGGAACGCTGGCCAAATTGCTAGCTGTCACCTGGAGTCTTTATCAGGCAATCTGCAATTGAACATTCCAGGCCAAGATGCATAGAAAACAAAGCTGGGCAGAAACGTGTATAGTACGGTGGTAGTTACACTGGAAGCAGTAAAAAGGATTAAAAAATCTAGTTCCATTAAAAAGCCCAGTTCAGGAAAAGGGTTAGAAATGCACTTTTGTGAACTTGGAATGTGTACTTTTGTGTTTGCAGTGATAACAGCAGTCCTTCTTAGAGCTCTGTGCACCTTCAAAGCTTTGGATGAGTAACTGTAGCTAATGAATAATAGTACCTTTAAATAAAATCTTAATTGCAAAACAATGGAATACTACAGAAAAGTTAATACTTTCTTTTTTTAATTCAAAGCTTAGAAAAGTTTAGGTTGGAGTTTTGGGTGAAGGTTTGGTTGCTGCCTTTTCCCCTTTTATCTGAACCAGCTCACTCAGGCCTAATCTTCATCATCTAAACCACATTATTAACACACAAAATAACTGGAGCAAGCCAGGTCCAAGCAGGAAGCTGCAAGTA
The DNA here is from genome assembly GCA_027574665.1 of Rhynochetos jubatus. Classification (NCBI taxonomy): domain Eukaryota; kingdom Metazoa; phylum Chordata; class Aves; order Eurypygiformes; family Rhynochetidae; genus Rhynochetos; species Rhynochetos jubatus. The sequence continues at coordinate 9,662,955 of CM050665.1, read as the reverse complement.
CTATCATGTCTTCACGGTATTAGCCAGCAAAATAACTGTGGTTTCTTCAGGTTGGGTTTTTTTTTCTTTTTAATTCTCTACATTTATGTTTTCCTTGAAAGGGGCTTGCTTTTTTTGTTGTTTCTTCTCTGTGCTGGAAACTTTCAGATTTACAGTCTCACTCACAGAGGGAATGCTTACTCTCCTCGACAATCCCCACAGGACTGGGGCAGGCCTGGGCCCTTACACAGAATGGCTAAGGACAGCTCACTCTGCTCACGTTTGTCAGCCAAACCCAAACCGGCCAGCCGGATAGCATCTCTCCCACCTGGTCAGGTTTAAAAGGAAGTAGCTACAGCTGTACCATGTGAGGGGACTGGTCTTGCTGGTGTGTATTTGGCTTGTTCAGAATATTCCATCTGAATTGGCTATCTGGAGAAAATGGGTGCTCCTTTACTTCTGTCAGGATCCCAATGGGTTTTAGGTGGGAACTCTGTACTAAGCTGCTCAGATCACAGCAGTTCTGGGCATGTCTAGACATAAAGTTGCTGGTGCTGGAAGAAATGTTATCCTGAGCAGGGAGGAACCAATTGAGTTGTAGGTGCTTAAGTCCTCTTTTGCATCTGGCCCTAACTTGCAAGAGAGGAAGAGCCAAATGCTCAAAGGCAGCTTCAATTTTATGGCTCTAAATTATGCAAAAAAACCATACAGACTCGATAATTTTGCACCTGCATTTGTATTGGAGAGCCTTGGCCAGGCAGGGAGAGGCTCCGCGTCTCTGCCCTGTGGATTGAGGAGGGAAGGGAGGCCTTGTGCCAGCCGCAGTCACAGTCCCCATGTGTGTCATACGCCCCTGTGCAAAGCTCGGCGGTTGGTACACTGGGTGCTTGTTGGGCAATGGCACGGAGAAGGCTGGTGTCCTTGGAACATTTTCTATTCATTGTACTGTTCCTTCCCGGCATTTCACAAACCACCACGAAGACGACAAACAGGGGAGGAAAAACCTTCTTAAAATGAATTGTGTGTCTCTTCCCTCACTCTCCCAACAGCCTTGGCAAGGTCATAGGAGCCAGGCAGAGCTGGTCTCTGCTGGTCTTTTTGCACAATTTTATGGTAATTCGGGGGGAGTTTGCATGATCGAATGGTGAAAGCACAAGGAGGGAAGTCAGGACTCGGCCTTCATTCCTGGTTCTGCCACCAAGATCCTGTTTGTATTGGGATGACATATATAAACCCTTTTGGTTGTTCCACTGGCATGAACTTCGTTTTATCTGTTACTTCTGTTATTTCTAGGGCTATCTGAGGCTCAGATCAAAGCAATAGCAAAATGTCCCATTTAATCTGTAAAACAAAACATAAACCTAACAAGTACGACCTCTCCGCTCTGATTCAAAGCCTGTTAAAGGCAATACAAATATATTTGTTGACTCCAGTACACTTTAGATTACAGTGCAGGCTCTTGATCAGATGAGAAGAGAAGGAAGGCCACTAAAACTCAAGGAAGGGATGGGAGAACTATGCTATATATTAATGGGAAGTAAAATCATCCTCAGGGGATGCTAGAAGCAAGACTTCTGCCAAGGCCTGGCTAGAAAACACAAGTGTAGGGACCTGGCTTTTGCAGCTTCTTGGCTTATCCTATGAAGACAACAGCTTCCTGTCTTAACCTCTTAATGCGAGTTCTGTATTTGTAATTTGCAGGAGTTTTCGTACCTGAAAGAACAACTCAGTTCTGCTTTCATGGCAAAATTCCCAATGATTTCATTGTGAGCACAGCACAGCACAGCTCACATCCTTTTACTCAATGCTGTTGGGTCTTTTTCACGTCTGCCCACACTGTGAGGCTTGACTGGCCCCCTCCCCACTCCTGCTCATTCTTGGTCCCTTGTTTCTTTGACACAGGTAACAGTTGTTAACTCCATCTAAGATCATGTGTGTTTCTGTAGCAACCAAAACAGAAAAAGAGGAAATTGATTCGAACACTGTCTTCTGCATCCATTCAAGACACCTCCTCCTTGCAGCCACAACACGTTTTCTCCTTGCTTTTCATGACAAGCCCTACAGTCAAGTCCAGCTGGTCTCAGATGGGGCTTATGGAGGAGAAAAAGGCAGCTGGAGAGTCCTAGCTGCCATACTTGTAGTCTGGAAATGTAGCAAGTGATCATTCCAACACAAAAATAAAAAAGGAAGAAAAGAATGAACCAAAAATGTATTACTGTTTTTGAAAATGAAATCTCATCATTTCACCACGTAGCACTGCTATTTCAGTACTGTGGTTTTCCAAACTGTACTAACTTTGTGGTCCTTCTTCAAGTACCTACTTCCCTGAGGCTGGTACCTACAACTGCCCGCTCTGCTTTTGAAAATCTTCTTTTAAATTAACAAAGTGGTTCCGTACAAGTGGTGGGCTACCTGGAAAGTTGATCCAAGAACAGATTTTTCCAAAGTTATTTCAAAGTCTTTATCAAAATAAAAACTGCATAACCATGATCCAGTAATAACCATGTCATCGCTAGTCTGTCTGCTGCCATGGTGCAAAATGCGGGAGTTTGAGGAGTATGAACACTGATGACATAAGGAGATGCTTTGGGTTGATCAGAAATGGCTCTTTCTTCTAAGAAGATACTAAATTTGATTCACTAGCAGCAGTGACAACAAAGATGTTTTTGTTCACAAGAAAAAGCTTTGATTCAAATATTTAATTTTGCTTTAAGTGTTTCTAAAAATATAATTAACAGCTAAAATAAAATGGAAACCCTGAATCCCAAAGCTAAAACGTTTCACTTAGAAAATACTAAAATTGTATCATTTGATTTGTTTGGAATTTCAGGGGGATACAACTAAAACAGTTGAAACTGGTTCTAGTTTACAAAGCATTTCAGTTTTCCTAGATTTGAACATTTTGGCAAAGATTATCCAACAGTGAATAATGGGAGGATATTGTTGTGAAGAAATAACGTGCTGCCAGAACCAGGATTTCAGCATCACCGAATACAGGTCTATAATGGCAGTTTACTGCGCTATTTTATTAGTGATATTTCTCTGCTGAAAGGCAGAGCAGGTACAGTAAGGAATAAAGTGCGGTTCGCTTTTAGTATACTATTAGCTATGGCAAAGTTACATCTCAACAAATCCCTAAACTCCACTTGACAGGAAAATACCATGCACATTTGTGATGCCACGGAAATAAAGTATCATAATTAAAACAATGGCTCTTTACCCTCAAAATTTTCTTCGGGCCTGTCCTCAAAATGAATCCTAAGCAGGTAATTTATTGTTTACCCACATGGCGGTTAAGCAGCGTATTTAATACAGTTGCAGTTCATACTTTAAATTCAAACATAACATCAATCCAACGATCTTTGGCTAATAAAAGGCAGCAATGGAGTGTCAAGAATTCAAGGAGACTCTGATCTAATTTAAATGGTGTTGCTCGCAAAAGCTGGCAGCAAGGAGTGCATCTTTTTAAAATGTTTCTATTAGAAACTGCTGTTGATGATCGCTCTCAGCTTGGCAAGAAAAACACTCTTCTAAACATTTACATTTCACATTCTTTAGGACAGTTGAAAAATGTTGGCTTGCAGTTCTGCACACTGCAGAGAGGTTGGGAGGAATGTTAGAGTAGAACGTTAATAGCCATGTACTTCTCTTGTTCTTTGATTTACTGTGTGGCAGTTTTTATATTAGTTGTGTTCTTAATGTCTGACCTGGTTTGAGCTTCACTCAAACAACATGAGGAGCCTAGGTTTATTTTTCTAGCTAATAAAAACAAATTCAATTCATTTATTGGTAATATTTTGTACTAACGTTATAGTCACCATTTGGAGACTCTCCCAGTTGAATATATTCACTATTACACTGTTGCAAAACTCCCCACCGGAGTCAGAGAATGAGCATTTTTCAAGGGATGCAGCCTGTGAAGAAGGACTGAAACGATGCGGCTGTGTTCTGGTTTGCCTACAACTCTGATCGCAGTGTGCAGACAGCAGCAGCAACAATCATAGTAGAGGGTAGAACCCCTGGTCAGTCCCTCTGACTCCAAGGTAACTACTTCCAGGAGTAACTGCCACGTATGAGTAAGACATTTGTGCTCTGGCTGCTGTGTGGCACATGTCGCAGGCCCCCGTGCACAAACAGTGCCATTAAAGCCAGCTGGACTGACTACTTGTACCTGCCCGCTCACTCCCTGGCACCCGCATTTCCCAATCCGACCCAACCTAATAGCATCAGGGAAAGAAACCATAGCACTGGCTTTCTTCTTCACCAAGAGCACTGTTTCCAAAGCAATGTACAATTAAGCTGTAGACGAGAGGTGCGTAGCCGTATTCAATGTGTTCCCCGCTCCGCAGATCACTCAAGGATATGTCTGAATCTTGCTGACACAGTTAAATGAATCGCTGGATTAGGACTGGGGCATGGGATATGATGATAGCCTGAACACTGCCAGCTCCCAGGAAAGTCATGGAAAGTTGATGGTACTTAGGGACTACAGGATTGAACAAATACGAGAATGCATCCACATGAATAATTTTCTGTATGCAAATCATCTCACTGCAGTGTTGCAATCAGTGGGAGTCCCCAGACTGGACTGCTCCTGTGGGTAAGCTCACTCATGGTCTGAGGATCTGCAGAATCAGGCTTGGTGGTATGTGCTGGATGCCTGCGCACTATCATTTCCATTCGCTTTCCTAAGGTGTGTACAATCTCTGGTAAGGTACACGTAAGCCACAATCACAGTGGCATCAAGTCAGCTGCTTCAGGTCTGGGCCATGGAGGTGGCTTGTTCTATGGCACTTGGATAAAGAATGCAACTTGCTGTATGCCCTGCTGGTCATAGCAGTAGACAACTCAAGGCAAGGGAGTTTTACGCATTGTGAATACAAATTGTAGGTGTGAAGTCTTAATTGCTGTTCATAATTAGGCAACGATACAAACAAACTGTACACATATAATGCCCTTCATCAGAGGAATTCAGGTAACTTAGAAAGTTCCTTCAAGTCTCATCAAAACATGATGTTGTGCCAGCATTATAAGGACACCCCCCGAAGCAGCTGTAAAGTACCTCGTCTGGGCCATGGCGAAACGCCTGGGCCTTACGGCTGCTGGCACCGGGAGGTCAGGAGCGCGCTCCGTTCCGGCAGCTCCCTGCACTCTGAGTTAGCCGAGCGTTTATGTAGTTCAGGGATGTGCTTTTATTTGGTAGGATAAAAGCTGGGCCTTGCTGGCTTACATCAAAACTTGTTTGGGAATATTTGCAAACTCATGGAAACAAAAGACAATGTCTCTTGACAAACATTTTAGTGTAATTCTGTGCAAGAACACTCTCATTCCAGAATAAAAATGACCACACAAAGACTGACTCAAAACTAACCCCCTGACAGCCTTTACAAACTGAAAGTCCCATTTTGAAGTTGAAGGCACTTACAAAACCCCCAAGGTTTTATTTAGCTTGTTGTTTCCAGTGTGTACATCCCCAAAGCAAGCACGCAAAATCCAAATAAAGCCAGGGGAATCTCGAGGTACCCAGTGACAGTTGCCTCCCTTCAACAGAAGCACATAAAATCAAATAGGGTCAATTGAGCCTCGGGGGGCTCAGTGACTCCTTTCAAGGGACACACTAAAAATGAAGGGGTTTGAAAATTTTAGCCTAAGTGAACGGGACAGAGGATGAAGCTGAGGAACTCCTGTTTCCATAGACAAGTCCCCTTAGAGCAACTTCTTAGCAGTCACTAATTGATATTCCTGTAGATTAGCACACACAGGTCTCTATAGGAAACCAGTAACATCGCAATTCACAACAACAGAATCCGTGTATAACCAGTGTCTTGAGTAACACTAATAACTCCGTACAAAGAAACGAAGGGAGCAGCGCAGAGTGGGTGGGAAGCAGTAGCCAGCAGGCTGGCTAGGAGGAAGGGAGAACTAATGAGGCCCCTCGTTGGCAGGAAGGGCCAGCAGGTACATTTATAGAGGTCACACACCTCAATTAGGTCAATTAGGTCTAAACTCAGAGGAACCACTGGTGAAATATCCAGTGCTGCTGGCTTTTACCAAAGCCAATTAGAGATGCATTTATATTATAAAACCTAATTTCTAGGGAATAAAAGTGTGGAAAACTTCAAAGACTTGCCCAAAGAAGGATGGAGCACAGTGTATGTTCAGGACTGGGACTAATGTATCCCAGTGCCTGAGCGTGTGGACATTCTTTGAGATTCCAGGGAGGATAGCTTAAAACACTGGCCTCTGGTTGCAAAATTTAAGACAGAATTGAAACAATTTTTATTTGGTTACTTTCTATTTTACTTGTTTACTTCCTCCCAGTCTAGTATCTAAATGTTCCATGTTAATTGTTTCTACATAAACACTTGCTTTACTGTGAGGCTTGTCTGCCGTTGGGGCTAAGGTAAATGAAAACAAAGCTATGGTGTTACAGTTCCATGGAGATCACAGACTGAGTCAAAGAAGCACGTGTGGGTTACCCTGAGAACCTGTACCTCAGTGCAGCTTCATGAGGTTCTGCAAGTGGGAGTCTATTTTGCCAGGCTGCAGAGAACCAGCGCAGGAGCTGGGACTGCCAAGCGCTGAGTCTGCAAAGGCGGACCCTTTCGTAGGCACAAACAGAACCCTTTCTGAAGCACAGAGACTCCCCATAGCTTCTCTAAGCCATGGTGCTGTACAATGAGTAGACCAAAGTCATACCACGGGTTAGTGACAAAGCTGAAAAGAATTCAGATTGCCAGCTCCCTGTCCTAAATACCAAATGTAGTCCTGCCTTCTCCTCTAGGATAAAAGCATAGGGAAGAATGTTCTAAAAGCTTTCAAGAAGCAGTGTGGATTTTGCTGTTAAAAGGAGGAAACATTATCAAAGGATCAGAAAATTCCACAAAGTAACACAACAGTTACTATTGCAAAACACTGGGGGATCTCTTCTGCGGCACAGAGTTATTCAGCAGCTCAGATTCATCGCAGTATTTCTTCGTCCTCCACAGTCATAAATTCTTTTTCCTGTTTGGGATAAGTTCAGTAAGCGCAACTCTTTTGGCTTCAGTGAGTGGCAGACCTTGCCTAAAATGTAATATTTTTATTGTCCTTTCCAGAGAACATTTATGCTGTGTTTATCAGGTTCATTTCTTTTTTCATTAGAAGTTAATCGCAATGCTATCAGCAGTGCTTTAATGTCATGAGAATCACACTCTGTAGGGTGCATCCTATGACTGCCTCAAAAATCTCTCCCTGTGGATATTTTGTCTCTGTGAAATAGTCTGGTTCCAACTATTCATCCTTGCCAAGAAGAACAATGTTACCAATTATTCCTACAGTGGAAAATAAATCAGAACAATCATTTGTTTTCTTGCAGTTGGTTGTACATATCCTTCATCAGAAGAAATTTAGCTGTGAATTAGAAAAATTTCCTTCCACCTTTCCAGCCTCTTCAGTTCGTGCAGGATTCATGGTATGCCTGCGCATCAGATGAGTTATTTTACCTGGGAGGTAGGAATTGTTCCAAGTTCATGCCTGCTCAAGATGTAATTCAGTTTTATGAAGGAGACTGGCATAATGCCTATCTACAAAAAATCTCCAGCATTGTTATGTAGAGCATAGAAGAGTTAACAGTGACCCAGTAAAAGAAATCAAGAATCCGAACATGGTCTTGCAGAGAGAAAAGACCTGTCATTAGTGAAAAGAAGTGAGGTGAAGATACTGAAAGAGCGCTTCTGATCATGCAATCATAGAAACAAAACTCCAGGGCACAGAGGGATCTCTGAGTACTACCTTAGGGAGAAGGTGCTACAGATACTTCTTCTATCAGAATTCAGTGCCTGAGCTCGGAAACCCAAACATTCATATCGAAAATACAACTAGTTCATGTTCATGGACTGGGACATGAGTAGCTTCAGGCCTTGGCTCTCCTATTCTGCTTAAACATGCAACTCATGAGAATAATTCAGATGTGCCATTACCTTGAAGGCATCAGAAACCAGAGCAGCCTATACAAACAGTTACCCTTCTGTGCACATCTGTCAACATCTGGCCCTAGGCTTCCCGCCCTGGGGTGCGCTGCTCAGGACCCGCAGCGCTCCTGTCCGAGGTGCTGAGCCCTCCGCAGCTCCCAGGGAGGCTGAAGGAAGCTGCAGGCGCTCCACGCCACTCAAAATCACGTCACTGCCTTAATCATCAACAAAGCCTTATTACCAAGACTTGCAGCTGGTATCCAATGAAATCTGAGATAGCAGTTAGAGTTCTAAGCAACTAGTAATACCAGTTTTTCTAGAAAATTAATAAATGCAAATGTTAACTGTTCGAAATTCACTTAATAAACAAGTAACCTGGAAAGATTTGTGGTTTTCATGAAAAGAGAGAATATAAATAGAAAAGGAAATGGAAGTCCTGACACTTGGTCTTCAATAAACCCCATAATGTGGCCAAGCTTTTGCAGGGCTCCCTGGGTATGCAATGAGATAATTAGCAAACTGCCATTGTAGTCTTTCAATCACTACACAACACATTTAAATGCTTTGTAAGTGTGCAGCACATTAGTGACTAGTGAAGCTGCAGCTGGTAGGCTGGATCCTGCACTAAACAAGGCAGAGCAAAGAAGATGCTAAACTGCGTGGTGGGCACAAGAGGCTGAGAAGCTCCAAGGAAGCAATTTTGTTTGAGTCAGTGAAAGAGACTGGCAAGGGACTAACATTGCCAAGACCCTCATTAACACAGAGGCAGTGAGCCTTGATACGTGTCCAATGTCCATTCACACCCAATGATTTTGAGGCTAAGTGAGGAGAAGAACTTGAGGTTCACCCTCATTCAGTGTAAGAAAGCGTGTGTTGCACCGAACCTTGGTATTGTTTCCATTCTTGCCTTATCCCCAGTACAACAGCTTCCTGTCCGGTAACAGGCAGCCCAAAGCCCAAGCAAAAGTTTTGTGTGACTGCTCAGTGCTGAACAAACCATGTTTCTCCTGAAATCCTGGCTCTAGGAGACAAATGTGGATTCCCCTGGAAATCTGCCCAGATCTGAATGTGAATATGGAAACGGGTGTTATTGCCTGCACTGTGTTTGTGTTCAAACTCTGCCTTGCCTGCAGTTTCCAGATTTTTCCTCTTGGAACTAGTGTGAGACTATAAATTTAAAGGATCTCTCAACTGATTAGGCATCATCTTGATAATGAATTATGGATTGAAAACAAGTCTTATAGGCTGAGAAAATTTGAAAAGTTATGCACTTGCCTCCAAAGGAAAAGGAAAAAGGACAGATAAGGAGGATAACACTCTGTGAATAAAACTACTGTACCACAGGTATAACGTCTTAGCAAAACTAACTCAAAGGGTAGATTGCATTCTGAATCTGGACCGTGCGTTAAGATCTCCCCAGCTTCTCCAGTGGCCTAGACATGTGTCACCTTCTACATTCCTCACTAGTGTCTCAGGAAGCAGCAACCACAGTTCCCAGCCGTGAAGCCATCACGGGCTACCTGCCAAGTCTGGCAGAGTCTGGGAGATGACACTGTTTCGCACTACTGTGTGGACTGCAGTAAAAATTACCCAGCTGACCTCCATAAAAATTAATCGAGTATCCCTGCTCGAAGCATCCTGCGTCTTCCTGGAGTTATGTATTGGAAAGGACTCTCTGAGTCATCCTCCTAATTTGCATATCCCTTTGCATCTTGGCATTTACAGACAAGAGCCATTGGAGCCAGCTAGAAAAGCCTCATGTTTGTGCTCTCCCATGCAAATACCTCTTCTCCCTATATATTAGTTACTGTGTGTGGGTTTTCTCTCTCACTCTCTCTTGCCATATGTGTGGGAGTTGATGGCATCAACTTTATGAAATCTCAACACATGCCAAGAACAGCTGGAGAAGTTGAAACAAGTTCTGGGTGAGGTGAGTTTCATGGGCAGGGACTGAAATTAGCAAAGGTACCGTGGCTGCTTGCCATCCCGAGAGTCTCATCTCTCATGGAGCATGCGGGCTTTGCTTGCTCCGAGAGCAGATTCCCCGTGGAAAAAAAGGATTTGATTTGATTTAGATAATGATGATGGCAGAGATAGCTGAATTAGAAGAATCTGCTCACCAGCAGAGACCATCTCTGCACCTCTTCCGTGACTGGTTCATTATGTAAATACAAAAATTTCATCAGGAGTCTGAGGTAATTAATATCTTTAGCCAGCATGTAGCACTCTTCATCTTTAAAACGCTCTACTAACATTAATAATTAATCACCACAACACTCCGGGAAGGTTATCATCTTAATCAATGGGTAAACTGAGACACAAAGATTTCAAGTATCACAAGCTGCCAGTGGCAGTACTCTTGTGTGCCAGCCTGGTGCTCGGTGTGTCACACCAAGCCACCTGATATGCTTTCTGAGAAGAAGGAACAAACCAAGAGGGCTTTCCAGGATGAATAAAATAAAACTCCCTCCAGACTGCACACAGAGCAGAAGCTGCTAATGACTGGCTGCTCCCTACAGGTCTCTGTATTCTCAGATCCAGGATGTCTGTCCTCCCCCTGTAACATCCACACGTTTCTGTTGATCTTTCTGCATGTTCCCTGCAGCAGTCCAACAGTATTCCTGTCGTGATAGGTACACTCTGGCCTCAGCCTTGGCTAGGACTCGGGTATTTACATCTTCTCTTCTGAGTAATTTTGGAATATAAAGAAACAAGGATAGGTCTGGTGAATTTTAGTGTTATAAACTGTGTAGCACTTACTTTTGAAGCACTTCACACATCTACCTCAGAAGAATTTTCAACTTTTGCCTCAATCTGTTATAAAAGAACATTTGAGTCTGGTTCAAAGTTTGGTCTTAATTTCTCCAGCCAAGTCTTGTTTAGGCTAGTAAGTGCAGCTTTTAACTTAGTTTTTGCCATTAGTTCTACCTGGACATCTCCACTGGGTCATACATTGTTGCTTAGGTATGTCATTCCCAGACAAACCTGGGGGGAATTGTGGAAGGAGTGACCTCACTGCCCAGTTCAGAAAATGAAACTTCAGCTCAGCCTACTAAATACAGAAATATGCACTGTACATCTGAAAGAAAAGCCGTTCTTGAGGCTTCACAAGAGCGATCTGTCAAATGTGGCAGGCTGTCATTAAAAACAATTAACCTAATCAAAAATCCCTTTTCTCTTATTTCTGCCTAGTCAGGTGAATATTAAATACTAGATTTCCAGAGGAAAAAAAAAGAGGAAATCAGCATCTATGTTTGCATTCAAACATGTGTATGAAGGAGCAAGTACAGATTTGCCTTCGTACACCTAAAGTATGCATGTAATTAGTGTGACTGCACAGGGAGTCATGAGACCTGTGTACATGACTGGCCACCTGCATGTCATTTGGCTGTCTTCACAGCAGCAATGCTTGTGCATGCAACCCTAGCATTTAAATGTACAGAAACACACTTTTTTCTGGCAAAGCGGACTCGTGAGAGCTGCTCTTCTCCTAACCTCATGCTCCCCGAGAGTTCTGGTACCTGTTAGGACAATACTTCTCACTGAACGTATTAGATTCTCGTACCTGTTTGATTTAGAGCAAACTGGTTGCCTGTGATGTCTTAACTCCTAGCATCACCACCACGAGTACAGTTCTCTCATCCTCCCTCTCAAACCTTTTTTGTGTCTTCCAGGAGTGGAGGAGGCAAAGAAAAACCCTAGTTCCTTTGAGGTGGGAGCACACCCCAAGGGGGAGGAGAGGGAAGCTGACCTCCAGTGCATTTACTGATCGTATTTATTTTTAAAGGCACTTAGCCATAAATCTCAGCCTATGGCTCTGCTTCCTGCAGGCACACCCTGCTTGTGGCTGTGAAGGTACTCACTAAGCACTAGTAACACCCAGCATTTATATAGGGCTTTTCATCTTCAAAGCACTTCCCGAACATCGTTTAATTAATGAATCCTCACAGCCCTCTGTGAGGTATGCACAGTTATTACCCCCACATTTTACAAGTGAGGAAAACTGAGGCAGCGATTAGCTGAGGCAACACTGTGGGAATTAGGATTAGAGCTCTGGAGAACTCAGGAGTGCCTGGACCCCCGTCCCACGCAATGACTGTCAGGCCGCCTCGTTGGGAAATGCACATGCTGCCTCAGTTCAGCGCAGTATCTTGAACACAATCAGTGCTGACCCTTTGGTGCCTCAGCAACATCTTCTCCTTCCAGGTCCACGAAGGTTTTCTGTGTGGAGATCTGGGAAAAAAATTCTTTTTCATCTTCCAGTATCAGTTCCAGATCCTGCTGTTCCCCGCACAGGAGATTCAAGGAAATGACTGAGGCTTCAGAGGGGGAGGGCTTCTATTACCTATAGCTCTACTTTACACATTCAGTTTTAGTGCCTTCACAGTGTTTTTAAAATGCTGTAGACAGGGGACTTTCACCCAGACATGTCCCAGTGCTCCACGGACAAAGGACAGTGTTGCAATCCCCAGTCGCAGTGCGGCTCTGCGCAGACTGTCAGACCCACTCGGGCTTGGCCCCGGCTAAAGACCTGATGATTCACGACCCTCAGCCCACATTCATGAAAGTTCAGTGAGTTTCACTCACATCCTCCTCAGCAACTACGGGTTCCTCCCTCCAGAAGCCCCAGGGTATCCCAGTTCCCAGCTGACATGTGGAGGGCCGGAGCAGACTTCCTGGTCGTAATGGTAGCCGGTAGGGTGAGAGAGGGCACCAATGGTGGGGGTTAAACCTGGATGGTTCAACCTCGTCAAACTTGAACATCCGAGAGAACCTGCAGGGCTTGGTTCCTTTCCAGCCCTCCAGGGCTCTCACAGCCCTAATTATTATTGTTGTTGTTGTTATTATAACAAAACATTCATATACTGCCATAAAACACAAACTAGATAATACACGTTGCTTGCCTGAAGAGCTCGGCCTTTAAACAGGCTGGACGTTCTGAACTGGGTCCCTCAGGAGAGGCCGGGAAGGCGCAGCCCTTTGGGAGCAATTTCCCCTCTCCGTTCCTTTCAAGTGCAGCTGGACACTGTGAAGGGATACAGGCCGCGGCACTAAGCAGCCGATGAGGCAGTATCAGAGATACAACACGCTCCTCCAGCTGTGCCTCCGCTCGTGGTCGGAAGCTGAGGGAGAACTGTGGCTGGCAGTCACACTCCCAAGGCAGGGCAGACGGGGGGAATGGGATTCCCTTGTGGGTGCACTTCTCAGAGCAGCTGCAGCCCAAAGTAGGTCCCTACCACTCGGAAAGCATCGTCCAACCCACTGTTCCTGGCGGGGTGGCAGCTCCCAGCTCCTGCTGAGTTCTCACAGGTGCTACCAGGGAACTGCTGCCAACCAGGTGATCAGCAACGCTGCCTCTGAGCCAGCCCGTGCCGTACCACCTGCAGAAATGCAGCAGGAGCTGCTCCATCCTGCTCCTGCACCCAACGACCATCCCACAGGCACTTCAAATGCACCGTTCAGCTCTATCGAGGTGGTGGAATTGTAATGCTGGAAGGAAAACAGGAGCATGGTAGCGCAGAGTGTGCTGACGCCTTTGCACAGCTGTCTGCTGGGAAGCACTGGGGATCTGTGGTTTGTAAACGCTCTTCTGACTGAGACTGAAGCCTTCTCTTGCCTGTGAGGTCCCTTCTGTTCCCTCCTGACAGTGTTTCCCAGTCTCATCTGAAATGCCACGAGATACTGAGCCAAGGGAGAAGTGGAAAATGTCGCAATTCCTAAGATGCACTTTGAAATGAAATAGTAATACTTGTAATTAATAATAATCTCTAACTAAGAAAAAAAAAATCCCTGCATATTCCAATACAGACACTTTAGGTAGTACTAGGGCGTCAGGCAGGCTTATTCAGCCTCTGGACAGACTCACCCACAAGGCCTAGCATCAACACGCCCTGTGTACACCTAGCATCATTTTGGAAAACAACTGCACCAAACCAAAACAAAGCCAAGGAGCACTTTAGGTCCTTTGTCTGTCTAAGCACAGGAGAGGGATCCCTGGCCAGTTTGTACCAACGGAAGGCTCTGAGCCTGAAACTGTCCCTGCATCTATATTCATAAACCAAACCAAAAGCCCAACAAAACACATGTACAATGAAGGAAACATTTCTCAGAAGTGCTGCTGTTTTCATTCCCTCCAGAGCTCTGTGTTCCAACGTTCTAATGTTCACTGACCAGTTGGTCACTGAGACGTTGAGCAGACACACTGCTGAAGTTTCTGAATGCTTAATCTGACCTATCTTAGACCTGGCACAAACCCCAGAAAGTACTAAGCACAGGGGCACACCTAACATATTATTAAGGGATAAAATGTTAATGTTCTGATTATTATTGAACTCCAAAGCAATTCTCATCACAGAACCTACAGGGCAGTGGGGAATTCTCACTGGACACCCAGCGTAAAGGTTCACATCACCCACTGTCCACCCCTAAACCACTGCTGCTACTTCTTCCCATTCCTTCTCTCTGGGCTCCTAGTCTAGCCCCCAGCCAGGCTGTGCTCTGTCCCTTGGGGATTGTGTTCATATCCACAGACATGTTGATGACACAAGTCTTCATTTTTCCCCAATTGACCTGCCTCTTCATGGCCAGTCCCTCCCAGCCTCCGTGTTCTCCCAGATGGCTCACTGGCTACTCCAGCTGAACCCCATCTTTCTCCCCACACTCTCCTTTCTCTAGCCCTGCCACCATCCTCTGCTCAATCCTCAGCTGTCACCAAAGCAGCTCTTCTTCTTAACTGCCTCTTCATAGGGCAGCCCCAACAGCTACTTACTGTTAGCCATAACCACGCTTTCCGTACAGCCCTGATGCCCTCTGTGTTACACTTCCACAGGACAGCGGAACAGTTCTTTTTTTCCCATCTGACGGCAATCCAGACAAAATGGCTAAATTCACTCCTCGTGGTTTATGCTTCCTGCCATAGCAATAGTTGTCAATCAAGCAGAGCTTAATCTTAACTCAGGCATTAACTTGAACACAATTAATTCTTGGCAGCAGACATAAAATGCTATGAGCCCCATCTCTCCTGATGGTGATAAGGCTGGCTGTCAGGACAGGCTCTGCATTCACTCCTTGACTTTAGCAAGAGGTAGATCAAGCCCATACAGACTAATAAAACAAATTACATTGTTGGCATTAGCAAGTGCAGCTCTAAGAGAGTCAATTGATTTCTGTCTCACTATGCCAACCAGGACCTTGCCTCCACAGAGCTGGCTGGGATTTTCCTGCTAGTTTTCAGGATAACCAAATTAGAACGGTGCGAGGATAAAAAGCACACGTTCGGGGCATGAGGGAAGGTATCTGACAGGCTGCAGTGTTAACAACACCCTCGTGGCCAGACACATGCTGGACAGCCACAGATGTGACCTGCTGCCATCCGGGTCAGCGTGATCTCACCCTGCCTTCCTCTGCCTTGTTTCTGTTGCCTCACTGCACTTTCCGCGTGGCATTCTCAGTCTTGTTTTATCTCATTCCACTTACGGAGCTGACTTGCATGGCCCAAATGAAACCTTGTTAACTTTGCTGGGGTTCATAGTGATTCAGGGCATGAGGAGAGATGGCCCAGGACAGACTGTCACCGGTTCAAGTCCAATCCGGGCTATCTTCATCTGGAGGTTGAGGAGCCAGCTGGGCCATCTGTCTTGCGCCACTCGCAAGCCTGACACTCACTGTCCCACTCCCCTTCCCTCATTTTTCTGCCTATCTATTTTTCTGTTACCCTTATCAAGAGAAGAACTTAACCAACCTGGCATACCAGCCCGATGCACTTAGCAGATTGCGGTGTGACTCAGTACAGGACTCTTCCCAGGTTTTCACAGGCAAACACACTCGGTGGACAAGAAGACAGTGAAAAGAATACGTAATGCATCGCAGAGATTGCAAAACCTTGAGGAGTCAACAGATTGGAAAGTTCCTCCCAAAACAAGTCCCCATTCCCCACCAAAATTCCCTATTCCTTTTTGGATTTGAACAGCCTTAAGTTTGCAAAGCGTTGGAGAATCGTTAGGTTATGAGCAGGAATACCCGTATTACTGAAACTCCAGCAAAGGTCTATTCAGTTACCAATATTCTGGCAGCCATCCTGAAGGGTCTTTAGGAGTTATCCTTTCCTAAAGCCATGGATTTGATGACCAGTGTAAATTACACCACTAATTAAGCTGGGGCAAAGATTTTGAAAGTGATCCATGGCAGAAACACATTCATATTTACCATCCAGTGAAGAGTGTTATACACAGATATATCTGACTCAGGGGATGAAGTGCCAAAAACTACCCAGGTGCTAAAACTATGATATTTAAGATCGATTGTTGTATTTCACCAGAATTATAACTTTTGGTACAATGCTTGTTCAAGAGGCCATCTCTTCCCACAGAAAATCAGGAAGAATTTTGCTCTGCCCTATGTTGAACAGAACCTTTACCTAAAATTTCACTTGATTCGTCTTGCAAACATGCCTCAAGTCTGCACTGGTTTACAGCCTTTTTGGGTATCCTGGGAGCTAAGGTGGTTGCTGTGTTGTATGCTGCCTTCTGTAAAGTCTTGCCTACTGAACAGTTTGCGTATTGTTACAAATAATGTTTTTCAACTGACTAAAAAAAAACGTTGAGAGAGTCTTACTGATAAAAAAGCTTTAGAATGTACATGAAGAAAAATGTCTTGCTACAATTTTACTTCAAATAGTTTTGACAACATTTATTCTAAGTGTCTTGCTAAGATTTGTATGGATAAACCCCTCACATTCAGTTCCTGAATTCATTTTGACAAGGTCCAAATGCAGTATGTGCTTGCAATGAAACTGTCAAGTGCTGGGCTTATAGTAAGTAAAATTCTGCAAGTGGCAGTATGGCTATTTCAGATAGTTACTTCACTTCTGCCGACATAACTGACATAAAAGTTCACTCTGAAAAAGCTGTTAGGTTCACTCATTCTTTTCTTTGGCAAAGCTATGCAGCACTGGCCTCAAACATTAACTTGTTTGTAAAATTCCAAATATATGCAAATAAGTATTTTACCTTATTCAAGAAAACAATTCAGTTATGAACACTTACGTGTTCTTAAAGAAGTTTTGGAGGGAGTTCATCCTCAAAAATAGTCTTTATATCTAACACACCATATATTATTTCACTGTATGAGTTAGATGTGTGTAATACATCTATTAAATATCTCCTCTGAATATAGAAACACCACAGGAAATCCTATCCTCATTTCATTAAGATCACACCTTCCATGTCTCTCATAAAAATCACTCTGTAAGAGTTACTTCCATAGTTACTCTGTGAAACAGTATCACAAGATAACCTTCTGTACTGAAAGATGGGTTAACACTTGCTTGACTGAACACGTTGAACCTGTCCTTCGTTGTCTGCAATGCTTCTCAAGGGAATACGAGCTCAGCTCCCTCTTCTCTGTGAGCCCATGACCCCAGGTCAGGCATGCAAAGGACTGCCCAGAGTTTAAAGATGAAGAATTTAGTTAGGGGTGGCGGCATCCCAGGTCTCAGTGGAATGGGTTGAGTCCCATCCCAGACCACAAGATGATGGGGGCAAGCTCCACATTGTACTGTGACAGGCACAGGCCTCAGGCACAGGACGGCAGACAGGGAGAATCACATGCTTCTTGCCCTGCAGAGTGCCACAGGCTTCCTCCAGCTTCTCGTATCTGGTATGCAGGACCACAGAACTGGAGAGACCCTGAAGTGCTGGCTTTTGTGGTCCAGTCCAAGAGTATGGAAAAAACTCTCCGGGTACTAAGAATCCTCACAATTCTCACTACGTTCCATTCTCTTCCACTTCGATGTTGCTGTCTCTTACATGAATGTTGTTATGTACTGCATGTGTATTAAAACCAAATAAACATGAAACAGGACACTGCTGCACGCAGTTTTCTGTGTTAGAAAGGAATGAGAACAAAACCCTACAACACATTATTTATGCAATTAGCTCTCCAATAGCTAGGGTACATCCATTAGTTCAACTAGAAACAAGGGAGAGAATGCTTTGCAAGCATTATCTCCAGCAAAACAACCACTGGGAACACAAATTCAGTGTAACAGACTGAAGACTTCATAGGTCTGCTACCCTTCCACAGGCAGAGTAATGTTTAAATGCGGTATTCCACTAGTATAGGATATACGTCCAAGAATGTTTTCTAAACTAGCATCTACAATGGGTTCTGTCAATGGCTTGATGGTGTTAGCTTTCCCCCTGAACTGAGCTCAAGGTGAAAGTGCTGTCACAACTGTACTCAACCTTCCAACTGAACGAGCCCCGCTGTACTAAGTATCACTGATTCTGCCTCCTTAGGAAGTGAATTGTGGAGTAGCACGAGGAACTGGAGTGTTGAGATGTCAGGTACTGTGTTTGCACCCGGGAATCACCAGGTGTATGTTCATAAATACCTAATGTGGCACAGCAGCCCAACGTGGTCTTACTTTTACTACTGAATTGCTCTGACATCTTGTTCATCTTTCAATATCTCATTTGGTCCTTCTATAGCTTGGGGAATAACACTTATCTGCTCCACGGAGTCTCTGAGGTCGGTAACAATAACTATGAAGTGTCTGATAAGAGATGCTAGTGAAAGACAAAGGTGTATTATTGCAAAATTTTGTGGGTTGGCAACTTAGCTAGTGGCACTGTATTGCATTCAGAGCCCATTTGGCTCCTCACAATGAAATGAGAGTGGGGGGAGAGGAAATCAGGTCAGAGTTTTTGGCAGACCTATTCAAGGTAAGCATAATCCCGCTGATTCATTATGTGCTGCAATCCTTGCTGGCAAGGACTCTGAAGTAAAGTAGCCTCCAGCCCTATTGCAACTCACCCTCTGTGTGTGGATATTGATGCTGCACATCAGGGAAGGGTGTCACTTAAGGGGGGGAGGGCTGGATAAAGGACGCAAAGAGCTTCACAGAACGGTGCAACATCAGCTACTATTCTCTGCTGAGCAGCCCACTCTACAAACGTTGTTCCTAGCTCCTACAAGACAAGGAGGAAACTTTTGAGAAGACCCTTGTGATGACTAACGCAATCTCTGTTTCATGAATCATTGGCATTGGGATGTCCTTGTGGCATAATCAGAGCTCTGGTTATTATACTCATTGATGATAAAACAAGTAAATCTTAATGAGTTGTGGGAAAGGAGACAATAGGGCCCTCTGCCAGGTCTCATTTACCTTGACAACACGCCTACAGCCCAAGTACAAAGATCGCTATTGTTTATCCTCGGTATTTGTGAAGGGGCCAGACAGTTCTTCTCATTTCACTCAATCTCATGGTACTCTCTTTATCTCTGCCTTAGCATTTCTAAGGTACCTATCACTGTGGTATCTAAGCATCTCAGGTTTAGTCCAAGGTTAAATTTATGGTAAATAAACCACTTGGACAGTCTTTGAAGGTGAGAAACTGATATATAGTTAAATAGTGGTAAATTTTTCCATTTACATAGTGCTTCTTCTTTGACTAAAAGGACAAGCAAAGACTTTGTTGTTCATATTGTAAACAAATCCTCTGTGTATGATTCAGACACTAAGTAAGTGGGTCTGTTACCTCACTAATACAGCTAAGCCAATCTACCACACCAGTAACACATGCCCAGCATGAACTCAGCTTCTGTCCCAGCTGGACTGTATTTATACCAGGGACTCCTGTCAGCCTAGCTGTCTCGGGCAGGGTTACAGCTCAGCACACTCCTGACCAGAAGAGCCACAGCAGTAGGACTATATAGAAGAAAAACCAGGTATGAGAAAAATGGAGCTGTTCCACACAGCAGTCTATCCCCTGTGGGTGCTCACGGCCAGTTGTGAACGGGCCAGGAAAGCTTTCACCTGGTGCATGCTTTACCTGCAGCTTTGTCTTCCACAGCTCCTTCGGCATTTTCAATGGAAAGGATTTTTGAACAGAAGAAAGAGATCTCTATCAAGCTGTAGTTTTGTATATATATATTTTTAAGGAAGTGTTTGTTAAGGAAGTTGTCCCAGATCCCAGCTGGGTTGGGAAAAGCAGTCCCTGAGTAGTCAGCATTCCAGCAGCCAGGCAGTTGCTCGGGGTAGGGAAGAACTGAGATCAACTCCTAGTACTTCCTCGCCCCAAACGGCTGCCAGAATCACCAGGCTACAACTTACACTGGCAGGGGTGTCTTCCTTGGGTTCTGTGCAGAAAGCGTGAAAAGATACAAGTTTCAACTCAGTGCGAACACAGGAACATTCTCGAATTTCCGAGAAGTTTGTCAGGATGGCAAAACACTTCCCATTCAGATCTGGAGATAAGTGCAGATTTCAAGCAACAAACAAAGGACAGCCCCTGACATTTAGATCTCAGAGTTCCTTGGGATGGCAACACGAGAAAAACATCTTTCTACTTGTGCTATAACTAAATCAGATCAGTTGCTGATTTATAATGATTTTAATTTATAATGCTGAGCTGGGAGAACATTAAAAATAGCGTCTTTTTTTCCCCTCCATCTTGCCAGCCACAGGGAATCGCAGCAAAGTTAGGGATTGCCTACTGTTTGCCACTTTTAAACAGCTTTTTCTGTTCTCACATGTTCTCGCCCTGTTGGCTTCTTTTGCTGCTGTCAGCTGGATGCTGCTCCGTGACTCACCGTGCAGAAAGACAAACGACAGACACAGCTTGCGTCTCCCTTAGGCCAGAGCCAGTGTCACCTCCACAACACGCCTGTGTCTGCTGGATTCGCACCCTGAGTCTCCCGTTCACACTGACCCCCCCTGCCCAGGGACTCGCTGCAAGTTTTCAATGTGATGTTTCTGCTGCTCTGATGTACAGAGGCCAGTGGTGAGCCGGGGAAAAAATGACCAAGTAGGGCACGTACAGTAAGACCGTGGCAATAATCGTACAGCAAAGGTCTCATCGGGACACACAGAACTGTGCTTTGGTAGGGAAGGTTGCATAATCAACCAGATGCTCTTCCATCACATGGGAACTGAACGGTCTAACAAGGGAGGGGGGCTATAGCCCTGCAACTTCCTTCCTCTTTCCCTTAAGAAGTCCCTCGCTAGGCCAGACTGGTTAAGGTAATTTCACAAATGGGAGGACTTTTTTCCCACCATGTCCTTGTGCAAAGAATAATCTCAATTGTGTTCTTCTCCCATACTGAAAATAATTATTTACTGATAGAAGACGCTCCAGAAGTAACAGTCTCACAAAAGAAGGTCTGAGTAAAAGGAACAAGGCTAACATGGAGACAAACACATATTGCCCCTGCTGGGTCACTTCTCATAGAAGCAATACCCTGAATTCTCTTTTCACTTGCATTGAAGTAAATTAAGCAGCTCAGATAAGATTACATAGCTACAAAGCTTTAGTAAGTGGCAGGAAAATCAAATCCATTGTGTAAGCCAGAAAAAATCATTTTAGTGCCCTCCCATGGAGCAAAATGGCTTTCTGGCTCTCCTCTAGCTCCTTTCAGCCACAGGCAGCAAATGAACACAAACAGTTTAACCCACAGCAAGTTTTCAGCCCTCTAAAAGCTTCCTTACTCACTTGTTACTTACACAGGATTCCCTTTAAATCGGTCACCAGAAGTCAGTGAGTTCTACCTTAGCAAGAGATGAGTAAGTAATAATAATGATGCTTCGCAACTCATCTCCTTCCATACGCTGAAGGGATAGAAGCAATTTCTCCAGGAATTCCCCCGCAGGTTACTGATTTGCCACAGACCTTCAGTTTGACCTGCGGGGTGAAGAAAAGCTGCAGCTTCATCCATAGCCCAGCCTGCTTTCTGCCACCTTGTGCCAGAGACACTTCATAGTTTTGTGGACGCTCATTCTGTCACACAGTATTTGTTACCTTCTGGAAGAAAACAGCACTAATTCAAATATTTTGAAGAATTCGTTCAGCTTTCCAAGAAGTTGCTGAGCCCCTGGAAAAACCCAGCCGCTAGCATCCCAGAAAGAGCTGCAAAGCACTGGCCATTGTGACACTCAACTCCAAAAGTCACAGAATGAGCGAGTACTGGAATTTGGACTATCAGTACTTAACCACACCTGTCAGCTGGGCAAGAGCTGCAGCGCGTTAGCAACAACAAGGCTTTCCTGGTCAAGCTAAAAAAATGGCCTGACTAAGCCAAAGTAAAAGACCAACAAAGAACATGAGGGCCCTGAAAACCACCATGAGCTGGTGAAACCATGCGAACAGCTTAAATAACGCTCCCAGAACATACAGCGAAGAGCAGAGCAGATCTATCTACGTCATTTCTGCTAACGGAGAACACAGGCTTCAACAGGGAACCCAAATCACATGGGGGGGTAATTGGGATGCTTAGAGTGCGATACCGTTTGCTCCACAGGGGCAGATGAGCAGATCCTGAAGTTCAAAGCTCATCACTGCTTTCCAGAGAAAAGGTCAATGGCCAACCAGGCAATGGGGATGGAATTCAATTCTCATTTCTGAGGGAAGCTAGGATAGAGGCATATCCTACAGAAAGGTTAGCTTGTTATGGCCATAGATCGAGACTTTATCCCTGAGGTCTTCTCATGCTAAAGAAATTCACCAGACTACGTAAAAATCCCAGGTTGAGCACCTGCCAATTTGTGCATGCAGCTGTAGATACACAGTGTGTAATTGCATTTGCCATCAGGGTAATTGTGCGTGAAAATTGTGCAGTAAGTGTTATGTCTTGCTTGTAACTTTTTCAAGAACCAGGCTCTGTTTGAACAAATACAAATAAAATAGTTAAAATTATTAAACATCATTGTGACTTGCTTTAATTATAAAGTCACAAGTGAACCACAATACTGTGCACTTAAATGACACAAGAGAGAGACACCACATCACTGCTATGTCATTACGATCCGCTGGTGCAGTTTTTTAATTTGCCTGGCGAAAGATGGATTCCTTAGACTGAAGCTAATTTGTTACACGTTGTCTGGAATCTAAAGCCAATTAAACACTGATCATAGTTACTATGCAGTCCTTGGAAATTATCTTGCTATATTTGAGGATTCATTTGATTTTAGAGTTGGCAAAACCAAGAAGAAACCCTTCTGACAGAGAAATCACAGCTGTTTCACAGAAAGTCCAAAACTGTATAGATCTACACTCCGATAGAAAGTGGAAAATACAGCACAACACGGACAGATCCAGCAGATCAAATAAAGTTCAGTGATGAATTTCTCAAACAGAAGAATTCCCAGCCCCAATAAGAAATTGCAAGACTGGATAGAGACATCATTACATATCAAACCTGGACTCTCAACACATGTTCCATAATCCAATTCTACGAGCATAACTACAAAACAGGCCAGGCTAAACAGTCCAAATTGTGTAAACTCTGCTACCTGCACTGGCCCTAGATGATACCACCACTAAACGCAAACATTGTCAGGAAACAATGTGCCATGGCACTGCATCTGTGAACAGAAGGTACCACTGAGTACCCACAACAAGGCAGCGTCAGCACACAAGAGCAACCAACGCCGTGAAATGCAACACTGCTGAGCACAGCACCTATTAGATGTGGCCAGGACATAATAACTGGATACTTCAGTACACAGCAGAGTGCAGATAATAATCAGAGTATTATTTCATACACATACATCTATATACACGTACATCTGTATACACACACGGTATGGTCTGAAGGGAAGAACAGTTGTGCTAGGCACAGAAAAGTGTTTTTCTTTGAAAATTAAATGTTGTAATATAAGATTCTTAGAGACATTAAAACAACCAGATACCTAAAACAGGAAATGTCAACAACAGTGAGAGGGGAAATAAATCCAAGCATCCCGGTTAGGCAATCAGTTCTATCACTGAGATGGGCTAGGCAAATTACAGGCCTGCTTAAAGTCATGACTTCAAATGTCCTTATCAACCCCCTCCAGAGCTCAATCACTGTAACTGCTGTGCCCAAGGAGTCTGGGATCTTTCCATATACACATCCTATTTGTCATGGTCGAGGTAAGAGGCACACTCGCCAAATGCCTGCTTGTCCAATGCTAGGGAGCTCCCAGGTGCTTTCAGCTCTTGGGTTGCTACTGGACCTCTATGTTTAAGCCAATATAATTTAATAAATTGATCATAAGCAATGCAGAAAAGGTACAGCCTTATCTTAACATCTGAGGTATAACTGTATCCAAAGGACCTGATGCATTTAGAGGAGATTAAAGATGTGGGCGGAATCACAACCAACACCTTTCACTTTTGCAAAGAGTTTGATGTAAATGCAGGTAAGGTTTCAACAAAGCAAGTGAGGCAAAACCTCACTGTTGCATTAGACAACTGTAGTTATCCTGCTCCAATGAGTAGCTCAGCTTTGCACAAGCTTTTCACTGGCATTATGATTTTGCAGAAAACGAAACAGCATTCCGTGTCATGGAAAAGCCCCATGCACAAGTGGGCAAGCACCTGTATGCATGCAGAAAGCACATACACACAAACCCAGCTTCCTGCATGCTCACATGTATAACACACAATTCCCACCAGACACTGGCTTACAAAGTCACACAGAAACGTGCAGATGCACCCATATTTATTCAGTGTACACACACAAACGTATGCATCACACGTGTTTATGCACGCACCTGTATAAACACACTTCGGTGCAGGTTTAGACATGCGGCATACTCAGAAACGCACACGGGTACTCACACGTGTGTGCTCCCATGTACACACCCATGACTTGCACAAGGCAGCACCATTAGCCTATGGCAGAGCCAAAAAACGAAGACGACAAGGCCAGGAGGTGTCCCCACATCTTGAGATGACAGGGCCTGTCTCGTGGTCCCTCCCTCCAGAACGGCTGGGTTGGCGGTGCCGGCAGCCACGCTCAGTTGGACATGCACACGAGCACAGGCTGAGCCAGACAAACAGTCTCACTTATCCCATTAGGCACTTCTCAGTGGTAAAATGTGCATGCCCTGCCGCCACCCCTCCCTTCTCCTAATCCTTTATTTGCACACAGCTCTCCCTATCAATCTGTTTCATTTGCCAAATAATGCATATTCACTTTTGTTTACAGCCAGGACACTGGGCTTGAGTCAGCCTCTCTTGGCAAAGCCAGTCCTGTCTTGTTTGTTTGTTTTTGCAGTGACGGAGTGCGTAGGGAATATGGAGGGTGTAGGCGTCTCTACATGTCCCTTCGCCTCTTGTGGGTTCTGGCGCATTCCTTTCATAAATACACTCTTTCAAACGTGGGGGACAGGATGCTTTGTTTATATAACCACTGCTTTTTGCTGAGGCTCAAACCATCCCAACACATCTCTCTCCAGGAGGCTTTTTTGAGGAGGTCCATGTTCCTGAGTTACCTATGACATGGACTCTGGGAAATGGCACAGCTTGGGGAGTTTCTGGAAAAGGACCTAACCTCAGTCCGAGCTAACTTCAGAAAGACTTAATTTAAGCTGCAATGTGACAGTTTCACACCTAATTTTCTCCAGGTTTCTCTTCACCTCAGCTGGCCCTGAGTCTCAGTGGATGCTTCAGGAATGGAAGCTTCCCAGGACCAGCTCTCTCTGCTGGTTCTCATGACCATCAGAGAGTTTCTGTGAAAACATGCTGCCCTGTCTGGTGGGAGTCTATCCAAGCTGTAAGGAGCAAGAAGTAACAACAAGCAAGGATGTGTTACACACAAACTACTGCATTAGTTAAAAAGGCTTTATCTACAGTAAGAAGTTGACAGGCTTCAGCTAACCCTGCAATGATATCCTTTCTATTCCTGCAATGATATCCTTTTTCCTCTTCTATTCCTCTTCCAAAGCATGAATATAACCCAACCCCTTACTTGGAAGGAGATGTTTCTGATACCATTAGCTGTATGAGTTATCTCAGTAAAATCATTCCACTTTGCATTTTCACACCCATGAAACTGTATCTGCACAAAACCTCATACCCAGACCCATAACCACTGCTGAATTAGAGCAGGCGGTCTGCAAAGAGCAGGCCTAAATTAACTTGCCATGGTAAGTTACATTGATAAAGGCACCTTTACACAAGTGTCAGGAGTTATCCCTGCGTTAGCTGGGTAACTTTTAACTTGAAGTCATACAAACAATCCCTATCTTAATTCCTTCACTCCCTCTTCTAGGGAGTTCCTAGAACTAGGAACACCTAGAACATGTCTTCTAGCTGTTCCTTTAGATGAAGGAGTGGGCTGAAGGAGCAGAAACAACAGCAGTAAATGGGAAGAGCAAGGTGCCATCCCGCTGTGTCACCCACAGCAGCCAGCTCTCTTAGATGCTCTTGTTGTAGACCTACACACTATAAAAAGCACGTACTGGTGATGTTGTGCACACATAATCATAGCACAGCATTTGTGCTGGCATTCAGGAATTTATTATGAATGTTTCATAATACTGAGTGGGAAGAAAAAACATGAAATCGTTCTAGGGATTTTTCTAGTACCACACTGGTAGGAAGATCTGTTTCCCATAGCTAAATTAGAGAGACAAAACAACCACCAAGTTAACCACTTGAAGGGAAGTGAGCGCACAGCTAGCCAGGCCGAGGAGATGACACCAGTAACGCAGGTTGAACATTGCCTGTCAAACACAGCAATAGGCAACAAGACGATTTCCACAGCTTTCAATGATTGCAAAACCTAAGTCTATCCAGTGCAGACTCAGGGCATGTCTGCAAACAGCCCGTGGGGTATTTGATTAAAACAAAGAGAGGGAGAAATGGGAAAACAATTATGCAATTAAAGAAACAGTAAGACAGAACAAAAGGCCAAAATTCTAGAAAGACACAGATATTTAAAGCT
Organism: Rhynochetos jubatus; assembly: GCA_027574665.1. Classification (NCBI taxonomy): domain Eukaryota; kingdom Metazoa; phylum Chordata; class Aves; order Eurypygiformes; family Rhynochetidae; genus Rhynochetos; species Rhynochetos jubatus. The sequence continues at coordinate 9,636,313 of CM050665.1, read as the reverse complement.
AGAAGTTAGCCTTTTTAGACAATAAACATTGCTCTAACATCCATTCTGGGATTATATACTGCACAAACCCCCTGAATGCCTCTACTCTTGCTCTTGCAGAGCCTACAGGTCTTCTCAAAGGTGCATCACTTGCATTTGCCGTCAGAAACAAGGAGGCCAAAAAAAGTCAGCACGATTTGTTCAAGTTCATCCAGACACCAGAGATCAAGGAGGCAGGAATACCTAAATTTCCTGTCAGCTCCATTCACTACATATGGAGCAGCAGTGCTTTTGCAGGCTAAATCATCTGTATTTATTTGCTGCATTTTCTAAGATACCCACATTTCATTTTTATTCCTCAACTCAGCAGCAAGTTGGAATTCCATTTGCCATCTAATACAGCCAAGTTTTCAGTACCCCTCAGCTTGTATCTGCTATACCCAGGATTCCCAGATGGTCTGCTATCCTAATAATATGAGGTCCACAGTCCATCATCAGATGAGTCAGCTCATAGACTTCATCTAAAACCAGAAAGCGCCAGTTCTCTGTGTACACCATTCTTCACTGAGGAACAGGAGACGAACTAGGAAGGGATTTCCACCGTGTGTTTGTGCTGAGACTGTGATCCTAGTGGAGCCGAATGCAGCAGCACCACAACGATGTGGAGTGCAGCATCTTCTGATCTCTGCACCAGACCAATCTTTAACGTTTAAGATCTCTCCTTCTAAAACAGATATCAACAGCATGTTTTACTGAAATAACTACTTGCTTATAAATAGCATACTAAGAAGTGTCTTAGCCAGAAAAAAAAAAAATCAGTCTTTCCAGGTAGAGGAGAGACAGGTGGTTAAAGTCCTTCAGTGTGTGACTGCTGCTTTCGCAAGAACGGATTTTCCTGGTGACATCTGTTTAACTCCTAGACCAGTTAAGGAAATTTTTTCAATTACTAGTTTTTCTGACTAAAAATTTCCCAGGTCTTTAAACACTTACGACCTGTTCCCACTTCCTTGATTCACACCTTAAGAGCAGCAGGATTATTTACATGACCCAGTTGAGTCACGTTTGGCTTTAGCCTCTTTTGTTATCAGGATGTCCCCTACCAGTTCCAAGAAAAGGGTCCCAGAACCAGGAATTAGTTAATCCCATAATCTATAAAAGAAAGTGCTAAACTGATTCTAAATTCTCATTCTCAATCTTCCCACTTTGGTTGCTCCTCACTTTCCTTGTAAATGGATTGTTGACATGCACCCTTGCCCACTTTCCTTAATGCATTTAATCCACAAGTCTCACATATATTCCATCTAATCATACCTGTATAGTCTTTAAATAATATGCTTACTGCAGTAACACAATCAGATTAAACCCAATAATTGGATTGCAGAGGTTTTAGGCAACGCTGGGGTCTGTGGGAAGGGATGACAAGATTGTTGTGCCATCTGTTTCAGCTGGTCAGAGTTGCCTTGGCACGCATTCTGTTATTCTTACTGCACCTCTTTCTGGAAGGCAGGAGAGGGAGATGATCTGTCTGAGTTTTCCTTTTTGCCAGGGCTGCATCTGACATAAGCGCCTTCTTCCAACCACTGCAGCTGGCATTCAGGCTCTGGTCAGCAAAACCTCCACTGAAAAGCAGCGCCAGGGGTAGGCTGAATCTTTTCTAATCAAAGTAGTTCTCTAGCATGTTCAGCTGCTGAGAGCAGTCTGCTGTCAGCACAAACTAACAGTTACCAATCTGTAGCAAATGTAAACCTATATATCATTTTATGTATTTTTTATTTTCCAAAAGAGCTTTTAGCCAAGTCTTATCCCCCACACAATGGTAATAGCTGAACATTTCAGGGACTGACTTTTGCACTCCAGAAAAGTATCTTTTAGAATAAGTGAAATAATTTTCTTCCATATTTGCAAAGTACAGGTACATGGTTTAAGACAAAGCCCTATTTCCATCTTTCTTTCTGTGCTCATAATGCTCTTGTCACATCTCTGATACAGTGACAAACATTCCAATGAGTACAAAACAGGGGAGTTGTGACCACAAGAGAAAGGCTGATTTGTGCAGTGAGTTACTTTGTTCCCTAAGCAGCTTTAAAAATGTGCTTCAACTTTGGATTCTTTGAGTCCCAACTGGCTATTCGTACTGTTGTCCCCTGCCTGTATTCTTTGACCTTCTGACATACAGTTAGTGCAGTCTGTTGCATGTGTCCCCAAGCAGAAAGATTAGATAACATCGTGGTGTATGGGTTGGGTACTTCTTTTTCTCTTACCCGTTTCCTGTTGATAGAATCACACTGACAAGGAGTTTAGTTGGTAGTTGAAGTATGAAACTGAAAAAGGCTGCCTTTTAAAAGACGTGTTCCAACTGGGATGTAGATGCGGCCAAAAGATAGTTTGGTATGTGGCTGAGCTCTGGTGCTCAGGCCCGTCAATCTGAACATTACACGGGAGCAACGAGGCTTTGAGGGGGATCAGTGTGGGTGCACAGCACAAGGTTAAGCGTTTGCAGACCTGTTTACGAACACGGTTAGAGAAACATTGCGGAAACAGAGGAAGCTATTTGAGAGATTACCTCACACCGGCTACATCTTCCCACTTTGTTTCTGAAACTCACTGCTCCACAGTGCTTTAAAGGCAGATGAGTTAGCAGAACAGTGTGCGTTTGTCTCACATGCTTCAGTACAAAGTCACCCAGGTTGCCTCCAACTATCGCAAAGAAGCTTGAGGTAAGGCAGGTGACTGCCCCAAGTGGATGTGCAGCCATACCAGAGTCCTGCCAGCTGAGTTCCAGATGCATGAGCTTTGGCAGCGATGAGGGAACAACCAACTTGTGGGCAGCGCCGTTTCACATTTCCACAGTTCTATCTGCTATGACCATGCACAGATCCAAGGCCTCCAAGGCCCATAATGCTCACATGAGACCCTAGTGAGAGCTGGGTTGGAATAAAGCTCAGAACAAACCAACTGATCACCTAATCATCAGCTTGGAGGCTTTTTGTTTTAAATATCTGGACCTACTGGGTTGAAGAGCTACTGGCTCTACAGAATCTGAAGGCCCATCTTTATCTTCCACTACCTGCAAGAAAAATGAAGAACTAGCCAATGCCACTGCCGTTAGTGGTTTGGTGGCATCACAGCATTTTTCAGTTGTAACGATGGAGGCTGTGGTTTCACATTCAGTGGCACAAGGCAGCCCCTGCCCTCCGCACTCACCACGCTGCTGGCACGGCTGTTGGTGCAGCTGCGCAGTCGACCAGAACGGCTGAAAAATTCCTTTCAGCTGACAGTTCAGTTTACCCCATAACCATGGAAAAAGGTGTGCTGACTCAAAACAGGGGCAGTGCAAGAACTGGGACAACTAGCCATGGGGAGAGAAGTGGTCGCTGAAAAAACTGACATGAATTCACATCCTGAAAAACAGAGGTTGTCCTGAGGGATCTTGAAAGGACAGCTCAGCAAAGAAAGGGTCAGACTATACATGCAGCTCCCTCTAAGGCAGAAGGGAGTCACAGATATGAACTGGGGCCTGTGCAAGCAGCAGTACAATGTAAAGCAGATTTTCTTTGATTACCCGTGGCCTCTAATCTCTCCTGTGCCCCCCTGCAGCGAATTCCAGAGTTCAACAGCCCCCACTGGACTTTCCTGTTAAGGCTTAAATCATTAAAAGTATTTGTTTAGTAAAGGCTAAAGCACCCAGGTCCCAGTGCCTGAGAGCTCTGTGAGGTTAAATGTTGTCAACCTTCTGAATGCAAGCCATATTCCACAGGGTCTCGGTGACTCACTGGTAGAGCTATATGGAAATTTTACCTCTAGGCTTCACCTGTCACCCCAGCTCATTTTAGTAGCTGATGAAACTGCATGGACAAAATGAGCTAGTCTGGTCCCAAACACAGTTCTGCACATGTGGCCAGAGCTTGCACGCTCAGCGGAGATGTCACAAGCTGGCCTCCTCTGACACCCAAAAAGGGATCTTCAGCTGGCCAAAAGCTGATGAGCTTCATGGCAATGCAGTGTGCAATTCTGTTGACCAAACCAGGTGTAACAAAGACAGAAAAAACCCCTGACCTATCAGGCTCTGCATCAGATAGCCTTCTCAAATTTATTGTCTCACATATCTGAAATCAAGGATTCACATTGCCCTAGGACCAGGTTTCTTTATCCTAACAATTTTTACTGATGAGGATATATTCCACATGAACCAGCAAACATGGTTTGAATATTGTGAGTCTGACACACATCAGCTTTGACTCAACACTGTTGCTTAGGGCGGATGGTGTTCAAAGATGGGAAGGATCAGTTCCCAGAGTGATTCAATTCATCTATAACTTCCATAAAGGATGAGTATTTCTCACAGAACACTCCTAGTTACACCCCAAAGAATATTCCTCAACTGGCCTCATTTCAATTTCAAAAGTGACTTCAATGAAATTACCATGTATTAGTGGACAAATTCACATTCCCAAAAAAATTTCATACTTTGAATTGAAGCTGAACATGATACAGGGCAGCTGGAGAGTCTGCACACCTGCCCTACGGGGGATATGGCGGCCTGGCCCTTGGAGGGGACAGCAGGTGGGAACCAGCAGCAAACGCCAGAGCTCAGAGCCCTCGGGGTGTGCTGGCCCCGTGCAGCCGGCCTGGAGAGCTGCTGAGGGGTCAGGGTCCAAGACTGCTGAAGAGCCTGAGCCTGGCAGCCTGTCCAGGAGCCAGAGATCCTGAAGATCCCAGCAGATTATGGGAGATCCATCTGTCTGGAAGACCTAGCTTGAAGTAGTCCAGCGATGGGCTGCATAGAACTATCACAGTCACCGCGATTAGACCTCCAGAAGAGGACAGGTGACAGCCCAGAGATTGGAAGAGCCAGAGAGATAGGTTTCTGGCTTTCAGCTCTCTGCCTGTCTGTCAGCAGCTGCCTGGAGCTGGGCGGGTGAGCTGGACGGCAATCAAGCAGGTTTCCAAACCTGCCTGGCAGGCAGTGAAAATCCTACCTGGGTTCTGTCAGTTTTGCAGAAAATTTCACACTCCTCCAAGCATCCAAACTGTGACCAGCAGGAAATGCTTTTCCTCTTCAGTGAATATATTTGAGATTTCAGAAACATTTCTGGTACCTACCTGGAGAAAATGTTGATGACTTTAAAAAACAGAAAAGTGAGGGGAAAAGAAAAAGGGATGGGTCAATTCAAACCCTTCTTTTCTTTCAAAGCCAAAACATTCACTGAAACGAATTCTGCACCTCTGAATACTTCCATTTTAAAAATCTGACCTAATCAGATGAGCAAGACGACCTGTTAAATAAATGTACTCTTATCTGGAATGTCTGTCTGTGTCATTTAGCTATTACTGAGAACACGGAAAGTTGTAAAAACTGGGGGTTTAGTTCTGAAGCTTATTTGTACCAGTGTTTATGTACAATGTCTATGGTAATTTCAAGTAAACAACCCTGAAAGCCTAGACCTCACAGAAGTATCAGACCCCGCAGAACATTTCACTGGCAAGTTATATGTTGCCTGTATCAAGCAATCTCTTACTAAGAATTTTGCACTGTCTACTACCTTGAAAAAGCGCTAAGAGTAATCCACTGAAGGTCTCTTTCACCCCAGTGAAGTAGGAAGAATTTGTTAGTCACGACCAGTTCCTTCTTTCTGTCACTTTGCCAGGTATCTCAAGAAAGGCTGCTCCACTCAAAATCCACGCTGCAACACAGATTAACCTTCCAGTCTCCAGCACGCTACATCCTCCTGCCTGGCCCCCCTTCTATCCCAGAGAAGGCAGGGGTCTGGTATCGGGAAGGGCTTACTATGAAACATGCCTCACTGGAGTTTACGATGACTTGGCACTCCTGAAAAATCAGGTTAGCAACAGAGATTTTTATTAGATTTAAACACAGATCCAGGTGGTTACATTTGGACAGGCAGACTCCAGGGAATGTGGTGTTAAAGGAAGGCAATGTGGCCTCACAGGGAGACATCATCCACTTCAAGCATGTATTTGATGGGGGAAATTACCAAAGAAATATCATGCTTTTGACCAAGACAAACTTTTTTACTCCCCCTCCAGCTCAGCCCTGTGAAAGGCCCAAGTGCAAGTTAACTTTTACCTCCAAAAATATCATTATGTCTTTGACCTTTACAAACAAAACAAGAAAACAAACCACAGAGTCAGAGGCCACTCTCAAACAATGCTTGGGCCTGATACAGTCATTGCTTTCTGTTTGAAAAGGGAGAGTAATGTCTGCAAATGCACAGCTAGTCATGTGTGTGAATACGGAGGAGCGGGCAGAGCACTGCCATCAAAACCCCCACCTAGCCCAGGTAGCAAAAAGCAGCTTGTGTCATCACTTGTGATGGTCACCTGCACAAAACAATTAAGCAGTTAACTGTTCTTCTAAAGGGCAAAAATGAGGGTGATGAGGTGGTACCCAAAAAGGTGTTATTTGTTCTTCCTGGTCTCATAGTTCGTCTGGTGTGGTATGAGAACCATCTGAGGAGGACAGCACCACGTAGCTGGTTGTTCCATGGGGGAGCTGGAAACGAATGTCTTTACTGATGTGTGGACAGAACCGGACTCTTCTACTGTGTACTTTAGGGTGGGTTTTTTGTTGTAAGCACTTAGGGAAAGACAGGAGGAATTAACTTCCAGAGGGCAACTCATAACAAATTTATGTCTCTCCATATGGGGAACCTAACCTTTAGTTCCCAAACTGGGCACATAAATTTGGGCAGTTTCACATGACCACCTCTCCTCTAGTCATCCTCTGCTGATTTTTGTACAGTTTCTATTTATAGTTTCCTGGATGTTACGGGCATCTTGTTTGACCTTCTGCATAACACAAGGCCATGGAATTTCACCCAGTTTTCATTATGATAAGCTCATCTTCACAACAACGTGGTGGCTGCTGCATAGCATTACATAGAAACATGTTTAGAAGTGCACAGCTTTGAAATGCACAATTTAGAAATCCCACATGCCTGAGAAGGAATGGGCTGTAGAGAAGCAAGAAATGCCCACAGGTAGTACTGAGGATGACCAAGGCAGACACAGCTTGAAGAGCCATTACGCAGTCCTGTCCAACACCCACTGCAGTCCTTGGAGGTGGGCGCTGAAATGTGGCCATAGTAATTCTAACATGGGTCATGGTGGGGAAGCATGAAAAGATTCTCTCGATCAATCAGAATGCACATACAGCACTGGGAGAGGCACACTGAGCCCACTATCCAGACCAGGATAACTGTCTGTACAAATGAAAAACAAGGAAGCCTTCCAGAACAAGTGGGGCCCCAGGCATACAGAACACCTGGTGGTTTGGCATACCATTAGAGAGCTTAGATAAACAGTTCCACAAGTATTCTGGGACCAGGGAAAGGATTCCCAGAATCTCATGTGGCATTTAGAATGTGTCTTGTGCCGTATGTTTGTGTCTAGGGAGATGAAAGTCCCAGTTCAAGAGGGGGAGATGGGCAGCCTCTTTCTGGTGAGTACAGCAGGCCATCAACCCAACGGCTGCTCTGTTTTACCTACAGTGGAAAAAGGTGTTGGCTGGAAGCCAGCTAAATAGGAGAGATGTTAAATACCAAAAGATAACCATTTTAAGTCAAAAAAACCCCAAACATCCAAACCCCAAAATGAGTCTGACCAAGCCAAAGTAATTTGTAGCCTATTAAGGTGTTTTTATGATTAGCATTACTGCTTAACATTTACAGTGTAGTAGTGGTGAAAAACAGATCTGAAAACTCACTGCAAACTAGCTACTGTGCAAATATGAATACAGTCACGATGTCTCTGAGGTCATATTCACCGGTACATACATGAACTGCAAAAATAAAACCAGCTCCAAATGACCTCCTGAAACTTTCTTTCAAGATACATATTAATGTCAAAGGACTTTCCAGGACTGGTGGTGCAATCAGGTACTGGAGAGTGGTTGGATTTTGAAGCGGTCAGCTTTTCAAAGGGGTCAAAGTGCTCATCCATCAGCAAACAAAATAAATAAGGCAAAAGCTAAGGCCAGCCTTAGACCATCCATGCCATCTGCCAGCTCACGGGGCTGAGCTGATTTCACTGCCATGGAACTTTTCCAGGCTAAAACAAAGAAACCACAGAACTTATGGGCAGCCGCTGCGAGGAGGCAGCCCCGTTCAAGAGATGTGGAGTATGTCCCCCTCCCTGGATCACAGGCTATGTGCTCCCAGAATGCCCACGTTTGAACTGCGTAGTGCAAATGAAAATGCAGGGAAATGAGTTACAAGAAATCAGCACATTGTGGAAAAAACTAACAAGAAACAAAACGGCTAGAGCCTCAAGTGCAAGGGGTTGTTTCATACAAACAAGTCCAAATCTAAGGATTTTTTCCTTTATAAGTATTATCTAATGATTCTCATGTGAGACTGAACTCAGGCTATTCAGTTTTCTGTCCCCAGCAGCAAGTGACACTGGACAAATAACTGAGCTGAACTGTGCCTCAGGTTCCCTTTCCAGAAAATTGGGGGAATATCACCTTTTAGAAAGCATTTACAGCTGTTTGGATGAAGTGCAAGTCAACACTCAGTTAGTCATATAAATACTTCATTAAGCCAGCTCGTATGTTGCTATTTTCTCCACATCCCGAGGTCATAAGAGGAACATTCTGAAAAAAACGCATCTCGAACAATCAATAACCAAGTTACAGGTAAAGTCTAAATTTCATAAAAGATCATTCAGCTTACGGCTAGTGAGGGGTGGAAAGCAGAGTTTGTTGGGGAAGAATATGTTGGGGGAAAAACTTTCCCTCCCCTGTACAAAGTTTAGCTTTCCCTGAATTTTGTAGCTGAGAGAGATCTGCCGTGAACCATGTCCCTTTGGGGCTGCACACAAGATACCCATCCAAACCCAGGCGGTGAGCACAGACGAATAAAACCTCTTTATACATGTGTTACTGAGGGACCTGTCCACTGTCTTAGCATGTGGGAGGCACGTGGAAACCACAGAACACACCCATCAAAAAGAAGGCGAGCAGCAAAGCCTCTGGCTTTTGCATTGTCCCTTCTCCTCCCAGCAGGTATGTGGACAAGCGCTTGTTTTATACAGTTGGTCTGCACTGGGAAAACTCTGGGGAAACCATACCCTGGGCTCTGAAGGTCAACATATTAGGATCACAATGTAGCAAACAAGAAAGAATAGGTAGGGGGTTCTCACACTTGTTGGTATCTGGCCTCTTCTTTTTACATCAGGGAAAAATGTAGAAAAGGGAAAGCACGGTCATTTATTCAGTGCCTCACAAACACAGAACCTCACAGCAATAACAAAAGTGAAATACCCTCCCCTTCTCAGGAGATGGCTTCGCACCTCTGAGCAGAGCTGAGAAATCCTCGTTACTGAACAGAAATCTTGTCCTAATGGGACCATGTCACACTTCAGTGAGACACAGTCCCACCTCGATGTCATGACAACGGGGGATACATCACCTTCACCCCCCCTGTTTTACTGGATGTAGCTAGCAAGGTCTGCTGCCCATTTCCATGTGCAGATCTGACCTGCAACGGGATGCAAGTGATGCTGTTGCCTTCTCATCCTGATTCTGTGTGTGCGTAACAGCTAACCCCAGCACATCGGGCTGGAGACCTGACCTTCACCAGTGCTGTTCAGAACATACCAAAATGCTCCTCTCTGAGCAGGACTCATTTCTCCACCAAGACTCCCGAATTCTTTACATGATAAAAAAATTACACTGAAACAGGGAGTTGGGGGTCCTGTTCCCTCTGTGTTGTGGGTTAACCAGCAGTGCCCACAGCTACATGCCCAAGGTAGACTGTCATCAATCACATACCCTTGTGGTTTGGTAGTCTGCTACAGCCAACTGAATTCTGATTCCGCTATTGTAGTCTGTCTCCCCTGCTTTATGGGATCTGAACCAGAAAACACTTTCACCAAAAATGACCTTGGAAAAAGCATTCTTCCTTTATCTGGTCAAGAGAAAAGCTGGAAAACCAGTAACATTTTTGGAATGAACCATCACTAGGACACTTACCAGAGGCCAAATGTGCACAGATGTTCCACATCTGCACAACCCAGTCAGCCAGCCCTTCCAGCAATATCTGTTGATAAAGTACTAAAATTACAAAACCAGCTCAAACGATGGAGTTTGTTCTCTTTGATCAGGTTTCACTGCTTTGTTCTAGCTGGTTGTTCAGAAGTTTTCAACATCTATGGACATTTCTGTGGCACTGTTTCCTACTGCACTGAAAGACTCTGTCTTGTAACCTTCTTTTCTTTCTGCTGTGGATTATTCCCAAAGCAAGCAGTGATCTGAGTGAAGAAACAAGCAATATAATTTTTTTTCTGGGAGGAGACCAAAGAACTAGTGTCTAGACACTTGAAGCTTTCTACAAGCAGAACTGAAACTAGCATTATCACTGGACATGAGATCAGAACAGCAGTGATTCATGCCTCCATGCTCTAATCTAGGCTTCCCTGTCTCAGATGAACACAGTAATTGCCATTCTGCAACAGAATCTCATGAAGAGATATGCTCCTCCACCTATGCACCGAGCAACTGCGGCCTGCGGGCTATGAGGCTGAAGGTGGAGGATGGCAAGAACAAGTCTGGCAATTTGCTAGAACGGGGCTTCATTTCACTCTTTGCAGAAAGACACATGCTAATCACAGCGCGTAGCATTGTGCTTTGAAGGCTGACATGATTCTCATTGTAGGCAGATACGATCTTCCACATGAAGGACTTTTTTGACTTCCTGCAGATTGATTCCAAGTGGGAAATGTAATCTGTATCCTTTGTAAAATTCATGTGTTACCATTAACTGATAACCCTGGCCCACCTTAGGACGTTCAGCCCTGACGGCATGCTCTTGGAATTCACAGAGGTCTTGTCACAGGGAGATCCAAACTTCATCACTCGCGGAGGAAGTACCACATTTCTGTGCCCAACCTCTGGAAGCCATGTTTTGTACATGTGCAGGCGTTCCTAGAGGAATTCACTGGGACAGAATACCTTAGGCACTTCGGAAAGTTCTGTTCTGTTTCACTCTAGTCCAAAAAAAATCAGGCACATAAATTTTTGATGTTCAGAGGCTGGGGTTGAGACCTGATGAACTGCCTGAATGACAGTCTGAAAAATGTCAGTGTTCCAAGGGTAGGAACTACCTGAAAAACTCGTTAAAGAAGGCAGTATCAAGCGTTTCATCCTGTGGTAGAGCAGAGTTATGTGCTGGCAAGTGGCCCATACAGGTCTTAGGCTGTGTTTCCGATAAGGCAGGGGGGAGGAGAATGGGGGAGACTTGCACTGGTGTTCCAGAAGTAGAACTGCCTGGAAAGAAGAAGCTGCACAGATAAATTGGACCAGCAACCCCTCACTCCACTAAAATGCCTGAAGACAAGGCTGCCTGAAAGGGGGAAACTATGGCCCCACTTCAGAACAAACAAAGAAGTGAAAAGGCCTTGGGGTGGGTCATGCCTCGTGAAAATGACAACGACGTATTTTTAAGCTAAACAAAAAAAAAAAAACAGGAAAGAAAAAGGAACAAGGAAAAGTCAGTCCACCCACTCAGCCATCCTTTCACACAAAACACTGCGTGGAGATGGGGGCAAAACATTTCTTTTTAGTGCTGCTGTTTGCCTACAAACTGCAACTCTCACACATGTAGGGTCACTGAGGTAAGAGACAGGTCACATTCCTCAGCAAAGTCCCCATCCACGTGAAACTTGCTTCCCTTCTGGGTCCTGCCATGAGCACAGATCTCAGGGATTTGAGAAGACTGACTGAAATTCTCTCCTTTCTCTGAAGGATCTAACCTGAGCCCAGAGGATCTGATGGAAACTTGCATCTAAACAGAAGTGAGCAGAACTGCAGGGCTGGATTTATTGGGGCCTTCAGCACAAGGGGGATGGCGGAGAGCTGAGGGAAGAACGGAAGGATTAAATCCGGATGGACAATGAAACCCTACTGGCACTTAGGGATGCCGAATGAAAAATCTCCCCTCGAGTATCTTTTAGCGTTCAGGTTGGACAGGCAGGAGAGGGACTCACTGCAGAACTGAGATGAGATGGTCTTCCGTTCCAAGAACATCTGACATCCGTGGAGGGAGGAGGAGGTTCCTCGGACACGTCACAGAAGGTTTTGCCTGAATTCTGGAATAATAATAAAGCCATGGGGGATGTTGAAGGAAACAATCTAAACTGCAACAGGTCCTAGGCCTGAGTATTAGGAGCAGATCACACTCAAACCCGTGTTGGCACATCTCTGCTCCCAGATGCATGAATGAATGGGACAAACACAAAAGGAGGCAGGCCGTGGCTGTCCCAGCAACCAGCGCTGTGCCCAATGCAGCAGATGTGAGCATGAGGAAAAGATTATTTGAGAGACCCTCACCAACACTAGGCTGAACAAACGGGGTGCCCTCCTCACTCTGAGCTCTCCCCACCCACTGTAAAGCACAGTTCCAGCCAAGAAACTCAGATGCATGTGTGACAGCATTCACCGAGTCGCAGGCAGTGTACAGTTGCTCTTCTCCTTTTCATTCGCTGGAGGTCCCTGGCTTTGCTGAGAAGCCCTTTCCTTCCCTGATTTTTTGAGTTGCTGACCTAACTGTTTCCTCCCCCCCGACAGTGCAACTCTAGCAAAGAGGAGTAGCCCAGGCCCGGCCATAGGGAAGAGGGATGGGAACATTACCAGAACCCTTCGTGAGGCTCAGATAGTTCCTCCCTGAACATGATTCGCCCATGTGATGGTTTCCATGGGAATACAGAGGCCAGGCAATAAGGGGAAGGGGGGACACTAATGATGAAAATTGTGTTATTTGGGTCTGTGTGACTTCAGCACCTGGTTTTGTTTGAATCTCAAACCAAAGGAAAGGGATAGGGAAGGATAGGGAAGATGTACTGCAGCCTGCTACCATCTGCCAAGGAAAAGGGGTCTGCCCGGAGCAGGAGCAGGAAGAATTCCCCTCAGGATGAAGAAAACAGCTTACCTGCAGGAGATCCTAAACCCAGTTAGTGTGTGCTCACCTCAGTACTACTGCCTCCCAATGCGTCAGGTGTGTGAAAGGGAGGCGAGGGGAAGGCAAGGTGTGTCTGTCACAACTGCTAGTGCTATGCCCAGCAGAATGGAACTGAGCACAAGGAACATAGGGCTGGAAAGTATTCCCGCGCCAGTGGGTCAGGCTCCTGCTATTATTGGCAGGCACAACATGAGCTAGCTAGCTGAAGACTAGTCCTGTACGTCCAAGTACACTTTAATTCTATGTATATGTTCTTCCTATACACTTACAGGAGGACAATTAGGGGTCAGGTATAATGACACCAATGCTTTTCCTTTGAGCCCCTCAGCATGAGTAAGAAGTAGTGAACTCACAGGGCGAGAAGGAGGGCTAAGGGGAAATGCCAGCCTTGAGAGTTGGTCCAAAAAATATTGCAAATTGCATCCAGATCAATTTCTGACTTTAGTCACTTTCTGAAGCCATCAAACACAACTTGAACTATGATTCTGCTCACCAAACCACAAACGTAGGAAGTGGCAAAATCCTGAGAAGAGTACGATACTGCTCTGTTATGTGCATACAGCAATCACACGCACACCAGCGACGTAGCTGGGCTGTGACTTCTGTGAAGGAACAGCTCTAGCCTACATTACTTACCACAATCTCATCCCTTCTCCTCCCTACTGCTGAAGGAGCAGGCCATGAGTAGCAGAAAACTCCTCTTATTTGTTAGCCTTCCCCTTTGTCATCCTTCAGAACAGTGGGAGGAAGCCCACAAACTCTGTCACCCTTGCCAATAAATGGCTCGAGTGCTAATGACCTTGGGGCCCAGCTGATCTGGATCAGACTGGAATGAGCCAACTGGAGCAACTGGGAATGCTTATATGGCATCATCTGTCATCTTCAGCTTGGGTTTGTCCTGAGCCAAAGTTATGCAAACAGCTCATGATCTGAGGCCAGTGACAGACCATTACTCACAGGCTGGCCTCTCTCAGCACTGAAGTTTGAACTCTTCATTCATCACCTGCTTCGACAGCTCTTTTTGGTCAAACAGAGGAACATTTTCCTATAGGATACCACTGTAGTCATAGCTTGACAGCATTCATGCATGAGACGTGTGTGACAGCATAAGAAACATCCTCAAGTCATAAAGGAGAAATAAAGATACTACTGTTTTGCTACGGTGGTTACTGAGATGTCTCAAGTTAGAGAAACACTTCCTCGTTCATGCTGGCGTAGCTTCATGCTTACCACAGGGGAAAAGTAAGCGTACAAGGCAAACCACAGCGTAGATGGTATGTGGCAAGTTCACACCTTACCTTACCCCACAGTAACATATTCCTATCTCCATACCCTTAGAAATAATTCCTTTCAATACCCTCTCAGGAATTTTAAATACATTATGCTGTCTAGAAGTTGTTTAAAATGTGGGGATCTATGACGCTCAGTCTGTTCTGCCTTTTTGAAAGCACTGGCTAGGAGGGAAGTGGTACATTTCAAGTATCTTAGTCCCATCTTGTGGCAGTATCCTGTGACCCCCAAAGAACTGTGGGATTTGTGACTTTTTTGGTAAAGGCAAAAGCTAGTCCTAATTAATTCGCTGTGTGGATGCTAATTCGGAATCCACTTTGGAAGTGAGTTAAATTAATTTGCATTACACCACTGACATCCTGGAACAGTATCCATGCCATTCAGGAACAGCGATCCGTTTAAAATTCACATGTAGGCTTAATCCAAATTAATGACTGTATAGACAAATCATTTTTACTCAGCCACAGGGAGGAAAAAACCCTATTAACCTGTTTCCCAAACCGTTTTCACAGCTGACCGTCCAGCTCCGAAGGAGCAGCGCAGGCCAGCTCTTGGCACAGCCCCGCCGCCAGCCCTTCCTCCAGGTCGATCGTGCCCCGCAGCACCTTCCGCTATCCCGGAATAGCGTGTCCGTGACACCGCAGCCCCGGGCCGCTCCATCCCGGCTCCGACCCGCAGCCGCCGCTCCCCGCGGAGCCCGCCAGGCCGGCGCGGCAGCACCCTCTCCTGTCCCCGTGGGCCAAGCGGCCCACTCGGCCGGCTACCGCTCGCCCCCCCGGCGCTGGCCGCGGCGCTGCCCGGCCCCGCGTCGGCCTTCTCCGGGGATTCCCCTCGGCCCCGCTGCACTCGGCTTCTTGTAACCAGGAACACATGACCGTGAGTGGTGAGGCTGCTTACTGTTACTGCAATTAAGTCTGTTGGTAACTGAAACTGCATCACCTAATTAGAGCAGCGCGAGGAGCAACTCCCTGCAACCCGACGCCCAGGGCTCGGCCGCGCCGGCAGCCGCAGCCGCGCTGCGCTCCCAGCCAACGCGGCCTTCGCACGCAGCTGGCGAGCCGCGTCCAGCCCTCTGCCCTCCCCTTCTCCTCCCGCCCGACGGCCGGGCCGCGCCAGCGAGGGGAAGGCGCAGCGAGGGGAAGGCAGAGCGGTGCGGCCTCCGCCTCCCCGCCTCGGGACGGAGCGGAGCGGCGGCCGGCGGGGCCTGCTGCTGCGGGGTGTGGGGGGCAGGCACAGGGATTATTGTGCTGGTGCTGCACGCCGAGCGAACACGGCGAAGCGTGGAACTCGAGGGTACGCGTAGGCACACATACGCAGCTCATCCCTCCCGGACGTGCGTCCAGCCCCGCCGGCTGCGGGCACACCCACACCCCCACCCGCATTCTGCCTCTTCCCATCCACGCAGGATGGCAGCGTTTCTTACCGGAAAACACGAGTCACACATGAGTTGTGGGGCTTTTCGCACTTGCAGGCTGCCGTCCCCTCCCCCCCCAGACGTGGGAATCTGACGGTACATGTGCTTTCACTTTTGCATTCAGCTGACCCACGCTGTCAGCAGGCGCTTGGAATCGCATCGCTTTCCCAGCTGATTGCGAGTCCAGACTTTGAGAAACAACAGTGCCTTAGTACTTCCAATGCCCCCGCTGGTGCCGCATGCATGCCATGCAGGCAATCCCTCTCGCAGAAACCTGCTGTTCTCCTTACGCTGATCCCTGACATCAGTTCTGGCTCAGAGCCCTGGCACGATGAGAAAAATGCCTGCGAGTGTGCGTGCAAGCGTTTGCATTATCACAGGGGCAGTAGGATGCGGAACAGTTAAATCCAAAATCTGCTCAAACACAAAATGAATGGATGGAGGCACCTTCCAATCCTGCACACTCCGCATCTACTGGATCGCCAGCCTGGGATGCACAGGAGTATGTGGAATGAACTGTTCGCATAACCAGCTCACCCTGAGTGCACAATGGTTAAGGTGTAATGAAGAGGGAGTTTGTAATGAATTGAACGAGTAGGTTGTTTGGTGACAGTCGGTAACTGCCATAGCTTGGAGCACTGCGGCATGCCAGTGAAACTCCGGCACGATCTGGGAATAAGAGAAGGGAAATGCATCTGTTCAGCTGTGTATTGTGTATTGCTCAGATCTGGCAATGCTTAACAGGAAACGGGAAGAAGAGTCTTAATTTTCAAGTAGTGTTTCCCCAAACCATTTGAAAATCATGAGTCTTGGAGTGCAGGCAAATTTACATGGCAATTCTGCAGTGGTGGAGCTTCAAAGGAGCCTCTCGGTGTGAGTAAGCCTCACATTTGCATGTGCAAACAGCACTAACACATACAAAACACAGGCCCAGGTTTTCAGAACTGCATGCTGCTTTTACACAGCCAGCATGCACATAAAATTACTGTAATTGTACTTCCATATTAAAGGTATGTACCAACCCTTTTAATTTGTATAGAGATCACTGTTTAAGTACCTGCACTATGCTATAATCTAACTCCAAGAAAAATGGTGCTATAACAGTATATACAGGCAGCTAAACACAGGTGTATGCTGCTTGTAACTATGAGGATCAGCTGATGTATTCAGTGTGCCCAAAGAAAGTAAAGAGGTCTAGGGTCTGCACAGTACTGCACACAAAGATGAAAATAAACTAGTTCCCAAGCGGAGCCTGCTTTTACAAAACATTTATTGTAGGGAGAGTTGTGTGCACTGCCACTCAACACTGCTACTTTTTATCCTTTTGGATGGTGAAATTAGAGCTGAAATAGAGGACACCATTTTTTTTGGCTGGGAAAACATCTCTGTAGAGCTCTGTATGATAATTCTTACCTGCAATCGTACACACATGTATTAAGAAGAGAATTACTGAGGATTGTACAGAAAACAAAGACATTTCTCTACTTTTCTGAGCCCATACCAGCTCCACAATCATACAGAAACCCAGTTACTGTTGGTGTTATGGTTGGTAAGGCTGAAATTAGAAGGTCGCTTGTTTCAAGAGGTGACACCGATCCACCTAAACCACACTGTGGAAAGAATCCCTTATTTCAAGCCCTGCAATTGCTACCTATGCATCCAAGTATTAAACAATCCCTTTCTTTATAACCTTCTGCCCTCATCTGAAGTGCTCTGAAACGTTAAAGTTGTCTCACACCCCCTCGGCAAAGTCATCGTGGACAATAGTCTTAGCCCTTTCTCAGCACAGAGAGATAGGAACAGTCTGCTGCTCTTGCAATAGTTCCCAGGCTGCAGCTGCTCTCTTGATGCTCTTTGTGGGCTGTTTAGGAATGGAGGGGCAAGGCTGCCTTTCCAGAACTAGTTATACAATTCCCACTTTTGAAACATAATAAAAATTATATTTTCCGTACTGGTCGGCAGTGAACCACAGCATGTCCGATACCCTGCCTCCTCCTGTAACCCCACACCCAACAGCTCAGACATCCCCTCGCTCAAGCACCTCTACTATTGTGCAATGGCATAGACGGGGAAAATAATTCTTTCTTAACTCTAGCAGTTGAACTCTTTGCACTCTGCAGCAAGAGACTGGATCATACTGTTCATTATCTTATCTTCCTCAACTACACGTTACTAATGGTCTAAAAATTAGCCAGGCCTTCTGTAAAAATCCACCCACTCAGCTGGTACCTTTGACTCAGTTGAATGGCGGTGTTGGGGTTGACACATTCAAAAACCCCCATGTATCTCCCTGGTGCAAAACCAAAGTACACACTTACAGAACCAGTTGGTCAGGGACCGACTTTCGCACAGCGTTTGTACTGCACCCAGCACGACTGAGTTCTGTTGGACTGCTGGGACTCTAAAACACCATTATAATACATACAAACCACCACTATAATACATACAAATAATTTAAATGCATGCTTAGGTGTATTGGAGGGTATTCTCCAGTCTCAGTGTACAATCATATATGACAATTTAACTTAGCGAGACGCTGACGGCTCCCAGTAGCTCAGCCCTGTAGACTTACTGGGAGATAAAGACGGTTTGTGTTCTACCAGCAATGCAAAACTAATCTCTTTTTTTTTCAAAAATCTAAGCTGCAAATGAGTTCATTTCAAACCACAGTCCTTCAGCTTCAGCAGATTCTCTCGCACCAAGCAGGGAGCTCAAGCATAACATAACACTGTAAAAACCAGGTTGCTCTTCAGGCCCAGAAACTAAAACGTCAGCTCTGTCACTGGCAATTACATACAGCAAGAATGACTGTATTCAACACAAATAAAGGAAACATCGAAGAAGCTGATGAGAGTACAAGGTTTGACCTCTTTTGTCTTGACAGTGGTTCTCCAGGTGTGCTTCCAGGTCCATTTCAAACTTTGCGGTGGCATACACAACAGATTAAAAAAAAAAAAAAAGGATTCATGGCACTTGGAAAGCTCAAACACTTGGGCAAAAATAAAACTGAATAAAAATAATGTAATTTCAGGCAAAAAATACATCTGATTAGCCATTCAAAAGGACGGTTGCAGAAGTTGCCACAAATCAACTATATACATCTTGAAGCTCAAGAGGAGGAAAGCTCTTTCATCTCCCTCAGAGAAGCACGTGAAGAGGTGATTAGTCCTAGAAAATCCTCGGGGTCCAGATGCAAAGTGCAAAGAAACCAGCCAAAGGGTTTTCTACTGCATGGGAGGGATTCCTCCTGCTCAGGGGTAAGGGACACTCACTCCGTAGCCTTCAGCCTGCCTGGCTAAGCAGTACTTTTCTCTTTTACTAAACCTGGCTAAAGTCTGTGGGTAGAGGGAAGTCTGCCCCTTTCTATCGTTTTGTTTGAAGTGAAATTACTACCTTATTAGACTCTCATTTAGCAAAAATAACAGTCTGAATAAGCTGAAAAACTGGTCTCTGGAATTGCCCCCAGGCCTCTGGGTAAGTCACACAAAAGGAATGGGTCTTCAGATTGCTTCACTTGGGACAAAGATACTGTCATTAGCTGATGCTGAACAACACCCAAAACTGCTCTATGACTGATAAAGATGTACAGTATGGTAGGTGAGGGGAAAGGGCAGGGCCTGTGCTGTCTGGACAGGGCGTTGGTTGGTCCATACTGATTTCCTGTAACCCAAAGGGCTCCACTTCTCCTTTCCTTCTCATGGCTTTTGTCTAACAGGAAAGCTGCTGCTTATGCCTTGTTTGGGCACTGTGATTGCTGAGCACGGGCCAGTTGCATAAGCTTCAAGAGTACCTCTAGTACCTTAATCTGCCCCTTCCTCATTAGCTGTGTGCCCCTTGCCTCTTTTCCTTCCTCTTCTTCCTTTCCTTGCTGTTGCAGAAGAATGAACACTGAAACGAACTTCGGACAGGGAAGCATCCAGTGGTCCCTCTGCTATGCGTAAAATTTACGGAACCATCTGTTATCAGAGATGAAGTTTCTCAGTGCAGTGTCATACATCCCGTTGCTGCCTATTACTTAATCTTTGCTTCCTCAAATGGCACCCAGAATTGGGTAACAGCTTTCCTGAAGGTGACAGAAGCGAGGAAAAGATAGCACTTCAATGATAAAAATGAAGTTTATCAACAGGGACTTTGGCCCACATCCATTAATGGAAGAAGAAAGAAGTGGTTGAGTAGGTTCTAGTGAATGTGAACTGGATTCAGCAGAATTAGCTGGAGTTTTGCATAAACTCAACCCTTTCACAGGGTTGATCCTTCCCATCTGTTTGCTTTCCTGAGCTCACTAGTCACAAACAAGCAAACTTCACAATTAAATTATGCCCTTTCTTTTTGTAAGTGACTAGTCGGTTTTTGGTTGGTTCCATTCTGGGACAGTTAGCTCAAGATGGAGAGTATCAGACAACCATGAGATAGGCAATTTTATCTTGGAAAAAACTCCACTGAGAAAGTTCAGTAGCCTGCTTCTCATTGCTGATGATAGCATTATGTTATTAAGGATCAGTAAACAGCTGACATTCCTTGTGCTCCTGACTGGAGATTAAAACTTTCCAAAAGTGCTTTGACTTGCAGTTTGCTATTAATCCATAAAAGTGCTACGTGCAGGTACAAATCTTCCTGATCCAGTGGTTGTAGACTAGGAAGCTTCAGGACTTTCCTAGATGCCAAGGACATTCAAGGCAGAAATGGATGTTGCCCTGGGTCTATCTGACATTCAAAATGCCAAACATATTTTCCAGATGAAGCATTAATTTATGGACCTATAGTCCAAATCCCAACCTTAATTCCACCAAAGTCATACTTCTGATTTGTCAAATGAATTTCATCAAGAGAGTGGGGAAGTATGAAGACAAACATTAAACATCTAGAAAGCAGTAACATGCACTTGCCTGTGTAGGTTTTGAAGAACAAAAAATAAACTCGCCGAAATCCTGACTGGAATCTCTTGGGATGCTCTGCCGCTCTTTTTAGATTTTCTGTTTGCCATCTGACTCCCTTTTTTTTTTTTTACTTCCTTAGCTTTTTTAGTATCAAGAAACTGAGCCCTCAGAGCTAGTTAGCATTGAGAAGCTAGGGAGCAGTACGCTAGAGAAAAGGGTGGAAGGAGCTAACTCCATGCAGTTCGACTGTGGCTTTGTGTGCCATTTGCTGCCCCTCTCCAGCTTTAATAGATGTGACAGAAAACATTGGAATGGGGTTCTTTCTTTAGGCCAACATCCTCCGTGGGCTTTGAGGAAGTGGGGAAAGTACATCTTTACTCTCACGAGGACTATGGAAAGGGAAACATTGAAGGCATCGCTTCTCGAGACTAAGAGTAGTAAACTCTGCTGTGTAGAATAGCCCCTTGGTTGCCAGCAGCTCTAGGCAGAAGAGGGAAGCATTTAAAAGCACAGAGCTTTTGGTTCCTTGCACTTATCCATCAAGAATGTCTTCCCAAGTTTTAGGATTTAGAGTCTTATAATGTTTTTCATTAGCAAACTTGGGAATAGTGCATTGTATAGAAGCCAAAGCCACAGCAGAATAAAATGAGTCTTACCAACAGGAGTAAATATGAAGTACCCCTACAAGCCAGACAGATCTCAGAGCAGCTGCTTGCTATTTTTCTTTGGCATGTATCTTTTTGGATACGAGACACCTTCATCTTCCTAACCCCAAACAGACAGAAGAACAGAACACACTGTGCCTATTGTGGGCAAAATCCTCTGCTGACATAAATCTGATTCTCTCCATTGAAACCAATAGAGCTGTTGTGGTTGATAGAGATTTGGACTCTGATCTCTTAAACCAGCCTCTCACACGTCTGAGATACAGCTTCCCTCAACATATTCCACTGTGCTTCACAAAATAACACAGGTCTAAACAGAAAGAGTTTGCAGTCTGCAAGGAGGCAGGCTCCATTGCTAATGAGGGTACGACACAAGGGCCTGTGGGTTTTTTAATTAATTTTTAGATTTAGAAAATATTTTCCCAGTATTCAACACTCTGGGGAGAGAGCAGTTGGCAATATAACTTGGAATCTGATAAAACTAATCCTTCAAGTATGTAAGTGTGACAGATTCAGCTTGAATCAGTATTGCCTTTACTTTACAAGAACAAAATAAGAGACCATAATGTATAAACTTGTTAGTTCCTATATGAACAGGTAGCGTTTTAACTTCAACTTCAGTATAAAAACTTCGTAGGTTTACAAATACAGTGTGCAGATAAATGTGTTAAATCCCTGTTGGTCAAAGAGGAAGCTGTCAAATTATTTGCATTTTTATTATTGCTTTTGAAAACACTGAGATCTTGCTTAAATAGAGGTCAGGTCTGACTTTGAGCTACTGAGACTCCTGCTGCCAAGAATATGAAATGAGACATCTATATTTGAGGACAGATACAAGATCTAACATCTTTTGGCCTAGAAAACAAACTGGAAGAAATAGTAAGAGGTCATCTTGCTCATCCCAACAGCTATGGTTGCTTATGTGAATGTCTGTTCAGCAGTTGAGCGAGGTCTGTTGGTGTGCTGCAATCATTCTGGCAGGAACTTGGCAGCATTTCCAAAGCTATTAATTAGCAGATTACTCATCAGTGGATCTAGGGCATCCTGTAAACTGATGCCCCATTGACCCTGATGAATTAATTTTCCATAAATAAAATGCAAACTTCACAGATTTTACTGGTGCCACAGCACAAATTTTTTCCCCTTCATTTTCACAGTTAAAACAACTATTCAGAAGGGTATAAAAACACCTGCTCAGCACTTAGCAGGCAAAATAGCCTGCAAGTGGGTCTTACATAGAGTCTTCCATACCACATGTATGCCACTGAAACCAAGTGTATTAAATACTCAGGTAAACATGTCAATGCATTTGCAGGCTTCTGTGGTTTGCTGGCAACCTTGAACATTAGAATCTGGTTTGTTTAGAGGGGAAATGTTGACAAGGACACTGGGATTTACTCCCTGCTTATTTTAAAAGTAAAAGAGGACTTTTAACTTCCACCTGATGGGCTGAAGGCTTGATTTTGCACTAGCAGAGCATCTGCTGAATAGCACAGACAGCTGGGCAGCAAATTCTTTTTACCATATTGTGAATGCAGCCTAGGATACAAAGCTGAGCAAAATTTCACTTATACAACTGGTGGTTAATTCTGTGCCAACAGTAATTAGCTTCTATAAAGAGTTTATAACAAGAAACCACAAAACAGTTTTATTCTGATGAAACTGATGGGAAAAACCCATGTGCGTCTGTCCGTGGGGTGTGAGCTCCAAGGCTTGGCAGAAGAATTGAGACGCAGGCTTTCAGGCCAAAGGGAAAAGAATGCTTCACTGGGCTACAGAGCAGCTTCCTTTTTAATCTGCATTACAGCAGCATCTCTAGTCCAGTCAAGGGTCTGGGCTGCTGGTACTATGAATGAAACAGCTACACAGAGGTGCGACCTTGCTCGCAAGCATGCACAGTCTGGGGCACTGATCTGGCCAACACTGACACTTCAGTACATTTATACTTCTTTAGTATATTTATGCCAAGGAGATTGCTGCTAAAATTATGTGAAATTTTACAGGATCAAGGTCTTAGCCAATTATTAGTAAAAACAAGGTACTAATTAATAGTATTGATCTTAAACGAGCAGAGAGTGTATGCTTAACTCTGCAGGTGGGACTAGCTGTATTAATTTCGGTGGGCTTACATCCATGTGTAAAACTAGAGTAACTGCTCCTAGTCTGTAGCATAAAGGCTTGGATTAACATCTGCCTTCATACCAAAAGTATGCTGAAAGAGGGATTCTGTTCCGTCGTCTTTCTGGTAGCATAGAAGTCCCTGTCAAAGGGGCTGACTGCACTAAGCACTGGGCAAATACTGAGCTCCTTATCTTACAGTGGGAACAGATAAAGGGAAAGAAGGGAAAGGAGTCACGAAGGTAACTAGCTAGGTACCTGTGGCCACACACCTGAAGGATGCTGGGAATATACAACAGGTCATCTGGTTGTCATTGAACACTTCAATAGCTGATTTTACCAAAAAAAGAAAAAAGGATATAAAAATACTTCATATAATCCAGGTTTCTTGGAGAAAGACTACGGAAAAAGACGTTCTTGCCAGACTGAGAGAGAAGAGCTCACAAGCACATTGGATAAGGGAGAGCCAACATTGACAAGGCTGTAAAATCCCGGTAGAGGAAGCCACTTCAGGCAGCGAGTATGAGTGAGCCGCACTGGGGAAGAAGCTCTCTACTCTTAGGGCTGCTCTGTGTGGGGACTGCACAAGCAGCATGCTCCTGTTGTGACTGTGTTAGAGACAGCACTCGCACACAGCCTTCTCTGGCAGGCTGCCGCCTCAGTGCTCGTTACAGGACCCAACAGTGGAGTTTTATTGCCCCTGCCTTCAAGAAACCACATTCTTAGAATTCGTTCCCTCTCAGCCCCACAGCTTGGCAATCTGTGCTGGTTTTTGTATGATACTACTTTAACCAACCTATTGTTTATTGGGTAAAACACCAGCCCCCTGGTGCTCCCTCAACTCACCTCTCTTCAAGGGTGTGAGGCACATACGAACATCGCAAAGGCCAAAACCCAAGTGCCAGGCTGGTCGGTAGCAAGGCACTGAGTAACAAATGAGTAACATCAAAGTTCAATATTTTCAGCTCTATCTAACAAACTGCCATCCTAAACAAAAGCATGCTGAGGTTATCTGAACAGACCATCCCACAAAGACAGAAGTGCGAGAGTAGCTGGTTTCTGTGAAGTATTGTGCCTTTGAATGTATCTGTGCATGAAAAACGGGGGAGGGAGTAATTGCAGCATGTGCTGATTTACCTGTGCTAGGCTAATACCGCCTGGTAACAGTAATAGCAAAAACGTGGCAATGAGGGTTTAACACCCAGAGCAGAGCAGAGCAGAGCCCTTCAGAGTTGGTAATCTGGTTACCAGCATGTTAAAGGCCTCTCAGCTGCATCGCTGTGTCTGTTATTATTCATGCTAATTAGCTTAAGCTTGCAGAGAGATTTTTGCACATGCTACAAGCACCTTCATTTTCCTGGGTGGAGTATGCGGACGCAGGGGAAGGTGTGAGTGGATATCCCAAGTTTCTCCCAACGTGCAGACAGGACAAGCTCCCTCATCCCAGTAGTGCAGGAAGTAAGGAGTTGAGCAGTTCTATGATGGAGGAGCGTACAGCACCCCATCTCGTCATGTCATGGAACAAGCCCTGGTATTGTACGAAAGACAAACCTTAACTGAAACTTGTACTAACTTTGCCATAACCTCAGGATATAAGCATCTTTCTTCATACAAAAGGAAAGTGGGCAGTGTGGTAAAGTAAATGTTTGATTGACTACTCAGGAGATGGGGGTTAAGTACTTGTTTTCTCCTCACCAAGCTCCATCACTAGCTCTGTCATCCTATTCAAATTGTTTCCCCTCCTAATTTGTTTCTTTGCTCACTGTGTCTGTTTCATTCATTCATGCTGTAGCTTCTCTTGATGTGCTTTGAACACCACATAGTAACAGGGTCCCAGACAGTCTGAGATTTTGGGCATGACTCTAGTAGAAATAAACAGTAATTCAAATTTGATATTGCTGGTCATCGGAGTACATGCGCTCCCTGCCAATTTAAAACAGCAAGAAAAAAGAGCTTTTGTTTTTCTACAGTCTTGTGTGTCTCAGGAGAAGAGCAGGTGATTAGATTCTTGGGCTTTGTACTAGTGCACAGAGCAGAAAGGGCAGAATTCAGGACTCCTGCTGATAACTTGTACGGCTGATCACGGGAAAGCCAGCTCACCCCTCTGTTTCTATATGCCATCATAAGCAGCAGTGCACAATCTTTCAACATTTGTCAGTGTTGCAAACATGCTCCAGGTGTAAACATTTTCTGTCCAACATCCACAATGGCCTTAAAAGCTAAGTGTAGAAGTGACTTTATGTGACAGCAGTGGAACAGAGAAAGGCTAGTCCTGGACTATCAGTCATTGGCTTGTTGCTATCAGATTTTACTAACAAGAGGTGGCACTGGTACCTTGTTGTTCTGAAACTACTGGAAAGTCATTAGCTGTGATTCCAAAGCCAAAACCTACTGCATTCCCTTTCAACATCAGCCAAGAGATCGTGATTAAAAAAGATGTATAATTAAAAAAGATTTAACAGGAAACTGAAGAGAACCTCTAATCAGTGTAACCCTGGGCTTTATTCCACACAGAAAATAAACCAGAAAGGCTTTATACTTGGCATGTTCTAAACAGTGTGCCATTAAATCTGGTCTCAGTAAGTGTCACAAGTAGGCAGGTGAGGAAAAGAGTGTAAGAAGCAGCAAATGGCTGAGTCCCTGAAGGTATGGAACAGGCTTCCCCCTATCTTCAGCTTCCAGAAGAAAGGGTGGTCCCTGTGCCTTTGTCCTGCTGGAGGCTTTCTGCCTGTGGGGAGGGAGCATCTTCAGTGCTATCCCACGAAAGGCACTGTGCTCAGCTCCTGGGAGGGATCATTTTGCCTGTCAGGGAAACATGAGCATTAGCTCTGGGGAACAAGATCATCCTGCATCATTCAAGGGAGGCTCCTCGTTTGGCTCTCAGAGAGAGGGAGGGATCAGCCTTCTGCCCTCCAGTAACCTCCTCCAGCCCAGTGCGGATGCTCTGTGTACAGCCACATCCCAGTCCTCCAGACAGAAGAATGGGCCAGCCTTCAAGGAGAAGGGAGCAGACACAGGCAGAATGAATAAACCTAAAGACAGATTTTAGTTACAAAATCATTAAATACTCCACTGACTTAAAAGCTTGAAATAAACTCTGTGGAGTCACTGGGTTCAGATCCTGCAAGATAAGGGACCATTGACTATGTCATGACATTAGTCCAGCGGTTAAGGCATATCCCTGCTTCATGCTGCAGTTACTTGCTAAAAAAAAAAACAACACACAAACCAACTAACCAACCAACCAGCCCAGATTCCTCAAGAGGATTTTGGAAGAAGCAAAGAAGAGATTGACGCTAAGCAGTCCCGTGCCAGATCAGTCCTTGCTGTGGCTTCCCAAGTTCAGTAAAGCTGTGCAGCTCCCCGTGGAAGGCAGCCATCGGCACTGCGGCTCAGAGCTGACATGGCCAGTCCACACTGGTTCAAGCAGAGTGGGCTCCTCGCTGGAGTAAACAATGTACGGCAGGTTGCAGGGCATCTGCACGCTTCTGTGTTGCTTTGTCATGCTGGTGGCACTCCAGCCTGCTGTCTCAGAACTTCAGAAACTTGGTTAGGGTTACCAGCTAGACACTCCTCTGCTAATCTTCACTGTGCAACATGTGTCCAGGACGTTACTGCTTCATTTTCATCATCCTCCTGCTAAGATGTATCACTGTGCAGGAAGTGGCTTTTGGGATAGATGAGGAATGATGCTGAGAGTAATTTGAAAGGAAAAGAGGGCTGAAATATACTGTCATGATGTTTCTGAGTAAATAAAGATAAGAGTGATGGAAGCTCCTCTGGCAGGAACATTAGCAGAGCCTCAGCAAATTATTTTAGCACTAGAAAATTGACATGGAACGGAAACAAGGCATTCAAAGCAAGGATGTGCTTTAACTAGGCACAAAGCCTAAGTTCTTTAAGAAAAAGAAGTGGAGCTGGTTCCAGAGTAGCTAATTCATTTCTCCTTATCTTCCCTTGGCAGGGGCTAGCTGCTTAAAGACCAGTTGATGTATGCCTGCTGCTACCTCCCCTCTCCCCCCACTTGTTTGCCTCGCAGAAAACAAAAATTAGTTCTGTTGCAAATGACTCCAGTTCCCCATGGGCTGCAGAGAAACAAATCGCAGCTTACTGGGCATCTGTGTGACATCCCCGCACTCTGAAGCGCGTGGCAGGATTCACGCTTGCTCTAAGATCAGCTCTATGCTAAAACATTTGCTGGAATATAAATGCTAGTTACAATTCTTTTTCTGTTTGTTTGTTTTTTGTTACATTTCTGTGTTGGTAAAAGGCCTAGCAAACACAGATACTCTGTCATAAAAATGCTTTTCAGGTATGACTGTATTTGCTTAGCAAAACTCAACTGACTACAAATTTTACTGCCTGAATTTTAGGGTTTTTTTGGGTAATGTAAGCCCATTAAAGATTTCAGAGAGATACAGAAACCAACAGGTTTGTTATCTGCAAGGCATAACACATTTTCTTATTGTCTTGTAGTTAAATTAGTTTTCTCAGCAGTTCATTTAGCAGAGCTAATATTAAATGGACAGAGATACCAGAACATTCTGCTGGACCATTCTGTCATACGATTAGTCCTGGTCTCTACTGATATTTATAACAAAGTGGTCCCTGTTTATTATACCTTGTAGCTTAAGTTTTCATAGAATCATAGTATTGTTCTGGTTGGAAAAGACCTTTAAGATCGAGTCCAACTGTCAACCTGGCACAGCCAAGTTGCCCTAAATCATGTCCCTAAAGCACCACATCAACTTCTCTCTTTAACTCCAGGGTTGGTGATTCCACCACCTCCCTGGGCAGCCCGTCTCAATGCTTGACCACCTTTTCCATGAAGAAATTTTTCCTAATATCCAATCTGGACCTCCCCTGGTGCAACCTGAGATAATTTTCTCTCATGCTATTGCTTGTCACTAGGGAGAAGAGACCAACCCCCACCTCTCTGCACCCTCCTTTCAGGTAGCTGTAAGGAGTGATAAGGTCTGCCCTGAGCCTCCTCTTCTCCAGGCTGAACACCCCCAGCTCCCTCAGCCGCTCCTCACAGGACTTGTGCTCCAGACCCTTCCCCAGCTCCGTTCCCTTCCCTGGACACGCTCCAGAACCTTAGTGTCCATCTTGTAGTGAGGGGCCCAAAAGTGAACACAAAAAACCATGTCAGGGTTAAGGACAGGCTGAGGCTAAGCTGGGAATCAAGCTGGGTCAACCTCGCAACGAGAATCTCGGCAGCTGTGCCAGGTCTGAGCTGTGCAGCCATCAGAAGCTGACCTGTGTAACACTGGCGACCAATAGATGTTCTGTGATAACTTTAAGCACAGTCCTAATTATCAGTATAGACCAAAGCTGTTACTGTTACCCTCTTCCCTTGGCTGACCTGTCTGAGGAGATCCTCTGTCAATTCACCAGGCTACAGCCCTCTTCTGCCTTCCTAAATCTAAAACTCGAAGCACTCCCTCATGCCTCCTTCTCCAGCCATTCTGTCACAGCATGGCCAACCTTTCTTTGCACACTCCTTGCTGCAGCCCTTGTCCGAGTGTGGGAGCATATACTGTTCAAAGCTGTGTAGCTCAGTGTTCCCAGAGCCACAGAAAACAGAGGCGAGGATTCTTGCCAGAACACCTCCTCTTTGCTTCCTAGCTATTCAGCCTGGCAGCATGCCAGTTCAGCATGATACTTTTCTGGATCCTTCACTAGGTTTTGGGAAGAGGTGGAAAAGAGGCTGACTCAATCCATCCCGCCTAGTTTATGCTGAACAGACGACATGTCAGTGCAGATGATGTGAACTCAGCCTCTAGTTTTATAGTTTGGTGGTTTCCAGTGAATTTCCAATAACCTCCCAGAACACTCTTCTGCATTATTTGTAGCTCTAAGCTCCTCACTCCTTTCCTATTATCACCTTTTATTTTGTAAGCTCTTCAAACAGAGGACAAACTCTGCTACATTTGTCTACAAACCAAGTACATTTCCAGGATCAAATAAAACAAAGTATTTATAATCACCTAGGACACAATCTTCAGCATTTTAAGAATGGCAAAGTGGTGGTTACCTTTGAGTTACAAGTTAGAGAAATGACAGATTCTGCTACAAAAGCAGCAACCACGCATGACTCCGAAAGTCTGGGTTGTCAGCTTATTGCTAGCATCTGTTACAGCAAGGGCAGTGACATTTTAAAATACTAAACCCACTTGGTAAGTTACTATTTTAGGGCAGATGTATAAACTCAGCACACTTTCATCAAAACCAGAGCATGCATCTAGCAAATTGGAACTTGATGTCAGCAATAAACATCTGTAAAATGAATACAAACACACAACATGAGAGAGTTGTGTCATTCTTTCGGTAACCCAGGGCTGGAGAGGCTAGGGGCAAGAAAACATTTCATACTAGCTTTCTTGACGGAAGAGTCAACTTCTGGCCTAGAAGGCGGCCCGTGTGTGCAAACCAGTAGTGACCTTGCCATACGTGTTCTCAGCTAGGCAGCATCTTTCATGGCGGTGAAAGAGCTGAACTGCTCATGAGGAATGGGTCTGTTCAGCCCTTCGAGCTTTGAAATGTATAGACCGGTAAACGTGAGAGAGCATGGAATCTGTTCAGCGCCATGTTAGCCTCATGGCTGAGGCTTCCGTGCCAGGAACACTCAAGAAGAACATTCCTGCGCAGTTACAGCACACGGAAGGGCAGAAGTAACTCAAGCACAGGACAGCAACAAACGGTACAGTCACAGACGCCTCGGTGCGAAACAGTTAAAAATACTTGAGTCATGTCTTTTCAAGAATTGAAGGACTAGCTGTGAAAAGCTCTACTGACTTCCAGGGAACCAGGCTGTAAACAACACAGCACAGCCCAGGATGAGGACAGTATAATATATCTGACGGGTACAAATCTTCCACATGGCCAGCATCAGGCGAGGTGCTTGTCAAAAAGGCATCTGCAGCTGTTCCCTTCTCAGGCTGTTTACTCTACGGGAGGATTTACCATCTGTGCAGCAAAACAATGCACACACCAGAAATCAGTGTCTGTCAGATGAAGCCCAGTCTCGTGGCTGAAGCACAGGACAAGCAGTCAGGAGATTTAGATTCTATTTATTGCTCTTCTAGTGGCTCCCAGAGCAAATAAGAGGAAATCACTTCACTGCTTCATGTCCTGTTTTCCTCCGGCATACTACTTTACCTTATTAGTGGTATGAACGCCCATTGTTTGTGTTTATAAAGTGCTTTTTGGTTTTTGGATTGCAGTGCTAAAGCAGAACTAAACAAGCTGTATTTCCACAGAATTTCTAAAGCTTCAGGAACAGCAGGTCAACCTCTCCACTGCAGCAAAGTTAAAGGTCCATAAACTATATCACAGATGGCTCAAAAGCAGTCCAAGAGTCACTCTGCTCATGTGCCCATCAAACAGTACACTAAAGAAGTGATCTTCTAGGTATCATGGCAATGAGAACACCAGAAATACCTGACAAAAGAGACATAAAGGGCAAATGTGTCCAGAGATGAGCCAATATAAATGATCACAAACTTTAGGGAATTTGATATTCTACCCTGAAACTTTCAGCTTGTTACTGGCATTGTCAATTAATGGCATTGAAAAGTCACAGATTCACAGAATGTCAGGGGTTGGAAGGGACCTCTAGAGATCATCTAGTCCAATCCCCCTGCCACAGCAGGATCCCCCAGAGCAGATCACACAGGATCAGCCAAGGTATCCCTTTCCATAATACATTTTCTTCTTCAGAATAAATCTTTCTCAAGACTTTTTTCTTTTTTTTTTTTTAAATCAAAGCATTACAGCTGTGCAGGGCTCAGCATTTCATGTCAGATTTCTGTGAAAAGCATTGAGTGCAGAACGTACAGTTCCTCGCACACCGTGCTTCGGAAGCACAGTAGCTTCACAAATTGTCCCAATAGTCATATGAAATTGAGGTCCAATTTGCTTAAGTATTTCAAGAGTTTCCTGGATTGCCCTTATTCTGGGATTAGTCCTGAGTCTGTATCAAAACCATGAAGGAGACCACGGATGGGTCTTCACTGATAACACTCTTCTAAAGCCTAGCAATATTGCTTAACAAAACGCACGCATGGAGCAAGGCTGGGGCTGTAGGATAAACACGGGTGCCAGTTCCAGCGGTACCTCTGTAGCCTGCATGTCATGTTCCTCTTTGGCCCTTAAGAAAAAGTCTTTGTCTCACTGAAATGAACATGGTTGCCAAAGTCATGTAGTGTTATACGAAATATTTTCTGAATTTTCTGCCTTCCACTGAATAACTGTGTGATCAGTTCTACTCCTTCCCTACCTCAGTGTGGCTGTAAGGGAAACAACCTAGCCACTTTTGTGTTTCCTTTTAATTCTGCTGTTGTTACTGAGTCCTAAACGATCTTGTTTTTGTTTTTACTGCTCAGTAATGACTCACTGGCTTATTTAATTTAATTTTATTGTAATTGTTATCTTTTCATTCTTGTTTTTTTCCAGTCAGTTACTCATAAGACCACAAGATATAAACAGGACACTGTTGCTTGGACAACTTCTGAGGGTAATTTTTTTTCACTGTCACCCAAATCCAAAGCAAGTTACTGAATGGTCTTCATTTCCTAAGAACTTTCACCTTGGTCCATGTATATTTTCCCACATGTGTTTCTGTTGTTCTTTGCATTTTCCAACTAAAAGAGGATCTGCCTGTCCGGTTTGGTTGTTGTTTGGAAGTTTTCTTGGGCTTTCTAATCATGCCTGATCTAAAGCTTTCCATGGACGTTTCAGTGACACAAAGTCAAATTTAATTTTATATAATTTCTTTTGCAGCAAATAAATTTAGCCAAAAACTGGGTTTCATTTGAAAATTTGGGAGAAATAGTTCTCCAGAAATGTTAAATTTTCCTTTGCCATTTCCCCAATTTTCCTGCTAACTTCATCTTTGGCAGCGTTTTCCACAGTGACTCTTTCTTGCTAGGCTTCTCATCTTTAACCATAAAGAAATGGGACTTACGTGGTTGTGCTGTTACATACATGTGTCTCTTTATCCACCAATTCTTTATAATTTTGAAGTGACTGGAAGCTTTCCACTACATCTGATATAAAGACAGAGGTTTAAATTCTGTTAAGATTTTATGCTTCCCTGTAGTAGTCAGATAGGGCAGAGATTTTACTAAAGCATCTATGAAGGGAAAGGCTTCAGTAGATGTGTCCTTGCATTCAATACCACAGAAAGCAGATGAGAAAGAACAGTAAAATCTCCCGAAGGAGTTCACACCCATCAGAGCACACACCACAGGACATAAAGGCACAGAAACACAAGATTCATTAGTTCCGCTACTTTTGGTACTTTAATTCCTATGAGAAATCTTAGGAAACTATGAGACTGACTGTTTATAAATGTGCAACATGTTTGATTAAGAAATGGTTCATATTTTGGGACAAAGAAATTATTTGGTGCTTCTGTTTAAGGTGATCTGCAGCTCTTAAGCTGCATCCCCCTTCTTGGTAACCAAAGAATTAGTAGATTTACAAAGACTCGGGAAGCTTACACTTATCTCAGCATGCCTTCATTTCTCCTGTTACCTGTGCCACCTAAGAAAAAAGTTCAGAGATCCCCGTATGTGCCACAATTACACCTTCCAGTCACAGCTTTAGACGTACCCAAGATGCAAATTTTCTGGCATGAAAAAATATCTTTTGTATATCTTGTTGCAGCTTTTAGAGGGAGTAAAGTTTATGGAGTATTCTGTAGTACCATGGATCTTCAACAGCCTCTGCCAATAATCTGCATTAGACCAGAAATTATTGCTATGGGGGTCACAGAACTGCTACAGATTTAGCCATTGTCCTGCAGCATTCAACGGATGGGTGTGCGCTGCTTCAGAAAGCTTTTCTAATGAGGAACCTTGGAGTAGCCATGACAAGTGGTGGTGAATTTTGGGCAAAGGCTTCGATAAACTCCAAGTGGTGTGGAAGCGGCTGTAGAGATTAGTACCATAGTGATTTTCTCTGAGTCAGCAGTGAGCCAGCCCACCAACTCACCCTAGGAGGTACCAGGATGTTTGGAATGCCACCCATAGGACAAGAGGTCAAACTGAACTTCTGACCAGTGTGATCACTGAAAAATCTGTGGCTGCTTTTGCAAGAGTTAACACCAGTTAACTGAAGTCAGATTCCAGCTTGGGTAATTCCATTCTGCCTCTCTAAAATTCCCCGTTTATTTCAAACAGATGCAATATTTTTTTCACTTCCTCCATTAAAGACTGCCAAGTAGTTTGTGTATTTTGTTGAGTACTTGCTGCGTTTTACCCCAAAGGTAGCTACAACACCCAGTGAATGGCCCAGTGCAGAGCTTTCCTCCGTTTAGTACTCTCTGTAAGGAAATTTTTGTTCTGTCTATTCATATGCAGAACTGCTAAACATTATCATACAGAGCTACGGTTTGTAGCAACCAGACACCAAAAGTTAGCACTGAGAAGATTTTGTCCCATGGACAGATCAGTAAAGGCAGGCCTGACTTCTGTTTTAGCTCTTCTGTTTATGGCAAGTAGCAACTTGGTCATGTTCCTTCACTTTCTAGTAAGGCCAAAAATTTTACTTCACAGTAAGTTGGGCCCTTAACTTCTGTGCCTCAGTACTCATCAGAAACAGTGGAATAGCAATGCTTGCTAATGTATCATTAATATTCATTATAATGGATGCTTTATGGTCACTTTCAAAGAGAGATGTATTCCTATTTCCCATTTCTTCTGACATATCTAAATTGATGAACGAACAAATTGATCAATTTATACCATACACAGTGCTAGACAACTCATAGTGCTTGACGGCAGTAAAAGGAAGCACAGAAGTAAAGCCAGAAACACTAATTAAAAGCATGTTCAGTGAGACAGAACTGTAGGTTGGTCTTAACGAGTGTGCGGTAGAGATAATGTAAAAGCAATTACTTTAGCAAAGGCAATTTACTGAAAAATTGTTTTTTACTGAGCACCAACTTATTTAGTTCACAGGCTTGCTGCCAGGAAACAGAGCCAATTAGTGCCACTTACTATGGGGACACTGAGATGTGGCCATCTGCCTGCTGAGACTCGCCCCGTATCTTTTCACCGCGCCACCCGCTTCCTCTGTGTCAATACGAATCCCCTTTCCAACCTATTCCCAGCATTATGCATTGATATGGCATCTGTCACCCTGGCCGTTATTAATGTAATGAACTAATCTAGGAGTTACATCTCTTTTTTTTAAACCATGATGTCTGACATGCCTACACTAGGCTTTACAGTAGCGTGAAACATACTGGTGTAAATCTAGCATTGCTCCCCTGATTTCTGATTTTTTCCCCATAAAACTGAGGCAAGAATCTGATGTTTCGATCATGATGCACTTCTAGGACCGAAGTTCAGATAAACCTACAGCTTACCAACAAACTGGAAAGGTAACTGAAAACTATAAATGAAGGGTGTATTCAGGTTTCCTTATCAAGGACAACTTTGAACTAGCAGTGACATAAAAATCAGCTGGAAGAAAATATAACCCTCTGCACCTTCTCTGCCATTCATGGCATTTCTAAATTCAAGTAACACAAAGTTTTTATAAAGAAAGTCAATGTGTAGACTTTTGGTTGCAATTCAAGTTCTAATAAAACTGTTTATTGAACTCCTTGACCCCTTCCTGGAATCTGCTTGAGCTTCCCAGAACTTTGTGTCATGTGGTTCTCGGTCATTAATAACTAAGTATGACACAGCAGTTTAGACGCACAGCAGCCTTTTCTCCATGCAAGCAGGCGCCAGGACAGAGCGCAGAGAACACAAACAGCTCAGCCCAGGCTTCAGGATCCAGTCCCAGAGCAGTGTTGCCGTGATGCAGCAGCAAGCAAAAAGGGCAAAGGCAGGAAGTGATTCATCCGAGTACAGTACAACGTGCGGGACATGATCAAAAAGATCCCAACCTTCAGCTGGGACAAGTACAGTACTGGGCAAACGGCTCTAGGCTCCATCCTGGGTATTAGATCCATCTCCCACCCTGTTGACACTGGAATACTCCTCCACCAGCCAGCTGTGCATTAAAAGCAGCGTCTGGTGCTAAAGAGGGTCAGTGAATCGAAAGACCTCTGCACACATGGCTGATCTATTCTGTCCACCCACTCATTTACGTTTGTACAGCCCTTCTGGCTTTTGCCTGGAAATCTTTGGAACTCAAACTAGAGATCTCTCCAGTGGTTCTCCTCCAGCTTTTGGAGTGCTTTACTGTTCCTTGAATCTATGTAGCCGTTTCCCTGCCAGTTCCCAACCCCTCAGCCCCCCTGTCCTGCCCCAGCCCCATGGCTAATTAATCATCTCTTCTTATGACAACTGGACTGTAGCTAAGAAATTCTGAGTGTCATTTTCCACAGGGCAGAGCTGTTGTGTCTGCTGCAGCAAGATACCTCCCAGGTACATTCTGCCTCCCCAATTACATGCTTAAAATTAAAAAAAGGGCAGGGATATTGCTGTACGAGGAAGCTAATCACATTCTGGTGTGAGATGCTGCGCTTCAGCTACAGTGGAATGAATGAGTCTCATTGTGAATTGATTCAAAAGTCGTATCTTTGCCAAATTGAGTTTAATATGGATTTAGTTACACGGACACATTTCCTATAAATCAAAGAAAAAACCTGTATGGACCTATGGGGAAAATGAGTTTAATTTTGATGGAGTTCCTTGCACTGTCAATCACTGCAATTTAACTGGGGTGGCTCGAAACCTGCTGTAGAAATTTGGGTGGTGAGGGAGGGGGAAGAGAGAAAATTGAAATCTCAGTTTAGGTGGGAAGTAATACATTAAATCAAATTATGATGGGTTTTATCCTTTCTATTTGTGTCCTAAGCTGCTTCTGCTTCCTTCTCCCTGTCTCTCTGCATTGTATTTACAATGCACATTTGCAAACACCATTACTCTGGATGCTCAGTTCAGGTAGAGTTCCTTTGTTAAGGAAACAGAGATGCCCCCGAGTCCCTGGAATAAACTCTCCAGCACCTGAGGTCCAATATTAACTTCTACTCCAACCATCAGGCATGAGCTGACCCACCTTCTCAAACACAAACACAGTGCAGGTATGTCATTTTCAACAAAAGCGAGTTCACAGAAATAAAAACATTTGCCTGCAAACCCAGTTCTCCTCCTAGGGAGATGAGAAAATGAACTGTGTAAGGCAGGTCTGATTTGTGCTGCTTTACGCAAGGCTGGAAGGTGTTCAGAAACTACGGTGATGGGACTGGTGTTGACACTGCCCCAGAAAGGAACCAGCATTCATTTCCGAGAAATAAAAAGCTCATCTAGACAATGAGATATTTAATATTTCAGTATATCTAACTAAGTCAATTTAAAACAAGTCAAAGGTTTACTGTCTTAGCAGCCCTCCTGTTAACTGGTGTGAGGTAACACATTCCACATCCTGGTCTAGACAAAGCCTAGAAGCAAGGAAAGCAAAGGAACGACACATGGAGTTGAGGACTGTACCAGAGAGAAAAAATGAAGTGAGACACTGTGAGAAAAGAAGCACAGACAAAAAGGAAGACAATGAAATGGAAAAAAATAACACTATCTTTATAATGAACAGGACCAGCTGAGCTTTCGAGGGGTGCTCTTTTCCCTAATCCGTAACACATGCTGCTTCTTAACTCCAGTTATGTGTTTGTTTATTTGTTGTGTGTTTTTGTAAAATGAATCACCCTTAGAAAAAAACCCATGGATTTAAATTACAGAAGGCAAAAATCTCATTGTACGTCAACTACTTTGGCAAACCCCATAGGTAGTTCAAAAGGAAAAGCCACTTGGGAATTTTCCGTTGAGTTTCTCTGGGGTTTTTTTGTAAGGAAAATTACATTATGTTGAACCTGAAATTTTTCATGGGAACATGGCATTGGAACGGTCATATTTTGTGTGAATATTAAATATGCATTGAACTTGGTCTCCCACAGCCCACAGAAGTACTCTGACCACTGTGGCTCAAAGATATTTATTTACATAGGTCCAGTAATCTGCTGAATTTTGAATCAAAAGAGCGTAACAGGAGAGTCCTAAAGCAACCGCTCTGATGATTAATCTGGTGAAATACCCTCATGTTAGATTTGGGGCATAAGTTCTACTTCTGTTTTTAACTCACAAAACCTCTCACATCGCAGCTAATTGTCCTAGTTACTGGGCCAGTAAGTATTTTGGGGTAATGCTTTCATGTTCTTCAAGGACAGTTTGGGAAGGTGAACACTGTAACCCAGTGTAGAGAAGAAAATGTTTTGAGAGCTTGAAAATTTTAACTAGGCCGCAAAACTGCTTCCCCAGCGTGACGTGCCGAGGTTCAAACTCCGTGTGACGCATCCATCCTTCATAGGCAGGAACTTGGTTTGTGTGGGTCTGTGTTTGCCAGGTTTGATGTGTACATGCTGCATGCACATGTTTGTCTGTGGATCCGGTATGTGGAATATGTGGCCAGGTATTTGGGGATTGTGTCGTCCGCCATGCATATCTCTTGCAGTGTGTGTTTCGTGCGTCGTGTTCCTTTGTCCATAGATGGTTTTAGTGGATGTATCTCACTTGGGACAGCACCCTGGTGTAAACGAAAGTCAAGTTTAAGTAATCATGATTTGGATCAATTAGCTGTGCTAGGCTTCCTTATTTTTTCATGGGCTCTCATGACTTTGGCACACAGACCTTGGAAACAAGAATTAAAACCATACAACCAATTGGTATAAGTGGTGAGCAGTGGCAGCTTGCTAGATAAAAAGTCACTTTTGGCACTTCCTAATGAATGGAAATTAGTAAGTATGAAGTACCTGTACATAAGGGCACCAAAACATCCCTCATATTTCTAGATATCTATCATAAACAGAAAACACATCTGGAAGAAATCTTCACATTTTATTTTGCCTCTTAAATGTCACATGTAAAAATAAGTACAAACACATCCGTCCAGTGTCCTTGCCCTGGTGATGTGAAACAAGCAGTAGAACAGCAAGCATGATGTATAACCACTATTCCTCTGTTCTGAAACCCTACTGACTGGGGAGTCTGTCTGCCACCTCTGCTTACCAAAGAAGAGTTCTGTCCAAATGCTCCAGGCCCTCTCCATCCAGAAGCAACAGGCTCCCAAAGTTTACTCGGAGTCACATAAATGTATGTGGGAATTGAAAATAAAACGATCAAACAAATACTAACTGATAGGCAACAATATTGAGAGTGAAATTAAAATAAGTAAAGGCACTTTTCCCCACATTCCTGTGGGAAAGACGAGTTAGGTACGTATTCAGTTTGGAATAAGAATGGTGGTGGATTAGATCAGCAGTGCCCAGGCTCTCGGTGAAGGTGGTTCCTACCGAAAGCTCTTGAGGACGATAAGCTTTGGTCCTCCATGACCAGGTGGCCAGGCATGTTTACAAGTGACAGACATGGAATCACTTCCTCGTCACCTTAGTGCGGGAATGTTCTGTCACAATGTGGGACATACGCTGGTCACACAACCTCATTACTGTTACAGTATCAGATATGAGGGACAGCCGCGTTTTGGTCACATGACAGAGGCATCTCCCATCATCTGAGAGAGACGAGGTAGCCGAGAACAGACCACTCAAGTCAGGCACTGGGCTCATGGTCTTCTCCCTGACCACGTGTCCTCGGGAGAAGAGGCAGCGGGAAGTGGCAGCAGGGCATAGGAAGCATTCAGGAAATCTCCCTTAACAGTTAAAACCTCTACGTGAATGAAGCCGTGAGCCTGTTTTGCTTCGATGTTCCATTCAAAGTATGACTCAACTTTTGGGGCCTGATCCAAAGCCCCAAAACACAATGAGAGTTTTTCCATTGACCAGAGCAGCCTTTGGATGAGGGCCTTGATCCTGATCATGAAAGCCTGATTCACATGAGAAGGGCTACACAAAAAAACATCAAATCCAGAAATCCTTGTGGAGGTTGTACCCAATCCTCTCCTAGGGAAGCATTCCAAATAAACCGATGAAGCCAATTTAGTCTATCTGCTCACTGTCCTGAACTTCACATAACATTTGACGATCACAGGGATTTATAAGGATAAATCATTGGTCCTACACTTCCACAGCAGTGTTCTTGTTTGCAGAGCTGATAAGCTGTTTTTCTTCCCTCTTGACTTTCTTTTGTCTAGGAGTGTTATCCAAATGTAATTAATGAAGCATTTAGTGTAGACTTCAGTATATACTACACAGTTCACATTAAAGCCTAAGGTCCGGTTATACTTGCAAGTGTCTTCAGTAGAGAAAGCTAAGGTGTTCAAACTGTAATGTAGGTATAATATAATGCATCCACATGCTTTTTCAGGGGGCGGGGAGTAGAAAAGGTATAAACTTCTCAGCCACTTTGGAAGATATACCTTACTATGTTTGAATAAAATGTCTTTAAACCCCAGTATTCAACCATAAAAGAAGAGAAAGACCAAACAATGCGACATTTGGGCTTTGCAACTTCCTCTGCATAGGCTGTAGTTTCAGAGCAAATACCATCGGAAATGATTTCATAAATTCCTGTACATGACGCTGTATACAAGCATGGTGTCCAACCATAACTCTTTAACTGGGCAGTTATCCGTCGCGACACCTTGCTTACAGCTGGAGACCACAGTGAGTACCAAAATCTCTTGGATGCTACTAATCGTAGCCTCAACTCAGCGTGTTTGGTTTGTGCCTGACAAAGCTTGCATACCAATACTGTTAGCCCTTTTCTGCACCGCACCCTATATGGTATATAAATAATATTTGATTCTCCTGGTGGAGTTGCAACACAAAAAATGCTTTTACTCATGTGGTTTGGATTAACTTTACAAGGGAAATACAGTATATGGGGAATTTTTTGTTTGTTTGTTTGTATAACCATGTCTACACCCTGGCTGCTGCCACGGGACTGTTTTGGTTAACACAGAGAATACTGTGGCCCTGATATGAATGGGGTCCAACGGGACGAGGAGCACAAGCAATACAGTAAGGAGTGCTAATGAGGGGAATGGAGATGCAACAGCTTCTTTCCCGCCACATTCAACCTCACAGAAAATCTACTGTGGTGATTTCTGTCAAAGCGTTACCTTGTAAAGCTACGCTGCCTCGTTTTTCAGCACAGCCAAAACCTCAGATTGCCTCACAGAACTGAGTGCTCCAGGATCCATAAACGTCACTTCCCAGGATAATCCTTGACTTTTGTTTGAGCCTGTTATTTCCCACTTAATACCCACAGCTTTTTAATTGGTTATTATTATTTCTTATTATATTTGAAAATTTTAAGAGTCTCTTAAGAAGCAAAAAAGGGGCCATAATTAAAGAAAAAAGTAGAGAATAATCCAAATGCAGTGTGACTTTACAGATGTGACAGGCATTAATTGCCCTTGGGGAGGGAGGCAGGAAGCTGTGGTGGGCCAGAGCTCTCAGCCATCATTTGACTGTGAAAGATTCCCTTAGGACTAGCTTTGTAAAATACAGTCACACAATAACCATCAGCAGCTCCTGCACGCAATCGCTGTGACGTAGACTGTACTGTTTGTTGCTGTGTCTAAGTTAGGATGATCTTTTACATTATTTTGATGCCAGGGTAATACAATGGGCATTTATTTACTTGATTTAAAAACAACCATTGACCTGCCACATGACTTTAGGCAAGTTACTGCTGTGTGCTGGTTTTTATCTTCTGATAGCTTTTCAGTCCTTTCGTTCCCCTTCTGATCATAGTATAAACAGTGACGACAAGAAAAGGAAAAGATGCACTGTGAGTACTGTACATGGAGGCTGAAGAAGGTAATACAACACAATCAATCTTCAGACAGCATCTGCAACCCAGACTTGGATCAAAATCCAAATCCAAATACTAATTTTCTGTGTATGGTTTCTTTTGCACTCTGTTTTGAATGTTTAGCTTTTGACTGGTTTGCTAGGTCAGTTCATATACTGTCATTCCAAGTATTAAGTGCAAGGCCAAAGCTCAGCTTTAAATTAGATTATCATTAAAAATAAACAGGTTAACACAACACTCCTATCACTGACTTCGATGGGTACTGAGTTAATATAAATATGACATTACCACATCCTAAATGGTACAAAATTTCATGTATTGTTCCAAAGACTTAACTGTAGCTTATCGTCGTTAGGCTTAAGGACATGCACAGGCAGTTCCTTGAATGCCAAATCTCCTACTCAGTGGGTTATGCACAATTACAGCCTGTAGTATCTGTATAGTAACTGTAAGATATCCTAATCATACTGTTGATTAAAATTCAAGCTAACTTTCAAAATACATATCTGAGACTGAAATGTCACTTATTATGAAGAGAGGATCTGTAAAAACAGAAATGGGAAGATAAGGAGGATGAGACTGGTCTCCCAGTGACTCCCAGTGCTGGCATGACCCTAGCCTGAACAATCCAAGATGGGTGACCTGATTATAACAAGACTAGTAAACAGGAAAAGATTGTGGAGGGAAAAAATAAACATATAAGGCTCAAAGAAGACTAATGCCGAAATCCCATGCACTAGTGGCTGCTAATAGTTAGTGTCTGTGTGACACATTCACACCATAGCAGGGTGGGTGGGGCTGTTTTTTGATCATTGCCTGATTGACGTTAATGACATTCTTCCAATGGCTGTGGCTTTCCTCAGCCCACACCCAGGAGGGGTCAGAGGCACATTCCTCCTGAGAATTAATGTGAAAACCCCATCTTTTCAGTCAAGCTGTTAAATGATGCCAGGTGTTTGCTCTGGTTGCCTTTAGTCTAGCATAGTCAAAGCTCAGCCTGCACTTCCCAGCCGTGTGTAACTCAGCTCTTGAGATTGCACCAGCTATCATTTTTAATCCGAGTCCAGCTACTAAACTGATGACACTCATCCCTATGATAATGCCTCCTATGCACTGGAAGACAGCAACATCTGTGAGTGTGGATACAAGCCCAGCATAGTATCATGAATCCTCGTGTTTATTTGTGTTGCCTGGAAGCCCCATTTACAGATCAGGAGCGTGTGTGACAGACATCAAACAAAAGCATTGCACTTTCCACGGAAGGGTTATTTACCTCTGTTGCTTTTGTTCTTCCATGAAAAGCCTTACTTCTGCCAGTGAAAAAAAGCACCATAAATGGAAACGGGCAAAGGTCCACTGCCTTAAATACAGCAGTGTAAGATCTGAGGCTGTCACCCAGTCCAGATTATCAAAGCATTCTGCGAAGTTGAAACCTTCTAACAGCCTGAACTCTCAGCTCCTGTGCCCAATTCCCAAGGGCACTGAAAACCTTCAAGTAACAGCAAAAAAACCCCCATAGCCTCTTAAAAGAAGTCCATACAAATGCATTGCTTGCTGTGAAAGTCAATGTTTTCAGATGCTGTGTATCTAAATAAGAGGTCGCACTGCTGTGCTGAACACTCAGCAGATCCCGGGAAAGCTAATGGCAACTGTTAAAGCTCAGAACTCCTGAAAAACAGAATCTTTAGAGCTCCAATTTTAGGAATTTCAGTTTATAAATAATTGATCCACACTTAAATTAAATAATGCAAATAAATCTACCAAAATCGATGTGCTGAAGACTTCCAGAGATGGCTT
This sequence comes from Rhynochetos jubatus, assembly GCA_027574665.1. Taxonomy (NCBI): domain Eukaryota; kingdom Metazoa; phylum Chordata; class Aves; order Eurypygiformes; family Rhynochetidae; genus Rhynochetos; species Rhynochetos jubatus. The sequence continues at coordinate 9,593,464 of CM050665.1, read as the reverse complement.
CATAAGAGCTGTGTAGGATGCCTGTGAAACCTGTATGCCATGGTATCCACGCCGCGCTCCTATAGCCATGGCAAGGCGCGTGTCTGCGTGTTCCATCCTGTTCCCTTTTCCACCCTTACAATCTCTCGTTAGGATCAGTAACAACCCTATGGAAGCAAAACACAGACTAGTCTGGATTGTTCCAAAGTCTCCAAATGTGGGGCGCAGCACAGGGCTGCACGCATGGAGGAGGAAAAGAAGGGATGCTTTCCTTTTTTCCCCCTTGTGTACACAGAGGTGATGGCTTAGATCACACATGATCGTGAAGGGACAGAGGCCATCAGCGGATCAGGCATTGCATGCCGGCTGAATGATGTTCCCCGCCGCTGGCGAAGAAGAGGTAAGGGCACTGTTCCTCAGAGCTGCAGTAAGTGCCACGTTCCACCCGTACAGACCCCGCACAGACCACAGAGCACGGCCATGCAGACCTCGAGTTTGAACTCATTTCACACAGACAGGTACGTCGTTACACACACAACTAGGAAGCTTTCAGAAACTCCTTCAGGGTCTGAAGACCTGGCGAAGGGTGTGAGCGCAGATCTGTTCACAGCATGATAAATATTTGTGTAAACATGTAGAGGAAAAGAAGGCAAATCTTTAATTAGAACACACTTTGAAAAAGTGAGATTACATAGTGAAAACCTTGCGTCTAGATAATCTGGATTAATTTCCTAGATAATATTTTCTAGAACGGAGATCTAAATCAGCCTTTTAACAGACTGTCTACTTCCAAATTTTGCAAGAGCAATTTTAAATTTTTTCCATTTCCCTGTGACCCAGTCACACATATGCATTTTCTCAGGATTACCACAGTGATTCCTTCATGATGATGGTTCTATTCTGCACTTTGTATTAAGGCTGAACATTGAGGCTCAGAATGTTAATCATGAAGAGAGAATAACAGAATAATCAGTGCCTGCTTACAGAGCAGGGAAGTTGCAGATCAGCTGCTGAGGACAAATACCAGACACGAACAGGCTACAGAGGAGCAAAGTCCTAAAATACTTAAACACAATATATTTCCCTTAACATAGCCCATTGAGGCCACAATCGTTTCTAAAACAAAACATCTTCCATACAGAACACACTTGACATCTATGTCAGGCCTTTCCAAAGGAAAGTGGGGGTGGGGTACAGGCTTTCACTGGGCGGCGGGGGTCTCACTGTAACTAGCCAACTTCGCCATGCGACTAAAACCACCACTTCTGTGCAAATCCTTCCAATAAGCAGCTGGGTGCATCTTCAGCCACATCATAGTAGTTGATCATGTTCAACGAATTAAACTTGACTCAAAAGGAAAGTTGTGTTCATGAAGATATAAACCAGGAAAAAACAGTTCTTACTACTATTGCTATCGTAGAGCAGGCCAACCAAAGAGTGGAGACCACACGATGGCATTCTGTGCACACAGGCACTACTAAAGAATTTCAGCTTTGCTTCTGGTGTTAAAGGACATGCCAACAGAACAGAAAAGTGGAATCGCTGAGGGATTATTATGCACAGGTTATAGCCAGGCAAAATGAAGCACAAAAAGCTAGCTATGTAGGAACACGGTTTTCAGTTGTGCTCAGTGATCTAGGTCTCAGAAGAACTTAATGAGCAGAACCAGAGCGTGGACTTGTGTCTTCAAATAATTTTTGTTGTATGGGAAGGGAAGACACAGCACACTGTGTAGGTAACTCAGGCAGCCTCTGACCAGGGTGGGTTTCCAGCAGTTCTGACATACTCGAGAGTATCTGAACCGTAAGAGTGCTTTCTCTTTGGGGTCTGGCCTCCATTACAGCAATGTGCTATATGAGACTGGAAATAGAAATAATTCACATCCAATCTATACTTCCTGAGCATGGCTTCTCCTGCACACCGAAAATCTGTCATCTAACATCTCTGGTAGGGTCACTTATAAGCTACATTGATGGCAGGAGGTTTGGGGGGGTTGTGAACTGCCTCTTCTCATTGCTTTGCAAATCTGAGTCAGTCACAGAAATAAGAGAGAGACAGGAAAAAATAGAAAGGGAGAAGCGGTTAAGGCATTCCTCTGTGACGCAAAAGGCAGTGATGTCAGAATTCGAGACCACAGACACCTTTGCCAAAATGAATGGGATTCCAGCAGGCTCCAGCTGGTCTCATGGTTTGTGCATTATGCGTTGTTTCCTGGATACCAGCAATTCCCAGCTGTAAACTGAACAACCATTAACCCTTCCCTGTTGTGGGTTTCCAGGCAGTCACTCAGGGGGGAAGTTTTTCTCCTGCTGAAAAATTCCAATATTTCATAATCAAGCATCTTGTATGAATCAACCTAGTTTAAAAATAACCCCTTGACCCTAACTGTCTGGGAGAGCCATTGGAACAATGAAAAGGAGAAGCTTTTACATGAAGCAGCATTTCTCATCTCATCCCTCCGCTGCTTCCCTGCACCCTTGAGTTTGAGTCCCATTTACCCATGTGACTTACACCTTTTCCACTTTTCCAGGATCTCATTTTTCCTTTCCTATTTTTTTCCCCTTTTTTCCCCTCCTCCTTCAAGCTCTTTTTTTTTTTCTTCCTCTCCCCAGAGTGAGAAGATGAGGCATGGCTTCAGCTCTGAACTTACACTGGGAACAGATCTGAAATCCTGGACCTGACATACAACTCCCAGAAATTTTTGTGAGGGAAAGCATCCAAATTCTTAACCAAGTGGCTGATTCCCTCCTGGCACAAACTGAAAACCTAATTTTGGATCTCAAACCCCTGAACTTCCCGAAAGCAAAAATCTAGGCATGGATTTTTTTTGGCTGAACTAGCCCTCCCACTGCTGGGAGTGAACAAGAGTCTGAAGTCATGCCAGACCAAAACAATCAAACATCTGATTTATTAATCACTATTAATCAAATTGCATTTAAGCTGCACAGGCAGGTCCCACCACTCTTCTCTCTGGGTACTGACTGAAAGAAGAGACAGCCAATGAAAACCGTAACACAGACCGAGACATCAGAACAAATCTCAACAACTGAGTGCTAATCTGGAGAGCAGCAAGTATGAGTTAGCTACTTTGAAAGTTGCTATGCATTCAAGTAGTGAAAAGACAAATACATACAACAACAGAGCAAGGTAAAATGTAATGATTCCATTTTTCAACAGGGAGAGTATATAATTGTCCAAAACCTAAAAATTTAAAGTAACTCCATGAAGTACTAAATTCCATTTCTAGCCTGAGCAGCACAAACTGCTGCTGCTGTCACACCAGGCCCATACACACTCCGATTAACTTATCTGACAAGAAATGTGGGTCGGTGGTTCACATCAATAAGCTCTACAGTCCTGCTTGACACAGGCTGTTTGCACTACACCTCGTGCTGATGCAATGAACAGGCTCCCCCATCACCACTGCATGGCACCGTCGGGATAGCTGACCTCACCCGCATGTTTCAGACTGGCTTAGCCAGCTGGGAGTTTAAACAGGGCAAAAGTTGGCTTCTTTTTCTTGCCTTTCTAAGTTTGAGCTTTTATGGTTCATGCATTCCAATTTTTCTCTACTAACATGAAAATTGAAAATTCTCATGTGGCTGGAGGAGTTTGACTTTAAGAAAAAGAATAAAATGTGAAATCTGCAAACGTTGATCCTGCAACCTCATCTTTCTTGGCATGTGGTTAGGCCACAGCACCAGTGGCTAGATCCCCATTCACCAAACAGGCCTCCCAGACCCCAGCACTGTGTCACAGGACAACTTTTGCGAAAGCTGAGCACAAAACCAACCATTCTGGCAATGCTGAAGAGGGTGGTGCTGCCACCGCTCCCCATCTTTCATAAGCCTACCGCAGTTCAGCTCACGGTAAGGCTGCAATATAGTTAGACTCACATTTTCTGTTCCACCTTGTAAAACACTATACACTAGCCTATTCGATGAGAGTCGGTAGGCCTTATTCTGTAGCACATTCTATTTCTTCCCACACTACTACATAGATGTATTATTTACTACAAGCTCAAGCAGTGGGGAAGTGTAATTCCAGACCCCCAAGTCTTCTTTAGAAATAATAAAGGTGAATTTTCCTTCAGCAAGAGTGATACAAGAAAGAAGGTCAGTAAACTCAGCAAAATGAAGAGTGAGAAAGAACGTGATTTCTGGCTGGAAATACATCAAGAGGAAAATAGGAAAGGAAGGAAAAGAACAATTTAAGCTAAACATTATTGCTGGTGTAAGAGCGAATAGGCATGAACTGGCTACCAATAAACTAAGGCTGAAAATTAGAAGGCTCCCAACCAGTTCAAAATCTGATTCTAGGGTTGTCAAACACGGGAGCAGCGGAGACCAAAACCCTTGCTGAAGAATAAAACTGTTCAGGCAAAGAAAACAATTGTATAACATGATACTCTGAGAAGGCACTTGAGTCAGCACCCCAAGCAGTCCTGTCCAGGCCTCTATTTCTGAAAGTTTCCCTTTCCTTTTTAGCTGTTCTAACATAGCAGACAAGCATTTCACTTTCAGTTCACTTGCAGTAATGTTTTCATTTGAGACCAAAGAGGAAGAGGAGAGGTTGTGTTGCAGTCCAGGGGCTAAGACGTGAAGCATGCAGCCAGTTGGGCTTCTATTCCCACCTCCTCAGCCTCTCAGTCACTAACGTCTTGCATGATCCTTGATCATTCTGTTTCCACCCATTTTGACTCAGTTTATACCAGGTCAGAGCTAAAAATAGATAAATACCTCTATTATTTCTACTGGAGTAATGCAGCAGAGCCAAACACTCATTTCATGTGGAAATTTCATCCTCCAAAGTATTTATGACTAGGTATGTATAATAAGCAAGTATTGGGAGTAAGCAGAAGCCAAAAGGAGTTGATCCTGATAAATGTGATGAAGCTCCCTGATTAGCTTTGAAAAGATCTTTGGGATCTTTGAATTCCAGAAAAGTGACACCATTAATGCAGATTAAGTTATCTTTACAGAGCCTAAAGATGCACACATGTGGTGCTAATAGGAATCAACTAATACGGAATAGGAAACTTTGTTCATGTAAACAGCATAAAAATCTGAATTGTAGAATTATAGAATAATTTAGGTTAGAAGAGATCTCAGGAGGTCATCTAGTCCAACCCTCCCACTCGCAGCAGGCCAGCTTGAATCAAAGTGAATAGAAAAGACCTCTGACAAGGCAGTCATGCCAGAATAGGCCTTTTCATTTCTACGACTGCTGAAGAAAGTACAGTCCTGCATGGCCTCAGCAAATCCTGAGCCAAAGTTTCTGTGATATTCAGTGTGATGTTCACACAGACCTCTGGGTTTCCCAGCTTGGTAGAAATTAATTTCATCGGAGTCTTGCTCTTAAAATCAATGGTTGTCCTATGATAATTATCAACATGGAACCCCACAGGAAGATGCTGCAAAGGGCCAGGCAGATAAGTAGTATCAAGCTGCGTTAAAGAGCAGCCAGCCCAGCACACCATTATTAGTCACAGCAGAGATTAAACAAACCTGCTTGGCCTCTTTCCCCTTTGCTTTGTACTGATGTTCACAGATAAACCTATGCGGGAGAAGCTGGAAAGAACTGAATGTCCTGTGGGAGCTCTTATCAAGACCAGGGAGTGAACAGCGAATAACCACTCAGCAAGTCACCTTCTAAGTTTAAAAAACAGCCTGGTGTTTTAAAGTATGTAAGTCACCAACAAATTGGCTGGAATGTTCTTCGTTCCCTCAGTTCCCCCTCTCCAGTCTCCCTCTGCTGGGATTAGCTAGCTGGTTTTCCTTACGCTGTTTTTATCGACAAGATCAAAAAATCTTTGGCCTGTTTTTAGAATCTGACTTGTGTCATCTTGTTTGGAAGGAGAACATATGTTTGTCCTAATGTATGTTTGTTCTTCCTCCTTTGAACTGTAAGCTCCTGGGACAGGCACTTTTTGTCATCCAGTATTCAGCCGGCACCAGCACAACCACCTTCATCAGAGCCTCTCTCCATTCCTGGCACACACCCAGGAACCCCAGGCTACTCTGTTCGCTTCTGCAATTCTTCACCACTGGAAAAAGGCTCAACTCCAGGCAGCTAGAACCTGATCAGGAAAGACCGCCAGGAAGGTCAGCCCAGGGTGTCTCCGGAGATGTCTGGCTGAGATGTGGGACTGAGTTTCCTGCTGTGCCCTTCTCTCTCGATTTGCACTCATGCACAAGACACGTTTCCCGATATAACGCCCGGCCACATTTTTTCCCATTTCTGTTATTTACAAACAATAGTGCACGTGGTCCACACAGGATTGACTGACTGAAGCCTCACTTAAAGTGTGTATTCAAAAGCAGAAATATAAATTTCTGCCATGTAGCCAAGCTGACCACAAACAGCAGAACAGACCCTACCCCATTGCTCTGCCATTACGCCAGTGACAGTGATTCCAGTAACAGCTTTGCTATTCCCAGTTCATTCTGGCTTCAACTCCACAGCAGTCACATTTTCTAGCCTTCCTTTTTCTTTACAATTCCCTTCTCTGTGACCTTCTTCCAGCCCAAGGAAGAAGGAGTCATTTTTTTTGTATTCTATCAGGATGCCAGGATATCCCATATTGTTAGTAATTACTATTATTAATCATCTGTAATTTTAGAAGTACAGATGGTTTGCTTAGCAAGTACAAAACATGGAATTGGTTGGGACAGTAGGAGGTAGGTACTTTGCAAACATCTCTACTCATAGTTCTTATCATGGTTAATTCTTCAGAGTAGCTTCTCAACAACACCGCAATCACTGCTTTTTAAAATTTATTATTTAATTTGCCAATTTGCTTGACTCCAACTTGATCTCAGGATCAACTCCTCTTAGGGAAAATGCCACCACTGCCCTCTCCTGTCCTTTCCTTGTCTTCTGTTTTGATTCCTTCTTTTCCCAATTGTTCTTTAACTCTGGACCTACAATCTTCTTAGGGATGTGACACAGAAGAATTCCTAGGAAATGTTATGTGCGCTTTTCTTTGTCACGTCTAGAAGGCCGCAAGACATAAATTGTCTACTTTTTGCACTTGTTTGTATGTCACCCAGCACAAGAGGTCTTGGCAGGGGCACTGACTACCAGCACAACGTCACATGCACTCTTGTGGCTGTAGCACCACCTGTGTACTTTCCAGCTCTCACTTCTCACTACTGTTAAAATAAGTTTAATGATACAAAATTGGCAGCATTAGGTTGTTGGGTTTTGTGGCATTTCACACCAATATCTACTTCTAAAAGCCTCCGTACTAGATCGTGGAAGAACTTTGGGCAAGGCTGTGTATTTTCTGGAGCAAAAAGAGCATTCTAAGAGCATCGACAAGTTTTGGGTAACATCCTCTCTCCCACTGATCCTTGAAGATTTGCGCTGAATACTGATCAGTTTTGCTGAGAAATCTAAAAAGTTATGAAAGCTGCAATGGATATTGATAGCACAAAAATCTGAGAAATCGTAGGCTAAATATGCTATGAAATCAGAGGTGAGTGAACATGCAAGAAAATAGGCAGTGACTGCAAACACAACTAAGCACACAAACAGCTAATTTTGATACCTTGCATGGACAAAGTGCCTTAGATATGCAAAATCTGGGAATCACATATAAAACTAGACGCAGAGCTGTACACATGTACCACAGAGCATGTGCTGTGCCTGCCCAATGGCTGCTCTGGTGAAGGATAACCCTAAAAGTACAGAAGTCTCAGATTCAAAACTTCATCGAGAAGAGAAGTTGCTACGCAAAGACAGACTATTTGGAATAATTAGGAAAATATTAATAAGACATAATATGACCAAGGTCTCATTTTGTCCTGCATAAAAAGGAGAGATCTAGCATTTTAGTCTAGCCTTTATAAAATAGTTGAGAAATAGCAGATTCCACATTCCACTGCTATGACACTGACAGATAAAACGAGATATGGATGTGAAGAATGTATGTAAAGATACATTCCTCTGCCTCTGAAAGGCTGGGCAAAATAATGCAGATGTTACCTCATGCTAGGACCAGCTGGAGGTCAAGACATGCTCTAAACATCACACACTTTAAGAAGTCATTTCACCTGAAATGTACTAATGTAATTAAACAAAAAGCTATTTATGTTTATTCTCAATTTCATAAGCAGGAGTTACTAAAGAGGAAAAAATGTGGAGAGACTATTTCTGACCACATTAACACCAGAGCTCAATATACAGGCAGACGGAAGGCGGCAGCTAAATTCCTAGCTATGTTTCTGGGAATGGGAAGGATTCAGAGCACCACAGACAACATCTGGACCTGAAGTCCAGACATCTGGGCACAGTATTCATCCCTCACATACCAGCTCAGTTCCTATCGGTGTTACTTACTGGCTAGAAATTGCTGGGACTAGCAGAGACAAGGTCTTGCAGATCCAATGCACTTGCAGGATACTACCTCTGCTTTGCTAGGTACCAAATCGTCCTTCATTTGGAGAGGCAGCACTGGTCATATGGATCCCACTCCAGGTACAAGGGGGCCATGCATCACTTAGTAGTTAATAATGGCTGCAGGGGTAGCAGCAGTGAGGACAAGGACAAAAGCACAGGGAAGTCAGAGATTTAAGTCCCTGAGGCTACACAATACGTAAAAATACTTTCACATATAAAAATAACAGGATGATCCTACATGATGCAGCTGGACACCAACCTATCCTCTCTTCTATGGACTCAATAGGATTTTAAGTGAGAGATCAAGGAATGGAAATTTTTCCTTTTTCCCTAGTGAAGCTTGGTCATCCAGGTTTGGTCACATTGTAACAACATGAAAGTCCATGTCAAAGGCAATGTAATATTTTGTGACATTTTAAAGAAAAAACATAATTTGAAAGGAGGCCACTGTGTGACTAGGCCCAGATGAAGACAGAGCCATATGATACAATCCTGAAGTGCTACCTGCTCTCAGCACATTGCTTTTACATCACTAGGTGATATAGGCAAAGTGAAGGAAACACAACAGCGATTTTATATACAAACCTCTTCTTGCCTGACATTTGTATCTTGTAACATCTCTGTCACATCTCAGATCTTTGCATATGGCAATTTAGCTGTTTGCATAATGAGATGAAAACCTATAGTTTTGGGACAAAAAACCCCAACATTTTCAATATAAAATCAGCCAAGCTTATTGTCCCCCTCCTTAATTCTTGTAGTGACACCTAAGTCACTAGTTCACCATAAACATCACTAAGACGTCAGAAGTTAGACAAACTCCTGTCCCATCAGGGGTCCATGTAGCAAAATCAAGTTCTTCTTCAGCTACAGAAGGTGATCAGCTTCACAGGACATCCTGAAACTCCCAGCCACCCCAGCACAGCAGCCTCCAGCCCAACAGAAGTTTCTCTGAAACAGATCTATAGGTGCAAAGCGAGAAGGGAATATTATGGTCCTCTAATGTGATTTGGATACAGAGTCTGTAATTCTTCTTATCTTAGAAAGATATCTAACCTATAAATGTTCAAACCCTGGTGAAGCCAGTGCTGTCCCTGATAAACAACTGCGATGTTTCCTTACCTTCACTGCTAGCAAGTCATATATTAGTTGGTTATTTTAAAGATTATCATTGTTTCAGTTTTGCTTCTAGCATGAAATCTTGTCACTTCTTTCTTTGCACAACTGAAATGCCCAATTGCATGTCTTCCATTGCAAATATCTACACAGAGAGGTCAAGTAATTGCTGAAATCCTTCCCTTGAGATGAATTTAACTTCCAAAATTTGTTTACCAGCTACTGGATTGTTTTTGTCTTTTCAATCCCCCTTCCTCATTTTGGCGTCCTGCTCTGAGGAATCGGACATCACAACAAGCCACTGTGTTTAAATAACAGCATTATTGACACGGAATCATCTTCCTTTCTCTGGAGGTGTAATGGCTTTGTAAGCCATGAACAACTGTGTAACGTACGGTGACAGCACGGCTATTCAGCCTCCCCTGGTTCCCGATCCTGTGTTTAAATTATGTTGTTATGAGGAGTTTCTTTTTTTGTTCTTTTTTTCTTCTCAAACTTTTGTGTGTGTGTGTGTTCTATGAAAAGACGCGCCTCATGAAAAGCTAGAGGAGAACAATCTTCCCTTGGCTTCTCTCCAGTTCCTGGAGGTAAAAGCATGACAAGCAGCGTTATTCCATAAAACTGACAAATAATCTTTGCCAGATTTTTCCCAATTAGAGCCTATCAATCTTTACAATGAAGCCCTTTATTCGTCCATAAACAAAGTCCAATTATACCTCACTAGGAAAAAGGAGGGGCAGGTGCTGCTACCATCATAGTATGAGCACTAGTAAGATGAAAGGGCTTTGTTTTTAAACTGCCTTTTAACTCTTTGTATGCTGCAGCTGTTGCAATAATGCTAACTTAACCCTAGATAACTGACCAGAGAGTCACTGATGAACCTTGCTGATACCCATCAGCTGGAAGCACAGTGTACCCAATCATTTCCAGTGTGGTATTTTCCAAAGAGACTCTGGCTCCATACACAGTCAATATCTGTGCAAAAGACAACTGAAAACATGAGTGGGGCAGTTAGAAAGTTCTGTTGCTGCAGTCACCATCAAGTTCTTCATCAAAGTGACTCATCGCTGCCTTGAGGGTAGGTGTACTCTCCTAGATGTACTCCCTACCCTCCCTAACACGGCCGTTCTGGATGTCACAGGAAAGCTGGGGAAAGAGACTTCAGAAAGTAGCCGGGCTCCCAACTCCTGCTAAAAAGCATCTCCTTTTTCTATCATCCAAGGCAGGCCATTGGACTGCTCCAGAAAGGTATTTCTTATGCTCAAACATTATTATTCTGAGGTTATTTATTAAACACATTGTATCCAGACAGATTTGTATCCTAGCTGTCATATTTTATGCGTAATATTTATTTCCGTGAAGACAGTTCCATGTCGAAATTATTTTTCATGAAGGTACATAGTTACAAAACTTCTTGTGACTATGTTCTGTCACTGAACGTGATTCACCACTCTACCAGGGAGTGACTTCTGTCTCACTACAAGGCCATGACTCATTTGGTCTATGGTTTTTATTATCAGTCTTATTTTAGCAGCTTGGCTGTCCTCATTGGGCTTAGTTTGATCACAGATCTAATATGCTGGATAAGCATAACCTGTCACATAAACCAACCGTTCACCCTCATATTGGTGGTGGTGTATTTTATTTCAGCTTATTGAAAAATTACAAAAAATTGCATTTTTTCTCACTTTGTGTTTTCTATGTGTCACACTGGAACATGAAACATTACATTGCATGTGCTTTTAAAATACAGTTCTTTTCCCCTTTATATTCAGCAAGAAAGTTACTTCACTGCAAGTGGAAAGTGTTCAGTGTGTCTAAGGTGGCAGCTCACAGGTGGATATTACATACATCAAAATCAATGTTTCCTGAGTTACTATGGGACTACAGCAGATTTGCGTGCTAGCCCTCTACATCTGGAACCACACATCTGGGAGACAAAATTAAAACCAGAAGTCAAGCAACTTGTAGCTTCCCAGCTATGTAGCTAGAATTTCCAAAGTGACAGGATGTTGTGGTATCTCCCTGAAAGCTGTCCTCACCTTGCTGACGAATTACAGTTCCTCTAACTTTTGGCTACATGGCATCATGCCATCCCATGATGTCCAATAGCTTCACCAAGAGAATCACAGTAGGATAACCCAGCTTGGCTAATCACTGGTTTAGAATGTGCATGTTAAAACATATGGCATTTGTGGGACTGGGTTTCTCATTTTTAAGAAACTAAATGTAGATTATAATGAGCCAGGTACTTTACTGAGGCAAAGTAAAGGTGTCCTGACTCAAAAATGGCAATAAAATTACAAACATATAGCTGTTCCTACTGATAGGACTGGATTTCTGTTCCTACTAGGCTAGTAAAAGAAATACTATAAATGAAGTGGTGAGATGCAGGCAGCTCATATGTTGCTCATAGCATCATGGCAAGTTTATACACATTATCAGAGACTACAGGACTCGGCATTCTTTTTCTCATATTCTTTAATGATAAAAACTAGAAGAAAAAAGGAAATGGATCAATTGTGCATGTAATTAGTTACCTTAGCAAGGGTCTAATAGGCTGGGTTACCTAGTACAGAATCTGACTGCTCAAGACTGTTATAAAAATTGAGTTACTTAAGCACTGCAACTCTAACCAACACTGCTGTGACTGAGAAAGGTGTTACACTCCAGTACACCTCAGCAGGGCTCTGTGAAAGAGTTAGTGCAGCCCAGATTGCATTTGTCCAGGAAGTCAGGGGAAGCAAAGTTAGTGCTGGAACAGGAATGGAACATTTCGATAGTTTCATAATTTTGACAGTCTGCTTTGGAGCTTGAGCATTTTACAACAGGACTTTGAAATCTGGACCACAGAGAGAGCTTTGAGGTTAGAGTTAACTACAGTATCCCAGCTCTTGAAACTTCAAGCTTCTTAGATTTCGTATCTTTTTTATCAACAACACTGGCCCAGGAAGAAGCAATGGACTCAGATCACGTACCAGTGTGGACGTTAGGAGAGATGCAGGTTTATGAATGCTTCTATAATTTTGTACTGAATAATGACAAGACAGTTAGGAAAGTGTTGGACTGAAGTGTTGTACACTTCATGACATGATGTGTACACTGTAGAGTGTCACAGAAGAGCCTGTGAATAATTTCTACAGACATCCATAAGAAAACAGGATTTACAAAGAACCTTCTCATCCCCCCAGCACTCCAGGCAAGAGTAAGGCATTATTCAAAGAGGAAGCATACCCATAAAACAATCAAGAGATATTGGGTCTAATTCCTGCTTATGCCATAAACACTCAGTGTGACTTCGGAGAAATCATTTAGATCTAATTTTTATTCAGTTTGTTATGGAATTCTGTGAGAGCCAGTATCTGTTTGATTTGTTCTTAGTTTGTGTGTTATTTTCCCTTAAAAATAAGTGGCTGGGTCTGAAGAAATCCTGTGGAGGGAGTGAGAAATTGCTTCTTCCCTTGAGGAGAAATTGAGACTGGTCTGGGACAGAAGCTTCCAGACCAGAAGAGAGAACATGACAGATAAATGGGAGCAAGACAGTCACAGCAAGGAGCTACGAGCCTGCGGCTCCAACAGTGAGACTACTGAGAGAGATGATTGAGCAAGCACCCAGGGCTCAGAGGTGATGGGAAGAGACCAGAGGAGCCACTGCCCACGCAGTGGGCAGAGGGACTTGTTTATAAGTCCTTTTTATTTCTATTCTGTCTCAGCTAATTATTTGGAGTTTTCTTCATTTAAAAGGTTAAGTATTTTAATTTATATTCTAACACAACTTGGCTTTTTTGGATTTCTTTTGTTCCAGCTAGCCTGGGTCACTTGGTAACAAGTTCAAAGAAGTTGCTGCAATTTACAGAGTAACCAAGGATTCGTTAGTGCTTCAGTGATGGTTGAGATCTGCAGATGGAAAAGCCTGACTTCTCTGGCCTCTGCCTCCTTCTGCAGGAGTACAAACTCTGAATACTGTTCATTATGAGAAACATTGGTTTGTATCATGATCAGTGTCTTCAGTTTTCTTTTCTCTGCAACTGTTGATTATTGGTGCTGGTTTCAATTACTAAGAGGACATAAAAAACTTGCAACAAATTTCTGGCAGAACTGAGTCGACGCTAGGATGAGGGTCTGTGCAGGCTTTTTAAAGCCTTCTGCCATTGCTCTTTTTTCCCTTGTTCTTGATGCTGACCGATAGTTAGACCTCCACTAAAATGGCCTGGAGCATCCAAGCATGCCTGTCTTTTTGTGTGCCGTGATAGAAGGCACAGTGTTGAAAGACCTACCATAATTTTACATTGAAGCCACACAAAAAAATAAAGCGTTTGAAGACCAGTTCTCCAGCTGACATTAACAAGTATTTCTCCATGAATTTCAAGTAAATATGCATATTTAAGCTCTTTGATTCTACAATGGAATTCCAGTGTAACTGCTCATATAAAATAAAATCAGGATTTAGTAATTTTAGGAGAAATAATATAGGCTAGAAACAGAAGTTTTCCAAATGCATAAAATCAGACATGCTCACTGAAGTAATTTGCAGCATACAATGCCCTGCAAAACAGTCACATCAGTTTACAGATGATGATGTAACCTGAAGCATAAGATAGTTCACAATAACAAAGAGAGTTGATATTGTGCCTATGTCAATACTCCTAGAGGTGTTGGTCCAGCAAAGAAGAGAAATTAATTGAAAGGAGATGCTGACAGCAGAAAGCATCAGAGTAGAGTTTTTCAGAGGAAAAGGACAATTTGACAAGTTTTCATTGTGGATGCCAATGCCGAAAGAGTCATCACATATGAAATATTCAAAACAAAGAAAGGCCATATCTTGGCTATCCAAGGATAGTGCATTATCTGGAAAGAGCACTAGGACTACTGGTCAGCTACTATTATTAGATACTTCCTTTCACTGCGCTGCTTCTTTTTCTTTCCCCAGCTAGAATGTCACTCCAGCTACTACAAACTTCCTTGTCCCGAAACACAAACATCAAACAAACATGATTTCACTTGAAAATAAATATCATCATGATAAAAGAAATTTTTTACATTCACTTGTTCTAACTGTTCCAAGAAACACATTTGGTTTTCCTAAGTGTTCATGAAAAGAAAATCCCAATGGATTTCAACATGGACAAAGCTAATTTCTAATCAGAAGTAACTCAAAGTTTTAGGATGGCATCTAAGTGTTTCCATGTGCTTGAATCTCACTGAAGTGAACTATATATAACTGCATTCTTAAAATTAAGCACATGATGTAGTGCCGCCTTGAGCAGCTAAGTACACACTCTGGTACTTTCCTGAGTCAGGGCCAGAGTCAGTGGGATCTTCTGTCATGAACTGATTCATAAAAAGGCATGTACACATAACTGAACCTTCCCCATTAACACATCTGTCAGTAGTTATGAAAACCAGTGAATAACACTTTAGAACACCTGGACAAATAATCTTTCATAGTAAAACCCTCCAACTGTTTTCGCTTTTACACCACATACAGTTGTTTATTTTCTTTGGCACTGCCTTGCTTGAAGTGGAATCTTGCTATAAAGTAGGAGGATCACACTCTACTATGTTAGTTTTTTAATGACCTAGTGTCATGGCTAGGTTATTTCGGAACACAGAATGTTTTGGTTTGTGTCCTTGTAAATCAGCATGGGAAGCTATACGCCATGGGTAGTATATGGTGCAGGAATTAGCAAGACCTAAATTTAAGGTCCAAATCTGGTCCCATACAGCACTACTGTCACTGTTACTCACTGAAGCATTATTGCTTATCAAGATCCTGGTATAAATCCAGTGACAGATAGACTTAAAAAATTAATTTGGGTCCTTAATATCATCTAATAAGAGACAGAAGTAGGAGTGAAATTAGAATCACAATGTGTGTCACAAGTTTTATTAATTACAGAAGGTTAGGAAGAAGCTTTGTGGAAGATAAGGAGACTGCACGCTTCCTAGGCCGCATCTCTCTTTCACCACTTCTCTAACAGCTCAGCTCCAGTTGTCTGTACCAGAGTGTGTGTGTTGTGCGAGAGTGCGTTTGTGTGTGTTGGGCACAGAGAACAAGGCTGGCCTGAGTGCCCCCAGGGCCAGCACCTGGCTAAGCCCCCGGGAGGGGACCTTACCGGCCCAGGTGCAGAGTATGACAGCAGTGGCCTAACACTGTCTGACCTGAAAATGGTATGGAGTGAGAAAGGGGAGAAGGAAAGATGAGATCCGCCCCCTACCTCCAACAGCACTGAAAGCGAGCGGGTGAAAAAGTAGCTGCTTTTACACAAAGAACTGTCCTGTAAGACAGACACCTGGGGTCTTTGGAACTGGTAAAGAGACACTTTTCCTGTTGGGTAGGCAAGCGAGAAGTTGTGACCTGCTTCTATCGTCCCTCTTTCCCCCGTTCTTTCCCGCTTTCCCAACTATGGCCCAAGCATGGCAGACAGCAGCACACACCCTCAGCAAGACAGGCTGCAGGCAGACTCCGGGCACTGAGAAGCGGTGTCTGGGCAGGGGGATGGAACTAAATACTGTGAGTGAATCAGCTCTCATTTGGCAATGGCCGTGTTAGATCACGTTTCAGCCTCCTGATGTCCCTACGGGTTATTCCTTATATAATCTCCAGAACACTTTTCCTTAACTAGTTCGACGTTATTACACTGTTTCATTACTTGGACCGCAAGTACCTGAATAGTTTACTTGCACATCCTTCATCTGGAACTGTCAGACTCAACTATCTCTACTTCCTCCTTCATGTTTAAGCTATTCACATGTGACTGCCTCCCACTTCTTCTGAAGTTACTAGCCCAATTTTATGAGAATGAGATCTGTATTTTAACTAACCACGCAAGTCATCCTTTCTGTAGTTCCAGAGACATCATACAGATCACTTTGGGACTGTAATTTTTACTGCCATATTTTCCTTTAATATAGAAACATCTACATCTATTTCCTTTTCCCTTTTCAATTCTACTGTACCTTGTTCTGTCCGCCCTGGCTGAGGCTAATTGAGCCTTGTATCTTAATATTATTATTTATCATATATCACTCCTTATTCAGCGCATATTCTGATGAGACCAGGCCATCTTTGCTTTAGTAACTGGTATAGTTTTTGTACTGTTGTACATCTGTACATAATTGCCTTTTCTTGCTTGTCTGAGCAACTACGTGAGGGATCTAAGAGTTGAATGGAAATAACTATTACACTAGCTGTGTAACAGTATCCCTCAGAGAATGTTAGCCAAAAAAATCACGGTAGCTGAAGAGACACTGGACATCTCCCTGTCTGGGCCATGTGCCATGTCAGTTATTAATCATGTGTGCCAAACCATCATTCAGTTGTTTTCAGGAAAAATGATGTAAGGCCCAAGAATGCCACATGGCAATCAAGATTACGTTATTCCTTTAGTGTTCAGCGGGGGTGAGAGCTGCAAGTGATGTATTAATATACTATGTTGGAAAATCCTGATTTTCAGCAGAAAAAGATTGCAAAATCCTAAATTTGGTACTGACTCAGATTTTAAGCCAACTATAGCAGAGGAAGTCAGCATCCTTTAACAGATTAATGGATGCTGTGCTCTGCGGGAGACTGGATTGCTGTATCTTCTGTTGGTGCTTTAACAGTAATTTAGGCTATCACCTTCACACAGCTCTCAGTTGTACCCTGAGGATGAACTGTTTGTTACTGTCATTCTGTGTGCACAATACAAGCCTTAGACAATATGGTCTAAGCTAAACCCTACATCACTTCTACAAGGGAATTTTCTTACAAAGAACTTGAACTATCTGACTCTTTCTACCTGTGATAATGACACAATGAACTAACAGTGGAAGAAATTCTTAACTGAGGCAGATGGACAGTTAAGCTACCTAATATTCCTAAATAAATAAAACCATAGGTATTGCAAAAGGCCTCTGGAGGTTACGTCATCCAGTGTCCTGCTCAAAGCAGGACTATCATCAATGCTAGATCAGGTTGGCTGTGATTTTGTTTAGCTGAGTCTTGAAAACCTCCAAGGATGGAGACTGCAAGACCTCTCCAGATAACCTGTTCCTGAGTACCCTCTTGGTAAAAAAGTTTTTCCCATGTCCAGTGTGAACCTCCCAAGCTACTATTTGTGATCATCTCCTCTTGCTACATTGCCTGCCACTACAGAAGTAATTACATGTGTCATATTCACAACTCCCTTTCAAATAGTTTCAAGCTGCTGTGTGATCCCTCCCACCCCCCATCCTCTTTATCAGGTTCAGGTTTATAAATACTAAATAGCTTTGCAAGCACAGGGATGCCATCAGAGTGTCTTTTCTGTCCTTTGTACAAACAATCAGTATAATTCAAAATCTGAACACAATGATGAAATAAAACATGTGTTTTGTGGGATTAACATGTGAGCAGCATGACATATTGCCCCTAGGTACACATGTGGTCTGCGTTGTAAAGCATGATCAGCAGTTATAATCTCATCAGGCCTAACTCGGGCTTAGAGTAACAGAAGGTCACTTTCATTTGTTAAAATGATCTGTGGGAAGTTTCAGCTTTGACAGCACAGCATTTTCCAATCATACCTAGCCTCTGACCTAGGGACACAGTGCACCCTCTTCACATAATACATTCAGCCCACGGTCTTGGAGTCAGCCACAGCCAAAAAGGGGAGGTTGAGTCTGAGGTTGTCAGTGGCTGGTGTGACAGAAGCACCTCAGTTTCAACATGTTCTACCTGTAACACCTTGAAATACCATGTCCTGAGCAAGCTAGGAAACCTTGAGCAGAAGCTAGACCCACTATGATTTCAAAGTCAAGCAGAACTCCCCAGCACACCCAGAAGACCCATGGTCCCATATAAAGATCCTGTAAAAGTGGTATGAATAAGGACCAGCTCTTACTGTGCAAATTAGCGAATGAAACCATACTAGGGGCTGTTACTTCTTTCTGTCTGTCCATGTGATGCATTTGGTAAAGTGCATAGAGCCTGAGAGATGAGGAAGGCCATGAAAGCATTTCCTTTTTGTAGCTAAACTTACTGAGAAGCATTTCTGCATTCTTCACAGAAAGTATGTGCACAGTTCTCGCAGGCAAGTTGCTAAAACTCCACCACCACCACGCTTGCTTGATTTCCTACTCACTCCTTTTATTCAGCAAAGTTTCACACCAAATGCTGACAAAGAACCATCAAAGACCACAGAAAAGGAAAAGAGAAATCTTAATATCTCAAGCCCATTCACGCAGCATAGAAAGAACATCCTTTGAACCGCGCAAGGGGGCCGTGTAAGATGGTATCAGACACAGTCATTCTATTTTACGTGCAGTTTAATAATGAAACTAACTCAAAGTGTACATTGTGCTTACAAGAAAAGGCCGTTGCATTTTTAGTGCTGATGTGCTGAAGTTCTATTCTAATTTTGTTCAGGTGCTTTTTTAAGGACTGAACACTGTGAATACACTATGTAATCAGGCACTATAAAACACCGGCAGGTTAAAAAAAATCCTCACCAGCTGCCACAGTTGCTTGAAAATTGTTCTGTTTTCCCCAAAAAATTGTCATTTTCCTGCAGAACATAGTGCAGTAATCTCCTCCTCTAGCTTTCTATGCAATCCATATACACCTCGTAGCTTTATGAAATTCTTTTTCCAGTCTAGCAAGCACTGGGGTAGGACTGCTGGGTTCTGGCCACAGATCCTACCTTTGTCTTGCACATCACTATGAAAATACCATTAAAAATTCTGGCTCCTCAAATCTGCGAATAATTCTATAATGTGAGAAGCAAAATGAGAGTTAACTTCCAAAGAAATAACCTCAGAGAAGGCAGCTGCATCCTTCCATGTCTTCACAGGCATCTTATTATGGAATTAATTACATTCCAGGTTTTTACAGCACAAGTGACCTGAGCTGATATTTAGAATATTTGAATCTCTGTTCAGCAGCAGCACTATTAAAAGTAGCAGCATGAAAAGAACACGGCAGTCTCTGCATAGAAATAAGGAGTCTACTGTAATTTCAAATGCACAGACAAACTCTGTTAATGGTAGATACCAATTTCTCCACAGAAATACACTTCATGGCTTGCTTTCCAAAAAACCAAAACCTTCTTGATTAACTGCAAAATAAGCACTGGATAAAATTAAACCAACTACTGTTCATTCTTTTCTCTTTTCTCAAACACCTTTAAATATGGGCTTGATCCCCTTCCAAGGGAATGCGGAGACTGTCTGACAGGTGCTTTAACCTGGTACTCCTTATTGCCTGTCTGCTTCGCCTGAGAGAGCCACCTACACATCCTCCCTGCCAGCAGGTGCATAAGGAAGGTGTGTCTGAGTCCCAGCCATTGCTGTAATCCAGCACAAGCTTCACAGATGGAAATACCATCAGGGCAGTGAAACACCAGTGCTGTCAGCACACCAATTAAGCTGTCAGGATTCTAATGTCTACTGCTTTCTGCATATTCATTAACTGTTTAGTTTCTTCCTTGAATAAGACCTAGATTTTACTGTGAACTGTAAGAACACTACAGGAAACTTTACTA
Organism: Rhynochetos jubatus; assembly: GCA_027574665.1. Lineage (NCBI taxonomy): Eukaryota > Metazoa > Chordata > Aves > Eurypygiformes > Rhynochetidae > Rhynochetos > Rhynochetos jubatus. The sequence goes on along the minus strand of CM050665.1, from coordinate 9,573,464 downwards.
GCCTGGATAAAATAATTTTAATTTCAAGTGGCATTGCTTTCCCCTGTGCAGTCTGTTGTCACCTACTCCACATTTCACTTCTAGTATGGTATTCCACTTCTCCTGCGGTTTAACAGGCAAGGATACTTTTATCTCGTCCTTGCCAAACTTTACAGTCAAACTGCTTTCTGATCTAGATCTGGAGAATGACCAAACAGGAGAAAACAAACAGACCTATATAAGGGGAGAGCATAAATTTAATATACATTTAACATGCTGCCATCCTAAGTGAAGGTTACAGGCCAGTCTTGGATCATGATCCATTTTATTAGGTGCTCTACAAATCCCCAAAAAAGTTTTCTGTCTCAAAAGAGTTTGTGACATAAACCAAAGCATCCAGCATACGGTCTCTGCATGGCCCACACAGGTAATTCATCTTTGGGAGAAGCTGTGGGTGGGAATTTCTCTGGCAGCCTCTTCCGAGACACATAATTTTCCAGGTGCTTTCAGTCCTCAGCCGGAGATGGGTGCACTCACTAAAGGCACAAGGGTAGTGCACTTGCTCTGCAAACACATGCCCAGTAAATCTGGCACTTCAGACATACCACCAGCTTAGTAAGTCTCCTGACCATAGGGAATGTCATATGATAGCAAAGCCATGGGACAGAGCCTGGCTTTGCCACCAGAATAAGTCCGTAGATCTGTGACCAGAAAACCCTGAGCTTTAGCTCCCCAGTGAGCTAGAAGTGGTGGCATCTAAGGGAAGACGCAGATCATAGTGAGGCCAATAGAATCAAAGGTGCAACCATTGCTAAGTTGCTAAGATACCTGAAAAGTTGCTAAGAAGTCTGAAAAGGAAACATTCATTTTTGCTTTACATAAGAAACCCCTTAAATCTCAGGGGTTTGGTTTTGGTTTTGGTTTTTTTTCTAATTATTTGGACCAAAATGTCCATTTAGAGATGAAATGTCAGCTCTGCAATTATAAGTGATGCATACACAGCCACGAGGGGGGAGAAGGAGGCTGTGTAAGAGGAATAAAAGAAGAGGAAGGGTGAACAAGACCATCCTATGCAAGTGCATAATTACGACATCAGGAAATGGAAAGGGCTAGCAGTTCGGTCTTCCTGGCGAAGGAAAGTGGTGCAAGTTCCATTAAAACACACTGCTCGGTATCAAGTAAAGTAGGAGGTACTTGTATTTTGTACCCCCCAGCTGAGAAGTGGAATGAAGGGATTGTACAGTCCAGAGGAAGATAAACACACAAAAGCAAACACTCCCCTCTTAACTCTCTCGCTCTCTGTCAACTAGAAGGTTCCGTGAAATGCTTCTGTCAGCAAGTCTTTCAGATAAATACACAGTTTAAGCTAGAGTCTGATTCAACAAGATTTATACTAGTAAGTATTCATTATTACACTTCTGTAACAGATCAAGTGAATGCCTTTCATTCTGGAAATACTTTATACCAAAAGGTGAAAGCACCGAAGTAGATCCTCAGCTAGAGCGAGAAAACATTGCTGCAGTGGAGTTAACAGAGCTAGACCGCTTGACTGGTGGAAAATTTGGCCACAGCAAAGCTACAGTTGAACAATAGGAAGATTCATTTTTTATGCAAGCTATGAGAGGACGAAGATCGTTATCTTTTTCTAATAGATATAAGCAATATTTAAGGATCCCTTTGCAAAATGAAACAGGCTGATGAGTTATTCTAGGGAGCTGGAACAGACTTCATGTCTGTGATCTCTGACCCTCACTTTCACTGCCTTCACTTCGCTTAAAATACATACATATATTTAACATTTTTATGTGTACATCAGTCAAATGCTAAGGAAAACTATGAAGGTTTAGCTTCACTGCATGAGAGCAAGATACCATCAAAAGAACTGAATGAAGAATACTGACTTGTCTGGTTTTGTAATTCTCTACTGTAAATTTTGCTGAAATTTTTCAAGAATATTTTTTTTTTCTTCTCTATTGCTGGAAACTAAAGATGTTAAAGATAACTGTGCATCTTATGCAAGTGAAGGGGTCTATGCAGAAAAGGGAACTCTGATAATCCCAGGGTTCCAGCCAGACTCATCAATCCTGGAAAGTGACCTTTCTCTAATTCTTTCACAAAAAAACTGCTGCAAAATATTTTCAAGACAAAGGTCTCTTTTTTTTTTTCTCTATCCAGGCCCAAATAATATGTTACACCAGGGTAGGCTTTTAGCTTATGGTGAAAAAGACTCCACATCTTTCATAAATGTAAGTGACAAAGCACCGTGCCTGTTACAAGACCAGGCTCTAAGTGCTAAAGAAATGATGCTGCTACTATCCAGCCTGGCTCTTTGTGCAATTCATTTAAAGGTTGTTTTCCAAGTACTTTTTGGGCCATTACTGTAAATGGTGAGGAATTCATTAGAGCATAAATTCTTATATGCAGTTGCTGAATTTTGGGTTTAGCTGTAACTAATTGTAATCAGCTGAACAAGACAAAACCAGTCTATAATGCAAAACAGAGCCTGACAATGAGGGAACAGGCAATAGGGTCAAGCAAGTATACAACCAGTGTGAAACTGAAAACTTCTGCCAGACAAAATGAGTTAAAAAAGGGTTAAACAGCAAAGGAAATGTTGACAAGACTCACACCAAACCTGGGGGTGAGGGAAAACTGCTCAGATTTTTGCTGCAGATTTTACTTCAGTGTTCCGTACAAATTTCCTGTCAAGGGCTGTTAAAAGCATTCTTAGAAAGCAACAAACGCAACAGCTAACAAGTAAAGGCCTAACAATATAATTGGGGTCTAAGATTTGCTTTCACCTGAATTACTTGCCCTCCAGTGAAAGGTTGAAGAAAGCCGCTATTTTCTGTGCCACATGCTATGCAAAACATGATTCCCTGCCTGCAAACCTAGCTGGTTCTTCACACGGAGAGAAATGTTTCTAGAGGTCCTGCCTCTGTCCTGTGCCAGTTCTATCCATGTGCCAACTGGCTAAGTTCCCCGTGTCTCCTTCAAACTCTTCCCTACAACATGTGCTCTGCCCTTCAAATTCACGTGAGTTGCTACATCTTCCCTTTTAAGAAATGACATTGTTTGGATTTTGGTTGAAGTGCTGGCTGCTCAGAAAAGCAGAGGTTAGGAGTACGCAGTCTGTCATAAAATCATTCCCGTGGTAATGTGGGGTCGCATCTTACAAATCTGGTGCTCTCCAAACCAGCCTCTTCCCTGTTTCTGTAGCTGGTATTGATTCAGGATGTGTTTCTACTCTTACCACTTCCTCCATCCTGTTTTGTATGGTCCAACTGGTCCTCTCCTGCTGGTTGTTCGCATCATCTTTACCAAAAGGTTTGCTGACGGTAGGAGACCTTTCAGCATTCTCTCTGGTCACACCTACGTGGCCTGCCTGTCTGCTACGATTTAGCAGGCTGCCCCACATGAGAAACCTACTTGCTTCTCTGACAATCAGCCTTTTTCTCCCGGTGCCTCCTGCCACTCCCAGTGCTCCTGTATTGTGACAAAGGGATTCCTTCACCTCTGCTCTACTTTCATCATTAATCTCTTGGATATATTTACTGTTGACTCAGCCTTATATTTACCTTATTGAACATGGAGATCTGTTTCTAAATTCAGACTTCCCCTCTAGCTGTTTTTCTCCCTTAAAACTCCTTTTCTCCACAAACACTTGCAGGAACTCCCAATAACTAGGCTCTCTGATTTCATGCAGAGCATTTTCCAATGTTGCATTGCCATCAAACTTACTGTTTGCACAGTCAAAGGCAATAGATGTGTACGTCAACACCATAAACTTCAGGTGATAACATCTTTTTCTTTTCACAGGTTTCTTATCATCACACGGTATTTGTCTACCAACCTCAGAACGGCTTTATTGTGAACCCCCCCGCCCGTCACATTTCTTCAGTCTGGTGTATGTTTATTGTGCTGCTGGGATTGCATTGCAGCTGGCTCTGTATCACACTCCAATCACACCGATTGATTATAAAGACATAGTGCAAACGTAGGAATCATACCACTGGCACCTTTGGGTCGTGTATTCACTGGCAGGACCTCGGATTCGGTAAAACTATTTTGCAGATAGCTGCTTCATGATGGGAAATTCCTGGATTCTAGGTCATTGTGCCTGTTGCAATGCTGCTTTATTTCAGGTGAGGCTGCTGTGGCACTGGGACATAATATGATGTCATATGATGATATTCCAAAGATTTTGCATCGCTGCTGATGAAACAGACATTCATATTGCCACCTTCTAGGCCATTTTCTGTGGTGCACATGCAAAGCCACAATGGATGCTATAGGATGAAGCCTGTAGAAGTCCTGGGCGTCAGAAAGAGTGGAACATATAGGACACCAAATATGTTTGCAGTAGGAGGCCAAATCCTGACTGCAGTAAGATTCACCGAGACCAAATCTTACACATGGAGCTGAAATATCCATACTGAATTGTCTCAGGATTTGGCTGCAATCACACACTAAGGCAAACAACGGAACAGGAGTCTGAAGCTGAATGTTTTGAACTCTGGAAGACAGATGAGCTGAAAGGTGGGTGTGTAACTAAATTTAATGTCACTACTGGGGAACTGCTGCAGAAGGCTGGAAGTGGGCACGTGGCTGCCAACTCCATAATGGCAGTGTAAGCTACCTCTCGTGAGCTCAATCACAGGAACATGTGAACATTCTTACTCTGCCCCAAGTAAAACACATGTGTTGAAGCCACCAGGACAGCGGTTGGGGACCACAGGTATTCTTTCTCTTGTTAAGTATGGATTACTCTCAGTCTTTGAAGGTAATGTACCAGTGCATTTAACCAGTCCCTAATGGATACCATGTCGTTTGGCCAGCATTAAGGAAGCCTCCATTCTGGCTTTCTCTAATGAGAAACAGATCAGCCCTAATCATTAAAAATAAACAAACTAGGATCACAATTAAATTTAAATAGGATGTCTTACAGCACAATCGCAAGCATCGGTTCAGGGGGAGGTACGAGGGGAAGGAAAATTCAGGGGGAAGTGTGAGGAGGATGAGGAGAAACAAAAAAACAAAACTGAAAAGCCAAATCTGAAGAGGTTTTTTTTGCAACAGCAATTTATAGGCATAAATTCTAGTTAATGAGAGCCACAGAAAGCCCCAAGGAAAGGCTAAGGCAAATCCAACAGGTTACAACAGAATGGGGAAAAATTCATAGAATGTAGTGTGTCTGGTCTGTCTTTTGATTACATTTGCTGTTCTTGTTGTTTGCATCAGCTTATTTTTAATTGCAGGTTGCTGTGTTACTGCGGCTTCAACGTGATTTCCCACAAACCAGGATTTCACCTAAAAGGCTTTTTAGCCACGCGAAGCATAAGGTATTCTATTATAGAAGACGGGAAAGGAACTACACAATTTTAAGGAAATGTTCTTTCAGTAATTAAGGACAAATTAACTATAATTGGGGTGTATGTAAACGACATGTTAAATTATATAAATCTAAACTGTAGGAACCCACATGTATAATAAGGAAGCTGTAGCAGAGATCAAAGCTTAGAGCGCTGGGAACTGTGTGTGTAGATATCTGTAGATACGTGCATATACAGATATGCATAGATACATAGACCATACATATTTGAGCACATATCTGATGATGCTTTGGAAAGCTATGCTGCTTTTTATCCTTCTATATTGTCTTAAACGCTGTTTCAAGTTACCACAGTGCAAAGAGTAGGTCATACTGAAATATAGCACAGAATATTGCTCTGAACCTCTGTTGCTTGTGATGTCTTTTAATACCATCCTAAAGACAGTAAAGCAAAGAATTACACATTGAAGCAGTATGTCTACTTACACTCTCACCATTATTACAGGTGAATTTTCAGGAGTGATAGGAGCTACTGCAGTAACTGTCAAAAAACGATGCTCAGATTGCATGCAATTACGAGAATGATGCAAAAGTCAGGAAATCAGTTTTGTTCAGCTTGCAGTTTTGATCTATCTACCTTTTGATTTTTAAAATCCATCCCCTCACTCTTCCAAGTTTTGCATCACATTTCATATTGTCAGCCCCCCAAGAAATACAGAAGAAGACAATATTATTCTGCAGGTGCTTATTCACACTTCTGTCTACTTGTCAATCTCCAAATCAATCCTATATCCACATTTTCCCAGAATATCAGTTCTGCTGTATCCCATCAATGCTCCACTCTGTCTTGTTTGGTTCTATTTGTCCTCTCCACAGCAAGTGTTGCAATGAACACAAAAAGTCATCCCAGAAAGTCTCAGAAGTAGGGTAGAGGAGAAGTGAAATTGCCCTAGATTCTATTTTCCCTTTCTCTTTTTGTAAGAAAGTTTCCTAATAGATCAAAAAGATCTCAGTCCGTCTGTCCTTCCCAATAAGTGGAGAGTTTACCCCCAGGTATGTCCGATCTACTCCAGAGGGCACAAGCTTCTAACATGACAAGTTCTGACTAGGTCCAGTCAAATTCTGCCACTCACAAAACAAGAAAGTAAATCATGAACATTTACAGCAGTGCTGCCATTCCCTGTATGAGAACTCTGTGGACCATAAATGGCATTGCTGGAATCCCAAACTACCGTTTATATTCCAGATATTGAACATACAGAGCAACTCCAGAAATTTCAATATCAGTTTCTATTGGTGTAAATAAGTAACGCTTACAAGAATAAACATTAACTAAACAATATTAAAAATGATTTGCAACACATTCTGTGCTGACAAAAACCCAGCTAATTCACCAAAGAATGCAACCAGATGAAGCATGAAGACACAGTACACATATGACTCAAAGACGATGGAAACAAATCAGTCAAACGAATACTTGCCAGTAGCATTCACCCAGCTCTTGGCCAGATAACTCATGATTTCATCCTCAGTTTGGCAATATTTTAGTGTTTTTCTAAACATGATGCCCCGGAAATGTCCAGCCAGTTCTTGGACATAAACTACTCTACAGTTCAGATTCAGACATGGAAACAATCCTGCACAAGATCTGTTCAATATGTGATATACACAGCAGGAGCACATTTGCTTCTGCCAAGATGATGCATATTTTGCCTATCTACAGCCGTTCTCACAAACCATGTTCAACTCCTTTCTAAGCCACATGGCTAGCAAGTGACAGACTGGCCTCTTACATTTCATGTATTTCATACATTTCATATAAATAGAGAAACTAACAGAAACCCTCACTTTTTCCTTTAAAAATTCCAGTCATCTTGAATGAAGGGTAATACTTTAAGTCAATCTTAAACCGCCAGTTACAGAAGGTAAAGAACAATAATCCATTATTGCTATAATTATTGTAAGGCTTTGAATCCAATCAAAATGTGATAAGCCAGGCCATTCCAACTGGAGAAGGGGCCAGCTCACTGTATCTAATCCCTACAGTTGGCTACAATGCTCATGGCGCAAGAACAAGTCTTGGCACACGTGTCTCAGCTCCCCCGGCTGTTTTGCTCTCCATGCTACCAGCAGGTCCAGGCATGGGTTGTTTTTTTGTGTACAAAGGGTGGTATTGATGGAAACAAACAGTTCAGGCTTGTGGGACAAGTTCTTCAGGTGGCTTATGGGAAGGTGCTTGGGATTTTCCCTGTTCCTCTTCCTCCTCATTGTTAGAGCTGACTCCCTCGATCCTCAGCAGAATTTATGTTAGACTCAATCCATACCAGAAATGCTAATACTGTGCCAACGGGAATTTGGAGGTGGCTTGTGAGACTTGTTATTAGATCTTTATCAAAACATGCCTGATTTAGCAATTTAAAGTCAGATGCTCACTAAATAGGGTTTTCTCTTTCCCCTTGTTAGGATTTCTCTCATTGCAATTCTTTTAGCTGCAATTTCCTCAGATACAATTCATCCTCGCCTTAATGAAACTTCTGCATTATGCATTATTTGCACCTTTTAATTGTCTTGCTAGAAATTCCAACCTGAAGGTTTATTAGTTTACATTCGCAAGACTCAGAAAGGGCTATCCCAATTCTAGTCTGACCCCTTATATATCATGGGTCATTCGATAATGCCCAGTAACCATTTTAATGAGACAAGTAGTATCGTTTGGCTAGAGCAAGTCTTTCAGAAGGGTATCCAGTATTCCTCAGAAGAGATGTCATTGAGAATCTTCCTCTGTGTTTGACTGTTTGTTTCAGTGGTTTTGATAGTGACTGCTAAAATACCTTTCTTATACCTGAATGTCTGATTTCATCTTTTCTCTCAGTTCTTGTTATGCTTTAGTTTGCATTTTAAATATTGTACTACATAATCTTTTTTCCGGCCAAATTACATAAAGCTAAACCATTCACACCTTGGTCTTTTGGGTTTTTTTGATCCAAGAATAATTTCTGTAGCAGTTTTCTAAAATCCTCTTACAACATCAACAATTTTTCAAAATGTGGATTGCAGAACTAATTGCATATTCCATTCCCAGTGACATTTCTTTTGTACCATGTTTGGAATCCAGGGGAATAATATACTGTGAAGCAACAGAGGTAGTTGCACACCCGCCAGTCAGCTTTTGAGTATCAGCCTTTGTGCTGAGTGTCACAAGCAGCATGGAGCAGTAGGATAATCCACGTCTTCACATCTGGTCCAGTTAATTACAGTTGATACCATGTGCAGTTTGCCTGAACGCCCGCCACCGCTGTAGTTACAGCTCTTGTATAGAATCTTGCCCACACTTAAACACAAATATTGTCAGAAAGCAGTGGGAACACTTTTACTGGTGTGACCACAGAAAAATCTGTAAAAGCTTAAGGTGTGTGTAGGAATATCTGAAGGACACAAGAAGATCAGCCATCTGACCCCATAAATTAGATGACACTTGATATGCCAATAAAAGCAATTTTAAAAATAAAGCCCTTAGAGCATACATAGACTCGAACATGTCACACTTATTTTGTAACGGCTACGTGACCATACAAGGTCTTCCTTATCACCTGCATTTTCAATTATGAAATGATTCTTAATCACACAAATACAGCTCCTCGGTGGTGATGTTTGTTCACTGGGAGTTACTGTGCAGTTTTAGTATGACATCTTATATTCCAGTCCTACGAGACAATAGACCATGCCCTTTTTTTTTTTTTTTTTATTGTGGATAGGAGATGTCTAAGGTCAGGTCCTCTAAGGAGAGTTTGGCCTTTAATGTTTTTTGTTTCAGACTCTGATTCCAATTATAGTTGCAGTTCCACCCAACTTGAGTATTTTTTTGCAAAAAAAAAAAAGTTATGGGCTAAATTAATTTCTGGTTTGAATCAGTGGACATGTATTGGGATAAATTTGGCTCAGAGAAACAGTGATGGCAAAGAAGCTGAGCTACATGATTTACCATGCTAAATACAAAGGCTGGATCTAACTGCTTCTCTCAATCCTTTTTCTAGAAGCATAAAAGTAATCCTTTTTTTCTAGAAATGTGAAAGTAAGGCAACAACCAAGAGGACCGGCCTGGCAGAAGAAATAGAGCTCTATCAGAGATGTCACATGCTGAATGTCATACTCTTCATATCTGTTTTTTCTCTTTGAAATACATGTAGAGTATTGTTGTCCCTACCTTGATCCACAGCAGATTATGTTAAATTATCCATATTTCTAATTAGCAACATAAATAATTAAGCAACAGTACATGACAAGAAAATTACATTTGAAGCTACTGATGACATGCCTTTGGTAGTGTTGGCAGAAGCATATTATTGTGAAATGGAATTTAAAGTTGAAAAAACCCTGTGAGAAGAACTGGAGAGAGTACACAGTGTGTTCAGTGCCAGGTAGCACTGCCGCAAGTGTGAATTTCCTGACAGCCAGCCACAACGTCTCTGCTCCCATCAAGCAGGCGCATGCTGCTGTGTAATTCTGCAGAATCTGCTGAGCACACAACTGTGCCGCATCAAACGGTGTTCATATAGCAGCAATGAGCAGCCAGGGCCGAACCCTCTGCACATCCAGCCTCTTCTATGGCAAGCAAGACATGATCATTTATGTGACTATCCCAGTTCTACTGGAAGCAGGGTGGGCATTAAAATCCCACAGGTAACAGAGAACAATTTGGGATGATTCTGTGGTTGTAAAGTCTGAGAGAAGTAAGGTGTTTGGAGAATTTAGGAATTATTCTAGCTCACTAGCAGTGAGGATAGGCAGGTAAGAGACACAGAATGTTGCTGAAGCCTTAAGAAGGAAGCAATGTTGCTATGCTGATGGATGATCATTAGGACCAGAAGGGCTGTCCGTGCCACTCAGCCCAATTCCCTGTGGCTGGAGGCCACCATGCCATGTAACACTCTTCATTTACATACCAAAATCCATCTTAAAGTCACTGAAGCCCTCTGCTTTCCTTGATTTTACAAGTAGTAGTTTCTCGTTTCATCTGGCCAATGGTTACACTTTTTTTTCTATTTCAAGTCTAAATTTATTTTTATCCAAACTATCTTAGTTGCTTTTAAGCCAGGTTTTCTTTCTCCTTCCTAGTGTTTATTCCCTGAAGCATTTACAGAAAACAACAATCATCTGCCCCAACCTCAACTCTGACAGATGAAGGACCCTTTTTTAGACACCTTCTGTAATTCAGGTGCTCATCCTTTCTTTGCACCTCCTCATCCGCTATGCACGGGTAGCCAGAAGCACACACGGCATTCGGTATGTGCTTCTGTTAAGCCACTTCACAACACTTTTAATATGTCATTAGGTCCACTGAACACTCTTCTGTTTTCCCAGAACATCACAGAACTGTTTTTTCTGTTTTCATAGTCAGATGTATATCCCCCATCAAAAACCTGACATTTTGAACTGGGAAACTAGTCGTTGACCTGCTTTTTTCCTATAAAAGTGAATCAATTCATTGCTGCTCAATACCAAATAACATATACAATTCTTCTTTAATATAGATCTGACATATAATCCCTATTTATTCAACAACTATGTTGGAAAAGTAAATGTTTTGAATTCCAAGAACAACTGGGTTGTAATGCTGTTTGCAGCACTTACTCTTCAATCTACATTGAAAAAATGAATATCTCAGTGTCTCCAATTACAATACAAAAAACCACAATGCAAAATTCACTTTCCCCACCATATTTATCTGATTCTTTTCATCCCCTGCATTAATCTGGCTATCCAAAATTGTGATTTGACTCTTTAGAGCCATACCACATCTTCTCCATGTTCCTCTCTGGCAGCTTTTGTGTAGTTCATTTTAGATTACATGCTATTTTGAGGTGATAAGCAAGGTGACTAGAGAGGTGGTAAGCACTGTATATACAGATATATATGGCTCCTTTGTTGCCTGCTCAGACCCACACGATGGATTCTTTTTTAGAGTGTAATCACAGACTAAGCTGAATGAAGACTAATGGATATGGGGCAGATGAGAGACTTTTTCCCTAAAGTAAATACTGCACTGGTTTCTCATCATAGTGTTACAGTTATACTATATCCCAGGGTAACTGGATATACTGGCTGCACTGTGGGTCACGATGAGCCCTGTAGTGAGACATTACCACACACACATAGTGCTTGCCCCAGAGAGCTCAAAATCTAGAAGAGTGCATGAAGTCTGAGAGGCAGATGTAGAGCGAGTGTTTGTTTCAGAAAGTTCTGTTCTAAGCCACAAGGCCACATTGTAAATAAACAGTGAGGACAAGCCAAGGCCATCATTACATGAGTAAAAGTGTATAGAATTGGGTATTTCTACTCATGACCTTACATAACACCACCCCAAAGGAAAAAAACCCCAAAAGCCTTTTAACAGACAAGAGAGCAAGCGCTGCTGCTACTATTCAGCAGGGCAGTGGACAATTACCCACTGTATGGTAGTCCTGCTTTTAATCAACAGATGTCGTATGAACGCTGGCTACAATGTTATTCCACTCCCCAAACCGTAATGTATGTTGATCATCTATCTGTGGTCAGCAGATGGTACAACACTGTCCTGCCTCCTCGACCCAGAGGGATGATTCAGCAAAGGAGGGTGTCTGCAAGATGCTACACTGCATATTGTGCTTTCCTCTCCTATGAACATGTCTCTCTGAGGCTTTCAAATAGCAGGAAAAGCTTAATTAATCTATTCTCTGCAATGGTCTGAAAAGCAAGGCAGAGAGATTAGTCAAGGGCCTGACACAGCCCTGCAGAATGCTCTGTGTCAGGGTTCCCAGTGGGGGACAGCAGCCTCATGGTGATCTGTGTGACAGCCATAGCCCAAACCCGGGGTAAACAGCAGCCGTACGACTGTCCAAAGACATGATGTATGTCATCCAGCACTGGAATATGGCCCGTTTACATGGCACATACAGTATCACATCACGCTATCGAACCGTTTCAGTAGTTTTTGGTGAAAAAGAAAAGGATATTATTTCCTTACGGGAAAGAACAGCTCAGGAACTGCAGCCCACCTAAAACTACTTCATAAGCAAGTGCCTCTGACACAAACACCTTCAGGTATCCAGTACTTTCCACCTTTGTACGTTCATCTGCTCCAAATAATCTCTTCCACCAAATGTGCAAAACTGTATTCATCCCACAGGGATAAAAGTAAAGCAGCAAATGCTTCAGGACACCGGATATGTTCCTTTTACTTACCTGTTGCAAGGCAGAAAAAACAGACCAGGCATGAGATGAGAATGGAGGAAAGGAGTTCCTACAACCCACTGTAAACCCCTGGTTAGACTGAAGAATTCTGGTTGCTCTCAGGTGAGAGGGGCTCAAAATGTTGCAGTGTTTGTTATTTCGGAAAGACAGAGCCAGGCACTGCTGTCATGCAGATTACACGGATAACCTCAGCTGTTCATGGGAAGGTCTAGTTCCAGAATCACTGGAAGCTAGGCTTAGAAGAAAGATCAAAAAATCAAGTAAAGTGTTAAGATGGGCCCGCTTCCCATTGACTATCATGTTGAGAGAGGTTGCAAAGAGACAAGCTCATTCCAGCTGCTGGGGTGCCTGATGTTGAGCCTGGGTATTTACCATTACTACACCACAGCAACCTCTGGGAGATGTTTCTTTTTGCTTTGCCTCCCCCTTCCCACCTCCAACAAATTTCCTCTTTTTGACAGAGAACACAGTATCACAGCTTTCCAAGAGTTAATGATTTACATTAAATAAACAAGAGCACGTCACTGAAAATCTTATCCACAGACCTAAAAATGCCATGCACATGTCAGATTGTTGCATGGTTTGGGGAATAAGAGATCGGCTGAATGTTTTGGGCTTTTGCCATCAACTGTGACCTGAGACAGATGTCACATCTAGCTGTCAGAGTACAGAGTACTTGTGTGATACACAGTCTTCTGGGACAAGCTACAAGACTTGACATTTTCTGTGCTATTCTGCTACCCTTAGTAGCCCTTGCCCAGCTTAAGGAGTGGCCAAGGGAGTGCACTTCATTCTATTACGGCCAACTAATTAGTAAATCTCATTTCCTGAACCAAATGACAATGAATGTTTCATTTTCAAATCATTATCCTTTAAACAAGTTTCACTTAGCATTTACTCTGATCATCCTAATTAAAACGATGTTAAAGACCTTTGCAATTGGTCTGAAGCTAAGTATAAGGGGAATCTGAATCTAAGCCTCAGATCCAGACACTCCAAGCTTCAGTGATGTTTCACTAACTCAGATATATGTGAGGTTTAATCTTCTTTCTTCATTAATGCTCTCTATCAACAACACATAGATTGAAACTAATGGTAACAAAACCAACTCAGCTGTGATTCTGCATGTGCACGCTGGCCAGAAATTTTTTTCTCCATTTTATCTGGGGTTTCCATAATATGATGATAACACAAATAATATGGAATAGATATCTACATAAAGAAAACTGCAAGTTTCCATAGTTTCTACTTTCATTCCACTCTTCAAAGGTGTTTGTCACATAGGTTCATAAAGGTTAGAGTCAATTTGAGTTGGTTTTCAATCTGCATCGGCTGTAAGGTTCAGGCAAAACTGTTATCATGAACCTGTGGCTTCCTTTGGTACTATCGACTGCTTGTCAGCACACAAAACTCACAAGCCAACAAATGTCATTTATTTACCTAAGAGGTGGCCTCCAAAGGGGGACATCAGCGCATATGCACACGCATGTACCTAGATTACGGTGAAACTATGTGGTTATGTTTAGTGGAAGCTGACTCCTAGTATCACAAGCCTACACTGCACCTCTCTAGTACAAAGTTTCTGTGTTGATACTGACGTATTTTTAGATTTTAGCCCATGGAAACATCTGGCTTCTGAACAGATGTAGCCTCAAGATTTACAATTTTACATCAACACAATACAAATTTGAAAGATTTCTCTATTGGTTTTACATGGCTTCACCATTCTGTTTTATTCTCTTCAGCTTTTCATAATGAATCCTTAACCCCAGTATAAGAAAATGCAGCCAGATAAACAGCTGGAAGTCAGTATTAGCTGTCACAAATTAAGTAAACAGAAATATTTGTAAACACATGTAAGCAGTCTTGAAAAGCCAGCTCAGATTGTCTGTATATCTCATATATCAGTCTATCTTGGATAGTGAAATAAACACTTTACAGAAAGTCAGTTAGCCAATCTACCAACAAGAACAAACCAAACAAACCAACCCACACATAGAGGGCAAAAGACAGCTAAAAGGTTTTAATTTGCCAGGAATAGCAATCCGTTTAAGTTGCTTGCCTTTCCATCTGGAGCCAGTTTTACCTTGGTTCACCTTGCTCTGACATTTTTGGTTCCATCCCCAAATTGTTTCTAGACAGTTTTCCTTGAAATCTTGTTTTATGTCAAATCTATTTATATTAAATGACACTGAGCTTCTAGCTGTTTGTGATTTTACTGTTGAGTCTCAAAACCCAAGAATACTCATCTCTGAACCTTACTGAATTTATATATATTCATTTACATGTTATTCATTTACAACATCTGAAGAATGTCTACGTTCCCAAAGCAGGTATCCCGCTTGCTTTGCTGGCTTTGTGCAAGTGCTGCCCTTTGATGACTGGCTGTAATGCACACAGCCTTTCCTGTATGTGGTCAGCTTCTAAACAAGAGAAAGTCCACGTTCACCAGGACATTTTTGATGGCTATCATTTTTATCACTAGTAGGATAAAGAGTTACCATGAAAACAGACTAATTATTGGGAAGACTCATTTCCTGTGGTAACTTATCACAGAGCCTGTAAATGTGTTATACACTGCAGAACTGTTGTCCTCTGGACAGGAACAGCTGAGTATCACTCCAATCTGGAAGGTCACGCACATGGCAGGATAAAAGGTTCCTTCAGGATGCAGAAATAAACCATCAATTCAGTGCAGCTGCCAACTGAATCAGGTGACTAAAGCTTGATTCATTGTGCATTTGATATGGATTAACACACACAAACAGAAAATGAGTTTGACTTCCCTGTCAGCTGTAACTGCCTTTATTTCTCTGTCTTGCACTTGTGAAAGGTGCTAGGCAGATCAGTGCCTTCCACTCATTCTTGGCACCAGACAAGATGTAACTCATTACATCGATCTGCACAACTAGACTGCAGTTAGAGGAACCCCTTCTAGATGTTTCTAAGCATATTAGCAGGTCAAAAGGGCATGGTGCAGTTACTTAACCCGATCTACCACATACAGTAAGTTACTGGACTTCTTTGAGTTAATTCCTCCATCAGTAACTGCAATTGAGGTTGAATATGTCTATTTCAGAAAAATATGGCTAGAACCGTGTAGGTAAAAAATCTAATAAAATGCTTGGTATTTGAACTGCTTTTTGAACTGTTAAAAATGTTTCTTATCACTCCCTGAATGTCTGACTTCAGATCCCAGTACTGATCGTATTATGTATCATACTGTACAGTGAGGGGCCCTAAATCAGATCTGGTCTGGTTTGGGATATGTGAAATAAATTAAGCTCTTTGAATTTCTCCTTTAGGACACTTTAGTTCTTCTCTTAGCTCCTTCTGAATTCTCTGATCGTTTTCAATCTAGAGTTAGAATAAGAATGCTGATTTTATAATACAGACACCTTTAGCCTCTAGGAAGAGAAATGAGACCAACCGTCTCATTCCTGGAGGCTACACAGTACCTGTTCAATGAAGACTACCTTTTAGGTAGGAAGTGCCAGTTGGATTAGAACTGATAAGATACATAGAAAAAAGCTCCCTAGTCCATTATCAAGACTACGGAGCCAGTTGTTCACCACCAAACATTTTACATGTACTCTGTGAAGATCTTTTCCTTCCTAAAACTCGCTTTAGAAAATTCATATTGATGAACTGAAACAACTGAAATTGCAATGGACACGTTTGTGAGCTGACCATAAAGCTGTCTTTAATTGAGAAAATGGTTGAACTCCAAATCCAGGGCATACTCTTTGCATCTGAGACAGACGAGAGAAACAGTTTTAAAGCCACATGCCTCTTAGGACAGATCAGCATTTCACTGGAAAGAGCAATCTAGTGTTTCCTTCCTTTGTTCTAATTTCAAACCAGAGCAACACTAAAAAACCCCACCTGACATGTAGCTCCTCCACTGAGGTCATTATGACAGTCTGTACCTATTTCTGACTTGAAAGGATGTCACACGTACTCCCTAGTGAACAGGAAACTGCGTGAATGCTTCTCGTGGTTTTGGGTTTCAGATCACACTAGTGGCAATATAGCAAAGACATGTTGCTTTTACATTACTTGGGGTTTCATAATTTTATTTTTTTCAAGTCAATGTCCTATTTTCTATAGCAGGGCAACTAACCAACTCTATAGAATTTCTGCACTGCAGTCAGACACAATTACAACATGAGTGAGCAATAGCAATGGGAAAGTAGAGGCAAGAAATTCGATACAAGTCATCATTTGCATACATCCACCAAGTTCCATCCATCCATCCACCAATGTGCTTAGTCAATCTTTCGCAAAGTTTATGCTGCCATTCCATCACTGTTATTGTTTAAAAGTAGCTTAACCATGCCTGTACATGTTGCATTCAGGCCAATGATTTAGTGTAGACATACCCTTGGGGCTTGTTTGAATTAGGATCTCAGTCATGATTATAGATGAGTAAAGTCCAAGCACTGAGTGTAGACGTGACCTAAAATCATGCAGTGCTGGCTTAAATTGCTGCAGTTATCCTGATAGCAGCTTGTAAAATTTGGATCTGGTCACAGAGCATATGGGACTTAGTGGCTGCTAAAGCCAATTGCAAAGTGGCCTGAGCAGATACTAAGGTTAAGCCAGCTAAATATGAGTGGTTACAGGGGGAGTTTATTTGGAATAAGAACCACTGTCTTAGTGCTAACAAACTGACTGAATTTTTTTGCTAGAAATAACTCCAGGCAATATATTTGGCAGCAGATTACTACTCTGCATTTTCTCATTTTCAGAATAAAATTGCAAAAGTGCATCACCATCACATCCTTCCTTCTTTGCTCATAATTCAGTGAAAGAACACTCACTAGTCCTGCCATGTACAGCTCATTAGCTTTGTCACTTATGATGCCTTCACCAGCCACGGCACACGTTCAGATTGCCTGCAACACATGAAGTGATTCGCCCTCTAGAGTGGCAGTCTCCAATAGAGAAGAAAATGCAGAGTATGAGGGTTTGGCAACGCTCCACATGACTGCACGCAAATCAGTGAAGAATGGACACTATACAGAACCTGATCTGTAGACAGCAAACACATACCCTGCTTGAATAAGGGCAGGAATTTTTGGCAAATAAGTAAGAAAAAGCAAAACCAGTTTAAAAGAAGGAATAAAGTACAACAAGAAAACCAGTAGTTAAGCCCCGAAGTACTAACTTCCTGTTTCAGTCACATTGTAAGATTTTCATGGGGCTGACTGCACCCTTCCCTATCTCATAGTTCCTCATTTCTCTACACTAAAAACTCACTCCTACGTTATCCTTTATTGCTACCTCCCTAAATCCCACATTCCTACCTTTCCAGTTCCATACTCCCTGTGTCTGAAGGCAGTTCCCTTCCCACAAAGAAAGCAGGAATTCTCAGGCTGTGAAGCTCACTGTGTCTGATGGCCACCACTTCCTTTAGAAGGTAGTTAATGCCCCTCAGCTAACATGCAGTTCAGCTTTTTCCATCTCTATAAATTTCATTTCACCACATAATGCTGCAGGTAGCTTCTGAACTCTGGACAGGGCCTTCACATATCTAAGTTGAGCACACAGGCTGAACACACTTCTCTGTGTTGAAAAGCTGAACAAGTATTCAAGTGCTCATAGCCCTGGTTCCACAACTGTCTGCACATTCAGGACAGCAAGTCTGTGTCTACTCAGTGGGATATCCCCAATATCCCTTCACAGTTATACTGTCAAATGAAGCTCCCTTTCTCATCATATGAACTTATTTACCACCCTCACCCTGAAATAACCAAGGAGTGAACCCCTACAAAAATTCACTGAATGTGTTTGGCCAAATGGTGCCTGGCCATGTCTAGGTACTCATAGCTCAGATAAATGTACTGATCTTAGAGCTACCACGGGTTTATCTTACTTGGTTATCTTAGTTATCTCTATGTCAGGATAAACCAGAGTCTAAAGAAAAGGCATTGATTCATCTTTCCAAGAAAAATGCAAATTGATCTCAGGTATATAAATCTCTTCAGTAGAATCTCACACAAATAAATTTTAGACATATCATCACTCACTCTGTGTAGTCCTGAATACAGTAACTATGAGGCTTCACTTCTGTGCAGAAGCAGCCCTCATTTCTCTCCAGTCCTTGGCCACTCATTCTCCCCCACACTATCTGTCTGAGAATGCATCTGTTTGTGCAGTGAACAAGTGAGGCAAACTGATCTAGCTTTAAAAAACGGGGGTGTTTTTTGTATTTTATTTAAGCTGGATCACTTTTTCTGATCTGATTCAAAATTCAGCTTCGTGCGCATCTGTGATGGCACGAGTGATAAAGCCATCTACACTGTGCAGGGACAAAAGGAAGACTGCAGCTGAAGACAAACCTCCAAGACTGCTAGCAAAGACTCCATCCCATGAAATCACATCCTGCCTGCATCGATGCTCAGAAAATATAGGATAAGTCCATGTTTTGCGCCAACTGCCCCAGCTCAGCCCATGGCTGGACCTTCTGCTTTAACACTCCTTAAGAACTTGCCACTCCTCCCAGCTGCTTGTTTCTGTCTTCGTGCTACCCCAGCTTGTGCCGGCATGGCTGCTTGTGCCTGAATGGATCAAAGAAGAAAGGGGCAACAAAGCAGTTACTGATCTGGGGCACCATTCCCTCAAGTCACTCCTGCAGTGGTTGGGGACATCAGAAGGGTAGGAACAAGTGACCAGGGCAGGGAACAGGAACAGGAGGCAGTGCTTTCTGAAGCTAACAGCGCTGCCAAAATGTTGTTCATGGTCACTGTATCTCCAGAGTAGTAGGAGAGCAAAGAGCAGCCAAGAACAAGTTTTCAGGAGCAGCGAAGGATTATAGTCAGCACAGAAAGAACTCTGTACAACAGACTCTATAGTTGATTTTCCATCACAGACTTCTTGTTCCTGTACAGGTGGCAGAGCAATAAAAGCACTGCCAGAGGTAGAATGAAGCATAAACCAGCTTCCCAGAACAAAACACTGTTTAATATACAATCCTTATGCAAATGTCTCCAGCTAACTACTCCAAGTTACATCCAGGGCTGTTCTGGATTCTGAATTTCAGGGAATTGAAACGGAGGTTAAATCTCCCCTACCTGCCAGTTGCAAACTCAGCATAACCGAGGATACAGCCCCTTGACCTCTCTGATTTAGTCCCAGAATACTGCCATTGCCAGCCAATGACCCTGAGCTATGTATTTAGAAGAAGAGCTGGAGCGCTCTGTAGAACATTCCTATGAATCACATAACCCCAAAAGAATGTGGTTTTACAATCTTTTTTACCAGTGGGGGAAGAATTTACTGGCACCAAAACTTGAATCCAGATGTTTTCATCAGGCACGATTTTGTTTTTCTTTGCATTCAGTCATGACATTGAATACTGCCTACAGTTGCATTAAATTAATGCAGTTACAAACAGGCAACATTCCTTACACATTTTCATTTACTTTGCAATATGCATTTACTTAGTTCCAGCAACACAACAATTCACTCTGGCACCATTTCAGCTTAACAGTTTAAAAAGACTGAAATTCAGCTAATGGTATATTTAGACCAAAGTAATTTTTCCTGCATTTTCCCTTTATGTCAGCCCTGCTGGTGACCACATACAGGGGCATATAGATGTGCCTACATATACAAAGATTTATAAACGCAATAAAAAATGAATTCTTGTTCCAAAATCCAGCAGCTGGCCAGACTTCAGCAGATCTGACATACCATAAAAAGTGACAGTCAGTGGGATTACCCCTACAAAGTTAAACACATACACTGTGGCCTGAAAGTTCAGTCCTGAGAGAATAAACTTCAGTTTCCGAATGGATCTGGACTAGAAACATTCCAGAGAAAGTCTCAGGAACCCTTAGTGAATAGGCATAAAATGACCAACTGAAAGACATTTAATGACCAAACCAAATTAATTCACAAGTGCTGGGAAAAATATATGCAAATATTTCATAGTTTTGGTTCAGCTAATAAAACGTCAGGGAAAACTAGTTGATATCTAAATAAGTTTTTTTCATTAGTTTTTCTCACAGAACAGCAGAAAATTGTGTTTCATTTCATGTGCTTTTAAGAAACACAATGAAGACAGCCAACTGCACAAAGCTGCCTGACCTCCTGGAGAAAACAAAGTTTACCCTCTCAAGACTGTATTTTAACCACAAGGTCATATTGCATGTTGGCATTGCGTTAAGACATTCTGTTGCAGTTTTCCTGTGCTGTGTGAAACACTAAACAGGCACTCTGAGAGAGATCAACTGAAAAATTATTTTTTATTGAAGAGCATGAGGATTAATGGGAGTCGGATATGTCATTCATTTATCCATCTCTCGCTGTGTCTGTATTGGCAAGTCATGGTGCAACAGAAGCAAGTCAGTTGAGTGGGACCATTTAACAGAAACGATTGGTATGGAGGACCCAGAGGTTGCATTGCATGTGTGGCAGGAGTTTACTTGGGACTGGTGTCTTCTTATGAATAAAATTCCATTTACAGCTGAAGTTGCCCACCACGCTCCTGAAGTACGGCTTCAGTTCCATTTCATCTGAAAGAAACCCAGTATATGTACTGTAAGACCACCCCACAACACCAGCCAGACTGCAAGTGCAAACAGTTGGGAGATTCACTTCCAGAGCAGGCTCCTCATCTTGTCCACAATAGCAACATACATGTATCCTTGTAATTTTCCAGCATAGGGTGTAATTATGCAATATGGAGAATATGAGCTATCTAAGATCTGGAATTAAGGCAACTGAGTATGTATTACATCTGGGAACAAAGAAACTTTGGAAGAAAGTCACACACATCTGCACAGCAGAATTAATTAAAATAAAAAATTATGTGAATTGTGGCTGTTGTTTTTCACGTATTCTTGCCTATACGTATTGTCTGTGAAAAGGTGTTTTTTAGCAGTGGGTACTTATCCACAGGCTAGCTGCACCTTCTTGGACTTTCGACACAAATTGTCAGGCAGAAAGATAACTGTTGGAAGATAAGCAGCATAACTGGAACAGATCGTAATGTGAGCCAATAAGGTGACAAGACAAGAGAATAAATTAAAAGCAACCTTCTTTCTTGAAAGCTGGTAACTTCACCATCTTTCATTTGAATTGCTCAGCTGGACTGGGAGTACGGTATGATCCCAATTTTAGATAAATTCTGAAGAAGGAAGTTACAGAGCAGGTAACTCCTGCATGGGTATTTTGTGGCATTCTGTAGGAGATGTGACAGGTATAAATGCAGTATTGTTTGTGCAGTGATGTCAATCTACTTTCTTTTCTCAAAGATCCTGAGAATGTATAAATTGTTCTGATGGCTTCCTCAAACAAGTTACAACTAGTCTTTCATGAGACTGAAAAATTAGGCCTCAATAAATCTAGTGTTTATGAAGAAAATAACTTCCCTATTATTCAAGCTGTACCCTGGCTGATTTCTGAACCGGTCTGTGCTTGTGCTAAATGCACTGAGTGCTAATAAAAACCGTCTTGGATTAGAAATAGGACTCTTTATTCAGCATTCCAAATGGAAACATTCAGATGACTGAACAGTTCATTTAGCGCTTTGATTTTATTCAGAAACATTGTTTCCATTTCATGCATTTATGAACTGGCAAAAAACTCCATCCCAAGACTGTACAATAATGTTTTCATTGCTGTTCCATCCATGCCAGCAAAAATTATCTCATAAATGCAAATATCCACAATATATAGTATAAATGGAAGCCTCGTCATTTGGTATGTGCTCAGTTGCATCACAGCCTACTTTCCATCACATCAGGATGCCTATTTGCTGTAGTGGGAAGGGACAGCACAGACAATTTTCTTGAATTTAGTCTAAAACTAAACCTGAATTTTGCAAAAATGCAGCTTTTCAGCACTATTTTTTTTCCTCTTTGTTTATTGTAGTATCACTTCTGTTGCAGCTGTGGAACACCTCTGTAACGATCTTAACATTTCATGGTAAGCTTCCAAGCAATCAATAAGGCCCATTTCTCCTCTCATTTATATTGGTATAAATTAGAGTGGCTTCAAATTAGCAACTGAAGCTCTACATGTAGAAATCCAGTGTGAATGGACAATAACTCCTCACATTTTTTAACTGCTTGTAACCTAAAGTATTTCTAATATATATATAGTTTAGAGGAGAAATCTTAGTCTCAAGTGACAGAAGCCCTGCTGTACTTCCACCATGACAGAAAACAATACAGAAATGGTGCTTTTTCCCCTAGGAATTTTATCAGTCAGTAGGACTTTGCTATTCATGGAAATTAAAAATGTACTCTGGTGAGTCTGGAATCCTAAACATTCCCAGTCCATGGCTTAATGGCACACAGAAAGTCAGCAAAGTGTACACTACGAGTCACTGGTCTATACCCTAGACATTCATAGTCAGAAGTTAGTCTACTTATGTAGAAAGGTCAAAGAGGTTTTGAAGAGGAGAGCATAGGCCCGCTTGTTTGACAAGGACTGTAAAGTTGACTAGGCTTCTAACTGTGTGTCCAGAATAGATGCTCTCTACAGTGTAGATTATGCATCCAGTAAGGATTTCAAATGTGAAGCAAAGAACGAGTGAAGAAAATAGAGAAAGCACTTCCCTAAAGAGCAGGCTTTGATTTGTCTTGAATTCAGATGATCAATGCATGCAGGGCACAAATAGCCTGGGGGAAACCAGGACTAGTCGAGTCCATGAAGGACTCAACTGTACTCCATAAAGGAGTACAGGGGCAGTTTCCTCCACCGTCTTTCCAGAGAAAACAAGGACAAGGGAAATTCATGGCTTGACAATCCCAGCGTGGAGCCTACAGAACCAGTTGTACAGCACTAGTCACGTCACGAGGATAGAAAACTGCATTCTCAGCAGGACATGAGAGGTGACAGAAATCTGCATTTTCCCGAGGCATCACACCACTTCCCTCCTTGTACAGCCAGGCTTTCCTTCTTCTCTGAAATATCTCGCTCTTAGTCTGGCAACAATCAGCAACACTGGAATGGATACTTCTTAACCTGATTTACATTTTCCTAATAATTCCTGGTCTTCAACTGCATCACTTCCTAGATGTAATCACACAATGCTGTGCAATGCTATGGCCATGTATACAGGCCCTGAATAATAATTATCAACTTCACTGTGTTAATCTGACCTACCATTTCCTCTTCATTAGATTCTCTAGACCAGTTTAGTACATAATACTGCAAGTCAGAATGTCTCCCAGGTCACAGCTGTAACAAATACTTCCACCTACCTTATATTGTCAGGAAAGAACATATTTTTGGCCTGTAAAGATTTTTTTTTGTAAGGTCATCTCCCTTTTCCAAATTGTCTGAAAAAACTCCCTCCTCTACTTTGGTGATTTTTGAGGAAAACATCTCCCCAATCACAACAAATTCATGTTCTTAGCTAAGCACGTATCAAAGGTTTTCTAAGAGCTTTGTGTACAGGTGGCAGATCCAGCACCTTCATATGTATATAGAAAGATGCAACCACCGTTTTTCCATCATTATTTGAACACTTTGAGTTTATATGGTTGTCAAGTTTTGTGAGGTAGAAAAGCCAGAGATGGCTTTCTGCTCCTCAGACTAGGGGAAGGTGGTAGCCAGGCACACATGTCAAAGAACCCTTGCAGTAAAAGCAGGTACTGTAGTGCCCTGAAATACCATTTCTGTTTATTGCTATTTGTGCATTCCCACACGCCACACAGCACGCAGTCACAGCAAATTTGCGTACACAAAAACTTCCATAGAAATATTACCATCGGAGATGGAACCTGAAAAGAAAGCATTGCTGAGAACTGCTCCAACAGCTCTTTAGCACACGTGCTGCCAAGGCAGCAGTAACCTACACAGTGACTCAGTCGCTGCGCTGCTGTCCAAGCATATGACACCACTTAGCAGGTTGTTGTTTGCAACCTCAGAAATAGCGTGGCCAGGAAGACTGGGAAATGGAGGCTCAGCCTCACAACAAGGTTCATGAGGAATACATGTCAGAGCTGGCTTTAGATTTTGTAAGCCACTAATTCTCAGTACTTCTTCCAAGCTCCAGTACAGGCCCATGTGCTTCATCAAGGCACACAAACTCTTACCAAATGAATCCCATTGCATATGCGCTTGTAGCGAACTATCACAGGAACTATGGCTGCAGAAGGACACTGTAACTGTATTTCTGAGGAGTGAGGCTTTGGAGTTGGTACTCCTTTAAAATAAATTTCAACAGTCCAAAAATAAATAATTTTGGCTGACAGAAAAGAGTTCATTCATTTATCCCTGACATATCTCTAAAGAAAATTTGAGCATCTACTAAAACAAAGTGCAGGCCAGATAAGACTTAGCCCTCAACGTGAAATCAGCTGAAGGAAAATGGTAGAGGAAAGCACAAAGATAACTGCTGAACACTGTCAGTGAAGTCCCAAAATGATAGCAGGAAGATTAATAATCTCTCCTCGCCTCCACTAGCTGGTCACAGAGAGTACAAGAACAAGGAGGCAGGCTCTGTTACACTCTGAGAAAAGCAGGTTCAGCTAAAATTCCTTAGGGAATATGCTACTCACTGCTCCTTCTGTACGCTGTTGAAAGAAGCCAACTCCATTCCCCATAACCTCTGTCACTAGATGTTAGCAGGCTGTCCACCCAGTCCTGCTGGCCCCACTGTCTTGGGACTGTGCAGTGAAACCCATGTGCCTGCTGTTTGCCACAACAGCAATTATAAAAATACTTCTTCCAGGCTTCAGGCATGTTTCTGCCCTTTTCGTAGTTGTGAGGCAAGCCCCAGAGCTGCAGCAAGATTTCAAAATGCCGCAAGTGGTTAGTTCAGGCTTCTTTTCTTACTGAAGTCTTGGCACTCCAAAGCAACTAAAAGCATCTCACAGCTTAGGCAGGAATATTCTGAATAGTTACAGTTATGATAGATCACTTTATCCTGCATATCTACAACTACTGCTATTGCTCTCACCAATCACTGTCCAACAGTTCAACATCTTCAGCCGTACACTGGCTTCCCAAAGCTTTGAGTTCCACAGTGCAGTGAACCAACTTGTCCTGTTTCAAGCAATAGGCTGTACAAGTTTATCAATAAAGGTCCCTTTCAACCAGTATCTTGATTAGCCTTTTAAATAAACACAAGATTGACATCTTGAAGTCAAGAAAGAGAACATGTTCATGTGTCAGAAAAACCAAATACTCATGTGTCAATACAGCAAAACAAAATCTGGTGGGAAATAGGCATGCAGCCTTATTTCAGTAAAACCTGAACACAGTCTAAAAGCACATGGTCTAAAATATTGCCAGCTCTCACCTGTTCTGCGATGGATCTGCATTTTTAACTATTGCAAGTCGAGCTAGGTTGCAAGTCCTGTAACTGTTACACAGATTATGACAATTGTACCTGTTGGTATTTGAACAGTCGGTGGATAAACTTACACTTCGCATCAAACCACAAAGCACCCAGCTGCTCTTCACTGCACTGAAAACCTTTACCATACTTTTTAAAATCACCCTCTACTTGGGGCTCAGTCAAATCTTCCCAACACAGCACTATGCTCATTATCATCCTAATTCTTAAACACTCCCTCCCAACCCCCACCCTTTTTTTATCTTCCCACAAGGTACACACCTGTATAACTCTTAAGACAGAAAAGCAAAGTAAACAACCTCATAGCATCGTGACTGAACTCTCAGGGTACAGTATGTACAGCGCTTGCCAGATCTGACAGTTGACAGTACTTATTTTGGACACATTTGCTGATAAGGATGAATGAGTTTGTGCATTTCCTCAAAACCTCCCCGTTCCATTAATAAGTGCCTGAGAGGAATGGCTGGTCTAGCAATACTCCTTACACCCCACTCCGCTCCTCAGCCTCTTCAAGGACACATTCTAGAGAACCGCCTACTTAGCCCGTCAAGATCACATGAATGCTTTGCTCAGATATCTTTGGCACATTTGCTGGCTTAACGCAGAGTTAAGCTCTTCATCTTAAAGCAGCATCTGTCATCAGAAGGGGTTGTGAGGTTCTAACACATTTCAGGCATATGATTTAAGCCTATAAAGGTCTCATGTATACATGAAATTATTTCACATTTTTAACCAACTCAGGGGCAGACATGTTGTGTTTCCATGACATAATTGATATTAAAAGGTAGTAGTTTGAAACGCAACCCCTTCTTTTACAGCCTCTATTTCTTCTTAGGCCCTCACAGTGCTACATCAAAGGAACTTTGATCCCAGAGGAATCAGAAACTGCCAAAAGTGAGATGGAAGCAAAGTTTGAAAATGGTATTCAACAATACCAGTATCAAAAATCTACATGGAAAAATCCCTTTTTCTATGTGATAGTTTTCCATTACAATTCCTATCTGTGGACAATGTTACTACCTTGATGGGAAATTTGTGTCACTGGAGAAAATTTCATATTTAAAAAAGAGAATGGCAATGGAACAGCTAAGAAACAGAGGGCAGTGGGTAATAATAAAGTACACCATTGGGTGGCAGAGTCAAACAGACATGCGGTCTAGAAAATGTCCTTTTCCTCTTTGATCTTCCTGTGCACCGAATCCAGACTCTGTAGAAATAACTAACATAAACGGTGACAAGATGCGCCAGACTGTTAAGGGAACCATAAGGCAAAAACAGTTTATCCAAAAGCACTTATGAATTCAGTGGTAGTCAGGAAATTTTTCGCATCACAAGTTGGTGACACAAATACGACATCCACTCAAGATAAAAATCTAAGTATTAATCTGAATTTTGAAATTCCTGTAGTTCAAGATTTTTAAATTCATGATGATACTGTTGTTATCTGAATCCTTCTGTGTATAATAGCTAAGGAACGAATAGCATACAGTAACATAAACCTAAAGTGTCATCAAAGGGCCTGATTACTATGTAAATGTGTGTGCCATTTACATCCTCTGTTATTCAAAGCATGACACTGAGATGAGAGGGATCTGCTCTACTAAGATAAAGACTTTAAGAATTTAAAAAACCTTTCTGCATCCAGTAAGTTTCTCCCATCTTTTCCATTAAATGTAATGGATGAAATGCTGTTCCATTTTTACAACAGGATTTTCGTATGAGTGAGGACTCTACAAGGACGGAAGGAAAGCTGCACTTTGATCCATTAAATGTACACTGTTTCCCAAGTAACATTTCCACTGCGGGTACAACCTGCATGAGAACTGTGCAAAGCCCTCATAATTTTGAGAAAATCTGTCACTAGAAGAGATTATTTCTTGTACAAATGGACTGGGTAAGACCCAGGCTTTCTGCACACTCTGGCAACCAGCTGGGCTCCTCAGAAGGTGCCTGGCGTATCTTACTGCTGTCCTCAGAACAACCCACTGCATACCACGGACCATGCCCAGGTACTGGAGGTGGCAGATCTTTGTAGGACAGCTAAATGTCTGTCTTTAACTGAAATGTAGCGATGCCACTATGTATTCAAGGGGAAAGGGTTTGCCTGAGCTACCATGTCTCGTCCTTTTGCTGCAATACCTGCACAAAACTCATTCAGCAAGGTAAGCAAACCATCCACATTAAGGCCACTTTGGTTCCTTTAGTGATAGATGGAAAAATATTGCTACTGCCAATGCCTGTTTCCCAGGAGAGGGCAGCGAACAGGACTTGGTGATATATTATTACACACCTTTTTGTGGGATCACCAGTCAGGTATTACACATACAGAGGGAAGTGGTACAGCAAGAAGAAAAACCTGGAAAGAAGCCAAGCAAAACACTATCATCCAAGCATTATTTTACACTGCAGGGTCCAGGGCAAACCTAAAAGATCATTAAAGGTGCCTTCAAAAAAAAGTACGATTTACATCACTGCTTATGAAAAGGTTAGTTCCCCAGTTAAAATACCAAGATACGATGTAAAATAATACATCATCAGAGACAACAGGGCAAGGAGAGAAGAGGAAAAACATCAATTTCGCTGACTCTACAACGCACTTTCTTTCCTGCAGCCTTGGGAAGTTTCCTGGAGCCCTCAAATGCCCACCTGCTTCCAGAAGTCACTTCTTAGTCAAGCACATTTGCAGCTCTCGAATCATTATACAAATGGCTATAGCAGCAATACATTTCTGGTATCAGGCACTTCAAGGCTTTTGCTAAACTAAAGGTCACTATTACAAGTCAGCCAGGGTACAACCCAGCATAAGCTGAAATCTAACGCCTGCTCTGGTCCAGAAGCACGAGCACTTCAATACCAGCAACAGCCTCATGTATCCGCTGGTGTTATACGGCTTATCATAAAGGCGGCTTCTTTCACAGGTGAGAAAATTAAGGTTGTAGTCAAAAGTGTCCCTAATTTGGGGTATGTTAATATTCTATTTACTATGGGCACATAATGAAACACAGAAAATTCAACTTAAATGTAAGAAAATGCCTTTTTACTATGAGGGTGGTCTAGCACAGGAACAGCTTGCCCTGTGAGGAGCTTGTGGAGCCACTACTGTTAGAAATATTCAAACTAGACACAACCCTGAGTAAACTGCTCTATCTTGGGTACTGCTTTGAGCTGGGGAGTTGGACTAGATGACCTCCAGAGGTCCCTTCCAGCCACAAATATTCTATGATTCTGTGATTCCTTCACAAAAAATTCCAAACTCCTAACAAAGCAAATTATGCTGCTTTTACAGCAATTATTTTAAGTAATATTTACTAAAAATGTGCAGAAGATTGGGAAATCACAAACATGAAACAAATACACTTTTTTTTCACTGTAAGTGTATGCATGATGTCCTGAAAGTAAGAGATTTCTGTTTGTGTAGACTGTGGGTTTTCAGGTACCTATCCCTTCAACCAAACATGGCTTTTCCAGGGACACATTTTTGGTTTGGACATATTTCTGTAATGAGGTTTGTCTTTGTCCACTTAAGTCCTGCTGATCCTCAAATCCCTTCAAAGGTACTCAATCTTTACCCAAGAAGGACATTTTTCTGGTATTTTTTAAACCAATACATGTTTTATCACATTCAAGAAGTTACATACCAACACATACGTGTTTACAACCGGGCTAACCTATGAACTGACCTGACTTTCTGAACATCCCGTATAATTTATCTACGGGCCCAGAGCTGCAAAGTCAGCAGACTGATTTTTTCCATCATTAATTAAAAGGAATCAGGGCAGTCCTTGATGAAGCCTATTCATTTAGTGTACAAGCAAGCGTTTCTTTTGCAACATTCAGTTTTCGTAGGACAAATCTCAATACGCAGAGTTAACCTTTGACTTCTCCAGCAGCAGGAGGAGGTATAAGACATACAGGCCTCAAAGGTAGGAATTGTTCCTTATCTCATTTATCATCCCATTATCCATGAAATTTACATTTTTCAGTTGAGATTGTTAAAGCAGGACACAGATAATTAAATGTTTCAGCTTTTCATAGGACCTGCCCAGTTAATTTTTGTACAGTTTGTTTGAGCACATAAGTATGTGAGGTTCATCTGGTGATAAGAAATGAATGTTACGCTGAATGATCAAGGAAGGAAAGAATTCTAGTTTGGGCGAGAGAAGGTGAAATAAGGACGCAGGGACAGAATCCAGGGCAGAGAAACTAAATTGCTCTGTGGTTGCACTCCTTGGACTCTAACTAGGCCCTTGCAGAACATGGAGTCACTGGGATCTAGTTCACTTGACTCTACTGCTGTGGAACTCCCATGTCCTAGGGACACTATATGAAATTATATCTGATCCTGAGGTGAACATGTCTAAACTCTGACAAAAGGTACATATAGAATAATATATCAAATGGAACAAAACAGAGTTCTGTCTCCTTTACGTTAAGGTCGCCTTACATATCTTCATTTCTGTAGAACCCTGCCTTGGAATAGTATAAACAAATTGCTTCTCTTTATGCTGCGCTGAGACACGAAAGGAAATCTTCCTGGACGATTCTGTTGTGGGCAATTTAGCCCTCTTTGAAATTAACAGCAAGTCAAGATTTATCTCTCCCTCCAGGAGTTTTCTCTAATGCTGATTATCTTACCTGTTGCTCTACTTAAGATTCAGCTTGCTTATAAGTTACAACACAGAATATTCCCCAAGCAGCCATCAATGAAGACTAACATAAGACACCCAATCT
The DNA here is from genome assembly GCA_027574665.1 of Rhynochetos jubatus. Lineage (NCBI taxonomy): Eukaryota > Metazoa > Chordata > Aves > Eurypygiformes > Rhynochetidae > Rhynochetos > Rhynochetos jubatus. Next base: position 9,542,871 of record CM050665.1, on the reverse strand, counting down.
TTTGAAAACGCCAGCCTTAACTTCCATGGGGATTTTGCTACTTGTATAAGGGATACATTTGAAAAACACGATACCTATTCACGCTTGTAAAGACTTGGGCAAACTGCAGATTAGCAGTACAAGGATAAATAACATCATTATTCTCTTTTACAAATATAAATTATGAGACAATGTACAGTTAACACAGAAGTCTCAGTCAGCTACCTCTCTTAACACATGTTGTAAACACTTGCATTTCTTTTTCTTCCTGGCTCTGCATTCTCTGAAGGACATTATAATTTATTGTCTCAAGCCATACTTGGTATTTAGTGCCTGCAGAAGCTTGTGAAAAAAAGATCTGTTTGTTGCAGGAAAATGAAAACATGTTGTGGTTTCACCTCAATTTCTTTCCTTCTCCCTCACTTCTAAAGAGAAGAGACAATTTTAAGAAGTAGGAAAAGTAAACAATATATATGAAAATATACAAACACCAATACAAACAAAACCAACTCATAAGTTAGGGAAAAAATGGAACTTCTGCCTGGGGTAAAGTATGTAAAAAGGGGTGATTTGTTCAAGGGCAGAATTTTGGCATTTTTCTTTAGCTTCAAGTAAATAAGTAAGACAAAGAAAAGTCTTTTCATTTGATTGTTTTACAGTGCCTGGGGCTATGTACATTGGACACTGTTTGCAACTGGTTTCATTTAGGGATGAGTGAAGTGGTTCAATTAAATCATGAGCAGTTCTGAACCTTTGCTGTGAATAAAACAGAATATTTCTGGGGAGGTTCAAGGAAGTCCAGTTCATTGTCATTATTTACCTCTTTGTACTTATGTGTTGTGACACTGTCTGGATTCAAAAGTGCCACCGTATAAGCCAGTCCTATTAGAGTGTGCTTAATTCTGCTGAACAAAACAGTTTGAATTGGTTGGGCTAGCAGCATGGAAATTTTGGGGAACTAGCTCAAATAAAAGATGAAGTTTTGAGGTCCACCCATTACAAAGTTCCCACACCCACTACTGTGCCCTTTACTTCTGTGGGAAAAAAGGGAGCTATTGCAATTGCTAAGGGAAAGAGCACTGGAGCACTAAAGCCTCAGGCTAGGTCTATGCTACAGATCTCTGGAGGCGTGTGTCATGTAGGTGAGAGGTGTGAGGAGATGCAGGAGATGTGCTGGGAGAAACCCATAACAGAAACAATTCAGTAAACGAGCACTTCACTGGTATGAGTCATTTTTCTCTGGAAGGATAGTTGCATTATATTACATTTCACTGCACTGCTTTAGTACAAAGCACCCGTGTGGTCACAATTACACTCGAAGCACCTTCGGCTCTACAGTCAATCACTGTTTCTCCCCCAGTAAAGGCTTCTTGGAGCCATAAATAAGCGTCATCTTACTGCTCTGAAGCCAGGTATCTCAGTGAGCTACAATCAGTGGAATATTCTCCTCTGCTCTGTAATCCAACTGTGACAGCGGTTTCCCACATCATGATGCAAGTTCATTGCATCCCTGTCCACTCACAGTCAGCTGCAAAAAACAGCCTCAAAGCTACAAAGTCTTAGAATAAAGACATGCTAACAGCCAGAGCAGGCTGCAAGCCCTCCTATGCATCCTTACTTCACCAACTCAACAAGTTCTTCTGGTTCCACTGAGTTTGACCTGAGAGTGGCCGCTGGCTGGCTGACACCCCAAATGCTGTTAAGGGCACGATGTACCCATAGATATCCCAGCCAGATTTGTCACAGGTCACATAAACTGGCATTTCTTCACCAGCAACATCCTCAGAGAAGATATACTGAACAGTTTTGCTTTGTTTGCTGCTTGTTTCTTTAGACAAGGATGGAAGCCACTGCTACTGCTTGTGTTTTACTTATTTCATATGCTGAGGTATGTGTTGTCCTGAAATGTTGGCTAGTTCAGTCTTTCTATCCAGTTCTGCACCAAACTTCACTTATTTGAAAGGTTAAAAGACTACTTCTCTTCAAATGGGATTGAAGAGAATTGTCTCAGAGACTGTATCATACTGCATGTTACACGCAAGGCTCACAATCAAATAATCACGCTGGGTCAAGAAAGAAAAACAATTTATGCCTATCCTACTTAATAATTTTCAAAACAAGATGCAGAAGAAAATGGTATTACCATCTGCTTGAGGGACTGGGTGTCATTATTGTTCTCTTCATTATTATGTTTTTATTATCCAAATTAGAAAAAAAGAGGATCACAAAATACCCTCTGTCTCCATTGTCCAAACCAGACTAATCAGATGGATACTGTAGAGCATGACCATGGCTTTTAAAGGCTTGTATTAAACCCAGATCTTTTCAGCTCACTGCTGCAAATGCTTGTGTATGTACTTAACTCTAATACAAACAATCCCGCTGATTTCCAAAGCATAGTCAAAGTAATAATGGTAAGCACATATGTAAATGCTTGCAGCTTTAGGCCTAAATTAGTTAATTTAGGCACTTAGGCAGAACAATCATTTTTATGTATCTTTGGATTCATCTGGCATGAAAACTGTGTTTGTCACTTTACACAATACTCAGGAAGTCAAGCTTTCACCAAGATGCATGAATCCTTTCAAAGAAACGAGTACATACATCCAAGAATCCAGGTATTTTTCTACAACAGGGTATTGTGCATCGTTTGGATGGCAAAATAATTATAATTATTGTAACTGTTTCCTACCAAGTAGAAGATTTAAAAGTGTGCCTTTACATGCACTCAAGAGTAGCAGAAATAAGCAAAATCAATGTAAAAATGTGATTTTTTTAAAAAAAAATCTGGATTACAGTGTCTTTTAATTATGAAACAGTAAAACATTTATTAGTGTAACACTCTGTGAGTGTGCAGATTTGTTAATTTAAAGATTGGGACTCTTAGTGATGTTATTTACTGTGTCTTATTAAAAGGGCCCTGAGTACTATTAGTCCTCAATTCAACAGTTTTGTACATCAGGCGGCCTGTGGTGGACCCCAGCTGGTACACCACGCCATTGTTCCCTCTTTGGCAGCTCTTGGATCACTGATCCTTTACATAATCCATCAGTGTATCTTCCACATATGTATTGGTTTATTCCTTATAAATTCAAGAGCATGCATTCTTTGCCTGCCAAATCTGTGCATTAGCTAACTGTTGTGGGTGCTTTAAACATTCAGTTTACTCTTTCCATACATCCAGCTGTTGAAGAATTGTGTGTCATTAACCTGAAGGTAAGTATGTACTATGTTGTCACAGAAAGGTTATTCCTATCATGGAAATTTGGTCATTAGAAAGGACATGGAAACTGATTGTGGTAACTAAAACTCCATACAATATACGCTAGGCCCTGAAAGGAGCTGGCTGAAGGCAACTGTTCCATTTCAATACAGGTGCAAGATGACTGAAAGCCCATAAACAAAAACTGTTCCATGTATTCTATTTTATTTCTCTTAGACAAGTTTTCTTTGGTTGGTTGGTTGGTTTGGGCGTTTTTAATATCATTTTAACCATGATACTAGTTTGCTTCTTTTTTTCTGAACTAAGTAGAGGGGAAATTTAGGGTATCTGGTTCTACAGTGCTGCATAAACTCTCCTGTGTGGAGAACAGTTAGTGCCACCAACACAGTCAGAGATCTGCAGTACCCAGGAAGGGGGAACTGACCCCAGCTCAACTGAGGCAAGAGGTTCCAACAGCTGCGAATCCAGAGCCAGGCTCTTCACTGAGGTGGCAGGGAACAAAACTCAAACGGGAGCATCTGACTGGATATACAGAAAACCTTTTTCACTGAGAAGGTAATTAAACACTGCAACAGGCTGTTCAGAGAAGTCAGCAAACTGATGTAAATTCAGTGCTGATTCCGCTTTGAGCAGCAACTGAACTAGAGCCCTCCCCAGGTCCTTCCAACCTGCATGATTCTATGATTCAATGACTGTGCATGACAGAGGGTGGGACTAGGACTTCAGAGGCTAAATATGAGAGACCCTTCAGCCCTCTCACATTGCTTAAGAACTACGTTAAAGCAGGATTTGTACATGCTGCCATCAAGAAGGAAACTACTGTGACATGGGTTTAGCTACAATTCCTTCTCTGGGACTAAATGATACAATACAGATCATCTACCAAGGAATAAAGGAGAAAAGAAATGCTACAAAGTTACTGTATTCTTCCTCCTCCTGGCAGGACTCAAACATCAGGAAATCACAGAAATGAATGCAGTAAATTGAACATCAGCTTTCAGTTGAGAGAGACATTTTATGAGAGAATTTTCATAAAAAACAGAGTAAAAACTCAGGGCCAAAATTTAACCAGCATTTGAGGCTTACTGAATTTACAGTGGTGAATTCTGATTTGAATTCTAATTTGAATTCTAATTTTGATCTCCCAGTTTTGCAAATGTACAGATAAAAGAAGTGTGTTGTCATGCAGGGATAAGGATATATTATTTTTGAAAAAAATGCACACTACAGGAGCTCACAGAAATAATAATACAATAATAATATAATATAATCTGCAATTTGTCTTCCCTTTCAGTTTCCAAACACTGGATAGCACCTATTGCAGACACAGGCTTCTTTGGCTATATTTAGAATTCAGCAGCCACCATGCATTGAGTCACATTGTTCTTTCTTCATGGTTCTACTGATTATAATCAGTTCTGAACCTGAAGTTTATCACAATCTTTTTCCCGAGCTGCTGTATGTATTGTGAACCCCCTCCGAAGTTCCTCCTAGCTCTATGAACAAACACGGATAAATTTACATTACCAGTTGCCTGAATATTACATGAAGATTCCTGGCTCCGAAAGAGGCAACTACAATGTGAATTGAAAACTCCATTCATTCATTCACTCCTTCCCAGCAGCATTCCTTGGCCTGGAGCCAGATACCATTTGACGTCATGGCTCTAACCAGGAACATAATGTGCTGGCACGGGGACAAAATTTTTACTATGGAAAAAACCAGCAACAAGTAGAAACTGATCACAGTAGCTGGGAGAGTGAGTTAAGAGATCGAGAGCAAATCAGCATAAAATGAAGAGAACTATGACAGGCCCAGTACTTTGCTTCTGTTTTTCTGCACAGCACTTTCTAAAGTTAATACTCAAAAGCATCTTACTAACACAAACAGCACACACAGCGAAAAGATGTCCTTAAATACTTAATACTTCCCATTCTACTTTTTGTAGCACTTGAAATTTTACAAAAGGTCCATTCTTTGATGCTTTTTACTTCAAATGATTTGAAACAAAGTAATCCAATGATTTTTTTGCCCTGCAATAGCCAGTTTTGTATAAAAAAATCTCAGTTCTGTTTATTTGAGTTAAATATTAAACAGGTCTTTGAGACTGAAAAAGTCCACAGTTTAACACACAACACCCAGAAAGCAGTTTAAGGACAGAAAAACAATCTTTGCAGTCTCTTCATAGCCACAGTTAAGGCGATAGGTAAAATATGAAGGCCAACAAGTTTCCAAAATACTGTTAAGCATGGAATAAGATAAAAAAGATAATAAAATATAGAAAATACTAGGAAAAATTTGGATAGCAACAACTGAAATTGGTGTTGCTGTTCTGAATTTAGAATGCCAGGCTGACAACTGCCACAGCACACCAGGTGGGGAACAGCATGGCAATCCTGGATCTGGAGGGTCTGCTGAGAGAGTTCAGGCCCACCGAAACAAAGTGCCCCCCTTCCAAGTTCCTTTTTAAGAGCTACGATCCCAGCGGGGGGTGCATCGGAGGGAGATGCCTGCCACTTACACTTTCCGAATCATCACCGGCAAGAAGCCCAGTTTTTGGGAAGTACCTTTACCTGTCTCTCTAGAATTCAGAATTTAACTAAAAATGGGATTAATACTGCTGACTTACAGAGGACTTCAAGGCCTACTGCTAAAAATTCTAACCAAGTACTAAATTTATTGTTAGTGCTTGTGGTATTGCTAGATTGTTTTCATAACGTGAAGCTAAAGAGAAACTTGTCTGAGGCTCAACAAGCCTCCCACATCACTCTGAGTAATGGTCAAATTAAAATTTCTGTCACTACTAGATTTAAACATGTGACCTACGGATAAGACTCTGATTCAGACCCTGCCATGTGACACTGTTCTGAAAAGCCCAACAAAGACACTAGTAATGTGTAACAGAACTGAGGAGGATCTGTGCAGCTGAGGCTGTCCTCATGGAAAGTATTTCTCATTGGATGCTCCTTCTTGACTCCAGAGAAATTTCAGGGCTAAGGCTGGTTGAAGAGTAAGAATCACAATCAGAGATCTGATGTACTATCAAAATATTTAGTGTATTTTTGGCTCAACCCAGTGTCCTGTACCTGGAGAACTTTGATGACATCACGAATACAATGCAGGCTTGTACACTTTGTTAGAAATTTGAGTGCTCATTCTGAAAATCATTCTGAAATTCTAAAAAGCCCCTTAGAATAAAAGAAATTGGTGTTGATTTTAAATAAGCGTTCCAGAAACTTCCACAGAATTACACAGAATGGCTAATTCCTTAATGGACAATTAATTATATAATGTGATATGTGGATGACTGATAATGTGGAACCAAGGCCTTCATGAGAATTCTAATAGTGCCAAAGCCTTAACTCCTCGATTCTTTTGAGACTTCCAGTCACCGATACCCAAAGTTGTATCATTACAGCCACTGACTTTCAGAGTGTATAGGAGGAGTTTTCTCAACTATCTATAAATCTTATGGCAGTCTAACATGGAATTAACTTTGGAAAACAGAATTTTTATTTGTATTTGAAATGTAATCCTCAAGGAAATGTTCTGAAGATGTCCATCACCACCTTCTTCGCTGCAGTTCTTGGGCTCTTCGCAGAAAACTGATTTTCAATTACATTGGAATTTGAGGCTGCAAGCAAACACCACTAGACAGCTCTCTGTATTTCAGTGCCTCTTCAAGGACTATATTCCTGTTCAGTTCAAAACAGGAAGCACATCTTGGGAAATGAGCTATGTACATCCTTCAGTGGTTTGAAGCTAAGCTAGAATCATGAACGGTACATTGCACGTACACTCCAGAAGCCAATTTCACCAATTTCTTTTGGCCTAGGTCATGAGCATCAGACTCACAGCATTAGTAAGTGGACTGTTCAAATCCCTGTTCAGCTGAATATACCAAGTCATTAAAGACATATGAACTGGAAAAAGTTCACAAACACCGTGTTTTGTTGAAATCTGGAACTACTTAGGCTGAAATTAGACAAATATGGACAATAGCATACCCACTCTGCATGGAAAAACTGCCCTGCCCAAAGTGCAGATATCTGTCCCATGGAGAGTTCCAACTGGGGTGCTAGTGTCTAGTAAGTCTGGCGTACATCATAGTTTCCTCATTATCTCTGTAACCTACTAATGAGCAGTAGCAACATAGGCATATTTAACTATGCCAACTGATAAAATTGAGTACTGCTAAAATACCATCCTGTCTGGTCACGGGACAGTCTCTATGATGTGAGCTGTAAGCTACACCTAGCCCCATCAATAAATGTATTAATGTGAATTTTTGTCAAGTTGTATCATCACTGAGAAATCTATTCTGGCTTTCAGAAATGTTAGTCTGAGTTAAAAACCCACAAACCCACCTGGGAACTCTTCATGTACCTGTTTCTGTATGTGTTAGACTACCCTAAAGGCACTCTGCTCTTCTAGATTTGCACCTTCTCTGACCATAGGCAAACAGACCTACACTGTGCGTCACCCAGCAGGTTAACTCTTCCAGTTGCTCAGTGTTAAGCACCACAGTGCTTAGCACCTTTGGTGTGCTCCCCCGAGTTACCAAAGAGCTGACACACTGCCTCATGTGAAAAAAAAAAAAAAAAGGATTTCCTATCAATTTTATACAGATTCAAAAAGTGTCAGCAGTTGGAAGGGCCCTCTAGAAATCATCTAGTCCAACCCCCTGCCAGAGCAGGATCACCCAGAGCAGATCCCACAGGAACAAGACCAGGTGGCTTTGGAAAGTCTCCAGGGAAGGAGACTCCCCCCTCTCTGGGCAGCCTGTCCCAGGGCTCTGTCACCCTCACAGGGGTTTCCTCACGTTCAGTTTAAAGGCATCGCCCCTAGTCCTGCCACTGGACACCCCTGAGCAGAGCCTGGCCCCATCCTCCTGACACCCACCCTTTGGATATTTATAAGCATTGGTAAGTTCCCCCCTCAGCCTCCTCTTCTCCAAGCTAAACAGACCCATTAATTATGAATTAATTTTACATTCATTCATAAAGACAAAATTAAAGATAGTTATGGAACACAGGTTTCCCAGTCTCATAACATTTAAACCATAACTGTAACATTCTTTTTCCATCCCCTTTATCAGTTTGCATTGACTGCTCTTAGTTTGAGCAACAAAGACTGTAGTTTCAAAGCAGGCACAGAGATATCTCTTAATTTGTAATATTCTGCTAGTTTCACATCTCATTAAGCCACTTGTATTTGACCAAAATTTCATTACTGAGCATTTACCATCGTTTGGGCAATAGTAACTGCCTTCAGTATTCCGTATATGTACTTTTCCCATGCCTGGCTTTACATTGATATGAGCTGCTTCACAGGAGTGAAAAATTAAATTAATTATTCACAAAACTTATTCAATGTTTTCCACAATCCTCTGGACTTTTAAGCTCTAATGCAAAATTCTGGCCTCACCTCAGCTGGATTTTGTTTGAGAACAGTCTGGGTTTTCTCTAATCCCTAAAAATCTGCTCAACTGCAAAAACAATTGGTTGGATGCTGCTTGTGAAATCATGAATTTGACAAGTTCTGTGATATTTTGAATAACTTATTTAATGTTTTTTCTCTTCTTCATTATTTTCTTGGGACCAATGGCTTATGTGCAGAATGTGGAGACCTAAACACAAACAACTCCCAATCATCTTATTGTCCAAACACACATTTTTTGGATTTGGGTGTACACAGCCCCACCTATTGTAACCAATGATACAGTGCCAGAATTTCAAGCCATTAGGTGGGTCATGCATCCCATGGCATTGTTCATCTGGGGAACACATGTAAGACAAACACGATATGTACATGTCCCAAAGAAGGAAGAATGAAACCAAGATGCATGGTAAGAGTATACAAAGGCTAAAAGTCATTGTATTTAAACTACTGTTTAAACTATGGCTGGACAGGAAAAAATATATGAGAAAAATCCTGAAGTATCAACATTCAATTGCATTCTGGACTGGAACAAACTGAGGACCTTCCACATTTTTTTCCAAGAGGAGAACATGAGCACATAAACGATCAGGTAGTCAAATTTCAAACAGCCATTTCTTTAAGGCACTTCTCTGAGACAGAAGACAAAAGTTAAAGCGCCTGTTGTGAGTGACAGCGCTAACTGCTGGACTTCTTCATTTTCCAAAATGGGAGTGCCTCTCACATTCTCTTACTTTGACTAGAAATTCTATTCTGGATCTCAGAAGTCTTTTGTAAAAAGTACAACATGTCCATAAGTGTTTTCTCTTCTAACGAAACAGCATCTTTAGACAAAGAATGTTTTGCTAAAAAAATCTCAACCAGTACTCAACCATTCCTCTTACAAGCTTAGCTATATATTTCTATTTCAGATAAGGAAAATAAAACCTTGAACGACAAATTTTTGTGATTCTCTGAAATATTGCACAGGGGAATGTATTTCATAGATCCAAATGCTTCTTCGCTCAAAACCAGTCCAATTTTCTGTGAAGACACTGCCTTTTCCAGCCCTTAAAACTAAGCTCTGGCAGCAGAGATTTTTCACCTCATAAAACAAGATGTTCTAATATTTGAAAATGCTCTGCTGTTGCAAAAATAAAGTCCCTTGTTCCATCTTGAAAGTTCCCTGTTAAAAAAAAATAGCTAAAATGACCCTGAAACCAAATGTGAAATAGTCTAGTTACCCTAAAATTTTGATTTTAAAAATGAACATTTGATCTGATTTTGCTGACTCTGAAAGCCACGCACAGTCATACAAAGACATTTCAGAAGGAATTTTGTTTGTTTGCCTCCCTTCTGGACTTCTTGGCAGTTTTATTAGAACAAATGACTTACTGCTGTAAGGAAATGTCAAAGTCTCCTAACCTGTAATAAGAGCTCAGTTTCATTTTCGTCAAAATCAGCAGCAAGCTGCCACAAATGGGAGTACATTACAGGGGCCAAGAATCAGTAGTTTTAAATTTATTTTCAAGAAGAGAGGGGGAAGGTCATACTACTGACTTGTGCAGAATCAACTAGATTGCTAAATGGGAAGTTAGCTGTCTTACTTAATCCACTGTCAACACAAAACGGCAGTATCCTTGGAACACAATTCAATATACCTAGCTCTAAATTGCCATCTTTTTCTATTTACTGTAGAGGTACTTAAAAACTGAGTATATATTTGGAATGTAAGATGTGCCCACAGTTCGGGAATATGAATGCTGTTCAATTCCATCATGTACAAGCACAGACTGATCAAAAACAACCCCCCAAAAAACTACATGTCTTTATTAGTTAACTAAGTACTAAAAAACCATGTAATCAAAATAGCAAGTTTATAAAGGCCTTCACAGAAAGTTTATACTGAATGCTTCTACCTTAGAAACAATTCCTCATTGTATTGAGAAATTATCACAGCTTCTAGTTCATTAGTGGCTTTTGGTATTTTTCTTTTATGCAGGGAGAAATAAATATACTTGCAAGATTTTATATAAACACACACATATATAACAGAACTGACAGCCAAATCTTCAGCAAATTTAAACCTGTATCAATGAAGGTCTATAAATTGATCACAACAGTTTATAGATAATAACATTTGTGCACTATATCATCTGATATTCGACTTGTCAATAAACTAATTCTTTGCACAACTGGACATAGGTGGTATGTCAATCAAATGCTCACAATCTATAGGTGACAAGGGCTTTCTCTTTTTATTTTGGTCAACAAGTGGCCAGCTAACACCCAGCAGTGTCATTTGGATCTTCCTGTGGGCAGCCTGTTTGTTTAATGCAACCCACAGGAGCCCAAATTTCTGTAACAAAGTACAGATTCCATGGACCTAATTAAGCATTGTTTCCTTCTTCACCCTTTCATTCTCTTCCTTTGGGAAAACAGGATTTTTCTTTTCTTGCTGTTAATCTTTAATAGCTTAATTCTTATGACATACTTAAATCAGAAGTAACACTACCAGAGCTGATTCAGCTACATAAGCATAAAAAGCCAGTCAGAAAAAGGCACGACGAACCCCTTTTATTCTGTCCTGTCCATTGTGAACCAACAGTGTTGTAAATTGCAACATTACAGCTGTTGATATGGAATACACAATGAGAAAAAAGAGCAAACACTGTAGAGCATCTTAAGGCACTGAAGTCTTTTAACATCTAACGTGGTGTCCCTGCCCGTGGCAGGGGGGCTGGAACCAGATGACCTTTAAGGTCCCTTCCAACCCAAACCATTCTGTGATTCATTATTAAGTCTCAGTATATATCATACAGTCAAATATTTTGCTGAATCTGGTCTTGCATATGAACTGGAAATTATTAGCAAATGAAAAGCGTTCAGAAGGAAACAAAAACAGAAAATCCAAGTCTTGACAATGTTCCTCATATTTCATATTTAAGTTTTCAATTAACATGCCAAAGAATAGGAGCTAAATTTAAATCCCAAGTGTTCACACCTCTTCTGATTTTGCAATTTAATTTCAGATTTGAAAATTAAATCTATCTTCAGCACACCAACCTTTTCCTGGCTCCTGAGTACACTACAAGGTTACTAAACACAAATCACAGGGCACATAGAATCTGATCAACATTATCAGACTACGCATCTAGGTAACAAGAATTCTTTCCAAGACATCAACCAAGACTGGACAATATTTTAAGATCTTTTTACTTGTTGTACCATTTAGTTCCCAGATGGATTCAGACGTTCAGTACATCACATAAGATCTGCAAAGACATTCTACATCGTTATCCTGTGATTATCAAAAGCATTAATACTTAGGAGCCTGAATCTTTAATTTCCAAGCAAATCCCTGGTATGTTCATGTCACCCAAAGGGTACATACACTTCTAAGACTATGCACTTGTGACAGAGCACTAGTAGCCCAACCAGAGACAGTACCGCTGAATCATGGCAGAGCTGTGATGCAATCAGAGATGGGGCAGGGCGGCAGGGCTTATTGGAGTTTTGCTACACCTCAGTTCTATTATGCAGAGCTGCCAAATAACACATCTGCAGCCTGTGTCAGGCTGGCATCTCTACCTTCCAGATCAGTACCTGGTACAGACATACCTTTTAAACTTCTTAGTTAACAGCTTTTGAAAATGTTATCCCAAGCTAGAGACATGCACAACTTCCTGCATACAGTGGTGATAACTACACATGCAATATGAGAACTATTCCTACATTTGTGCCTGTTAAAAATGTTTAAAAGTATCATAGTAGGACAGTCATTTGACAAAGAAGGAAAGTGAAACAACAAGCAATGCAGAATATATACTTCCAGATTAGATATGCCTGTCTAGATTGTTGAAAGTTTTACTTCTGCTACAATGCAAAGTTAAAAAAGATGTCTTAATACAAGATCATTCAGACCTATCTGATATAAATTATCCTGTTAGGAGCAGATATTCCATGGACAAAGGTGGTTTGTGGTTTTTTCTAAGAACCTTAGACACATATTAGTTTTGGTTGTCACGCAGACCTGCTCCCTGAGAGGTTACTGTGACCCATTCATATTGATCTACATGCAGATAGGAGTGAAATGTTGACATTTTGTAAGTGCTTTTATGTTCTCACAGACAATTTCTTTTTTTCATAGGAATCAGAATAAATTGGTTTGGTTAAATTTCCTCCTATTTTATCAGTTACAAGAGAGAGATTCACCCCTGCTGGAAGGGCTTTCTTTATAAATAAGGAGAGCGTGTGATTTAATTCTTTAGCAAGAGCACTCAAAAATGATTCATATGTGGTATGCTTGCTGCCAGATGCCACTGAGAGATAAATTAACTGATTTTTAAAGAAGCTGAACACACAAATGTAAGCTCAAAATGGTATAAAACTGTTCATTATTCTGTCTACATATGCAGATGGCACAACTGTGCTCAAACTCCACATCTAGTGCAGGTACTTACTAACGTCCGTATGTGCTCATGGCAGATAATACAGTAGCATTCAGTTTCCTAATGTGTTTGCAAACCAGTCTCATGGACGTATTACAAATACATTTGGATGCCTGAAGTGCCTCCTCCAAAGGCTTAAAATGTAAAAAAGCATATGAAAATAATTTTGGAATCACTTAGCATTACTGGTGTATAAAAATACACAATCCTTCAAGATACACAGGCTAAGCCTTCCGTTTATTTTAGCACTGGGAAAGAACTCATTTGAAGATGTCTTCTGCAAGAACAGAGCTACAAGCAGAGCTAGAAATGAGGATGTGGGTTTGTCACTAGGAGAAAATATCTAATAATGAAGCTACTGAAGCACCAGAACAGAACATCTGAGAATATCAGAGAAATGTTCATCCATTTAGGTCTACTTAGGTTCATCTGAATGCTTTCATTCCCTGCTCCAACACATTCTGGGCCCTTAGTATTCTTCTCCCCAGCTTATTTCTCAGTGGTGTTCACACTCATGGGGAGAGATACCTCACAGATGGAAGATCAGTGCTCTAAGGTGTTCAGCTGAGAATGGAAGATGGGTCTGGGAGAGGGTAATGAGAGGCAAAAGGGTGGAAATTCATTGCTTAGCCCTACCTTTATCTCAAAATCCTTGATTCCTCCTGCACTCTGTTCCCAGCAACTCTGTCAATATATTCTCCTCCCCTCCACTGCCAATAGACTCTGTAGAGCTCAGCTAGAGAATCTCATAGTCAAACATTTGGCAGAAACAACCCCATAGCTCCCTAATTTTACCTCTCAAGATCTATTCCAACCATGTTTTAATAGTGTTCCACTTTCATGAAATTTAAAGCAAAATCATGGCCAGTCAGTTTGTATAGAATATATTGGAAAATTCACAGCCTGCAAGTTTTGCCCCAGCCCCAGTTTTCACAGGATACGTGAAGAAGCAGAATGTGGGCAAGACACTGTCATAATTCCGCAATTAAAATGACACATGTATTATTTACACTTCTACATAAGAACAGAAGTGGATCTGTCTGCTGCTAGACAGACCATCGGCAGAATATATAGCCATGTTTTAATTTTGTGACAGTGCTTCGATTTCTCTTATATACTTGAAACAAATTGAAATACCAGATTAAAATTCCTTCTGGAATCCCTGATCAATCAGTTGAAAACATGTTCAAGAAAATGCATTTCTGCATGCTATCCCATACAATACACACAACAGGGAAGAAGTAGTAAAGCATGGACTTGCACCTTGCCGTTTTTAATTAATTACAGAGCAGATTGCATACAACAAAAGGGACAGGGCTGCATCACAAAAGATGATGCCAAACAATTTATACTCTGCACCCATATTAGAGTAGGGAGGAATTACCTCTCAAGGCACAGTCATTCTTGGAACATCCTTTGCAACTGAGCAACTCTGAAAAACGGTGATGAGCATTAGCTCTTGTAGCTTTTCAAAGCCACAACGTCCAATAAACAAGGTGTTAATGGGCTGAAAGAGAATTTCACCAATGAAATACTAACATTTCCCTTTCAATACAGGGTTAAGTTAGCTTGGTGGTTGTGCTCAGAATGCCTAATTCAGGTGGGGAGGGTGGAAGCAGAGTGGATAACTGATCTCTCAACCATCAGACACAGTCAGATGAAAGCACCATCACGGTACCTTTTCTCAGACAGCAAGACAGGGGGAAAGTTCACAAAATGTTCCTGAAAAACTATTTTTTGGGTGTCTGGACCAGCATAACAGTGCACACTGTGAGGGTTCACAGGATTTCAGGTACTTTGGAGTACTGCAGTCATCAAAGCTTTTCTTGCTTTGGATTTGGTTTCTAGTATTTAAAGTATTAACAGACAAAGACCTGAAAATTCAATTTCTGTTTCATACATTTCAGAAGGCATTTTTTAGGCTTTGTAGAATCAGATAACTAGCATATAGTAATGACAAAGCTTTTCTCTAATTGATACTAAGTATTGTTTCATCTACCTGTTAAGGTAGAATACTGGCCCCTGGATACATGCCAGCAGCTCTCCACCACCACAATTATGTATTGTGCAACTTCACTGTCATTTGAGAAAATAGTGTATACTTCCAAGAGGATTTCAGAAGAGTCAATGTAGGTTAAAACATTCCCTCCCCAATCCCACCACCCTGTCCATTCTCCACCCCAACACCTCCTCCTGCACACGCACAACTTCTCCCCTCTGTTTATTTTTGGTTTTAAACCCTCTAAGCAAAAATTGACTTTGGCTGCTCTTCCTGAACTCTGAAGTGTTTGAGCAGATAAGACTCAGATAATAGGTTAGAAGAAAGTTTCATAGGTCCCTTTTCTCCTGGCAGGTAGTCACCAAGGCCGACCATGCACTGAGGTTTCTTTCCCCTGCAGCAGTATTTTTCTGGCTTGCTTGCTTATCAAAGTAAGTCAGATTTGAAATTTTTACTATATCTGACTTGGAAAGTGTTTCAGCTGAAAGATACTTGTTTATATACAGTGCTGGGGAAAAACAATGTGCAAATCTACCTACTGTCATCCCAAACGTGGTGTTGCCCAAGCAGTTTTATTAAGCCCTTCTTGGACTAAGTGAAAAGGAGTTGATCTGAGCTCCTCTGCCTTTATGGTAAATAAATGGAGAGTGATAAAACTCACACACTACAAAGGAAATAAGATACAACTACAGAAATAACTAGTCTTTAGAGAACAATATAAAAATAGTAAAACTTATTTCAATGAAATACTGGATAAAATTGACATACTCTTATTTTTCTATTGTTATTTTTTCCACTTAGGGGCTTACATGAAACTAGAAGGCTCTCATTTTACTCCCAGGTAAAAAGAATTTCAGGACACTCTCCTGACATATGGTACCTTCTGTCACTGCAGTGATCTTATTTATGGTTTGGGTTTTTTTCTGGTCATAAATATTAAGCACAGCATTAAACTGTGCTCAGAACTGTTTATCTGTGCTTGTCAGGGCCCGTACTAAGTCTGTGTGCCACAAGGAGATGGCATATGGAAGTAGCTCCAAACAGAACCATTTAAAATATGGCCTTATCTTAGTTTAAACCACAATTTACTGTGAATCACTGAAATCTCAGATTTAGTTGTGGTGTCTCAAGATCATCACAGTCTTTAGTGGCAACACTGGCTTATGGTACTGATATTTGTCTTCTGTAATCTTCCTGATCCAGCATCAATGTATTCTGTTGTTTTAGAAAAACTGTTTATGCAGCCATGTGGTTCACTATACTGGAGACCTGATCTTGCTTAAAACTAACCCAGAAGAAAACCTAGGGTTTGTTTTGGTTTTTTGTTTTTTAAATAGATACATTCCCACCTCCATTTCCAAGCACAGCTGCATAAATAGTTGGGCTGGCACAAATGAAGGGGTGGTACACCACAGAAACCAGCAGCAGGTGGCCAAGGAGGTGAGGCTAGGTCAATATTGCTGCCAAACACTTTGCCTTTGGATACACAGCCTCAAGACTAGTCAGCAGTTCATGTATATAATTCACTTAGCTTTCAACTAAGTGTACCGGCAGCAAGGAACTTGGAACAGACTGCAAAACCCTACAGGAAACTCAGGTAAATTTGCAACTGGCTTGCTTGCACTGAACGCCATGCTACGGTCACAGCAATACCAATGACATAACTGTCTCAATATTAAACTAATGGTGTGTCAATAACTCAAATTTAAGCTAATGTTTCCTTGCATTTGTAAAACCAGCAGTCACGACTGAATGAACTGCAGACATTAACTTGAACACTGGTATCTTCAACTTGAGGTAAAAAATATTTATGCTTGCAAGACTACAGATCTGCAGACTTCAGCACTCACCCATTCTGCAGCCCTAGGATGCTCAGGCGAAGGCGCTTCCAAATTCAGATATGCCATATCTGCTGTAAGGAAAAAGGAATATTTAAAGAAAGGGTTGCTGAAAACCTTCTCATTAATCTAAAACATTGCATAAAGCTAAAACAGTGAGTGAAAGCCTTGGGGTAAAATACCCTATAATCACAAACCACACTCATAACAACTTTTAGGACAGCAGAGATCACACACTACCTGAGTCCCATATGACAAAACCAACTGTGTTTTGAAATCTTTATTTAGAAAACTAAGCAACCTGGCAAGATTTCAACATAGACTTCCTAAAATCTAATGCTGTGCAACTAAAGCCAGCTCTGCAAGTGTAATTTGATTTTATTAACATCACGTTAGCCATAATATAGTCTTTCCACTATTTCCCTATTAGTTGCTGCTTGACCTAAAATTCTTGAGGAGTAAAATTATTCAGGGCTTGATTACTATGAGCAGTACGGACTATAGTGCCATCCAACGGTAAGATAGTCTTTAGCAGCTATGACTTACAAATTTCTACCTCCAGCTGCTTCTGCCACAGCATGACATTAACCTTTAACACATTCTGCAAAACCCATGAAGGCTGAAAAGTACCAGAAGCAGCAAAAAGTGCACATGCATGTACATACGTTGGAAACTTCCCCACAGGCACGTTTTGTCACACCACGACTGATGGCTGAAACTTCATTGCACAGAGATAATACGTAGGTGTCCCTTCTTTCCTTTTCACACAGAATTCCAACATATTATTTCTTAAGGTTAGTTTAAACTGATGCGCTGTGCAAAAATAAAGTTATTCCTACTCTCTTATAGGCAGTAAGCATTTTTTGGTATCCCGGTCCTGCTAAGAGCATTCTGGTTATCTAACCCCAGAGGAGGACTTCTGTTTCCTAACAGAATAAGCCTGTCAGCTCCATACAACTATGTCATGAGGAGTCCCACATCTTGCCACTCCACTTAACAGATTTTGTCTATTTGCAGCTTGCTTCATCAAGTTGCTTTGACGCATGGAGAATGAAGAGAGGATGTGAAATGTATGCTTGAGTTTGGACAAGCACCTTCCTTTTTTATGAAGTGAAATAAGTAACAAAATCCAAGCCTTTCTTTTGGATTCTCATTTTCTTTTCAAGTGCCAGGTTCTAATGGACAATTTACCAACTAGAAAGTTGGAATCAGAGTATATTGGGATGAAAAAGCAATGTGCCTCAAGCTACACCGGCTGGAATTATTCTGGAGAGGGATTGCCTTCCTCTTTAAAGTGCAAGAAGGGTTGTGTCCTGAGATCACAGAACATTTTCAGTTACCTAATCCTCCATTATTATAAGGATCTAAGCCACTAGTAATGCTTTTAATCTCTTCTGTTTTCTTCCTGCAATGCCTTGCAGATTTTGCAACTTTTAGTATTTTGTAAGGTAGATCATAGATTTCATATAGGCTGTGAGGAAATGTTTTGTTGCTCTGGATCTGTGTGGAAAGTGCCATTTGAGGACTAAATATCTATTAAATGGTTACACATATTTGTAGGGCACAATGATCCAACTGGCCCGAGTCTCTCTGATCCAAGTGGCCCTTTTCAGCCCATATTCTTGACTGGAATATATTTAAGACCTTCGATTCTACTAGGACAGGTAGTCAAAAGTGTGGAGCCTGTCCAGTCCAATTCAGCATTAGGGTAAACAGGTATTGCCCCCTTTGGCTTCAACTGAAACTATAAATCCAGAGATTAATTTACCCTCTGTACCTTGCAAGCCAGGACTGAAAATGTCCTGAAAACAGAGCTTCTCATGATAATTACAATCCAGACATTCCTATTACCTATTCCATTATATCTCAATACCCACTAGATTGTGTTGTAAGATTATTTTTTAAATTTGTACCACTTCGTATCACGAAGTGAATAGTTCAGAAGTCACTGAAAAAAAATCTTTCAAAACCAGCCAAGCTATGCAAGGACCTATTTTCCCTGCAGAAGCATTTTAGACTGATATATTTTGCCAGTGGCAAAGTGCATCTTTACAGTAATGAATGGAAAGAAACAGTGTAAAGAGTTAAATGACTCAACTCTTAATAACCCTCCATAGACACTTACACCAAAGTTTTCAAAAATACACTAACGGTTTTAAGACCCTGTGCTGAAGGAAAATAAACGAGACCGTTATTACTTGATAGAGTCAAGGGTGGTCTTTTCATCCTGCTTTCATGCAGAGCCTAATTTAGACAGAGGCAGTCTATGCACGAGACCATCTATGCATGAGACCCTATAGCATTGCTGCAACAATAATTTTCTGCTAAATTTTGTATTTTTCATAAAATGAAAAAAGATGGTCATAGTTTCCTTACGGAAGACAGCAATTGCTCTAGTACTTGTTTCGGAGACAAGAAATGAGTAGCTATGTCATCCAGCAGTGCTGTAGCCTTCCACAAACATCTGCCCACTGTTCAGATGCCACATCTGCTCAGATTCTAAATTTCAGCCTCGTCTTTGGAGAATCAGAGGCACTGCAATAACACAGGGTACTGATATAATTATCATTACAGAAAGGCATTGATTTCACTACATGAGCAGCTCTGCTCCTACCCAACTGTCTACTGCAATGCTTCCAAAAGGAGACACCGACAGAGCACGCAATTGAAATAGTTCCTTAAGTCATCCAAAATTAACTATGGAAAAGAGTGACACCAAGTGGTTACTTTTAATGGTGCATACACTTCCTCTTGCTACAGGTAATTTTCTCTCTCAATAGCTTCTTTATTAGAGATGGCTTTGGGGCCCAGTTAAACTACTGACGTGTGGGAGGCGATCAGAGTCATGCAGCGGGTTGGGTTAAGGCAAGCGGCCACTGAGCTCCATGCCAACGTGTGAATCATGCTGGGACATGCTGAAATTACCCCTCTGCAACCCAAGGTGAGGCTGACCCACGGTTACAATGGAGACACCCTTGATGGCAAATTCAGCTCAAGTACGTGGCATACGAGGACAAACACCGTGCCCTTCCACAGCTCTTAAGCCAGAGGTCCGACACACCGCAGGTAAAGCGCTTCAGTCAGTAGACGGCGCCATCCAAAACATCAATGCAAGCGTGACGTCACTTCCCTGACCCGCACCGAGACGTCACTCTGGCTCCTCAGAAAACCAGCGTTGCTTTTAACTCCAGTTTCAATCTTTAATGTGCCATCAGAAACGTATTTTTTCTGTTTGCCTCTCCTTTTCATCACTGTTATCTATCCTCATCTTCCATTCTGCAGCTTCTCTTGTTTCCATTCCCGCTGAATTCCCGTCAGGTTGGTGCCAACCATTGTGTGCAACTGTCCGCTTCCAGGTCAGGCTCCCCACGAGGCCACGTCTTTGCATCACCCAAAGTGAAACCAAGCTCTTCTGGCTGCTACCGCTCTCTAACTGATTAGGCAACGAAGGGTCTAGCACACCAGGCCACTTCCATGTTGGCCCCTTTCCCAGGCATCCATGAAGATGCCGATCCTCTCTGTAGGACTGAGTATCTGATGTGTGTGAACCCACACACCATTCTCCATAGCTGCGCTTCACCTTCCACCGAGGACTTTGGTTTGCATTGCACTGCATCCCTCGCCCAAGATGCCTCACTGCAGCTGAGCCTCAGCGGTTCTGTAGCACGCAGGGTTTAAGGCCATCTCTCAGTCCTGAAGTGCTTTGGAACAAGGATTTTTGATATCTGTGTATCAGATGGTATTTCCTGTTGCACACTGACAAACTGCAGTTTGGTTTCTCACACTCTCATACTCCCACTGTCCTCAGTTTTACCTCCTGTTTAACACAAAGTCCAGCCTCTGGAGTATCATCCATTCTCATAAGGAGACAAGCTGAAGTGGACCACTTACTTCACACAGATCAGAACTCAGGAGGGATTACTCTGCAACAAAGTGCTGTCACCTCTCCTACTGTGTTGGAAAGAAGCTGTCCTCATTAAAACAATGTCAAGCATTCTCCCCAACAGATTCAATATTGAGCCATAACACAGAAATCTCTCTTTCCTGCAGTTTAACACACTCATGTGTGACTAAATGTCTCTAACTATGAACGAACACGGAAGGAACAAGCCAAGATCAGGAATCACATTTCTGGAGCTCTGAGGATCCAAGGTAGCTATATTCAACTAGATCTCATGCTAGATGTACAGACATACATGGATTACAACCTTTTGGACTCACATTCCCATCCCTTGACCTGAAGGAGCTGTTAGGAAATAACTCGAAGCATCTTTTGCTTCTAAATGCCAAAGAGATTAGTCACTGCAGAAACATACTCATCCTGCTTCCTGGTCTTTCAGACAGAGCAAAATTCTGATTAGTTCCCATATGCCTTCCACATCCTGGGGAGCTTCACTGTCCATTCAGACATAATTTTGAGATCCTCCATCATTTTCTTGTTGGGGACTTACTTAGTACTGCAGGATAAGGACACCAGCAGGAACTCCAGAAGAAATACCACCTCTCACCCCACTATCCTGCCCTGTATAGTTTTCTAGGAATTTAGCGCCAACTATGCAAACACTTTCAAACTGTTTGGTTTTTTTTAAATAACAGGGATTTGTTGATTAGTTAAACTCTCCTATTGGCCCTCTCTATGATGAGATTTTTGGTAGGAGTTTATTTCAGCACCCTTTTCCCAGCAAATGCTTGTTCTCTTATCTTAGCATGAAGAGACAGGCATCAGGAAAGCCAGATCTAAGAAAATTGCTCCTTTGATTTGAGAAGGATCGAGAGGACACAGGGTTACAAGCCAGACTGAAGCTCAACACTCCAATTCTACTACTGTTGGAGTCACAACAGCCAAGTCATTTCACTGAATCTTCTCTGACAAATTGTGAATGGTTTCTGACACCAGCACACTATTACAGTGCCCTGTGCAGTGCCTAGTACAACATGAATCCTTTGCTAGACTACAAGGTCTCTTAGGTCACCAACCTAAACCTTTGAGTCTAAAATCCTCTACCTGAACTCTTAGCAACCACAAAATTCCCTCAGTTTTGACACAATTGCACAAGTCAGCATTTCTCTTTGGTCTAAGTCCCCAGCTCACAAGCAGGCTCTCCACACTTAACATTCCTTGAGAAACCTGGCCGAAAGACATACTCAAAGCATCAGTTGACCACATTCTGAAAACACAGACAGGAGCTCTGGATGGGAATCATGTTCTAATACCTCAGTGGTCAGAACTCTTACTACACTGGGATGTGGCAGACCTGCATTCAACTCTTGCCTCTGCCTGAGGGAAACAACTTCCACATCTCAGCAGCGCCCTAACCATGAGGTCACAGAGTCGGGTGTGGAGATCTTGCAGCCTCCCTTAGGTATGTGAAACTATTTAGCACAGACATTCACCACCAGCAGGACTAGAATCTGACGGTCCTTTCTGATGAGCTGCCCAAGACTATAGCAATTTTGTCCTTAATCCATGTTCATTACACCATTTTCCCTCTTTACATTAAAAAAGCAATCTGGGTTGTGCATCTCACTCCCAAAGGAGGCTCAGATCTGTGAATTCAGACATACATTCTTTCCTGAACCCTTGACTTAGATGCCTAAGCTTCTCAAAAGTATATGTACCAAAATATTTACATTTCCTGTTTCTGCAACTTCCTATTGTAGTCTCTCATCCCAAGTCTCCACTAGGCATGTTATCCTTGCAAAGTTCCACTCTTAACTGCTTACCTCTCCAAGGAGCTTTGAAGTTAGGGGAGCCAGAATATTAATTTGTGTATGTAACCTTATTATTAAAAATTACAAGCTAGTGAACACTTTTACCAAAGAAATCATACCAAGTTAGAATGTCCCAGGCTTGATCCTGATCTTTCATACAGTAATATAAATCAATAACAATTATGTCACGTTAAAACTGATGTTAACATGAGAACAAAATCAGGAGCTAACCAGTCATTTTACACCATATGGCAATGTCCATTTGTGCTGGATTTTGCTCATGTGAATCATTAGAGCCTTTTGTGATGTAGTATTAGTGGGAGGAAAATCAAAACAGAACTGAACTTTCGACAGTTACAATCCTGAATGTTTAACTACAACAAAATAGAAAATCAGAACAAGGAATGGCTAAGATGTAACACCAAAGGGACATACTAGAGGATCCAGCTCTGAGCTGTGTTTCACACAAGGTTGTATTTCTGCTAAACAGAGATACAAATAATTACATTGCAATGGCATCAAGTGTGCTGAATGTGAATCACAATGCTTCCCAGTTGTACGATGGAGATGCAGCCGGCTAAAACTGGCTTAATGTAACTATAAAGTTGCATTCAAAAAATCAAACAGTGAAGGAACAACAAGTAATCACATTTGCAGACACTTTAATGGAGATTTATGACATTGGCTGTTTTGAAGTAGGTCATCTCAATGCTGAATGTCATTAGGAGCAAGGCAAATTAAAGACTTTAACATGATTAGACTGAATAAACCATTTTATGGGTTTCAAATGAATTAAAAATAATTGAGTTAGTTTCATTGTTCTGCTAATGTTCATTTTTAAACCCAAGGCAAGGCTGTTTCACATTGTTCTGTGGGTAGCTAGAGCCTAGTGTATATTAGAGGACAAGTAAAAATCACTACCAACCCCTACAACTGTTACACAGGGAGGGGTGGGGTGCTCTCCCCTACTCAAGAATGCACTTGAGGGTTCCATAAGGTGGCCTGTGTGCACTTCACACTGCTGTAGCACCACAGCGTGCCAGAGATCCTGCTCATTATTTGACATAATCTAACTGCGTATTGTAAGGATCTCAGGTTTTTAGCTTTAGATGTCACTGCGTTGCTGAAACTGTACATAAAAACAAAGCCCAAAGAATTCAATAGCTTATGCACCAATTAGCTGTGCTTTTCTGAAATGGAGTCACAGTGTGTATCGCTGCTGCACATTGTTTCTCACTCCTTTGAAGTAATTCATTGAACCAGACTGACGCATTTTAAAATGTTACTGGCCACACATATTGCAACTGTGAGAGAGATTTATGAAGAAATGTAAGATACACTGGCCATTTTTATAATTCTTCTGGGTTACTCGGTGAAATCTTCAGCCGTACATCAATTTGTTCAGGGCAATATATGAGGTTTTTGTCATTCAAGGCAATTATTTCTGTGACAACAGTACACACTTAGCAGAATATATTGCTGATGAATCACTGACTGAAGAACTTGTACTGATTTTATTTATTACACCCATTCAGGTGACATAAGCATAAAAGAGTGTACACTGTCTTCCTTTATAAAATGCTTAAGCATTGCAGTAATCCAGTTGCATTTAGCTGTAGCACCTCAAGTTTTGACCTCTTCTAGGTAGGATCAGGTTTATGCCTGCGTGAAAAACGGCCATACACAGGAACTGCTCTTTGGTGACATTATAAAGACTCGTCTCTCAGTATGTATTCACTGAGAATCACAGCAAGCCTCCCCACTTACGTTCATAATTTGTGACCCTGAAATAACAGGGAAAGGAGAAAGCAGCAAAGTTGCTGAATTTGTCTTTATGTCCCCAGGTCCAGTAGGTTAAAAATTCACCACCTGGACTCAAGATAAGGATACTCTCTCAGGGCAGACAGGTAGGGAGAGAAGCTGCAGTTCCCCATATGGTGCTTTTAGCAGTACAGAAGCAGGTCTCAATAGGTCAAAACCCTTTCATTAACGGGACTAATACTGCATCTGCCTACTTTCAAATATCAGGTCAAGAGAAAGCCCACGCAGTAAGAAAGGCAAAAAACCTTTTTATTACCATCTGCTAATGCCTCTATGCTACATGCAGCAACTAGAGAATAATGTTTCACTGTTTATCTAGGTGAAGTCGTTTATCCTATTAAGATGCTTTCCACAAGTTGCCTTTACTGTGGGTGTTACTATTAATGCTCCCCCAAAATTCTAGGCCCCTCAGCTCCCATCTCTGACTAGTCCTCTCAGAGATCGAGCATTTGCACTTAGGTAGCCTAATAAGTGAGTGTCCAACAGGGTGGCATTCTGGGGCTGAACACTGAAAGGGAGCCTCTTCCAAAGACTGCACGATAGAGTGATTAGGAAAAGCAATGGAAAAGCTTCCTGTAGCAGGAGCAGCTAAGTAGCGCAAGGGCTGCAGCTAAGCTATGAAATACTTCTGCTTTTGTGACAGTGATACACCTTGCCTGTTGAGAACTCTGCCACTCCTGCTGCCTTCAATCCCTGCTGTGCTTAACGTACTTCTAATCAAATTCACTCACAAAAAGTCTTCATCCTACAAAGCCACTCCCACCACCTTATTTTGGGTCAGTGTTCATGCTGCAGAGGCACCAGGTACACCAAGCCTCCACCAGCCCTCAGAAGTAACGGTACGCTCTAAGGGCCTGAGGTTCAGCAATCTAACAAACAGAAGCTGGCTGATGTGAGGCGTAAAATTCCTCGCTTTGGAAACAAAGTGTGCTCTAGCATTATACATGGGATAACTACGTCCATATGTTTGGAACGTCTGCTCTCGAAGCTCAGGAAGAAAGACGTTGGCTCTCTAATGAGACATGTATGCAAAACTTCGTTTGGCATTGCCTTATGAGAAGGGTGGGATAGAACGACTAATGTTTGCCCCCTGGGGTAGCACCACAGCACCTTAAGAGCAACAGCCATTTCAGAGTACTAATCCAAGAGCCGAGGACTGATGACCAAACTCCCTCTGGAGCTAGTCGCATCACACTTTGTATCAAAGGACAACTGACAAATACATTTCATTCTGCAGGCGGTAAGAGTGAAAAACAAGCTCTCCATTTTCTGACTGCAGTGACAGAGAACACAGCTGTTGTACCCATCCCTGAAGAGAGCACATGCAGGTACATCAAAGCACCCTGCGCTGCCAGGTCAGGCACCTGCTGCCAGATGGCCGCATGAGAGTTTTCAACATTCTGACCCTCGTGCCGCAGACGCGGGTCTTGAAGACACGATTCAAGCTCTCCCTCAGGGCTCAGAGACCAGGAGAGCCAGCGTGGGGGCCCAAAGAGCCACTGCCAATGGCTCCGTCTGCTGTTTCCCCAGCCAGCTCCCGCTGCCGCCTCCAACCTGCGGCCCCTCAGCCCCGCCGGGGCCGCCCTACCTGTCAGTGCGGCCCGGGGCGGGACGGGACGGCCGTGGTGGCGGCGGGGGTGCTGAGGCGCAGGGTGCCCCCCCAGCCCGCCGCCCGCAGCGGCTCTCGGCCAGTCTGTCGCCTCAGAGGGCCGAGCGGCTGGCAGCGCCCCGGGGCGGGGGGGTTGGGGGCTGGACGGCGCTGCTTCCCGGGCATGGCGCGGGCAGGCCGCGGCCCCCACGGACCCTCCGCAGGGCGCTGGCGCCCGTCACGGGCCGTTGACTTGGCGCGCTTCCCGCGCGTCCCCCTCTCCCTCCGCGCCGCAGGCCCCCGCGGCTGCGGGGCCGCCCCGGACGTCGCGTGGCGGGCTGCGTAGTTCCGGCGGGGCGAAGGGAAGGGTGACATGCAGAGCAGGCAGCCGCGGCCTCGGGAGCGGCTGGAGCCGGAGCTGCCGGAGCGGCGGGCGGGAGCGGCGCCGGGGGAGCAGGCTTGGCGCGGCGCCTCCACCATGGAGATCGAGAAGGAGTTCCACCGGCTCGACCAGGCCGCCAGCTGGGCCGCCATCTACCAGGTGAGGGGCAGCCGCCCGGCCCGGCTCTGCCCCCAGCCCCAGCGCTGGGGGGGGGGTGGGGGCGTGGGGGGGAGAGCGCTTCTTCCCTCACCTCCTCCCTGCTGCCGCCGGGTTCTGCCCTCCCCGCGCTCCCGCGGCGTGTGTGTGCCCCGGGTGCCCAGGGCCCAGCGGGGGGAGCGCTGGGTCGGAGCCTTCCCTTCCCCGCTTCCCTCCCGCAACAAGCTGCGGGGCTGCCGCGCCGTCCTTCCCTTTGGCCCGGCGCTGAGGGGGCAGAGGGAGGCCCCGCTCTGCCCCCCCCCCCCCCGTGAGGCAGGGCCTCTTCCCGCGCGGAGCAAAGCCCCTCTCACCTCCTTCTCCCAGGGCTCGCGTGGGCGAGGAGTGCCGGCCACCCCCCGCGGCGGCCATCCCCCGCGGCCGCACGGCTGTGCTACCGGGACCCCGCTCCGTCGCGGGGCGGGGGCCTCTGCGCGTCTGCTCGGGGCAGGAGCGGGCCCGCACCCCCACTCCGCGCTGCTCCTCCGGGGGCTTCTGCGGCCGCGCTCCTGCTCTCGCTCCAGGTTCCGCTTGGAGCTAAGCGTGGACATGCTCAGTAACCTTTTAACTGCCGCCTTCCTAACCCTGAGGGCGTAAATCCAAGTGTCGTGTTTGTCCTTTCTTTTTTAACAGAAAGAAACGGTGATGGGCAGCGTTGTGTGCCCTGAGCTCTTCAGTCACTTTAATAACAGAACAGCCTGAAAACAGCTTGTTAGTAATACTTGCACAGTTATCTGGGACTAGATTTTGTTCTTTCATTTACTGCATTTAGATTTTTTGTGACATTTGAAAAAAAACCAACCCTGTGTTGGATCCAGCTTCACACATACAAACAACAGAAATCAGGGCTTCTCTCTTTAAAAAGTTCTTTGCGCATTCATCCAAAATGAAGTTCAAGAGAAGATGGATGGCTGGGCGGATGTGTTCAGTCAGATCCGACAGCATTACTGTAAAATCCATTGGAATGTTTAGGCTGGTATATTGCATAAACCAGAGTGTTGAGTTCGTATTTGCAACATGGAAATTGGGCTTTGCTTCCCTTTCGCTATTCATTTCTCTGGCAGTAGACATTTAAAAGAAGGAGTGGAGTTTTATGAAAGTGAAATAAATTAACTCCAGTTTCAGAATCACAGCAGGCAAGTTTTAAAAGCAGTAGCTTGCAGGATGAACATGTCCAGTTTGGCAATTAGAGAATAAGCATGAAATTTTGACCGTGCTTTTCAGAAGGTCCATCCTTTTCTTAGAGTATTTAACTCCCTGCAGAGGTTCAGTGCTTGCTGACTGTTTCAAAGTTGTGCATATATGACGTTATGTTTTTGCTAAACTGTTCTTCGTGATTTGGTATGTTGCAGGCTTAGTGCTCAGGAAACGGTTTTGAATAATACAGCTCTGTAATGGAGATGGTGTACTTCTACGGGTAAAATTTAATTACATGAGTGAAATATTTAAGGAGAATGAGAGACTGTGGCGTATTTTCAGTGTGGGATCAGTGATATTTTTGTCTTGCTTTCTGTGAATGATGTGACTCAGTAGCCTGCTCAGACTATGGTACAGCACGAGGTCTGACTGAGGATCAAAATTCAATTCAGAAAAAAAAAAAAGACTCAAGTGACTCTTTGATTTACATCCAACTATTGACAAGCATGAGAGGCGGGTGGTTTTTTTTTAAGATTGATCTGTAAGTATGTGCATCCATGTCATATAACTCAGTTTCTCAACTGCATCCTGCTTTTAAGTATCAGCTGTTGAAAATGACATCTTGGCAGATCACGTACCTCTTGAAGAACAATGTACTTCACTGTAATCCGGGTTTTTGATGTCTGGGCTGTGACGTTAACAATGCAGTTTTCCTACAAATATCAATCTTTGCCTGAACAATGAAGTAAGTATGTAATTGGTGCAGAAAAAAGGTCTTCCCCCAAGTTAATTATATCACAGGCTTCTAGTATCTAGGTGTTACAATCACAACCGCTAAAATCCAAAAATGTTGATCGGTATTCTGGGTAAAGCATAATGCAAATTACTGACACTCACTTCCTCCTGTTTTTTGGCTAAATCTGTATCTAGAGATGCAGAACTGCGTGGCATCTGGAGAGGAATTATGAATACTACAGGGAGGAGAAGCTTATTGGAAGGATGGCTACAAGGAGACTTGTCTGGGTGCCACGTGACGTTGAAGGATTAAAATTGTCCAAGCTTCTATTTTTTTTGGACAAGGGGAAGCTATGTTCAGCTATGATAACAGTACAGTCCTGAAAGAGTAACATTTAGATTTTATTTTTTTTTTACGTGTAAGTAATCACAGGACGGACACAAAAACATTGCAAAATTAAGACCTTATGTAGCTGATTTTTGTGACAGTCATGTCTCAGGCACTGCATGTGTAGCAGAACTATGCTGTGGCTGGTCAAAACAGGGTGTACACTGATGAAGTTTCAGTATTTTTGGTGTGTGGTGTTTGTTTGTTTGTTGGGGGTTTTTTGTTGGTTTTGTGTGTGTGTGTTTGTGGGGGTTTTTTTTAATACCCAGTACTGTCCCTTACTTTCATCTAGATTTACTTGCTGCATGATCTATGAGCCATGAGATCCTGTAAAGGTAGTTCAGAGACCCAATAGATAAAAAGGACTGGTCTGGTCCTGGCCATTGCTTCTGTTGTAGAGGAACAGAAGATAACTAGCAATACCTGATCTAGGCATAAGAAATGCCCATTCAAATTAAAGTCCTCTTCCGTAAAATGGTAAGTTAAAGGAAAATGGACAGCAGATTAAATGTGTGCTCTGCAATGTGATACTGTGGTAAAGGTATGCAAGAGAAAACAAATGCTTAAGGGTAAGTGAATGATACGCACCCTGCATAATTATCATTAGAAGTATTAATAGGAATGAAAAGCATTCACTCTGGAGATGTCACAACAAAAAAGCAATAGCCTAAAGCTAGGAAAAGCACAGTTTAGCATTGCTGTTAGAGGAGGGGAGAAAAAGAGACCGGTATTTGTCCAGAATATCAAAGGAATATTTTCATTTGCTCATAGTGAGTACAATATCAAATCTTCATAGTAATTTTATATGCAGAAGTCTCTCAGAATTTTACCAGAATTTTACACACGTTGATAGAATGAGATATTATCTTAAAAACACAACCCTCAAATACAGGTGGAGTTGCTTCTTGTGTTTATATAAACTAGATATGTTGACTTTAGTATGTTGGCTAATGATACTAACTTTGATGTGCTTATTGGTAACAGTGAAGACACCTCTGAATTACTTACTGCTCTGCCATTCAGCTAGGGATCCCGTAAGTGTGGATGGAGGCAGAGCTGACACCTGGTTTGACAGAAGCGTGTGGGGGACAGCTCACACAGAGTTTTCCATGTGAAGGTAGCAAAATGAAACTAAAATGTTCCCTCTTTTATAGCCAGTAGAATATAAAATAAGAAAAAAAAATGGGTAGAGCCGAGATTTTCAAATCTGTTTGGAAGTGAGCAGACTGAAAACAGAACTGACTTGGCTGCTGGGCGTGCTCTGGACAGCCGAAGTGTAGTGACAGTTGGGTTTAAGGCCTGTAAGAGACACGTAACTGTTCTCAGTTTCTTTATTAATTTTTGTGAATATTTTGAACTAATATTAAAGTGAGTGTTACTTTTTTTCCCCAGCCTCTCTAAGCTAGACTAAAATACTACAAATTCTGAAGGTTAATAAGCTTTACCAACACTATGGGAGGGATCGTGGACATTTTGGATATCTCAGTCAAAAGAAAAAAGGCATGGGAAGTTTTTTAGGTATTCACTCTCTGGAAAAATATTTGTAGAATATGTGGGTAGATTTTAAAGTTGAAAGTAAACTGTGAAATGGTTGACCCTGTAGACTTAGAATAGTGTGGTCGTGTTGTGTATTTAAAGTAAACGAACAGGAAGTTCTACGGGTGTTTTCGGTTTATAAACTGCAGTGAGAGTTCAGGCTTCGTGCTACTGCAGTCTGTAAGCATCGGGGCTGGTCTCTTGCTCCGGTGCTAAAAAACTTTAAACTTCTTTGCAGCAGATACATTGTGGTGTGAGCGTGACTTATTATAAATGCATCTTGGTGCTTTATTCTGCCAGTTCTTGCTTCTTGAAAATGCAGGTCTCTGCATGTATGCCTTGCCGCTTTTTAATTCATGCTCTGTTGATTCATTCGAGGCTAGGCTTAATTGGCTCTGGTTACAGAAAGCTAGTTTAGAACTGATAGTTGCAGGGACTCTGTTTTTTCCTTCAACACAGCTAAAGATATTCCGTGTTTTCCAGTGCTATACAGCCACTGAATCTTTATACATGTGTGGGAGAGGCTAACAGTGATGAAGTAGCTATGTCTGTGGCTTGCAAAGTCAATATCCTGTCTGTGGAAAGCAGGGTTTACTTTCAATTGCAAGTGATAATGTTTTGTGTTACTGAGAATGTTTTGGGGCGCTCTGCTGAATTGGTTAGTTACAAAACTCACTTCTTCAGATCAAGACCAGTTGTGTCTAATGATGGCAAATGGGAGATTGTGCAAGTCCCATTATATGAACCTACTGAGCTGCTTAGTTTTGCTTGATTTTCATAGTTTAAAATCGAAATACTTGAACCCGAATTTCCTGTGGTAGCATTGCTGTAAGTAGAACATTGAAAAATGGAGCCTGATACCTCCTTAACAGTAAAACACAACATTTGCTAAAAATCTAGAAATCCTACAGCGTGCAGACAGCGCTACACCTGCTCCTGAGCTCCTTCGGAAGGCTTTTATGGTTTTAGTGTGTTCTTCCACGTTACACATTCCTCTTCTTTGTCTGCTGTAAGGGCACATATAGAGAAGGAAACTTGACAGTTAAGGAGAATGCAGTGTTGGCCGTATGCCAAATGATGTTAAATTAAAATAGAAATAGCCCTTGTAAACAGAGAATAAAACATGGTAGAGGTAGACCAAGTATTTTTAAAATTTTCTAAATATTCTGGATAGGTTTGAATTAACAGTTCATCCTGTAGTTAACATTAAAATGAAATGTCTTCTTGTAATACTTGCTTTGCAGATGGACTTTCTCCAAGGGTTCCCTTCAGCTGAGACTTTCTAAGCTGTAGTTTACACTGAAATATCACTGCTGCTTTCTTGTAAACATATGAATTCTGGAGTTTTAGATCAGTGTCACTAGCATGACATAATAATCTGTTTGGATTGTGAATTTAGCCTTGTTAAATATCTGAGGATACTGATTGATTCCTTAAAATTCAGAATCCATGTATGATTCAAAGTGGGTATCTTTCACTTAAAAGCAAATGAAGGAGGAAAGAGTTTACAAACAACAACAGAAAAAAGAAACCTATAAAAAGTGGTAAAAGCTTGAAGTCATGCTCACTCTTGTGCTCCAGTGAATGTGAGAATCGGGTGGGTTGTTTCAGTCACCAGATAATGCCACTGAATTTGTTTTCCCATAGTCAAATGAACTTGATTTTTTTCTTTAGTCTCACCATATGCAAAATGAGATTTATATTCACTAAAGCTTTCTGGTTTTTTTTAAACACAAAATTACTTTGATGCCTTTTATAAATCAGAAGGGAAGGAACCAAAACCATGCATACAGTGTCAGTATTGTGTTACTAATAACATATTTATGTAGTTTTCTAGTAGGGTTTTGGGGGTTGTGTGTTTGGGTTTTTTAAGTACCTGCAGCTGAGGTTAGCACTGTGTGACCAAAAGGTCTGTAATGCTTCAGCCAATTCAACACCAAAGGAAGATTTTCCCCTGTGACCATAGTCTGTCTTGCAGTTTTGTTTTCCCCTGTTAAAAAGAGGCCTGTTTTCCAGCAGTGAAGTGGAGAAGTTCTCTGCATAAAGTGAAATTTCAAAATGTAAGAGGCTTATTAACAAAAAATTAACAAAACAAACAGAAAAACCCCCAACCCCTTAGCTGGAGTGCTTAGTTGGAATGTTCCTGACTGTAGCATGTCATATTAAAGTTTACTTAATTCTGCTTATTTCTGTAATACTGATTTGGAAAAAGGTTAGTATAAACTGAGACACAAGACAAACATTAGAGGGTTGCCTAAGGTTCTGTGTTATTCCTCAGTGCTGTCAGTGTTCGGACACTTTACAGAATTACATAAATTTAAAACTTTCTTATTTTTAAAATGTTAGACCAGAACGTATGTATCTGCACCTCTGCAGAAGTGTGTACAGCTCACCGTCGGGGAAAGCAGCCCTAGCGAACAGCATGCATCCTTCCTGAAAGAACCAAGTTTATGAAAATGTAGCAACACATTATCTGCAATCTTCAGAATTAATAATGTAAACTTGATGTGATCTCTAAGCTTTGATGTTTACAGCACTTACCATTCCCTTTTTTTTTTTTTTTTTGGTAGTCATCGGTCAACTTGTTTCATGTTGATTTGCACAAGAAACATTTTTTGTTTATCTTGCTGGTGCCAGTAGACATGCCCTTGCTGGTTTGGCTGGGAGAGGCACTATGATACAGCATCAAAATGCCTTTGTGTGTTCACTTTGTGAACAATTCATTTTCTACCAAACCCTGTGAATTTAGATGTGCTTTTTCTCTCACCCACGCAAAACACAGCTAAGATTCAACAGCTTGCCTGTCATATTATACTAAGAAAAAGTGATAAAAGCAATTCTTGGAAATTCATGTGATTCTGCTAATAGTGATAGCTGATCTACTTTCAAATTGGGTTTGTGCTTGCTGCATTTAAGAAAAAAGGTTCATAGGGCAGCAGTGAAAAATCTGATGTCCTTGTTGGGAAGGAAAATAAGCTAGCATAATATGAAACTTGTGGAAAGGTTCTTAATGTTTTTCTTATTTCTAACTTTGTAGGTTCTGTTTCCATATGCCTTTGCCTTGCACAATACTTTATGCTAGAATATGGGCTGATAAACATTATTTGCATAGGTTACTGGGTTTGCATTCGTAAGTAGTGGAGTAACAAGTTGGTAAAGGGTAACTACTTGTGGAAACAACGTAAATACCAGCAGCTTACTTGAGAGATCTGTGAATTTAACCATTGTAGCTAGAGTATATATTTCAACTCAAAATATTTATAATCAACGCTAAGTCAGATGTGATTCCTCCCAAATTGTGTGTGTGTTTTTTTTTTCTTCTGGTGGCTTTTGGTTTTTAATGTATACTCTCTTGCTGTCTCCTACCGGTCCTTGTTGGCATGATAAATTACACTATGCTTTTAAGCAGAGTTTTTATGGTGTCACAGGTACTGAACATGTACCTTGTTTAGTTGCTGATTTGTTAACCTCTGGAATGAAAAAAATGATTGGACAGTCCAGCTTCCTAGTTAGGCATATCTTTCATGCAAGAAAGTAGAGGAAGAAACCCCTTTCCTCTGAATCCAGCGTTAATCTCCTACTGGATTTACTTCAGTGGCATACGGATACGTTAAAGGCCTGTTTCAGAGGCCTGTTTCCATGAAAGGGAGTTTCTAGTTTGCATATGGGGTGTTTTGTTTCCTTCTGTGTTTGGATCCAGGCCTTTAAGTAGTTCCATAGTTGTCTCAGCAATTGGTTGCTGTGCGTGCTCGGGAGCATGTGGTTCGAGGGGTAAAAAGCCACCTTCAGCACCGAAGAGATCAATGAAATCAGATTGGAGTTGTGTGGTGCAGTCTTTTTCCTGTGCTTAGAAGGTAAAAACAGTTTCGACTGAAGTAGAAATAGGAAATAAAGCAACAACAAAGCAAGTTTTGCATTCTGCCAGTATATGCAATTACAGAAAAGCTTCCATGCTACACCATGGAGAGCATGGAGCCGTGCAGATCTGGCTGCAGGCAGGGAGGACACTGTCGCCTCTGGGCAGAAAGCTCACTATATTTTTTGTACTAAAATAACTGCTTGTTGAACTTGAAGTAGCTGTTCTATTTATGATCTTTCAGGTGCTTTTTCTTGTATCTCAAGTTCCCAGAATTTTATGCTGCTTCTGTGAAGTGCTTGATTCATCAAGTACTTGATGCTGTGAGCCATTCTACAAAAGACACTCTGTTTCTCAGATTCTTTATATTTATTTGGAACAAGTGGTCTACACATAAAGAGGAATGTCCTCATAACCTTCTTCCCTTGTGCACATTTGAATGAGAATTGCTTGTTTATATCATTTCTAATCCCACAGTAACAGGTTACAGTAGCATAAACAGTGTGACCTTTTAATGGGATCGCAGGAAGTAAAATGTGAGATCTATTTTAAAAATGCATCTTTGACTAAGGAAGAGTATACTTCCTTTTTCTGACAGAGAAAATAACCCGTGCTAGTCCAAAAGATCTTGATTCCATTATACTGTGTAGGACCTGTTTTTTCCACTGTCCTTTTAACAGTTGTTGGCAGCTACCTGAAGTAGGACCAAACCCCTGCCATCCTTGGGTAGAATTGTACATCCTTGCACTGTGTTGTGCAGGCATAATGACTAAAGGTGGGAGCTACTGGAAAAACAACTCCGACACGAGCAAGGGGATTTAGTAAGAGGAGCTTCTTTTGGAAAGGGGCAGGGAGAGGGTCGTTGGACCAAGAACTGGAAAAATACTACTTAGCTTATTAAATAGCCAAAATACATATACACACGTCATAGTATTCTTTGAGTATTTCCAGAAATGGAAGAAGAATGGGAAGAGTTTTACCCAGCAAAGGATGGGGGAGTGGATAGCTACCCAACTCTAGAAAATACTTTTGGTTATTCCCTTTACAGTTTGATTAATGTTGCATTCCAATTTGTTTCTTAAACTTCTGACAACTGAGAATTTTCACACTAAATGGCAGTTGCTACACAGAACTGCGCAGTGCCCAGCAGTGTCTGAGGTATGACATGAACAAGAATCTTCTTTTCAGCTGGTACAGCATTTTCATTCCCAGTGTTGACATCTCAGAATTGGCCTGAAGTGTTTCATGACCAGAGCAGATCTGCCCTTGTACTGTTTCAAAACTAGTACAATATCTGAAGGACGTGTTGTGAACCAGCAAACCTTTCCTTTTTATCCTTGCATATTACATCATCAGCTGTGGTGGATTTCTAGTGTACTGAAAACCGCAGCGTTGAGTTGGAGCGGTTGGTTGGTTGATCGGGCAGTGAGCGATATTAGATGGGTCATTGATAATTTCCCTTTAGATGGCAGTTGCTCTCAGTTCTCCAATAATTACTCTGATAACTGACACCTACTAACAGACAGCTGAAGGATGAACAGGCCTGTGGCAGCCTGGCCCTGGTTGGTAGGGGCAGCAGTGGCAGAAGCCGGTGGGAAGTGTGGGTAGTTCTGCCTTGGGGAAATGGAGGGTCCGATCAGCCTGAGGCTGAAAACCCTGAGGGTCTCAGGAATAGGGCTGGTT
This sequence comes from Rhynochetos jubatus, assembly GCA_027574665.1. NCBI lineage: Eukaryota > Metazoa > Chordata > Aves > Eurypygiformes > Rhynochetidae > Rhynochetos > Rhynochetos jubatus. The sequence goes on along the minus strand of CM050665.1, from coordinate 9,506,933 downwards.
TTGGGGGGTACCCCCAGGTTCTAGAGCTTGTTTGTTCTGTGTCCATCAGACTCGTTTTCAGTAGAGGTGAAAGACTGGAACAGGAGGTTGAAAATATGTAAAATCTTTACAGCTGCTAAGTTCCTGGATTTATTAGCCGACATGAGAGCATTAGTGCAGAGGTCTAATCTTACAAGTCTTTTTAAAGCTTGTCAAGAGGCAGGCAGAATAGAAAGACTTCATGGAAACTTACTGACATGTCTTATTTGTCATTGATTTCTTGTTTACTCACCATTCAGACTCCGCATTCGGAGCCAAGTCTTTGCGCTAGGCTTTACTCGATTGCCTTGTACGAACCAGGCTACAGGCTGCTTCCCGGCGACTGACTGACAGCAGGAAATTCCTTATTGGCTGTTCAGTCTGCTAAGTTGTCTGCCACATGAAGTGGGGATTTTGGGTGGCAAAGCTGTAACGTGCTTATTATCTTTTAAGAGTAGCTAAGTAAGTTAATATTGCTACCTAGTTAGCGCTCAAACGTTTATTGTTTTCATGTAATAATGTCTACATCCGTAGGGTTATCTTGTCCTGAAGTCTTTGCTAGCTGTGTGCTTTCCATATAAAACGCTCTTTCTACATGCAAAATTCTGTCTCAGAATACACAAAGAAGAACAATTCAATCTTGCAGTAAAAGTGCTTTGCCCTCAGCACTGTTTGTGTAATAGGAGGCGCTTGTGTGTGGTTCCAATGGTTGATAACCTTTGTGGATCAGGGCTCAGAAGCCTTTTGCGGGGCAGAGAAATGGAAGGGGATGTGATGGGGGTGAAGGTTTTTTTGGGTTTTTTAAGATGTTTGGAAGTTACTGCATTTCATACTTGTGGTTTTTTCTGTAAGTGTTCCAGATACATGCTAAGGCTGTGCATGAGGGTTTGAGATAGCCACTGAATTACAAAGCCTGTTTAGTCAAGACTGATAAGTGGCTGGGGCTGACAGGAAGTGGAACATGACAGCAAGAGTCTAGTGGAGCTGAGGGTGTGGTGGGTGAGGCACGGCACCGTCTGGGCTACGTTTCCAGAGAGGATGCTGTCTTAATGGAGGTAGAAGTTAGGATGGTTGTTTGACTTTGAGAACACCAACTGATTTAGCAGAGAGAATTATTTTAAACTAGCAGTATTAGTAGATGCATGCAATGCAAAACATGGTTTATCTCAGCTGGTCCATGCAACTTGCTTTCACTCACAAATCTGCTTCATTAGCATGGGGAGGGTTAAATAGTCCTTTGAAGGCTTGTGAGTTTTGCAGTCCTTTTCATGTGCTGGAGTGCACAGTACTAATCTGTCCTGCGTTAGGATGTCTGTAAAAGCTTATCTTGATTATGTGATGTGCCTGTTTAACACTGACATTTGTTTTTCAAACTCCGAGTTGCTTTCAGATGGGGAGATGATGACCTGCACAGCTGGAGGTGAAAGCTCTCTCTCGCTGCAATGACAGTTAAAACAATCTCTAGTAAAATAAGATCGTTTCTGTGGTTGTCTTAAAGTATTGCGTTGCAACTTGGAGAAATAAAAAATACAGAATACATTTTAACATTGTGCATGGCTGCTTTTTGGTTAGGGGAAGGGCTGTATCTTTCCACAGGAAGTTCTCAGGCTTGTTGACCATAGGTAGATTTTCTTATACATTGTCTTTCTGAAGACGTACTTTTAGTTCTCACACAGGACAGGTGAACAAATGCTAACACATGCTAGAAACTGTGCTTATGATAAGTAAAATGCAGCATCAGTATCTACCCTAAAGACTTCATGTGCATTATTACCTCTGTGTGAAGGGCAGCTAGTAAAGCAAAGCGCTCAGAAACCTACTTCAGTTCTGCTTAGCTTAGCTTCCCCGAATGTCAGTTCAGTAAACATTACATGCTGTCAGCATTTAAGGGTTAAGTTTCTCTTTCCAAAAAAAGTATTGATTTTTCTCTTTTTTTTCTTGGAACAGTTTACTACTCTGGAAGTACTTGCGTAAATATTCAGCTTTAAGCACAACTGTTAAACCTTGGTGTAGAACAGAGGTGGCCAGCCATTCTGCCCTGGAGCCATGTGAAGGCTGGACGGTCTGTTCTGTCTCCGTCATCAAGCAATATGCTTGTACATTTGTCACGTAGCCTGTTCAGCCCTTGCATGACCTGACAGTCATACGGTCAGGTGAACAAATGTGTAGGCTTTGTTTGTGGGGTAGGAGAAATGGCACCAGGGTTTGAATGATCCCCAAAACTGTATTCAGTCCATAGATTGTGAGCTGTTCATCTCAGGTTTAGAAAGCTGTAAGCTTTAATATTAAACTAGCTTAGCTTAGCTTGGTTTCCTAAACACTTATTAGACAGTCATGTGAGAAAACAGGAGTATCCTAATTCTGCTTTATCTAACATCTGTTTTCAGCAGTACTGTTTGTTCTCAGCAGGTTTTTGTGTGCATTGCAGTAGCTTGGCAACCTGTAGGTTGCACCATTCAATCCATTCAGTATGCTCTTAATCATCACTAAAATTTTCCTTTCCAAATTTGAATATTATAAGTACAGCGAAATGGGCATCTGTGAATATAACAGCACCAGCCACGTTAAATAGATCCCAGCTGAAACAAGCTGCTCATTCAAAATTGTAATTCAGTATGTTTCTTCAAATTGCAGTCCAAAAGTCTTTCTTGAAATTAGTTTAAGAAAGAATACGTGTAACTTCTTTGTGGGAATGGTAGTTAAGCAGTTACAGCTACTTAAAGTATGCTGAAAACGTAACTACTAAAAGCATAGCTGTTTGCTGGTTTCGTTGTAGAGCAAAGCTCGAGTTCAGCCTTTCTCTGCACGCAGAGGCATGAACATGGTTTGTGCGATCCTGTTAATTGTACATTCTCTTTAAACTTGAATCTCATTATGTTGGAAATGTTAAAAAGCATTTGGTAATAGTGTAATGAGTGTGCTTTGGCAGGATGAATCTTTAGTTCCATTGCCTGTGTTCTTACTAACGGCCAACACAGTGAAGCATGCTTACACCATAGATTAGAACTTGCTGTGAGTTTTTATTATACCCTGGTTTGTCGGGAAGAAACAGAGTGCAGGAGGGAAACCCACTTATGTTGTGGAGCTGGTGCCTCTTGTAACATGGTTCATCATTTTGAATGAACAGGGTTTCTCGATAATAAATAAATCTAGTAATCCCTTTCACACTTTTAACTTTAAAATTGCGTCTCAAGAAAGCCAGTAAAACAACGTACGTTACAAACATCTTCAAGGAAATGAAGTTTACCACTAAATAAGATGTAGATATCTTTTTTCTTTTCTTTTTTTCTTTTCTTTTTTTTTTTTTTTTGTAAGTAGGTAATGCAGAGTTCACAACTTCCTATTTAACAATTCCTGCCACTTCCTTTCTTGTGTGTTTTAGTACTTCCTCTACATGCGAGCTCATAACTTGGAGATTTTGATGGAATTGGTAGAAAGTTGGAAATACGGCTGTTGCCTGTCCCATAGTATTTTAAATACAAAAATAATACTGACATGGTCTGAGTATGTGCCACGTCATAGTCATGATGTGACTTTATTCCTTTAACACTTGCAGATATGTCAGAAAGTTTTATTTAGCTTTTCTGTTATTGGAGTACCCAATGTGAATGAAGTAATTTTTGCAGAGTGACACTTCTTAGCTGTGAGAATTAAAAAAAAATTGCTTTAAACTCTGTTTAGTCCTTTGAAACACTAAGCAATTGCAGTCAGAGTCCTTTCTTTTTCATATTAAACACTTACTGGCATTGCTTTGCTTGTTCTTTGAAGGGTTTAACACAGGTTTTTATATTACAGTAGTTTTTCATAGTTGTCTCTAGAAAAAGTAGATTTTAAAAATATCCTTTCACCAACAGACATATATTTCAAGAAACTATTCTCTTACCTTTCCTGTTTATAAAAATACTAATAAAATAACCAACATGATATATTCAAATCAAAAATGTGGTGTCTTAAATGTGGCTTGTTTTGTGAATGCCAGTTTTAAATACACTGTGATAATGCATGTTACTCCTCATCTTTCATTCTTCATCACTGATAGACCTTTTTCTGCAGAGTAAGAATCTGGTATGTGTAGAGCCGCCTAGGTTTTAATTTAAAAATCTGGCTGTTAAATCATATTCAAGCATGTTCAACATTGGCTCGCCACTGCCTCTGCCATGTAAATTCAGTGAGCTATTTTGGCTGTTGGTAGGACAGTCAGCATTTTGAAAGTCTCACCCGTGACATGTAATGTATTCAGAAGATTACGTAGCAGAAACTTGGGCTTTGTGGCCAAGATACAGTATTAAACTCACAGTTTGGCTAAAAAAATACCTGTGATTTCTAATGCGTTTCTTCCATCGTCTGAGCAAAAATGGCTCCAAAGTACCAACCTCCAGGTCACTATTTCTAAAACACAGAGGGCTCACAAAACACCTTCATGGCAGTCCTGGTGTGCTGTGTTTGAGCAGTGTGTTCAAGCCTACCTGTTTCATGCTTTTGCTGCTGAACAGGTACAGGAGCTGCGTGAACACTGTTGTGCACTGACTCCTGAAACTGGAGCTCAGAGCTCTTTCAACACGGAGTGCATGTTCACAAGCAAGCAGCTGTGAACTGGACTCAAGACAGGCTCTTCTGAATGCTCTAGGTAGAGAGGAGATTGCCTTTACCTTATCAGTAAGAATATATGCCTTTATAAATGAAACATCACAGAAAGAATAGTGGTAAGTCTCTGAAGTCTGAATCATCTGCTGCCGTTGCATTTGATATGGTAACAGTATTGTGCCGTGAAGGCTAATTTAGTAGGTTTCTGAGAGGGAAATAACCTTTGGAACTCTTATAATATGCAAACTAATTAGAGGTTACCGTGAACACAGCTGTTTCTGCCAAGCTGACTAAGCTAGGAATCCAAATTACTATTTTTAGCCATCTTATAATGTCTTTAGTTCTCAATGGTACCTATTACTTTGAAAAATGATATTAATGTGTATTTATCACACTGACAAACTAGGTACAATAAACATATTTAGTGCAACCAGTCCGTTACTTTTCAAATCGAGTAACAGTGTGAATAGACAGACACAACAGGACACTTTGGCTGGCGTGTGGGCTGCGTTACACTAAAATCATGTCTGTGGCTTGTAGCAGTTCAAACTGAAAGCTTCCTCGGAGCAAGAGACAGGAGCGCTGTGATGAAGTAATTGTTTTCTGTAAGTTGTTTACATGTAGTCTGTCTCGCATGTATGGCCTCCAAGAAAGTTGCTTTTCTCCACTACACAAGAATTTCTTGCATGCTGCTGTTTGCATTCAAAATGCTCCTCTGCTGATCCTTGAGAGATGATCATTGTGCACATCCTGTAAAAATTACTGTAAATTCTATCCTGAAATCTCAAATTCATTGCTGTTAAGTAACTGTACTTCTGCAGACTCTGAAATAACTGCACCGATAAAAATTTGGAAAAAACTGCTGGTGGAGCTTGCACTGTGTAAAGTGTTTACAGTTCTATGAGATTGTCATGCTTAACTTCAAAATTACATTCTGAACTAGCGTCTTTTTTTCTAATCTTTATTTGGTACAAGATTCCTGGAGGAGCAGAAGCATTCCTCAAAATCTGTGTGCAGGGAATAGACATACTTCATGCGTAAATTTGTTGCTTTTAAAAAAAAAAAATCGGTCTAATTTTAACATAACATATGGCAAGCTGGTATCTAGAACTGCTTTGACTGACTGTACTGTGTAAAGGCATATATAACGTTTAACTTAAGATCACAATTAAGTCTTAGAAACATTATTTTGGTTACTATTTGCTTCTTTTATCACCAATAGTTTGCTTACTCTGTCCTCTAAATTACAGTAGCTAAGATCCGAGTTTAGTTGTACTCAGCGCTTGGTGTAGAAAATGATCCTTTAAATTAATGCTGTTTTCATAAAAACCTGTTTTCACTTCTGTTTTTCATGATGGTAAGAGATGTTCAGATCAACTCAAATCAAGAAAATAAAACTAGGCAAACTCTGGAAGTTCTGATTCCGACGTAATAATCCTTCTGTTTCTGGTTTTGTGTCATCATGGAAAATAGGCCATTGACAATTAATCTAGAAGTGCTTTTGTATTTAGAAAGACTTTCTCAGCAAAACCGTAAAGGAAAGGCTTGCTTTCCAGGCCTGGCTCCCGTGGCTGTGAATGATGTCCGCTTCCAATGACAATTCTCTTTTCCGGAGTGCTAATGATGGGCTGGGGGACCTACTCTAAAACTTTCTTCCCTTGCCTCTGGAGACCAGGGAAGACAAAAGCATTCCTACAAGAGCCTAAAAAAATTGCTTGGAGGAATAGCCTCCCTTCTGAAAGGAGAAACATGTCGTTGTTCCAACACAGCTGTCAACCCAAGAGCATTACAGCGAAGTGGTTGGATTCCTAAAATGGTAGTGAGGAACATTGACTCCTAAGTTAGAAACCTAATGAGTTTGAGCATTGCAGATGAAAACTAATCTGCTTGGAGGACACAAGTAGTATGCATAACAGCAACCAAGAGGTGTCTTCTGTCTTCAGTGGGGTTCTTCCTGAACTGGTGCATTGGCATGAGGGAGGACACAACTGGCTGTCCAGAAGAGACAGGGTAGATCTAAATCGCTAGGCTAGCATAAGGGCCTGTCTCTTTCTCACTGAAAGCCTTTCATGTTTTAGCAGTCCAAGTCACATAAATGTTTGTTTTGGAAGGTAATGCCAGCAACAACAACAAACTTGACATTAGGGCATCCAAAGGACAATAGTAGTGATGTGAAAAAGTGTATAATATTTTCCTTTGTATGTCCTCGAAGGATATTTTTGTAGCTTACAAGTCTCTAATGAACTTGCAAAGGATTATATGTGTGCATATTCTTACATACAGCCTGTCTTTTCCCTTTGCATGCAAATTCTAACGTGTTAACAGCAAAACAAAAATGAACTGATGATTGATCTTGGTGTGTATCGAGTCTCCTGCTTTCCCTATTACTCATTGCACTGACTCTGATTGTTAAGGTGTCAAGTTGTTGAATTTGTACAGAGCTTGGCAAGTAAATATGAGAAGAACACTGGAGCTCTTTAAAATTCAGATTTTCTGTTTTCAGGCACAGGTAGTGTTGTAAGACCTCTCTGACATTGGAGAATTTTTTACTTTTGATCAAATTGTCTCATTCTACCTAGATTTTCATATTCATTTTGAGCACCCACCAAAATTGCTGAGATCATGTTATTTCCTGTTTTCAAGTAGTATGTGTAGACTGTCTTTGGTCTTCATCCCTGGTAAGTGGATGACCGCCACCTCAATGTAGATAGGGCACCATTCGAGGGAGAGGTGTATTTTTTTTTTCCATTTGAACCTCATCATCCATCTGCAACAGAAAGTAGTGCTGCAGAACAAGCTGAAAACTGTAAAAAGCATGGTCCTATTGGCCAAATCCAGGGTTAATAATCCTTGTGATCTTATTCAGGCAATCGGATGCTTTCCAGGGAATTGTCCTGGTGCTAAAGGTATGGTGTAAAATCAAACTCTGTGGAAAAAAACCAAACCAAACCCCAGAAAACTTTACAGCTAGGAGACTGTTTAAGAAAACAACTGTTCCTTGTCTGACTTGTTTGGATTGCCTTGAGGATTAGAACTATAAAATACTCCTGCTGGATAGGCAAAAGGATGGATTTCGGAGAGATTACGACTTTGTAGTAGATGGCAATTTTACCCACATCACAGTTGTTACTAAGGTCGTGTATTTTGTAGGTACTTCACCTGTCCCTTAGGGTCCCTTCATGGCCTTACTGCTAACTCAAATTCCTCGTACCTCATGGATGATACCTAATTAGTTCCAATTAGGGTGAAAAGGGAAAGCTAATTAGTTGGTGAGGTTGTGTTCCCAGCATATTTGTGGTTGGTGTTTTGGGACTGCTGTGTAATCACCTTGTCATTATCCTTAAGGTCCCTTCCTAGGACAGGCCTCTGGTTTAGTAGTGGGCTCGTACTCTGCGCTCTGACTTCATGGCAAAGCTGCCTTTCCCTGGGGGAGGGAACGCGATACAAGTATCGTAGCAGTTGAAACGCCTGAGGAATCACCCTTTGTTTGGAAGCTCTGACTTGTGATATGCTTTCATGGATAATTTCATAAACACGTCAGGAAGGTGACTGTGAGCTTCTTGTGTGGGCCATGCTGTGGGAACGTACCCTGTGGTGGAACTCCATCCTTTAAACTAGAGCAGTGGCTTGCTAAGATGTTGTGATGCTGACTGTTTTCTCCGGTAGTGTCTAGCTGTGGTGTGTGCTGACAATTCGATCCCTATCTCACATGTGATGTTTCAGTTTCAAAATGACCTTGACAAAATTAAGATATCCTGGGAGTTCTAGCCTGCCCTTTTCTCTTGGACAGTTGGGTTATTTTAAGAAGTTGTGCATGTTATTGATGGGCATATGTCAGTGCAGATAGGGAATACTGGACTTGACTAGTCTTCTGTTGATGTGACCAATATCCTTAAAGCAGCGGTTCGTCATCTAGATGTGTTTAACTCATGCCATCTACGAAAGAACTAAAAATAATGCTGTGGTAGTTCTGCCACGGTGGATGTTTAAACTGCTGATAAGACAAATGCACAAATGTTGGCATTTCGTTAAAAAAAACAAACTAACATTTGTAACATTATCTTGTTTCTCTACGATGTTTGTCCCAGCAGAATGACCGTGGTGTTTGCCTGTTAGGCAGCTGAAGTGCTGTGCTGTTTGTTTGGCTTTTAGTCAACATACTTTCCAGGAAAAGGTGAAAGGACACAAATACCACAGGCAAGTTTCGTTTGTAGTTTAGTGAACGTGAAGAGTAGGTTTTAATCTAAAATGAAGTCTCTTTTAAAAGGCTTAATCGAAGCTTAATAGAAAGACTTCAAACTTCAGCTCCTCTGATGTGCAGGGCTGCTTGCTGTCAGACCTGGGGAGTGTGATATTACTCATCAAGCCCACAGAACTTACTGTGTCTGAATACTGCGAGTGCTTCGGTAATTGTAGCAGGTCTGTTAGAGTTCATTAGAGGAGCATGTTAACAGTTTCCCCACCTGGTTTAGAGGGCCTTATACAGTGACAGTAGATCCAATACCAAACAACTGCCTGGCGTCTCTCGTTAGGCAGATTATATTGTCCTTCTATATTGGTACAATACCTAGTGCCTTAGCAGCCTCTCAAATTCCTCGTTAACAATGGTAATAAAGGTGGCAGATAGCCGGAAAGTACATTCTGTTTAGTGGGCAGCATGCCTATGGGGTCAAGAGTAGGCATGAAGGAAAAAGAGTCAGTAAAGATGGGTTCAGCTTCTAACTGAAAACACCTTGAATCTGTTGCCTGATGAGGGCACTCAGGTGGTGGTAGTTACGGAAGTGGGTCTGATTGTGGGATGTCCCTTGGATCCAAATTATGTCATTGTTGTCCTTGAGATGCCAGGCCAAGTTTAAATTCTGAAACTAATTCAAGCAAAAGATCTCTTATATTTATTTTTATTTGGGATTTTTTTGTGTGATTTTTGGTGGTGGTGGTGTTTTTTTAACATCTAAGTCTTCAGTAAATAACAAGCTAGCAACTGTAGTTTTATTAGGAATGTTGTGATTTAAAAACACTCAACACACCCCAACAAACAAACCTACAACCCCTAAACCTGCAGGTGGCTTTTTGTTTTGTTTATCAAAGAGACAGTTTGTCAGAGGGGACACCTGGAGGAGTGGGGAAAAGGCAACTTCAGGCTGGGTGTGGTGATGATTTTCATTGCTCACCCCTGTTGTTGTACAGCTGACAGGAATTGGGAGCATAATTATTAGCCAGTTTTTGTCTCTGCAGCAGATCATGTGCGCTGATGGCCTGTACCTGTGTAGATCAAATGACACTGCCTTCTGTGTGAAGGGAGATTATGAAATGGAACTGCGTGCCTGTGTTCGTTTACAGGAACATTCTTCTGCTTCCAGATTTTAAAAGTGCTTGTTTCGGTGTACTGAAATCAATTTACAGGAAGTCAGGCTCGACTGATTCACTTTCTGCATATCGATTTCAGCCCAGAGTGAAACTTCTGATATTAACAAAGCATGAGTGAGGTTTTTTTTAATTTTTCTTTTTTTTTTTAGACATCACTTGAAATGTCAGAAAACAATAAAGCCTCTTTTTTTATTCTTGAAGGTTGTGGGTTTTTTTAAAGGTGAGATTTAAATCTGAGTAAGAATGATTCTGGGTTAATTCCTGTAATGGTGATGAAGTTTGCAACTGGTTTGTGCTTACATAGAAGAAGAATTCTCGCTGTTTTCCTGCCTTTATTTTAGTCCCTTTTCTTGATCTTCTGAAAATAAATTAGCAGCTGCCTAGTAGAATAACCTGTTTTCAGGGCACCAGGAACAGGCTATCCATACGTCAGTCGTGACAGGTAAAGAACCTGATGATAGGTCCTGAGACAGAATGAAAAACCTAAAGGGTAGTACTTCAGTTTATTCCTTCTTTCTCTTTGATTCTCTTCTGTTAAGATTTAGGGATGAACAAGACTCTTTTTCTTTTTTCCCTCCTGTGTCTGCTCCTTCTGTTCTTAATGGAAAATTAATTTTCAGATTTTGTTTTTCTTGGTTTTAATTACGCAGCATGTAAAACAGCATGTAAAACTTCATGGAATTTAGGAGTTAGAGTGGAACTCTTGTTTTACCATGAAAAGGAATTATGGTTATTTAAATATGTTGTTAGTGTCTACAGATTACTTCAAAATTTTGTTTTAGAGAACATCTGCTAAAACACTACGTAGATTAATAATGCAGGGACTTGTTAGAGCTCTGTTGCACTGAAGTGCAGAAACTTTATATGGAGAATGAAATAGTCCTTTACTTGATTAGCATAAAACTTGTGCTTATTGACAAAATACTAAGACAATCAGAATTACCTGGCTCCTCCAGATTTAACCAAATCAAAACATTTTCTGCATGCCTTTATTATTAAAGAGATTGAACTGCTTGGGGTTTTTTTTCATACACCTGTTCCTACACTTCCCATGGTTCACGTAAAGCCTTCCCTACATCCTTTCGGTCACTGTTCTTCTGTAACTACTTTCAAGTTGCTTTCATCACTCTTCCAGACATTATTGCCCAGGTTCTAAATAAATAACCATGACTTGCTGTTCAGTCTGTAGGTGCATCTGGGTGCCCAGTCATCTTGAACATGACCAGAAGTAGGTTTATCCTTCGCATGTGTTGAGCGCACGTGTGCTCTGTAAGGATTTTCATCCATCAAATTACCTGGTTAAATTCTGAGCAAAATCTAGGTTTTATTTTGCTGGCTCTAACTAAAGATGAAGTGGGTTTTCATAGCTTGATCAAATGCCTGCGACATAAAAAAAATACTTTATCCTTCTGCCAAAGGGTTTTTGGATAGAACTGTTACAGATTAAACCAGGTCAACATGGCATTGCCTTCTACTATCTTTTAGTAAATAGGGCTCTGGTTACGAAGAGATACAGTGTCAATTAACTGCTGTTAGACAGCTTTTAGGAAGTTTTTAATCTCAGTTTCACTGTGGATTTTTACCAAAGAAATTATTTCTATAAGGCAGATTTAATTTTTTTTTATTTTGGAAATTCATACGTGAGTGCCAGCTGTTACTAGTGGTATTAACTGTGCAAACCAGGCTAATTAGCTTTCATCAGAAGTCTTCTGACCTTGTTCTAGCACAATTCTTGAAATTGTTCAAACAAAATATTTTCTCAAAACTTTTACAAAGACTTTTTTTTTTTTTCTGTGCAGAACTCTGAGCTTTATAAATGAGTCGGGCTTTCTGGATTTATACATGGAACCTCAGTGTTCACTGCATGTTAATTAGGTTAATACACCAATATTCAAATTGGTATATTAACCTGGGCTGCTGCCTGAGACCGATGTCAGTGAATTTAAATGCTTGGAAGTCTAGCAAGTGTTTGAAAATATTTGCGTGATTTTGAGAGATTGAGCAGGGGAAATCTGTAACTGCTTGGTGATTTTAAAAAAATGAAATCCAAAACAAACCCAACTTCTTAAAAAAGCAGAAAATATTAATGACTGATGACAATGAAAGTGAACAGTGTACCTACACAAATGATAAAACGGTGAGCAGGGAATGATGTTGATGCAGATAGCTTGAAACTCACTGGACCACATTGTAGGCCTTGCTGGAAAAGGGGCACTCAAAAGCAAGAGTCTTGCATTTTGTTATTTATTTATTTAATCAGATGAACTCATTTATTTTAAGATTAAATGGTGGTAGAGGATTATGCAGGGATTGGGGCAATAGTAGTGTCTTGCTTTCAAAACATCATCAGAGGTTATTAAAACTGTATGTAGTGTATGAGCGATGGTAGAGGACTCTGAGTATAAATAAAAAGTCGTTCCATGGATCCTACGTCATGAAGTCACATCCCCTTGAGAAACTGCAAACTATCTGCAGTGGTTCCGAGGGCATCTCTTGTCCTTCTGTTTCCAGTCTGCAGCTTGTCCTTCGCAGCTTGTCTAAACTCTAGACAATATCCTTGTTATGCAGCACAGTGATCTGGTTTTGCTGTGAAAAGGGGTGAGAAGCAGCTTTTCTCATCCCTCCCTCACCTTTTCTTACAGGTTTTATGTCTTCCTCCCCTCCCCACCCTCCCTGGTGCCTGCGAAGTCGACACATGGTCTTCACCTCGTCGTTTTTGTGTGTGGTGGAAGCTCTGTAAAAGCTACAGTGCTGTTAGGTGATTTGTGAGATGTCAGGATAAAAATATTGGGTAACTAGGAAAGGAGGACTCTGTTTATAACCACAGTTGTCAGTTTATGAAGCCTAGAATATCCTACAGGCCAGGAATTACATGTTTTTAAACTCATACAAAACCCATAATGCAAACAAATGAAGGTCTGGATTTGCTACACAGACTAAATTCCTTTAGGAGTTCTGTAGTTATCTGGGCTGCCAGATGCAGCAGTCTGAGCTGAGGTTAAACCAAAACTCTCTATCTGGAGACCTCTGATGTTTGGGCAAATGAGGATCTGGATCTCATCTCTGTGATTATTTTTCTTGCAGGAGAAGAGTTACTGAGTTAGAACCTCTTGACACTTTAATGAGAGCGTGGTTTATTTCCTGGCACTGACTTTGATGATACGGATAGCAGTGCTTTTCTTCTGCCCAACAGCTGTCAAGAAAAAGCCATTTCATCTTCTCAAAAGTCTCTGTCCTTCCAATAATGTCTAAGATGTACTTCTGGAGCAGATTGAATATCTGGGAGGAAAAATAGAGGTGGACGTGAAGAAGGGAACTTGAGTTGTTTCGTTATACTGACCCTCCGTGCGGTTGTTTCCTGTTTTGGCAGCGAGTTCATGGCTACAAAACGGCAGAAGTCGAGTGTTCCTGCCAGCTACTCTGAACTTCTTCTGTCATGGGTCATAAATTTCAAGGACAAACTGTATTTTGAACTTACTGAAGTTTGAGAAGTCTCATGTATTTCTTTAACCTAATATTAGAGTTTACATCTTTTCATTGCCCTGGCTCTGCTGCAACCCTGAAAACCAACCAGCACTGAAAAATCAGTTTTTGCTCATGGCAGGTAATGACCCTGAAGCAATACTGAGTTCTGCAGTTCTGCAGAGCCGCAGCAACGGCTTCCTTTGACAGCATGCAAAATCAGTATGATACTGTTAAAATTTGGAAATGCCACCTGTCTGTGTCTTTTTCCCTGCTGGAAGTGCATACCCAAGTTGTAGAACCGTTCAGGTGCAAGTGTTTAGTTGAGCATTTTCAGTGTTCGGTTACCTACCATGATGAAGTGGGTACAATAAAGTACTGCAGGATTTACTTTCATAATTCTTAAATTTCTACAGTTAGGCGTATTGAAACTAGTCAGCGCTGAGAAACAACTTATAGTATTTGCTAGCTGCAATAAGCATGGGCCCAGAAAAAATGAGTACACTCTTGCAAGTGCTGATATGATTTAATAACACCATCATGCCCAGTTTACATTCTCCTGGGGGGTTATTTCCGTGCCTGCAACCAGCTGACTAGTGTCAGAAACGTTGCTTACGCTGCGCTGCTACAACCTGTTCCAGATTGCCCACATAGTGCTGAATTAGCAAGGGGCTTTCTAGGAAAACCACGTTGCAAATGTCTGATTTTTTTTCTCCTTTTTTTTTTTAACTCACGTAATAGTGTTGTTGAACTTTGAACAAGCCTGTCTTTTTCTCTCTCCCTCCGTGCTACTTGACCTCAGTAAGAAGCTTGGCATAGCAGCCTACTGGCTTTTATTGAGGGAGATTAATAAGCAAATCAATACTACCATGTTTTCCTTGAAAGCAGAACTGAGATACTATATAAATGTTTTAAAAGGGTATTAAAATCTACATTTATTTCATTTATCTGTTTAAAATTCTGCAGCTTGTTGTTAAGATTAATGTTGCGTGATGCAATTGTCTGTTCATTCATCTAAGCTTTACGTCGCCTTCTTGTTACCTACAAGTTACATCCTCATTCCTTGTCCCTGTCCAAATACCCTGATGTAAAGTTTAATCGAAGGTAAGAAATCCACTCATCCCTGTCCAAGTGGGTTGAATGAAGAGTTGATCTAGGTATGCTTTGTATCTTAGCAAGGCTCTCGTGTGGAGGAGTCAGCTCACTGCTTCCCAGTGACTCGCTTTGCTCCCTTACACACTGAATCTTAAGACCTTTTCCCGTTTGTGTAAAGTAGCTGTTTATTATGGATCCCTTAGTTCTACCTGTTCTTGTGGTTTTCTGTACAGGTCTTTGCCAAATCATACAATTGTAGGGGTATTTCCGTTCTGAAATCAGCCTGTAATGACACCTCACTTGGCTTTACTGTAAGGGTTGGGGGGGGTTTTGACTCTTCCACCTTTTACAGCAGTGTCATTTTTTTCAGTGCTGGCTTTAAGAGGAAGCATTCTTTTTTTTTTTTTTTTCCCAACGCTCTAAAGCTAAAATTACTTTCTTATTTAAGTCTTTACTTGTGAATTGCTCTCCTTAGTGTGACTGCCTCAGTAGATAGATTACTGTGCACTTCTGCAGCCCGGGATAAGATCTTGGCAATCGCTGCTTCCCGTAGGCACAGAACTGTTAAAATGACAGTCTATCATTATCTCTTAGTCTGAGCTACTCCAGAGTGTATGGTGTAATAAAACAGTGGGATCAAATCGAGGCCTGCTGCAAAGTTCCCGGGGAGCCTCTCTGTTGAAACTGAAGGCCTGAGCCTGGCATTTAGTTTTTCTTCTGGAACTATTGATTGCCCAGCTGTGCAATGCTGCTGTGTGTTTGGATGACTGAGACAATGAACACGTCTTCGTGTGATCTTACCTAATACTTGAAGGTTTTTGGGATGTATCTTCTCTTTCTTAATTTCCCGTTGGTGTCTGAACAAGATGGGGAGAGTACATTCGGATGTGCTGTTGTGCCGGGAGCTTACCCGTGGCATCTGCGGTGTGGTGCAGAGTACCGGTGGCCAAGGCAAGTAGGGAAGTTTGCAGAAAATGCTTATTGAGCAATGGGGGAATTGTCAGACCGAGGACACCACAGTAGTTACGGGCTAGGAGGTTGAAATGAGGGTAATTTGGGGGGAGGAATGGAAAGAAAGGGCTGTGGGCTGCGGAGTGAATCACTGCTGTTAGGTTTCTGGCAGGAGGAAGGAAGGGTACAGTCTGGTACAGAAGGCTTCGGGACAAGGGGCTGAGAGGCCACCCTGAGCTTCCTGAGGAACATCTGTGGGACTCTGGAAAATAAGGCTGTGTTCACGGGACTGATCCCTCGTCGGCACAAAAGAGCCATCTGCCCTTGTGTCCGTGCCTGTCCTTTGTGGCAAGAAACGTGATGCTCTCAGGCCAAGTGGAATCTTGCAACTGAGAGCAACCTTCTCCTGTAAAGCACTAATGAACTTCTTATTCCAGCGGCCACTGCAGATTAACAGTGACAAGAACTTTCCGTTTGAAGAACAGCGCTTCAGCAGACTTCCTCTTTCCACCCCTGACGTTTCTGGGGGCATTTGCACAGGGTACAGGACTTAAAACCAGGAGATGCGTGGCATGGAGTGACTCATGCCAAAAACCAGAAGCATTTGACTTTGGAAGACTGACTTCAGTTCTAGCCCTCCCTCTGTGAAGTTTTGTGTCGCATGACTTTTAAATGAAACGTCGAGCTTCCTTTTCAAATGACGGGATCTCTGCAGTGGGACTGAGCGTGATTCAAGAAGGTGTTTTGTATCTGTCAATCCCGGTGTCCATCCAGCAACTTCAGCTCTTGTGACAAGTACCTCAGAGCAAATCATGACGTGTTTTGAACACGCCTGCTTTCCCTCCCCAGCCTGGGGATCCGGTAGCACTGTGCCCACATACTGTGAAGCAGCCGGGGCACAGTGAGCGTCAGCAGTATGAGACTCCTGCAGTAACCAACGACACAAGGTTTTGAGGAGTGTGCAAGGAAATCTGTAACATGGCCATTGTATGTAACTTGTCACTAGATTGTTTCCCTCCAGTAGTTTTCTCTGCTGGAGGCAGTCTGATTTGCACTGAAGTCAGCTTCATATCCTGGAAGGGATCTTAGATTTTTTTAATTTTTTCTGTGGTCACTTCAGATGTTCTAGCAACTGCTGTGGGGACCAAAAAAGAAATAAAATCCCTACCAACCCCCCAAACCACTTTTATCCCATACTGCTGAGGAAAGTGCCCCAATCTTTTCAGGCATGGATTTGATTACTGAGGTGCGGGCATGCATGCCCTCCAGGAGTTTCTGTTCTATTGGTGTTCATGAGATGCAGAAATGAAGTGCCATACGCTAGTTGCATTTTCATACGAGGCAGCATCTTGCCTGTTTCCATACCTGAGTCCCTGTCTTTGTTACCACCCCACCTCAATTTTTTTTCTTTTTGTTAAAACCTGCTTCAGAAATATATTACGCTTTTTAAATTGTCTGGGTTTCTGGAAGGCACATGAGTAACTTCCTTTTCATTTTCTCTGTGCCTTTGGGAGTTGTGCATCTCCTAGAGCTCCCTTAGTCTTTCAGTACCTTTAGGCATCTTTAAAAAGATCTAATATTTGGTAGTGAGGTAATAGGCAGCTCTCTATTCCCTGAACACTAAATTGCCAGTTTCAGATCGTTAAACGTGTGACATTGGTATTTGAACCTGTGGAACTCCCTGAGGCTGGCAGTAGTGTGTGTGCACACACATGTATGCCTAACTAGAATAGTTTTGTATTACAGTACCTTTGTATCGTTCCATTTCTGTAATGAAGCGTTTCATCCCTGTCCTTTCTTAAAAGGGGACAGTTCCTCTCAAACTTGTTAATGCTGTGAAAGGAAACAGTGTAGATTAGTGCTGCTGCTAATTTAACCCACAGTTTACAGCAAAAATGCCAAAGGGTCTTCGGGTTTGGTTTGCATTTTGCTGTTGGTTTTTTCTTTCAGTATGAATCCTAAGTGGTGGGGTGATTGTGTTTGGTTTTTTTGTTTTTTGACACTTTAAAAAAAATATGTAGGTTCTGTGGGAAGTGTGGTTAGAGATCTAGAAAACCATTTTTTCCTAGTTCCCTGTTTTTATCTTTTATTAATCCTGTACAGTCAGTACAGAGGAAAAATAAACCCTGCAGAACACAGTCACCAACCTAGTGTTAGAGGTGAATTTATGAAAACAACCATTTTAGCTGCCTCATATTTGAGATATTAGACTGTGGCAGTCAAGATCATATTCTCCAGACTGCATTCTTCATAAGCAGAAATACTGGCAGCCATGTGTTAAGTTATAAAAAGATAGCAGCTGATGTCAGGGCTTATTTCAGCGAGGAGCCGTTTCAGAATACTGTACTAATTTTGAGCAGGTAGATGTAAAATAGAACTCTTCCCTTGACATGTAGCGCTCTGTAAATTGATAGGTGTCTGAATAATAGGGTAGAAAAAGATGAACAAGGAATAAGCTGCAGTAGATAACCCACTTAAAAAAAAAAAAAATCTTCATCATTGTGCATGGTTCTTTATGCCAGACTGAGAGGAACAGAAAACCAGTTCAGTTTGGCTGGCATTTTAGGGATTAGATTTTTGAGCTGGTATAAAATCCTCCTGCTCTGAGATTGGAAAGCAACCACTCCTGGAACCAGAGCCTGAGCTAATTTGAAACTATTAATAGAGGAGTGCCCAGCCTTTCTGTGCAAGCGATCTGTGTATCCTCCAAGTGCACTGACTTCGTGTGTGCACAACCCTGCTATCTGGTGATGCTGGATGTGGATCAACACCGTGCTCAAATCTATCTGTATCTGGACAGATTGCTTTAGTGTTAAACTCTGCCTCACTGGGTCAGCTGTATTTAACAAAATTAGTTTTATCCAGTGAAAGGGGATGAAATTAGCTCAGTAATTTGTTTTTAATGATGGTTTATTTTTAGGTTCATTTGATCATTTCATGTGTGTGCACAGTGTCTGTCTTGGGCTTCCTTAAACTTAATTATGCTATTGAAATACCAGTTCTGCAGTAAATCCACTTCTTCAGTTTTCATTAATTTCAGTGGAATCGAACAGCTTTGCCCTGAAGTCCCCAGTACTGTCATTTTTAAGAATTGCGTATTTGTGCAGGATTTATTTACAACGTGAAGTTCTGTTTCTCCAAACTGGGGTTGTTGTCGAAGGACAGCAGAATTCTTTTTATTGCAAGTTTTGAAATTGTCTCAGATAGCTGAGCCATTACATGCATCTGAAAAAACCCTAATTTTATGCTTGAGATGATATATATGTTTTAGTTGACCGTGTGGCTTGGATACAAACCGCTTTCTCCATTTGCAGCTTTGTAACATCTTGCTGGTAACTCAGGATAACGATGTCAGTGATCTTAGACAAGTCACCACGCCACATGTGTGGTTGATGCCAAGGAGGGTGAAACAAGCTCATTTTCTGTCACGGTGAACACTTTCTAACGGCTGCCGAGTCAGGAGTACAATTGGTAGCTTCACTGGTGCTGGAAACAATCGCTTGGAGCAGCTTATATGAAAGTGCTTTGGGGCAGAGACCCTGCTCCATCAGGAGTTTAAAGCCGTAATGTCTGGTAAATGTCCTGCTACTTTATTATGCAAGCTAATAATATTTTAGCACACAAATAATGTTAGTGTTGTATTCTGGTACATTCAAACTCAGTTCTTAAGTTGAAGCCCAAACTGATTTCTATCCAGTACCCCCGTGAAGACGTGAAGTCAAAGGGGTATTTGTCTTAAAATAGCTAATGGTATGATGATAGTAGATGGATTCGTTTCTAAGACTTTACTTTTTTGTTTCAGGACATCAGGCATGAAGCCAGTGATTTTCCATGTAAAGTGGCCAAACATCCCAGAAACAAAAATAGAAATAGGTACAGAGATGTCAGCCCCTGTAAGTACACTTTCTTTTCCATTGTTTGTAACGGACTGTTGACCTCTAGTGACTTCTTCTAACAGCTAGCTGTTCTCTGTGCAGAGAAGGTTTCTGTTAGGTGGATATGCATCCAAGACAATACCTTTTGTTAATGTATTTATTTCTGAGAGAGATGTCACAGGATGCTGTTTTATCCCCAGGGTTATGCTAGAGCAGCCAGCAGATTCCAGGGAAGGAACTTGCTTTACCTTTGAAGTCTTACGCTGGAGAAGAATGGTGGCTGAAGCAGCTTCATCTTCAGCGAACGGTCTGGGTTGGAAGGGACCTTAAAGATCATCTAGTTCCAACCCCTTGCCACGGGCAGGGACACCTTCTAAGTAGCATTAATAAAATTGCAGGTATCCTTTCCACTGCAGTGTGCTTACCAGAGCATCCTCCTAGTCAGTATAGCAGAACTGCCCCTGCTGGGAGACGGGGAAGAGGCTTGCGTAAAACATAGGACTTCTGGCACTAAGTCTAAGCCCATAAACTGATTAGAAAGGTGGTAACAGTAGTGTGAGACCTGCGCTTCTGAGAGGATTGTCATTAGATACTCCGGTGGGAAGTGCATCTTTGACCACGTCCTGTGCAAGGCACAGCTGGGTTTGGTGTTGGAGCCTGCCTTTCCTTCCTCGATCCCACGTATCAGGATGGTAACGTCCAGACTTGCCTGTGCCTGGCATGCTGTACTTCTGGGGTGAAAGAGAGAAAACAAGAACACACGGAGTGCAGAGAGGTACAGGACTGTAGTTAAACGGGTGGTAAATGATACTTGATGTATCAGATGCTAAAGAAAATTCATGGCTGGTTTGCTGAACTGCCTTCTCTGCACTAAATGACAGCGCCTGTTCTGGGACTCCGTTCCCTCTTGAAGGGTGCAGCACCGCCACCTGCTCTAAACGTATTTTCTGTAGGCTCTGTCACTGGGCAGATGTCTCTTCTGTTCCAAAACAAATGTATTATTGCGTATCAGAAAACTTTCATACTTTGTAATTACATTTACTGAAGCCTCTGGGGCAATCCAGTAGGAACAGTGATGTTGCACATAGTTTGCTTTACTAAGCAGTTCTAATATTTGGGGTTGTGAGTAACAAACAGTTCCTTTTTGCCTTTAGATAATACTGCTTCCAATCTGTTTGGCTTTCTTGCAAAATGTGACAACTTGTGTGTGGGTTTTTGTTGTTGTTTGGTTTCGTTTGGTTGGTTTTTAAATCCTAAACGGAGCAAGCCGAGACTAACAGAAGAGCAATGAAATTAAATTTGCTGTAATTCTTGCATTTTGATCATTCTTTCTGTGCACTGAGGTGTGGTTGGGTTGGGAACAGTAGCTAAATATCTGTAAAAGAAGAAGAAGTCTCTGTTTTGTTTGTCCAGTGTATGTTTAGGCAAACCATTAACAACCTTGAACAAACCGGGTTTAGATGTTTAAGCTGCGAAAGATAAGCAGGTGTGTCATTAGATTTATTTAAAACCAGTAACTCTGAGTGTACAAATAGGTCAGGGTGATCTGGTTTGCACATTACTGTCGTGCTTACTTCAGACGCAAATACTTCCACTCTTGCAATACATTCTTGGAAGACGGAGTGCAACTTGCGTTCAGTGCTCTGCTGTAGTGCCCTTCGTGTAGTGCCTCTGCTGTATTCCCAGAGTTACAAGCACCAGCAAACACTTCTGCGCTGTCATTAAGCTCTTCGTTCTCCAGGACGACTCAGCTTTTTTGATGCTAACATCTGATGAGGTTGTGCATGGATTGTGCTGTGTTGCATATACATTAACCAGTGTTTTCTAATTGTGCTGCAGTTGATCACAGTCGAATTAAGCTAAACCAAGGTGACAATGACTATATCAATGCTAGTTTGATAAAAATGGAAGAGGCCCAAAGGAGCTACATCCTTACCCAGGTAATTGCTGGCAGTCAATAATAAAAATCATATGGTGGTTGGAGTTGTCTTTCATAGGTTTTCTTTAACCTATTCTGTTTGTTTTCCTACTGTAAAGCTAGTTAAGTGCATATAAACATCTGTCTGTAGTTATGAACATACGTGTAACACAGTCTTACAGAGATGCTATATCCTTCTTGCTTCCTGTCAGCACTGATTGGCTTTTTGTAGAGTATTTTGTCCGCTTTGTATACCTGACTTTAGACCCATCTACGTTAGAAGCTGATGTACATCTAGAAATCTGCTTGTTGGCTTACGACAAGCGACATTTACATGCGGTTGAAGTGAATCGCACTTCTCCACGTGGACAGCCAGCACAAAGGCTTGAGACCACAACAGACTTAACTGCCCTGATACAATCTCTGAACAGAGGTGAATCTCTCTTCATGGTGGCGGTGGGGGCTTCACATTTACAGAGCTATCCGTCTGAACCGCAAGATGTTCAAAGCCTCTTTGAACTAACCTACCTTAAATGTAACGGCTATTTGTGTGTTATGTTGTGGGGTAGACATTAGGGACTTTCTTAACGCCCGACCTTCTGTTTCCAAAAGGCAGTATGCTCCACCACGTATTCCTTGTTAAGGTCCGTCTGAAAGTGACGTTACTGTACTCTTTACAAAGGTTCCTCCTACTAACCCGCCTTGCAAAAGGTCCAGGTTGGGCGATGTAAGAGAGGAAAGCTGAGTACAGACTCCAGAGATGGCAATATGGGGGGCAGGAGGGAAGTGGCTGTTTTTCTCTGAGTCTGAATCCCACACCTATCTACATAACAAATTAAAAAATACCCGGATACCCGGTTGTCTGAGAGCTAGCCGCTGTGCCAGAATTCTTGTTTGTCCTAAATGTTCAGTTCCCTGGAGACTGGTCTCTAATCTTAACTTTTTTTGCCCTTTCCTCCCACGCTTTAGATAAAGGTAGACTGGGATTAATATTGTCAAGCGGCAGCTCTTCCTTCCTGTTTCTAGAGAATAAAGATAAATCTTCTGAGGAAGAAGAGGACAGTACAGTGTTCAGTGTGGAAGTGATTCTGAACACGGCTCTTACTCCACTTACTCAGGACAGGGGAGGTTGAACCTGTATGTGGAATAGTCAGATGTGCAGCCACCTGGTACTAGTTACCTTTGCTGATCCAGAATTTAATGGATTTGAATGATTTTATTTAAACCCAGTCATTCTCTCTGAGGCCCCTGGCCTGCTGGTTTCTTTGAGCAAAGTGATGCATAGCAAACAGGAGAGGCAAGGCGATGCTGGTTTGTGTTGCCCAAAATTCAGAGCAAAGGTTTTGGAGTAGAAAATAGCGAAGAAAGGTAGCACAAACAAAAAGGCATAAGGAAATGTACTTTGTGAGTAGATAGTCTGTAGAGGGAGTTGTCATTCTGGTCAGTCCCAAAGCAGATCCGTGAAGCTTCAGGAAAAACATGTAACGTGCTGCTGATCTGGCATTGCTTCAGGCTTTTGAACGTTTGTCCTCTCAGTCTAGTAACTCTGAAGTATTATGAATAACGATGGTGTATCCCGGTAGTTCAACACACACGTTAATTCTGCTCTTTCTTAGTCAGTGAGGTTTTATTTCCCCATTGTACGTACACCTTTCCTAAGAAAATTCTCAGCATTTTTCACTCCCAGTTCTCTTCTCACAAATGAGATTACTTCTCTCTTCCTGTTTTGTGGGGAGGGGGAAAGATTAACTGTGTTTCATGGGTAAACTCATAGTGGGGAAATGGAACTTAAAGCTGTATGATTGCTTTTGGTTTTAGTTTGAAATGAGAAGTTGCTTGTTACTTGTGTACCTTTGTTGCCTAGTGCAGTAACTTCGACTGGGGAACGCTGCACTGACATTAACAGAAAATAATGCTCATTTCTGGGGATTCTGTCTCTGCAGGGACCTTTGCCAAATACTTGTGGTCACTTCTGGGAGATGGTTTGGGAACAGAAAAGCCGTGGTGTTGTCATGTTGAACAGAGTGATGGAAAAGGGATCCGTAAGTACTTCCGCGGTTCTAGCTGTGTGTTCACTGCATGGTTATGGTTCCTCTTTAAAACAAAAAAAACCCCCAACCCGAAGAACGGGGAGGTGGCGAGAAGACGACCATCAGTTATTTCATGTAAGAAATTATGCCTAGAACTGGATGCCCCGTGAACTGACCTTACTGCAGTCAGAAAATTATGCAGTTTGTAGCTCTTCATTCCTACTCAGCCTGGAGAAGAGAAGGCTCCAGGGAGACCTTATAGCACCTTCCAGTGCCTGAAGGAGCCAACAGGGAAGCTGGGGGGGGCTTTTTACAAGGGCCTGTAGCGACAGGACAAGGGGTAACGGGTTTAAACTAAAAGCGAGGAGATTTAGATTGGACATCAGGAAAAAATTCTTCCCAGAGGGGGTGGTGAGGAAGGTTTGCTTCCTCTGGCACACGGAGTAGCTGCTGTCTTCCTAAGGAAATGCCTCAGCCCTTCTGATGGTGGAGAGGAACCGGCCGGCATGGTTTTCATCCGTGGGCCAGAGTTCTGCCCCTCTGCTCATGTCACGGCTGCTGTCCTAAAGTGGACTTGGTGGCTGCGCAAGTTTGAGAGAAAAGCAATTTTAAAGAGTGATGGTGATGCACAATTTCATGTTGGATGTTCCAGTGCCGTCAGTTTAAAGACACTTTGGAGGAGCAGTAGCGGGTATGCTGGGTATCCACCAGTGATAACTGGGTGGTACGTGCTTTTGCATAATCGGGAAAGAATTCCCAATAATCAGGAAAATTCTTGTGCAATGAGTTGTGTTTTAATAAACTGCAGAGTTGATTTCTGAGTGTTTTGCCTCTTCTGTAGCGCAAGTGAAATTTAATCTTCAAAAGAGAGGCAGTGACGGTGTTTTTCAATAGCGTCTTCCTTCCCAACCATTCCCGCTCTTTCTCTGCACTGCCAGTTTTGAGGAAAATGAGGAATTGTGATGCCTTAGGGCAGGCTGCTTGCACTTCTCAGCAAACAGCAGTGGGAGACCTACAGTGGAGCACAACAGAGTATTGTTTGCAGACACATTTGGTGAGGAAACCGGACGCGAAGCCAGTTGCCGCCTCTTTAACGTTAATACACAGAGAGAAAAAAAGGGCAGAGCATTGTAACTGCGTTGCACACCCTGGTAAACTAGGGAGTGTGAAAACCAGGATTAGTAACCCTGTTACTCTACCTCTGAACGAAATACTTACGGTTCTCTTATTTCTTAAGAGGCTGTCAGAGATCATCCTAGGCTTGAGGATGCTGTTCTCTCTTCGTCGTTCTTGCAGTTCAACTTTAAAGCCGTATTATTTGTCCTTCTGTTAGACAGGTAACAGGAATGGATCGTGGGACAGGCTGTGTGTTTAGGTAGGGGCACTCTGGTCACAGCCCCATCTCCGTGGAGCAGTGCTCCGTGGCAGAAGTAGCAGGCCAGTTCTCCCAGTCACAGTACCCTTAATTTAACTGTCAGAAACTTGGTTGCAGACGTTCCTATTGGTGTTGCTGATGAGTTTCTTTAGTTCCAGTTTTTTCCTGCGCTCTGCAAAATACACTGCTTTTCTGTTTGGTGGGCTCGGTCAAGGTCTAGCGTGCAGCAGTTTTTGCAGAACTCAGCTCTCCGGGAAACTTTACAGAGAAAATTGAGATTCAGTCAGGAGTAGGTAATGGGAATGTTTGCTGAATGCAGGGTTTTTTGTTTGGCACTTTACTTTTAAGCTGTGCCATATAAAATCAAAATGATCTCACTGCTATTTTATTTTTGTGGTGAGCGAATGGAGTAACCCAAATCTCATCTGATGGTACACTTGCAAGTTAGCAGTGCTGTGAGTGTCCATGTCGCTTACTCGTGGGATTCGTAGTACTTTCTCACAGTATGTTCTGCTCTTGTTAACATCCATCTCTTCTCTTGAAGTTTAAATATTTGACATGAGGATAATAAATAAAATGCAGACTAAAATACAGAACTTGGCAGAGTGTTGGGAGAGCTTTTATACTTACAGTTACTTGAGATTTTGTTTGTTTGGTCCAATACAAATTAAAATAAATACTGGCTTGGGCGATTTCGGTTAGATTCCATAGCTTCGCACTCTTTGGGTTACACGTGGAAGAAAGAGAGTTCTGCCCAAACAAAACTATCCTCAATCTCTAGGTATTTTCAGGAGTTTGCTCGTGGTCAAAATAATTTGACTCGTACAGAAGATTCGGTGAAGATGTGGTTCTGCAACATAAAGGCAGGCTGGTACTCTTCATGCTAGAATTGGTCCTCCTTATAATAAAAGGGCATGAAGAAATTGTTTCATAAGAAAATGTTGTATTTAAGGATGTTTGTTCCTTGCCTTTCACACAAACCTGAATGGCACCCATGTCTCCTGTGTGTTTTTAGGTAAAGTGTGCACAGTACTGGCCACGGAAGGAGGAGAAAGAAATGTTTTTTGAAGATACAAACTTGAAACTAACACTGATATCTGAAGATATAAAATCATATTACACAGTACGACAGCTGGAATTGGAAAACCTTACAGTAAGTACAGAAACCGGTACCTGTCAGGCGCTTCCATCTCTGAGGTGAGATTTGCTTCCTCGTCAGCAAGGCCTTGAAAAAGATGGTCACGAATCGTAGGGGATTTTGTTTGGGAATTGGTGATTCTGCATGAGATTGGTCTTCAGCCTCTGGTTTGTGTGTTGTGGAAATGGAACTCTTAAATATTTATGAAACCTATCTGGGGAAGCTACAGGCGGTTTCATGTCTCGGCAGTAACTGGGTGTGCAGGCTAGTTTGTCACTGCCTTTCAGAGAACCCTCTATAAAACCACTTGGCAGGTGTTCTAGTGCTTTTGTATTACAGCTGAAGTAATTGCTCGTCCTGTCACTTAAGCTACCTGCTTGCCTGTGGCTGGTTCGGAGATTTATTTTTAGGTTTTGGCTTAAATCTTCAAGTTTTGTGTTGATGCCTACATCAGAAAGCAGGAACTGGTTTAGCCCTGGTCCTGCAGTGAGCTGTGTGGAGCTCAGCATGAGGATCAGGCCACTAGCTTCGAGACAAAGAACTCTTCTTTTTTTCTTTTTCTTTTTTCCTTTTGCACAATCATAGAATGCACAATGCCAAACTAAAAGTGTACGTGCCATTTCCCAGCCCCTCTCCTCTCCGCCCTGTTTGGGGCAGTGAGAGCTGATCTAAAGCTCCGTGGGGAGAGGGGCTGTGGAAGGACACCACAACCTGCCACGGAAGATCGTGTCTGAGGCCCTCGAGGGTGCCGGGCTAGGGGTGTGTGCTGTGGTGTGCCAGCCTGAGGTCTGTCCTGGCGCTGCTCGCTGCTGGAACACACGGTTACTCCTCTGCTCATCTGAGCATCTCGCACGCTTCGTCCTGCCAGGAAGCGTGAGCCAGCAGCTGCCAGTCTGACTCAGTTACGCCCGAGGGGGCGTTCAGTGGATGTGGTTGGTGCTGCGTATGAACCGTGGCGTCGGCTGGAGACGCGTTCGGTGGTTGCAGCTCAGTGTTCTGGGAGGTTGTGAGCACCAGTGGTTTAGTGGTCTGGAAGAAAGTCTTTGGGTAGGAACAAAGGTGTAAAGGAACAGCTGTGGTAGTGTAAGGGGTTTGCACAGAGTGTAAAGGGCTTCTGTGACCTGGGGCACTTCATTGCGAGAAACCTTCAAAGGATCCTGTCATCAGAAACTGGGGGACGGCAGTGCAGCTGTCTCGTGGCGGTACAGGCATTTGAACTGCACTGAAACAAAGTGAGCCATGTGAATTAATTACCCAGTTTCCTTTGCTCAGAATGGAGACCTTCACCAGCGAGAGCTGCCTGTGATTAGTTCCGTAGCTGTGCAGCTCTAGAAGCTCCCTCCGACTGGTGGTACTTGGTCATTCAATCTGTCAGCTGTTCTAAAGGTGCGGTGGAAGCAGTGTAGTCTGAGCAGGCCATGCTTCCATTCCATCTAAGTCACTTATTTTTAAAGGAAGAGGCTTGAATTCTTTCAAAGGCACAAACTGAAATGACCTAAAGGTAAAATGTCTGATGGCTATTTGAACACGTCAGTGAAAATGATCGTGGAATTGTGTTTGCTGATGACAACATTTAGTAGGCAGCTGTGCTCTGAATACTTCTGCCCCGTGTATCCAAGCTGAAAGGCTTCCTAAATGCTGTTTTTACAGACACAGGAAACTAGAGAGATTCTGCACTTTCATTATACGACGTGGCCGGACTTTGGCGTCCCGGAGTCACCTGCCTCGTTCCTCAATTTCCTGTTCAAAGTGAGAGAGTCTGGCTCGCTTAACCCGGAGCACGGGCCCGTCGTGGTGCACTGCAGTGCGGGAATCGGGCGGTCAGGAACTTTTTGCTTGGTTGATACGTGTCTTCTGCTGGTAAGAACTACGTACTGTCGACAGCGGGCTGTTTCGGTGGTTACTTGGGGGGTGGTTTGCTGCTGGCTCTCTGCTGTCTCCCGTTAATCTGACTCACGTTCTGCCCCTGGAGTGTATGCCAAGGCAGATCTCCTTCCTAACTGGCCGGTTTGAGTCTGGGGAAGGAAAGTCTGTAGTGGTGGCAAAGATAGGCTTTGCCCTGGCGGTTAAGGAAAAATACCGCTAGTTGTCTGCTAAGTAGCAGTGTGAAACACCCGGGAACAACGCAAAATAAGTGTAATGGGCTCCTTTTGGAGTCCGCTTGTCCTGACTCGCAGATCAGCTGGGGTTCCTTTGGCTTTATGCTGTCCCTGTGTGAGAGCCACTGGTACACACAAGTCAGGGGGTTGGGGGTTTCCCCCTAGTTGTAACTTCAAGACAAAACAGGGAAGGACGTTGAACATTCTGGAAGCCCAGTGTGTTTTCACCTCTGCCTTTCTGGAGACAGTGAACAGGTGCTGGTAGCAGGTCTGTGTCGGCTCTGTAAAACGGAGGGTCGTGCGAAGGCCCAGTCACTGTAGTGAATCTCACCAGAGCCTGAATCACGTTTCCAATTTTTATTTTCAGATGGACAAACGGAAAGATCCTTCTTCTGTGGATGTTAAACAAGTTCTCCTGGAAATGAGGAAGTACAGAATGGGACTTATACAGACAGCCGATCAGCTGCGTTTCTCCTACTTAGCTGTTGTGGAAGGGGCGAAATTCATTATGGGAGATGCTTCAGTGCAGGTGAGTAGCGCTGACCGCGCAGCCTCGCGCCGTGGGCTGCAGCTCTGCCTTCGCTGTAGCAGACCCCTGGGACGAAGCTTTACATTTCATGCTTGCTCCAGCGAATTTTGATATGGTATTGCTGGGTTCTTAAATACAACACTTAAGGTTGTGAAGTGTTGTATTTAATGAACCCTCCAAAGGTACCTGTGGCCTAGCAAGCGGCCTTCCGTACTTTCAGCGCTGTAGTGGGGGGGTAGGCTGGCTGCATCGGCCTTGTCTTCATGGTAGATAACACAAATCTTCCAGTGCGCCAGGAGTTTGCTTATGGTAAGCACAGCTGTGGCGACACGGGTTCTGCTTTGTGCTGTTTAAACTCTCCAGGAGGAGATCAGAATTTCTTGCGTTTGTAGCTGATGTCTACTCTGGGTGTAGCTTAGGCTTGGAGTTCTGGTGCCTTGGGGGTTTTTTCCTCCTTTTTTCCACGCAAATGAGCAGCCATACTAAGAATAAATGGAAAGGGAAAGGCCCCGCCGTGTTGAAGTTAAAAGTTATAGCGGCTTCCATGAAATAGATCTTTTCCTCCCCTGAAGGAACAGTGGAAAGAGCTCTCCAATGAAGACCTGGACCCGCCACCTGAGCATACCCCACCGCCCCCCAGGCCGCCAAAGCGAACCTCAGAAATGCACAACGGAAGGATGCATGAACACACGGAGTTCTTTCCTAAACATCAGGTAGTAGAGGAAGAGGTCAGGTGTTCGGTCAGCACTGTGGAGGAGACGGTTCCAGATGGCAGAGCTCCTTCATCTCTACCGCTGGTGACGGACAGGTAATTCGCTCACCTTCCCGCTTTTAGCTGTCCCAGGAAGACTGGCTGCCCTGCGGTGTTGAGGGGTTGCAGGACGTCAGCCCCTAAATGGCTTTTCTTACAGGAGGCCCTGAACAGACCTTGATCGAGGCCGTGTAACGGCAGTTCCAACCCAAAATCTTTACGGGAAAGGTCTTACGCTCTCGTTCATTTAGCTTTGTGCTTGAGCTGGGGCCTCTTACGGGACCCTGCTAGGCTGAAAGTGACAGCGCGGTGCGGTGGTTTAGTCTTGACTTGCTTGCCCTGCATGCGAGTTACAGGGGCGCCCTTGCCCGCCCAGAGGCGGTGTTAGTCGTGTAGCTGGAACTCGGCTTCAGCCACCTGAGAAAGGTGGAACGGCTGGGGATGAAAGGCAGAGAGAACTCTTCTGCCCCCTTTGTAACCAGAGCTGTGAGGAGTGATACAGGTGCAGAAGGGCCCTGCAGGGAGCAGCAGAGGAGCGGGCAAGCCGGTTCCTGCCTGCTTCACCAGCAGCTGGCACTCCCCGTTCATCGGGGCGACTGGGACCAGTTGCAATCCGCACGCCTTGGTGTTCTGGCATCCCGCGTGTTAACAAGGCTCATTCAGGACGACCGAATGAATGCGCCACAGAAAAGGCAGAACTGAAAAAATGAAAAGAAGATCCCCTGCCCCCCCCAGAGATGATCAAGGGAAAGTTTACTGTTCCCCCACTAGGTGGTCGGTCCCCTAACAAGGCACCTTCTGCTTCCCATGGGAATACTGGAGTAAAAGACCAGTTCCAGTATTGTCCAGAGAACCAGAGCCTTCCCAGCAGACGCAGCGGGCAGGCCTGGTGTGCCTTACTTATCGGAACCAGCGGGGAGTGTGTGGCTCTGGGAACTGGAGATTAGGGAGGCATGTTTCCAGCGGTCTCGGCCTCTGCTGGCTGAAGCTGCTTAGAGGAGGTTTATTTGGAAGAAGGACCATGAGCTGAACCTGTTGTCTCCCTCCACATTCTGCTGGGGGCAAGGAGATAAAACTGGGGTGTTGCCCTGCTCAGGGTGAAACCATGTTTTGACCAGGATTTTTCTTAGTCGGGAGCTTCTGGAAGTGAAACACTGAAATTCCAACCATCTGAACCAAACAGAAAGGAAAGCTTGGAGATAGGAGTGGACGCAAAAGGTGGCAGCGTTGCAGTGGGAGCAGCTCCCCCGTCCCCCCACAGTGACAATACGGTTCTGTTACCAGAATACTGGCCTGGGACGCGAGGTGCCAGCTGACGCTTCCCACGCCCGACGAAGAGCGTGGACGTGAAGCTGGTGCCCGCTGTCTTCTTGCCGGCTGTACAAGGCTGAATCTCCCGGTGACTGAACGGTTTCCTGGAAATGCCGTACACAGTTTGGTGTAGATGAACATGAGACATCTCCAGCTCTAAAGCGCTCGGAGACTCACGCCGATTTTGCTCGGTGTAGTCCCTTGTCTGGGCTTGGCCTCAGTCATCCTCTGGCACTGGCCGCCCTCACTGGCGGGACAGGCCGCCGTGGGCCAGACCTCCGCCTCGCTGAAGGTCACGTCCTACCTTCGGCGACGGTTCGGGCGTGCTGGGAAAGGCCAGGATTGGAATCCTGAGCTCCCTCATCCTGTCCCAGTACTGCTGCTGCGGGATCAGGCCCCTTGTGTGATCATCGCTCCTGTCCTGCGTGGGACAGCGAGCCTGGAAGGGGGCAGTGACCCTCGCAAGGCTGGGGGGGCGGGAACGGAGCAGAGAGGACGTGGGGCAGCGTGAGGCTGGAGGAGATGAGGGGTAGGAGACAGACGCTGTGCGGGCAGCGGGGAGGGAAGAGGCAGGAGCCTTAAGCACGGCTGGTTTCCTGCTCGGATATTCTGGTGTCTGGCGTGGAAGGTTCCCGAGTTCTACACTTCGGCTGTCAGCGTAGGAAATCCCCCTGCGGAGCACGTCCCCGCTGGCCGCCACCCTGCTGGTTCTCACGGCCGGGCGGCGCTCTGCTTTCTGCCTGCGGCTGGCAGAACTCGGGCAGTAGGTGCAGAAGCTCCGGCCAGCTGAGGAGCCTCTCTGGGCGTCAGCGTCCTGCCGGCAGGACGGAGGTGCGGGCTCGAGGAACAGAACCACGTTAGAGGTTGTTGAAGGTGAAGGGCTGTTGGGTTCCGTCACGGAAAGCTACCGCCGTGCGTGCAGCCGCTCTTTGTGCTGCACGAGCAACCCCAGATCCGTCACTTCCGAGGGCTCGGGCGGGTGTTGGATTTTAGACCCTTCGTGTCCTCCGCCCGGACCTGGCCGTGGGCTTGGGCTGCGCTGCTTCGCTGCCGGGCGGCGCGGGTGGCAGACTGACGGTAAGCAGTGCGAGGGAGCAGGTGTGTTTAAAACCAAGTCGGCCTTGTGAAGAGCGCGGAACGCGCCCGGGCACGGCGTCGGATGGCAGGCGCTGTTCTGAACCCGTGAGGGAACGGGCAGAGCTGCAGGGATCGGTGCCCAGCACTGGCTGTCGTCTGCCGCCGCTCCCAATAGCCCGAGGCTTCCGGCGCTGCCCGCGGCGGTCCGTGGGTGCGGCCACGCTCTTGTCCGGGCTGCGTGGCGTCCCCTGAGCCGGGTCCCGTACTGAGCGTTCGTTTCTTTGTCCTTCAGCACTAGTCAAGACACTGAAATTCGGAGGAGAACTGTTGGTGAAAATCTGCGCCTCTCGCCGCACAAAGAGGAGTCGATGAAGTCGGAGAACTCGGAAGAGGAGGAGGAGAACGTGATGACAACCTGGAAGCCGTTTCTGGTGAACGTCTGCATGTTCACGTTCCTGACGGCGGGAGCTTATCTCTGTTACAGGGTGTGTTTCCACTGACCGACGTGCCAGCGAGCTGGCCCCTGCCGGAGACACCAACGCCGCGGTGGGTTCGTAGGGGAAGCAGGCTGGCGGTGGCACGGGAGCCGTGCCTCAGGGCAGGCACATCTTAGGTTGAAAGGCCAGAACTCTGGTTAGGGCTTACAGAGAGAATTGATGCACTAGGGTTTTATCGAGCCCTGTGGTCCCAAGAACAGAATATTCTAATCTCAGGGCCTTAAAATATTCAGGAGTAAGCAGAGAAAATGCCAAATAGTCTGTTTTCCTTTTTCTCTCTCTCTCTCTCTTTTTTTTTTAATTTTTAAACTAAATAATAGAATTACAACACATTGTTGTTTTTAGCCTTTTTTAAAAAGCCAGTTCTTTTCCTTTTGTGGTTCAGAAAAACTAGGGACAAGTGAAACTTGCTTGTGCTCTCCAAGTGTTGTAACCAAATACATGACTTACATTGGTGAGTTCCCAAAAAAAGCGAAAGAAACCCACATACCTGGAGAATGTAGACGTCTGGGAGGGGGAGGGGTGTTTGTGGTTGGGTTTTTGGTTTGGTTTTAGGGGTTTTTTTTTAATTTTTTAATTGCTTCACCATTAAAGACTGAGTTGTGGGCAGTGCCTGTGGTATCGATATATTTAATCTTGGCATCACTGTTCTTAGAGAGCTGGATGTTTTACGTGTGTGTATAGAAACAGGCTTCTGCGTTTGCTCAGGGTTTCCCAGCGTGTCGAGCTCTTTTGTTTTCCCTTTTGTTTTGCTTTTTAAACAAGCCTGTCTCCTCACCGACCTTTGTTGCACTCTACTTGCACATACGCCTACGTACATCGCAGCATCCTCCGTCAAGCTGGTTTTCCTTTTAGAGGCTGGGTTAGGAGAGGTTGAGGGCAGAGAGAAACGGGAAGGGGAGATCCAACCGAAACACGTCCAGCAGCGGTTTGCGGCTGCGCCGGCGGCGTTCGGACGGACCAGTTCTTAAACCTCAGCATTTGGAATGTAACACACCGTTTCGCTCTGCATCATCTGCTTCGCAAGGAACGGCCCGCTTCCCGCAGGGGTGACGTGCTCGGCGGCGCCGCCCGCTCGGGCTGACCGAGCTGCTCTCCCTCCCGTCCGCGGGCGGCGCCGCCGCAGCTCCCTTCGGACGCGGTTCGACGGAAGATGCGTTGGGCGCTGAACTGGCAGGCGGCTCGCGACGCGAGCGTTTGCGTTCTGCTTTTTTTTTTAACGCAAAGATTTAAAATACTGGCTTTAGTTTGGCTCGACGCCACGCCCTTCGGGGGCAGCGGGGTGAGCGGGGGCGTCTCGCGCCCTGCGGACGGGGTTGGGGCTGTCCCAAGCCGAGCGAGGCCCCGCTCCCTCTGCCGCGTCCCGCCCTGTCGGTGGGTCGGTTCCGCAGGCCCCGAGTGCCGTAAAGCGCGTGTAAACGAGGAGCTGGTGGCATCGGTAGAGCCGTGGCGACGTCGGCGCCATGCTACGCACCCGGCGCTGTCCTCCTCCGCGCCGCGTTGTGAACAGTTTCGGCAGCGACGGCGTCTTTGCTCGTGCCCCGGGGCGGAGGGTAGGAGCGAACCGGCTGTAGAAAGCTGCGGTGATCGAAACTAAACCCCGACAGCGGATTACCGACGGCGTCCCTACTCGGTTCTTCCGTTTCTAACGGCTTTCCAGATTTACAGCGCTTCACCCCCGTTCCCGCCGCAGACGTCGCGGTGGAGTATCTTACGTACGGTGCTTTCCACTCCACTTACTCCGGCAAAGCTGTCCGAGGGTGTCGCTCTTTTCCGTCAGTGAGTTGGTGAACTGGGGGGGGGGTGGGAGTTATTTCTGGTTTGTGTTTTGTTAAGCTTGCAGCAAGGGCTTTTGAGAATGACGGTAATAAATCCTCAGGTAGTACTGGGAATCGATACTTCACCTGTGAGACTGTCGGGCAGCCCAGTACTGGAAAGGAGGAATGTTGTAATCAGTCGGTATTTAGTTGTATTATTGGAAACATGACAAATGAGTATAGAAAAATGGTAATATATAACGGCTCCTCGGTGTATTTAAGACGCAGTACGTGATTGCTTCGTCCCCACTATTCCCCGTCACCTGGTAGGGTATTGTTCGACGGCAGCGTTTGTACCCCCTTTGTATTAAAATGCATGTAGAGTCTTCTCGTGTCCTGATGAAATACCGTGTGCTTGAAAGGCGACAGAACTTCTATTTCTGCTTCCTGATGTGCCCGAATTCTGTTTGCATGACCTGATCCTTACGTGGCTGTGGTTCCAAGGGTGTTGCCGGGGGTCTCCTTGTCCGGCGACGGACCGACGTGGCGTTTATCGGGTAACGTGTACGTGGCATGACTTGCTGTTGAGTTTCTGCGCGCGCGGGGTCAGCCGGCGGTTCGGCGTGGCTCGCTGCCGCTGGGTCGGTGTGGTTCCGGAGGGCTCGGCGAGCCCTACGCACACCTCGCTTCTGGTCACGGGGCAAGCGGTCGCCGGGCCGTTTCAGGGCCCGGCTGCTGCGCTGCCCCCGCAGCGGGGCCGGGAGAGGAAAGGCGCTCGCGCGAGGTCTGGTGGCGCGGGACGACGGGCCGCGCCTCACGGCACGCGCCAAACGCCCCCGGCGCTGCCCAGGGGGGACTTGTCAGCCGTAGGCTTGACAGGAGAGCAGAGCGCCCTTACCCTGGGTTCGGAGGAACCGGCGCCGTGCTTGCGCGCCCTTCTAACAGCAGCGAGCCTCCGCGGGCGACGCAGCCCCCGCCCGCCCGCGCTCCCGCCGTTTCTTCCCTCCGCTCCAAACGCAGACCTTGCGCTGCGCGGGCCCGGCCCGCAGCCCGGCGGGGTGTGTTTAGGGCTCCGGCGCCGAGCTGCGGACGCTCGTGTTGCGCTGGCCTGCGCCTGTCTGTGGTAGTCGGGGGGTGTATATACAGTAGCGTTTCGCAGTGGGTGTATCGTTAGCCTGTCCTTGGAAAACGGACAACTCTCCCTGTTACACTCGTTAGGAAGTTAGTGAGCTGCTCTGCTATATGCCTTAAGCGAATATTTACTCATCAGGTCTTTCTTTTTTACAGATTGCCATAGAATAAACTTTTTTTTAAAAAAAAACCCAAACTTTTAAAGAAAAAAAAGGTCCAAAAAAGCGGAATGTTTTGGTATGACACGTTTTCAGGTATCTCGTCTTTTGTGTAAGTCGCTGCGAAGACCTCACGGGTCGTAGTAAACGTGTACAGTTTTTCAGTTTCCCATCCGAGTTTTCAGTTCTCATTTCAGTTGTACCAATAAAACTCTTTTTTTTTTTAAAGAACGTGCACGAGTGTCCGTGGTTCCTCGCCGGGCGCGAGCGGCTGGCTCCGGCACACGCCGCGGGGTAGCCGCGGGGCCCTGCCGCGTGCCGGCAGGCGGTTTCGGGGTTGCCGGAGGAACGCGCTTGCGGGTCAGAGCTCCGGGGAAAGGCTCGGGGAGGCGCGCATCCCGCGTCGCTCCCTGACGCCTCCCTCCTCTGGCTTGCAACGGTCAAACCTCAGCGCTTCCCGGGAATTGGCGGGCTCCGCGGCGTAGAAGCTCCGCTGTTTCGCGGAGGGGCTCCGCCAGACCGCGGGGCGGGTAGGGCCCGCGCTCGTTGCCGCAGCCAGCGGTTTGCTGCGCTCTGGGTCAAAGCGTTCCCTGCTCTGTGCCTTTAGGGACAGCTGCAGCTGGGAAGGAGAACGCGGGGACTTTCAGAGGCGGCACGGCGACAGCGGGTTCCAAAGGGTCGGCCAGCACCCTCGTGCCCGTGTGCAGCCTGGCTCAGGCAAAGCGCCCACACAGGGGTCCGTCCCTTACGGCTCACCAGCTCTTCCCCTCTGGGGAAGGGAAGGGCAGGGAGAGGGCCTGGGGAAGGGGAGAAGGTACCAGAACAGACCGTCCTTCCCCCGCTTCAAGCACACCTGTAAATCGAAAGCAGAGTGAGAGCACGGAGCAGCACCCCGAGTTTCCCCTTGCTACGCCCCAGCGCCACGGCAGCCAGGACCCCGAGCCCGTAAGCACGCTGCTCCTCCCGGGCCCAACGCCGAGAGCAGAACCGGGGCTGGACCTGGGGCCACAGCGGGAATGGAGACGCGGGAGCGTGACACGCAGACCGTGCCCAGCCCCAATGCCTCTGAACTCCCGGGGGGTTTATGGCCTCGTGCCTGCCCCCATCGCCCCGAGCACTCGCAGGAACTTCTCCCAGGTGTTTTATTAGAACTTTAGAAAACAGTATGAAATCCAACAAATAAATACGGACTAGAAAAGGAACACGCATTTAAAATACATATACACACAGGCCAAACCCTTTCAAGTATTTTACCTGAAGCCAGGCAGCTCTAGGGCTGCCCCCCCGAGCCCCAGCGCTGGGGGAGGAGCCTGGCAAGGGGCCAACGATACCAGGAGTCTTGGTCTACGGCTGAACGAATGAGTTAAAGAAAAGCCACTTACACAGAGCTGTCCGCGTCCGACCTGCACGCGGCAAACGCAACGTCCCTCCTGGCGTAAACCGCCGAGACGCGCTCAGTCCGTACCCTCGTCCGTCCTTGCATTACCCTGCCCTGAGCTTCTGTGACGGCGAACGAACCGGCTTTCCGAGTAACAAGTGCTCCCTCCGCACCCCATCGCGCACGGACAGAGCTGCCGGATTTCGCTCGTGGCAGGCGCTGCAAGCGACCTGCTGCTCCCAGCCGGGCTGTCAGAGTGATCATTTCTCTCCTCTCCGAGAAACGCCAAGTCAATGAAACACTTTGCGGGAAAACAGGTCACGCTGGAGTCGCGGTTGGAGCCGGGGCAGGTAACTCGGGGAGATGGGGATTGCCACTCAAGTAACAGCCCGGTTCCGCAGCCCAGGAGGTCCTCGCGTTCGTCCATCCAGCACGTGGGATCTCGCCGCGTGCCGAGACAGTCAGAAGATGCGTTCCAGCGCGTGCCGGGCTGGGCAGGAGGAAACCAGACGCCGCTGAACCCAAATGCTCAGGTACTTGTAGGCGGCTGTGAGGGTGATACGGTTTAGCTCCTCGTACTGCACCGCTAAAAGACCGTGATTTCGATTTCAGCCTCTTGCTGCAGAGTTTGCCGTAGTTCACAGCAGATCCTGTCCATTTTCTCGAAGGCTTGCCGGCCCCTTTCACCTGCGGGGAAGACAGATCCCATACTGAGGAAGGCAGGCAGCTGGAAACACCCTGACGCGCTCCTTACAAATACTTCTTGCTAGCCCTGACCAAGGTCACAAGAGGATCTCAGCAGCGACGGCCCCGGCTCCAGGGGAACCGCGTTCCAAAGCTGCCAGAAGCCAGCACGGAAAGCCAGGCCGCCTGCCAACAGCCCCGCGTGAGCAACCGCCCGGAGCGGCACGGTTGGAAAGGCCGGTTTGTAGCACGCCTGTTCCGTGAGGCACATCTGGGGATGGCCCAGAACCCAGCACAAGCGGAAGTGGTTTTGGGAAGAAGAGAACAGGGAGATTGCCGTCTCCCAGGTAGAGCGGAGATCCTCTCTGGCAGCTGGGATTCGGGATATTTACCCAGGCGGTTCTCCTTTGCCTCGGCAGGAGGCCAAGGACACACATTTCCTCAGCAGCTCAGCTCCACTGGAGCTACTGAACCCGGCTGGAGCGACAGGTACCGACCCAGTATAAACCCCTCTGGTGTGTGCTCTCCACCCCTCCGCTGCTCAGAGCGGGACCACCTCGAGCAGAGCAGCAACTCCTGCGTTCGCGGGTGGCCAGGAAGGGTTACCAGCCCTGGAGAGCCTCGTGCTGCTCCGATACATAAACGATCTGCAAATCAGCTTTGCGAATCTCGGAGCTGGAAGAGGCTGTATTGTTCAAATATCCTTTCCCCAAAATCTAGGAGGAGAAATTGCTGCTGCCAGTGCTGCTGTTAAGCCGCGCGCCAGCACCGCTCTCGGCACTTCCAGTCCCACCTTTTTAAGAAGTTGCGTGGTTCTGAAAGCCCTTCCCCCCACAGCAACCTCCCCGGTCTGGTTCCACAGGCTGCAGCGGGAGCCGCTGGTTACCGTGCGTGGCACAGCTCACGACAGCTCTCCGTGAGACATCCCCACTGCCCTGGGCGCGCTCAGGCCGCTCCTCGGGCCGCTCCCGGTTCCGTGCTACTTCCCGTTGGCTTTCAGGATCTGCCCTAGGCAGACTTACCGAAGGAGAGCGTCGTTTCCCTGGCCGCATTCCTAACTCTCTCCGACCCGGACTGGCACAGGTGGGCCACCTGCTCAATGCTCTCAACCCCCTGTGTGAGGAAAGGAAAAGTTGCTGCAGCGGTAGCTTCTCAGCGAGCTGCGGTGACCACTTCTTGCGAGATAAACACACACCCACGCTAACTCCCATCTCCCACATCTGAACTTCCTTTTCTCCCCAGGGTATCGGCTTGCAGTCAGTTGTCCTGAGCATGAGCTCTCACCTCTGCTGCCTTCTCGCCTCTTTTAGGGCACGGAAAGAGCTGCGGGGCGCAGGTTAGGGTCAGGGCTGCAGAGTGTTACCGGCTGACTATAAACAACTCGTTAAAAAAACATAAAGAGATGATTTAACTTTCAGTTTCGACAGTTAAAGCTGACTGCCGCTCGTTTTCCTACACGCCGGATGCCCCCCAGTCAGTGTGTGTTGCCCTTCAGCCCCGACAATAGCGCAGGAGTTAGAAACACCCTTTCCGCCGCTGTCCTGTGCCCTCACAGCAAACGGGGGAGACTCCAAGCTGCCTGCGGCTCCCTCTGCCTGCTGCCTCGGGAACAGCAGCGTTCGTCCTCCGGAACCGCGGCAGCCGAGGAGCCCATTCCCGCCGAGGAGAAGGAAGCTGAACAAGGAACGCTGCCGGCTTACAGAATGAAAAAGTAGATGCGCTGTCGCAGCCAGCAGCCCCGGCCGGAGGCGCACCGCAAAAGGAGAGCTGAAAATACTTACTCTGAGGTTTTTAAGAGCCAAACACGCAGCTTGCTGGACTCTTGCGTCGGAGTCAGCTAAAACGTCCGTGTAAAAAAAGAGAGCCTGAATGGAAACAGAGAAGGAAGAAAGGCTGTACCGCCGTGAGGGCAATCGAGCGCTCGCGTTCGGACCAACACGAGCACTGGTTCACCTATGGGGAACTGACTGAAGGACACGGGCACTCCAGCACCGATGCACCTTAGGTTCTAGGTAACGGGGTAACGAGAGGACACCCGTGCTACTCTAGGGTAAACCAACTGCCACGGGTTTCAGCATCTACGAAACGCCAGTAAGAGCTGCCGCCTGTACCTTCTCCCTCAAGTTCTTGTTTGCTGCTGCCCGGGAGAGGCAGGATGTGGCTGCTTTGCTGACGCGGTGGTTGTCGTCCAGCTGTAAAATCCCAAGCAGCCGTAAAGTCTGCGGCAGAGGCTGGAGCTTGTTCAGTCGCTTTCCTTTCAGTTTTTTAAGAGTCTTCAGCCGCCCAGGGCACTGCAGCTCCTCAATGAGCATTACTGCAAGTGAAAGGACCCAGCTTCACTGACAGACAAAGGAAGACGTTGTCAAGAGAAGACAAACTCCTCCCTAATTCAGGCTCCTTTAGCCACAAGCCCTTATTCACATGGCTCCTAAGCGAGCCAAGCAGGGCAGGAAGGAAATCGGGATGACTGCCCCTTTGACCACCCTGTCTTCTTTCCTTGTCGTTGTTTCATTTCCTCATGCCAAGCCTGTCTGACGAACAGAGCAGAGATTATTGTGAAACAACATTAGTTCACGGGGTGCAGCAAGCCCTGGTCCTTCTGGGACCCGGGGGCATGGAGTACAACTTACGCTGCAAAGGAACTCCCGCACCCTTGGGCAGTCGGGCAGGCGGTCTAGTCCCACAGTAAGGAAAACACCATCAAGGAAAGTACTTGAGGAACATCCATGAAAGGTCTCGCTGCGCTGGTCAAAAAGCAAACCCTCTGTCTTTTAAAGAATAAGAAATCGGGCACCGGGTTTACGGTTTCAATCCAAAGAGGATTTCAGGTCTTTCACTGAGCAGCAATGCACAAGTCCTTAGCCCCCCACCAGAGGAGTAGCACCGAAATAAGAATAAAGATGCACCCAGTATTAGTCAGCTTCAGAAAAGAATGATTTTTAAGAAACAGTCCCAAGTTTTAAGGTACTTCCACACGGTGGACTCGGCTGCAGCAGAACACTGGCTACCTCGTGCTAGAGAACACACCTGAGTAGCCTCTGACACGTTACTGCCGTTACCTGTGTCTGACTGCAGCTGCAACAGCCACACAAAGCTACAGACTTCACTCAGGTTGCCGCCTTGCTTCTGCTTCAGGGGCCCTGAAAGGTGGGTTCTAACATAAACCCACCCTTCACACCTTGTTCCTACCGAGTTCGATGCGGGAGCCAAGCGTCTTTCCTGTTCTAATTACAATTACGTGGTCACAAGGGGAATTAAACAGCAACCAGTTGTCAGAGCAATGGTTGGGCTGTTTTCTGCTCCGAGAGTCACCTGGAGTCGTAACCTGGAGAGCAGCAGCCAG
Source organism: Rhynochetos jubatus (assembly GCA_027574665.1). Lineage (NCBI taxonomy): Eukaryota > Metazoa > Chordata > Aves > Eurypygiformes > Rhynochetidae > Rhynochetos > Rhynochetos jubatus. Next base: position 9,466,405 of record CM050665.1, on the reverse strand, counting down.
CTGCGGGGCTGGTGGGTTCGAGGGGCCAAGCACCGCCATTACCTTCTCTGGCAAGTTTTCCCACGTGTTTCTCCAGGCTGGTAACGTGGTGTTTCTCCAGGTAGCTGTAAAATTGGAATAAAGTAACCAGTTCTGGCTGGAGGTCTGGAGGGGGGAGCAACCCGTCACAGGTGATGATCTGCTCTAGCAGCCTCTGCAGTACTGAAAGGAACACGGAAAATGAGAAAATGAGAGGTTGGCTAGATGTAGGCACCTTAAAACGAGTAAGTAAGAGCCTTAGTTTGTTTTTAAGATGCACAAGGACAATTTTAGGCCCTGCAGTAAAATGAAGCCAGAGCAGCCTAGTGTTCAAGGGCGGGATTGGCACCTGCTTCCAGCTGACCGGGGTATTTTTCCTTCACTTTGAGCATCAGTGTGTATTTTAGTGCGTGACGGAATCTTTCTGCTGAAGCGAGCAAGATGCTGCCAGGCTCTGCGAGTTCACTCCAGATTTTCAGATAGTGCTTCTTCCTTTTAGTCTTCTGAATAACTGGGAAAAAAAAAAAAAAAAAATCACATTTTTAAAGAGTCCATGGGATCCAGCAGATTTTGGCTTTTACGTGACAAATAAGGCACCAGATGGCATATCCAGAGACGTGTCAGCATTCACTTGCACTTGCGTCACACAGTTTTGTTCAAAGCTGGAGGTTTGCTGCCCCTATTCCAACACCTGCGAGCACTGATTTCACCAAGCCTGGGCTGAGCTCCTAAACTGGCATTACGAGACCTGAATGGCACCTAGCAGCTCTTCTGCCCCTTGTTATTCATTCATCCCAGCCTCTGAGTCAAGTTTCAGAAGGACTTTCTACGAGTTCAGCTGTTTCCACTTCTATCGCCAAGAGACGCGCCATCCCCGAGCGTCTGTGAGATCCTGTCTTGCGAGGATCTTCCTCACAAGTGGAGAGCTCTGAACCTCGGTGCGCAGGCTGAGGCAGGCCTGCTTTCATCAAACACTTCAGAAGAGCACTTGAAGCAATACCCTGTGGTTTCTCACCGCCATCTAAGCCCTGTAATTTCTCACTCCTACCTACAGAGATGCTGAACTCGTGTTCTGCATTTCAGACTCCTACACTTTCCTCATCGCGCTGTACCAAAGGCCCTTTGGAGCTTTGATCCAGGGAACAGTTTATTCTCACATCCTTCAGGATAAAATCTGTCAGCAAATGCTTCCAACTACAATTTGCATTCCTGCCGCGATATTCACCAAGATGAGAACAAAAGCTTTCGGAGTCTGCCATTGTGCCAGTGTCATTTTGTCACACGCAACAGGCAGTGGAAGAATTTAGTAGCGGGAAGGCCCGAGATGGGAAAAGCCGTACGCCAAACTCTTCTCGCAAACCTGCGCGGAATTTGGGCTGTTTGCTTACTAAGTAAAAGCAGAGAGATAAAAGAGGGTTTTATTAAGGCTGTTCTGCTGCTCTTTGACTGCAAACTCCATCACCTGTGACACCCGTTTCTAAGACATACCAGTTCAGCTACTGCGTCTTCGAGACAAACCTCTTCAAATCTTCCTTCCTTGCGGGGGGAAACTAAACAAACTGAGCCCTGTTTTTTCTACGAATCTAGATATCAGAGCTGTTTTAATGATGTGAACGTCTGTAAGGGATTTAGAATAAAACCCTGATGTGCCTGGGGAGGCTCCAGCTGAGTTACCCGCACCTCTCACATCTCTGGCATGCTTTGGGATAATGCAGTTACTCACTTTCTTCAACAGACATATCCAAGACATCCCCCAGCACTCGTGTCTGCTCTGACACTTCTTCCAAAATCCTCTCCTGGACAACCTGGGCTACATTTGGTGACCTCAGTTTCTGAAATGCAAAATTCTGATGTCAGTAGCTGAATCAACGGCAGTATCAAAGCTCAAGATGAATGAGGATTTATTGCTTAGAATCAGAGTTCTACAATCGGGGAGAAAACACAGCAGCTGCTCTCAGGCCTCTTCTCCCACCACAGCACAGACAGGTCACTTCTGCGTGCAAGGCTGCTCAGCAGAACAGGAGGAGTAAATCATATTACGCCGGGACAGGCTGTCTGGCATTTGAAGGTCTTCTCTGCCCATGTCTGCTGGCAAGTGTGTCGCAGTCAGTGCCAGCGGTGGCACTGTCCTGTGCTGCCCGTCCTCATCACAGCCAGTACTTGGAGGATGATAACATGCTTGAGCACTATAACCAACATTAGCTGAGGAATGGGGTCTCAAGGGGAGACCAGAGTTCATTCTTGCCCTACGTACTACCAGTTTCTTTCAGCCACAGCAGGTTTACATTCATTAAAAAACTGATCACCTGTTATCAACCCAAACCTGTCCTGCTGCGTGAGCAACCTGCTTTGGGCACAAAGGCCCGAAGAGCTTCAGCAAAACCCAGAGGCTAGACAAAAGCAGCAGCATGTGCGACATGTTCTGTGCATACACGTGTACACACTGCATTTCTTTTACTCATTTTCTATTCTACTCTGAGTCTTTCTGGTTTTAGAAAAGAACCAGCTACCTGTTCACTTCTGTCCATGATCAGAGCCGCCAATTACAACCAGCGCCCTGGAATCCCACAGGCTGTTCCTTACCTGCAAAAGGCCTTTGCACAGCTTCAGATGAGTTATCAGAAGCGTGTCTAAGTTGTCATCACCAGTAGTAACCTCTCTCGTTTCTGTTCTCGTGTCACAGCTCAGGGACTGGAGCGTGTTGTCGTTGTATGTGCTGTTGAGATGAGGGAAAACAAGAAACAGTTAAAACTGTCATCACTAAATAAACACGAAGATGTGCGGTCTCAGGAGTAGCCTTCGCGCAAGCTGCGGAAGTACAAACCAGGTGGCACTTAACAGATAACAGCATTTGTAACACTTCTTAAAAACATGAGGACTTGATGTCTGAAACTCATTCCAAGGCAGTAATACCACATCAGTTGATCCCACATGTGCTAGGAAAATCCCGATTTGGGGAATCAATGCCAGTAAAAGATGCGAATCGAGCTGCTGGCTCATTTGCAGCAGGTGAACTGCAACAGCAGCACACGTAACCGACAAATCCCTTGGTGTTCTCCCAGCTCAACAATCTGGGAGCGTAGTAAGTCTCCCAGGATCAGGCGGGTAGCTCTGGGACATCAGTTCCAGTGCCGTGCAAATGACAAAACTGAATTCTAAAGAGAGAAGAGGTCGAGGAGCTCTGTAAATTACTCGTAGCTCTCTCCCTCCCAGTGCAGCAGCATCCCGATAAGCCTGTTTCCCACAGTCTGTTTCTGGCAGTCCTGTGTTAGACCTTCCATCCCATCCTGTTGGTATCATTCTGCAACGTCTTCCCTAAGTGCGGTGCGAGTTTGCTGCCATCCAATCGGGCAGGTATTCTGAATTGTGAACCTCAGAGTATTCAAAAGAACTGGTTTCTGGTTTGGGTGCTCATACCAATAGCAGCTCTGCACAATCATTACATAGCCAAGTACAGTGTATCGGCAGGTGTTCCTGGGACCAGCCCTCCTTACCCCTTTCCTTCTCCCCTGTAATGACGTGCTGCACATACATACCTGATACTGGCTGTTCTTACACTCCCGAACAACGAAAGCTCATCAGCACTGCAGTCAGTGTTCAGAAAGTCAAAACTTTCCAGTACTGTCTCCACCAGTAAACTTTCCACAGATGAATGTTTGTGATGAAGCGTCTTCAGCTGTTGATGGAATGGAAGGAAAGATACCGTTATTTGCAGTTATCAAGCCATTTTGCATGAGATCTCTGCTGGTTTTCAAATCACTTTTAATAACAAATCAATTTGCTCTTCTCATCTCATTCTTAATGCATCAGGAAAGTTAACTCTTGGTACAGCAATCTGATCCCAAAATAATGTTGCTAATTAAATTCAAATTACGCTTCAGTATTTTAATCTATCAGTATTCCTCGGTGGATTTTTATGCCTGTTAAGGTCGGTAGGAGAGCTGATCTTCTCTTCAACTTCTGCCATTAGTGCAATTTTCACTTACTCCCTGTTCCAGATCTCTAAGTAGCAACCTCAGGGGTCTGTTGCGTTCCAACATAGTATCCAAGAACTTTGATATCAATAGTGGGTTTCATGAGGCCACTAACTTTCCCCCTCCCCTTGGAAAGGCTGCTTTGAGAACACTGGGTTTGGGGGTTTTAATTTCTGTTTTTAAAGTGGGTGCACCGGCATGGGAAGTCGGTGTGGTTTTGTTCCCGGCACCGTAGATGAAGCCGTACAGTATCCTGTCTCCCACGTCTGCACACCGGTGCCATGTACTACAGTGCTACCAAGCTTGCAGTGTAACCCACTGCTTGCAGAAAGCTCTTCTCCAGGACCTTTCCTCTAAGGAAAGATGCGTTTTCAGCATCATATGACTTGTCAGGGACTGAACTGCCTGCAAAAGCTAGATGGCCCTGGAGAAGCAGTAGGTTTGATGAGCTGATGCAGTCATCTCAAGGTATACTACATCAGAAAAACAACCAAAAAAGTTAGAAGCAAACCAAAATGCAGAGGCTCTGACACAGAGCTCAGACGCTGCTCAGACCAGACTCAAACCACTTTGACTGCACGCACTCTTTATTTCTTTTCCCAGATTATTGATCTGCACGCAGCATTTGAAGGCTGTCTCCAAGAGACGCTGTGCAACATCTGATCCTGAGCAGTTCGCTCTCCCCGCCGCCTTTTCTGAGCGGGGGCTGACCTCTGCTGGCCAAACGTACTTTGTGGGAACGTGCCATTGATGCATCCTTCAGGAAAATCCACCACAAGGTCATGGAACTTCCCCAGTTTTAGGAGTAACGGTGGAAACTACATCATCTGCGGAGAGTAAGACACTACCTTACCTTTAATTTATCCCTCAGAGATGAAACCTGGCATTCCAATTTCCTCAGCTGGGCTTGCCGCATATCATGTAATTTCAGCAGACTTAACACTTCTTGGAGAGTCTTATCGATGGACGTCGTACGTCCATCTAGTTTCAGGTCACTTGCAGCGTTCAAGCTTCTCTGGCGAAGGTCTTCTTGCTCCATCAGACGGCGATTTCTGGTCTGGTTGAAAGAATTTTGACTGCCTTTGTGACGATTCAGAAAACTAGATGGAGTATTTGGAAATCCATCCACACACGGGGTCTTCTTCAGGATATCTAGAGTTGTATGATTTGGGGGAGGATGCTGTCGCTCTTCCGCACAAGCCTCTTGAATAATCACCAATGGCAACGTCCTGTGGTCTGAAGCTGGAGTTGGATTTCTGGATTCTGTCCCTTTCTGATCCTCGGAGCTGAAGGAGTCCGCCTCACTTGTCTCCGCAGGGTTGTGAGGCTTGCTCCTCCCATGTACCTCAAAATCACAGGCAGCCAAGTAGCTCAATATGCTGGGAGGCTGAGCTTCATCGCTTACATCCCCTTGGTTCTGCCTTTGTTGCAAAACAGACTGCAAACAGATTCGTAAGTGAGCACATACACAATGGAAAAGCATGAGATGGTGTTAGTGTCTAAGCCTAGGACACTAGGTTTCCTGTTCTTGGAAGCATAACACACCCACACCGATCGAAGCCATAGGGCTCTTCTGCACAAGGGAGCCAGGCCAGCATAGCCTGGACAACAGGAGCTATTGAAACAAAGCATGAGGAGCCTACTGGGTCACCAAGTGGAGCTCTAGTAACCGTGCCTTAGATCTTTCAGGTGTAAGTTACCAGGACAGCTAAAAAATTCTTTCTGGAAAAAGCATCTTGCCAAGCAGCCTTCCTGTCCCATGAGCTCGGGACAAGATGGGAATGGTTACAGGGAATACTCCTTTTTCAGAGTCCAACATACCCTGTACAAATAATAAACTTTCTGAAGAAGACTGCATGTTCTGCTGCCCTGGTGAGGCAACGCCAAACCTGACTTAGACTTATGTTGGGGAACCTATAAATGATGTTCCCAGTATTTGAGATGTATGGCAGAATTAACAGGATGATATAAACCAAAACCCTCTTGAATGAATGAGAGGGACAGGGGTTTCTGTTCCCTTGGGCTACACTGGGCAAAAAGTGGGGTTGAGGAAGAGGAAGGCTTGTTTCATACAACACCTCTAAGATGCCATTCTGCTCCACAGCTACTGAGACAGATTGGCTCCCAGTTTGATTCCCACCACAGACTATTAGAGCAGACGCCCACATCCCTACTGTTCTAGCTGTCAAGAGGAATATTTGGCAGGGTTTGGGGTTGGTTTTTTTTTTTTATCTTTTACAAAACCTTAATGGAACTCAAAAGAATAGGAGCTAAAAGAAAAAAATAACAAAGACCCAAAATAAACTGCAAAGGCCCTGGAGTGCTCCGTTCTCAACATTTCTGTGTTTTTCAATAGCCTAATGTAATCCAAAATTCAGGTCCTAGGTCTGTGCTTTGCTCTTTGCTTTCCTCGGCAGACTCACCAGGTAGTATTTCTCTCTGAAGCTGGGAGTATTTGGTGGGGTCCAGTTGTAGAATGAGCTCTTCCTGCTACCCACAGAAAACTTGGCAGTGCTTCCAGGTGACAAAAACAGGTTCTCTGTGTCAAAGGGGCTGTAGCAGAAGACACAAAGGCCTAAGTATCAGTAAGACCAGAAAGCACAGAAACGTTTAGCAGCGGGAACAGCTGCTGGGATTCAAACTGTGACATTTAGTAAACAACACAGGGAGTGAAAGGAAGGAGAGGCCGCCTCTCTGATCGATACCTTCGTTGCACCAGCAGAGAAAGAGGTACGTGAGAAGGTCGTGTATTTTACACAGAGTTCTCAGCACCCTTTAGACAGAGACCTATGCCACAGCCTTTGGAATGGTCCAGTGGGCCAAAAGGCTGCAGTGCTGCCTGTCCTGCGTGTCCTCACAGACACCCGTGCTGGCAAGTGTAGCGTAGCCTGCTCGCCAGCAGCCACTGCACAGACACACCACATACCAGACAGGAAAGAAAAATGTAACATGTAATAAAGGAAAACTGTCATTAATTTCCCTCCTGCAGAGCTCACACCTCCTGGAAAAGCCACTTAAAACCTTCCTTATCCTTCAAATATTAATAAACAACTCCTTCTGCTGGCAGAGGAAGCTTGTGCAGTGGTGTATGGCAAGTTGCGTGGTTCATAGAGTCATGGATGAGTCCAGCTGTAGCCCCAGAGGACACTGGCTATGGCCTACAAGGGTGTGACAAGCCCCGTCCTAAGGACTTCCTAATTACCTACTGCATCACAGCCATTGATTTCCCAATTCCTTTGAAAAGCAGCCTAAGGAAACCTGGACAAACTGTCTCCCAAAATGCAACTCAGTAAACCAGGAGAGGGAAAACAAAGTTAAGCAAAGCAAGTTTTGTTTTTTCTGCATGTTACTTTTGTTCCCTACTGAGATGCCTTGTGGCACAAAATTTGTTTTTCCACTTAAGCAATGGCATTTTGGAAAAAAGTTAATTGTTTATAACAAATATGTAATCTCACAGATGTGAATATAATGACCAAACAGTAGGATGAAGTCAGCTGCATGTTGCTGTACAACAGAGAACACTCAGAGGCTGAAAAATGCAAACAGTAATGAGGACTAATCGATTAGAGGGAAATGAACTTCTGCTCTCTAGCCAAAGTTGAAAAGCAGAGCTGCAATTCTCTGTGTCTGCTCACATTGCACAGGGATGATCCACAGCAGCATCCCACCGTGCAACACACCGCTCTCTTCCTCAGCATGGAGGTAACGCTCCATGAGCTCACAGAATACAGGTTAATTGGCTAAATTAACCAGAGTCACCCAGCTGGGGCTCATCAAACAGGCCAGTCCCATGGAGTCCCATCAACCACCATCTGCATCACCTCACTGTGCAAAAAATAAATCGGGTTTCTGACAGTCAGAGCCTTTCAGCCAAAGCCTGCTATGTTTACTGATGGAAGGAAATTACTCCTATCCACAGCATTTCTTAAGGAGAGTCAGAGATCCGTTCCTCAGATTTTTCATGTTTAGGTTTTAATACAGCAATGCAAAATGACACTTTGGAGGAAAGGGACGGGAATAACAAGCTGCATCTGGTTTGCCTCTGATAATTATTAAAACCCTTTAGCAAAACACAGCCACTCAGCTGCCCTCCAAACAAGCACACGCTCCCCGTTACTGCGACATGGTGAGTTAGGAGAGCAAGGCAAAGGGTGAAGGAAAGAATGAAGTCTGCTGTGTAGCACCTAGCATCTCTTTGGGAACGATCCGTCATCTTGTTCCACACTTGCACAGAAGACACATCATCACACTGGGACAGACCTATGAATCCATCTCTCCCAGCACCTTGACACTGACAGGTGCCAGTAGGGGATATTCAGGGGAAAAGCATAGGAAATAAGCCAAATAGTAGGCTTTCCCCAGACACATACTCAAATTTGAGGCAATCCATAGCTTAGCTCTGTCAGGCACCAGACACTGCAAGCAGACTATTGCCTCTAATTATCACACGCTTTTCCTTAGTTTGTCTAGTCACTTCCTGAAATCACTGACACAAAAGTCTCCCCGTAGGTCAAAAGTACACAGGAATTTCATTATATAACTTGACGTTGTGGGAAGAAGTACTTTGGGGGGCTCTCTGTGGCTGTACTGAGAGTAACAGTGGCTAATCATTTCCTTTCCAGTTCCCCACTGCCAGTGTCTGTGCGCCTGTACGGTTACCCATCAGCGCCTTTCCAAGGCTGAGAAGTTCTATAAAAAAAGTGGAAGCAGCCCCACTTCTCCAACTGTCTTTGTTGTACTTACTCTGTTTCTATACTGACAAACACACTGGCCTGTGGTCGTGACCAATTACAGTGTTGGCATTAAACGCACAACGCTACAACGCCATCGTCGTTAAGGCCAATGCGAACGCAGCACATAACTCTCCTTTAGCTTGCCTTGGCACCACTGCAGGACTTCAGTGTTCAGGTCCAAAACACACAACCCAGCCTGACCTTGAAGGGGTTAACAGTTCATCAGAGCTCGTGTTTCCTAGACCAAGCCTCTCACGGCATCAGGAGCTTTGCATCCACACACATTCAGAGGTGCCTCGGCCTTGCCAGCGCTGAGCATGGATACACAGTGAGATATTTTGTCATAACCACCAAGCCTATGGAGGGATGAAATACTTGAGATTTCTACCACTGCCCTCACCCTGCTGCATTTGTCTGTTGGGTGTGTAAGGAGGACACTTCCTGGTCTAGTTCTCAGAGGAACATCAGTAATCAGGCAGAGCATATAGGAGCTGAGCTCAATTCAGTCTTCAGTCCCCAGGGACTGCATTCCTTTCTCCCGTGGCCAAGCCTGTGCCCTAATCCCTCTCCTGCTGCCCAGTCGCTCCATGGGTTAGATACCACTGGGCCAGGAGGGCTCTTGGTGGACAGACCTGTCTGAATCCCACTACTAACCCTGTGAATCTGGACTTAACACGTAAAAACAATTCTGGTCAACTGGATTGGACTCGCTGTTAATCACAAGATTTCTTCCCACCACCCCCCGCCCCGTTGAACGCTGATGAAAACACCCATGCAATTTTAACAGTGTGATTGTTATTATGCTTTCACAGGTAGGAGAAGCCTAACAAGCACCGGTTTTAAGGTTAGTACAGCTTCTCACAAGACTAAGATGTGAAAGCATCACTTCCATCAAAAGCACAGAGATGCACTGATGGGATACTGCCTAAAGACACCTACATGAGTAACTACCTAGTCACGTAAGTTTTCATCTGTAAGAGCAAGACTATCAGTTAGTATGTATCAAAAAAAAAAAAAGCACCAGACTTTCCTTTTTTATCCTCCCTTAAGGTTTTATTTTCTCCTACTCCACAAACCCTTGTGACCAGGCCAGCACACGCTTGAAGCAGGCAGAAATTACAAGAGTGGTGCTGGCTGGCACCCTTAGATCCCAGTACGGGGTGCTAACTGATGCTCTGAAAAAGAGAATACAGGCTTTCTCTTTGTCCTTCATGCAAGAGACAGAATTCAGGCTGCTGTTTAGGTTGGCAAAAAACACAAAGTCTTCTGCCAAACTGGCCAACAAAGCCATCCTGCAACTGGCCCAAGCTCATTCACGCTCCTCATGGCATAATCTACAAAGGACTTGAAGGAACTTCTGTTAGAGCCCAGACGACTAGTGGCCTATTTAAAGAAAATATACATTTAGAAGTGAAAGAGCGATCTACGTTTGGATTTCTCACAAAGCAGATCTCCACTGAAAGCCTGCCGCTCAGGGAAGTCTGGGCAAATCAGCTAGATTTATTTAGTTATTCTTAAATCAAAGAAAAGAGCAGCTGTTATTTTGAGTGCTCCATCTCTGAAAAGAAACACCCTGAGTTATCGCCAGGCAACTTCTCTTTTCTGTAAACAGCTTCAGCAAACAGGCTGCCAGAGAGGAGGAGCCTGCCAGCTCTGCACAGAAGTGCTCTGGAGAATCCACTTGGTAGGATACCAACACATTTCACAGAACTTAAACACAGCAGAGACGAAGCCAGTTTCCTCACGCGCTGAAAAATTCCAAGCGGGGATTAACTCCCAAAGAAACTGCATCACCACCAACCCTGCTCCCAGCTCAGCTGTTGCCAGCTCTGAAAGCTGGGTGATGGTTGTCCCAAATGCCATGGAAGTGCTCATCCCGCCAGTCAAAAGCTGCACTCTGAGCACGAGCTGCTGCAACAATCAAGTGTCAACATAATTTGAATCGTATTTTTCTAGAAAATCTAGTCACAAATATAATTTGCTTTTCAGATTTAGGCTGTTACCTGAGCAACTATGGAATATCCCAGAATAGGAAGGGGTTTTCCTCATACAGTCCTTTCAGAAGAACAACTTATGTGCCTATTTAGGCAATTACTAAAACAGTGAGGAAAGGCAAGCAAATAGATCCAACAAAAGTAAATGAAGTGAATCTCTCTGGTAGGTGCCATTTGTGTGGTTAACAAGGTAGTAGAAGTGATTTTCTCCAGACTCCACAACAAGTGTGCCATCCCTTGGTGCAGCACTTCCCACATTAGGGCAAAACCAGATTTTATACCCAGTTCAATAAAGAAAGCATGTCTCCTTCACTGCATAAGTGAAGCTTCTTAAGATGTTAGGCTCAAAATCAGGAAAAAAGGGACTTTTCTTACAAGAAAAGCACATCTGCAAGCAAAGGATTTTGCCTCCAGTCCATTCTGCTTCAAAATAGCAGATCATGTTACATCCAGATCAAAGCCAATGCAAGTTTAGGTGGCATGTGTTTGTTGTAGGGTGAGAGGTGACAAATAAAGGCATTGGACTTTTCTGGGCATGTATTAAGAGTTCATATATCCTTCCATGCCCCTCTTCTCTCCTTCCTTCCCCAGTATGAAGACATGCAAATGTCAAAACAGCAGAACATTTGAATTGGCCTTCATTTAAAAGCGCTGTCATTTTAAGAGCTACTTTTGCTTTAAAATATATATAATGCAACTTGCACCATCCCTGCTCCACACAGCTTTCAATAACTCTACCATGAATATCTCTGCTTCCAGAGTCAAATGGGAATATGTACATAGCCAGGCAAAAGACAGAGGAAGTTTCATAGGGCATATAATGCAAGACCACCACAAGCTTCTGGAACGAGGCTTTGTTACCCAATTAATTAGTGGCTCAGCTTCTCAAATGAGAAACAGAGGCCTCAAAAGTCTCAGAGCAGCTGAAGCACCTCAGCAAAACATACATTGCTGCCTGTTGTTAGATCTCAGGAGGAAAGCGTGTCCTAGACGGATGCAGGTAAAACTCTGCTGCCTGAGTTTATTTCTCATTGACTTAGAGCAGTGTGTGTGTCTGAAAATCACTTTCAAGTGCTGTTGCCAAGACTCATGTTCCAGCCCAACTGTATGTACAAGTCAACAGTAAATGTCCAGGAACCACAGCATACACAAAAGACATTCAGAAAATAGTATGCTGATCAGTAAAGCTTTTCTTTCCCCAAACCCAGAAATGCAATCAAAACTGTTTATCAGCACCTGAACAGGAGTTGTAACACAAAACCTTTGTGGCATTTCTCCTGCTGGTGGCTTAAAAGACTGTCACAAGGTTTAAGATGCTTCTAAAAGGTAATTGGAAGTAGGAACCAGGTATTAAGACCTGAAAAATCAAGCCTAATTGTAAAATACATTTGGTTACTTTACCCTAAAGGCAGGGGAAACTTCTCTTACTGAAAGATCTGTTGTGCAATCTGCCAAATGTGTCAGAGAACAAATTCAACCCATACAGGCTTCTTTATTTTTGGGGTAATTTTTAAGAAAACAAGAAACCAGCACAGCCAGAGAAGAGTTGTATAAAGCCAAGTCATATGCGAGTCTGGCCTGCAAGGCGTAGCTCCCTACCCTTCTTCACAGAAACTAGACAGTGTTCAGGCTTTTCCTGGAGAACACCTAGATCCACACATCATCACAAAATGCCCTTTCAAGAAGATCCTTATGGAGGTGTGCTCAAATGCCTCCTTGCCGTGTTGGGTTGGGAAGAACGGAGAACTGCAGTAAGCCATATACAAAAGCCCAAGTGAAAAGTGCCTGTTGTTTAATTGGGCACTTCACTAAGAGCTAGATTTAACCCCTGGACAGTGGTAAATGGAAACGGGTTAAAAAGTTTTGACTTGTTGTAGTCAAGACTCTTCGATTTTTGAGGTAGTGCTGTTATTTCTGCTTTATGGGGCTGGTGGTCCATACTATGGTGATGTGACTAGAGTGAGGAAGAAGTTCCAGTGCAGTATCCACAAAAGTGAGAATCCTTTTAATAACATCAGTAATTCACTAAAAAAGTCAATTTACAAATTTAAATTATCAAACAATTTAACAAATCACAGTCACCGTGAAAATACTCAGCTGTTTTAAAAGTGCGTCTGTAATGAAGCTTCCCCGTAAGGCACAAACAGGCCTTATATTGATAACGGTAATCACAGTGCAAATATGAAGGTGCTGAGTCTTGAGGAAAGCTTCATCTTTAACCAGTTGTGAACTAGTAAGAGTGATTGTCCTAAAATTTCAACTAGGTATTTTTCATTGTGCATAGAAGCTGCTGTTTTTAGTTTCATCACCTTTAAGGTTGTATGTACATCTGTGAAACCTGAACAATAGTGCTTGGAGCTAGACGTGAACACCCACTCTGATGAGTAGTAAGCTCAGTAAAAGCCTGCTAGTCAGTTCATGCAGCTAGTTATGGCTCTGGTAACACCAAAGACCTGAAGGGTGATGGGAAAGGCTTCTGCCCCTTCCCCCCGCCCTTCCCCAGGACTGGTCCCACAGAGACAGAGATCAGGCACAGCAGATGGGCTTGCTGTGGGGAAGCACGTGGCTGCTATCTAGCCTGCACCTGCTCTGCAAACAGAAAGAGGACTATGATGTTGAATGCTACTCAGTGACATACTTTGGAGCCTTTAATTTATTCCAAATGTTTAGCTCTAGCTTTTTTCATCTGAAGCTGTACTTACTTCCAGAGGACCTCCAGCTGTAGCTTGATGGTGCCCAGTTCAGTTATATCCACAATGATTGCCTGAGGCTTGGTTGTAAAGAAGTTTATGCTGTCACACGTCACAACACCGACTAGAATAGTGGCCAGGCCTCGCAGCTCTGTTACCTGCGGGGACAAACATACCCGTTTTCATCTTAGCAGACACTCCTCAGTCACGTGTGTGGGAAGCAGAACACCCCAGGCTCAGACCTGCCCCGAGGCCCCCAACAAACTCAAAACCTTGATACTCAGTTCTAGGCTCCTGAACTGTTGTGAGCCAATATCCTCACATGGAATGTGTCAGAGATGATGGCTAGCGAAGAGGAAAGGAGTTCGATGAGTTGAGGGGAAAGAGACAAAGCTGTACAGCACTTCCAACAACTGCTGCTGTCAGACTAGGATTTTAAGAAAAATTAGTCTGAAATTTGGAAATTGTAGCTCTGGTATACATACAAGCAGTTGTCATTTACAGTACAGAGTCTAACTTGTCCACATATTGAAACTACACTGTCATAAAATAAATATTACAGGAACATTAGCCTACCTACACTAGACAATTTCATCTCTTGGTTGCATAAGAAACTGGAAGAACAACTGTCTGCACCCACTGTGACCTTCCTAACTGTCCTGAGCTCAGCTGTAGACCAAAATCAGAACTTGGGGCAGTTCTTTCCTCAGCTCTGAGGTTGTTAGCAATGCAGCTGCAGGCCTGTTTTTTCCCAGGCTGGCACTTTGCTTCTTTAGCTGCTTTTAAAAAAAAGTCTGATCAAACACTTGCTATAAAAACATCCTTCAATTAAATTGTTCTAGAAGCTCATAAAGCATCAGACTCGGCATAGAACTTTAGCACGAGTGCCTAAAGTCCACTTCAGGAATTAGTTACATGCCTACATCTCCTTTAAGGGCTAATACAAAAATGTTGCTAGGCTCCTCCTGGAACACTCTTTGGCACTTCTAAATCATTTATTTTTTTCTTAAATCCTGCTATGGATCTGCACTGGGCGAAGATTATTAAGTGGAAATAGCAGGGCAGTATGGAGAACATTAGTCAGTAGACTTTCATAAGCTGACAAAAAGAGTAAAACTATCACTATCATACAAAGTAATACAAGTTTTTACAATTATTCTGGGAAAATGGGGATCTGAATTAGCCTCTCACCTGATCTTCTTTGCGCAGTGGCAGCAAAACCACACGTAAGCACATTTCCAAAGGCTGTGCTGGCAACATGCCAAAGTGTCTCTCCTGTGTGACCCAGTTCTGGCTGCCAGATAGGAGGGGAACATTGCAATAGCTGCTATAAGACAGCTGCCAAAACCTGAAACCCTGCACTGGCACAGTTTCCTAGCAGAATAGGATCCAGCACAGCCTTCGGTCTCAGCTCCTTTTAGGTTGACAGGAGTCATGCCGCAGAGCCCAGCCCATGAAAGATGCCAGACTACAGTGGAAACACTGTTTAAGGATTAACTCCACCTGCTAGGTAAGTGCCAGAACCAACACCAGTGGCAGCTGCACAAGGGTCTATGTAGACTACAGCCTTCCCCCAAGGGGTACCCACAACAGGTCACCTATGTAACACCGGCCACTAGTGCTGGTCCCTCACTGTTAGAAGTATGGCCTCTTCTGAGCACTTTTGTATAGAGTGCCAGAACTCAAAATAACAACATAAAGTATACAGGAAGCACAGTTTGTACCAACATGTAAATAGTTCTTTGCAGATATGGAGCATCTCTGGAGAGAAACATGGCAAAAGTGCACCCAGATCAAGGGACATTTGATCTACACATTCAACACACACGTGCAGTGATATGTTTTCCATATATGTATCTCTGTCAACAGAGAACAGAACTCCAGGTAGTTAATATTCCACATGGGTGATATAAATACTATCTACATACACATCCTTGTCTCCACATCTAGATTTCACCCTTGAAAATCCCATATACTGATCTAGAACTTAAAAAAAATCCACACCACACATACCATACTCCAGAACATGGGAAAGCAGATACAGTAACAGTCACAACTGCCAGGAACAAAGGAAAGACAGCAGTAGGTGTCTGTTCAGTAGGCAGAACATTGCTTAACAGCCATTTTTACATGGCTAGGAAAAGAGAACTATTTAAGAATTTTGACAAAAGCTTGGTAGCCTAACAGGTAGGTAGTGTGGCAGAAGTTCTGTTAACCCACTGCTTCTAATCCAACCATTATACACCACACCTTGATTTCAAACTTCTCGTGGAGATTGGGTATAAAAATCTTTTCTTCCTCATCCCATGTTTGGCTGTCATCGGTCTCAATCTTGCCTTTCAACCTCCATTTTTGGCGCCCCAGTCGCACAAACACCTAGAAACCACAAAAAAAGGATCTTGGGTCACCATATCCCACAGCCTTCCCTGCAGTCCACAGGCCTCACACTGTTCCAGTACAGCAGAGGCAAAGCCATTCCTTTGATCACACCACATTTAGGAACTTGGATAAAGCTAGAAGATTGTAGGCAGGAACCCAGGTTGCAGGTTTTAACACCTTAACTCAGTGCCAAATGACACATCCCACCCACTGTAGAACAACTCCAAAACTACATTGCATAGCGGTACTGAAATACAAGACACACTGGAATTACTTTGGAACTGTTAGGAGAGCAACCCAGTAAGATACTAAGATGCATACAAATCATGCCAAGGGCAACATTCCAAGAAACAGGCAGCAACTGTTACTTGATTCCAGGGCAACTCTGAAGACCCAACAGGTTGGTTTTAACAGACAAT
The DNA here is from genome assembly GCA_027574665.1 of Rhynochetos jubatus. Classification (NCBI taxonomy): domain Eukaryota; kingdom Metazoa; phylum Chordata; class Aves; order Eurypygiformes; family Rhynochetidae; genus Rhynochetos; species Rhynochetos jubatus. The sequence goes on along the minus strand of CM050665.1, from coordinate 9,450,198 downwards.
CACTGCCATCTTTCAAACCCTCCCCTAACACTTCAATCACACCTTCCCCTCTGCAGTCTCAGAGGGCAGAGCGACTAGCGAATGTGTCAAAGCACCGATCTCATCAGAATAGCACACAGTTTTAGCGCAGTCTGTTGCCCGCTCGCCTTTTACACATTGCACCCCTGCTCTCCTGTTCTTCCATTGCAAACTCACAGCAGTAAAATAAAGGACAAAATGAATTGCTGTATACTGCACCTCATACTGGTCCCCCGGGCAGAGACGTGCAAAGCCCACCAACCCTGAAAAGAGAAGGAAAACTCCTAATACTTGTAGAGTTTTTACAACATCCCCCAAAGCCTCAGCTTGCTATAAACAAACTATCTGGCCAACACTCTGTTTGTGCTCAACTCTGCGCAGAGGATACACCACCAACCCCTCTTAGAAGGGCAAGCTTAATTTAAGTTGAGGAAAGAAAGCTTGTCAGCTTTGGTACTCAAATATAAAATACCACTGCAGGTCTGGTTTACAGCGCTGAAGCAGAGTTTGTCAACGTTCTATTCATGGTCTTATCCAGAAAGCCAGTGGAATTCACTGACACTGAATAAATGGACTCAGTAGATCAGACTGCGACATAGGAAACCAAAACACTCAACTGGTGAGTCTTGAAGAAAACAAGCAAGGAGCTTACCTTTCATCTTCAAGTGAAACTCCCCCAAATGGACCTCCAACGCCCCTTCTATAAAGCACATGTCCTAGAAGGAAGACTCAACAGTCACTGTGACTGAAAAGCAGCACAGAGTAGCTACCCTCCCTTCACACATGCCACCTTCTTCAAAGGACTTTGGTTTTTTCCCTTTCATACACTACTATTAAGATAGATGATTGTGATGCCACTCCACAGAACAGTGAAACTGCTTGCTTTGTAAAAACAGCATAGCTTACTTATTATTCAATTCTCATCCCGTTATTTCCAGCGGAAGTCATAATGGAGCCCAGTACTAAAGCTGAAATCTAAAGGATTTTTCAGTTGTCTTCATGAACGCATGAAGCCAAGTTGAGCAGGGGCAGAAAAAGGGCATAGAATTCAAGCGCTTTGCCTGTACGGTATTTATCTCACAATCTTCAGCTCACATTATGTACCTGTATTTAATTTCCATGTTAATTTTTTAACCCACACCATTAAAAAAAAAACAAACAGGAGCAAGTCCTGGTACATTTTTTACTAAGCAACAGTCAGGTCTTCTTTACATGTGTGTAGCATTTCCTACCTCCGTGCACTCTTGGAAGTTTTTGTAAAGCTCCACTAGGCTCTCTCTGGAGGCTTTGGTGGAAGGAGACAAGGAAAAGGCATGTTTCATGTTAGCGGCTCCATCTCGTAGCCTGCACTGGATACAGTAAGCTTCATAGAGTTCTTCTACCTTTAAGATTTGGGAGGTGGGGGAAGAATGAACAAGAATTACCCCGGCATAGTTTTAATAGTTGTTGGAAAGGAACATCAGCAGTCTTTCCTGGAAAAGAGAGACCCAACCAAATTCCACTATCATGGTATTGCAGAATGCTACAACTGCTGCATTTTACAGGCTGATTAGAGTGCAAGAGTGTGTAGATGTCTCTGCAAAAAAGCATGGAATATTGAGAAAAAAATTCACTGTGCTATTATCAGACTAGAAGACTACGAGTAGAGTAACATTTTGTTCAGGGTAAAATTGCATGGGGAGCAGGAAACTGATTCTCTCAATACAGATTAAAACACTGACACCTTTAGCCATGTCAGAGGAGAAACATCACTCCTGTGGAAGCAGACACGCATTCCACAGAACTGCCCACTTGGCCCCTGTAGGAAGGGGTGGGGGGAGAACACATAAGTCTGACCACAGCAGCATTTTCTGAATAAAGCAGCAGAATCTGCAACTTTTTTTCACAGGCAAACTCAGGTTGGGTTGTGCCCAACATTCAGCCTGAACAGAACCATTCAGGAAGAAATAGATAAACCCTCCTGTAAAGAGTGGTTACAGAAAGCACCCAGCATTATTCCTCTTCAGATGAATTATAATCCAAGTACTTTGTATTTAGATAGCTTGCTTTATGCAGTGTAAGCCTTACACGTACAAGATATAAAACTCCTTACCTTGCTTATGTGAAACTCCAGTTTTCTGATGTATCTCTCCACAGAGCGGATTTGCTTTTGAAGAAGGCAAAGAGAAGGGGGGGAGTTGAGAATTTATTTCCTAAACATGCCTTTAAGTAACACAGTAGACACACCACCAATTTTTTCTCTATTTGCAACATTTCATCTCATCCTCAAATGTCTTACCTTATCCAGGTCATAGTAGAAAGCCTGAAAAAGAAACAGCACAGGCTGAACAGAAGAGCGTGTATATTTGCACATATTAATGATACCATCATATTTACTGCAAGACTCATTATGCATATCTTAAATTACACTGAATTAAGATGAACTGTCTCCTTGTAGTAAACAATGCAACATTTTTAAAGTAGTTTCGTTTCCTGTGCATAGTCGGTTGATTTGGTTTTGCAGATACTTGAAATAAGACAGTAAGTCTCACCACCAGCTACAACAAGACTTGGACATTGGTCATGGTCAGTGGGAGTTTGCTTTTCATTTGGGAAATAACAGCTAGATTAAAAAAAAAAAAATCAAAGTTGGATGCGCAAATTGTCTTTTCATTAACACTCTCGCTGACGGTACTCTGAGGGAGTTGTGAACACGGCAGAATCTATGTTACAAGGACACACTGACCAGCTATGGAAAACAGAACCCAATCTTTATGGCCATTTCTGACCACACAGAGTCAGGTATGAACACCGATCACAGCAGACACAAGGAGATACCCTCCCAGTAAACGAATGCTATCTGAACAACACTGCTGGGTATTGAAAATGAGGAATCCCAGGTTTACTTCTCCCACGCAGAGCTCACTTGCTTGGTAAATTTCTGATTGTGATGCCTTGCTGGACCTCACTGCAGTGCTGGAACTGGAAAACTCCTGGGAGTCCCGGATGTGAGAGTGTCTACTTTTGTGACTTTATTTTTAATGTCATTTAAGTATTTAACATCAAAACCATCTTACCAATCTGGAGTTCCTTTTTGTATCTTTGTGTCGATCAGAGAGATAATCCAATTCAGCCTGATGTGCTTCCAGGTATTCACTGGAGAGGAAGAAAACCCAGTGTCATTCTTCTGGTACATTCATTGTAACACCTCCCGCGTAATTTTTTCTAGCAGAGTGTTACAAAGCAACTTCCTTCGCTAGAAGGCTTCTCTTGTTTTACTCTCTAGACATGCGAACAACTATCTAGAAGGCCATGGGTGAACAGATGACAGAATGCTTTCCATAGACAAATATTTGTCCTAAATGCAAAATCACGCCTAGAGGAGCATCTGTACGTGCTGTGTGCCAGGAGATGCTGGTTATTGATAACTAGCATTTAAAGATGGTGTACATTAGGAATCCTCCTGAATCATCTTACTCCTCCAAGATGTAGAATGCTACAGTGCAATTCAAGGCAGCCACATGTACACACATTGCACTTATTCACTATTGCTCGTTTCCCTTCATCTAAAATAAATCGTTCCAGTGAAAGATAATCTATTCTGGGAATGTGAGGCAAAACAAGAGAGCAGAGCTGGAATTACTACTAAAGACAAGAGGAAAGGAGGGATGTAGGAAGAGAAAAGCAAGTTTTAACACACACATAACCCAGCTCACAGATCTCCTTTTCAGATTTCTCTAACTATTCCCATTTGGCCTTCTGAAACGTTTCCTGTAAGGTAGATTAGTTCATTTGTTGAGCAAGTCTCTTCTCACTGAGGAGTAAGAATTCATAGAATCACAGAATGGTTTGGGTTGGAAGGGACCTTAAAGACCATCCAGTTCCAACCCCCCTGCTACAGGCAGAGACACCCTCCACTAGACCAGGTTGCTCCAAGCCTCATCCAGCCTGGCCTTGGACACTTCCAGGGATGGGAATTCTACCACGAACTCCATCTTACAAAGTCAAAGAATTGCAACATGAAACAATCGCTCTACAAAACCAAGCTCATGGAACTACGCCACACATCACGTAGGGCACGTCATTCAGTGTTTTAGCGAGCCAAGCTGAATTCCATCTTTCAGTATGCTAAACAATTTCTTAATGTAACCATTACTTTTTCCAGAATGGGAACTGTTTTGCAAGGTGTGAAGCGCTTGGTGCCAGTTGGCTTTTATAGAGTTGCTGCATGCAAGGGCTGTCCCTCAGGAGTTCCCACAGGACCTTAAACTATTTCTGCCGAGACCATCTTTTTCCAACTTTGCTTTTAATACAGAGCAGACTTAGGTAACTTTTTCCTCTTGTGCTTAAAAGGGAACAAGAGTCACCCGGTAAATACTACATTCTAAGAGAGAGGCCCGGAGCAGTCAAAATAACTTCATTTTAGACAGCTGTACTTCTTCACATTTGCTTTGATGCATTTCATTTTCTTACTGTTACAAAACCTGTTCCCTGAAGACACCCAATGGCTCCAGCATTCAGCTGTCTGCTCTTTACACTTGCCTATTAACAGCTCGGTGCAGAAGTAGCCAAGGCTGGTGGCAGAAATGAGTTCACTTACCTTTTAGAAGAGCTTCATCATTTTTAGATTTAAGTATGTTAGAACTGCCAGCTTGATAGAATGGTACCCAGATGGTTAGCAGAATAAAGAGTTACTGGAATGGTACCCAGATGGTTAGCAGAATAAAGAGTTATTTTCTATAGCTATAAAGAAACAGGCACGTAGAACATGTTCTGTACTGAAAATTCAAGTCACTCCAGCACCACGAAGACTTAGTCTGCATCTACTTAAAATTTGGACTTTGCATTGCTATTTGATACAGTTGTTTTCTGTAGGTTACTTTAGTCAATTAGTTAGCTACTCAGTTTTTGGCAGGAGTCTGATCATACAGCATTCCCTGCAGAACTGGGAACAAGTTCTGATCCCCTTCATGGTTTCTCCTCCCTAAGCTCTGATAAATTCTAAACTCTGCAAAAACATTTGGTTTCATTATTTGTTTTAAATCTAAATCTACTAATAAGACATTGACTGATATTTTTAGGGCTGAGGCTTTATCAAATGTGACACACCTGCATTTACAATGCATTATTACAGCGCTTTTCATGTTCTTTGCTTAAAACAGCCAAACTGTGATCAGAATTAACATAGTAGCAAAATTCTGAGGACAGCAGCAACATACCTGAAGGAACTGTTAGCTAGTAGGATGCCAGCAGAAAGAGCTACAGCGTTTACAAACCCAAGGAAAGGTATTTTATGTTCCAGTAGTAGTTTCAGGGTGTAAACAAAGTTCCTATGGTCTTAGGCTAGACTCATCAACTGTAACCATTTCAGATGTGTATTTTTATATACCAAGATCAGTTAAAGGTTGATCAGCTCCAATCCCTGATAGAGGCAAACAGGCCACCACTTCCCTTCTCATCTGTAATACCAAGAGAGCACACGCATCCATGTTTTGTTTGCCATTTCAGCGTTTCTATGAGTTAACTGCCAGCTCCCTCAAAGCCAGAATATCCTGAATTCAGATTGCCAGCTCCTCCGTTGATCGCTGTCTGCTGCATACACCCCACATCTGTCAGATGGGGACAATGGACATAGTTGGTCTTTAACCTTTGCACTCAAGCCTGTACTGATCTAACATTGACTCTGCAGTCAGCGATAATAAAGATTCAACTAGTGCTCCACTGAAGGCAAGATAATACTAGTTATATCGCCATAAGAAGATGGCATTGTACTACAGCTCTATTTCATCGCCTCAACTCAGCTGAAGTTTTCAGGTCAATCTGCTTAGACCTCCCCCTTACAAGAAACCACCCAGAGGTGAAAGGACTTTTGAACTCAAGTTTAATTCTATTAAAAAGAAAACAAACCCCACTAGAATATCTAGCTTTTTATTTCTATTCTCTCTATGCTAATTGGAGAGCATTTAGTTTATGAACCAGCCTCCCCACTGTGTCCTTGCAGGGCACACCCACCCTCACTTTCAGATTTGGGCTCAAGTCAGCTTTTTGAGTCAAAGCAAACTCCACACACTTCCCTCTCCAGAAACTTTCTGTCAATCACTCCCCAGGTCTGGCTGTCCCATCCCTATCCAAGTCTCCCCTTGATCTGTAGACTTCCTACCTGCCACCCTGCATGCTCTGAAAGCCTCCCTTCCTCAAGAGAGCTTAGTTGCTCCCCAAGAGATAGAGAATCTCCCCACAGATTTTTCAGAGAAGCATAAGAAACTAGGGGACAAACAAAAACATCAGAGCACTTTGTTTGCAAGCAGACTGGCTGAGAGTGAATGAAACTTGTTTTGCAAGGTCCGTGGGAAAGCCACTACATATATTTAGAGATGCCAGATAAAGCCAGAGAACAGTGACACACAGACTTAAGCAGCATGACTAGGTACAGCAAATTACAATATTTAAAAAGTCCTTACTTAAGTCCTTTCTTCAAAGCTTCAAAAATTTTCTTCACCTGCAGTGGCTTTGGATCCCAGATGACTGCCCCCTTCTGCAGGGAGTTGTAAGCCTTGGGGGATTTCAGTGACATTCTTGATCTCACTGAACTTCTGCTGAGAGACTTTCTGTAAAAAAAGAGAAAAGAAATACAGGAAAGATGCAAACCCCATCACCTGGGAGGAGAGAGCTGCCTGACCCACACAGCTTCCAGGCTACAAGTTACATGCCCAGTCCCATATACCTTTACTCAAAAGAACAAAGCTCTTGGACACACTGAGAATACTTTCACAGATAACATCAGAAAGTTAAGGCCCTGCCCTAAATACCTAGTGCAGAAAAGCTGCAGATTTTATGTGACTTCAACCATAAGTTTGGTAAGAAACATCCCTCCTCCAAGCTTGAGGCAGACATGGAGAAGCCTAAGGGTTCTCTCTCAGCCTGTTTAAATAAAGAAAAATTGTGCTGGTCCCTATTTCTTCTGAAAGGTGGGGGCACAGCAAGCAAGAAAAAGAAAAGCTAATTTTTATAACAGGTCAATAACAAGTTAATGGTGCTAGAAATTGTCTTAACAGACATGCGTGGCAGCTAGCTAAGATGCTGTTTCTGTGCACACACCCACAGCAGTTGTTCAGAACCAGCCAAGTAAGCCATGCTGCAGGACAACAACATTCCCATTCTGACTCTCACCTGCAATTCAGGAAAACGAGGCAATAAACTTTTGATCTGCTTAAGGTCTAAGTAATAAAGCTAACATGAAAAGCCTTTAGAAAGAGCTATTTCTTTGCCTGCATCCACCATCCATTTAAATGATTGCTTAGAGCTGTACCATGCTTTAGAAAAGCAAATTACAAAGCCCAGATTGCATACAGGATACACTTATCAAGGTGTTTTTTCAGTGTCTAACACCTCACTTGCTTTTAAAAGTAACTGCAAAACTAAAATTAAATATTGTTTCTAACAGAAGTCCCACACAGAGAATTTTTCTGTACCAACCTGAAGCATTTGAACACTCCAAGCCACCAGTTACACAGCTACAAACATTTAAACCAGCAAACGAGCTCTCTGCAAACGGCTCTTTCACACTGCCAGACTCCTGCCTAGCTTACCTCTATCTATATGTGCCTCTTAGTTATTTTTGTATAGCTTTGTTAATATGCCCTGTAAGTCAAGCCTCTAAAAGAACATTAGAGAGTAAGAATGAGAACTTTCCCAATCCACCAAGCCAACTAGCTGCCCTCAGAGAAGCTTTCCACCTTCTCTACAATCTCTATCCTAAATTCAGCTCACCTGAAGAAATTATGAGCTTCAACAGGCTTAACACTTAGCCACGGGCTGTTTTAAATTCTAGGCATGTGACTGAAGGCCTAAGGAGATTATTGAGCTTGGTGATTAAATCCTAGGCCCTGCACACCTGAAAGCTGTTCCCAGTCCTATTATAGAAACCTTTGAGTAACTACTTTAATTATCCTGGTGCTAAATTTCCACTTAACTCCATTTTTTAACATATAATCTGCAAAAAATTTCATGAAATTAGGTGTTGCCAAACATGACTGGATATTTAATTTCTTCACCCCAATGATTATCTTAGGTTTTTATGATGGCTTAATGTAAAATATTAATTAATCAAACCATCTGGAGCTCTGGTTACCTATAATGAGGAACGTAACTGCTGAATTAGAAACTTACAGTACTATTGTTTTCTTTCTTAAGATAATGAATCTTTGAGTATTCCATGCAAAGTGAGAGCATTGCAACAGTAATAACACTGGAAGGGACAGTCTAGCCAATAACAGTAGTTTAAAGAGTCTCCTATCATGCAAAGAAGGAAATAGCATCCAGTTCCATGCTTTAGATAAGGACTCTAATTACCAAGATACCATATGGAAGATATAATTCTATCTTTTGAAATTAAAAAGCCCAAATTGCTCCTGGGTTTTGTTTATTTTTGGAAAGGACTTGGATATTTACCTTCAGAGCTTTGGACTGCAAAGTATGTACAGCATACTTTGCTATGAAAGTACAGCATCTAAGCACTGCATCCGGCTAGGTTGGGATGTAAAACTCACCGTTTTCCACAGTACCTCCTGCTGACTGATGTAGCCCATACGTACTCAGTGCAGTGATGTTAAGAAACCCACTTACATACATTTCACAGAAAAGTTAAGTGGCTGACATGGGCCTTTAGGGACAGTAGCTAAAAGCTAGATGCTATGTTACTGCTTTCCCTTGGGAACTTAATAATTTACGTATCAGATTTCCCACTTTCTAGAAAACAGTAATAATATTTACTTTCTGGGGAGACTATTGCAAGGAAAAATAACGTGTCTGACTGAGAGCCTCCAAAGGAAGTTGCTAAAGAAATGCAGAAGTATATTTAGCATCTGCTTAAGAATCTGCATGTGGACCTGATTTGTGTGTCATCCTTTGGACAGACCTTGCACAGGGCCCCTGCGATCTCCTGCTGTGTTTTGCAACAGTGCCTGAGGGAGAGATAAGTTAAGAAAGGATGATTAAAAAATTTCCTCGCTATGCTGGTGAAGGCTCCTGGGTGTTCACTGGGCCGTGACTGAGTGTCTAGTACACAGATTTTCTTTATGGCCGTGATTCCTGAACAAAACTGTCTGTCTAAACACTTAAATAATGAAATGCAACATCAGAAAAAAAGCATAAAGGTGGCGTTCGGTTAGAAAACGTGTGCAGCTAAAAGAAACAGAATAATCTTACGGGATGCACGAACTCTCCTGTTTGGAGCATTCTTACCCTTCTGGACTGTGCCTCTGCTGGAGAAACAGCTGTTGAACACTTTTCCTGGTAGATCCTGTCCCTGCTAGAACACCCACTATGTACTTCAGCTCAAGTCTGTTTGTGTAATTTATTGACAGTTTTTCTCAAGATCTTAGCAATTGGTCTGATTTTAGATGTCTGATCTTTGCCAAGTGTCATATTTTTCAGCTTCCACACAAATTAATTTATTCAAATGTGAAGAATTTTTGATTTCATCACAATCACGCTGGAATTTCAGTTTTGCTCATACTTTACCATACTGTTTTATCTAAAAGGTTAATTCGGTCATTTGTCTCTCTGAAAAGATATTTTATGATATGAGGCAGGTAATTTACTGATACACAACAGGATTTTTTTAAGTACAACACTTTTAGAGGCACACTTTCCAACACTTCTATATGATACTGCTAAATGATTCACATTGTTATTATTCTAGCATGCACTGGCAGTCAGAGATTATATTAATTTTCCATTTACATATCATATCTTCTAAAAGCACTTGACAGGCTACACACATCACTAAATTCAGAAAAAGAACAAGTGCACTTCCAGTGGAATTGCTGCACAGCTATCGACATTGAGCAATGCTATACAATTTATGGTAAGTAAAAAGGGAAAACCAGTGCAAGATGGTTTAGCAATTACAGAGCTTGACTGCAGGCTCTAAGAATGGACTGCAACCTTGGCTATACTACAGCCCTCTTACTGATAGCAGCAAATTTGCAGTGGCCACCTTGGCCCTTCCTCTCGTGTAATGCTGCTCTGCATTACCAGAACTATTCAGAAGGTTTTAGTCAGAAAGCATCAGTTACTGTTAGGCTGCTAGCAGGAAGGGTCACAGCCCTTCACTTCTGTAGAAGAAATGGACACTACTAACAGTCCTATACATAACCTCTGAAATCCAGTCACCTCTGAAGTACAGTGTGTATAGCAGCGAGTTTGGTGTGAAGTAGAACTATTTATCAGTGAACCATGACAACACTCGATAGTTTTAAGATAAAAATTAAGGAACAACTTCTACACACAGATGCCTTAGGTTAAAAAACACATTCACAGTACCAAATGCCTGTTGCCCAAAGGACCATGTGCTTTACTTTTTGCGTTACTTACGCTAATTTTCTGCTTTGCACAGTGCTGAATCCAGTGAAGGAACAACTCCTGCTGATACCACCCCCATCACCAGGAGACACAAATGTGAGTTTGACCGACATGACTGCCAGTCAGTAAGTCTATCAGCCTGTGAAATAAACAGAAAAGCAGATGAGTTAAAACCTTCTTGGCAGATCAGGTTTGTGCTGCTGCAAGTGCTGAGCTGCGTGGAAGTGGAAAGTCAGAGAAACAGAGAGCAGATTAAATAGAAAAAAAAGGCTTGTCTGCTATACACGTTTCCTCTGTTGCCATCCACAATACAATTAATAAGGGACTGAACAGTCTAAAATGAAATCTCTCATGCCCTCTTCAATTTCTGATTGATTTTACAAACCCACTGTGTAAAAGCCAGAATAGCCTCAATTCACGGGCTTTCTATGTTTCTGATTTTTTAAAAACCCTGTAATTGTCCCACTGCTTAAGGGGCTCAGGCCAAACGGTGTATTTCCAAATCAGTATGGATGCCAGAATAATACTTAAACTCCAGGTTTAGCCAGGTCCAAAAAGCAGTTCCTTGCATCTGTGCAGAGCCACACTGAAGTCAATGGTAGAATTGGCCGAGTGTGGTACTTAAGCCCAAGGCAGAAGTCTGGTTGGAACAGTAAATTTCAGGTTCATGCTCCTCCTCTGGCAGGATTGGTCTTGGATTGCTCTCTTCTGTTTTCCATCAGTCAGACTCTTTTGCTTTCTGGAGAATTGTGTTCTCTGCCATATGGCTATAGAATCCAAGTTACAATATAAGTAACAGACATATCCTTCAAAGCAGCTGTAGAAAATCACCCAGACAGTTAATATACAGAAAAATTCCCTTCTGTCCCCCTTCAAGCTGGTGTAATATAAACACCACAACTGAGTAAAACAAAAAGCTGGAGTATCTATTTGTAGCGAGAAGTACAAACGCCAATAAAGAGCTCTACGCTCTGCATGCAAAATTTGTCCTATATTATAGAATGTGCTCTGAAGAACAGTGAGCTCCTAATCTATCAGAGCAGATAGTGGAAAGAAACATCTGCACTTAACTCCTCTGCCTGACATTATCCCATCAGCATGGCTACAGTTAGTCAGATTAGAAGCCCAGAAATGTCAGGATAAGAATCTTTTCCTGGCTCTGCCACTAACTTGGAGAGCAACCTAACTCAATGCTCTTCCAGACTGCATAGAAAGAACTGAACGGTTGAACTATACTTCCCGAGAGGGGTGAGGTTTGAGAGTGTTTTGCTAATTCTGGGCTCGTTTACAAATACAGGGAATTACTGTAAGTGACTGTGCTTTAGGTATCATTATCCACCAAAGCAGTAACAAAAGTTGTCATGGATTTCCACGAGCAGAGATCCCGCAGCGAGACCCAACTACTTCAGGAGAAGAAGCCGCTCAGAGCGTTCCTTGGGCTGAGGTCTAAGACTCCCGTTTCTTTGCCTGTTCTACAGGCTGTGCCAAGCTCATGAATACACCTGTGAAAAACAGGCAGAAGATTTTACAACGAGGTGTGAAAATGATACATTTGCATCAAACAGCTACCTGCTTTGCAAGCTACCTCCTTTGTCAAAAGAGGTGTTGGGCATAGCTAGGTATTTTCTGTCAGTGCATCCAAGTCCACATGACTCCAGAGCTTCAATAGTACCAACAGAAATCTGTTACAAGGAAAAATGTAGGTGCATCTTAATCACCTTTTACTCCAGCTGTACAGCACTCATGTTCCCTTGCTTCAAAAGGATGTCTCCATACCACCCTTAATCAGAGATGGTACTTGCATCACATCACAGCTGAAGTTTCAAAATATTTTCCATTCTTTCCTCTCGTTTTTAGATGCTTATAAGTCTGTGAACAGTCACCCCATCAAAAGGATCATTAGACTGAAAAAAAAAGCGACTTACTGAAAAATGGCATTGCGTAACAAGCTGTTAAATGAAGAAACAAAAGGAATAGCCTCATGGTTATTGACCACATCCCTCATCAAGGCTAAGCCAGATTCCCAGGATCTGTTCTGCAGCTCTCTAACCTGGGAAAGTTAGTTCATGAGTAAAAGGGAGGAAGAAAGTGGAAAACGATAAAAAGACTCCCAAAGTAAAAATCGATGGTACTGAACTCTAGGTGTGAAGAATTAAATTGGAAATGTACAGACCCCCAAAACTCAGTTGGTGAAAGAAATAAATTGCTTAAATTGCCTAGACTTGATTCTGTTGCCACGTGTTTTTATAAATCAAACCTAATTCTGGACATCAAGAAGATACACGGTTGGAAATCCGCAGGCATGAGAGAGGAGCTGGACCTCACTTGCCCCTAGCCGTAAGCATTTCGGAATTCTCACAGGTCTTTTTTTAACTGCACAACGCTCAGTCCTCAAGGCCACTGACCGTGTCCTGTTCTGCTCCAACGTGTCGCTACATCCAAAAGCAACTCGAGAAGCACATTTTCACAGCTCCCTCTTATAAGGTAAGAGACTCTAAATATTGTCAGAAAAGCACCATTAAAGGGGTTATTTTTCTTACGTTGAAATAATGTCGACACATTCAAATACCCCCTGGTACATATCTGCATATATATTTTTCGTGGCAACCTAGAAATCTTACAGCTCATTTCACACTTCTGAGTAGAAGACCATAAGTAGGATGTCAAGACAACATTTTATTTGTAAGAAAGATTTATGAATGCACTTATTTAAACAGAGGGGTTTGCTAGACAGTGTCTGTATAAAAGTGCTGAGCTACGTTATGCTGCCCTGAGAAAAAGCATCTGGACACAGCACAACTTCAGCTCCCCTTTAGGCTAGAGAAGGACCCCTGACACAGCTGAGTTCAAACCGGTCACCTCTGCTGCATAGGTCAATGTCTCCAAATCCCATAAATACAGGGATTATACCCTGGGGAGCAGAGGTACTTCCTCACTTTTAATCTTCCCAATACGTGAATACGGTAGCTAGCTAGGGGCTGGCATATGTGGAGTGCAAAAATACCAGGCCAAACTGAAGGGGTCTATTGTCAGGGGCATTAGAAACACAGAACTACTGGAAAAAACAAGGAGTTTTGAAAAAGTCTTATAAAGCTTGTGAGTCTTAAACAGATCTCCAAACTGCCAGGTACTAATGTACTGAAACATTGTAATACGTGCAATTTTGTAAGAGACTTCAGGTCTCAGAAATGTATTTTTAAACCAAAAGAGTGGGTTTTTTCAAATTAAAGGAGTATGTTTGTTTGTCCCTATTTCAATGATGTGCCAATGATTTGCCATAATAGACTATTAGCATTTAACCTTCAGTGTTACCAGGTATCCAGGCATGTAGGGCCAAACATTTGAGTTTCTATGCAGCAGTGAGTAGACTGAAACCGCATGTTCTGCTTCGTCTCTGTTAGCACAAGGATATTCCTCAAGCCAAATGACCTTCATCCTCTACAAACAAAAAGCTGATGTCTGTTTGTGTTTATGGCTAAACTTTTCCAGCCTCAGTCACACATTTAATTGTTTCTGGGCACAATGGCTTCAACAATTTTATGAGGAAAATATGACTCACTGACTTCTTGCAAAATATTTCTGCTTGTGTTTTGTACTTTAAATTAGTAGCCACGTTTTTCTTTTAATATCTCCAAGAGGTTCACTTGAACCTGGTGAACTATTGCTAGAGTAGGGTATTCGTGTTCCCTTAAAATCTATGGTTTTCCAGTTGTGAATGACCAGCTGGTTAAGAGATACCTGCTTGCTTGTAGTTGGGCGTCTGCAAAAACTGTAGCAGACTTCTGTTTCTGACAGCTAACTGTGGACACGCACGCTGAGTTGATAGCCTAGGCAACGGGTGGCTACGTATCTCACTAGTGTGTCCGTACCCACCAGTCACTGGGTTCAGCAAGCAGCGGCTGCCTAACAAAATCAAAGCTAGTTTGAAACCAAATAAATTATTAGTCACTGTAGAAAATAAACACAATGACTGAACACAAACTAACCAGTGTCAATCACTTCAATGTCCTAGGATCATGTTTGTGATTCTGGATGCATTATGTGATCATGACATTTGTCTCACACTGCTTGATGCTAACTTTCTCCTTACATTTTTAGATTGCTGCTGTTGTTTTTATAAACAATTTTATTTTTAAATATTACATTTGTTTTGCTTGGAAGGACAATGGAGCCATTCTATCCTCTACCTGTGGAACCTGACTAGAGTTGAGTTCATTTTGTATTGTCATAACATAATCCTTTTCTCAGTATCAGATGTGCTCAACATTTGATTGGAGGGACTGCAGCCCTGACCTTAACTTACGTGGCTCATATTTGTGCCTACATGGAGAACCCCCTTAGTAAGGGGATTTCTGCATAGCATAGTGCAGTTTATTGCAGGGTTGCCACCCAGAATCTATGCCTTTTTAGAGTATGGTTTTATAAAATTCACTTCAGCTCCAAACAAATTCACCATTAATGTGCACTGGCTCTATACCATCTCTCCTGAAATGCAATTTTCGCTGTATGTAACCAAAACCAGTAGTTTTTAAGTAGATGAAGATTTAGGGGCTTGAGACATTCTCTGGACTTACTCTAGAAATGATCTGTGATTCCAACTAATCATCTGTTGTTTCAAAAAATCCTTCAGTCGAAGGTGCCCAGTTACTCCTTTCACCGCCCTGAATTTATTATGAACTCCACCGCAGTAACTGTTCCGCTGGTGTTGTGAACTGCATCTGTATTAGGGGTTTAGCTGACAGAAACATACACTGCAAACACTTCATAGGCGAAAAGACAACCCTAACATAATTACACCAGAAGATTTCTAGCAGAAGTTAAATTTAAGACCGATTTGGCAAACTGGGCTACATTTGTCTACCATCACATTGATGGAATCATAATTTTTTTTCTTCTCCCTTATTTCAAAACTCAGGAACAATGGAATTAACTAACATTTCTGGATGCTTATAATGGGTGGTATCCATTTCAAAACACTTGGAGCAGACAGCAGCAATTGAGTCTTTCATGACACTGATAAAGAAAAAAAAAATCAGATTACATTACTGCCAAATGTTTTGAACAACGTCTTTAGGCTGACCTGGGCCTGAACTATTGAGGCTTTTTGTGATTTCAAGGTACTGTAGAACAGGCTGGAAATCTGTAGACATTGGCACTTACTTGGCAGCGCTGGACATCTAAGGAATTCAGACCATTAAAATGAATGGAAGTCCTGAGATGTGATAACATCATGACTCAGCCCTAATGACTGTAAAGGTAGATGTAATGAAGGCTGGCTGAACAAAGAATGGAGTGACCATCTTGTGTACAGCACAGTGTTGAATCCACTGGGAAAATACACACTATATTTAATCTTTGCTCTCAAGCATTCTTTAGAAAACCCATTGACCTCAGTAGCCATGTCTACTTTGCTAGATAAACATTCCAAATTTATGATTAAAACCCCTCAACTTTTAAGCATATTTGTTCAATTGTTAGACAAACATTCTATTTATACTGTTATTGGCAGAACTAAGAAAAAATTCTCTGGTTATTATTCTAGAGGTGAAAAGTCATTTGAATTAGGGAGAATGTGCCCTTGGTGCTACATTGCAATATAGCTATCCTAACACAGCATTACACTCACACAGGGAACCTTGCTCCAGACACATCCTTTCTGTGGATAGGATTCACAGCACAGTCTGAAAAGGTTATACGTAACTCCCTGTAACCCAGGAATTCTGACTGATGGCTATCATCTATCTACACCTGGTGTCTCACACCAACACACATAGTCTGTAAGTAGTCCACCACCCAGACAGGGAAGAGCCACTGCAATTAGAGATATGGAAAATGTATGTGCAGTCTTTTGTTCATCATATTTATAAGGTAAAACAGATTTGCAGAAATGAAGGTAATGGAGACAAATAGCTGCCTGTGATGAGCAAATTTTCCCCCTAGTATTTTCATCATCTGCCTATGAAGGACTAAGAGGGAAATTTTGCTTCTCCCTTGAACTTTCCCTGCTCTCCTATCTCACCCCTACTCATCTCTTCCCTCCTGCCCTGGTTCCTACAATGAGAATCAGACGATGTAGACAGCTGACCTTCTTGAGCCTTCTTGGCAGAAAAATGCAGTCCTTGCAGAAAACCATCTTTTACCAAAGAAAGAGGCATGTTTAGCTACCATGCTGTAAAGTCCCCTGGATATAGCTGTATAGAGCCATAAACAATCATTCTTCCACTCCTACTCACCAGACAATTCTGCTGGTTTAGGAGAGCAGTGTGAGAAATTACATTGCAGTTTTGCTGCAAGTGTAAGATTTTGCTTCTCTACAAACCTGCACTTGTGTTCCCTCTGCGGCCGAAACCTGTTTAACTCAGATTGTTAGACGAGCCCTTTACATTGCACCAAACTTAGATCTGTCACGTTCTATTTTCAGTCTCAAATTATGTAGGAATATAATCCCGGTCTTGAAGTAATTTAGGCTCTTAAGAATTAGTTACACTGATTTTTAATAAAAATCACATTCATGGCTTACATTATTTAGCAAGATGGGGCTTCGGTGTGTAACTCGTTTGGGTACTTTTGAAAATTTTATCTAGGCCGATTCAACTCTTAAATATATATTTAAATACTACATATCTGACATACTTTCCTCCTAGCCATATTCAAGCCATAAAACAGAAAATCAGATAAACGGCTTTGATCCAAGTTATTGCTTTAGTCATTAGGCCCTTCTACAGCTTTATGCCAGCTTCTGGAAATGAAGTTCTGGAATGCAGGTTTCCTATGCAGCAATAAGTTTAAATATCATAAGCAGTTCCATCAGACAGCTTCTCCTGTGCTGGAGGTAGTGGCTCTGATGTAGTGTAGTTCTTTGAACAGAGGACTCAACTTTCAAGTCCAAGATGACCTGTTTTTCAAGCCTGCAATTCAAAATGTTACTGTATTTCTAATTAGTTTTCATCTAAGCGTAGAGATCCAAGTTCTATCCTCAGTGACACTGGTGCACATCCAGAGGAAATTAATCAGTCATTTATTCCAGATTTCCAGTAGAATCCCGGCAGCAAATGTTGGCCCGTACTTAGTTAATGACCTGGAAACTATTTTTCCAGACATAATGTTGTGGTCAGTTTTGTACCTCCCTCTAGGGGCAGCAGATATCAAACAAATGAAGCACAAAGGAGACCTTGTCACGATCGCACACTGATGTACTGTGCCTACGTCTTTTATGGAAATTTGTTACTCAGAACCAAGGTTGGCTGTAAATCCCACTGTAACTTTTCAGTACTATTGTATTAAGAAAAGAATCAGTGATTGCATATAACCGAACTCCCCGTTTACTTCCTTTGCCAGCCTGTGGCATATTCATACAGCCACAGGTAGCTTCTCCATGCTTGCCTGGGTCGTAGCTCTTCCAGTTGCTGTGAGTGCTTCTGCACAGAGTTTTGCTTTCCTCTTCAGGGGAAGGCACAGAACAATTCACCCATTATCAGCTGATTTATGAGCACAGGGCTTGCTGCTAGCTCCTCTGGTTTCAATTTCAAACTTGATGACAAACTTGCAGGCCTGAATCAGAGATTCAGGAATGTGGCAGGCTCCACACGCTAGCCTGACTTGCAGCTTTTTCAGCTTTGGCAGAATTTGAGTCTGCAGTTAGCTACAATATAATGAATACTTAAAAACAAATTCCTAACAAGAGAAGAAGCAGATGGCGCTGAGGGAGAGCAATTTACAAGTGATGAACAGGCTCTTCCATTTCTGACAAAGGAAAATTTGCCTAGCAGCAAGGCACTGAATCCTACAAATTCTGTCCTTGAGAGGTTCCTTCTTCTTAATCAGGAACCCCAAGGAACATTCTTCTGTAATACATGTCTCATTCTCCTTGTCCTCCCCAGTCTATGCCTGACCGTACGTTACATATCAGGTGTGATCATGTCTCCATCCATCGGCTAATGCAGGAGCCTCCTAAAAGCCTATTCCCGGGTGAATTATGAAAAAGAGGAAGGGCATTTATCTCAGCCTTAGGGTTGTGGAAAGTCCCAAGTCTAAGCTTCATTAGAAACCACCACGATGGATAGATGTTTTGATCATTTAACTGAGAAGGATATACTAACCAAAACAGAAACAAACTTCCAGCAATAGTGAAATTTGATGTTCAACAATACCTCGTCTTTTGATATCTTCTAAAACTAAGTCTGTGAATCACCATACGCCGGTATGTGTCCTGGGGCATGCTGCTGAAGTGTCATTTAGATGTCTGGTCAAGAAAATTGTCCCTTTATTAAGAATTAAACCATTAAGCCAACTTCCTATGGCAATCATGTTTTATTCCCATAAATGTTACCAAGACAATCTTGTGCCACAGAAATAATGAAGTTGCTAAGTTAGGAGCAGTATCCCAAAGAACACTGGAAAAAGAGGAAAAGTACGCAAAATGTCATATGAGGGAAATAGGAGTGAGAAAAGGTTTACGGTTTAAAGCAAAGTATTTTCTTTAATGCTGAGTAGATAAGGAATTCGTTTTTTCAAAGTCAGTATTTCCAGTACTGATTAGTGAATCTCGGTACCTATCTTATGATATTGGAAAAGCATGGTTTTTTAAGAAAGAGACATCAAAATCAAGACAATTTAGAATGTCTGTCATTGGCCAACTAACATCCAAAGCATCAAAAAATTATTTGGTGTGTTTGAACAATTTATCTAGGCTGAATATATACTCTGTATCTTCTAGCCCAGGCTTGAATCCATCATATTTTCTAACAAACTAGGGTAGCTTCACAGCAATCCTAACACTGTGTTCTGTACTAATGTTCCCTTTCTGTAGACACTCCACAAGCATGTAAACTGTACTTGTGGAAAAAACCCCAAGAACCTTTGAATATATGTGAATATATCTGTACTTTACCCTTCATTTCTTACCAATTCCTAATGCATATGCTCTGACATTCATGGCCCACATTTTTTACGCTGTTATTCTCTGCTTTTATTTGGTTTGGGTTTGTTTTTAATGAGGTGAACTTTGCACAGCCCAACTCTAGCTCCTATAAAATCTGTGTCTTAAATGGCCAGATTTAGTGATTTTTGTATGGAAAGAAAAAAAAGTCTACATACTAACCACACAGCTGTACTTGGAAACAGATGTTTTACCCCCTTTAAACTGAACTAATGAGGACAGGAATATGGAACAGATAGGTCAGGAAAACTGTCTAGATTTGGAATTCAGAATTATGGAAAGGCTGCAGAAAAGACTGGTGCGTCCACATAAGGGGACAGGAGAAGGATGGTAATTCCACGGATGATGAAAATTTGCACCGCTACACTAACTTCAAGGCACTTCCAGTTCGCAGCCCTGTTCATCCTGATGTCAGTTCTATTCATTTAACTCACACAAGTGTCCCACAGAGAGCAGGCCAGATCCTCAGCTTATAGAAACTGTTGTAACTCTCTTCAAATCAATTTATTTACAGAAGCCCAGGATTTGGCTCTGTGTCTCCTTTGCATTTAGTAGGTGTGAAAGGACTCTAAATCACTTTTTTCAAGACTTCTGTAAAACAAAGTAGACCAATTATTTAGGATCAGATGCTGAAAACCGTAACTTCCGATAGAAATCTGACTAAACATGAAAATTTTTATACTAACTTTGTCCATCCATCAGGGCATTCTTAAAACATAAAGTGTCTTCTGCTGCTCGTTCAGAAACAGTTAAGATTCTTAGGACCACTACTCCTCTGCCCAATCTTGCTCCCATCAAAGTCAGCGGGAGCATTGCCATAACTTCAGGGAGAGGACGAACAAGGCCTTTGTAGTCATGATTTGGCGCTCACACTGGAAAAATGCATTAGTGATGGCTTTTTATAGAAGAGATGCATCAGGTTTTCCCTCTGGTTCCTAGCTTAAGCTTCTTTAAAAAATCATTCTTGATTTGTCTTTGTATGTTCTTCATCAGCACGCTCCCTTGCAGTATAGAGCAGGTCCCTTGCACTAAGTCACAGCAGCTAAAAAGGATCTTCTGCTGTATAAGGCTTTGTGAGACACAGTCATTACATGCAGAGGAAACTGGGTTTAGTGGGGCCCTCGTTTCCCTTGGGACTACCATAATATAAATTATTAATAATAAAAATAAACATTGGCTAGCTTGAACTTCTCTTCATTCCCTTAGAGCTCATTTTTGTGACGGAATTAGCTAAATAAAGCCCACTTGAAAGAATGCTTAACTGAAAACTATCCAAACAAAACAAAATGGAACTAATTGGTTCTTAAATACTAAAGATTCAAAAGGACATGGCTTTGGAAACAGCTGAAAGACTAGTGTATATTAGGATACATATGGTGAAGGAAGCAGTGAAGTAACATACAGTCGAAACTGGACTACATTTACTTTTAAACCAGACATTCAAGTTTTGTCAATTCGATTCTGCCTGGAAAACAACTTTGGATTATTTCAAGCCTAAACAGAATTACAGAAATACTCTTTTGAAAATTATAAAATCCGAAGAGTCAAACTTGTGTACTGACTCTTGGACGCAGTTTGCCCAGGAAAGACTACAAAACCTACAGTGATCATTATTCCATGCCCCTTAAACCTATTTCAGCCTAAAAAAGACTACTGATTCCAATGTTTTTATAAAGCAGTTGTTCTCCTGGAAGTTGGGCAAGGAGAGCTCACATAAACAGTTTTGACACCACATCTCCAAAGGAGAGTGGTGGTGCCTTCCATCAGAATAACTGATTGCAGATCTGCCTTGGCCTTTATAAACTTCCTTTCTTCAGCCCTGTGTTTTTGTTAGTGCTATTTAATTCAAATATTTCACAGTCAGCAAATAGAAAGAATCTGTTTGGGCATGTGAAAACACCCTTTTGATATTCATTAAAGGTTAATACAGTTACCACAATCATTTCTTAAACCAGAAGTATTTCTAGCAATATTAGAAACTGAGATCTCTAACGTGACTGAAATTTGTAGACAAGAAAAAGAAAATTCTACATTAGAAAGGACCAAAAAGTAGGTGAGTTATAACCAAACCAATATATAAAAATCATTTTAAAAATGAATTAGTGGTAGAAGAATATTTCTTTGGAGGACCACTGTGTGCTGTGACATGAAATCAGACTAGTGGTAAGCCACTGAAAGTGCACTGCCTAATCACCCACATGTTTACTTCCCCACTTATCAAAAACTGACATTAACAAGACTTCTGTCAGAGATAACGAATTCCTGGAAATGTCAGGCTCTTCTACATCACCCAGGCCAAGCACAAGAGAGCTAGTCACTGGAAAAAAAAAAAGGCAGTCAGAACTGGCTGTTCAGTAGCAGGATCAGTTGAGATCAAACCACTTCAACATTTAGGCCAAAAGCTAATCTAAATTTCAGGTCCCTTGAAATGTTATGAATATCATCAACAAACACAGCAAGAGTCACTCAGGAAAATGTGTTTCAGTTTTGTGCACAGAAAAATCAATCAGCTCTCTATCTCCAACTTCTTCAAAGACTGTGAACCCAACTGCTTGTTCCCTGAGGACTCAAAGCTTTTGCTGCAACTAGCAGTCACATCGGCTTAGTGTTTTCATATTTTTTAGCACCACAAGGAGTTTTTCTTAGACCTTGGACTGGTTTACTCAGCATCTATGTGTAAGTACAACAAAAGAACACCAACAGAACAGATATAGCTGAGGTCTTCCGACAGTTTGTTTCTACCTCTCTGTCCGAAAGACACGGGCAGCCCTGGCAAAAGGAGTATTCTACATGAGTCTTTCGCCAGCATAGCTAAATCTTTACAGGTTTCATTTTTTAACATTCCTCTTCGTGCTTACAGCCATGTCAGAAAGGTTGTAACATAGTTCTATACAGCTACATTTTGAAAGGTATTAGTAAAAAAATCCTTTGACGTGAACACCTTCGAGTACCTATACTCCAGCACCCCACTGCTATCAGAATATCGGTATTATTTACTACAGAAGTTCTCCTAGAATGAATGGAGCCACTCGGCAGGCCTGTGCTTTCTATCAGCACAAACTATCCCTCAGACTTAAACCAATTAGTATTAACACATGCCCAAGTTTACTGTGCACTATAACTGCTTCTATACTAGCATCTTTTGCTAATTCAGCCATGTTGGTAAAAGAAAACATTTCTCACACTTCTCACCCCATTCAGCTGAGGGCAGGAACCTGTAATATAGACAGGGACTTAGCTGTACAGAGGGGCTTACTACTTGTATGTCTTTAGATACTGCAAGGACTTTGCTAGTTCAGATGTACTGCTACAAAGCATCAGAGAAAAGAATAGATTGGTTAGCATACAACACTGCCATATCAATATAGCTGCAGCTTTTAACATCATATGGCTATGTCATTAGAAGAAAGCCTCAACGGGGACAAATATACAGCAGTACCACATTTAAGCACAGAACAAAGCTTAGTATGGCTACACGGCAAGTGTAGAACAACTACAATTCTCAGTTCATAAAAAAACCTTCATGCTTCATAAATCAAGACTTATTTTTGTGATGTACGTTGACTTAGTCTATGTTAACCAGACTCTGCTACTTACCTGTGAGCCAATTCCAATGGGGACCACTCTTTGCAGAATAGGTTCGTGCCACTTGACAAAACTGGGCCCCCTGTAAGAAAAGTTCTCTTAGTTCCCTTTCAACATGGACAGAGTGAATTGTAATGCCAACACACACACTGACTCAGGAGTATGAAGAGCTTTTACCCCAGACCAATGAGTAAAAGACTCAAGGTATTAATCAGTTCACTGTATATAATGATCCTTAGTTCAGCAGCTCCTATTGTCCTAACAGAATGAGGACAAATAGTCACCTTCAAAATGTGGTATGTAGGGACACGGCATGCAGTTTGCATCAAGTTATTGGAGCTGCAGAGAGATCCAACACAGAAATAGATGGCCAAATGCATAGTCCATATTCACATAGTTGTTGTTTGATTCATAATTTAGGAGTCCTGGTGATGGATGAGATCACTAGCAAAGAACTTTACATTTCAGGACAACACACAGGTAAAACAGTTAAATATCACAGTATTGTGATGTCTCCAGCAATATCAAAGGCACCGATCTGCATTTTTGGCATCAGACAGGCACACCAATCATCACACATCTTGCCAGACGAGCCTGAGATGATGGCAGCAGTGTCCAGAATGCTGAACGGTGCTATACGCACAACAGCGATATGCCTTCCCGTTAATGAGGAACCATGCCTGGCTGGAGAGGCAGTAGATAGAACAGTATGTCCCTGTGATGTTCCATGTCCCCTGGCAGTTTTCCCACACTTGCGATATGACCCTCCAACCATCAGTGCATGGATCATTGATCTTATGAACTCATATTTGTGATCCTCTACAGAATCGGCATTGAGAACGTACAGCCCAGAGAATTTACTGGCAGAAAATCACTCTTGGGTGATCTCCGAAAATCAGAAATGGCCATTCAGATACAAAATATACATGTTAACAAGTGATTCCAACAATATATTAATTCAGATCCAGAATTAAATCCAGACACAGTTACAACAGCAATGGCACACAGTGCATTCAATGTTGTAACAGAAAAATGGTGTTTTGCTCCATATGACTTGGCTTACTCAAGAGCTACAGTTTTACTGTATTGTAAAGATAATCTGACAATTACAGGTCAAAGTATACTTGCTTATTGCTTTGAATGAAACTAAAAGCAGTCAAATTCATACACATACAGGGGAAAGATTCATCATGTATTACTACATCTCTGGAGAAAACAAGCTAAGCTGGGCAGACGAAGAAAAGTCTGGACCAGAGATCTTACCAGATGCAGTATATGTTCTCATCCAAAGCCTTCTCCGGCAGAGCACATACTCCTTAGACTTGAGCTTTGAACCCAAGCTCAAGCAATTTTTAAATACTTTGCACTGCTATTTACTTGTTTTGCACTTCTGATGTTTGTTTGCAGGCAGCTGGGAGGCCTGCACTGGTTTTCTAAGGTTATTTAAATTCTTCTTTATTTGCTAACAAATTATGTCGGTTGCACAACACACTGGCATGTGAACACTTCAGAGAAAGGGAGGGGCACAACTCAGCCTCAGTGGAATTAGGAACAAGAACCAGTGACTTCAGCAGAGCTACACAAAGGATAGCTCTATTGTTTCAGTGGGAGCTGTGGTTAATTAAAGTGGTATTTCCCGTCAGCTTTCTACACGCAGGACTCTCTCCAAAGGTGGCATTACCTTCAAGATCCCTGTGCGGGCTTCCGTTTCAGACAATGGATAACAAAAGCCTAGGGACACACTTTCATGAAGTCTGGGCATACACAACTAGTAAAAGCATGAAGAAAGGCACACAGTAAGGCGCAGTTATGTATACCTATACAAGACACAGTGATGCTGTGATGTTACTGATGGAATTCAACCAATGCATTTTTAGACATGACCCATCCATTTGTTAAATAATCCATTGTAAAAACCAGGTAACTAACTTCCTGCAAAGCAGTTAGCTTCAAAACTTTACAAAGCTAGTGAACTTCCTGTACAGATCAAGTATTAGCCACCTTTTCACACAGTTACCAAGTCTGTACATTGCATTGCACTAATTGCTCAAACAGCTGAACGTGCATTTGGAATACCTCTGTGTGTCAAATCTTCTGAAAACTCCGGGCCTACTATTGTAACTTGACAGATCTCATCAAACAAACAAACAGGTCTCATCTCTTCCTTAGAATCCAGAGAAACCTTCTAAACTGTTTTTGTAAAATTTCAACTAAAAAACGTACAAATAGCAGAAATTCAGCGCACAAACTGAAATTATTTTATATTGCACTTACATTTTGTCTGCACTAGTAGAAATACAAACCTATTCATGCTACCACTAAAGCAGTAAACACTACTGTCAAGCACACTGAGGTCTTTGAATTGCCTCCCTGTTTGTTTTTCTGTGGGGTCCCAGTCTTGGAGAATGATTTTTCTCTCTTCAAGTGTGTGGCAATTTCAATAATAAAACAGAGGTTATTTAAGTGCAGAGAATTATGGAAAAAATGTAGGTGGAAAGTATATATTTTTAAGATGTACTTGAATAACTCAAATCCAGCTGAACCGACATTATTCAGACTTTCCAGTCTTATTCAATACTGGACTGAAACCAAGCACAAGACATTTCAGGCCCAAAGGACATTTTTAAGAAAATTGTAAGTACCTATATTTCTACTTTACAATGTCTGTCTGGGAGAGCTCTACCACCTAAAGAAAGACTAACCTATCTTCTCATGGGATCAGACAAAGGGGATGTGAACTAATTAAGGGGACATTTGGATCCACTTGCAAACACAAGGACTGATTCAGTCCCAAAGAGCACGCAAACCAGAAACCTGGATTCAAATATCCGTGGTCTTCTAGCGAAATACGGACGCAGATCCAGATCTGAATTTTACACTGAAAGTTCATTTCTAACCTGTGCAGACACAAGCCCTAGGCCCAGCTCTGCATTCCTTCCACACCCAAAATTGGAGTTCTGCCTGATTAAGGAATGCAAGAGAGAAATTAATTTCTTATCTTTATGTAGATCGTGTTTGGTGATGTACCATGGACCTGCCATAACTCCACTGTGGGACATGGTATGCGATCTAATTCCAAAACTGATAGATTGCAAAAGATTATTCTTGTAGGACACTTAAAATAAGGTCAAGCCATTTTCATAATCATAAGTAACTGCTCTTAAATCTAGCATAGCTGGATGTATTCCCATATTTCTGTCCTAAACAACTTTTATCAATGGAAAAGTGAAGATCCCAGTACAAGAAATGCCCACCAATGTTAGTTACAGATGCTGTATTTTACACTACATCTAGGGTAAAATTCAAACACTACTGCAGACACAATTCTATCAGCATTTTTGTTAGTTTAAATTAATTTGGTCAAAAATCAGCATAAATTCTAAAGAAAAATCTCTGCCAATATTAGATGTATCCACCTCTGGAGAGTTTCTGACACACTTATTACATGTGCCAACCTGTTCTGCTGTAGTTGTGGCCTTCCTGGATGTTTTTCTCATTCTTCTACCCCAAACAGAATGTGAAAATGTTAGACAAAGATGCCTTTCTCTGGTCAAAAAAGTGAAAAGGGGACATTAAGGTAATTCATGTTGCATTTTGTTCAGACAAACATTTTCATAATAGTTGAGAAAAGGGTATGTTGACCAGAGTATCCTGTGGCAACTATTCCGAGAAAAAGAAATGCTAGCTAAAATCAAGGGCTTTGGCTGCTTTAAGGCTTCCTAGGCAAGATTAAATCAAAATATTTCCTATATACATTCCCTCTTTTCATCAGCATGTCAGTTGTAGTAAGAAAGAATGTGCTATTAATTCTCAGCATCAAAATCTGGGATAATTTTATACAGTCAAATGTTTCCTTACTTTCACAGAAACAACTATTACTGGAAATGTTTCCAAAAGCACAATGCAAGTGGAGCTAAGTAAATCAGCTAGCACACTGCACACTTTTCAAGGAAAAAAGTTCCTAAAAATGAGTCAGAATTTAATAAAAAATTGTCTCTGAGGTACATAACTCATGTCCATACTAGAATATTTTTCAATTTTCAACCCTGTGTAGAGAATTTTAAAATGCTAACAGATGTATGAAACAAAAAAAAAAAAAACCAAAATTGTCCCTTATTCTCTCCTGTAAGCACGTATAGCACACATATAAACCAATGAGAGGCTCTAAAACATGAATACGGCTTTCACATCCTCCACTAGAAAGACAATTTGCTTGCAATTCCTTCTCCCTTTAAATTGTTTCTGTGGCAACACATCTGGTGCTATAATTCTGGGCCAGAACATTAACTATCCCGAAAGAAGAAAGTTATGTTGTTGTTCTGGTCTGCAAGAATGTGAAGCAGGGAGAGATCTGCAAATACATGTAATCACCCAGCCATTTTCACCTTCATAGGTGCACAGACTATTAGCTACCGATTACTTAGGCATAGCTTAAAATTACAAGTTTAGAAATGTTTCTGCAACAGTTGTTAGAGAAAACTCGAGTGGTGAGCACACATTCTGTCAGACAGCTTTTTTAAAACCAAATGACGAGTGCAGTGTTACCACGGTCCCTACCATGTGGAATAAGTGAGGAAAGGATTCAGGTAAGAGGAACAAGGCTCATTCCCTAATCATAAATATAACTCTTCCTACAGAATGGAGAAAGATTGATACTGATTTTTTATCATCTCCCCAGTACTATGTAAACATTACTCTATTATCATCATTTTACAGATGAGAGATGGCAGGAGCACGTAAGGTCGCAATGTCTGAAGTGCCTGTTAAGTTCAGATGCCCCTGCTGAATTCAGTTACCCACGCTGAGACATGCCGCCCTTGGCTCGCGGAGCTCTTGAGCACCAATAGGTTTTACTGGCCTTACTTTAAACCGTAGGAGAATATTGATGCTCAGTGTAAGTCTTGGACATCCCAGCTTGAGCATGCCAGCATTCTCAGCATTGCTAGTCGGAACAATTTAGTTGCAGAGAAAGAAAAGTAACACAATTTGCATTTTTCAAGGGCTACTGCATTCACTTAACTCAGCCTGCAGTAGCAAGAGTTAAAAAATAATGAAAGTGGATTTTTGCTATTCAATCAAGCAGATCAGGGATGAATTAATGGAAAAAACGTATCTGATGAATAACAAAATATCACTGACACAGTTCCTTTTCCAATAATAATTGCATTTTAAGTTCCACAAAACTAATTTTATTACTTAATTTGAAACAGCTAAATTCAAATCTAGATCAGTTACATATAAAACAGTTTGCTAACTACACTTACAGTATTTTCTGTATTAGTGACAAAGAAAACAAGATCCTCTTGGTGTTCTCATCCTCTAAATTACTAATGATTAAATGCAATGATTGGCTGAAAACCAAATTTTTTCCCTAAAAAGTTGAATTGAATAAAAAGTATGGTTTTCAGGAATTCTGTCTTTGAAGACATACTGGTTTGAAGCAATCTGTGCTCAGGGAGAATAAACTGGCAACAGAAATGGAAAAGTTGAAAAAAGTGGATAAAAACTGGTATTTCATACATGTGTATGTCCCTTTTGTACTTCTGGAGGCACCATCTCACCATCAGAATTAAACCCAGGACACTGAGCACCTGTAGCCATTAAAGGCCAGCTGATGTCCTTTGCCAGACTTGCTGTCTGTATAATTTTGGATTGTCACCAGCCAATCACCTTCCAAAATCCAGTTCTGGCCAATAAGAGTCTGGATAATTCAACCCTGTCTGTTCCCTTTTTCTCAGACTTGGGGCCAAGACCAAGTATGTATATTTAACTAATATTAAACCTACTATTTTACATAAAATATCTCCTTCACTTCCAATCTAGCCTTTCATTTCATCCAAATGGCATAATTCATAAGCTCCTGGGACAGTTCTCACTCCCTTCCTTTATCTTGTATAACTTTCTGTACGCGGAATCTCCGTTTTATCCTGGTGCACTATAATTCCATATTATCACTCCTCCAACCGCTGAGAAAGACATACATTAAAATCATAACTTTCCCCTCCCCGTAGACTGAGTCTGGTTTCCTTTTCCAGCCGCAATGGTTCTATTCGACTTCTCAGGTTCTTTATGAGGATATTGCAAAGGAGTATTTGTGAAGGAATTAGCTATGGAGGGGAATCAAGTGATACTGGTGGATCTGCTATTACAGGGTCCCAATTCCCTGCCTGGATTGCTCCTAAGGAACCCAGGGCTAGAGTTAACACTGTAGAGCAACTGTACGGCTGCTCTTTGCCTTGACAGAAGGAAATAATCTCATCTTTATACTACCCCTTAGGGAATACCATTACATAACTCACTGTTTGGCCTATATCTCCCCGTCTTTGCTTCATGCTGTTAACAGACGTACCACTGCTTCACTGCAGTTACTGACTCGAGAATCGAGCACTAGATAGGGACGCAGGACCTGTCATCTCAGAGAAGCCTTTTAATTCCTCTAAACAGTATCCAGATTCTAATCAGAAGAAAATGGTTACCAAGCTAGTTGTTCACTACCATACTGCATGTGTTGTATCTCATGCAAG
Source organism: Rhynochetos jubatus (assembly GCA_027574665.1). Lineage (NCBI taxonomy): Eukaryota > Metazoa > Chordata > Aves > Eurypygiformes > Rhynochetidae > Rhynochetos > Rhynochetos jubatus. The sequence continues at coordinate 9,420,789 of CM050665.1, read as the reverse complement.
TTTCTCTCTAGTCCTGGGGCACGAGGTGGACTTGGCCTGCTGTTCAGTAACAGCTCCAGCCCATTTTGGCAGGTTTTGTGCAGCTTTTCCTGCACTACTACATGTGGTGCTTATGTCATCCACTCCGCAGAATTCAGAGCAGCAGCATATAAGTGATCAACCACACAAGAAATTAATACAACAGACAAGAAGTTTCCAATATGCGTGTCCTTTAGACACCACATCTTTCTCAGATGTACCTCTCCAGTCAACACAAAATATTCCCTCAGACACGTTTTGCATTGTTTACTACCCTGACAAATGATCTTCCTCTGCTTTTTTTTAACTAAGGTCCTTCCAAAAAGAGTATGTAATGCCTCTCATTAATAGGTGTAGCTCCCAGTTTACAGCTGTGAAAACACAGGTAGAGTTGGATTAAGTCTTGATCCTAACAAAGGAAGTGACTGAATCAGGAGGTTTGAGAACTGGTGCTGTACTCTGATGCTGGTTCAGTACTCAAGAAATGGCTCAAGAAATACGTAACCTTACTTTTCAAATTCCTTCAAGTTTCTTTGGTTGATGAACAACTCAATTTCTATATGGCCCAACTTATTTTAAACACTTTTTAAAGGGGAAATTAAACTCTGTCTGAAGCAAAATGTAACTGGGCTGTTACCCAAAACCTCAGTTCGTATTTATGAGCAAATAAAATATAATCTCTGCTCACACAAAAAGAGTTAACTAAAATACAACCGGCCTATACAAGGACACCTCCAGAAGGCAAACCCTAAAGGATGGCATAAACGTTGTCCTGCTCCTCTTCCTTTTCCACCTGCTCTAGCCAGGCGTTCACCTCCCCGGGGGTTCCAGGGGGTTTCCTGGCGTGAATTAAAAGCTGCCGCCCCTCGTCGCGCCGGTGCAGCCCCCGTAGGTACATCAGCACCCTCGGAAGCTCGCCTGGTTACAGATGCCCGCAGTCCTACGGAGCCTGCCCCGCTATAGGTGACTGCCACGCGCTCCCCATAGGTGCCATAACCACCCCCCCTCCGCCGGTGCCCTGCAGCTCTCACCTACCCACGCGGCGCCGGTGCCTCCGCGTTGCCCCGCGCGTCTGGGACACCCATCTGTCTGCCGGGTGCCCGAAGCGGCGTTACCGACGCGCCCCTGCCCCGTACCTCCCGCCGCCGAGCAGGGCGGGGGTCGCGCTCCGCGCAGCGGGGCAGGTCGCCGCCCCTCCCCGCCCGTAGCCGGCACCCCGCGCTCCCCCGGGCGTCCCGGCGGGATCCGCTCCGCGGTTCTCCGCGGCCAGGTGTTTCCTACCTGCCCTCTCGGCGGCGGGGAGAGCGGCTCCGCACCGCTCCCGCGGCGGCTGGCGGGGCAGAGGCTGAGCCCGCCGGGAGGGCCCCGATAGCCGCCGCTTATCGCCGCCGCCTGTCACCCAGCTGGGCTCCGCTTCCAGGAAGCCGCGGCTCCGGAGCGCTTGTTTGCTGCTGGATGCCGATCGCCCCGTCCCGCTCGCCGCCTCCCTCCCTCCGACCCCCCTCATCCTGGCAGGGGGGCTGGGAAAGTGCAGCGCGGCTCCAGCACATGCCGAGCCTGCGGTCACGGCCCGGACCCTCTGCTATTAATCAGGGAGCATCCCAAGCGCCCCCTCGCTCACTCCGGCTGTTTTACTGCAGGCCCCACCGCGCCGCAGGGCAACGGCCAAGCGGCTACACACGCGGGGACAGCCACCCCTGCCCCCCCGGTTTATTCCTCCGTCCCCCCCCAGCTCTTACCCCTTCACTACTTCTCAGGCATTTCTCCCGTGCCCTGATTCCCTCCCTTCTCCCCCTTCCCCATCCATTGCTCGCTCCGCTCCGCTTACCCCATGCTCCCCTTCACTATCCCTTTTGAGACTCCCTCCTCTCACAACCCTCACAGTCTTTCCCTAATCCATCCATCCTTCCTTCCTTCCTTCCTTCCTTCCTTCCTTCCTTCCTTCCTTCCTTCCTTCCTTCCTTCCTTCCTTCCTTCCTTCCTTCCTTCCTTCCTTCCTTCCTTCCTTCCTTCCTTCCTCCCTTCCTCCCTTCCTTTCTTCCTTCCTTCCCTCCTTCCTTCCCTCCTTCCTTCCCTCCTTCCCTCCTTCCCTCCTCCCTTCCTCCCTTCCTCTCTTCCTCCCTTCCTCCCTTCCCTCCCCTCCCTTTCTCTCCCTCTCATTCTCCCTTTCCTTGCTCCCCTTTCTCCATCCTACCCTCCCACAGGTTTTCTGCTACTGAAGATGTGTAATTTGCTGTCTCTGACCTTCAGGTAACCAAGCCCTGCTCGAAGCCCGCTCTGCTGCACTCACCACTGACTTCCTTGTTGCTTCATCAGGCAGGTACTATCCCTCGAGGCTGAGCTCCCTCCGGCCAGCTTCCTAGACACCTTCCTGATAATCCTGGCAAAGAGACGTGAAATTGTGATGTAGAAAGCAGCCAAAATCCTCCCCAGGTCCTTGCCTCACTGTATGAACCCACACAATCACACGTCTTTTCTTCTGAACGATGCCTTGCCCGGCCTTTTGTAAACACCATCACACAAACATGTTCCTGCCTTGGGCAGAGCACCCTGGGTTACAGCATGTCTCATCCCGCTTCCATTTTCCCCTATGCTTTTTAGCACCGTTTCCCATAAGGTTAGCATGCCAACTGACTGGCAGCATAGGAAGCCAGACACTCCCCGTGAGGAAAGTGACTGTACGGAATTTGGACATGCTTTTACGATAACTTTATTACTAATAGTGTTTGCTGCCCTCTTGTCCATACTCAGCAACATCTAGGACATGTACCAGACACTTCCATCCTGTTTCAGGAGGATAAAACACGAACATCTAGGACACGTACCAGACACTTCCATCCTGTTTCAGGAGGATAAAACACGAACTAAAGTTCTCACAGCACCAAATGACCAGAGATCCCATACAGAAACCTGTTGGGGCAGAGTTCTTGCTTTCTTCTGCAGTACTTTATGAAGTTGATTAGGATTTGTATTTTTCTGTGTGCGTGCTTAAAGGAAAGTCTTGAAAGAGGCAAGATCTCTTGCACAGCTGAGTATGTTTTTAAGAAGATGCATGAGGGAATTGACACACATGAAAGTGAGAGCAGTTAAGAGACAAAAACAGATGGGCTGATGGAGTTGGCTGAGCAAACAACTCAAGCATTCTGGGGTTTCTATATATTAGAAAGAACAGTCCTGAGATGCAAGTAAAAGTGGGTTCCATCCCAGATCTTGCAACGAGTTGGGGCTTGGAGTACTGAAGAAGGCAAAAAATCCATGGAAAATCCATGGAAAAGGCTAGTATAAGACCTGGTATGCAAAGCAAGGAGATGCAAATACATGGGCTTCTACAGGTAAGTACGTGGCATATTCCAACAACTGTAACTCTACTAACCGTTCTCTTGATTTGCCTAGTATTTGGGAGGTGGGGGGTTTATGACCAATCCCACTGACTGCTTGAAGAATCCTCCCTGGCAAATATAACCGCAGCAGTTCCAGATGCAGCCAGCCGCATGCACCGCCTCTGCCCACGTTTGCCAGTCTCTAGGACAGTCAGCACAGCTGGATGTGTGCTCCAGCCTCAGAGTCACCAGTGCCAACAGCACCAGACCAACTCGTGCAGCTACAAGACTACGCTAAAAGATGGACTGTGAACCGTAGTAGCTGGAGTACGGACTCACGTCCCCGTGTGCCAGACCCATAGCAGGGTGGAGCACACAGGGGCTATTTTAAATCAACTTAACTGGATTTGCAGAAGGACATTTGTCAGAACACCAAATCTCTGCAGGAGCCCTGTGCAACCGGTTGACCAAAAAGCCTTTACTGTTACTGTCATTTCCTCCCACACATGAGACACAATAAATTTCACAGAGCAGACCCTCAGCGAATGCAAATGACCAAGGTTCCATCACTCCTGGTGCAGATGTCCCTATTTACTTCAGCTGAGGAATGGCCTTACATGTTTTAATTCCAGTTTATTTTTTATGATCTTCATTTGCTGTGTCTTCATCTGGTGTGTTTATGTGGCTGGTGCTTGGTTTTCATTATTTTTAACTGCAGTTCATATTATGTGCTCTATGGGTTTGTTCACATTCTCCTTTTCCACGAAATTCTAATAAAACACTTGGCTACAGATTTTCCAAATTGAATACTGATGTTTAGTGCAGCTAATTATGTAGCAGGGTTCAAAGCGAGTCCTATAATGTAACAATTTACATATTCTTGAAAACAATGGACACAGAAACCTACAAATTACTGTTACAAGCTAGTTTCACATTCTTCTGGAATTTCCTTCAAAAATACATATGTTTAGTATTCCCACACATATGAAAAGCAGTAACTACTCCATTGCTGGCACCACCGTAATATTTACAATGAAATAAAGAAAACACGCACTGATGTCTGTCAGACCTAAAGGGACATTGAAAAAATGCTAGTACATTTCTTCCAAGGATCTCAAAGCACTTTACAAAAGCAATTCACAATTTCTGCCACTCAACATCGATCAGTAGTATGCCAATGGTATACAAAGATCATTTTACAATGAAATACTCAGGGTGGTTGCAGCGACATTATACATTTAGTGTTTCAGCCTCATCAGTGTTCTGGCATAATCAGATTAAATATAATTTCATTGTTTAAGTACTGAATTCAGTACTTTTTGTTTGGTTTCTAAACCAGCTGAACTACAGACAGCAAACTCTGTGAGCAGACCAGGCTTCTCAGGAAGATCCAGCCTCAACTGACTTCGAGAAAGACTGCTCTAAACCTTTATTCTGTTTATAATAGTAATAACTAATAAGTTAGTAGTTAGGCCTATTAGTATGATCCCTTAGACCAGGCTGACTTGGAGAAAACCATCAGTTTTCTTGCTGCTCTTAATATGTATGCAAACATTTGCTTGTGTCTCCACCTCACCCTTCTTTATTTTGTATTCTTTTGATGTTAGAATGGTACTTAAATGTTATCAGATATGAAGTAATCTGCACAGAAGTAGATTGTCTATCAGTCTATCAATATATTGACTAGGCATCTGCATTACTGTAACACAACAAACTTCAGACTGTGTTATAGCAATCCATCCCTGTATGAAGAGCATGAAGTTTCTGCGGGGGTGTTATAGTACGATTGAACTGCAATTATGTACATCCATTATTCTAGGCACATAATTATTTTTGGCTCTTTGTACATCTATCTTCACTGGAGTTTACAGTTCACGGTACTATAACTTAAGAGGGAAACTAAGAGATGCGCCAACAGAAGCAAAGACTATCTTCTAAAAGCTGAACGCAACTGGGACAGTGGCTGAACTTGCACGGATTCCGTGTTTCCAAATGGAAATACATGGAAGAATTGAACTGCTTTTCTAGTCCCCTTGGCTTGTACTTTTCTGTTTTTACTTATTAGCACTATTAGGTTAATAAACAGTGACAGTTCTACTATGTTCCTGTATAAAATCTGCCCATTCAAACCCCGTAGGTTCAGAGTGGGTTTGGCTTGTCTGTGTGCACATGCATAAATACACTGAGAAAAAGCCTAATGTTAATTTGAAATGTTTAAACACAGTAATTGTTTCATATTTTGGTAAAATGTCCCTAACTTCATTTTACGATTTCAACCGTAAATCAATGAAATATTAAACCCTTGTCAGACTAATGTTATACATAAATTACAAACGCACGTAAGGCTGCGAAGTAGTACTGCACCAGAAACGTCCCGCAGACGTGGCCACCGCTGCGATGGGAGCTAACCACGGCGCTGCCCCCCGCGCAGGCACCGTAGGCACGGCCGGTTCCCCGGCCGGTTCCCCGGCAGCGCCAGCGCCGGCTCCCGCCGAGAGCCGCTGCCGGCGGGCAGAGCGCCCCCTGCCGGCTCCTCCCGCGCCGGGAGGCGCTGCGCCCGCCGCCAGCAGCAGCCGGCGCGGTCGGGAAGGACAGCCGGCGCGGTCGGGAAGGACAGCCGGCGCGGGAAGGAAGGACAGCCGGCGCGGGAAGGAAGGACAGCCGGCGCGGGAAGGAAGGACAGCCGGCGCGGGAAGGACAGCCGGCGCGGGAAGGAAGGACAGCCGGCGCGGGAAGGACAGCCGGCGCGGTCGGGAAGGACAGCCGGCGCGGGAAGGACAGCCGGCGCGGGAAGGAAGGACAGCCGGCGCGGGAGGGAAGGGCAGCCGGCGCGGGAGGGAAGCGTAGCCGGCGCGGGCGGGAAGGGCAGCCGGCGCGGGAAGGAAGGACAGCCGGTGCGGACAGGAAGGACAGCCGGCGCGGGAAGGAAGGGCAGCCGGCGCGCAGCCTCCCACGCATGAGCTGAATGGACAATCCCCACGAGACGCCATTCGCAACCGCCTAATCCACCTTCCGCGTTACATCAGCAGCGTCACGGGTGCTTCCAGCACTCTGCGCTGAGCATGAGCGATCGCGGCTGACTCACGTGTTATCCAATAAATCACAGTAAGTAACAATGAGTTATGGTATCAAGAGTTACCGTTATTTTATTGCAATTGGATGCAAGTCTCATTTGTGAAATTAATTAATTTTTTCACAGTCAGACAAGTAACAGAACTTGGTCCTGCGATTACTTCCCGTTCTTCAAACATTTCTGTCTAAGGCTTGGCAGCAGGGCCAGCTTGGACGAGACAAATTTGTTTCTAGCAGTTCCGAAAGAAGGCCGAATAAAAGGCACGCAGGCTCAGGAAAAGCGAGCTAAATGCCAGATTTCAGAACAAGTACCTGCTAAAGTATGGGGTGGGAGGTACTTGCTTACAAGAGTGATACACAAACTCGTTACTAAGCGATGTCAAATAACGCACCGACAAGTGATGCAGAGTGTGTAAACATCACACCCCGGAGGACAAGAGGACATAAAGGCAACACGGTCCAGTCTAGCAAGGTGCTGTGTAACAGGAGCTGGATGTTTACAAAGGATTAAACTGCCAGGATCTATAGTAGCTTGTTCACTTTAAAGTTCAAATGTTAGCCGTGATTGATAGGAAATTAACAACTGACAAAGCCTAATCATTCGCCTTATAAGCAAACTGTGTGTAGTCACAAATCACTGTAAGATCAACCACCGTTCTGTACGAAAATGTTCCTTGGCAGTAAGAGGCACAAGTACTCATTATTAGCAGATGGCACTTACAGCGTTACTGGTTCTAGGGTGCAGCCACTAGCAGAGGGCATCCCATTACTCACAAAGAGCGGTAACATGCTTTCCAGACAAGCTCAAAAGCAGTCTTCATTCCAAAAGGTTTATTAGGCGGAGCTTTTCAGCAAATTCTTTAAGAATAAGACAAAATTAAAGTTCTAACCTGTACCAAGTGAAGTTAAAAGAAATTTTGGAGCAATTATTCCTTTGATCTGTCATAGTTTTTCCAAATTCTAGATCAGGAATATTCAGTGAGTACTGGAAAGGCAAATAAGTAATGTTCCCAAATTCCTTTGAGGAAAGGAACACTGAAGTGTTTCTATTGCCCTACACAGCTCGGGCACCAGCACGGCTTCTTTTGAACACTTTAGCCAGAAGAGATAAATCATTAAACTATACACACGTGTGCAAGTGTGAGGTGTCAGCTGGTCAGCTGTGATGAGCATTATGTGTTCAAACAAGGAAGAACTTCAACGTAATCCAGAGTCATAGAATCATAGAACGGTTTGGGTTGGAAGGGACCTTAAAGATCATCCAGTTCCAACCCCCTGCCATGGGCAGGGACACCCTCCACTAGACCAGGTTGCTCCAAGCCTCATCCAGCCTGGCCTTGGACACTCCCAGGGATGGGGCATCCACAGCTTCTCTGGGCAACCTGTCCCAGTGCCTCACCACCCTCTCCGTGAAGAACTTCTTCCTGATATTCAATCTAAATCTCCCTGCTTTCAACTTAAACCTGTTACCCCATGTCCTGTCACTACAGGCCCTTGTAGTGACATAATATAATAAAATACTTTTTAGGAAAGTATTTTCAAAAACCTTTGAAAATTTATCACAACTGAAGCCCCTAACCAAGAAAAATCACAGAAGTAGTGCACAGACTACCCACTGCTGGGAGAAATGGCATGCTTCCTAAAGAACTTGCAACACACTCTCCACTACGGAGCTGACGTTAGAGCTAGTTAGAAGTCAGAATTCCCATTCCAAATGCAAAGCAAAGATTTCTGCAGAGGTAAGAAAATCTGAAAGAATTCCCTGGTGGCTCTTGCCTAATCAATAAATAATTCTGTGACGGCAGAGGGTTTCCTCAGCAGTGGATCCTTGAGCACACCTCAGGATCCTCAGGAGTCCCAACCAGAGCTGGCTTTCCGTGCGCCCGTTTGTTACAGTCTCAATTCTGTGTCAGGAGCGTGACAGCTTTGGTGTCCCGGATTACTACGGTATACTGCTGCTAGTCACTCCTTTCCTAGATTTGGGCAGGTTCCTAGGGATGGTACCCATGTTACATCTGTGGGAATATTCTGTGTGAACATTTAAATGTTTCCAAATCCAGATCTAGATTTACATCACACCCGGAATACACGTTTATTTGACAGGCAGTATGACACAAAAACAACTCTTCCCATTAAGCCGGACAAAATAAAAGTACAAATTGAAAGAAAAAACCCCACAACCCTAGGAAACTAGAAATATTTTATTGGAAAAGATCTCATATATGAATTTTAAAGATAATCAATTCATTTTGCCACTGACAGGCAAGTAAATATTGCATCAAAGTAACAACTGAAGATGCCTGGAGGAGGAGTGGCAGGGGGAAAAGGTTAATTGTTTGCTCACTGCCACAGAAGAAAGCAGAGGCAGAATCAGAACATAGAAATTCGTCCATCTTAACTCTCTGGTTGCTCCTCTGGTCCATCCTATCATTAACAGCTGAAAGCAGTTCTTCAGTTAACAGTATTTCGTAGTATCTCTTTACTGAGCAAAAGTACTACCGGAAGCATACGTTACTTTGGACCGACATGCCATTGCTTTCTTTGCAGCAGACCCTGAAAATCTCAAGCCTTCCCAGGTACTTGTACAAAAACTGCATCGATGACATCTAGCCAGAAAAGGAGCTGCAGACCCTAGCTGGAGAGCACTTTTGAACTACACTCATATACCTGTACCTACACAGCCACGATACTGTTGGGAGGATTGCATTGCATTGCCGATTTATGCACAAGAAAGGCAACAAACTTTTGTAACACTACTTCCACGCTAAATGTAATTTATAGCTGTACAGTCGAAAAACAGGTACATTCACTACTAAACCAACTATTGGTTACCTCTCCCAAGAAAATAATGGAGAAAAACCCCCAGAACAAAGACCCCCAAATCAAAATTCAAATCCTTAAAATCCCACAACTGTCACAGTTTCAGGATGAGACATTCAGCTTTTATTATACAGATGTTATTTAAATATTACTATTATTAATAAATTAGCTAAACTGACATGTAATGGGGTTTACTTGATGAGCTTTGGTCTTGCGTTTGTACAGTGCTGCTGGTATGGATTGTATTTCGTGGAGATAAAATATAACAAGCTACCCTTCTCCAATTCTATCTAATGCAACACTTGCAAATTCACATATCCTGCTCCAGGATCAGGAGTATTAACACTATGTTATGAAATGCATTTCCATGGCTTCATGGGCACCTATAAATAGTGCTCTACAGTATTATCTCTATTTGTGAACATCGGATGTCTTTGTGACAAAAATGGTTTGCCTGTACAACTCATTTATTAGGGGAAGGTAAAAGCAATTTGAGGTCACAGGTGTCCCTAATATTCTGAAACTGCAGTTATCCAGTTACCCATACACTGTTCTTGAAAGTGTATAGCCATACACACTGTTCTTGAAAACTGCCCTCTTTGTAGGGAAATATAGCTGATGCCCAAGATTAATGTATCAAAATTGCAGAAGGTATCAAAGTGAAAACCTGTAAGTACAGTTTTTGGGTGGTTTTTTTTAATTATCATTAAGAAATCAGGAGAATCTGTGGTATAACCTTCTTATTTTTTAAAATAAAGCTTCTGTTTTCCCCTTTTATTTTTCTCTTCCCATCCAAAAAAAACCAACCCAACCTCTCATCAGCTCCAATACAAGATCAGATTACAGCCTACTTAACGATCACTCCTCTGAGCTAGAACTGATATAAAATAAATATAAAAACAGCATAAGCCCTGAATTATACAATAAAAGTTTACGTGGGTCATCAGTAACAGCCAGCATACACCGGCAGACTTTTTCTATGTTTTATTCTTGGAAGTATCCTTTCAACTCCCAGGAAGGCTGCATAGAATACCATTCCACTTACAAAGTGGGAAGTCTGGAGTTGTGAAAGAAGCAGGGTAGAATCTCACTACACTCCATGGTGGACTCAGTGATCAAATTTCTACACCAAAACAAACAAAGTAAAAAAAAAAAAAAAAGCCCTCCCAAAACATTTCCCCAACAGTCCAAAGATTAGGAAACCCAACCTGTCTTTCAACTTCACAGAAGCTGAAACTGAACTGAACGTGCCACAAATAGCTTGATCAGGTCTGAATCACAGGTTTTAAAGAACCTGTGACTAAAATAGCTCTAAACTTGTGTTAGGACTGGCACAAAAAGCCTGACTCTCTCCCTCCCCTTATCTGAAATCAAATTGTTTATCACATTCCTTCCTCATACATCAGCTCCTTGTGATGAAAGCAAGCCAGTGATTAATACTTTTTATTAGGTTGGTTCCAGTGACTTGAAATGCGTTTGCCCTGACTCCTTAAGCATGCTACCACACCCACTGCATGGCACTCCAACCATGCTAGGAATGCACAAGAGAAAAAAAATTATCTTGGACGATACTTCATAAACCTATAGCAATTAGCTGCACAATGGCTTCAAGCACAAATCATCTTCAGGAGGTTCTTCCTCCCTCTCTCCCAAAGAAAAGAGGCAAACCAATAGCTTTAAAAACCTGGAGAAGGCACTGTTGTGTCACTTGCACTCTGTGCTTTCCTGCAGCTCATTAAGCAAAGTGTGCTGTACAAGACAGACATGGAAAGCAGTCCAAACTCTTCAATTTTGTACTTACAAAGTGACAAAGTAAGGGGGTTTATCCACGTCTTGCTTACATAGCTGTAATCTATCTTCTATTACAGCAGGATCACAGATTTTATCTAAATTTACAGACTGAATTCTCTATGTATCCTTTTGCTGTGTACAACCAAAACATACTAGATAAAGGATGGGAAGACTTGAATTAGCCTAGAGACTGACAGCAAACTATACTTAACAATTAATGACATCCTCTGTACTAATTACAGCTTGTCTTGGCTTGAGTGATAGCTGCAATTTCTTTGCCTTTGGCATGAGGAGAGTAAGATCAACTGCACAAAACACCGGCACCAGCTTAAAAGTGATTCAGCACTGGATGGGTTTTTTTAATTACTAATTACCAACCGAGACTTGAGAACTGACTAGACGCTCAGACCTCGCCTCAGCTGCAGTTGTTTGAACTCCCTTCACAGCCGTCTATGCAACACCAGGCTACCTCGCACTGAGTTCTTCCTCTGTCAGGTTTACAGATTAGGGAAAGACCTGTATTTCAAAGGTTTGTTGACATAACTAGATTCATCTACATGCTTCCTTCTTGCCAATACATGTAAAATCACGAGTGACAAGTAATTTTTCTTCAGACTGTAAGGTGTTTGTGTTCTCTCCACTGTGGGGGTTGGTCAGTACCTCTCTCAGGGTAGCTAGGCAGACCTTGCTATGAAAATAATTGATCTCGGAATGAAACCAATCAGCAAGGTTACCGAAGACAACCGCTCTGACGTGTTACCAGATCCTGCAACATTATTCATGGATAAAATGAAAATACACTCCATGAACACCCAGGATGGATGTACAGCCGCATCCCGAGAGTGAGCTGAAAATTTTCAGCCCGATCTAGGCTTATTTGATGTAATCTGTCAGTACACACTCTACCACTGGCGCACTTTCCGTGTTACACTCGCAGGGTCCCGAGGTGGCCCGGTCCTGCCACCCGGCTCCTGGCACCGAGGCGTCGGGGCCTGGCTGGGGGGCGGCCGGCCCCGCCTCCCCAGCGCTGTGGGAGGGCGCGGAGGTGCGGGTTAGTGGCTCACCGCAGCGAGGAGCAGTGCCCGAAGCCGGGCCGGCCCCAGCGCGGGGGGGTAACGCGCTGAGGCGCCTGAGGAGAAGGCGGAGAACAGCCACCGCGGACCTGTGTGTACACACCAGACCCGGCTACTCCAGGGCAAAGGTTGCCGAGACACATCCCACACCTGCTCCCCAGGGGAGAGTGGGGGGTGGGAAAGACTTCCTTATCGCACAACAACCCCGCCTCCCCTCCTCACCGCCACGGGCGACCGCCTCCATCTTGGAACCCCGCCGAGCCAGTCGCAGGTGCTCAGCCCCTCCCGCCAGCCGGCGACTGCGCATGCTCACCAGCGGCAGGTGCGCGGCCCCGCGCCCCGCCGACCGGCGCCTCTCCTTACTGCGCAGGCGCTGTGGCGGCGCCGCCGCGCGGTTGCCCCGCCCCCGCGGCTGGCCGCTGGCTCGGCGGCGCGGCAGGTGCCAGGAGCCACCGTGGCCCCGCCTCCCCTTCCCCCCCCCCCCCCCGCCCCGGTCTGAGGGCGGAGGCGTCGCGGCGGCAGGAGCCGGCGGAGCGGTCGTGGTTGCTGGGGGCAGTGGGCTTCGGGCCGCGCCGCTCGCCCTCCCCTTCTGCTTCTTTGCCCTTCCCGCAGCGCGCTCGGGGGCACCCGGGGAAGAGAGAGGAGGGTAGACGAGACACCCATCCTCCGGCGGCATGAACCGGCCTCACCGCGGGGCTGCGGGCAGCCGGGGCCTGGGCACCATGGAGGTGAAGAGTAAGGTGGGTACTGGCCACCGCGCCTGAGGGCCGCGGGCGGCGGCGGAGCGGGAAGGAGCCGGCCTGGCCCGGCCCTGCCCTGCCCTGCGGGGGCGTCTGGTCATCGGGTCGCGGTGGAGAACGGGGGGCGAGAAGTGTGTGGGGGAATCGGTGAAGGCACGGGGGGGTAATGGTGAGGGCACGGGGGGCGAGGGGAGCTGCTGACTCACCTGCCGGAGGTGGCACCGGGGGCGAGGAGCCGGCATGAGCCCGGGGCACGGCCCCCGTGTCGCTTGAGCGCCCTCAGGCCGCCGGGCCCAGGCAGGCGGTGGTCCCCGGGCCGCGGCGGGGGGCGGACACCCGTCCCCCCCTGCCCGTCCTGTTCCAGCCAGCTCCCTCTGGGCTCCTCGGGCTGCTCGGCTGTTACGAGCCTGAGCTAGCGGGAGTTGGGTGTCGCTTGCTGGGGGCCCTGTCTGCAGGGAGGGGGGAAATAACTGGTTTTTAAGTGTTTTAAAAAGCCAGGTCAGTGGAGTTGGCCCCGTAGTTTGTGCACAGACTAAAAAAATATACGGAGAAGGACTGTTTAGGGAAGGTTTGGGGTATCTGGGCCAGAAGAGATGTTTAGAGCTGTAAATCCCAAACTCCAAAATCTGTTCTTTGAATTAGAAAAATGTTAACTTAGTGATTGTTTTGTTTTTGGGTGGGTGGGGTAGAGCATAGCCTCACAGCTTGCATTATTTGGTAGGGGTAAACGCTGGCTAGCGTATCTTAAAGTAGAGCTTGCCTTGTTAGACGCTATCTGAGGATTTTACACTGGCCGTTGTTTTGTGAGTGTGTATCTGTATGTTATGGCTTATATCAGCAGCTTCTTGCGGTCAGAGCTTTGCACAAACCTGAACATTCTTTCATGGGTGTATCTGCATCTGTTCTTTCCTACTGTTAATTTTTCATGTGCTGGTTAGGCAAAATCTTGCTGATGAAACTTTGTTTTGAAATAAATTTTTGTTGTGGTTTATATTTGTAATAATTTGTTGATGTGTCATTCTGCAGTTAACAGTTGGAAAAACGTTGGATGTGCAGTATTAGGTGGAGTTTCAAGCTATCAGTTATGTGTGTAACTGGAGTTAAACCTCCTTTTTCACTCTCTAGGCAAGTTACAGTCGCACCTACATGGGAACATGTTTTCTTCCGCTGTTAGAAAAATATCTCTTGTGGGCTTTTTTAAACTGATCCACGGTCTGTTGTCTGTATTCCATACCTTCCTTTCCTGCTCAAGTGTCATAGCAGCAATATAGGTGAAGCAGTCAGGACTTGCGTTGTTGTGTGCTTTTTTCCAAGGACAACCTAACATAGTGCTGAAACTTCTAGAAAATGTCCAGTTCATCTCTATAGTTGGACGATGGCTTCTTCAAAGTGTTCACTGAACTTTCATGTGCCCCAAACTAGAAAGCACAGGAATACCTGATAGCTATGATTTCAAATACTAGTTAAGCATAGCTGTTCCTGTGGTCGATGAAGTCTCTTTTCATCTGTGGGTGTGTAAGATTAGAAACAATCAATACAACCTGTTTATAAACAAAGTATTTGTTGCCTCAGCCCAAAACTGTAGGCTTCCTGTTGCCCTCCACTGTGTGTTTTCCTTGATTTAACATATATGTAGGGATGCCTGTGTGAGGTGTTCTTTGGTGTTTGTACAGAGAAGTGTAGAAGCCCTAATGAATAGGGACTGTCTCTTAAGTGTGTATTATAAAGCAGGTTTCAAGGCATTCCTAGAACTACTTGTTGCTCATGCATTATTTAACAGCAGCTTAATTTAATATAGTAAAGGAGTCATTTTCCTCTTCTGAAAAGAAGCAGTTCTGAAGAGAGAACTTGTTTGGGAGGTGGAGGGGCTATTACTGTGGAGTGATCTGGGCTTTATCAGCAATGTACAGCTCTTTATTGAGATACTCCAGATCAATGCCCCAACTAAGATGGGCCAGCGCAGCCCAACTATAGTTGCAATTGTATAAGCAGAAATCCTCTCGTTGCTCTAGTTTATTCAATTTGGGCAACTGCTCTGAACTGGTCCTGGAGAATCCCCGTAATATGTTCATTCTGGTTAGCCCTTTCTCTTGTAGAACATCGTTTTATACCCCAAACTTGAATTCCTGGTGACAGTATGAAAGCTCCAAAATAAACTTGCAGCTCTCTAGGTACAAGATTCAGGTTTTTCCCCTCTCTCTTGTATGACTTTGACTTCATTCTGAAAAAAAAAAAGAGAGAACACACTGATAAAACAGACGTGGCTGTTATAATTCATGTTCTATTATTGCTGGAGACTTATCACAGCAGTGTGCTGTGTTGTAAAGGATTTAGATGTCTTTCAGAAGTATCTCTAATTTCCTCATAGGCTGGCACACCCTGTGCCGTGTGGTCCCAGATGAGTTACCAGTGTGGCAGCATGTGCCTGTAAAAAGAAGAGAAGGCTTCTCGCCACCCGAGCTCAAGTTAGGCTCTGCCATCTTTCATCTCCTCTAAACTTCTAGGTTGTAAGTGCAGCCTATTTAATCGGAGTGCAACATTTGTTATGAAAACATTTCAGGGAGTTAATTTTAACTGAAATTGCATTGTTTTGCTTTTGTCTTTTTTATCTAATTAGCAGTGGTGTTGAGCATATGGCAAACTGTGTTAGGAAATAATAGCCAGATTATTAATCCCTTGGTGTTTGCACCAGCAATGTATAAAATCATGTGGAAAAAAAAATAGATATCACAGGTTTGAAAGCGTGGCCCTTTCTTTGTAGGCTTGCTGCAATAGGATATAGGATTTACTCCAAATTGAGAGCGAGGTTGTTGGTGTTTTAAAGTTTTATTATGGAATTATGTCTAAACGATGTAGTCTTTTGAAGCCAAACAATTGAAACTGGTGCACTGCACGGAAAATTCCTGTGGCGTTCATACTTCGCATAGCTGAAGAAAGATTCAAGAGAGACCCAGGATAAAGGCTTTCACTGACGTCATGATTAAGCATGCTGCATCTGACGTGATGGGAGTTCCTCCTGCAGGCTTTTCTTTGCTTATCTTGTCAGCACGTATGAATCATCCCTTCTGCCTCATTGTCAGTTAATGTTACTGTAATTGGAGTATTTCTAGAACAGCAGTGTTCCCAGATAATTCCTTTATTTGAAACTTTCGGAGGAAGGTGGGGTGTTGGAAGGTGTAGCTTGTTTTGCTGTGCTGTGTTTGAGTTAGCGTGTTGCTAATGTGCTAACAATGGGGTCCTTGTTTCCTTATTTTCATTCCTGTGTTTGTATGTGAGAACTTTATTCTCCAGAACGGTTGTAATCAAACGTGAGATAAAGGTTGGCGTAGTGGCTTGGTAATGTGCACCTTAACATCTCCTGTGTGTAAATGTATACCCAAGTGTGCGATACTGTGAGGCTCAAACTTTCTGTTAGTATTTTGTTCCACGTACTCCCTCTGTTCTGCTTAAAACTAAGCTTGCTGAAAAAATGGTTTTTGTTCACTACAGGCAGCAACAGAATTCAGGGAAGAAAGCTACCAATGGACTTTTATCTATTTTTTAGTGATTAGTTTATTACCCTTTTATTTCATATTCAAGCTGGTCTGCTTTTAGTAACCTGGCTGCTGCTATCTCTTAGTTCCTTTTAGATCCTTGTGTCGTGTGTACCTGATACGGAGGTTTTGGAGTAATTTTCATCCAATGCTTGTTTGCTTTGGTTTCTGCCTGTGTTGGGCAGAATACTGTAATTTTACCAGTTATGCTTGCTAAAAATAAGATTTGTCTAGTGTGTATCAAATGCTTACTCTGATTTTCACTCAGTGTAGTCTTATGCCTCCTACCACCGAATCGTTGCTAGCATTGGTTTCCATTTGTTTTTAATAGATTTTTTGTGATATAGGTGATACAGGAAACTGAAGTTTGAGTGGATTAGGAAGCTGGGGTTTTTTGTTTTGTTTTTTACTGAAAGATCATACTGACTAAATACAAAAGCTACCCCTGAAAGCACAGCGATAGTGATTAAATGGTTTCTTTGTGTATCTTCTGAATCTTTTTCATTTTATACTCTGGATACAACTGCATTTTAGAAGACTATGCAGTCAAAAATCATGTCTTGATCATGTAGGCAAATCTTCCAAATGCTCTCAGGAATAGTGGCTGGTGGCCTGCTTTATATCTTTCTTCAGGTAAGAGCAGAATTGAAGATCAGCTCACTAGAGCTTTACTTTGTACTGAAAAGCAGCAGCTATTCTTTGAAACCTTCAGGTCAAAGTGGCTTTTTGATTTCTTGCCCCAACAACTGGGAATCTGAAAACTACTTAGCCTTGCGTAGGTTAACCACAGCTGTGTAACAACAATCTATACGTACTGTCCTGAAGTGCACTGAAGTTTCTTTTTTGAAGAGGTTCCAGGGAGTCACATACCATAGGAGGTTAATCATAACCTTGTTTTTGAGCCGCCAGCACCAGTGCTGGGTATGAATTCTGTCTCTTACCAAGAACAAGGCTGTTTCATAACCGTGTAAGAATCTGCAATTATTCTTGCACTTGTTTGTCACCTTAGTGCTAAGCTCCCCTATTAGTGAATGCTTTGACCTAACCAGAACAATGCAAACAACTTTTGCATATTCAGAAGTGTGTGTTTATTGAGACCAAAAATAGTTATGACTTTGGAGGGGAAAGAACAGCTTAAACTGGCTTTTTTATGCCACTTCAAAGCTACTGGCTGTAGTTCTTAGTGCACTAAAATGTTATAATTAAGTAACATTCTGGTTTAATATTCAAATCATTGAATTGAGGGTGTTATATCTTGGATCATTAATATGGAAATCTATTTTATTGTAGTTTGGAGCAGAATTTCGACGATTTTCTCTGGAGAGATCCAAACCTGGGAAGTTTGAGGAGTTCTATGGGTTGTTGCAGCACGTGCACAAGATACCGAATGTTGATGTTCTAGTGGGATATACGGACATTCATGGAGACCTGCTGCCCATCAATAATGATGACAATTACCATAAAGCGGTTTCCACAGCCAATCCTCTACTCAGGATTTTCATTCAGAGAAAAGGTAAGTGCACTTGGAGTGTTTGAATCGTCTGTTTATCCAGTTATACCATGTTGCAGTACAGTGTGACGTGTGGAGGAAAAAAACTTCAGTCCTATTTCATCATGTTGAATTCCATCATAATTATGGATAATGAAAGGTATTTACAACTCCTCTCTCTTGCAAGAGCTTCCTCAGGCAACCAATTTGTACTTTGTGCTTTTTCGCTTGTATTTAGGTCAGTTAAAGTCAAGTAAAATGCTTCTATCTGGTTTTATGTAAGCAAGTGAAAATAAACTTTAAACTTCTAGGGTTTTCTGCTCTGTGTGTTGGATGCCTTTCACTTAAAATTCCAATCTTGATCAGACAAGGAGAAGAGGCCATTACAGAATGGAAAGGAATCTTGAAAGTCTTATTACATGAAATAGTAAATGTCAGTATAAATTAAAGACTTTGTAATATGCTACCACGCATGCTTTCCTACCTAATAAAACATTCTGAAACTTCCAAAATTACAGGCTTATTTCAGTTAGCAAACCTCAAACCTGGGTGCTGCTTAGTTTGTTCGCTTGACTTTAAAAATAGCATGTCTTCTAGGCACAGAGTTCTGGTTGTGCCATTCTAGTGTGCTTTTGTTCATGAAGAAAAAAATCAAATTTAAAGTTGTTTGTTGTTGTCCAAGAGAACATATTTACTATGTGGAACCGAAGGGGAGGGGAGAAACCTACTGATGTGATTTGAAATTGTTTTAATCCAGAGAAGCCAAGAAAACCTGGTTTCTGTGCTTGTTGGTTTTCTGCTTACTTGGATACAGGTGTGAGTATGCATGCACTGTGAACACAATGCATGTGCAATTCCTTTCAGAAGGCAGTCAACTGATCTTTGAATAGCAGACTGCTTGTTGCTTTTAGGAAGATCTGCACTGTTTCTGGTTGTTGCCAAGACAAGCTTGTTTTCCTTAGAAAATACTTGGGCATCAGAAGCTTTTATTGAATTTCCTACTCCAAATAGTGAACGTGCTTCACAACAGCCTGACACAAAAGCAATGTTCAAAAATAGTGTGTCTGTTTGCCAAAATGCGTTTGCATTGTTTATACTGAGGATAGTATAGTCTAGTAAGGCCTGCGTTTTCACCCCTGGTTTGCCAAAGGAATGAACTATTGGCTTTAATAGCACCTAGAGGTACAAAAGGTCTCTGATTCCATTTAATCTCTTACAGTAGCCATATGACGAGAACAGATAAGCCACTTTGTCAGACTGGGATTATTCAGGTTATATTTTAACACCATATGTTTTTAGATTGTTGCTAGCGTTAGGTGTTTAATGCTGACTATTAATAGTGTTACATTTATAACACCTCATACCTTTATTCATTGTACCGTTAAAGCATCATGGAATTGATACAATGCACAGAACTGGAAATAAGATAAACCCACTTAAGTGTATCATGCCAAGACTTGATTAGCAGGAAGAAGTATGTAGAAAGTATCAGTTGTCACCACCTTCCCTTTGACACAAGAGGCTTCTGGCTGTAGAGTTTTAGGGAATAAAGAATCCAGGCTGGCGCCTGAACTTTGTTCTGAATTAGTTGTGACCACTTTGATAATTTCTGTTGATTAATTTAGGGCTTTGGCTTCATAATGAAGGTGCTAAGTACCTTTGCCATATAGAACAGAGGTCAGATGGGAAATACGGAAATAACTTGACTCTGAATTTCATTTATGGTAATCTGCCTGTAAAAAAAAAAAGATGAATTGCAGGAGGTACATATGTCATAATTTGTGCATCTGAATTTGTTTAGGTGTGTTTAATTCATCTGATTGCACAGATCTGTATTGGCTCTACCTCTGAAATTCAAAATCAGGTGTGTAAGCAAAGACCTGCTATTGATGGGCCTGCTTTGGTCTGTGCTGTTTTGGAACTACAATAAGTGGCACAAGTTACTTTCCCATGTGCAAGGCTGCTTGTGGATTTCAAACATTCTCTTAAATCATCTGAAACATTTCAGTGGGTTTCCTAATGGAACTTTGCTTTATTTTGTATTTCCAGCAGTAATAGTTGGGGATTTAAGATCTTTGGCAAAAAGCCACTGAGGGGAAGAGAGAGTTTTTGTTGTCTTAAAAATGAAACTGTCCTACTAGCTTACCTATTTAGAAGCCAAATGCAATTTGTGGAAAGGTAACATAAGGTAGGAACACAGTAAAATCAAGGGTGAATAGTATTAACTTAATATATTGCATCCAAGAAACACCTTCAGGGGTTGAAATGGGAGCAAGAAGGTGCTTTTGCACTGCTAATAATAAGTGACAGTTGTGATAATGTGACTCTAAAGTTTCTGAAATTTTTGGTATGCCAGAGCAAGCTGTCTTTTCTGTTTGATTTTGCCTCTTAATTTATGAAAGCTAAAAGGTTGCCTGTCCTAAGCATTTACGTGTACTGGTTAATGTGCTAAGAAACCTAGAGATCCTGTAATGAAATGAAATCAAATCACATGATTCCCCTTACAGTCTTCTAATTGTATTTAACTAAATTCCTTTGAAATATTTTATACTGTTCAGTGCTAAATCTAAACTGGAGGTTGACACTGCACAAGTCAAGAATGGCTACCAGTTAGTAGAGAAGAGTTGCTTATTGGAATTTCATTCTGCAGTTTACCAGATTAACAGGTACTGCTGACATCTGGAATTTAAAGGTTAAACTGATGTATCATGATTAAATCCAGATGTATGGGAGTCGCTCTGTCTGTGAGAAAAATCTTACCAAAGATAAAATGGTGGGGGAGACCTACTCTGCACAGGGCCGGAAGGGCAGTTTGATGGAGGGGACTTTGCACTGTAAACCCAAGAATAATAGAGAGAACTTAATGAAATACTGGTTTCATTACAATGTCCTTAAAACTCACTTTCAGGATATTAAATTACAGTATACAAGTTCTGCATGTACATGGCTGTGTGTAGTAAAAAGGCGGTTCTTTGGTTAATTCCTTTGTGCCTCTTGAGATACTTTTCATCAGGAAGCTTTATTTTGGTGAAGAGCTAGAGGAGTTGGCTTTTTAAACAACGTTCTATGGAATATCCTAGCTATTCCGAGTCCTGTTCCTCAAAGCATAGGCTAGTTTCCTAAAACCATGTTTTGTTATAACTTGTGACTAAGAGACAAGATTTGTTGGGGCTTATTTTAAAAATGCTCAATTGCATCTATATTCAAAGGTACTAATGATTTGAGGGGGTCTTGAAGTTTTATTATGGGATAACTCTACATTGCTTTGCAAATAGATGAGGAAAACATTATGAATGTCTTGAACAATGTTAAACTGAAACCTGATTTGGCATCTGTGGGCTTTGGTTTTAAATTTCATGTAATAAGGATATACAGATTGGTGCCACCTTGAGCTTGAAACTGCTGGGGGAAAAAAATCACTGTTGCACTGTGTAGAGGGTTCTCCTTCACACTATCTGTAGTTAACACCTTGTCCTTTGGCTTTATGCCAGAATATTTTCTGCTGCAGCTTTAAACTGATTACCTAGGTGCCAGAACAAAGATGCCTTTGTGCTTGAGAATACTGCTTGAGAAAATTCGTTTAGAAGTGGAAGAGAGGTTAAGCAGAGTCATGCTGCTTGTCTGAGACCTGGAGAGATGAGTTTTCATCAACCTTTCACTATTTCCTTCCCATGAATTATGTAGCTTTAACTGTATATCTTAAGGTTTGTGCTAGTCTAATAATTTATAATGCAAACCAACTACTTTCAGGTGCTTTGTGGTTTCTTAAATGTTTTGACGTATGGCTTGCAATTTTGGGATGCTTTTACTTCAGCAGTGTGTCGTGTAACTTAAGTTTCTAAAATCAAAAGCAGCAGCTCAGTGTTAAGACTTCTGATTATATGTGTGTCTTCTGAAAGACTTTTGAGGTTCGTATATCTTCCAATAAATGTTTTTCCGATCTGTAGTTTTTGTTTAAAAAGCACTTTTGAATGTTAGTTCACATTCAGATATATTTAGAAGGAAATTTTAAAGGTACAGAAGCAGGCTGTCCCCCTATGCCAAAAGACAAGCCCGTGGGGAATATCATCAACCTGACTGAACAGAGCTTTGGCTATAACTCAGGAGGAAAAAAACCAAGTTTATGACCTTTGGAAAAGGGGCAGGCAACTCAAAAAGACTACAAGGGTGTTGTGAGGTTATGCAGGGAGAAAATTAGAAGGGCCAAAGCCCAGCCAGAATGTAATCTGGCTACTGCTGTAAAAGACAATAAAAATGTTTTATAGAAGCATTAGCAACAAAAGGAGGGCTAAGGACAATCTCCTTTTATTGGATGCGAGGGAAAACATAGTGACAAAGGGTGAGGAAAGGCTGAGGTACTTAATGTCTTCTTTGCTTCAGTCTTTATCCAGAGAACACCTGGTTTTACTTTTACACAGACCCCGGAGCTGGAAGATGGGGATGGAGAGCAGAATGAAGCCCCCAGAGTCCGAGGTGATATGGTTAGCAACCTGCTGTACCATTTAGACACACACAAGTCTCTGGGCTGGATGGGATCCACCCAAGGGTGCTGAGGGAGCTGGTGGAAATGCTCGCTAAGCCACCTTCCATCATCTACCAGAAGGTTAGCAAATTGCTTACCACCTGCCGACTGATGCCCGGTCAGGTCCTGAGTAGTGAGAGCCAGGCTAAGCCTGAGAGACATCGCACCAGATCCAGAGTGGGCCCCACGAGCAAGAGAGCAAACCATAAAGTCAACCAACCTGGCCCCCGGCCCACCTCCAACTCTGTATACTGAGCATGACGTTTTATGGAACAAAATACCCCTCTGGTCAGTTTGGGTCAGCTGTCCTGGCTGTGTCCCCTCCCAGCTTCTTGGAGAGAAGAAGCTGGACCACAGGGGCAGTATCAGAAACTGGAAAAGGCCTTGACCTGATGCAAACATGGCTTGGCAGCAACGAAAACCACCGGAGTTATCAGTAGGCTTCTCAGCACAAGTCCAAAACATAGCCTTGTAGTAGCTGTGGGGAGAAACTAACTCTGTCCAAACTAAAACCTGCACAGGTGAGGGTTGGTCTCTTCTCCCCAGTGACAGGACAAGAGGAAATAGCCTCAAGGTTCACCAGGGGAGTTTTAGATTTGGTATTAGGAAAAATTTCTTCACAAAAAGGTTTAGTGGCGGACTTGGCAGTGCAAGGTTAACGGTTGGACTGGGTGATCCTAAAGGTATTTTCCGACCTAAATCATTCTGTGACTTACTTTTTTCAAAGCCAGTCCTTTTGCAACTGATGTTCATGTTTCTGTACCAACTGTGGAAAAATGTGATTTGGACAAGTTTTAAGCCTTATCAGCTGGTAGTTGTGGGAAGGCAGGTTGGGTGATGATTTTTGCGCACTCTGTTCCTGTTGGGAAGGGAAGTTGTAAGAAGCCATGTGAATAGCTCTAGTTGTAACTGTTGGGTAAAGACCACAAACTTATTGTTATCATTTGCAGGACACAGTAAACCTACTTCTTGTCTGTAATAAACGTGTATATGTCTGTGTATCGAGTACATGCCAAATTTACTGTGTAGGCACAGAAGGCCTGAGGGGCAGGAGGGGGATCCTGGTATGTGGCCTGCTAGGAAGATGAAGAGGCTTTACAGCCCACTGTGGCAAGCTGGGAATGCCAAATGTGATATACATTTGATATCACAGAATGTGTACAGTATCAGATATTCTGATTCTTTGATAAAAATCTGAATGTGTGCACTTTGAATTTAAGGAGAGAAACTTAATACCTGTCAGTGTTGTAATGCATGTGGAAGAGTGTTTGTAAGAAAATCACAGCATGGTTTGGGTTGGAAGGGACCTTAAAGCCCACCCAGTCCCACCCCCTGCCATGGACAGGGACACCCTCCACTAGCCCAGGTTGCTCCAAGCCTCATCCAGCCTGGCTGTGGACACTTCCAGGGATGGGGCACCACAGCTTCTGTGGGCAGTTCTCCTGTTTTCTTTACATGAGCTTACTCTGGGGGAAAAAAAACAACATAGTATGTTTTAAGGTTGGAATAATACAGAACTAATCAGTTGAAATGCTTCCAACTTACTCATTGGCTTTCTGGAGAACTTCCCAATGAATACAGCAATGTGGTCTTAAATGCTTAGAAATATGTGTCACCACTACAAACCAAAAAGTGAGGCTTTTGCAGTGAGACAAAATTACATGTCTTGTCCATGCAGTGTCTCTCTGGTCCTTGGAATATTTCTCTCCAGTCTTGTTGATTTTACCATTGATTTTGCAGCATTAAAACCAGAGTTCTGAAGTATCAGAGTTCTATACTATTCCGACATGCACTGCACCAAGAAGGTTTTACACAGTTTTCGAAATCGCTAAGTTGCACATCAGCTGCTGGTGGGGAAGGGGGAAATCCATGATGTAAAAAATCCCACCTTTTCCCTCACTAACATTCTTAATTCTAACATTCAAGTCACCGTTTTCTATAGTTTGTCCAAAACCTTCTCCTACACTGTCACTTTCCTGCTGTCATTGTGTTGCTTTGTATTTAGCAGCAGAAGATATTTAAAGCAAGATCCCTCTGCCTACTATGTTATTTCCTTATTGCCCTTTCCAAGTTTTGTAAACTGTAGTTCCAAATGAAAAGGGGAAGCTATTGCAACTCATTGAATTGCAAAAATCCACTCTGTGTAACACCAGGTGTCTAACTTGAAACTGGTTGGATGGGTTGTCAGTAGGGATAAGGGGAAAACTTCTCTCACCTTTTTTTCTTTGATGCTAAATTTTAAGCAAACATTAAAAGAATTGCTCCATGTTGTCTGAAAAATCAGCACATCATTTTCAGCAGTGGAGTACAGGATTTTTAATGGCTGATCTTCAGTTAGATATCCAAAAATGCATCTTACAGAAAAAATGGTAAGTTTGCATTTTTGAGGTGCTTTACACTACAGACATAATCCACCTGTTATGTGCTTTGGTTTGGGAGGTTGGATTGTTTTTAATCAACCCACTGTTCAGCACAACTGACTTAACACTCTAGGCATCAAAAGAAGAGATTCTAGGTTATTTCTAAAGCCTTTTTGCTGATGTTGAGATCTGATGTTATTTTAATTTAACCTTAAATTACAGTTGTTTTCTCCTTAACAGCTTTTGCTGAAGAACAATGGTAATTCCGTGCTTTTCTGAGAGAACCTTTCAGGCTCCCAAAGAAACTAAATACTTTCTGCATTTGCAGTCACCTAATTTAATGTTCTGAAGCATAGCTAGTGTAGGTTCTGCTGTTTGCTTCTGCCTTTCTACTCTTCCTTGTGCAGTTCATAGAATCATAGAACAGCCCAGGTTGGAAGGGACGTTGAAAGATCATCTGGTCCAACCTTTTATGGGAACGGGAGCCTAGATGAGATCTAGCACCCTGTCCAGTTGCATTTTGAAACCTGTAGTGATGGGGACTCCACTGTGTCACTGTGGAGGTCGTTCTGGTGATTGATTGTTCTCACTGTAAAAAAACCCCAAGTCCTATATTGAGGTGAAACCTCTCCCAGTGCAACTTGTATTCACTGTCCCCTGTCTTCTCCATGTGTCTTCATCCTCTCGGCAGTCACTTTTTCAGTACTGTGGTGAGATTACCCTTGAGCCTTTTCTTCTCCAGGGTGAAAAGAGAACTTCATTCTTTCCTCATAGGGCAGGTTCTCCAGCCCTTTGATCATCTTGGTGGCCTTCCTTTGGACCCTCTGTAGCCTGTCTACATCTTTCTGGATTTGTGAAGATGAGAACTGGACACAGTACTCCAGGTGCAGCCACACAAGTGCTGAGTAGTGGGTTGATCAAATCTCTCTGCCCTAACACTCCTGCAGATACAGCCCAGGGATCCTTTTTGCCTTCACTGCGTGTTCAGCCGGTCCATCGTGACCCTGAGGTCCCTCTCGGCAAGGCTGTTCCTCAGCCATGCAGGTCACAGCCTGTGCTGGACTCTCTGGTCATCTCATCCTGGCTGCAGGACTTTGCACCTGTCTTCTTTAAACTTCTTGCTATCCCACTCCTTGACTAAGCTTCATTGTAACAAATTAATAAAAGTAAACAAGGCCATCATCCGGACATATTTTTTTAAACCATGTTGACAAACTATTACTATTGTGTACGCACAAGGTATGAGTTTATAATTAATCCCTTTTTTCTTGTGGGCAAATTTAAATATGCATGTTTTCCTGTTGTCCTTTATCTTCTAGAACACTAAGTCCAAGGCTGCCTTAGTAGATCAATCATTGTATTCTTAAGGCTGCTGAAAACATGAGTTTTTTTAACATCTAGGAAAGGGAGGAGTTGATATTAAATGTTGGAATAGTGTTTGACTGTTGCTTCAGAACGACTTTCTCTGTTGTATGTCACTTGAAGCATCTGAAGAGTCCAGGTATAACTGGTACGTGTTTGTATGTCTTCATCTTAGCCTAGAAAATGAATCATTTTCTAAGTTACCAGCTCCTGCTGTGTATTTTTTCATCAGCAATTGACAGCTCTCCTGAAATTTCACACTAGGGTTGTATTTCCATAGTTCAGACTGAAATGTACAGCAGTTCTTTGACTCTCTTGGCTGTACCAATGGCATCTTAACGTGACATTACGAAGAAATCCCAACTTCTGAGTCCCGGGGTTAGTGCAAACCAGTTCTGCTCGATTAGGTTTTTTTATCCACTGCTGTAAAACAAATCTGTGCAACGTTGCAAAAATACAAGTGTAATTCCAAGGCAACTTGGATCCGAATGGGTTTTGGTTCATTGTTTTTGGAGATTGATAGCATGCTAAAAGGGAGAATGGAAGATTCCTTTGGTAAATAGGTATTTCAGATGTCAGAACTACTTCCGCAGAACACGATTTGTCCTCCGTCAGAAGTATTTGTATGACTTGCACGTGTAGTTTTGGTTTCTAATTCTGAGCCATTTGCGTACTTCTGTATCAAACTGTGGCAGTTACAGCGTTGCTCGTATGAGGTTTGGTTGAAGTAGCTGTGTGCGAGGTCCCTTTGTTTCTGCTCCACAGCCATTTTACCTACATGGCGTGGGGGCAGGGACGAGTGCAGAACGGAATAAGCTTTCTGGAGTTTGAATCCAGGTCACTTGGCTAGCTTCCAGGAACTGGGCAGTAATAGGCACACTGGCTGCCTTCCCTCTTCATTCTTGCTTTTCCAGTGATCTGAAACCTGAGGAGAGGAAAGTAAGAAGTGGAATTACTCTGAACAAAATTTAAATGTTTCTAGGAATGTGCTCGCTCTTCCCAGTCTAACCTTTCTCTTGAGACGCTAGGATACATTTCTGTGTCTCTGCCGCTGCTAACTTGCTTTACCTTTTTTTGTGTACTCTTTCCTTTTGGTAGTAGGAAACCAGAAGCGTTACAAACGTTGAATCTCATAGCGTAAAAGCTCATTTCATGTGTAGAGAGAAATGTTTCTACTGTAGCAAGCCAGAAACCCTTTAGATGAGATTTCATTCTGCCAGCCTAAATACGATAGCGGTGTGATACGGCCCACACATAAAGCGATCTAACCATCAATGTGCTATGTCTTACAGAAGATGCAGACTACAGTGCCTTTGGTACGGATACTATGACGAGGAAGAAAAATGTCTTATCAAATGTGTTACGTCCAGATAATCACAAGAAGAAACCACACATTGTTATTAGCATGCCACAAGACTTCAGACCTGTGTCTTCTATTATAGATGTAGATATTCTTCCAGAAACCCATCGTAGGGTACGACTTTACAAATACGGAACTGACAAACCCCTTGGATTCTATATACGGGATGGCTCCAGCGTCAGAGTAACGCCACATGGGTTAGAGAAGGTTCCGGGGATTTTCATATCTAGGCTGGTCCCTGGAGGCCTGGCTCAAAGCACAGGCTTACTGGCTGTTAATGATGAAGTACTGGAGGTGAACGGTATAGAGGTTTCGGGAAAGAGCCTCGATCAGGTTACAGACATGATGATTGCCAACAGCCGTAACCTGATCATCACGGTAAGACCAGCAAACCAGAGAAATAACGTTGTGAGGAACAGTCGGACTTCGGGCAGCTCTGGTCAGTCTACTGAATCCAGCCTTCCAAGTAGCACGCCAAATATCCTAACAAATTTCTTGCAAGGAGAAGAGGAGAGCGACGAAGAGGACATTATTATTGAAGATAGTGGGGAGCCCCAGCAGATTCCAAAGGCTGCAGCGACCAGTGAAAGCCTAGAATCGTTGACACAAATTGAACTTCACGAGTCAACGCAAAATGGATTCCTTCCTTCCACAGAGATGAACTCGGACCATTCAGCAGGCAGCGTTAGCATGGAATATGAAGTACAAGATCCAGATCATAAGTCATTAGAAGAAGATGGAACTATAATAACACTATGAAATTACGTTGGTGTACTTTGTATTAAGGATGCCATACATGTTGATTTGGCGTAGTATGTACGTTTTATACCTCTCCATCTACCAAGCACTGCAGCTAGATTAAAAGGAGGGCAAAAAGTAAATGCAAGAAGCTCAAAATTATGTAAGTTAACTAACTTCAGTTAATTCTGCACTTCCATGTAAATACTTCACAAAGAAGGAAGATAATTGACAAATGACTGAAACTGGATGAGGAAAATGTAAATTGAATATGAAGGATAGCCAGGAGATGGCTGCGAGCTTTCTTTTAAAGGTACTTGATGTTTTTTTAATGCAGGATACTACTGGTTCTGTAGAAGTAAACTTCCCTTACTACTGCGTGAGGTTGACTATCTAATGTACTGTGGTTTCATGTTCATGTGAAGTGCTGCTTATGCATGACGGAGCTGCTTTAGCCACTTCAGTCCTGTTGTGGACTGCTGTTCAGCTGGTAGAGCTGTTGGTGTGGCTCTGTGTATTGAGGAGACTGGAAAATAAGCAGGAGGTGGGGTGGAAGGAGTGGTTCTTGGTTGATCTAGTTCCCTGACTGACACACTGAGCAAGAGGGATATGTGATCGTGGTCAGCAACTTGACAACAGTCAGGATTTGAAGGTGGGGGCTTCTGAAGTTGATTGTTGCTTTGTGAGTGAATGTGCAACCACAGGCTCATTAGTCATGCACCTTTACTGCTTTTAATGGCCAGGTAAGCTTACTTTTAACGATTGATTTTTGAAATTCAAATGTGAAAGTCTTAACATTCATGCATCCAACACCTGTTCTCATTTTAGTTTGCAATATTTAAGGATATCACTGGATTTATCTACTAATACCAGTAAATTTCAAAGAAATCAAATGTAAACTTAATGCTATGGAAACAATCAATGTTAAAACTGCAGTCCTAGTAGAAGCTGTAAAGGTTTCTACTAGCAAAGGATTTTTATAGTGAGTCCGAATGATGTAAAGAGTGACTTTCTTCAAACCTGAACAAGTTAAAACAACTTAAGCTAAATCCCTGGAGTAAAAAAAAAAAAAAATAATTGGAATGAGGCTTTAATAGAACTTGCTTGAGCTGTGTGATATTTAATTCTTCCTTGCAATGAACTATACTGTAAATGCTGATCTTTGTGTACCACTGGCTGGGTGTGTTGAATATTACAGAGTTGCCATATGTATAACAGAATACTGATGACAAGTCCTGATGCTGCAAGCGCATAAGTATGCGTGTCATCAGCTGCGAGCTCACCAGGAGAACTGCAGGGAGCAGCTTCTACCGTTATTTTTCTCCTTTTAGTATCTCCTGCTTTACCGCTTCGGCATTCGCTTCCCAACATGACCCTTCCCTGGGAACATAAGTTGTGGCAGGAGAATGAGGTGGGCACTAATAGGACTGGGGAGAAGGATGGATGGAGCTTCTCACCGGGGATCCAGCAGTCTGTCAGCCTCTAAGGAAGACGTAGGATGCTACCAGTTCTGTACTGTGGTACTGTGCTTACCAGAGCCAGTAGTCGGGGTTCTTGGAAGCATGTTCTACCTTGTGGGGAGATATGATGAGTGGGAAAGGAGATTAACCCCTTTCTGGTGTTTTCCCCTCAGTCTATCTTGAGGAAAAATCTACCTCTGGTAACTTTACTAACAAGTGGCTAACTGTAAGTTTAATGTTACGGCATCTGTAAAAGTCTGTATAGGATATCAGAGACAAAAACTGTATTTGTTTAAGGTTTTTGTAATGATGTAAACAAAATTGCTTCATAAATCACTGCTGTTTAATCTTACTAAATGCACACTTTAAATTCATCTCTCATGAGCAGTACTATTTTCAAGCCTCCAGTACAACAGGAGTTCGGGTCTCGTAGACATCAAGGAAGGTGTTCCTGCCCATTCTGATCTATGGAGAGTTAGCCTAACAGACAGTGGTACTCTGCACATACCCGTTAGTTCTGATTGGTTGGATTTATTTATGGTTTCTTCAGTGTGCCTTCGGAGAGGCCCTGGAATCTTTTCCAACATGAGCAAGAATTTTGAAGTGTTTGATTTTGCCAGTAATTATTAAAAATGAAGCAACTACATCCACGTAGTGTGAAATACGGAAAACAAATATTCATTCTGCAACATCTAGACCTTTTTTTCCGCTGTCAGTGCTGCTCTACATGTCCTTTATTTAAGGAAGATTGTTTACTTTAATACGTCTTTTTCCTTTATCAAAAGACTTCCCTTCCAGTATGAAATCATCAGTGGAGGGTGACTTTCATTTGTTATGCTAGTTTGCACTTCTGTGCCTTTTGTTTACTTGAATGTATTGTGAATAATCAAAGGAATAAAGGCACTTGGCTGAGAAATGAGGTCCACAGGTACAGAAAATGAACTGGTAATGCACTTAATACAGGTGTAGTGTTTTCATTCCGTGGAAATACATTATGGGTCTACTGCGGTACGTTAGTATTTTGCAGCTTGGATAGTAGCTTTGAGCTATTACCTTACACGGGGGGGCTGAGTCTGAGAATGGCGGTGTTGCGAGGTAACTTGCTTAGGTACAAACCCCCAAGGTTAGTGTGCTGCCAAACTGTGTTACCTAATCTGTACTTCCCAGAGACACAGGAGTATTTTGAATATATATGCCAGTATTAAGGACATGTAGAAATTTAACTGGAGTCCCGCTCTAAACTGCGTGAGAATTCATCTCTTGGGACCTTGCCTGCAAACTGATTAAATGTGAGATAATACTCTTTCTGACACGCATCAGGTTCTGTTTTACAGAAATTTGGTAGCGTAGTAAAACTAAGCATTTGGGACTTGATTAAAAACATTAAAGAATAGACCTAAATACGGGGTTTTTAAAGGGTGTATTTAGTTACAATGACAGACTGCACAGCATGTAATTGCTTAATGCTGCAGTTACCATAAAATTTCTAAAGTTCTTCCATAACTTACTAATGCATACACTGTTAATTACGAAATGTTTTTAAACTGTTCCTTCAGGATGATCAACAGTTGATTATGAGTGACTAAACTTAACTTTATATGTAAACGGTACTGGGGTTCAGTATAAGGTTTTTTAAAATATGCTGATATTGTTAGCCTTTCATTCACTACCTCCTAAATTTTTAACATCTTTACAGTTTTCTCCTTGGAAGAAAATACTTAAAGGCTTGACTGTTTTATATAGATTTTATCTTTAGCTAAAAAAAAAAAAGAGGAAAAATCCAAAAGTGATAGTGAGGATGCTATGCATGATTGACGATATTACGCTGCTATTAATGTAATCTGTGTGTATTAAGTATCCTGTATGTGTAAATTGTATTTTGAATCCAGATTTTATAAGTTAATTTATAAATATCCAAATTATTTCAAAATGGAATGGAAAAGTAAAATTCCTTTGACTAGTGTTAGACGTTGTGTACATGTACAGTGGGAGGACAAGTCATTCCTTACTTGCGACTGGGAGATTTAAGTGCACCTTAATAGGAAAAAGAACAAATTCTTAATAGAATTAAGATGCATTTACTTTGAAGTTCTGCTATGTTACTCGATAAGTCAAGCCTAACTGTGAATCATATGTTGTTTTTTTTCCACAGCTGAATTAAATTTAGGACAATGTTCTCACGAGCTGTCTTTAACATGTGTATTTTTGTGGATATTATGTATTTTCTAATTAAATTTTACTTGCAATGTGATTTTTACATGAATGAACTTGTTTAAAATGTCAAATATCAGTATTTTTCTTACAACTTTAATGTATAATGTACATTGGTATCTCACTGAATGAAGAATGATTTTACAAAATCAAGCTAGATGTAGTTGTATATTAGTCTTATATTTTTGCAGACTGGAATAATAAACGGATATAGAAATAAAATGTGGGGTTTCTCAGTTACTGACATAAGTAAAAATGAGGAAGAATGTGTCTTCTCAAGTGTGAAAGTAGGTGGGTTTCATTTTTTTTTTCGGTTGGGCAGCTAAGTCGGCTCTGTGTTCAGAGCTGTCGTGAACGTTGGCTTCCTCTGCCCCCTTCTCTGGCCTAAATCTCTGCACATGGAAGTATGGAGGGGTTCAAAACCTTGTCCTTCAGCCCTGCTGACTAACCTGTGATGTGCTTATTCCTACAGTAGCTGCGAATAAGGAGCCTTACATTGTTTCGCTTGCCTGAGGACTGCTGCTGGTAAGGGTTAGGTGATGGGAGATGGTTCCTCGTCCTCTGTCACCTTTGTCAAGTGGTGCTGGGGAGGTTTTCGCTGTTGCTGTAAGTATTTGGTATAGCTGTCTGTATTAAAGTTCTAACTGGAACCTGTTCTGCTCGCAAATGTTTTCTCCCATATCTAATGCCTTGGCAACCCTTGCAAACATTTACCTAGTGACAGAAGACTTGAGTGTTGTTTGGCCTTTTGTGACTGCTGGTCCTGGGGCCAGCCAGGAGTCTTCTGTCCCTTCCTTCACATGTGACCGGTTCCATCTGTACGGCTCGGTCCGTTTCAGACTTGCCTCTGTAGCTATGGGAAGGTGACAGGAACGCTGAGAAGAGCAGTGCAGTATCTTAAGATTGGTATGCAGCTGAAGGAACCAGCCTACTTCATCTGCGCACTTGAGCCTCAGTGTCTTGTAGCTGGAAGGAATTTCTTCACTTAGATAGGAACTGTCAGCTCACCCCCTTCCTAAAGGAATGCTGAAGTTGGGGCGGTGTGAGCTTCAAAAATTCATCCTACCTGTATGAAAATGCAGGTGCAGTATTTTTCTAACTTCAGAACTTCAGATGCATAAAGCTCTAAAACTGGGAGAGATTTCCAAGTTACTGACCCCTTAACATGTGAGCTGTTGTGGGACCTAAGAACTTCCTAGAATTGCTGCTGAAATTTTTCAAGTGTTGGATATTTTGAATAAATTAGTTATGAAAAAATGAGCAAAATCGGAAGGATTGCGGACAGACTGCAAGATCAGACAAATGGCAAAGGGTTCAGTGTAGTTGAAATGGGGGGGGGGAACCTGTCTTAACTTTGTGCATGCAGTGGTGAATGCCAAGCTGACTTGCTGCTCAGGAGCCCACCCCGGGCTATGGTAGTTTAGTGAAAATATCAGCCCCATGCTTGCTAGCATTAAAAAAACCCAAACCACACACAAAAACACCTGTGTTAGGAACAAAGGACAAAACTGATAACGATGTTATTGTATAAAACCATGGTTCAGCAATGCGTTTAATACAGCGTGCAGTTCTAATGGCTTGTTTTCAGAAAGGATCCCAGACAGAAATAACGCAATTAGCGTTGTAGGATGTTTTTAGTATAACAAAACTGAGCAGTAGAGGAGTGATCAGCCTGGAAAAGATTGTTTAAAAGGCAATAAAGCTGTGTAAACAGTTTTGTATGGGGAAATGAAATATCAACAGATGGATGCAAAAGTGCAGTTGAATGTAATCTCCACTTACCAGCTTTGACTTATTTGATTCATGGTGAGTTTCACCTCCTTCAGTAGTTGTTTTTAAGGAGGCCAAACAATGTCTTTAATCTAGAGGACACGCTCCCATGTAAGGCATGCTCCCACAGAATTAGTTTGCTGTTGACCCGAACTCTGCAAATACATCTCCTCCCGCGTTCCTTGGCTCGGGACTGTCGCTGGGCGTTGGACGTGCTTTCACTGGAACAGGAAAGGCGCTTTGCAGCACCAGTACAGGTAATGTAGCTGGATCATTAGCATCCATTACTGCTTCTGGGCCTTGCAGCAAGCTTCCGTCTCTGAGAGAAGCTGTCCTTAAGTAAAATCCACAAAGAGTCAAGGGGGTAGGGTTATTGCAGGAGCGACGGCTAAGGGGGTGTCCTCAGGAATGCATGTATCTGTGAGGATAAAGTAAGCTTGATGGGGCACTTCAAGGTGCATAGGAACCGAAGGAGTAGACTAATGCTGGTATTGACCTGGACTGAATCAGGTCAGTACCGGTGGAGACACAGTACAGGAGCCAATCGGGGTCGCTTCAAGGGAGTGAGACTGAAATGGGTACACGTGCAGGTCAGCAACGCTTCTGCAAATGACTCTAATCCCTACCAAATGACTGTAATCCCTGCGGGTAGTTTTCCTGCATGCAGGAACTAACTGTAAAGGAAGACTGTCCCTTTCCCTCCCGCTGCCCCCTCGAGGAAGGAATGCAACTGTTAAATCCCATCAGTGACCTCTGTCCTTTAAATGCCATCAGTACCGCACTGTTCTCAAGGTGATGAGCTCTTAGCAAGGTGTTGGGGCCTCAGTTATTTTATGAAAGGGAAAATTCGTGTATGGTTGCAGATACAAAGACTTGCTGGGATTTTCATAAGTAATCAACTGAAAATCCTCTCCTTGGTCTAACAGCAGGAGAAGGGTTTAGACTAGTGATAAATACCACTTTGAAGTCTTCCTCTTATCTTAAAACGAGCTGTGACGTTGTAGTCTCAGACTTGCCTGAACGTGATGACCGTGTTCCTGGCAATACCAATACTCAGATACTTGTTAGGTAGTAGTGGCGTGCGGTAACGCTAGAGAGGAATAATCGGCTTCAAGGGAGCTTCATAAATGGGAGAAAAATGTGTTGGATGGGAACAGTGTTGTTCTTGGATGCTGTAGAGATATGCAAGAAATGGTACAGCTGGTTCTTGGAGAGGTGAGATTACAGTCAAGACCCAAGAATCCAGACTCCTTGTGCAGATCTGATAGATCACTTGCGTGCTTTCCCTCTCAAACAGGATAAATTGTCTCTGAGCACTTGATGTGGTATGCTTGACTTTAAAGGTGCTGTAGAAATATGAAGCACGAAGCGATTTGGAGAAGTCCTGTGCTCTTTAATCAGCATTTCTTATTATAGCAATTCAGAAGTGTTGCTAATAAGATATTTCCTGTCCTTCCAATTAACATTCCTTTCTACTTAAACTACCATTTTACTACCTGGTAGTATAAGGAAATGCCTTGCATTTCATCGTGTGAAGCAACTTGTATCAGGCTGCGATGTTCCACTTCAGAAAG
This sequence comes from Rhynochetos jubatus, assembly GCA_027574665.1. Classification (NCBI taxonomy): domain Eukaryota; kingdom Metazoa; phylum Chordata; class Aves; order Eurypygiformes; family Rhynochetidae; genus Rhynochetos; species Rhynochetos jubatus. The sequence continues at coordinate 9,385,576 of CM050665.1, read as the reverse complement.
CATATAAACGCATATTTATTGCCCATGGGAGAATATGGTTCTTTTTCTCTGTGGTGCAATGACTTCAGCTGCTCAGAAGAAAGCATTCTGGTAACGCCTCGGTACTGATACGGCGGGTTTTGTAGTCTCGGTGTGCTGGCAGTGCTCGGAAACAAGGGACAGTGTGAGGGACAGATGAGAACAGCAGGTGATGTGAAGGGAGCTAAAGAAAGCAGGGGCAGGGGTTTGTGCCTGTATGGAAAGCTGTTGGTTGGTGTGGTGGCAGCAGACAAAGCTGACGTGTATCATCATCTGGCATGTCCACATCTGATGTGGAGATATGTGGCCTAGTTATCCACAGCTGCAAGACCAGGGATGCTAACCGAGGAGGTAGGAGTCCCAGCACATTGTGGAATGGAATACTGAATTTTGCAGTAGCCAGAAGTGTCTCTCTTAGATTAAGCTGTGTAAGTAGGTCAGATAAGATGCTATACCTCCCAGCCTGGCCTCTCTTACACCCTTGTAGCTATACCAATAACCTCTGGGCACAAAATGAGTTTTCCTGTTGGAAGGCACTGGAATTCCTGCAAGGCCTTTCCTTGCTTTTAAATTTTGCTGCTTTGCTGCTGTTCTTGATACTGTGAACCCAGTTTAAAAAAAAAGTGTGGTTCTAATCTTGCTGTTGGAGGATGCAAAGGCTTTGGAATCTTAAAATGCTGAGGGGAAAGTATGGAATATATAAGCAGAGGCTTCTCTGACTTCCAATGCTACGTAGGGTTACATAAAATGCTTAAACTTGTAATACAGAAATTTTAAATCCTAATAGCTTGCATCCCCTAAGAACCTTGTTACTAAGTCTGCCCTTTGTGCTCCTTCTGTCCTGTGCTGTAAAATGAGATAAATAGGTAGATTTTGCAAACTTAGGAATGAATGAGCTAAAACCGAATGCAGAAAACTACTTGCAAAAACCAGTGTGGGTGTTCTGTTAAACACTGAAAGACAGTTCATAGCATTTCAGAAATACTTCAGGTGGTTAGTAACTGGGTATGTGTAATGTGGGAAAATTGTTTGGGTAATCCTGCAAAGGCAGGATTAATCTTGAAAAAAAAAAAAAGTGAAGTAATTCAGTGTGTGACTTTCCTTGTACTGAAACTGGGTAGTGAAGACAGAGTTATCCCAGCCTCACAGCTGAGACACAGCGGTCGTGAAGCCATTTGCTCATAGACACAAACACACTGCATGGTCTGTTCCTTTTAGCACTGGTTTCTCCTGAGAGGTTCTCTACAGTAAATCATAGAATCACAGATTGGTTTGGGTTGGAAGGGACCTTAAAGCCCATCCAGTTCCAACCCCCTGCCATGGGCAGGGACACCCTCCACTAGCCCAGGTTGCTCCAAGCCTCTTCCAGCCTGGCCTTGAGCACTTCCAGGGATTGGGCATCCACAGCTTCTCTGGGCAACCTGTTCCAGTGCCTCCCCACCATCTCTGGGAAGAATTTATTCCTGGTATCTAATCTGAATCTCCCTGCTTTCAGTTTAAACCAATTGCTTCTTGTCCTATCACTACAGGCCCTTGTAAAAAGCCCCCCCAAGCTTTCTTGTAGCCCCCTTCAGGCACTGGAAGGTGCTATTAGGTCTCCCTGGAGCCTTCTCTTCTCCAGGCTGAACACCCCCAATTCTCTCAGCCTGTCCCCATAGCAGAGATGCTCCAGCCCTCAGAGCATCTTCATGGCCTCCTCTGGACTTGCTCCAAGTGCTCTATGTCCTTCTTATGCTGAGGGCTCCACAGCTGGACACAGCACTCCAGGTGGGGTCTCAGCAGAGTAGAGGGGGAGAATCCTTTCCCTCGCCCTGCTGGCCACGCTGCTCTGGATACAGCCCAGGATACGGTTGGCTTTCTGGGCTGCCAGTGTACACGGCTGGCTGATGTTCAGCTTTTCATCCCCCAGCACCCCCAGGTGCTTCCCCTCAGGGCTCCTCTCTATCCACCCTCCACCCAGCCTGTCCTTGTGCTGGGATTGCCCTGACCCAGGTGCAGGACCTTGCCCTTGCCCTTGTGCAATAATCCATGCCAGTGCTGAAGCTACCACGGATGGCATAGTGTGTATGAAACAATCACGAGGAATCTTAAGTTGGTGTTAAAAGGCACCTGAAGTTACTCCCCCTGGCTCCCTGTGTTATTTCTAAACATGCCTCTTCGCTCTCTTCCTCTGATGGTAACAGTTTTGTCACAGTTAATCTGTGATATACAAGTTAGGAATATTTCATTCTGCTCTGTTAAAGCTTCCCAAATCGCACTGAAGTTTTATCTGGTGCATCTTTCCATGATAGCAACACTTATTTCAGAGACAGAGACTACAGACCCTTGGGGTGTCCAGCATAAACGGTAGCTGAGCGGCTGCGTGGAGAAGAGATCTGCGGTGTTAATGCTGCAAGCACCTTGCTAGGTGGCTGCCCTGCAGAGCGTGCAGCTGGAAGGAGAAGCACCCAGACCCGCAGTGTGCTGCTCCTCTGCAGGGCTGCTCAGTGTAAGGTTGGGTTTTGGGTTGCAAATACCTTACAATTTCTTCAGAGAAGAGGTTTTCGGTCACCCCAGGTGTAGCATAAAAGGCTCTGTCTGGTGCTGTTGTCAGGATGACACAGATGAGATTCAGCTCACTGTGTCTGTCCCTGCTCTTGAGAAAAGATCCGGGGAAACCCTGCAACCTATTAGCTCTTCCTTCTGTTGCTTCAGGTACCTCTTCGAGCCTGACTGTTGTGATCTTAGCAAACTGCAGACTATAAATTTGGCATCTTCTTACGCATGCTAAACTGAATTTAAATTTCTCCTGGTATTCAGTGATAATTTGGTCTTACCCAAAGCCAAGAAAAGCTCTGGATGACAGCGCAGGCCTGTTGTGGCCATCTGCTCTGCAAGCACTGCAAAGTAGTTTGGTATAGTGCAAAATTCTGAAATGAGATGATGTCTCAAACTGATGCATGGGAAATACTGCACAGTGCTTTATGTCCCCGCTACGAGAGCGTGCACGTGACCCTAGTATGAGCCTTCAGCAAAGGATGCATGGGCTGACCTTCTTTTGAGGGCAAACTGCTTCTGACCGCTTCCAGCTGAGAATAAAAACAGGGTCACTGGGAAATCCGCTCCCTGTTCCATCTACCAATCCTTGACTGATCTTTGGAGCCCTCAGCATAAGAAGGATACAGACCGGTTGGAGCGAGCCCAGAGGAGGCCATGAAGATGCTCAGAGGGCTGGAGCCCCTCTGCTATGGGGACAGGCTGAGAGAGTTGGGCTTGTTCAGCCTGGAGAAGGCTCCGGGGAGACCTTATAGCACCTTCCAGTGCCTGAAGGGGCCAACAGGGAAGCTGGGGGGGGGGGGGGGGGGGGGGGCTTTTTGCAAGGGCCTGTAGTGACAGGACAAGGGGTAACGGGTTTAAGCTGAAAGCAGGGAGATTTAGATTAGATACAAGGAATAAATTCTTCCCAGAGAGGGTGGTGAAGCACTGGGACAGGTTGCCCAGAGAAGCTGTGGATGTCCCATCCCTGGCAGTGTCCAAGGCCAGGCTGGATGAGGCTTGGAGCAACCTGGGCTGGTGGGGGGTGTCCCTGCCCATGGCAGGGGGGTTGGAACTGGATGATCTTTAAGGTCCCTTCCAACCCAACCCAGTCTGTGATTCTAGGATTAGGTTATCAAGTAGGTGCTGTTTCCTGCTTGGAGGAAGAACAAATGGAACAGATGGCTATTTCTGTCTCAGCTCTTAACTGCTGTCTTGATAATCTGTCCTTCTCTAAACCGTTGCGTTGGTTTTAAGTGTTTTTAAAGGAGCCTGGTGCAAGGAAGAGCAGCTTCCGTAGTGAAGAAGCATCCGAAGACCTAAGAAGCCCCTCTAACGGAGGCTGCTACAGGGAGTCCTTCACAGCTCCGTCCTTGGGGAGAAGGACAGGATCCTAACCCTAGCCAGTGTCACGAGTTCTGCCTGCTATAACACTGATGTCTCTAACCTCGTCATTTAAATACTCGCCGCCGGGGCTCAGAGAAAAGGTGAGCACCTTGAGGCTGCCTTTTCAGATGCAGCCTTTCACTTCCCAGTGACTAAAAATCCAGACCGAGTGTAGTGCATCTGCTCGCTGAGCACCTCGGCTCTGTCCTCCAGCCTGCACTACAGGCTTGTTAAAGTAAAGAGGTAGTAGAAAAGCTTGGTTGTAGGAGCGGCAGGTGCAATGGTCAGGGAGGGGAAGCGCTGTGCCCGTGGCGTGGCTTTACCTGGCGCTGGGTTTGCCCGTCCTCATTCCCGGGGTGAGCGGCGTGGCTTTACACAGCCGTTGTCAACAAGCCTTTGGCCCGCGTCTCCTCGACGAGAGCGCTAAGCTCCCGCTCGCCACCGGACAGCGCGCCGTGACCTCGCGCACGGGGACCCGGGGACCGGCCGCCGCGGCCCCGGCCGTTGCCAGCCCCGCCCCGCTAGGTGGCGCGCGCGGCCCGCCGGAGCCCCCGGCCGGGCCTGGGCGAGGGGCGGGGCGGCGGCGGGGCGGGGCTGCCGGGAGCTCAGCCGGGACCGGCGGGGAGCCGCCGCCGAGGTGATGCTGCGGCCGCGGGAGCCGCCGGAGCCCCGGGCGGGGGCGGCCACCGAGGAGAGCGGGACTCGGCGGCTCGCCCGCTGCCGGACTCCGCCGCCCGCGGAGGAGGTAGGCGAAGGGGAGGGGGCGCCGAGCAGGGGCCGCCCCGGCCCGGGGGCGGTCCGTGAGCTCGGGAGCGGGCTCGGCGGCGCCTCTCGGAGGGCAGCGGCGGTAACGGCGCGCGGGGAGGCTGTAGGTGCGGGGGGCCGGGGGCTCGCGGCGGAGGCGTGGGAGGGAGGAGGGGAAGGGGGCGGCCGAGCCCCCGGGCCGGGGGGTCTCAGCGGGCAGGGTCACGGCCGCCGTGGGGGCAGTAACCTGCGCGTCCCCGCCGCCCGGTCAGACGCTGCCGGGCCCCGCTTCCCCCGGCCGGTGCATCAGCCGCCCTCGGGCTCTCCCTGTCCGCGAGCCGCCGGCGCTCCTGCTCCTCTTCCCGGAGCTCCGCTCCCCGGCTCCGGACGAGCCCGCCGCTCGTGCCGCTTGTCTTTGGGGACAGCGGGGTGTTGGTGTCCCTCTGGCTGGGGAGGTCTCCGGCGGCTGGGGTGCGGTGTTGGGCGAAGTTGAGCTCCTGACTAGCTGATGAATGAGTGCTGCCCTGCGGCTTTTTAAAATGCCCGTGGCTGTGGCTGCTGCTCCGTTGTTCGTGGAAGCCAAGCCTGCTGGTGCGATGAGGTGGAAGGATGCTCAGTTCCAAGGTGTTGGTGCGGTTGGTTACCCGAGCGTAGCTCAGTCGGGACGGCGGCGTGGCGCTGCCACCGTCCTGGGAACGGATAAGGGACGCTTTGGATCCCAGAAGGCAAAGAGGGAGGATTTGAAGTTGCACGTTGTAGGCTGAGACACTCCCCCGCCCACCCCCGGGAAAGAGGAAGGCGGCAGGGAGGGCATTTGGGAGCATCCCCCCTTCTGACCCGGACGCAGCTCCCATCCATCTTCAGCCTGGTGCTGATGTGACGTCAATAACGTTCCCTTTGGGCAGATGATTTAAAGTTTTCTCAAGAGACCCTTCTAAATCAGTGTTCGAAACCGCTTCCCCTCGCCCCTTTCCTTCATTTTGGCAGTAAAATGTTTATGTCGTTTATTTTTGTCTCCAGGAAAAAACAACCAACCAAAAACCACAACACAAAACACCCCAAAAACCTAAACTTGTTCAGTTTCATTATCCAGAGTATTTTCCCCCTCACCTTCATCTCTCCATACGTGGTTATCTAGGATTTGCAGTAAGTCTGACCATCACTTACATCCAAATCTTGGGATCTTTGTTTTGTTTTGCTGTTCAGCATTTTCGAGGAGATGATATAATGCTTAGTCCATCACACCCACCCCGGCTTCATGTGGTTAAACCACTGACAGCTTTTGTCTTACTTCTGTGTTAAGATCTACTTCATGAGTCATCTGCTCATCTGTAGTGGGGGACACAAGTAGTGTTAATGCTATTAGCAATTACAAAAATGAGCTTTCAGGCTCGATGAAGATGACATTGCAACGTGAACTACTTAGTGGGGAGTAAGTTTCATTAAAGTATTAGCCCATGTCAGCCGGTTTCTCTTGGTTTTATCAAGTGCCACTCATACCGGTGTTAAATAAGAAATAAAGACGGCCTGCTAATTAATAAAACAAGTTCCCTCTATAGTGGTGTGTGGCAGACTATGTATTTCTGTAATACTGAGTGCCCAACCTGTTAGTTCTTCCAAGGAATACAGAAACAACTTGAGTTCTTTGCTACTTGCAAGTCATTGTTCTTTTGAGATGTCTTCAGCTGACATGAAACACCCATTTTAATACTGATCTCTTGATTCTTGCACTTATTGGTAGCTTGCTCAGAGCAGAAATACCATTTATTTTCCTACGTGGGCATTAACGACAGCCTTCGCGGCGCATTCTGAGGTGTCCCCGTGGGCCTTGCTTTGCTAGCTCAGCTCTGTCGCGGGTCGCAGTGTTGTGGAAATCAGAACGAGGGCTTTCAGTTCCTTTTCACAAGGAGTTGCCTCAGTTTTGCATGTTTAAAATTTTGTGATTAGCAATACCCATTTTCTCGAGCATGACTCCTAATTGTCATTACCATTTTTAATCTTGTGCGGCGGTTGTAGCAAACGAGACCGTGGCAGTGAGGAGTGCAAAATACGGTACCTGTGTAGTCCGGTGGAAGGGTTTGCTAAGCGAAAGCTCTCTGTGCTGCGTGACATGTTGTTCTGCCTGATGTGAATGTATCCGGCCAGCACCTGCGAAAGGCCTCACGTTTACTGTTGACATCGCCTGCCGGTCTGCTCTTTGTGTTTCCCCTTCCACACCGACTGTTTTCCCTTCGTAGGGGTTTTTCAGTATTCTGAAGCCGGCACAGGACGTCGTGCCGAAGAACCTGCTAATTGTCAGCGCTATTGCGGTGTTCCTGACGGAGTCTCTAATGTTACAGAGCGGGGGGGTTTCCGGTTTGGCTGGCTTTAAGTTTTCTATGCCTACCTTGTCATCTTAATGACACGCTAGGAGAGCACTTCAGGTTCCAACAAAGGCAGCTTAACTTTCTGAGTGAAAGTGGAAGGCTTTTTGGAAAAGTTTGTAGAAGAGATTTAGTGCTGAATTTCCTTTCTGTTCCTTAATGAAGTGTGGTAAGTTAGAACCCTGTGTTCGTATCTCGTGGGCCTGACCGGTTGATGACATCAGATACCTGACCCAAACCCTTGTATCAAGGAGCGAGCTTGGTATTTAAAGAAAGTGATTGGGAAAAGCAGGTGAATTGTGGTAAGGTTGAATGGGAGCATAATGCTGAGGCAAAAGGAAAGGAGGAGTGATGGGGGGAGTTACAAATGCTTACGTCGGGCTTGGAGTAAAGAGGGAGGAGATTGCTTTGGAGAAACAAAGACATTTATAGGGAAGTGCTGAGAAAGGGCTGTTACTGTGAGTACAGTATATGCCGCATAAAAGAAACTCTGACAGGAAAGCTAACCTCTAAGCAAGACTGCCTATTTTTTCCCAAAGTGAAGTAATGGTTTTAATTTTGTTTTGTTTTCTTTCCATAAACAAACAGGAGAATCAACAGTGGATATATGGGAACGTTAAAATGCCATCTGGAAGTGGTGCTGTTGTGCCTTTGGCTAAGGTTTCGTGATAAGTTGACACTCCTATGAAAGAGCCAATGGGTCCCTTCCCCTCCGTACCTGTTCTCCTTGTCAGTGCCAGCCCTAACGTGGCTGTGTAACAAATCGAGTTGAACTGATCTGAGCTAAAATGATACGGCAAGGAAATGGTTAGTTTTCAACCCAGAAGAATTTCCCGATTGAATGCCTGTCCTCTCACACGCAGAGGGTTGGCTTTAGGGGCACAAGCGAGTGATGGCAAAGGGCAGACTGCGTTTATTGCCAATACCAGCTTATATGATTTTAAAGTGATCGTGAAATTACAGTCTTAACTAAGAAACACTTGTCACCCCCTATTTTCATCCTAACCTTGAAAAGTGTTCAGTGGGTTTTGTTTCAGATCTTAAGGGTAAATGTGCACTGAGTTGTGTAATCACCTGGAAGGAGCTGGTATGGTCTGGTTAGTAAGTACCTAATTGCAGATGATGGTAAATATGCTGTTGGTACTGCAGTTTGCAACAGGCCCTTCTTAACCGTTTCTGAAGGTGTCTTAAATACATTAAGCCCTTAGAATGTTGTTTTTCACTTTTGCAATTCATATGGAACTGCCAAGTATTTGCGGTTCAGTCCTTTTTAAACATAGAAATTTGGCTTTTATGCCTAGTGCGCTTTCATAGTAGCATGCCTTGAAGAAATAGTGTCAAGTGGTTGGTTTGCATCTATTTTCTATTGTTTCTTACTGTTGTTGTCTTCTGTTACATTTCAGGCTGTGTAAGACTCGTTACTCTAAAGATTAACTGTGAATCTGGTTTGAATTAACTTATTCTCAGTGGTGTCAATAAACTTTGCTTCTGTCCTCTAACGCACGCTACTCCAATGTTTGGATGGCTGTGAACATAACGAATGCAAGATGCTCGTGGTAGGTATTAGAAGGGTTAGTAATGTCAGCAAGCAACTTGCCTGAGGCCTGTCTGCAAGTTTAGTCAGAGCAGGACGGTAACCTGTAGAGCTAATGCAACCTCTTTAAATGGATGGTTCTGTAGTGCACCACCTGTCAAACTAGTGGAATTTCCACCTGCTTTACAGCCGTGCATTTAATGATTGCTACGGTTAAACAGCCATTTCAAAGCTGTGAGTTTGACAGCTGTTTTGGACTCTCTCTCTAAGCCAACTGAACATGTGGCCACGTTAGTGGCTTCAGGCCTGTGAGGCTGCGTGCACCCACTTGCCAAGGAATGCTGGGAGTTTGATAGGACTGTCTGTAGGCCATCTGATGCTTGCACCACCCACTGAGACTGCTCTGCTGTCAAACACGCTTTAAAAAAGCTAGCAATGTTTCTCTGCCTTGTGAAGACTTCAAGCAATCAGACTCTCGGACTCAATGCTTACAAGCTTTTCACAAATTAAATACATTACAGTAATGCGGAATCAGGGAAAGCTCTTTCCAGATCTTTCCGGAGTTAGCCTTCGTGTGGTGGCAAGGAAGAGTGCTCTTTCTTTCTGAGAAGTTGGGTGTGGAAAATCAGTTCCTTTATTTAAGTACACAAATACTTAAAGCAGGAGCAGCAGAAGGAAAACAGCTTTTCCACACTGAAATCTTTACCTCAGGTGGACGTGAAACAGGTTGTTAGGGGATGTAAATTTGTGTTGGCATCACTGAAATCCATGCGTTGATTTACAGCATCTATGGATCCTTCCTGATAAACCTGTGGAGTATAATGTGTGGAGGTTTTCTTCCGTCCAGATACGTACACGAAAAAGAGGCGGTGAAACTGCTGTGGGTAGGTTTTAAATCTTGCCTAAGGAGACTACAGTGTGAATATAATGTGATAGTTTATGCCACGGTGAAGACCTCACAGAGTTTGAGACAAGCACCTTGGGAAGTAATAGGCTGCGAGGTGTGGTCACTCAGCTAATGAAGATGCCAGCTGCTAACAATTTCTCTGAGACAATACACACCAGTCTTCGCTCAGTGCTGCTCTAACACAGTTGCAGAGCTTTTTGGCCAAATTGAGTCACATTCCTGCTACTCAGAACATAGGTATTTCTCCTCAGCCCCACATTATGTCCTATACATGCACATACATGTTTGCTCTTGTGAAAACAGCCACTATTTCTTCCATGTGCTTGAGAGTTTGTTGTTGTTCTTCCTTTCCTCTTTGTGACGGCACAATTTGTCCTATCTCGTGTTTGAATCGCCGTCCTGGAAGTGACTGGGAGTTGGGTCCTTCTCTGGCTTGCATGGTTGCACACCTAGAACAGTGCACTCGCTTGACGTGGTGGATTTGGTCTCTTGATTTCATGTGACTGCTCCCTGGATGACTTCTAGCAGCCTTTTCAGAACACACTCTATAGAGCCATGTGTGCACTTTGTTGCCCCGCTACTAACCTGTGTATCTGTGTTGCTGCTCCTCTCTGGTTCTCTGACAAAAGGCCTTCCCTATTGCCATCTTAGTGCTGGTGCCGAAGCTACCTCCGGGAATACCTCCGTACCTGAAATTGTTCTCTCAGCTCTGTTCTGCTGCAGAAGTTGGCTCCGAATAGGTCTCCAGAGTGGTAACACCACCTCATTTGAGCTGTGAAGTTGGCTCAGGCTCTGCAGGGAATGATGTTTGCCCCTGTAAAGTGAAAGAGGAGTTGCGTGCTAGTGACCACCTTCAGTCCATGCAAAGCACAGCCTTTGGGGTGAACTTCGATGTGTGCTGCTCTTAACATTGCTTAAATCTCGTTCAAGAGCCTAGTGTTTTCCATTCTACCCCTTGCTGACAAAGTGCATTTGTCTTTACTGTTCTTCCTCTTCCAGCATCCTTTCTTCTGTCTAATGCCTCTACACGATAGCAACTCCCTCTGCCGTATTGTTCCAGGCAAGAGGGATCGTACCTGTTTTGGGAAGCCCTTGGGTAGTTTTAAGAATGGCAAAAAAAAAAAAAAAAAAATCCTGGAGTTAGCCCAGCTGTTGGATTGATAACTACAATTTGAATTTAAGAGGTGTCTCAGGTTTCCTTAATTTTATTACCAGGTGAAAGGATAATAAACCTTATTTAGTAATGAGATCATTCCTTACAGCCCAGATGAAAAATGACAAAGAGGTGTGGTAAGAGAACCCTTGCTCTTGTTCGGCTTTTACAATGACCGTTTAAGAAAAGGAACCCCAACAAACAGGACAGCTTCCCTTTGTTTGTCTTTATTAAATAAAAAAGTTTTCATCAGGTTAATTATCTTAATCTTGGAGAATGAGAGATGTGATTAGGATAGGAGAATAGATTCACGACTTCAAGAATTATTTAAATTACAGCGCAAATGCAGGATTTGGGGTGGCTTCTTAATTTTACTGATTTCCGTTTCCTGAACTCTGATTGTTCCATTTGTTATTTTTAAAAATATGCTCAGAATAGAAGGTTTGATCTTGTAGTAGTTGCAGTTCTTTACTGGGATTTTGTGAACAACAGCCTTTCATTCTGAACTTTGGTTAAGAGTGAAGCTATCGCTCCGGCTGTTGTCCTCTGCAGAGCTGGGTATGCCCAGGCTCTTGGCCTTAGGCAGACACTCTTGCAGTTTTTCTGGAGCTCTGAGTATGGGCTTCTTTTCCGATACAGGAAAAACATTTCAGCGGCTGTCCAAAACGGTTGTCCTAAGCCACTCTTGGTTTTCTTTTGCAGCCTTCCAGTACCTGAAGGCGGCCTACAAGGAAGCTGGGGGGGGATGGGGGTGGGGGTACTTTTTACAAGGGCCTGTAGTGACAGGACAAGGGGTAACGGGTTTAAACTGAAAGCAGGGAGATTTAAATTAGATACAAGGAATAAATTTTTCCCAGAGAGGGCGGTGAAGCACTGGCACAGGTTGCCCAGAGAAGCTGTGGGTGCCCCATCCCTGGGAGCGCCCAAGGCCAGGCTGGATGAGGCTTGGAGCAACCTGGTCTAGTGGAGGGTATCCCTGCCCATGGCAGGGGGTTGGAACTGGATGGGCTTTAAGGTCCCTTCCAACCCAAACCATTCCATGAGTCTATGATTCTTTCATAGCTTTCTCCCTGCTTCATGTTGGTTGGTTTGTTTTCTTTTAAGTATTGTATCCTTCAGGTATATTTAGGGTTGGGGTTTTGCGGGGTTTAACCACTTTTCTGTCGGTGAATAACGTGGTCTGTAACTCTGAACTGAGTTCTATAGATCACATGGTGCTACACCCAAGTGCAAGGATTAGAATAAACCCTTCTGCATCAAAACTCGAGTGAGATGCTTGGCAAGGAGCTTTTGCTGAAATACGTGCGGACAGTATAGGTTTAGAGGCCTGCTGGCAGAAAACTCATTGTGAGATTTAGAACGTGAAATCCACGTGAGATAGACGTCTGGCACATCCTTCATTGGGGTCACCTCCGGCGCAGGAAACTGCCCCTCCCAGAGCCTCCAAATTTTACACTCTCAGTGTCCAGCTCTGGGCTCCTCAGCTCCAGAAGGACAGGGAGCTGCTGGAGAGGGTCCAGCGCAGGGACACTGCGATGGGAAAGGGCCTGGAGCAGCTTCCATGTGAGGAAAGGCTGAGAGAGCTGGGGCTGTTCAGCTGGGAGGAGGCTGAGGGGATCTGATCAGTGCTGATCAATGTCTAAAGGGTGGGTGTCAGGGGGATGGGGCCAGGCTCTGCTCAGGGGTGTCCAGTGACAGGACTGGGGGCAATGGCCATAAACTGGCAAACAGAAGGTTCAGACTGAACGTGAGGAAACCCTTCTGCCCTGTGAGGGTGACAGAGCCCTGGGACAGGCTGCCCAGAGCAGGGGGAGTCTCCTTCCCTGGAGACTTTCCAAAGCTGCCTGGGCTTGTTCCTGTGTGATCTGCTCTGGGGGATCCTGCTCTGGCAGGGAGTTGGACTAGATGAGCTCTAGGCCCCTTCCAACCCCTGACACTCTCTGAATCTGTGAATTCTGTGTCTCTGGTTTCTGAACTGCTGGAGCTGGTGATGGTGGCCTAAAAACTGCGCAGCTCGGTTTGGGTTCTCCAGTCCAATGGGACGCCAGAAGGGCAAGGCGGGGGGTGCGGTGTGGTGCCCAGCCTGGCCTCCCTTTCCATTCTTCTCCCCCTAGGTGAAAGAAATGGAAGAGACGATTGAAGAGCTGCTGAGGAGGCTGGACGAGTTCTGCGGGATAACGGACGCGGTACGTGCCCCGAGGCCATGTCGCCGGAGGGCGGGAAGGCGGGTGGCGCGCGCGCGCGCGGGGCGGCCATCTTGCTATCGCGGCGGCGGGAAGGGCTGCGGCGCTGCGCGCGCAGCGGGGCGCCGCGTCCACCAGGTGGCGCTACGGCGCGCGCAGCCGGGCCGCCCCCGCGGGCGCCGCCCCGCCGTGAGGCGGGCGGAGGTGGGAGATCGCGGAGGGCTCAGCTCCTCGTGGGGCGGGCGTGCTGCCCGCCGGCGGCCTCCAGGAGTCAATAACCGAGTCCTCTGTGGCTGCTGGTCCGGCCCGCTGGCTGCGTTGTCTTAGCGAGCCCTCCGGCAGCGGATCCTTTGGGTCGGTGGCACTGGGCTGGGTGGTGCAGGCTGACTGTGGGGCACAGTAACAGTCCCCGGAACCAGCTCCCGACTGAGGCCGCTTGAGCGAGGTGCTGGCCAAACGAAGCGAGCCAGGTGTGTCCGCCAGGAGCCTGCGATCCGAGTGCGAGAGGAGTTGATAAGGGTGAAATAACCGAGCAGGGAGCGATAACGGATGGTGGGGTTGTGCGGCGCGGTGCAGCGTTGCTAGCACGCCAGTTATCTTCACCACTGTCAGCGCCAAACTTGGGGATAAAGCATTCAGAGCGAGAGGTATGTGGTACTATTTAGGTTACCTCAGGCTTTCTGCACGCAGTAGTGCTGTCTGCGGGCAATGTGGGTTCTGGTGTTCAGGTGAAAACAATCAATGTGATTCCCACAGTCAACTCTTCTTTCCTTCCTTGGGCTAAAAAACGTAAAATTACATAGAACTGCACCTGCATTTTAACGCTTCCCGAGTGTTTTGGAAAGCGCTAGTTCCAATAGCATGGACCAAGGGATTCCTCTTACAATCACCGATGCGCGGACCGTCTCGTCTTCTGTTAGCCCTTCACAATGTTTTTCTTCTGCCTTCAAGCATCTTGTGTAACGCGTGTGTCCTTGGCAACGACGATGGTTGCTAATTGTATTCAATGCGCTTCTAGTGGCAAGAAGCGACCAGCCCGCATCTCCTCGGGGACTTGTTGTCTATGAGCTATTTTGTTGGATAGTTCTTAAGAATCGCAAAGATAAATGGAGAGGGAGGGGATAAAGTAGTGCAGATAAGAAAACGATGTGGCCAGTGTTTCTTAGGCAGTTGAAAAGTATTTTCTGGCTTTATTCTTACCAGCTGTACTGCAGACAAAACACATTGGTGTGCTGGCCTTTCCACATTGTCTTTTGTTCACAGAATAAACGCCAATATTGCCTCCTAAGCATCTGTCCATTTTTCTGTTCATGTATCCCAGTGTTGTGTGGACATGTGCGTACTCTCAAGGACACAACTCATAGGTAGTCCCAAAGCTGTCCGGTGTGGTCTGCAAGAACCCATTGAAAACTCAACGTTTCACAGGGATTATGGAAAATCTCATCAGCTAATTAATGATTGTTATTATTTGGTTATGGGGCAGTTCTTTCTTGCACCTTGGATGTGAATTCTGCTCAAGAGAAGTGAGGCCATCATCCCTGTTCTAGGCAAATCAGTCAGCAGCATAGGCAGCCATTAATCCTTTTTCAGCTTCTATCAGAGGTCTGCGGTTTTGTCGTTGGCATGTCTTGCTTATGGAAAGGAGGCATCATTGCTTCCAAAAGGAAGCGACATACAGTGGAAAGGAACAAAAGCATGGCTCATCAAAGTCTCACATGGTTAGTAGGGGAATTACAAGGCAGCTATTTCTCCTTTTAAGAATGGTTCAGTATTAGCGGCCGTTTAAGCAGTTCCTTTTCCATTCAGCTTTTGACAAAAATAGCTGTAAAGGAGCATGTGAACCTCAGAGCATGCCGTCTATTTTTTGATACATCTTGGCTTACACTTGTCAGCTTTAGATTCTCTAGCACGGCGCACTTAGTCTGTGCAAAACGTAGAATACGAGAGATTGGTTTCTTGGCCCAAAAAAATCCTTTGAGTTCATTCCTGAAAGGTGGTGATTGCTACAGTGATACGCCATCACCTGCTCAAGTGGTTTGAATCAATAGCTCTTCACTGCTGATTGTATTCTCTCTGATTTACTATGAAGTTCATTCACTCAATTCTTCTGTTTGGGAGTTTATGCTAAGATTTTGTATGTACCTTATGCTTTTTCCCATCAATCAGGCATGCAGGCTCCAATGTAGGGAAGCTGGTTAGCTCGTTCAGATGGATCCAGTGAGCTTTTAAATCTCCTGTGAGGTATATTCTCTTGCCAACCTTTTCTATAAAAAACACTAACCTAGTTTCACTGCATTATTTTTGCGTTGCTCCTGATAGCATTTTTCCACAACCTTCAGGCCGTGAATAATTCTCTAGTATGCAGATTATTGACCTTATCTGGGAACATCAAAGTACTGCAGTCAGCGTGCTGATGCTGCACCTTTCTATCCAGTACCTGCACTGTAAGGTTCCCTTCAGCAGCACATCAAGTGGTATCTGGGAATCTGATAAATATAATGTAGTATTTGAACTGATTCCAGCTTCTGTGCCTAGCAATAATTTGGTCTTTTGTCTACGCCAACAAAAGGCAAGGGGAATCTTGCTGTTTTCAGTCGAGCATTCAGTGAAGTGTTCACACGGAAGGATTTGGTTTTTCTCCTTTGAGTGTGCTGCTGCTTTTCACTCACAGGTGCTCTTGATGCACACATTTGGGTATTGCAGTGAGGAAGAACCTGGATCTTTGGTGCTAGGAAGACAAAATGCTGTTTCCAGTGTCATACTGTTACACCTGGCTAGGCACAGCACCGCACTGCACGGCGGGTGAGTTACAGTGGCAATGTAAATACAGTTCAGCGTGCCTCACACTTGCCATGGAAGGAGCGTCTTGGAATGAAAGGATTGTGCTGGAAGAATTTGTGTGTCGGTTATTTAACTTTTTGTGATGTCTTCCTTAGGGCACCGACTTCAACACTGATGTCTTTTAAGTGGCATCAGAGCCTCTCAAGTGTAATTATCAGATTGTGATTTTTAACTGAGCTGTGAGTTGAACCAGTGACACAAAAGCAAAACAGTTTCGGTTTAATAACAAGACTCTTGTACGTGCTGTTCTCGTATTGTTTCATGGGTCATTGTTGGTTACCTTTGTAGGTACAATTCTTTGTGCTTCTTCTATACCTTAAAGCACGATTGAAAAGGATAGCTGTTCAGAGATGCACAGCTGGTGTAGTTACGTGTAGAAACTCACTGCTTCCACTCCTTTGGCCCCTAATCCTTAAAGAGGATGTATGGATAGATGCAAAATCTCTGCTTATGTTTGATACTCCTCTTTTTTTAGAATATGGGCGTCGATCCTCCAGCATACCCACTGGTTCGTAAAACCACAGGTTAGTGGTTCTCACACCGCTGAACCTTCTTGCAGCACTCACCCCAGGGAAATGAGGCGTTTGTAAATCTTGCTTTATACAGTTCCGCAGAACAGCTGCTAACTGCTTTGTGTCATGGTCTTACAGTTTGGGAGCCTCCTCCCTGGGGCCCTAGGTATGAAACCTGGTTTCATCGCTGGGGAAAAGAGATGAAGAGGTGGTTTTGTTTGGTTCGCTGTGGCTAGGGTTTGCTAACTGCTCAGGGACGTACCAACCTCAGCTTTTTCTTTGCTCGCCACTGCGCTGTTCACTTTACAGTGGTTACTTTTACTCATGGTCGTTTTATGTTACTGTGTTAACATGCGGAATCAAAGACTGAAAAACAATAGAGATTCTTTCAAAAAAGTCCCTGTGACAACTACACTTTGCACAGATCTTTGACTTGTGGCTCCAGCTACTTTTGTTTGTTTGTTTGTTTGTTTTCCTGAAAAAATCAGTGTTTATAAAACAGAAAATAACAAGAAGCTGTGCTTGTTGAACTGGTATGGCTTAAACCGCAATGCCTGCAAGGAGCAGGTCTCACTGCCCTACATGCAATGTGCCAGTCCTGATTTGTGTTCTAATTCATCATTCATACTTTGGTTGTGCTGTCTCCTAACAGACTTGGGTCCTGTTGGTTTGCTACCTCCTTAAGCTTAGTCTTGCTGACTTGAATTAGAAGATAAAGCTCAATCAAACCTTCCTTCCTCATCCCTTCCTCCAATTAGCACAGTAAAATCTAGTAAGAGGAATACTGTTTTTCCCGTGGAGTGCTCTGGTGCTTGTGCTGAGCACTCAGCTGAATCTTCAGTAAGGTAAAGTAAAATACATTGCACAAGGGGAAATAAATCTTGTTTTATAATGTGAGGTTTCAGACCAGGCCTGCTTTCTCTGGCTCATGAGAGGCTGCTGCACCAAGAGAATCATTTCCCTTTGTCATGTGCTGACTCCTCTTGAACTCCTCTGTCGCTGTGGTTCTGCAGACTGCTGCAGAATGGCTCTTCTTGAATCATATTTGCATATCATTTCCTTTCATCGTCGGCTGCTTGCTGGAAGATCAGCTCTCCTGTGTCTTGTAGTGGTCGTTTGCTTTTGCTCTCAAAGGAAGATAGTTTAGATTTGTTCCATGTCTGCTCTGGCCTTGTTGTGTTGATAGTTTTTGTACTGGGTCTGTACAATATCTCCCTCTTTCTGGCCATGTCCCAAACTGTTTATATTTACAGTGGCTATCTAGCATTTTGCTGTAAGAGCAGCTTTCCCCTAGTTGTTTTTGAGACCAGTATTAGCCAACAAGTTTCCTACCTTATCTTTGCAAAGTCCACGCTCAAATTTAAACCTGATGTAGTTTACCTGAGTATGAACCTCATCTCAGACAGATGACCAATATGTTTTTCACATGTGCTTTACGACAGAGGTAGGTTTTTTGTCTACTATTGACCTAAAGGAATTCAATAGAAAAACCTGAAATTAATCTGCTTCAACTCCTTCATTCTGTGGTTTTATTTAACATGAGGAAATAGAAGCCTGACTCCATTCACAGGGATCCTGCCCGAGTGTCTGCTCACCTTGTTGGCTATGGAGGACATACTGTAAAGATAACAGTGTGTCTGTGTATACAGTTGTGTCACGGCTGGGGGAGGGACCTATCCCAGTGTGTGATGTGTGTAGTGCTTAGGGCCCGTTGCACAGGAGATACTGTTGGTTTGTTTACAATAGAAAATTACGATTTTCATATGTCTGTTTGATCTATTACAGCACTATGAAAGCTCTTGATCTGCATATACTCATTCTGGTAATAAAAATACCATAAAATCTTGGTATGAGTCACTTTCTGTGTATATAGCTTTGTCTATACTCAGCTTTTAAAAACACAGCTTCTTAAAGAAAAAGACACGTCATATGATAATCAATAAAACATCTAAATACCTGTCAGAGTTTATAAAGCACAGTCCGTGGATTAAATGACTTTATGGCAGGCTTGATTTGAGGTTCTGGACTAACTCAAAACGCTCAGAAAATTCCCTGCAGTATTAGCCCAGCTCTAGATTCTCACCATTCTAGCTGAAGGATCCTTTCTCTTCCCTATGAAGCTGAAAGAAGAATATCTTCTAGCTGTATCTTCTAGCTCTATTTTGTCAGAAGAGACAAAAATCTCTTCTGAAGGAATCCTTGTTCCTTGGTATTCTGTACGTCTGTTAGTGGTAGGCAGGACAGCCTGAATGCAGAGGTGAACCAAGACCACCTATACTCACTCCATTGCAGCTGAGAAAAAACTTGTATACAAGTGGGCTCAACTGCCTCTCTTATTTGTGTGGTCAATGCATTGCTGCTCTGTTTTACAGACTAGGATGCCTATTTGGGTGTTTTATTGGAGATTTTCTTGGTTTTCCTTCGATCCTTCCCTTCAGAGAGCTGTTCTCGGTTCTTGTCTTACCGTGTTATTGCCACCTAACAAAGCACTGGCTGTTGCTTACTTAGAAAGTTGGGTGATTCTGGCTAGCACAACACTTAGCAGGATTTCAGGTAAGGTTCAGGCTCTCGTACAGACATCAGAAACGAGCTTGGTTGTATTAGGTAACAAAGCCACAATATAATCTTTCCTGTATTAGGGCACTTAGTACTGCGGAACGTGAGGGACAGGGACTAGGGAGCAGAGGCTCTCTCCGGGGTGCCTACGCTGTAATGTGGTGGGAGGGTTCTTGCTCTCCTGAGAACTCTGGTCCAGAGCCCCTGCTGAAGGCAAGGAAGGTGGTGTACCCCAAGATGTGACCCAGGACAGCCATTTCTTTGTTTCTGTGTTACTGCCAGTCTGCCCTGCAAACTGAACTGCGTTAGACAGATGTGAACAGTCTTTTACCACTTCTTCATGGCTAAGAGTGACTTTCCTGTTCAGACCCCTGAATTAGGACTACTTGCCATGGGCTAACTCAAATTCTTTTCAAAAACTGATTGATAAGTAGTATGAGTTAGCTCTTTTCCAATAAAATCAAAGCATGATGGATGGTATGGAGGCAGTTTTCACTTTAAATCCATCATTACCCCTCATGTCTACAGTAGTTTGTAATAGGAAGTAAATGTCTTTTGGGAGTAGTAGTGTAGAAATTTGGGAAGAAGAGGGAAGGATCTGATTACAGTTTTGATATGGGAGTCGTGTCATGTTCTAGCGGGGTATTTTTGTTGTATCATAGTTTACTTGAGAAAGTAAGTTATTTTCCCAATCTGTACTTGGTAACATACTGCAAAAGGGCCCTTGTGGTATCTTTTCTGAATAGGTATTTTTTGAAATATTCATGTGGAAAAAATAGTGAAGTGAAAAAAATAGTGTTGTGTTTATCTCCAGGATTCATCCTCATGTGAGATGGTTGTTTTTTTTCATGCAGATTAGAAATGATACATCAGAGATCCTCGATGAGACCATTCCGCTCATTAAAGACAAGGTGATGGAAATGAACCGCATCTATGCCAAAGTTGATAAATTAGAGGTTTGTTCATTGCATTAGAAAACTTCCTTCCTTCTTTCTCTGTGTTTTATAGGTTAACTGTCCAGGTATTTATGTGGGGCACTCAGATGTTTATGGCGCTCTGTTGCCTTGTGTTTGTTTTTCAATCAATATGTTTACCATGGTTCAGCACATACAAGTGTTTATGGTTTTGGAACATTCACTGAGTAATTTATTGCTGTGGATTCTACAATTCCTAACGATAGATTAAAAGCATTAGTTGTGGGTTTGGTGTTAATAATAATACTCATAATGTTAATTTGTTTTGTGACTTGAGGCAGTATCTGCGAAACCATTTTTAATTTCAAAAATTCAAGTCTCGCATCCAGTGCTGGACATACCCATTTTAAGTTGCTGCTGATCATCTCCTGTAGGAGAGATCTCTGAGCTCCCCTCTGCTGCGGTGTCTGCTTTGGTGTTTATGGTATCCTGAACGAGGGAAGCCAGTCTGACTCACTGAGATGATGCCCTCAACACATTTAGGAAGCAGTATGTTAAAATTTGTGTCAGCTGAGGGCAAGTTTGCCTCTGGGAGGAATCTAATGAAAGCAGGACGAGATAAATTGTGTAGTGTTTAAAATCAGTTTTAACTGACTCAAAGTGAAAGAAACCAAGAGTTTGGGGCATTAAATCCAGATAGGCAGTGCTTAAGCTTCAGGCTCTACCCCTGTACAAAGTCATATCCCCTGGTAAGGTTTAT
Organism: Rhynochetos jubatus; assembly: GCA_027574665.1. Lineage (NCBI taxonomy): Eukaryota > Metazoa > Chordata > Aves > Eurypygiformes > Rhynochetidae > Rhynochetos > Rhynochetos jubatus. The sequence goes on along the minus strand of CM050665.1, from coordinate 9,365,191 downwards.
TACGCTGGGAGGGGCAGGGCGATCGACTGAGCTTTCAGCAAGTTTTCTTTACATGCAATTCATTTTTGGTAGCTCACGTTTTTACACCCATGTTTGCTAACAAATGGGTTGCTTTCAAACCATTTCATATTTTTGTGATTTACATAGCACCAGGGGAAAGCTTCAGACAAGGAAATGAGTCATTTTTGATCAAAAGTGGGAGTCAACTGTTAAACTGGTTTAGAAACTGTTTTAGAAACGTGTCTGATTTCCAGAACTGAATACCCTAGTCCAAGAAATCGCTAGAGGGTTCTCAGCATACTTGACAATTATCTGTACTTAAGCTAGGACTGTGAAAAATGGCTAACAGGTTCCAAACCAACTGTTTCTGGAAGTGTCACACCCGTTTACCTCTTTTTGCAAATTCCATGCTTTTAGGTGGTTGGGATTTTGGGGGGAATTGGATTTGTGTTTCTGGCTTTGAACAGGAAAATGAAATCAAAGCTCTAAGCAATTACTTGTGCCCTAAGTATGGTAAGCAACAGGGTTCCCTATTGCTCCCCCCCACAATACAGGGAAAGGAAAAACCCACAACCCTTCTGACCCCATTCCCTTGGCACAGCTGTAGGGACGCAGTAATTTGGAATATGAAGAAAACACCAGTCTTTGCTAGGCTACAGGTTGCCCTTGAATAATGCAGCAGAATCTTGTTGAGAGGCTTTTTTGGGTTATCAAGGGAGGATAATACTTTGATGGGCTAGGCTTGTTTTCCTCCTTAACATGACCAGCTGTAATGGCAGCAATCTGGGAGCACAGGATTAAATTGGCAATTTGAGCAATAGTTAATGTTTTAATTAGAGCTTTTAAATTTGAAGCTTAGCATCCATGGGGATTTTCAGGGGAAAAATTAATGTGTACTCCCAAGAGCAGAAGAGGAAAGGACTGTTGTGTAGTGGTTATATAGGACGAGAATCTCCTACGTTTTAGTTTTACTGTTGCCATTGGTACATTTTGGCAATTAGTTTACCTGTTCAGCCTCACCTTCCTCATCCCTAAAATGGGCAGTTCTCAGCTTCTCAAAAATACCCCAAAAGTGAAGCTTGATCATTAATAAAGAGTATCAAAACTCTTTACAAATTGTTCCCTGTTTTAACACATAAATGCTGCACTTTCTATGGGCTTTACCTTATGGCTCAAATTTCAAATGAAACTGAACTACCTGTATGTTTTAGGTCAATACCTCCTGACCTTTTTCAGCTAAAATCACCTGTCATTATCTTTTCCTCTGCTGTCCCCTCCCTCCTACCGCCTTGGCCACTTTCTCGCTCCCACCAGTAGCAGCACTATCTTTGCAGGTTCTGCACAGCTTTTCAGTTCGGGGCTGAAATGTTGCCAGACCTTTAGCCACTGCGCAAGTGCTTACGTACCCTGTGTGCTGACAAGGGAGCAAAAGGCTGCCCTTAGGTAAGAAGCAAAATTAGCCTTAGGTCATGACTGGTGGTTCTTCATGTGCTCTGTGGATATTTATATTAACAGTGGTGCACTCTGAAATCTTGCTACAGCTTTTTCTTTGACTTCTGATCTGTAGGTGGGATAATGCTGAAACCCAGCACAGGTGCTTTTAAATTTCATTAGGTTTTTTTCCTCTCTCCGTAGGCATTTGTTAAAATGGTTGCACACCATGTTTCCTTCCTCGAAGAGCAAGTGCTTGAAGCAGAGAAGAGCCATGGCACCTTTCTTAATACTGTTTGCAGATTATTTCAATGTGCAACTATCTCCTCATTTAAAAACGTGAGTATTTTTAAAGTTGCTTCCCGCAGATAGGAAAGTGATGTTAAATACCCTTTGTGTATCAGATGTGGCCTTACAGCATATTTCATTATTCATTTAAGTGGTATGAAGGAACTAGCTACAGTTTTCTTCTGTAAAGGGGAATTTTTCTACATTAAAAAAAAATAATTCAATAATTTTCTTTTTTGAAGAGATGCCACTTAAGCATCAAATTGTTCCAGCAGTAATTTTTGAAGATCCCTACATTTTGCTCCTGAATGAAAGGATTTTCTCTCTGTGTGTATATATATATGCACGGATAGGAAGCTTTTTGTACATCATCTTGCAGTGAGACACATAAGCATAGATTGTTCTTTCTATTTTGTCTTTGGTTTTATGTCAGTTATGTCAAAATTACGTTACAGGGTCATCCATGGATGAGCACTAGAGGGGGGTGAGAACTCTTTCTGTGAGTTGTAGCGATATTTGCTGATAGAAGAAGAATACTGAGAGTCAGGGATAATGAGATCTGGTGTGGACTCTATTATGTACTCTTCATCCTTCCTGTCCCTGCTCTTTTCCCAGAATGTCTTCCTACCACTTACCTTTACACTCTGCTTTCCTTCTCTAAGCTCCCAGGTCATTGTCTATATCTGGCTTTTCCCCAGCAATTCTTCACGATCTGCAGTTAGTCTTTTCTGAACTCATGCCTTCTGTTCCTCCCTCTCCGTCTTGATGCGATATCTATCATGTTTTCAGTCCTAGCAGATCCCTGTCAGGATCCTTGTTCTCGTCTCAGCTACCTCCCTGTTTGCTTTTGCCCCTTCTGCATTTCTGTGATTGTTTCCCTCCTCGTTTTCTTCCAAGGGGCCGCCGTGCCAGTATGCGTACTGCTGGGTAGGCAGTAACACACAGGTCTCGGTGATCATGTCGGTACAGCTGAACCACTTAAAATTTCTGTCTGGTGTCATAGCAAGCTCTGGAAGCTTCAGTTGCAGCAAAAGTCCAGTTTCTGCGGATCCAGGACGAAACTGCTTAAAGAGAATGATGAATATTCAGCCTGGTTAACAGAGGCTGGACAGGAGATGGTGCATACTGATAGCATCTTCAGCTGTCAAGCTCTAGGGAATCTTTAGAAAACCACAGTTTATACAGATTCAGGAAAGAGTGGCAACTTGGCCAAATTTGGTAATATTTTCATAGGAATGGGAAAATACATCCCTGATATGAGGGTAGTTTACTGCCAATTTAAAATCTCTGCTGTAGCTTAGGAAGGCATTGAAGCTTTTCAGAAGAGCTAAACATCACATACTTTTCCTTTATTTCATTATCTGAATTGGCTCGGGTTTGTTCCCTGAAACTTTCCCAACATGTTAAACCTGCAGCAGATACCCAGCCTGGAAAATGTATCAAAGCGGAAGGTTCTGCGAGGTTGGTCTGCCTGTACAAATAGTCTCGTGTAACGGGGCACCAGTAAGAATGTGGAGAAGGCCAGACTATTTGCTCAGAAGCTGGCTTCACTTGGGCTTGAAGACAGCATAGCGTCTTCATTTTTTTCTTTATAATTACAGAGGAAAAAATGGAAATACGGTGTAATTGTGTATTCATGCTTGCAGGCATCTTGGAATGATATTAGTGAACAAAAGAGAAAAATAAATAGGGAATGGTGTAGCTTCCTACTGTCCTGGTCTTATCCCTCACTCCCATCCTTTCCCCCCAAAACAGTAGAACTAGGAAGTGTGCTGAGAGAGGTAACAAGGATGAGAACAGATAAGGGAAAGCTCTCTCACAGGCATTTCTAAAGGGATGAAGACTCAGCCGGAAGGACAGGTTAGAGATTTGTGACGTCGCTCTCTGTGTGGAGCAGGTGAACAGAGGATCATTATTCACTCCCTCCCATAATGCAAGAACTAAGGAGATCCAATGAAACTATGAGGAGGTGGGTTCACAGTACAAAAAGGGAGGTACTTTACAGGCCGTACGTGACTGTTGCCTGAAACCTAGCAAGATCCCTGCCAGCTATCCAAACTTCTGTACTCTCTCCGAGCCTTTTTGTTTCTAGTTGTCCAGTTGTCCATCCCTTTTCCCCTGTTACGTAGGATGCCCTTTTAGCATCTTTTGCCATTTGAAAATTAGGACTTTACTGACCATTTTTGTAGGTGGGTTTAACTTGTTCTGCAGTGACAGTATCCAACTTGTGTATCTTCTCTCCATGGCCTTGATCAGATGAAAGTTGGACAAAAAAACCTGAGGTGCCCCTTTCTCTGAGTAGAGTGTGCGTGTACGCATTTCAGCTTTTTCCTCTTCTAATTAACCATGGATGATACTTTAAATGCAAGGGAAATCTCATCCTCACTGTTTGCAATTTTGTTTAAAGGTGCAGCAAAATCCTGTAATGGTTTTGTTTTGCTGTTTTTTGGGTATTCAGAAGGTTGTTTCATATAGACTTCCAGTGAACAGTAACACTGGGAAAGGCATCTAATCTGTGGGAGAAAAGGGAGTAATCAGAATTCACTCTTTGTGCTAGGAATATCCAGAGGTGGTCTGAAAACAAACGACCTTATTCTAAACATAAATTACGAATATGACTGGGAAAGTCTGACAGGTTATAAGAATACACCACTTCCTGAGGGAACAGAACAGAGGAAATCAGTTTCTCATGTGAGGTTTGCGGCTCTGTGGAAAAAAAGCTTTTCTTCTGTAAGGCTTGAACTTTGTATGGGAGAAACTGTGGTTTCAAATCTTTTATCCAAAGATGCTGTCTGTGCCCTGGCTGAATGGGGTTCAGCAGTCTCAGAGAAAGGACAGGAAATCTACCTGAGAAAGCTTCAGCGTGAGGAGTTTAAAAAACACACTAGCATCTTTTCCAGTGGAAGAAAACTGGATGTCAGCAACTCCTGCTGTTTTGTCATGCATCTTGTGATAGCTGGCATTTTCTGAAAGCCAGAAATATATATAAAAATATAATAACATAAAATATAGCAACATATATTTTTGGAGTAATTTTTAACCCTTGTATAGTTGCAGGGAAAGGCTCGTAAAATCATAACCTCAAAAAAATCTCATGCCAATGGTATGAAGAAAAAGTGCACATTTGTTAGTTTTGGGGTTTTTTGAGGTTTTATTGTCTCTTTCTTTGTACTAATATTGTAACCTCTAGAACAGCAGCTGCTTGTCTGAGGTGAGGTTTGCTGTCTCGTCCTGGCGAAGGTGCTGGCTTTTTTTTTCCTGACACCTGGGGTAGATTTTGACAAACTGAACTGGGCGATCGATAACGGGATGTGAAGCATTCTGTGTGTTACTTTATTGGTTCACCTGAGCTCAGCAGTGAGCAAAAGTTATTGATGAGTTCTGCTGAGCAAAATATCTAGGGAAGAGACCCAGACTTGACGGTTCTTTTCAGTGGTTACCAGTGTAAAGTGTGGAAGTGGAGACAGACTTCTGCCTGCAGCCCCCATAGATCAGTAGTAGAGTTGTTCTCTGGGACAGGGAGGCTCAGGACTAGGGAGCTCTGTAGAGTTAAGGTTTTGCTTAATACAGAAGAGAGCTAGCTGGGTTTGAATTATCATAAATCTTAACAAAAATAAATTGTGTTGGAATACAAAATCTTTCCTATATTGAGATTTGCATTTTTTTAACTTTTGCAAATCATTCTTCAAATGTAACTTGATACAGCAAACAGTGAAGCTGAAGCCTGTATCTTACCAATGTCTTTTCTTGAAGACTCCGAAGCAGCACGTACTGGGATTTCTGTTACTGTCTTCGCTACTGACAATGTGTGATCACATGTACGTCATGCAACTCCTTTGTATCCTAATTTACCTCACTTGATAATGATTACTGTTTCCAAAATGCTATGAGATTTTTCTGACAGCCTTGAAGAAAAATATCTGTTAAATTATTACTAAAACATACCAGATGGGAAGGATGAGATGAGAGAAAATAGAGCAGAGTATTTATTTCAAAACGGGGGTGTACTGTGTTCATATTTATAACTCATTAATTTTCAAGTGCTGAATACTACCAGCCTCTTTTTTTTTTATATTGGGGAAAACAAAAAAGTCTGACACGTACTTAAATATTTATACTAACAACTTTGGGGGCGTGTTCAGCTTATTTTACCTGTAGCTATGCTTGAAGTTCATATGGTTCCACTCTGATTGGACTAATTCATTAACTGTTTTGGGAGCCCCAGAGGTGTCACACTGGTTCTGTGATGAGGAAGGTAACACTTAACAATGGGAAGATTCAAGTGGAAGGGGTGCAGTAAGTCCAGAATTCAGGATTTCGGTGACCCGTGGCTTTAGCCCTCATTCGCCTGCTTTGAGGGAGCCTGTGGAGTTCTTGAAGCGAAGCCAGAGTTTCTGGCCAGTTTGAGCCTGGCGTACAGCCGAGGAGCTTGAGAGCGGCTGCAACACTAGGCTTGGGCATCAAGTAGTGCCACTGGTTTGGAGGAGCAGGTGGGAGTGCATGCGGCTTCAGCACTGCACACAGGAGTAGAAATACATACATGCACACACCTCTGCATTGAGGCCGAGAGGAAGGGTGGGGAGAAGTGGGACTTCGGGCTGGGGGGATGCAGCCGGCACGCCTACTACGCTGCCAACAATAACAGTGTGCAGTTTTCGAGTGTCCGTGAGCAGAAGTCAAACTTTAAAATACTGGCTGTTCTCACTTGAACTAGTTTTGTTTGAATGCATTTAGAGCAGATGTAAAAAGTCTTTACGCTAGAAATGTCATTGTTAGACTGTCCAAACAGGGCAGCACAGCGGCGCATAAATAAGGATTTGTGCAGCACGTGTTTGGCGTTACGTACAGAGTGATGGGTAGAAACTGTAGTGTAATTGCTGCTCTGTAGAGAGCAGTTGGTGCAAAGGGTCTCTTGTACTAACCAGGTGCCACTTAGGGGAGACATCAGCTTTCAATCGAGCCATTGTGCTGAAATGGCAGCGGGAAAAAATCTCTAGTTTATGTGCAACAAAGAAGTTAAAATAACAATCCAGATTCTTTTTTTTAAATCAGTGCTAAGATTGGCTTCTGACTTCCTGTTCTCTAATGGGAAAAGATTAGGCCTTTTATGTTTTGAAAGAGATTGAGCCAATTCCTGTTGCAGAATTCCAGTACTGAGATCGAATGAATAAAAACAGTTAGGAAAAACTTGATTTGTCAGAAAGCCACCTTCATTAGTGCTCTCATCTCTTTTCAGTCATAGAAATTGTTCAGCTCTAATTGCATCTTGCTGACAAAAGCCTCTGGCTACAAATGTAAAGATTTGTAAAATGCTGCCTTTCTGTAAGCTGGTATAATCTGTGCCAGAAAATAGAAACCCAGCCTCTGCATGGGAAGAGCTCCTCCTCCAGAGCTCAGTTTCAGTGACTCCATTGGTTGGTATTGTTGAGCTTTAAATATATTCTGCAGTACATGGTTTACTGGGCTTGGGTGCTTGCTCTTGAAAGGCAGGAAAAAATCCTCCTTCAGAAACGTTTTACATAACATTGCCCTCTGCAGAGTTGAAGTGAATTAGTTACAGAGAAGATATCCGCTGGCACCCGTGAAACAAGTCTCATCACCCTCCCCTTTTCCTATGTTCCTTTTGGCCGCTCCTGTACGGAATGCAGCAAGCAGTTGCTACTGCTCGCACTATTGATTGAAGCATTTGCATGTTGTACGGTGCATCTCTGTGCTGGCCTGTCTTCTGGGGCAATACAGGATGTCTTCGGCTGGATCAGATTTTCTGTTTGCACTTCTGTTTCTCTCTTCCATCTGAGGCTCTGTGCCGTTATAGACATTGTTAAACGGGATTGTGTGCACTCGTCCCCACGAAACCATGCATGTAAAATACGTACGGTTCACAGTCCCAGTGCTTCAGGGTTCCTGCTCGTAAGCCTGTGCTGCTGTCGATTTTTAAGAAAGCAAAAGCAAGAAAATAATAAAAGCTAAAACTTGGGTGCTGTGTCCCTAGCATGAATGCCCTAGGGCCAGCAGAGCAGCATGTTGTGACGGGTACTGTTGGGTCCTTTTCTTAGCAGAATTACTTGTCTGGATTTTTCTGACAACATCCCAGTTTCTTTCTTTCTTTCAGGTGTGCCATTTATACACCTGGCGTTAAGAGAAATTAACCACATTTTCCAAAATACTAGGTTTCTCTTAGTAAAAAGGAATGACTGTTTCCCCTGTTTCGGGGTTTTTTAGGTTCTACTCTTTTTCTCAGTTTGTGCTCTACCAGCTACATGTTAGATTCTAGCTGAGATGCAGAAGCATACTGCAGATCACATGATGTGAGGGATAAACATTTCAAATGGATTGTAACGTATCGAGAAATCGTGTTCTTGCCAGCCATAGTTGTGGTGAGCTTGTTGGGAACTTTGTTTTGCCATGTTTCTGTGGATTATTGTCTCCACAGCATGGTATGCTCCTCCAATTATTTTTGTAACCATGTAATATATACTTCTGTAATGGTGTCTCATCAGAGGAATGTCTGTACAAATTGTGGTCTCAGTGTGACAAAAGCAAAAATTTCTGTGTTTATTTTGTTTCTATTTTTAATTCTGCACCAAAAAAAAAAAAAAAGTTGACCTTTAAAATTATTTTCTGTTTACAAACATTTTACTTAAAAAGAAGTTTAATAACTTAAGCTGGGGGCTAAATGGCTTAACTGAGATCGGGGTGCTAAAGTTTGAAGCACACGATTGACCGGAGTTCCAGGTTCAAGCTGCTTTCTGGGTAAACACATCAGACAAATGAGCAAAAGGAAACACATCCACCTTCTTGGTGATGGGAATTGGAGGCATACAGAAATAAAATGACTTTATTATGGTCCTGCCGTAAATCTGCAGCGTGGCCCGGCACTGCACTGAAGTGTCCACAGAACCCTGACTAGACGCAGCATGAAACTTGTTTGCTGAACTGTCATAACAATTCAGCATTCCACCTGAAGTCCTTTCTTAAAGGATTGAAAAAGGACAGGTGAACAAAGAATCCCTTTTATAACAGGATAAACTGGCACAGGACCAAAGAAGATACTATGAGGTGGTAAAAGGTTTAACTAGGAAAATCCTTACGTTCCACATAGAGTAATTTCTGTGTTAGAATTTGGATGGCATGAGGGAATGTTGGAAAGGAATTTTATTCTGATTTGGCTTTTATAATATGGAACATGTTGTAGCTTGTGGATTTTCACAGTATCCTAAAGTGATACTCAAACAGGAGCAACTCTCATATAAATCACTCTTACTGGAAATCAGGTTGACTTTTTCTGGAAGTACATTCATAGATTAAGATGAATGAAATGCAAAGGCTGGGAAATAAAGATCTTGATCCTGTATAAATACTTGCAAATAAAGTTAACCCTGAGCGTGTGTCTCTCAACTCAGATGCAAAGTGATCAGTGAAATAGTGTTGTTTGGGAAATTAGGGTGAATCTTGGCTTTCACCACAGTACTTGTGGTCATTTGTGTATGACGCGAGAGGTGAAGTTTCAGGAACATGTTTTCCTCTCTCCCTTTTAACTAATCACCACAGTGCTGCTAAAGGCCATGTTACTGTTAATAAAGTGTCTGTTCTCCTCCAAAATGCCCTGGGTAAGCAAGGTCCGCTAGAAGGTGTTTTAATTTTTGCACAGGCATACTCTGGGAAATGTGGATTCTACTTTCTTGCTCTGAGTAAAGCTGGGGTCTTATTCTAGCCCTGGGAGTCTTATTCTAGCCCTGTGGCACGTCTGCTTATGGAGTTTATTACTGCCTTCCTGTCTGCCCTCTGCCAGCTTCACACAGATGTCCCATTAACTCCTCCCTTCCCCTACTCTTTACTGCATCTCCTTGTGCTGCTACGTACATGTTCCTACTTGGGACACCCACCACCTTTTAAAAGTGTTTTACCTTTCAGCGTGTCCGCCTTTTCCGTGAGAGACACACATGGAAGTCTCCTGGGGGATTCTACTGGCCATTTCTGACTCATTTTCCTGATGACTGGCCTTGTCTTGGCTGTTGGTTGTACTTCCTCCACTTGGATTTCATTTGGGAACTTTTTTAAAAGCCTCGCATGTCATCTAGAAGCACGTTAAACGCATTTGGAATAAATACCTGTATTACAGGGCAGTAATGAGAAACAGGAATGGCTAGAAGTCAAATAGGTGAAGTGGGTGCTGAGCTCTTGTGGTGACGATAACAGTGCCTGGATCTTTGTTGGGAAGCTGGAGTAAAGTGAAGCCAAAGTTTCCTTTTCATTCATATACAGGGCTATTAACCATCGCTTTTGCGGCGCGGAGGGGTGCTGGAGAAGAGGCAGAGAAGCCAAGTGGGGTTGAAAATCACTGCAGCTGTCTTAATGCAAGCTGTTCCCTCTTTGAGCTTTCAGTTTAATGTATGCAGTCTGCCACACTAATTCTGGACGTAGCTCCTAAATGGGTAGCAGTAAAAGGGCTAATCTTGGTCCAGTGTACTTTTGTAAATAGGAACTTGAATGTTGTAACAGGAGAGACATCCTTGTTTCCTACCATCAAAACCGTCTCAGGTAAATAAGGAATTTTACAGTCGTCTTCAAAATTATGAAAGATGTTAATAAAATCGATGCAACTTATTTTAGTACAGGGAAAGCTACTCAAAAAATTAATTCACATCTCAGGGAAAGGGCAGTTAAGAAGGACTGAGGACACTAATACTTAAACATATGGGTTTCATTAATGAGAGAATGAGTGGAGTGTTGGAAATGCTCAGTGAATTCAAGGAACACCTGGGCTGCTTTGTGGAGAGGAAGGACCTGGTGAAGGATCTGGGGTGGAAGTAAAAAGGCATGAGTTTTACGTATGAAGTATCTGCAACCAGATAAAGTTGTTTTCACTATCAAGAATGCCTTGTGTTCAGATATTTGTGGCATGAATATATCCCGCTAGTGTCCTTTTTTCAGTGTGTGCAACAGGGGCTGACGTTTGTTTACTTTGGTTGTAACCACAGTATTTCCCCCCCCCCCCCCCCCCCCAGTTCCAGTCATCGGGAACAGGACCCCAGCAGCTAACAAAGTTTTACCAAAATCAAACCACCACGGTAGGTAACGTTGGGAATACATCCAAAGAAAGATGACATCCAGAGAAGTTACACTTTGCTGTAGTTCTATGAAGGTAAAATAGTTCTGTGGACTAGTAATAGGGAATGGACGAGAGATCTTGAGCCAGCAGTCACAATTTCAAGCTTCGTGCACTGACTTTATTACTGGGGCGTATATTGGAGCCAGTGTTCGTGCACAGTATTAGCATCTGAAGTAGTCCACGGGCTGCTTTCTTTTAAAACATGACAACTGTTCAAAGGCAGACATGTGGATCTGGTGATTTATATGTTTTTCCCTGGTAACAGCTAAGCAGAACTTCATGGCACATAGCTTCAGAAACATTCATTCCTTGGTGACCTGGTGCCATAGCAAGTTCCTTCTCATTTGCATTACTGAAATGCTTGAGTGCTCTTTAGGATTATTACTAGAAGCACACTGAATACCAAATGAAACACCATTTGGCCAAAGCTTCCCATCATGTCTTGGCATCCTCTCTAAGTCACAGGCCCAACTAGTGGGGCAGAATGTTGGATCACCTTGAGTTTTAAAGGGGGCAAGAAGTTAGGAGTTTTTCAAAGTGAATTTTTGGAAAAAATAGCTTAAAAATGGCATGTTTTGCGAAGTGGAAGAACAGTCCATCTGGTAGTATCCATCCCTTCCTGGCTGGGTGGTTTTGGGGGTTGGCAGGCCATGCTAAGGGCTGCGGGGGGAAGGGTGCTGTGCCTCCCGCAGCCGTAGGCGCTTGGCTCTTGGCCCAGGGGCCCCAAGCCAAAGGCACACTGGCCCCTGCCTGGGTTCCCTTCTACCCCGCATTACCCTTCCCCCAGCATTTTTACAACGTGTTTCACCCTGAGGCAAATTTCTTGCTGTCTGGAGTCCCAAACATGCATAGGCACTTTCTTTTTTCTTTAAGATTTCCTAGCGTACCTATTACAAGGCAGCAATAGCTAAACAGACTGTTTTACATAGGTTTTTCTGGGTTTAGTAGACAGAGAGTGAGTGTGTGTGTGTGTAAAAATGAAAACAACCCCTGGTTTATGGCTAAGTGAGGCCAGGTTTCTCCTGTTTTTCTTTTTTTTTTTTTTGAAGTGCCTTTACTCAGCAGTCACATTTTTTTCTTGTGGTAAAAAATGCAGCATGAGCAGATGGCAAGTATTAACACATGAAATGCAGTGCCTGCTTGAAGTTGATTTAACAGGGCTCTAGGTTTGTCACTGGCTTTCAGTTAGTTAAGTAGTGTTTACAAGTTAATGAATTTGTTCCACTTGAAATATTTGATGGTATGTGCTGAGGTTCAGCGGTAAAGGGATCCGTTAGGAGTAATCGAGGAAAGCATGAGGTTTCTAGACACCGAGCTTGTGCTTGCTTTCCTTTGACTGATTTTAGCGTTTTTGCCACTAATATGAAGCTAAAGAAAGAGGCAAAAGGAACAATAGTAGAGAGCAATACACAGCCTTTTGTCTTACATTGTGATAACTGCTTTGAGCACTGCAGTGCTACCCTACCTTATAGCAGCTCCGTATTTGAACTGTCTTTTGCGGTTTCATTTCTATTGAATGGTCCTAAACAATAGACAAAGATTTGAAAAACAAAGTTGTATGTAGCAAATCAGGGAATATTTTCATACTTCTACGTGGTCAGCTTCCATGCTTGCTTTGGAGGTACGAGTGTAAACATTAAATACAGTGCTATATATAAATTAGCCCACATTTGGCTGCAAAACTGCCCGGAATAGGGTGATCAGATTCAGTGTATTTTCAGTTCATGCGTGAGACAGCTTACTACACCACCACACGCTGTCTACCTAGTAACATTTGAAACCAAGGCAGCTCCAAGAGTTGTATTCGTAGTAAGAAACAAATACTGGTTGCTGGTAATTGAGCATCATTTCCACAGCAAGTTTCTCTCTGCACAGAATGTTCCATTTGTCAGCGCTGCCTAAACCTGCAAACCAGTATTCCTTGACAGGCAACCTGTGAGCATTAGTGCACAGAAAGAGTTAACATATTTTACTATTTGAGCAAGTGGTGCCACAAGAGTGTGTTTCAAAGGCTTAGTTGATATTTCCAGCATTAGTTGTTTTCTAAAATTGTAGAATTTAGTTTTGTTAGGGTTTTTGTAAAATGCATTACTCGCTTTAATAACGGTTTATTCAAACAGGCCTGAAGGTCAAGTTCCTGTTTGGAAAGGGTACCGTACTTCGTTCACCTTTGACTGGTAACGTAAGATCGTATCTGCTAGATAAGACCAAACCAATTGCTCTGAATATGCTTGAATGTACCTTTAATACCTAAAAACCGGCAGTGATTTACTGTGTCTGTAGGAAAGCTGCTCTCCCAAGTAAACAGTGCTTGGTTCAGTATGGTTAAGATGAGTCTGCGAGCGCGGACCGCGGTGCAGCCTTCTTGACGCGGAGGCCTGAGGTCGCAGGATTTTGAGTACCCGAGGGATGGTGCGGTGAACCCGCCGGCTGCCCTGGAGTGTCTGTGCGCCTGCTGCACGCATTCGTGCACAGAAATGGGACTTGTTAACCCGTGCGTTTTATTGGGCTTCATGGATGTGTGACATCATTGGCAGCCAATCAGAAAGTGCTTTAGGGCAGAGTTTAGAAGCTATTTCATAATATATTTATATTCAGTGCAGATATTTTTGGGCTTCAGTAGCATTCATTTTGTCGCAGTCCATGTGTCAATATGGCTTGGGAAAAAAAAAAGGTAGGAGAATAGGGTGTTTGCCCTTGCTTTTTTTGTGCTACAGCTGGGTGGTGAAATGCTATAGAAAGTATAGCTGGTATGCTGCAAAACAGTTATTATGGAAACGATTTTCTTCCTCCAGCAGCAGTAATGCTGCAAGCCAATCTTGGACGATTGTTGCGTGCCCTCTGCTTAGATAGCCAGACCTGCGAATATTTCCCAAGCTGCTCTGGTTTGCCAAGAACAAAAATGCAAGGCAGTCTGCAGAAAGTGTGTGTGTGTGTGTGTGTGCCAGCTGGAGGCCCACCGGCAGCTGGGCTCAGCTTTGCTGAGCTGGAGTATCCCCAGCAGCTGGGCTTGCTGAGCCTGCCTGGGTTGGGTTTGGCTGGCCCGGGCCCCTGCCCATTCTCCAGCCCTGGTGCAGCACCTCGCCCTGGTGTGCAAGGCGCCGTGCCTTGCCTTTGCCACAAACCTTTTCATTCTGTTCACACTGTTAGTTGACACAACTTTAGGTGTTGAAGGAGAACCACTTGCTGATAGTGTCTCTTCCACAAAAATCTGGGTAATCCATGCCAACCTCCACTGTTCCTGCTTAACACTTTCATTTCCAGAGTGCTCCTCGTAACAGGACTGTCTGGACTGTAAAACCAAACTGTTATGGTAATTTCCAGACCATAACAAGAGTTTTTGGTGTCAGCTATTACTAAGACAAACCTCTATTTCTTCTTACAGAAAAAAGAAACGGGGGCTTATGTCAGTGATAGGACTATTATTACTTTTAATTTTGGGCTGTTTCTCCTCCCACTTAAGCACTGTGGCTGTGCTCACGTCAGGTTGCTAAAAGTCGCTATTCACATACGCTCCACGACGGGCCTGCAAAGCGTACAAGTGCAGTGCTGACTCCTTCATCCTGTTGGGATTCCAAAGATTTTATCTGCTCCTGAGCAAAAGACTTGGAAAGAATGCTTCCAGATGTTCGCTGTACCTTTAGCATGCTGTTCAGTGTTCACAAATGATTTAGAAAATGAGGCACACAATGAGATGAGAAAGCTTGTTGACATAGTTATTTTGAGACCACAGAAGGGAATGCCAACTGCAGAGAGCTGCGGACAGACCTTGCAACACTGAGAGACTGAGTGGAAAAACTTGTAGCCAAAATGAAACAACGATAAATATAAGGTGATGCAAAGGGGGGTGATGTGAGTGAGCCTTACGTGTATGGTATTGGTCCCTGAACTAGCATTTTTCACTAAAGAATGAGAAGTAATCAAGATGGCCTCATAAAAACTGTCAGTTCACAGGTCAGTAACAGGCAAGAAAGAAAATGGAATCTTAGGAATTAGGAGGAAAAGTACAAAGAAAGAAATAAAACCTTCCTGTGCCACTTTGTAAATCTGTGGCTCATCTTTAATACTGACTGAAGTTCTGCTGCTACTGCAGAGAACTAAAAACGGCATGTGGAACAGGAGTCTGGAACCACATCCCTTTAGGAAACAGCTAAGCAGACTGTGATTTTAGTCTTCTCTTTTCCACACTGAAGAATGCACTAGAGTTCTGTTGAAATCTAAAATTCTCAGTTGAAATCTAAGATTGCATGAGACAGTAAGTAGAAATCATCATCAAGAAATAGTCTCAGAATGAACTAAAGGAGGTTTTTTCATGCAATACATCACTGAAGTTTGGAACTCACTGTTGCAGTTGTAAATGAACGAAAATTGATGTATGTTAAATTCAAAGTCGTTTAGCAAAGTTACCTTTCTATTTCTAGGAGCCCGTATGCTGCAAATTCCTATAGGTTAGGAGAGTATTTAAAGCAGGAACGCCACATACTTGCCCTGTTTCTATACTCTAAGCATCAGCTGTTGGTCTCAGCTGGAGATGAGTTACTAAGCTTTGATTTGACACTGTAGACACACTGGCTATTCTTGTATTTGTGGGCAGATTTCTTGTTCTGCCGTAGGACAGCATCACAGACGCTGACTAGAGGTTGACATACAAGCCAAACCTCACTGATCTTTGTTTCCTGCTGCATTACTCTTGGAAGCTGAGTGTCATTTTCCATCTCCTATAACTTGTGGGTGGGTCAGTCACTGTCTGAATGCCTTCCCAATAAGTATTAGAATATTGTATATTTTGCCAGGCTAAATCTAATGCTTCCAGTGTTGCCACATTTCTAGTATCTGCTGGATTGTCCAAGGTGCTGTGTGCTTTCAGTTCCCATTGCCTTACATGGAAATACAGTGGGACTAGGGCCTATCTGTTTTAATGCTTTTCCTTTATGAATACTTGTTCTAGCACTGTTGCTGTGTTAGGCATGTCAAGTTTGTTCTAACCGTGTAGTCATCAGGAATGATATGACGGCAGTATAACTGTGGATAAAGGGAGAGCAGTTGATATCCTGCACCTTGTCTTTAGGAATTTTTTTGATACAGACACCCACAGCATCCTTGTATCCAAACTGAGATGTTACTATCCAGATGGGTGGACTACTAGATAGGTGAAAATATGGATTATTAGATCATTTGGAGAGCAGTTGTTAATGGTTTGCAGTCAACCTGGATACTAGTTACGGTTGTAGTTTGCCACACATTTGCCTAATATCTTTATCGAAGACTTGGAGGAGGAGACAATGCACCCTCCTCACATTTGTAGACCGCAGTGAACTAGGTGTGCTCCAGGAAGGGCTGCCTTTCTGAGGACATCAGCTGGCCAGAGGGATGTGTCCATGTGAATTTTACTAAATTCAACTAGGATAAGCACTAAATCCTGCACGTGGGATGGACTAACAGCTTGGGCAGCAGACTCCTTCCTTGACTTGGCTACTACTGTTGACTCAGAGTGAATCATTTACCAAGTTAAGGAAAGGAGTGCAAACTCCTTGTTCTTTGTTGTGTCTGTTTGGTCAATCTGGTTTTTTACCAGTCTTATCTGATTCCCATTATAATTACATACTCCCTTCTGAATATAGTGCTGCCTCATGCTTCAGATGGATGGTACTATTTTTGTTTACTTTTGTCTGTGGTATTATTCCAGAAAGTGAAAGCAGTTGGAGTTGTTCCTTGGGGACCTCAGCTGCTGTTCCATGTGCGAGAGGCTCCAAATGTTTAAATGTCTTAGATGAGAAAATGTGTTGGTATGAATTGATTTGCAAAGGGACCTATAATTTGAGGCTATTACTATTCTGGTGTTGTATGTGCTTGCCTCAGACGCTGCATTAATAAAGAAAAAGAAAAAACTGCTCATAAAAGTCTAGGGCTGACAGCCTTGGAGCCTGCTGTTTATGCCTCAACTCATTGTTTCAGAAAGGCTGAAAGCTGGGAAACAATGCCCAGTTGAGACTCCCTAGCCATTCCCTTTAGCACCTTTGTGGAAGAAGCTACCCAACACTTGCTTTGAAGGCCTGGATGTAACTCCTCGTCCCCCAGGAACTGGACTGAGACTGCAGACTTGGACTTTACACATTTTGCTTGGAGTGCCACTGGCTAATGCGAGTGCAGCACTGCACTTTTTCAGTTTATAATTTAACTTGTGCAAGGAGGCAGAAAACCTGCTTAACCAAAACCTACCTAACCCTAATACCATGTAGGGATTCCCCAGCAGCTAGGGAATGGAATAAATAGCCCAGAAATGCTGAGTTTAAAGCTTAGGGTTAACATGACTAAGACCACAGGCAGAATTCAAGTAATTTATTGCTTCTGTGCCTCAGTTACAGTCACTGAATAATGTGTCAGAACTTTTGGAGGTCATCAAGTCCAAGTCCTTACTGAAGGCAGGGTAACTGAACTTAGGCTAAGCTGCCCAGGGTCTTGTCCAGTCAAGTTTAGAACATCTCAGAGAAGGGAGATTTTGCAGCGTCTCTGGGCACCTGTTCTAGTCTTGGACCACGTCATTGTGTAGATTTTTTTCCTTAGCCCTGATTGCGATTCTTCTTCCCACCGTTGGTGTGCATTGCCTCTTGTGTGTGTGTTTGGTTTTTTTGCTGTGCAGTTCTGAGCTGAGCCCAGCTCTGTTTTCTCTGTAAGCAGCTCTGTCTTCACTCGTTAGTTGAAGACATCAGCTAAATTGTACTTCTCCAGGCTGAAGAAACTGGCTGTCTCAAGCTCTTCTCATAATGTGTGTGCTACAGCCCCTGAGCATCTTGACTGTCCTCTGCTGGACTTGCTCCAAGTACGTCAGTCCAGTGAATCCTTCATGAACCAGGGAGCCCAAAACCAGACACAGTACTCCAGATTCAGTCTCGTGCCAAAATAGAGGGAAGTACCACCAGTACTTGTTCTACTTTCTATCCAGCTGTTCATTAGGTTGGCTAACTGTTGTTTGCCCTCACTGGATCTATGCTGACTCTTCTCAATCACCTCCTTTCCTTTGAAGTACTGGAAATGGATTCCAAAAGGATTTGCTCTGTATTTTCTTTGGGACTACATTCTGTAGATCCCTGTATCTTCTTCCTTGGCCTTCTGGAAGATAAGCATGACATTTGGCTTTTTTCCCAGTCGTCAAGAAGCTCCTCTGATTGCCCTGACCTTTAAGATGACTGACAGCAGCCTCACAGTGATGTGAGCCAGCAACTTCAGCATCCTCAAATGCATCTGACTGGTCCCATGGGTTTTGTTGGGATTTTTCTCTGCTGCTTTTTTACCAGTTCGCTGTAATAGTCCCTGTTTGGATCTGCCCTGGTCTTACGCACTTCCTTAGATTGCGCCACTAAACAGGAACCTGGGAATTCTGGAAGCAGACCTTGTAGTAAAAACCACAGCAAAGAATGCACAGAGTTATCTTCGTAGTGAAATGAGAGTACCTGTGTTAGAAGGGCATTGTGACGGTCAATGGCCAGTCTCTGCCTTTTGTGCTCCTGCAGGTAGAAATGCTATGTATGTTGTTATTATCTTAGTTTGTCTCATTCTTTCTTCACTCCTGTTCCCTTTTGGCTTTCCTGAAGATCAGCATATGGGGAACAGTCTCAAATATATTACTGCTTCTTGTTCAGAAATAAATTAGGAGACTGAGAGTGCTGAAGCCAGGGCAGTCTGCCTGAGGAAGCCTCACAGACACAGACTGTCAGACCAGTCACAAATGGCAACAACAAAACAAATCCAGACTTTCCTTTTTAAAGGACATGCTCCTTCTGGCAACAGTATATCAGGAAAATGATTATATTAGTGAGAAACGAGACCCATCACTGAAGAGAAGAAAGTCTGGTGGGTAACATGCCTGAGTACAAAATCTTAGGCTACACACTTAGAACACATTTTGCAGCGAGATTCTTCAAAGCTGTCACATCTCTTCTGCATCCCACATTCTATTGGCAGGAGAAGAGTTGCTGCATCCTTGTGTTTCAGTTTCCTTACTGAACAGCTAATAAACTGTACTCTCCCATGGCTTCAGCAGGATTATTGATTTGTGCAGTGATCGTTACAACAACTGTTGAATAGATCTTTGCTGAGGAGATTGAGGGGAGAAAAAAAAGGGTGATGTTGTGGGTTTTTTCCTGTGCTTTTTCTAAATTCTCTTTATGCATCTCACTATTTATGGAGTAAAAAGAGCAGTGTGACTGTTTTCACATGTTTTTACATGTTTTCATGGCACTGTGCTTCACAAGAGGAAGCCTGATTTATTCTTCCCATGACGAGATCCTAGTCATAAGTGAAAGGTTGTCATTAATGGACAATCTTAGCCCAAACGACATACATGATGCTTTCTGGAATTGCATGGAATTGGCCTTGCTCTGAAGTGCTTACACAAAATGTTTAGAACAACAGGAAGAAAAAGCTTGTGGTTTATGATGGAGATGATATGATCGTGCTAAGAGGGATAAGGTGTGTGCCTTCGGAGTTACAAAGCAGTCAGAGAAGGGAATGAACATAAATTTTTGCTGTGTATTATTTACTTCATAAGCTGTTTAAGAATGAATCCTGCCCAGTCAGGCCATGAACTGTTTATTGTGCTGTTGAGACCAATAAATAATACTAGAAAGTGGTGCGATTGCCTCCTGTTTGGAAACAGCATGCCTCAAAGTTTACGTTGTCCTTTCATTAGGAGACTAGTAACAGACCACCATAGGAAGAACATTTTTTTCCCCTTTATCTGTTGATCAGAGATAAGAAAATTGATGCAAGAGTCAATAATCATCTAGAAAGCCTTCACAGAAATCCTGCAGACTTGAAGGAAAAGGGGGAGGTAAGGTGGTCTTCAAACAGAATTCTGTAGAGAGTGAATTTACAGCGGTGGTTGGTGGAAGGTTTTGTGAGTGCTGTGGGTGAGGTCAGGTGTTCGGCTCACGGACAGACACAGGTACCGGAATCAGAAGCGACTTCTGTATTTCCTCAGGAAAAAATTCTGCAGCTTGTGCTCCTCATCCAGTCACATTCTGGGCTTACAGAACGGTACACAGATTGCTTTACCTTGCTGAGACAGTAAAGATGTTATGCATGTGAGGTCAAGAATGGAATTTAACTCTTGCAAGTCATACCGGGTAAAATAGATATATTGTGGGAGATAAGCAGAAATTGGGCTTTGAAGCTTGTGTTCTGAAAATTGGAGTGGTTTGACACTGCTGTGTTTGCCTTAGGACAGAAGCTACTGCTGTCCTCCAGAGGAGAACTTACACCGCTGTCTGGCTTTTTGCAATGAATACTTTTGGCACCTCAGTACAAACCTACCTGCATCAGTGATTTAAGGTAGTGTGCCAGGCTGGAGTAGCAGGGCTTTGATGTGGGACACACTTCCTTCTGTTGACTGAGAGAAAAACAACCTCTGGGGGCAGATGGGGAGGACAGCTGTAGGCGGTGAAGTTTTAAACCAGTGCTGCAGGCTCTGCTAGAATTCCTCTGTCAGTCCTGATTTAAATCTGGGCTCTGCCATGACTTGCTGTCTGCTGGGGACACATCACGCCACCTTTCTGCCTTGGTTTCCCAAGGTGCCGTGGTGTTTTACTCGTTTGTGAGGCTACTGTTAGGGTTCATGTTTAATCTGTTTCAAAGTTGCTAATGAAAAGGTGATGCCTTGATGCTGGTTAAACCCCTTTGAGAAGCTTCTGCAAAGTTATGTTAGAAAAGGGTAAGCCGTAACACTGGTTTTACACTGCTTGTTTCTTCCCATTTGTGTAAATGACACGCTGTGTTACATCTTCAGTGGCGTGTTTACTGAGCACATGCTATAGAAGAGCTGAATTGCGTTTGTTTTGGCACAGTGAGATTGGCACCTCCACACATGGGAGATAGGAATTACCATGGAAGACCAAAAAAGATCCCTTGTATGTGGCAGTAGTGGACATCAGACCCCGTTCTCTTTTCAAAACATCCTTACTAAATTACTTTCTTGATACATAGCAAGGGTTGAACGGAGAAGAACACGTGGGTTTGTTGTGCTCAGCATCAGAGCTGATGTGTGAAGAATATTTTGGTTCTTTAATTCATACTTTTCCTCAAAGTGTCTCTCAAGAGTCCACTAGCTGGTGGGTGGGCTGGCAGCAGTCCAGAAGGCGGCTGGTTGGAAAAGTCAAAGTTGATAGGTTTTTGATGGTGAACTTTAGGTCTATTTTAGTAGAAATGAAAATAATTTAACTATTATGTAAAATTATATTAAAGTTTAGATCAAGAGGAATCCAAATTGTTATTTTTGAAATTTTGCTGGAAGAAAGGGAGAATGTTTGCTTGGTTTTGGAGCTGCTGAAGAAAGAGGTTTCAGGTTTTGCCCTGTTTTGATTTCTGCAGTCTAGGTATTGATTTTAATACCTGCAAAAATGACCAAATCAGAAAAATAATTACTGCCAGATAGCCAAGAATCCCATTTTATCTTTCATAACACAGTTCAAATTGCTGTTGCAGGTTTCTGTAGAGAAGTGCTCCTTGAGCTGCTTGGATTTCTTTGGCTATCTGCAGTGGTGCTGACCCACTCCAGAAAGCTTGGCGGGCTTTCACTGTCAGCTAACGGGAGCAAATATGTTTGTCGGTGTCTAGGGAAAGGTTTATTAGTGCTGCTTCAGGTGGCAGACAGCAGAGGTAAAATAAATGGGTTCAGGAACTGTGGACACGAGTAGTACTTGAGGCAGTCATCGCCACAGCCTAGCAGCGTGGACGAAATCGTTTATGATTGCTCCTTTCTCTGCTTTGAAGCAGCAGAACTGATCAGAAGTCAGCTCAGAGGGCTAACCACCCCCCTGCAGTCACTGTGACAGATCTACCAAGCTGAGCTACCAAGGCTTCAGATGCGGTAGCCTTAAAGGAGACGTTTTTCCGTGGATCTGGAATGTTTGCCGTCAGAGTGGGAATGAAGGGTCAAGTTACCAGCCAAGTTTCCAGAGACACAGCATGTGGAAGGTTAACTTTTTCTGTAGAAAATAATCTCTCTCTTCCTTTCCTCAGGTAATCTGCTCTTTTCTCTGTCTGTGAAGACAGCTCGGTGTTTCAGCTGTAATGGTCAGGCACGCTGCAAGTAGCCTGGGTAAACACAGGTTGGAGTAGGGTCAGAAACCCTTACAACGATGCCAAACCGTTCTGCTGCCCCACAGCGAGCCCACACCTCCTGCGCTCGCTTCCCAGAGCGTGTTTATTACTCACGTAAGCAGGTTTTTTACCTGTTCCTGATCTGGTTGGGAGGCTGTCGGGCAGGACGGATGGATGAATTGTTTCTCTGGTCCCCGAGGGGTAGATGCCCTACATCTGCCTTACAAAAGCAGGACCAAAGCGGGTTTCTGGACCCGTCTTGTAGATACAGGGATAGAAGAGACACAATTTCCTGTCACATCAGCAATTCTTAGAGCACTTGCCTTAAATGTAACATGGCTGTGCAGGCTGACTGGGGCCTGGCTATGAAAATTACACTGAGCAAGCAGACACATTCAAGCCAGCATTTATTTTTCTTCAGTAGAAGGTACAGTCTCACTGTCTGTGAATTAAGCTGTTTCCTGGATGCGATACAACCTGTAAGCAACCACCTTTTGACCCAGCTTCGCTTTTCTGATGCTGGGTTGCAGTTGTCAGAGCAACCACTATGCTCTTAAATGGGTCATTTTCTTACGGCTCTCGTATATTTAGCTTTATCAGCTGGGGGCCTGGCTTTCAGGGCTTCAAACTCTATTTCTCAAGGGGCGCTGTTACTGCCTCAGATGTTATGTCACGCAACTTGTCGCCCTGGATAACTCGGCTGCCTGTTTGAATGCAATGACTGAAGTCTCTAAAACTGCCACCAGAAGTTTTAATCTTTCAGGCATGATTCTACATGCCATTTCTTTCGTTTGCCTGCAAGTGCAGAGTTGTGTGTACTTTATTTTTCAAAAGCTCTCTCAAGTGTTTTAATCCTTTCATTTTTACTATTTGATCTAGCTTCATCTAAACATGTTCTACTGCTTTCCAAATGCTGAATTCCTCTGTAATTCCTTTAATCTTTGTTTCCTCAGTTTAATCACTCATTGTTGGATCTCTAAGTTCGTTAATAGTTTCCAAGTGTGGGACAAAGAACACAGGCGTATAGGGCATCTCAACAGGGATCTCTTCCCAGCACGTGCTTTTCAGGAACAGTGTAAACTTGCTACCCTCTGCTTGGCTATCTCAAGCCTGATCTCGGAGACAAGAGGAGAAACAAAGATTTATGCTTGGAGCAACCTTGTCTAGTGGAGGGTGTCCCTGCCCATGGCAGGGGGTTGGAACTGGGTGATCTTTAAGGTGCCTTCCAACCCAAACCATTCCGTGATTCTATGGTTCTGTATTTATTAGCCCTGGACAGGTGCTGCAGGTATTCCGAGAGGCTGGTGACATGACAGAACCTTGCCTGAGGCCCTCAGAGCCTGGATTAGACACACAGAGTTCAGTCTTACAGCTGTTGGCCTTCAGCAAGGCACTCTGCAGTAGCCAGGGCCACTAGTAGCTGTGTGTTACAGTATGGATGCTGTCCTAGTGAGAGCACCTACCTTCTAGGGGCCATACTCTGTCCTTTATTAGATTGTGATAGACATCAATCAAGTGATCTAGAGGTGAAAAGATACTTGTTACTATTTAAACCTTGCTCTTTTGGTAACTTTAATAGGCTTTGGAATTTAAGCCATTTCCTCCCCTTTCTTCCCCCCACACCTCCTTAGCAGGCAACCATACCGCTTCTCCTTTAAGTTTCACAGCAGCCCGACCACAAAGGAATTATTTCATCTCCAGCCTGTGATGTGCACAGCAGAGATTCCGCCTGCCCTGGTCTTTTAACCCTGTGTGGCGTTCGTACCCTTGTGAAAGCAAGCTTTCCACAGACCCCTTCCTTGGAAAACGCCGCCAGATCGTATGGATTTGGTGTCTGCCTCTCCCTTACAGTTGATTTAGCAGTGATCCCTTTAGATAAGGAAGACTGAAGTGGTTACTTTGACATAGGCTGGTAACAAGAGTATTCCTTGATGAAAGTTTGGTATGGGTGGATGTAAAACTGGAGCAGTCGCTTTTGTAAGGATTTACGGCAGTTACAGGGAGGCACCCAAGAGAATTACTTGTGTCAAGGGGATACACAGAAAACACAGTACCTGCCGGCCAGAAGGGACTAGGTATAGCTGTGAATCGTAATGCCTGTAGTACTACATAAGCAAAACGTTATTATTCATCAAAGCACCAGGGAATTCACTCGTAACACTGGTCCTGCTTTGCTTTCTCCTGGTACGACCGCCAGCAATACTGCCCTAGAAATGAAGGACTGATTATTTTACTGTGAAAGTTGGAGTGATTTTTAACTTTTCTACCTCTCTGCTTTTCTTTTATGGAAAATACAGAAAATGTTAGTATCCCACCGTGAATTGCTACAGCCAGCTGTTTTTAGACGCTTCTTCGGTTAGCATTTGTTCTCTTCTATTATTCTCTCCTAGAACCTTGTCACGATTAGTTCTTACATGATCAGCTCAGATTCTTCATCATGTCTTGCTCACTGGTTGTGACTTGATTTTCAATCTCTGATAAAACAACTTCTACTTTACATTAAAAATGCTAGCAGTGTGCCCGTGAGAAGGAGCCTGTGGCCTTTTATTTGGGTCTGCACATAAAAACTTCAAACCCACATGCATCTGGTGATGATTATCACTGTCACAGTCTAAATGGTTAAATTGTGCCTAGATGTACATGGAGAGCCAGTATCTGTCCCAAAGAATCGGCAGTGGATACTATCAGAAATGTTTGGAGCCAGATGCACAGCTTTAAACACATGAATGAGAACTAAACACAAATAAATGCGAGAATTCCACCTAAATAGCCAACTCTGGCAGTAGGTTAGCACCCAAAGACCGTTAGCTTTGTGGGAGGGACAGGCTCTTCATTTTCCATTGAGACTGCGAGTTTAGCTAGAGGTTTGAATTGCTGCACTACAGAAATATTATTTTATCTCAATTCTGGATTAATCAATTATTTGAATTCTTAAAAACCCCAGAAGCAAACCCAAATCCCTTTCTGTATTTCCTCTGTAGTCAGTATTTTCCGGTGTTACTAATTCATTTGCATTTTTCTGGGCTTTAAAACTAATTTCCCCTGTGTTCTACTCTATTTTTATCTGCTCGGTATTAACCCAGCTAAGATGACTGAGCAGTCTGTAGAACCAGGGGTGACAGCAAACAACTGCCCATTTCAGCCGTTTGCAGGGCCAATTATCTTGTGTGGGAAATAACTTCAGTCCTGAGAGGCTGATTCCTCTCCACACCCCCACGTCTCCTGCACACGGTCACCTCCTTGAAGCATTATTTCCTGTTCTTTAACAAGAAGACTGATTTCTGTCCTGTTCTTGTTTCAGAGACATCCTCTGTCAGCAGCACGCTCCTACGACCTGCCAAAACTCTACCGAACTGAAGACTTTTTTCCTGTGAGCTATGTAGGTACTAAGTATCAAAATAATTAATTTTGACTACCAAAAGGTTTTCAGGAAGGGCTGCCTGAGCTTTCTCTTACGGTTCATACTTTATGCCATTAGGAAGAAGCAACTTTTGATTTCAGGTCTTTGGCTAGCATCCCTAAGGGAAGCTAAACGTTTCAGATTGTGTTGTAGCTATATGGATGGAGGCTGGAACATTCATTCAAAGAGCTGGTCACCGTAGTTAGCGCTTACTCGATAAGCTCCTTAAATCGCTGTAGAACACTACAAAACCTCACTTTGTTTGCCTTCGTTTTTATACTTGCGATGATCAGAAGCTGCAGGGTGCCCTGGTGTCAGACTGTCAGGCCATGTGCCAATGCTGCCAGCTTCACAAATGCACAGATGTTCAGATTTGACCAGAGAACGTCAAGTCAGTGTCAAAATTTTAAAATCCAATAAAGTGCCCGTGGCTGAAGCTTCCAGCCCTCCACTTCAAACCAGGAATAGGGTTTACAAAGCTGTTGTGTATCATCATGTGAATGGTCTAAATAAACTTGCTGCAAAGCTGTTACCGACCTTTGGATGTGCAGTTTTGTAATGCAGATGCCACCGAACCAGGACCAGGAGTAGCACAGTTTCCTTTTTTTTAACTGCAAAATAGGTCTAGGGAAACAAAAACCCAACTCTGTTCTCTAAGGAAGGTTAGGAAGAGGAGGCTGTATGATTTTCAGGTGCTTGGCTTTGCATACAGTACAATACAGAGAATCAGAAATAAATGCTCTTGTTTTCAACATACCTGTGGAAAACCCAAGATGGAGAACTCGGTGCAAATGCTGTAAAGGGGAGGGGGAAAAGCTTATGGTGAAAGTAAAGCTACATGGCTTTGAGTTACCATGGAGACCAGTGCTTTTCTGATGATGCAGAAATAAATGAACTCAACCTTTTCATATTTATTAGTGGGACCGATGATGAAAGATAAAGTTGAATTAAAACATAAAGCAATAGAAGACAGACCTAGTCAGTGGCTCAGCCCCTGCTGTGCAAGTTATTGTAATGGGTTATGACAAATGAGCTGGTATTAGAGAGGCAAATTAGTCACAGAAAGGAACAAAATACTCAGTTATACCAACCTGTTTGTCCATTATCAACTGCTTTACTAACAGAAAGGAAGAGGCAGTACACACAAGAGATTCCTGAAACCTTTTGGTTCTGATAAAAATTGAAATAAACCTGTTCTCATACCCTAGCGAGTATGAAATCCATGTACCACACACGGTGAACTTCACTGCAGAGGTACTGATGGCTGTTTGAAACCCACCAGTCCCTTGGTGGTGGGAGTGGTGGCATTTTCCTGTAAAAATACCAGGTGGATAGCCAGGTTTCATGGCAAAGGGCCAGATGTTAACCGGCAAGTTCTTGCTACAGCAGTGTCACTGCTGAGCAGAGGATGGCAGCGTTAATGTTGCTTGAACCTTCAGTGAGATTAAGAGCTTAAGAAATAAAACTTCAATGCGGTTATTTCTGCCTCATCATGTAAAAAGTTCTGCTTGAGTTGAAATCCTGGTGAAGAGGGTCAGTTCACAGTAGATGGAGGAAAAAGCTGAGATCAAGTGTGACTTCAGTGTCTGATCCACCAGATGATAGAACACTGGAGTTTAGCTAGAAACAATGTGTATGCTAAGGACTGCTTCATCCTCAACTGGCAAAACACTGAAATTTCGCACAGTGTATTTCAGGTGCAAAACACTTGGCTTCAGTTCAGGTGAACTGGCTGAAACTCATTCTTTAGAGAAGAGTCTCGATGGTCCTTCTGCTGTTGTGCTGGCCAACGCCCGGCACAGCAGCCTTCTCGAGGTCTCCCACTGCCTACAGCATCAGCCTGAGCTGGCGGCTCTGCAAGCACAGCTGGCACGTTTCTGCTCTCGAACCCTGGCAGTGTACGTACAGGCTGGGCAACTTCCAGCTCGCACAATTACAGTGGTGCCATACGGTAAGACACACAAACCGGGCTGAAGGTTATTTATTGGGCCGTTTACCTCTTCTGCTTTTTGACTTCCTCAAGAATGCGTGGTTAGCCTCAAACCTAGAAAGGAATTCTTCCGTAGGCTAAAATCCAGATTTTAAGAGCAGCTCGTCTGAAATACTAGGAAATTTATGCCAGAACTTAAAACAGCCCCTCCCAATCCTTCTTGATATTGCTGCCATGACAGCCTATTTTTGTGCAAGAGCTCTAATTTAATCACTATATAAAACACTATTTCCTATCCTGGAATTTTCTGGCAAATGAAGCACTTCTAAGCAGTTCATATTTTATGGTCTCGCAATTCACTGACTGCAAACAGGAGCTCAGGATTTGGAAACTTGTCGTTCACTATAGCATTCAATAATATTAATCCTGCCAGACACTGATACAAACACTATGCAGATTGATAGGATGATACCCAATCTTTCATTTCATTGCTGAACAGAGGTGGTTGCACTGCGTTCAACTGTTGGGGGTTTTAAAAAATGTGTTTGTAGAATCCCTTACAGCCCAGAAGAAATGGCACAAATGAGTTGTGACAGGTCCTGTTTTCAGAGAGTAGCCTCCTGTGAAACAGAGCAGCCTACAAAGGATGAAAGAAACATCAAGTTTTCTTACCAAGGAATAACCTTTCCTAGGACTTGAAGTGCCTGGCGGTGTTGGGCAGAACGTTACGAACGTGGTGCCAGCTGTAAGGGGGAGTTAAACCCTCAGCTGGTTTACCGAAAAGTAGTTTTCAATGAAATAGTTCAGAAAGTCTGCTACCGACATGGGTTGAGGCTCAAGTTTGCTTTTAAGGCAGAGAAACACAAGAAACTCTTTTGCTGATAGAAATGTCAGCAGTGTTTTCCTGTATTGTTCTTAAAACGTGTCTTCTACCACCTGAGCGTGTACCTGGGAGCCAGTCCAACTTCCGCTGGCTTAGCAAAGCAGAACGCAAGTACCTATCCCTTCCGCAGGAGGAACGGACAAGCCAGCCCAACCTAAACCATCTTCACCTGACCGTAACTGGCTTCAGTCACCCCTCCACACACGTAGTGAATCCAGCAAAACCCAGAGATGCCCATTCCAGAGTGAGCTGCAGCAGACAACAGCATGCACACATTCTCACCTTTGCCTTGTACAGTGAGCTGTCCGTTGCACGAGTACAGTTTATACCTACCCAGGACCGCTACGGAGATGTCTAAATGTTTTCTCAACATCTCTGTGAAACAGTTTTGCTGTTTAAAGTGCTGAGGAACACAGAACTGTTTCCTCCTTTGCATTCATGGAAATTTCACAGGTCAATTTAGTATTCAAATCACTTTTTCTTCAAAGCCACGCCAGGTCTCTAGCTTGCAAGGCACGCTGCTTCACCTTTACCGGGTGAGTCAGCATTCCAACCTCTTGGCTATCATCTACCCTCAACACATCCTGTGTCAGACACACCCTTCTCAGTAGCTTTTTAATGTGTGAAAGTCATCTTTGTCCACGGAAGTAGAACGGGATGCAAGTAGTTCACAGCCCTTGTCTCTCCAGGATGCGGAACAAGCAACGCACTACAATCCTAGTCCTAAATGAGCATTCTAGAATGCTAACTCATAAAGAGAAATTCAGCCAGTTAGCTTTGCAGGGTTTTCCCTACCCTTGAAGAGATGGGGTGCGCCCCAGCAGAGCTGGGGAGCACTCTGGGGGAAAGAGGAAAAATAAAGATAGAAGAATGGTAAAGCCCACCTTGCTACAGGCAAACAGGAATGTAGCACTGGCATGTAATAAAGCAAATGTTTACATTAAGCACAATACAGCAATTTATTTAGATGCTTAAATGAAGAATACAAAGGGAAATAAAGATCACAAAATTATACATACTACAACAGTGTGTCATATATTAGATGGTATAAATGAATACAACACCTTGTTGGTGTTAACTAAAGATAAAACTAAATATTCAAAACACAGCACTTTTGTTTCAGTGTGCTGCTTCAACACAATACACTTTTATACAGATCTAAAAGGTGTCAAAATTAGTAGCTGCAAACTTGTTTCTTGCATGTGATTTTTCTTTTTTTTTTTAGCTTAAAAGATTTCAGAAAATGGCTCTGAAATACGTTTTGTCATCGGTTGTAATGTCAAGGGTATTCAGAACAAGAAAATTCTATAATACAATAGAGTCCAGATATATTTTTTTACGTCGCTGGCCTCCGTTTTGAGATTGTACAAGGTTATGTGCAAAAACTAAGTTTGTCAAAATTCATACTATAGCAGTTTCAAGCTTTTGCTAGGTAAACTAGATACAGCATTTATTACACAGCAGGGCAACACTAAAAAAGAGAAACAAACCTATGATGGGTACACAAGAACAATTTCATAAGCTTCACTTGAATAGGTCTAAAAGACTGTACAAATATACATTTCAACTATTCAGAATGATACATGAAAAAATCAATTTCCCCATAGTCTACTATACACGTTGAACCGGTAGCTTGTATGGTTGGCCCTACACTACCATGTGAAAAAGGGTAATGTTTAAAAAGACATACAACTGAACATGTACAAGAGTGAAATAAATGTTGAAAATGCAGATAAAACAAACCTCTGCTTTTCTCCGTGTGCATTCTGGAGCCACCAGCTTCTCCGTTTTCACATTAAGTTACTGTGCTCGTCCCAGCAGGTTTTCTCAAGCAAGATTAGCCAACAGCATCCTTAAATAACCACTGGAGTATGAGTGGCCACAACCACCACACCCCCTCACCTAGCACTCCAAAGGCAGTACCAGTCCGAATCAAGCTGAGCAGTCGCACTGAAATGAAGGTGTCGGGACAGCTGCAGATGGGATCGCATCACTGACGCTTCCGAGTCGAGCAGCTTACGCTTGCTGGCTGCTCAGCTCCACACCAGTTAAGCTGCTGTGCATGGGTTCTGCTACTCCAGCAGTCACACTGTCAAACTGATCGCCGTCCTCACTGTCAATTGTGCTGTTCTGCCACTCCATCTGCTGATTTGACAAGCTCTCCTCAATCTCTGACGCGTTTTTCCACTGCGACTGGTCCTTAGACCAAAACTCTTCTACTTTTCCATAGGAACGATTCTTCCACTTCGAGTGTTCTTCATCACTTTCAGATCCACCCCCTTTTGCCTCAACAGTCGGTTTACTGCTACCAGCATCTTCACTTTGGGAGGATTCGTCTGTCCACACTTCTGGTTTTACTTCCGACGTGTTATCTTCAAAATCGGAAACCTGCTGAGAACCAGGCCCGCTTTCAGACTGGGAGGCTCCATCTTTCCATTCAACAGCGTCGTCCTGATCATCCTGGTCACCTTCGCTGTCTGAAACATCACCTACCAGTTTCGCTGGTTCTTCACCAGAAATAATCTCTTCATATTTAGAGCTTTCCTCTTGTTTTTGGCCAGACTTCTCTGGAGACCGTACTGTATTTTCTTCAGGGATTTCCTTGGATATGCTGTCCTCTGGGTTCCCCACTGTGCTATCAGAAGAGGTTTTCCCACCGGTGTCAGAGATACGCTGACCGAATGGACTACCGCTTTCATTGTATTCCTCTTCTAGATGTTCGTAGCTGTCTGAAGAACTTTCATTGTCTTTGCCCAAGTTTATTTTTTTATCAACAGTCTTACTAACATTGACTCTGGAATTCTTTTCATCGTGGTTTTCAAACAGCCATTCAGCGTCAAAATCCATTTCATGTTTGACCTTGTTTAACTCTTTCATATTGAAACCAAGCAGCACACCAGGTTTGTATTTTTCACAATCTCTAACACATTTCTTCCTCTTGTTACTGAAGTGAGACGCAATATCAGATTTCCAGAGCCACAGGCTGGCAGCCAGCTTCTCAATCTCTCTCCTAGTGGGATATGGTTGCTTATTGAAGTATTTTGTAAGAAATGTTTTCCTGGCTTCGTAGGAATCGTCTTCGTGACCCTTGGGGTCCAGCGCTAGAACTACAGGTTCTTCAGGCTTCTCCTCAAAGGCAGAGGGGGAGTCATCATCGTCCATCTTCCTTTTCTTCATGAGTGAGAATTCCATGTGCTCGTAAGTACGTTTCACGGGGGCAACAGCTGGAGACTGACCAAGGCGAGATGACGAAGTACCTTTGTCCTGGCCGTTCTGAGTCTTCCCCACGCCTCTGCAGTGAACGAGGTGCAGTGTTATGGTGGAGGCGGTCATGTTACTAGTATATACACCAAGGCAATGAATGCATTTGTAGGTCAGCTTTTTCTCAACTGGATGAACCGTCTGAATTACCTGATGCCTCTCCCGTAGGTGATGTGCAAGCGCATCAGAGATGGGTCCTTTTAGGATTGAAAAGCACAGAGGACAGAGAGTTTTCCCCACATCTTTTTTGTAGGGCACTGCTGCTTGCGGAGAACTTTTTACAGGTACGTCAGACTTCTCCTGGGCTTTCGGCTGCGGTTTTGGAGGAACTGGGGGGGTATTCTGAGCGTGGTAAGCTACAGATTCAGCGGGAGCATCCCTCAGGTTGTAGGTGGTTACAAGGAGATGTATGTTCGTGTGACTACCCTGCTGCAACGTCAAATCAAAGGTTAGAGTGGAATCAGTTTTAGGTCCCATTTCTTCATCGACGTGAACCATTCGCATGTGAGCGGCCATCTTTTCAACGTCGTTGAAGGTCGAACGGCAATACGGACAAGACAGACCATGTATTAACATATGATTAAGCAACGTATCAGTAGGTAAATAGCGGTTACAGTATAGACATTTGCTAGTGAAATTGTGTATTTTCATTATATAGTTAGCTACTGCAGGCACCTTTTCGGCCTTGTGCTCCTTTTCAAAGTGGACACTATACACATTTTCAGGAAACAGCTCATTACAGATTGTACAGATTTTCCACTTCTGGGTGGATGATGTATTGACAGCGGAAGGGCCTGTAGCAGCTACAGGAGATTTAGAGCCAGACTGCCCTAGTACTCTCGAAGCTGCCTGTGACTGAGATAACGACGCCTGTTTCAACTGAGCTGATGAAAGCGAAGATGAATTGGCAGACTGAAGAGAGTATCTTGCCGAAGCCTGTGATCTCTGTTCCCCTCCAAGAGTATAAGGCCTTCCATTGCCACTTGTTGAAAACTGTTTCATGGTTTGCGATTGCTGCGAAATAGAAACTGGTGTGTTACCACTCAAGTTCAGCCTTCCCCCTGGCTGACCGACATAACTTGGCGGTACCGATTTGACTCCGTAGTTGTTTTGTTGTAGGTGAACATTTGACATCATATTCACTCCCGCGGAATTCAATGTAGGCTTTGGTATCGTGAGTCTGTTCATCATCTGCTGTGAGGAAAGAGATCGAACACTTCCAGGGGAAAGGGGACCCATCCTCTGAGGGAGTCCCATAGGCTTTTTATCCTGCGGTTTTGGAGCTATTAGCATCAAAGGTTTAGATCTTGGAACCACTACATTAGTGTGACCTATCATTGCTGTTACCTGATACCCGATACGCTCGTGGTCTTCGATAACATGCTGTACTAAAGCTTCGTACGATTTCGGCATAAAAAGGCATCGTTTGCAGTGAATACTACCCTCCTCCCGGGTACCAGAACTTAACGGAACCGCACCATTGAGTGACTTCTCACCTCCCTTCGCTACGTAAGGAGCAGCAACGTGCTGAAAATGTTCCCTGTAAATGTGCTTTCTAACTATTTCATACAGAGGATCTCGGTAAGTGCACTTCTTACAGTAATAAACAGCTTGTTCTACACTGTCAGCCTGCTTAGGTTTAAGGCTATCATGTTTGTTTTTATCTTTAAAAGTGCTGATGCCTCCACTCGGTGTATTGGCATTTAGAGCATGAAAGATTTTAATGTGCGTTTCCAAAGTCTTTTTGTCCGCATTGAAAGTACAGTATGGACAATTAAGGAGAATCCTATTTTCAAAGTCTTCACTATGAACATTCCGGAAGTGGCTTTTGTACGCTGAAAAGAACTTCGAGGAAAATGGGCATGCACTGCAGCAAAAGGGCTTTGTCCGATAGTCCTTAAAACAAAGAACAAAGCAGAAACTAAATATTGAAAAGCAGTTGTTAGGAAAACAACATCCATGACCTTCTCTAAACAATGTTTCTAAGTAGCAGTCTCAAGACCCACTGCAACACTCAAACCTTCTCAATTTCTTCTCTCCGTTTTTTGGCCTGCAGACCAGGCCCCAGAGAGTTTATCATAGACACAGAAGTTAACAGAGGTGATGTGACGAGTGCCAACCTAGAGGTCCCTCACGAGATTAAGCATGAGCTCAGCATGCAAGGCTGAATCATAAGCATCTTTCTCCACCAGTCAAAAAAAGCCTCATTCCCTGAGCTGCATGCGAAGGTTCACCCTAAGCTCATTCCTGGGGGGAGAAGGCAAGCAGGACTGTTTCAGCAGAATGAGACTGCATCCAGAAGACATGAGTCACTTCCCATCCAAACCTGCCAGCCGTTTATAGAGGTAAGATGGATGGACAACTTCAGCTATTTCAGTACTTAATCCGTTACAAGCTTCAACATTAAAGATGCCCTTCTAAACTTAGTTTTGGTGAACAAATGGATTTGGGCTTACCAAGTCATGGAATAAGGCCACACCAGCCCTTAGAGCCACCACGCCTTTTCCTTCTGATCAAAGCACAAACCTGATTTTTAAAACCATCTTGGATCAAGAGAGAGAAAAAAAGGGTATTTGAAAATTCCACATTTGCGGCTTCCCTGCACCCTTTATCTTTGTTATATTGAACACGTTTCCGATGCAGTTCTTGTCAACTGTTGTAACAGAAGCTCAAGTTACAGTGGCCTCAGAGATTAGCCACAAGCAACCTGGCATTTCGAATGAGATAAGACATGAAATACAAATAGTTACAAGCATTCATCATGAGTGTCACAACAAGTCTTGTGCATCAAGCTACACACAGATCATCTGAAGAAGCTGGAGAGTTGTACTCTCCCTCTGCGTAAGTAAGTAGGAGCATGTGCTTCTGTCCACTGTCTGAAGCCTCAGACATCTGGCAGGCTGGAGACAAGATACAACAAAATGAACTAAACCAAAGCTGTCTCCTTTTACACTACAGTTTTTATTCTGGAATTAACGAGAAAAGGACATCAGTGCATTTTATGGAGCACAGTAAGAAAGGGACATTTTCAGACTGACACTACACTATGAAGCATGAGAATACAGGTTCCCATTTCCTGTAAGAGCAATACCTGATCTGTGGGATGCTAAAGGAGGGCTTATTTTGTAGAGGTACTTCTCACCGTGCCATCAGTGCTTGCATGACTCTAGGCTGTACCATCGGTAGAGGCTACTGCAGTGCACACGACTTGCCTTCCATGTGTTCCGTCAGAATCAAATACCACCACTCTTACAGAATTACTTCCTCCCTCTACCTCAGTTCCAGTTTCCTTTATTGCTAGCTCAGAAACATCCAAAAAGTAAAACTTCCAGAGTCACTTTGTTCTGCTGTACAGAACGACATAGCCTAACCCAAATCTCAGCCATAGGCAGACTATGAGAATCCTCAGATGTGGCCGGCAGCTTGCAGCGCTGCAGCAGTAGCAGAGAGAGCAGCAGTTAGATGTATTCATTTAACGCTCTGCTGAAGTGATGAAAACAGGTAACAAAACACAGGTAAAAAAATTATCACAAACTGTACAAAATTGGTAATCTTTTGACTGGAAAGACAGTGAAACTGCAGTAAGCTTGAAAACAGATGGGCTGTCAATACGCAGTTGTCACAGGGTGAATCGGATTTCCTGACCTATCAGTTCTGCAGTAGCTGGCTACCCACAGTACTCAGATAACCACCAGGTTATTACTTAAAAAAAAAGGCTGCACAGCTTTTTGCTGTCCTTAAACTGACAAGAAATGAAGATCAATGGGTAAAGCTGCAGGAAAAGCTCTTGGCATATTTGTGAAATGCCCTTTAGTATGAGCGGTCTTCAGAATCAGATGTGTCAGCATAAACCATTACCAACCTGGTTTTTTGTAAGCGATGGGTCCCACAATCCTACATCTTCCCATGTAGTGTTTTTCAAATAAAAGTCATTAGGTTCAAACTGCTTAAAATCCTGGAGAAGGGGAAGATGGGAAGAGAGTAGAGAGAATCAAAACCAAAGACCAACCGCTCCCTTAAGCAACCCTTGTACGCATCCATGCAGTCCTCAGGTGCTGCCAGCAAGCAGTAGGTATCCGTTCAAGGAGATGTGGGTATTCCAGATGCATCTCCTTGGCGAAGAGCTGTGAATAGTCTCAATAACCTAAAACACCTGACGAACTGTTTTCAATACTCATCCTCCTAATTAACCCAAGACTGTAATTACATACCTGCCCCTTTTTCAAAAGCAGCCATGCAGAGAAGTATTCCTGGGCTAGTGCTAAACAGTTAGGATCATACAGACGCTTTACCGTAACTGGCATTTGGGTTTTGGGAGTGGGGTGGTGTTTGACTGGTTTTGAGGTTTTTATTACTTTAATTTCACATAAGAATTCAGGTAAAAGTTTTACTACATGTATGATGTCCAAGAAGGCCAATTCCTATTTGGAAAATAATCTTACCAAGTACTTCGGCTTTTCATCTTTGGCACTGAAGTCAGCAGCACGTAAGGACTCAAAACCAGTATTTCCACTGAAACAAATACTGAAAGTAACATTGTCGCCGTTCAGAATTTTACCCTTTAACACATCTCACTTAAATGCTCTTTAAAAAGACACTAACAGAAAAGCCAAAGCAAACAGATTTTCTGCGTACTCTAAGGAGCTGAAGCGTGCACGTGGGCAGTACAGCAGTTAGCGCTCAGGAGAGGAAGCTGTACTCTGAGATGGCAGTTGTGAAGTGTGCCAGGAGAGCAGCACAAACACCCTTCCCTTCTAGGAACTAACGCCGGTGCAGAAGTGAGTCTTTCACTCGATGGCCTACTGTTCAGCACTAGCACAGACCTCATGAAAACCTCAGAACCATGTTCTGCCCCCAAGAACATCCTATAGCGCACCTCGTTCTTGCTTCGTTCCTAAATGTTCCGTTAGCAAGTGCCGTTTTTAAGAATCCAACATAAACAAGAGACAACCTACCTTTGACATGTATCGAGACAGTCACAGCCTGAAGTGGACCTTGTCTCCACTGAGTTTTTTTAAAAAAGCGTTTACAGGTACATTTTAGCTCTAGTTTCCTACTTTGCGTACAACTTGGAAAGCAATGTGAAGGTAGCATGCCTGAACAAGGCTCAAACAGAATCTCAGAATCATTCTCAGAGCTGATGAGAACAGGAATATGATGTGGGAACAGGATACAGGGAACTCCTTCAAAATTCACAGTAAAAATTTAACATTTTGTGAAACAGGTCTAAAAAACCCCAACGTCAAACACCGAAGACCTCACAGCCCTACTAACTGAGGAGCATTGTAACTCTGATCACCACACTTGGGAGGTATCATACTTACTTCTATATGTTCTTTACAGTATTCCAAACCAATGTCACTAAGTATTTTTTTCACAGTTTTCCGGGCCTTTCTTAAACTGCCAAGGTTGTTGACAGGAAGTTGGAACATAGTTTCTATTGAAAAAGAAAGTAAGAGAAAAGGTTTAAGTCAAATGTGTTTGGTCTGACAGTGTTGCACTTTTCATGATCAGCAATTTTCTGTCTCATCTTCCCCCCGTCAGTCAGTATCGGAGTTGTACCACTGACTAACAAACTACCACATTCTTGGCCTGATTTGCTCTTAAATGAGGCTGGCCATGAACTAGATACTGAGAAACTTAAGAGCACTTAAAAAAGCAACAAACTGATGTAAGGACTATCGCAGGAGTAACCAGCTCGTCTGAAAATAACTTGGTTTTTTCTTTAAGTGTTTGTATTTACACAAAATTTACCCCCTATATGAATTTATCTTTTGTGCATATGTATCCAAACTGATTTGAAAAGTTGAGTGAGTGTCAAGGTTTGTGTCAGTCTCGTCGCAGACTGTGTAGGAACTCTTCAGTGACAAAGATGCTTCTTGCATTCCGCTGTAGGTATGGTAAGAAATCACTACCGTTTCCTCCCTTCACTGTATTTACAGCTTCACCTGGCTGACAAGCTGTCTAGTGTACGGTCTTTTGTTAAGAGGGGACCCGAAAGCTTGCTAGAGCCCTTCAGAGATACACATCGCTGGAAAAGGTACAGGAAGTGGCTTACCACCTCTAAATGTAGCTGCCTCCAGGACAAACCTCCCTCTCAGCTCCCCACCCCAAGATGGTAATCCCAATTCAACTGTCAGCTAACGACTGGGGCTGCCCAGCTAGAAGAAATCTAAAATTAAGAAATGTGGATTCCCAGATTCAGCCATTCCCACTAAGATTTCTCCCAAACACTAATAACTAGTGTTATTTTGTGTACACAGGAGCTCTCAGCCTGCATGCTGTTACCGTTATGCAAAGTGCTTGCTCAGCTACGGAACCATCACCGACAAGTCGTCTGCACTTTAAGAAGGTGCAACATGGCAGAAACTTGAGAGTCCCTGGACGCGTAGGGTTATTTTGGAAGTGAGAGGGGGTGGAGCCAGCAGTAACAAGGTAGGCTTTTCTCCAAGGAAAGGCGAAGATGCTTCTTAAATTGCCAGGAAGTGTCAGTTACCCTGTTCCCTGGGCTGTAACAGTCCAATGCCTGTTGCACAGAGTATCACCCCAGAAGATAAACGCTGCTCTTTGGAGCATCAATATTTCTGTGAGCCAATTCAGAAAGGTAGCTTTGAGCAATAGGAGATTTGATTCACATCAAGAAATTAATCCCCAGTAATGCCAAAGACTACTCACATCAACTACAAATGGAACTACCTATCTGTTAGAAGCCTGAAAGTATTTAACACTTCCCAGCGGAAGCCCAGAATTCAGAGTTAACAGAAGTTTTTAGCCATTAAGTATTTGAATTGGACTCCAGGTAATGCTTTCAGAGAGCCACTAACAACTTACTATTCCGTGGTTCCCACCACTACCACTGGTTAGTTTCAGGAATAAACCAATGTGAAAAGCTGTGGATGTAACAGTGCTAACAGGAACCACTGCAAGGCGTTTGGCAGTCTACAGGCAGCACTGCTAGCACACGTGGCTAGGCTCTACTCTCTTCGGATTCCATGGACTCAGAAACAGCCCCTGGGTAAGAGCAGAAAGCTGTCGTGACATTTAGGATTCATATCACAACTGTAAATCAGAAACTAAGTGGAAACAAGCCTGAGTTTATAGCCAGAACTACAGGAAGATTTTCAGAAGTACCAAAGCAACGCTGACCACTAAGGATTTTGGTACATGTATCAGGCTGCCCCCTGTCACAGACCAGGGTCATTTTAACACCCCTACATGAAAACTAGGACACCAGAGAAATAAAACGTTTAGACCTTGTCTATAAACCTCAGGGATTCCAAATTACTCAGGGAATAGTATTTGCAATAATGAAGTTACTTAGACACATTATGCAGAGTGACTAACAACAGTAATTTTCAAACAACATAGGCCAGAAAAAGGTATTTCTGTGTTCTGTATTCACTTCCTCTGAGTAACACTCGTTAACGAGAATTCAGTATAATCAAAACTAGCTTGATTTCCTCACGTACAAAACTCTAAATGCAGGTATATTAATGTATGTGCCTGTGGAGGTGTCTCAGATAACTCAGTAAAAAGGATCAGAACTGGAAAAAAAAATAGAATTCGGTCAATATGAAAAGTAGATGTGTTCTATACCTTATCTGGCATCTTTCCTGCTAGGGAAACTCAAACCCTCTTTAGAAGTATGAAGAATTAGCATTCTAGTGAAATACCTTATGGGTAGATTCACTTACAAGTCTCATAACGTGAGCCCTAGGCAAGCGCTGAAGAGCACCTCTGGGGTGGCAAAGCATGCCTGTAGCAAAGGCAGGGATTAAACGGATCATGGCAGTAAACTGCTCTCTTCCCAGTCGTTCCCTCTAAAGGCTCTAATGACTCTGTATGGGAAATAATGAGCTGCTCTTTTTTAATGCTGCATTCACTCTCAGCTGTACTCTTTTATAATCAAGTATTTCATCTGCAATTGCAAACATTACCCAGGCCCAAGACATTCTCCCTCTCTGTGCAAGAGAATGTGACTGTTCAAACAGTTAGTGATTCCTGTCACCCTTTCCGAATGCTACTCCCTCCTGCCCTGCGAGTGACTTTTAATCCTCATAAAGGACTCGGAAATAAGGTTTGAGCCCAAGTTTTTAACTTCTTGTTACTTTGAAAACAGACTCATTTTATTGAAATCTGTATTCGAGCTTATGGTTCCTTTATCGAATTTTCTGATCAAATTCTGAATTTATCCACATGTCCCTTTCCTCTTTCTTATACTGGGAGCTATTTCTAACAGCAGACATTGAAGAGAAGCTTAAGACTTTCAACATACAGAGGATTTTATATCTCTGTGCTGTATCAGGCTGTGATGAAGCAACTACAGAACGTGCCAGGTTCCACCCTGCTTTTCTACCCGGCCTTGCCCAGAGGGAGGTATCAGCGCTCCTGTGTAAGCACCTCGGGGCAGAGCCTGCATCCTGCTATTTGTGCTATTGCTTCACATGACGTTGGATGGAGTAAACTAAAAGTAATACCGTTTATGACAAAGTATAAGCACACAAACGGTGGAAAGGGTTTTGAAAACAGTAACGGATATTTACCTCGCAAACAGGAATTTGCACTGAGGTACTGTGGTGTTAAAAATGAACACCACAGAGTAATGGCAATTAGTTTATATTACAATTAGTTTAGTTACTCCAACAAATAGAACTAAAAATATTATTGGCAGATTGCAATTTTGCTTCAGTTGTAAAAACATTGTCTAATACGGCTTGAAGGTGAGCCAGGTCCGTTTTAAAGACATGAGTAGTAACAGAAAGTATTTAACAACAGGGCTGAGGATCAACACTGCCCATTTGTGAAGTATTAGTAACAAATTAATTTATAAACTGGTAAGGACTAATGGGCAAAAATGCTGCTGCCTAAGAATTCAACTCCAAACTAGCCTACTGGTTAACGCAAACGGCTTAGTGAGGTTGTGTCCGATTTGCAATTTCCAAGTAGCCTTTTCTCTATTTCTGATCTGGAGTTGAAACAGTAAGTGAAACGTAACATTTCCAGATGGAGAAAGTGACCCCAACCTGCAGTTTTTTTCTCCTAGGCCAGTCATGATGAAACAGCTTTCCATGCTGAGCCCACTGTCACTTTCCTCCATGACTTAAAACAGATCTGACTTGTGTGATACTAGAACTGCATTAACAGTTAATAATTAGTATTAATAATAACTGCATTAATAACAAATACCACACAGTGCAGAGTAGATTTATATCCTGAAACACAGATCAAAAATTGGAAAGAAAATATGCTTCCTTAATATTTTATCCCCTCTTCCACAACCAGAATTGGGACGTACGGCTTTGAACAGGAAGTTAAACTAAAGTAACACAAGTTTGCTTTCAAAGCACAGCGTAATCCTGTTTGTACACTCAGGAACAGCCATGTATTAGAAGTTCTTGCTGCTGCAGTTCATAGAGCTAGAGTGAAAAATATTAATGCAGCCACGAAAGTAATCACGGCTCCAACTAACTGCTCTTCTCTAAAAGCAACTGAGTAAGCGCTGCTCTCGCTGTACTGCGGTGGTTCAGTAACCTGTCCAGCACCTTCTGCGTAGCTACCTGCATGCTCAGTTTTTTCATCAAA
Organism: Rhynochetos jubatus; assembly: GCA_027574665.1. NCBI lineage: Eukaryota > Metazoa > Chordata > Aves > Eurypygiformes > Rhynochetidae > Rhynochetos > Rhynochetos jubatus. The sequence continues at coordinate 9,324,207 of CM050665.1, read as the reverse complement.
AACGATATGAAGCAGCATAGTTAGGTACGTTCAGGATCTGAATGAATATTTTCAAATGAACTTCAAATCCAAGGAGATAACGTCCTAGTAATTTTATTGCAGAATAACTGCAATAAAGTCAACTGTGGAAACATCAGGGAATGAAAACATCATGTTTTAGAGCTTCTAGCATGTGCTGTCTTCACCAAAACTGATGTTCCCACTTAACGAAGACACTCATTTTGCCTGTAAAGAAACCAGGTTTTTTTTCTCATGACAAAGCAAGAGTCAGCAGAGTTTGTCTTTAGGCAATGATCACTTGTAAACCTGAAAGCCAGCCACAAGTCTCAAAATAATGCTTATTAACAAATGGCTTTTTTAGTACAAAATGCCACTAACAACTTCATCAAAAGAATCAAATGCTTCCTCTTAATTACTGTGTCTGCTATACCTGGAGATGCCAAATATACCATGATATATATATAAACCCAAGTGATAAAGAAAAATTACTTAGCGCTGCCTGGAAACAGGAGCTCGATTCTATCTGCAGCATCTTCTTGCCTCTGCCCTCCTGCCCGCCCCACAGTCAAGTCTTAACAACATTATCAAGACCTTCCTATCCCAACACATCATAGTAGAGGATACAATCAGATCTTTACATCTGAGAACTTCAGAGGAGCTTTACTTTGCAAATTCTGCCTGACAGCTGGATCCAACTCACCTCATCTTAACAAAACCTCATCCTTAAGCAAATACACTTCATTTTCTTTAGGAAGTTTCTTGGCCATTTAATCATAATTAGTGGAGAGCCAGATATATTGTGATATTATTATGGTTTGTGACTACAAAAAATGCTCTTAGTGTCTCCATTCATGTCTATTTGCAGCAAGTAACTCAAACCGTAATTGCAATAGACAGCACACTGCTGGCACATCCCTGAATGTGGATATTAACAGTTGGAGTTAATAAGTGTCTCAAATAATCATTTAGACATTAATGCTATTGAAATGAGGTGCCCTTCATCTGGCCAAAAGATGACGTTTAAGACAGGACACCTGGAATATCTCTTCTTCGCTGTCAGGGCTGCTTCTTGCTGCCCTGAAGCTCAGAGCCAAGTTGTTATGTTAGCAGAACACAATACCAGGGAATGCAGCAACCAGCACTGACGGAACCCACCAGTGCTTTCATCTGGCACCGAAGCTATGGCCACATCCAGCGCACAGCAAAGGATGCCCATAATAAAGGGTCACAGATCAACGGATCCTTCTGTAAAACAGTTTAGTTTCATGCAGTTTCTCCTGGTTTTCTACTGAAATGCCCCAAGTGAACAGTCTTAAATTCTCTGCACTTTAGTGAAGAGAAACAGAAGGGCACAAGCCTGTCCACTAGGCACAAGCCACTCGAGCTTTACACATCTATCAGTTACCAATCCTGATGTTAAGGAACTGCGACTACAGGCTCGCTACACAACTTCGGAGATCTCCAAGCAGCTTTCAAAAGCAACTCACTTTTTTTTTTTTTTTTTTAAAATAAATGAGGATTTCCTTTATCCTGAGATGATTCCACTCAATCAGTGACAATTCTAGCCCAGGAGTCTAGTTAGCAGGTCATCCTGTATTTCCATATATTGTTTTATAGTAGCCAAGGCCTGACTGATTGTTATTATTTTCCGGCATGGCTCTACCCTATCCTATTCATTCCTGCACGAGTCCCAGGTATTTAGTATTTAATGTGCACCTGCACATTCGCGGAAAAGTCAGTCAAGACGATCACGTATGCTCAGCAAAAATAACTCTACAGAAACCTGAGCGTTTCTTATGCTCATCAAGTAACAGGAATAATGAGATCTGCCTCTTTCAGCCAGCTATTTTCAAGTTCATGATTCAAACAAGCACAGTAAGAATTAAGTTTGTGTCTGTGCTTTTGTTTCCTACTTCTAGACTTGTGTCCCACCTACAAAGACCCTGGGAAGCCCTTGTTACACATCAATCTAAAGTGCTGGGTGAAAAGACTAAATGCTTACTTAAAACCAAGACCAGCAATGCCTTTACTACACATATCCAGGTGGTATCTTCAGGTGCCTAAGAAAATGAATTACTAACCTAGACTGATTTACTAAGATCTCACTCATCATTCATATGCGTGTATGCACGGTGTCTGGATGTAGCAGTCACAAAATCCTGGTAAAATAAGCAGCCTAACTGTGTAAGAAACATGAGGAACCTGCTTCTGCTCTGTATTTATGCAGTACTGAGCATACAGGTCTAGTCCACAGCCAGGTATTCGTTTCTAGAATAATTCCAACGTAAGCAGGGAAGGCAAGCTATAAAAAAGCAAAATATCATCACTAAATTAGAAACACTGCACTTGGCTTTTCATCTGTCACATTTTGGAGATACAAACGCCTATTTTAGACAAACCTCATGCAGCACTATTTCACTGCTCTGGGCAATGGCCACTATGCAGAGCATCGACAAAAAGCTGAGACAAGTTTCCCAGCTACTGCACACACGTTGACAAAAAGGCCTGAATGGAGTACTCTGTCTTCATCCAGAAGTCCGAAGGGGGGCAGGAGGGGAGGTTTTGTGAAAAAGCAAAGGGTATTTGCAAGGTCAGCAGGGGAACTACAGTTAAGAGACTTCACAGAACTCAAAGTTGTACATGGTATTGTGCTCAGACCTGAAGCAGTGTCTCTGGCTTTAACAGGCTGCAAGGCCCCCAAGAAGGAAGGATTTAATCTCAAGTGCAGTCCTGGTATGTGCACGGTATAACCTCAAAATTAGGGCAGAAAATAACTACAAAGACTTCACAAGTTTCACAAGTCTGCAGGAAACAGCAGTTTGGCCTCAACAGAATCACATCTTGAAATGGGAATGGGCCAGGACATAATACAGCCTGATTGATTTAAATTACGAATTATGTCCAAGTTTTAGGAAGAAACTAAAAGAGTCAACAACACTGTGCCTCACTGGTTTAAAAATCAAAGGCTTCTTCAGCGTTTTCCAAGAACTCAAGTTTACCGTGGTACGAAAGAGGGACCTCACCTCAAGGTTAGTATTGCTTCACAGCAAAGGGCTTCCTCTCTCCACTCCACTTCCTGACCTTAGCCATCGCTGGTAAAAGAAAATACTAGTAGGGGAAAAAAAAATTGTGTAACACTTTGAAATGTTCTCAGGAGCGCTAATGTGAACAATATTCAGGAAAAAAACAGAATTCAAGTGAACAGGAGGGACAAGCCCCCATTACTAGAGCAGATTTCCGCTTAGTTTTAGGGACTTAACAGTGCAAATACCTTAAGACATGGGAAATCAAGACTTCTAATTTTTATGGCATGACAAATAAGCAGAAAAGGAGACAAGGTGTAGCCCAAAAATTAACCACTGTATAGTCACAGAAAAGTTAAACAACCCCCAAATTCTTCAACATACCACTTTAAAAAAAAAAAAAATTTTAGCACTTAGCCTTGCAGTGACTTTCAGCTCCTCTTCACCAACCTGCTACTCTTAAACATTTCAAATTCCAGGTGGAAACAATTGCAGTCACTAAAAACAACTAGAAAAACTAAAACATCCAGAATGTGGGGTCTGACACATCCTCTTGTTATGTTACTGAGTGATTTTTAAACCACTTTTAGTATTTAATAAAAATAAGCCATCCCTACTGTACTAGCTCCAAGTGAACGCGGCCGCACAGTTCAGCCCTTGAACCAACACATCTGTTACCGAGGGACTGGAACCACCCAGAAAACCAAGCCAAAATTTGAGTTAAAAAAAGATTACTGTGCAATTACTTGGAAAATTAATTCGTGTAAACCACAGTACTGCACACCTCTTTTAGAGTTCCATATTGCAACAGTCAACATTTTCTTCTGCTACATATTTTTCCCAGGGCAAACAGTCCTCCCTTACGAGGGAAGTCCGGATCTCATACACCATACGCTGTACTCAACTTGAACTAGGACTCAGAGGAAGGTACGCACCCAGGAGAGAGAGGATGAAGAACACAAGGGGGAAACCCAGCAAAAACCCTGTATAAAACTATTAGAGGTGACTGGAAAAAAAAAAAAAAAAAAAAAAAAAAAGAGAAGCAGAAGCTCCCATCTGTCTTCAGACCCCAAAAGGTGTTTCTGTTTAGCATCCTAATTCTCCAGTGCATCTTTTTATTTCGGACCTCATCAGAAGAGCTGCCTTGCAGCTTGCTACCCTTGGTACCATCATGCAGCAGACGTTAGTCTAAGTTCTGCCAACTTGATCTGCAACAATGAGATAGAGATCTTCTCGGCCAGAGCTTCAAAGCGCCCACAAGGTGACTGCTATTCTGATTCTGGGGCAGACGCAGCAGCTGCAGAACAAGACAGCCTTTTCCTCTCAACTAAAATCTTCGGCAAACATTCCAAATCTGCCTCGTCACGTTACTGTCACTTTTGGACAATAGTATTCGCAGTGCTTACCATGCTCATTTCGTGTTTGGGCTTTAGTTACTTTCATTCTAACAAGCAGCAAGCATAATGTAATTCTGATGTCAGTCTTGTTACTAAAATGCTGGGTTTCATCCAGAGATAGTTCAGAGGCCAAAAGAACTGATCTAGAGGAAAACCTTGCTGTGTAAAGGCACCAAGACAGCACTAGTCTAGGTTTTCTTCTCTTTCTGCTTCACTGAAAATCACACCATTTCCTTACACCATCAGGAAAGCCTTCCATGGCCAGCAAGCACACAATTGCAGGCGACGCTAAACGTTTCACTGAGGAAGATGTCTTCACTCGACAAGGTTTGTGAAGAGCATCACTATGAAACGGCAAGTAAAAACCAGTTATGGAATCCCCAGAAGCTATAAACAAAACCCCCTCGTGCATGTTTTTCTCCTACAGGTCTCAGCCCGGTGCGAGCAGGCGAGGTATCCTAGCGCTCCTTCCCGTGGCCGCCAGTTCTTCTGAAGTACCTGTCTGCTAGCGGAACCAAGCCACTGCAATACATGGTACTGTGAATTTTACTTCTTTTTCCCCCTCGTACAAGAAAAGTATGATGTCAACATGGCTAACGATACTAGAGGAATAATTGCAAAGTTACTATCTGGCTGTTCTTTACTTAGTTTTGGAAATTTTATGAACATAGTTCTAAGTTTATCTAAGTTCACAGAGCTCAGAACAGTTAGGAGCAGCAGCCAATTAAGAACTACAAAATTATACTTTCCTAGTGAGTACCAAGTGAAAATTCAGAATAAAGAAGAGAATCCTTTTACATGCATTTATCAATTTTCTTGATGTACAATTTATTTTACCAGCCCAGCCCTACAATGGGAACCTCACAGGAACTTGGAGGTGGAGAGCTGGTAACTCGTTTTGAGGACATTTCCCCCTCATAATGAAATTATATAGAGAGTTACTTATAATAGGCAACATTTACCCCTCAGCCTACCCCTGAAACACTATTTTTTGGGCTCAACTGAAAGGACCAGCAGTAAAAAGAACAGCTTTATGCATATTCAGCACATTGACCATTTTGGTTTTGTAGAGTAATAAAATAACTCAGCCACATTCAGTACACAGCCACGTAGGAGTTAGAAATCTTATTAATTACACACTCTTTGCTATGTTATCTGTGGCTACGTCCTTCCAGGCTGTCTCATCATAACTGATCAGTCAAAACAGGGGTGCCAGAACACTTCTGGAGTAAAAAGAAGTGTCCGTATTTAATCCTAAACCAAACACACAGAAAATCCAAAAGATGCAGACAGTTGAATCAGTTTCTCGTTCCCAGACAGTTCTTTGCTACTGCTCAGACGAGGCACTGTTTCACCACAGGTTAAGTGCGAGGGCCCCTCTCCCCCGGTGTTTCCTGTGCACACGCTGTAGGCAAAGCAGCCCGCTCTTCCACAAGGGCTGCAACGGCCCCAGCTGTAAAGATGGCAGCAAACCGTCAGTGCGTGCGAAGGCACCACCGCCTTCACGCTAAGGGCTCAACTTTCTAAATCAGAACTCTGAAAGGACTAGGCTCTCATCCAGCAGAAATCCACTGCCAGCCCATAAAGCCTACAACCGATGTTTCAGGGCTACCGCAAAACAGAACTGTAACTCCAGATAAGCAAGTCCCACACAAAACGTAATAAAAAAAGCAACTTTGGAAGGGGTCTTCCTACTGCAGTGCAAACATCTACTGTTTGGCAGCCTTTCCGGTTTGATGCCAAGGTGTTGGCGTCATTTATCAAACCAAACGTGACGCCAGCTGATCTGACGCCAACACCTCAGATCTAACGACAGACACGTGCGTCTCTGACGGACTGCTTCTTACAGGCGTTCTGTGAAACCGACGCTTCCATACAACTCCCGGTCAGTAATTCACCTCCGACTAAACCTGGGGGTGCAATTACAACTCTCTCGAGCACGCTATTAAAAAGAATAAATCAAACCCTCAGTTTCACCTTCTTTTACAGGCACATTCGGTTGACCCTTCCTTTCCTAAGGCTGTCATTTACACATATTAAGCCTGAGAAAACCTGAACCTTTTGGAGATCTGAAGCACAAACCAACTGTACTGCCGAAGGGTGTTAGTTGTGAGCATGTGTGCAAATCAATTCCATAAGCAACGTGTGAACCCAGCCTTTTCTATCCCGTTGTGACTCTGAGTTTGGATACATCTCTATTCAGATCAATCTTGTCTATTAAAATCATTACCTCTGCAAGAGCTATCATTCATTAAAGCAGATTTGCTGTAAGTTTGAAACTAAAAGGTACTAATATTTTCTGTTATTTCTGCACAAGTTTATAAAATGGAATAGTTCTTACTCTTTTCCCCTCTCCCCCTCATCATCCCTCTGCCGCTTCAAAAGATCCGTCCTTGCGTCGCTCTTTCCCCCTTACGCTTTCTTTGCTGGTTCTTGGCCTTCTGGGTCCTTACCTCGCTCATTTTCCCTCTTCTCATCTTCCCTGCGCCAATTCATAGCGTCCACATTCTTTCGTCGTTCTGTCTCCTGTCTCCACCGCTTCTTGATATCTTTGTCCTTAACTTGCTCATTTTCTCTCCTCTTCTCATCGTCCCTGTGCCATTTTATTGTTTCTGCATTTTTCTGCGGCTCCACGCTTCTTTTGAGATAGTCTTGTCGCCTCCTCCTCTTTTTTAACATATCCCTTTCCCTGGCACGAGCCTGCTTTTCTTTCTGGGAAAGAAAAGCTTTACGGGGCATCATGAGCTGCTGCTGTACCTGTAATAATATCGCATCCATGGAATAATGTACTGTACATGCACTCAGTCAGGCACCACAAACTCATCTGGAGGTGAACACCTCAGACACTAAGCCAAGCTAATTTACCGCTTCTCCTCTTTCCTCCTTAACCCTCTGCAAGCCCCGTATTAGATAATGACAGGCAAGTTGCTACCTTCAGCTCCGGGCACACCTCCCAGCTGGCACACATGTCAGGTCAGCCCCTAAACTCCCGGGCCTAAGCAGTGTGGTTTCTTTAGCCCCCCCCCTATAACTCCTCCCACAGCATTTTCAGCAGGCACTTGGCATGGCTGCAGCCCACTGAAGGAACAGGCCGCTGGGAGAGTTGTGAATGAAGCTTGTGAACGCTCAAACCTCCGTTTCTTCGCCCGCTGCAGATCTGCGTTTAACGTCGGGGCGCTTACTTAGCTTTTCAGACCTCCGTCTCTACCAAATTTGGTTGAAAATAGCCAACTTTTTTTCTTGGCTGGGAAGAGGGAAAGGGGGATTAGGAGACAAGCCACAATCTGAAGAATTGTGTAAGCTTTGTTTCCTTGGGAAACCTGGCCAAACATTTAACTGCAGTTAATGAAATAAGTCCTGACTCATCTACTCAAACTTCCTCCGAGTATGTTATGTCTTGCTATTCACAGGAACAAAGGAAAAAGGAATGTGACTATTTACTTCGTGGTTCTGCCAACAGCATTCCTGGCGAGCAGGGCTTTTGGTTTGGTTGGTTTGGGGTTTTTTGTTTCCTTTTAAAAGAGGTGTCGATGAAGACCACCTTTTAACAAATCGGTCAACTTTTGGTCACTTCTCTGTAGTCCCCCGACACATTCACATCTTTAAATTTACTGGCGGTAATATCTGCAATTCTAACCAATGGAAAACAGGACAGACCACAGAACGAATTTATACTAATATCCTTTAAATACTCTTCCATACACATTGAGCAACATTTCAGAAATGTCCAACTGCAGTTGTGGCCCAGGTTTGGGAATTTTGTTTGGGTTTGAATTTTTTGTTTAGAAGAGGGTTTTGCAGAGGTCTGCTCAAAATGAAAACTGCAGAAAGGACAAAATTACTAGATTAGAACACTTCAGCAAAGCCTAAAACAAAATGAAACAAATGTACTTTGAAAATTTAGCTACCTTATGGAAAGCACTTGTTCCCAGCATGCAATACTCCATCTTTCTCCTACAGAAAAAGCAATGTTTCAAACCCTTATTCTAAAAGCTGTTCCTTTTCCCTACGGAACATACCCCCACACACACTTAAACCCACTACTCTAGTCCATTGCCTCTGTTAGAGATGTACTGTGATCCCAAGGCTTTCATTCCACTAATTCAACCCCAAATTTCTTAATATCCATAACAATACTAAACGGGAAGGGCTGCAGCAGAGTGAAACAGCATAATCAAGCAGATGCATGCAGTTTGGTAACAAGTTAGTGCATAAAATTCAGATTATGCTAAAAATGACTTCCTTAGGAAGTTAGGATAGCTCTCTACCAGCCAGCCTGGTTTTAAGTGCTAAACAGTTTTCAGTAACAGTTATCATTAAAATCCGAGAGCAATGAGAATCCAGGACGATCATCCTCAGTGCAACCCAGACACCATAAACCTTTCAAGCAGTTTTAATTTCTGTGCCGGCTGTGTGCCAGTTCTACACTACTGTTGCATACTAGAGCAAACTTAACTTAGTCACTTTGTAAACATACATTGTCTGTATAATTTTATCAGTAACCTGATTTTATTGCAATAACAATAGCATTAATAAAATTTAAAGTAAATCATATCATGCAAATTATTCTCCTCTCCTCCCCACACCCCACCCCAAAGCAAGTACTGACGCTTAAAATCTGTCATTTAAAAAAAAGCAACCCTCTTTTGGGACTAATTGTTATATTTTCTTTCATTTGTTTTGTTGTTGGGTTTTTTTCCCCCTTTGGCTTTTCGCGGTTGTTACCTACAGCATTCCTCCCCTCCCTTTACACATGTCCCAGCCCACTCTGACAGGCCAATTTACAGACAAATGATAGAAAATATCTCCAAACCATTTCAGCTGAGATTCAAATAAGAAACGTCAGATTCCAAGCAGTAACTTAAAGGGACACCCAACTTTAATTAGGTATTGAACTTCTGTATCACAACTCACAGGTTTCTCCCCGGTTTGTTTCAGCGTGAGCGAGTACTTCAGGCACTCTGCTCGCTGCTCTTGCAATCAAAACCATTTTTCACTTTTGCCTCTTGGTTTTAATAAACCGAAAGTGTGCGTGTGTGAAACTGAAACCAGGAAACTAATTAACGTACAGTGAGGCTGCCAGACCGCCCGCCACCCCTCCAATTTGTCTCGAGTTCAAGTTGGTGTTCCTTTAAGTTCAAACTGTCCAAACATCATTAGTAAACAGAACTATCCTTTCAGCTAGGCTTTGATCATACTTCACCAAATGAAAATCTTAACTCCTCCCAATCTATGCAGTACGTATTATGAGGCATTTACCTCCAAAATTAATGGTGCTTGGGCGTCTCAGACTCATTGGACAAGTTTCATGCAAAAGCCTCCAAAACCAATTCTCCTTCCAGAACGCCCACCTCAGCGATTATTTTACACCTACTGTGTGAGGCCAAAGCCCGGACACAGAAGAAGGATCATGTCCTGCTGTACAAAACAAAGTGTTAAAGGTAAGAGATGAGAAATGTAACAAGGGCAATCTTACATTCAAAACGTACGTTTCATTGTAAAGGACTCCAAAGCTAATTACAAACCACATTCACAGTACCTTTACACTCCAGCAAGTTAGCAGTGCTGCAGGAAGTTTTAGCAGCTTTGTGGCTTAAACAACCGATTCCACTGGGTGATGCTACCTGAGGAATATCCTGCTCAGATTTCAATTAAGTTACCCAATTCAGAAATCCAGCAGGATGCAGAAACCAATTCACCCGTTCACATTTCATATAACCTTTTGACTGCAGCCGTTAGAACCTCAGTTTACACCTCACCTGAGCTACCAGTACGGGCAGCATAACCGCACCCTGTACAGGTGAGGTACACTTAGTAAAACAGCACTTCCTCGTCCAGGTCATTCTTCCTAGAAGGTTCCCACACAAACACAGTCCCACCTTAAATTACAAGACCAGGGGCGATTGAGCAGGTGACAGGCTGTCAGCCACAGCCCTAGGGACATGCATTCATTGGGGAGGTATTCAGATTGAAATTTTCAGTCACAGTGCTGCTAGAAGGAAGATGTGAACCGTTTGGGGTAATGGCATGTGAGTGATTATGCTTCTGTAGGAAGACTGATACCTCTTCAACTCGAATCACCCATGGACAGAAACTCAGTCCTGAACAGACCGGAAACACAAAACATCAGCATCGCGAAGTCTGGAACCACCAAACCCAAAGTTTATAAAAGCAAAATTTGTGAAGGCACTCATAATTACTCTCCCCTGCAATAAGGGGCTTTACTGTTTAAAATGGTTAGCTTTTAATCTGTTGATTATTCAGACAGGACATCCACAGTTTAAAGCACAATTGTTTTTCTTCAGCAAGTATGGTTTCAACACAAGATACCAAAAATGTTCTAAGAAATTTAAAAAGACAAAAATACCTGAAATACTTCACACTGAGGCAAACCTCAATATTGCACATGCTTTAGCAAGACCGCTAGCCGTATCTTCAAACAGGTAATGACGATGGGTCATTTTGTTCCACAGTGGATTATTTTCTAACCAGAAAGCAGAGCTTGTGCCCCTGTGTCTTTATCAAGTCCAGATTACCTCTCTGCCACTGAATCCTCACTGTGGAAAGCCTACTTCTGGATGCGGACTGATCAGCCCTGCGAGCACATCAGTGACAATTAGTGTGCCAGTCTGAAGGTAGGGGAAGTACTTCACCCCACACTGGGCCTCCCAAAGACAGCATCATTTCCCTGCACTGTGGTGCTGACAAGAATCACCAAGCATCTGGCATTTTCCTGACTTTATATCATCTAAAATTCTTTTATTTTAGCCCTTATTTGCTAGTATTTTAAGTTGAAGGAGTTCTTGGTTTACATGTAACAGCGCATTGTAGTAGCATATATCAGAGCTGAGAGCAGCTCCTAGACAGAAAACAAGATCAGCTTCCTGACAGCGTGCCTTGTGTCTCCCTGTTTCAACTGCATTGACAGTAAGGTGTACTTTTAACGATTTGCCTGGCTAACTGCATTTCACAGCATGCTCCAAAAAGCCATCCACAAAACAGATTTGCAAAGGCGGCTGTTAGTGCAACACTGACTGAAATCTCTTAAAATACAAGAAAAATATGCAAGAAAATTAACCTATGGTTCCCACAGCAATAGAAAAGCAGCCTCCTCACACACGCAGGTTAAACGATGCCACCTAGTATGACGGGGTTGAATATTCTATATTCCCATGATGACAACGATGGCCTGTCCCTGCAGCAAGGTGGAGACTGGACTCTGGGACCCGACAATTCCAGGACAGCTGAGCCAGGAAGAGTGACAGGAAGCAGAAAGGTGTCTCAGGGAAGAGTGATCAAATCAAAGCTACCAGTGGCAGACACATCGAGGAGAACAGAGAAGTTGGAAGAACTGAAAACTACCGAAAACTTCCTGGAAAAGGTAAGAGTTGCAATTAAATATCTCCCTTCCCTGCACTGCGTGATTAAAGAGTCTACTCCCAACACTTCTAGCGCTGGATTACATCAAGCATTTTCACTTTCTTCTGCTGGACTCTTCTCTTTCCTCCTTATTTAAGCATTGCTGGCCTAGTTTTCAGAGGGCTGTGCACCCACATCTCCCGTGAAGGTAATGAGATTTGCAGTTTAACGCGCATCTGAAATGCCTGACAACTAAGGGCTCATTTTTCAAGTCTGCTATAATCCTAGGATGGAGGCTGTTTTGTAACAGCATGTGCTCTATTCTCATGGCAACATTTTAAACAGAGAGCACCTCCTGGGCCTTATCAGCTCAGCCATCTGCAACACCAAGCTTCTGCCCATGCAACAACCGTGGTGTTCAGTTCCGGCTAAACACCCCGCAACTCCAACCAGGTAATTCTGTGTGCACAGCTGCCAGGGAAGAGCCAGCGCTCGGTATCAACCTTCAGCGAGCACAGCAGCCAGCACAAGCCCCCAAGCCCTTTAACTCCTGTCCACCTCCAAAGCACTAGACACCTTGGAAAGATACAAAGCAAGCAGGAAACCCAACTCAAACCCTCAGCGACAGTTGTTTTAAAACTAAGCTTATTGGAACGGAAGGAAATCAACAAGTGTATTTTGCTCTCTGGTCAAAGCAGTGTAAGACTTGTAGGGCACTGTGCACGTGAAATCACCTCCCCCCAGTCCAACAGTCTATTGCTTAAAAGCCACTTTGTCAAAAAAAGAATTTCAAAAAATTTAAAAATCACTTCAGAGATTAAATCACCCACCATTTCAAGTGGTGTGTCAAACAAAAAGGACTGTTTCACACCACTTCTCCGCACATCCTAAACATTCCTTCAGGAGAGGAGAGAAGTCCATCTAAAACGTGGTACTAAAAACTCATCTCTTAAATCCTCTGGAGGAAAGCCTGACGCTACAACCCTTAACAGGCTGTTTCAGTGTTTATATGCAATTTTCAGCAAGGGCTTATGAAACTCTGTTTTCACCCTTTTTTTTGTGTGTGTGTGGGGTGTGTGTACTGTCTAGCTTCAGCTTGGTGACTCTTGCACTAAGAACTCCAACTTCCCAAGGAAGGAAAAACTCCTATGGAAGGCAGTTCTAGTGAAAAGAATCAGTAAGGCTGGTATGTCTTACTCTCCATTTTTTATTTAAAGGTTAAATAAAAAGTCTTCTGCAGTCCAGCAGACAGGAATCTTCTAAGTCATTCACACACTTCTCATTCTTGCTTGGTTTCTGGAATTTTCCACTGGTGCCAGAAGCTCCATCTGGTGGGTGTGTACACTAACTGCAAATCTGAAAGGGAATTAACTCTTTCCTTATCAACTTTTGATTAGTTGTGAAAGTTCTGTACATTATATAATTTCCATGCCCCAGTATGAAATGCAAAGTGGCCAAATTTCAATTGCTCTGGGAACCACAACTCCTTATTTCTATTCTTGATGAATGATCTGCTCCCTTAGACTCTGCTGGGAACTTGTGTTGGGTTTTCTGATTTGGATGACATAGGCTAAAGTATGTTCAAGAGTGCCATTAGCTAATCTTGGGTGTTTTCTAAAGGATCTTTTGAACACACGTGATACAGAACACATCAATTCTGGCAACCTCTACTGCGTTCTGAACAGCAGTTTTAAATCGCCTCCGTTCTCTAGGGCATGCTGTACTTCAGTGCATAGGAAATTTGAAACTGGAGGCACTGGCAGCTCAAGACGACGGGCTTACACACCTACCACCACCTTAAATAGTATCTTCTGTGACACTTCAAGACCTCCAAAGATAAATGTTCATGTGCATCCATGCATGTGCACTGAAATCAATACGTTATATACATACTCAGTATGATAGCCTTGCTTGTTTAGGGTTATTTCTTAAAGATTTCAGTCTGAAATGCACTACAGCCTGCGTATCTTGCTGAAATTCAAAATCGAGACTGGAGATCATCGAAGCACAAAGGATATTATTTGCTTACACCATGATATCCACACTTCAGCGATCAGGAAAAAAAGGCTGCATGAATACGCTCTACAATTCCAAATTAATCCTCATCTAGATTGTAGCTAAACACAAACAATCCCGGAATAAAAATGGTTTTGGAAATAAAAGCATGTTTCATGAATTAGCAGTTACCATTTAAATTAAATCAAGAATCATGTTGAAATTTTCAATCCAAAGCTCACAAAAACATTTGCATAATTAAACAAAGCAGCACAGAAGTGCCTGTAAAATGTGCAAGAACAGAGCATGTAATCAATACACACGTAATTTAGGCTTGGGTTACACTGACTGCGAAACGGCAATCAGATCAGACTGAAAGTGAAAACCGTAGTGCTGTCTTCTGTGTCACGTTCTCCTGACATCACTGTGTCAGCAGCCAGAGCGCAGACCTGATCCAACTGAAAAGGAGGGTTTTTCAGGGCAGGGCAGAGCAGTTCCTTCGCTCGCCCCAACACAAGCGCGAGGACGGGTACAAGGAAGGTGGCAGGAAGCGTGGCTCGTACCAGTGGCAGCACAGACGTGGATCTATTTAAACCAACCGGGAGGCTGCATCCCTTCGTGCGTCCCAGCTAGCGAAATGCATCGCTTGCATGCTGGTGTAAGTGGCAGAACAAATCAACGAAACAAAAGAGAGCGTACAAATACTTCCACAAGCTCATCCAAACCCCTGCCAATACATGCTTTCTCAGATAGCAGATATGTTGGATATTGGAGGGATCTCGCCAACTGGCTAGCATCTGAGTATTTAGAGTGTAAAAATAGTCTGTGAAGTAGGCTGATGCTAATTGTTTTTCCTTTGCCTTACTGCTTCACGCACGCTACGCACAAATGCTGGCATTGCAGGGTTGGGTAAAGCCTGTAAACAAGAGCTTAAAATCAGTCTTACCACTTCACATTTCTTACCTCTTTCCCTTTCTGTCTAAGCATAGCTCCCAAGTGTTCCAACCCCTGACTACATTCCAGCGTTAATCCACCTCAGCTACTGCTGTCTTCGGTCTGACTCAGGAACCTTCGATATTCAAAGGGCTTCATAGCAGCAGCAGCAGGAATCGGGAAACAAAACAAAACAAAAGATCACAAAGTTTGACTTTTTAGGGGGGTGGGGAAAAAGCGCATTTTAAGACAATTATTTTGCCTACTTGTATTTCAGAGACATTTTGCCCCTGCACTGTTGCTGCTATGAATTCGCACCACTAACAACTTCTTCGGCCCAGCTGCAGCACAAGCAAGGAACTACCAGAGCCAGGACTGCACGGGAAGTTAACAGAGGGTCCCCTGGGAAAGCAGTACACAGAAGAGGTAAAAAGGGGTGACGAGAAGAACGCCTGAAGGCGGAGGCCTGAGAGAGGAGAGGAGCTGGGGGCAGGGAAGGAACATCAAACAGGGAAGCCAGGCTGGAGAGCATGCCCTTTCCTACGCTTAAATGACTGGAGGAGCCCAAGAGTGTCACTTTGGTGGCCAGGCTGCTTCCACAGTTACTTGGGGTTTTGTGAATTGTTTTAGATACTGCTTGAGCAGCAGATTTTAAATGCAACATTTTGCCACATGATCTGCAGATGTGATTGTGTTCAGAATCAGCTACACAGGTTTAGGATCCAACCACCAGTATCAGTTTTCATTCAAATCATCTTTAATGCCACCTTAAAAAAACAAGGATATAAATGGTGTTAACAGAGTTGAGTCACTGTAGAAAAAACGGTATTTATTGCATTCTTATTCAAAACCATCGACCGCCATACACATTCGAAAGCACTAATGTGAAATAGGAGTGAGGCAGACATACAAGCCCCTGTTTGCCTTCCAACATCAGCCAGCTCTAGTGAAGCTCTGAACAATGTAAGTTTTTCCTTGAGGCATATGGCCCTCAGGTAGATAAATAAGCGTTACACCCTCTCTAAAAATGTCTCTATTCAAATCCAGAACATGTATTCAGGTGTTGTACCAGACCTCAGTACTTCCTGAAAGCTCAAAACAAACAGGTCCATTTGGCCACACTGACTAGGAAAGCAAGGGCATCCTTCCCAAAGTGTTTTGGTGTGTCAAAATGAACCTTCTGCTTATACAGAAGGTATAGCTTCTTTTTTTAAACTAAATTAACATAATCAAGAATTCTCTTTCTTCCAATGCATATACATTTACATTATATTATCCTTAGACTAGTACCTTTCATTCTCATCGCCGCAGCTTATACTGTTATTAGGAAAGACACAGTTGTATCAACCTATTTACTTATATGTGCACTACCACCCCCACATTAATAATTATACTGTTATAATTATGTTAATAAAACCGTATCTAATCCCTATATAAAAAAATCTAAGGTCTGAGCAGGTCTTAATACACTCAAAACCACTGTACTGCTTGTTTAGATGCAGACCAACAGAGTCCGTGTGTTGTCTTTCTTAAGCTGTTATCTTTCTCAAGCATGTTACGTGCACCTTAAAAAAAATCCCAAGCAAACACAGCGTTATGAATATACAAACTCATCTGAACTAATAATTGAAAAAAATCCCCCCTCTGCCCATGCAGATAACGCAGATCAGATGACACCTGTGGGCCACACCAATCAGCTGGGCCACCGCAGCCCTACAACTAACGAGTCACTGCCTCTCTCCTGGCACCCCCATCCTGCAGCCTTCAGATGATCCTCATCGTATCCGATACTGGTTTGTTCATTCCTGATGTGTAAGATTTTGTCTCTCTCAAACCAGCTTCAAGTCATGGAGCAAAGATAACTTCCCCTTTCTGCAAAAAAAACCAAAAACCAACCAACCAAACCAAACCCAAAACAAAAACCCACAATAACAAACAAACCCCAAAAAACTAATAAATTTCCTATCTAGCCACTCTATCTTATTTGCATCCACCCCAAAATAAATACCTTAGCCCACACGTTAGTCTTTGCTCCCACAAAATCAGTTGTTCCAATTTCTATCAATCTAATCAGCTGCCATCTTAACCAGGAGTTATAAAACACCCATCTGAACTATATGACTTTTGACTGCTGCTGAGATTCTGATACGGTTATGTATTCCAGGAATGCTACTTTAACTCTCAATGTTTACTCTCAGTATTTACTATTATTATGGAGTGGTAAAGCTGGGTTGGGAGCAATCATCTATTATTCACTCCGCAGCGTGTCAGAGCACAACTTACGTTCCGCAGAAAATGTGTACTTGCACTCATCTAGAATTTAATCACGAATGCAGGAACTGCAGAGTTCAGCTTGGTAAGTACCTAACAAATGATACTTTATACTACTAAAGCTTAATTAAAATGCTGTGGTAATATACTGCTGTAAGTGACACATACCAATTCTGAAAATGCTAACGGGCATCTTCTGACAACTGGCAACTTCTACGTATACAGAAAAAAAATCAGTTATTCACCTCATCCTGAAGAGCACACACAGTCTTCCTAGATGGTTTGTTTGTGCAGGTAATGCTTAACACTGTAGGGCACAAACTTTCCAAGACTGCCAAGAAGTTCCTCTCCTCTGAAGGTTTTTCATCCCTAAGCACTCTGAGCAGCAGGCTGTTCACCACTTGTCTGTCTCACCTAGAGGCAAACACAGCCGCCTTTCACCTTCCCCATCCCTCCATAGCCAAGCATCTTCCTCCTGAAACCCAGCAGGAGTGATCTTACAAGCTCTTAATGACTTTTAAGCTCCAGTAGTTCCACACAATATACTTTCAAGCATAAATAGTAGCAACTAAAGAGATGCTTTCTGTAAACCTGTCCGACAGACCACCACTTCAAGTTAAGAAAACAACTTAAATAATGGGCCACTGTATCAGTTTGCAGTGATCTCGGAGTTGTCCTCAAACACTGGAAACATTTCATTTCTATTAGACGCCCCAAAAGTCATTTTAATATAAGTTAATTAAGAAATTAATTTTAGTAAAGGGCAGCTTGCTATTAACAAAACATTACAAACCCAGTATTACTTTTGGAGGAGAACGAGTTGGTCGTCGTGTGTCAAAAAGGACACCTCTATTCTGACTGAAGTTTATTTGAGTATTTGCTGTACTGATCTTCAGGAAAGGTAACAATCACGTTAAAATTGCGCTTGGGGCTGATGGGTTGTATTAACGACAGGGTGTTTCTCTTCTGTTGCCTCTTTTTAATGTTTTAACATTTCCACACGTCTCACAGTAGGTACTGCTGATCTGCTGACATCAAATCACTGCCCAGCGTCTGCAAACGCACATCTAAAAAGGAACCAAGCTTTGGGCTGTTTCGTTATTAAAAGAAGAAAAACAGAACGCCTTTCTGCTTACACAGGATGATCCGTCTTTCTCACCTAGAAGGATGACAACTTGTAATTATTAGTTATCGGAGTTCCCAAGTCAAAGTTTTTCCAAGTAGCTGAGACCCTGCAAGAGGCGGCGACGCTGGTGGCCTGCAGCACATACAGCTGTGCTGCACGGAGCCAGCTCAGGTTGGGCCCTGCCACCCCGACAGGCAGCGACCCGTTACCCCAAACACACCTTGTACCTCGAAACAGGGGAGGGTAGTAAAAACAGCAACACGGCTAATAAAAACCTTAAAAAAAGGCAATTTTTCTAGAAGTGAAAACCTCTTCCACACCTACCAAACGGCTTTACCACATCCAATGAACAAAGAGTACCGCGGCGAAGTGCCCGGCGACGGGGACGCTCCCTGGCCCCAGACAAAGCGCTCGATGCTTCGGCCCCGTAAGTTTGTGCCGCTGCGGCCACGCGCTCGGTGCGTGAAAACGGCCACCGAGTTACCCGCACACGGCACCGCCAGCCGCGACCGAGTTCCGACAGAGCCACCGGCATCCTCCGGAGCCGCGCGTGCGAGCCCCGCACACCCGCGAGCTCCACACCCCCGCCCCCCCCGGGGTGAGGTGGGCGCACGGCACGGCAGGTACCGCGCCCGGGGCAGCCCCGGTGCAGGGCGGGGGGGGATACGGACGGCGCTTTGCGGCCGCGGTACCGGCCCTCCCCCGCGCCCCCCCCCCCCCGCCGCCGCAGCCCTGCCCGGCGAGGGGACGGCGCCCCCTACTGCCTCCCTCCCGCGCGCGCCGCCGCCCGGGCTGCGGTGCATTTTGGGTGGGGGCTGGTACGGCTCTTCCACGGCCAGAAACCGGGAGGGACAGCGATTTAACGGGGTGTGTGTGTCGGGGGGGGTGTACCAGCAGCATCACGTACGCCGTGGTACTTGTTTTGGCAACGTCCCCCCGCCCCCGGGCCGCAGCCGCCAAGTGCAGGGGGTGCGTGACAAGGGCGGTGCGGCTCCCGGCGGAGCGGGGCTTGCGGGTTTGATTTCCCCCGCCTTTGTCTGCGCAACGGGTGCCGGTAACCGTAGCCCAGGGTAGGGAACGGAGGGATAGGTGAGCCAACGGCGCCCCATCCCGCAGCTGGGATGCCAGCCGCCCACCGCGGCTCCGTGCCGGAGGGAGCCTGCTCCCCGCTCCCGCTCCAACCGGGGACCCGCGCCCGGCTGCCAGCAGCGCCGGACCCGTTCACCGGCCCGGTCACTTCGCCTTACCGCCGGCGCGGCCACCGCCGCCGCTCCCGGGACACATCCGTGTGTGGTCCCCCCCGCCATCCCGGGAGGGGGGAAGGGAGGAGGCTGGGACTGCACCCGCCGCGCGGGGCCGCGGGCAGAGCGGGGGGAAAGCCGGCAGCGCCACGGCCCCCGCCGCCGGCCGGAGCGGAACCGGGCTCCGCGGGGAGCCGAAGACTCTTCAACATGTGTGCTGCCGGGGCGGGGGGCCCGGCTGCCAACTCCGCGGCCCCCCCCCTCCCCCTCCCGCAACGGGCAGGGCGCGGGGGCTCCTGCCCCTCGGGGCGGGCGCGGGACTCCTACCCCGGGGGTCGGGGGGCCGCGGCGGGGCCGGGCGGAGGGAGGGGGCGGGCGGGGGGTTGCCCCCGCCCGGGTCGGACCGCGGACTCACGCACACACCTACCTGACCGGGGCTCTCCTCGGCAGCGAGGGCGGGCGCTCCCCCGGCACCTCTGGCTGGGGGTGGGGGTGCGCGGAGCTGCCTCCCGGGCCGCCGCCCGGGTCCCTGGGCGGGCGGGCGGAGCGGAGCCGGCGGCGGCGCGGGGGAGACAAAGGGGGCTGGATGGCGGCGGGGGGGGGGGGGGGGAGGCGGGGGGGGTGTGAGTGTGCGGGGGGTGGCCTATGGTTGAGCGGGTCCCGGGAGGGGAGGGCGGGGGGCGGCGGCGGCTTCACTGGGCTCGGTCCCCGGGGCGGGGGGTGTGGGGCTCCGGGGCGGGGGGGCTCCCTGGGCGCCCTGCAGACAATACAGCCGGGTCCCTCCTGCCCAGAACCTGCCCTGGCCAAGATGGCGGCCGAGAAAGAGCGGAAGTGACGCGAGACTCTCATTAGCATACGGGACTCATTGTCCGGCGGGAGGGGAGGGGGCCGCGCCCCGGGGGTGGGGGCCCGAGCCCCGGTGGATTCCCGCCGGCCCGGGCCCCATCCCGCCCCGCGGGCCACGGCCCGGCAGCGGCGGGCTGGCGGGTTACATAACCCCACCGAGGGGGGAGGGGGACGAAGGGGGAGGGCGGCTCTCGCGAGAGGAACGGAGGGAGCAGCCGCTGGCGGCGGCGGGATCTACCCCGGGCCCGCTAGGAGGCGCCGCGCCCTGCGGCTGGGTCCGGAGAGGGAGCTGACGCCGCCCGGTTATCCCTCCGCCGCCCCCAGCCGGGACTACATCCCGTCCCGAGGGGCCTCCGCCACCGCCGGGGCGGGGGCACGCGCCTGGCGAGCAGCGCGCCCACGTGACCGAGGTGTGCGCACGTGACCGCGCGACCGGGAGCACACGGTGCCGTGTCGCGGCGAGCGGCGGCGCCTCAGGCGGCTCCCGCCCCCCTCCTCCGCCGCCCGCGCCGCCGCCTCAGGCCGCAGCCCGCCCCCGGGCGCGGGGCGGGGACACCCCCGGTCCCGCGCCCCGCCCGGTCCCGCGTCCCGCCGCGGGGTGCCCGGTACCCGCGGCACACCATGGACAGCGCAACCGGCGGAGGGGCCGGGGCCGCCTCCCGCCCTTCGCGGCGGCCTCGCGTCAGGCGTCGGGCGGCAGCGGCCCGCGGCCGGGTGAGCCCTGCAGGCCCATCGCGGCCCCCCTCAGGGCCCGTTGCTGCTTACCCGTCCCTTACCCTCGTTGGCCCGGGGTAAGCCGCAGGCTCAGCCGGGGCTTCGAGTTTGGGGATGGCGGTTGGAGCCCCTCCTCGGGGTCCCGCGCTGCGAAGCCCCTCGTGAGCTACTGTGGGAGCAGTCAGGGCGTTCGGTGAGGCCGTAGCAGACGGGGTGGATTTACACACCGGCGCTCTCTGAACTCTAGACCTACGACGCTTTGGCCTCATTTACTGAAGGCAAGCGGCTGCCCAAAGCGGGGCGCGTCGTGTCTCCCGTGAGCCTCGTGCGCACACGCCCGTTGGGGCACACACGCCCGTTGGGGCACACACACACCCGTTGGGGCACACACCCGTTGGGGCACACACACACCCGTTGGGGCACACACCCGTTGGGGCACACGCCCATTGGGGCGCACACACGCCCGTTGGGGCACACACACCCCTTGGGGTGCACACACCCCTATTGGGGCACACGCACCCGTTGGGGCACACACGCACCCGTTGGGGCACACACATGCGGTGGTGCGCACACACACGCATTTGGGCACACACACCCGTTGGGTCACACACATGCGGTGGGGCACACGCACCCATTGGGGCACACACAAGCGTTGGGGCACACACGCACACAAGCGTTGGGGCGCATTCACGTGTTGGGGCACACGCGTTGGGGCGCGCACACACACCTGTTGGCGCGCACACGTGCGCTTGGTGGACGGATAATCGCCTTCGCAGGTGTCATTTCAGAGCAGGGACGTCTGGATCGTGACAAGACGCCACATGCGATTCTTCCGTGTGGATCAAGGCAAACAGGCTCAAGATCTCTTCAACAAACGCGGCCCGATTCTACAGCGCGGCAAAAAAACTAAGTTCTACAAGTGAAAAAGAATGGTGGCTTTTGTTCAAAAACACACAAACGCTTGAAGGATGGAGTCAGGCGCAATTCCTCCCATCCCCAGCGTTCGAAACCTTGGGGGTTCAGAGTGACACATCTTGCAGTTAAGCCTTACAATACCAGAAAGAAAAGTCCGTGTTCTCGCATCATTGGGCAAGGCGTAGCGGCACCGAGTGGTTGTCATACGTTACTCAGACTTCATAATGCTCCAGGATCTACGTTTTCAAGTGACTGGTTCCCTGAAAACGCGTCCACCGCTGTGTCTCTCACAAGCCACGTAAACAGCTTCTATGAAGAATTTAGTGACATTTTACTGCGTTTGTTAGCTTGCTTTACGCCTTTCCAGCCTGGCAGAATTTGGAGGGATGCTGTTCGTCGCTGCCTGCAGATCACACCTTTGTTTCAGCAGGTGCTTTGATGGTATCTTCACTCCAGTGATCGTAAGAACCAGTAAGTCATGGCCAGAGTCTTTTACAACAGAATGGAGAGGGCCTGGAACAGCTTCCATGTGAGGGAAGGCTGGGAGAGCTGGGGCTGTTCAGCTGGGAGGAGGCTGAGGGGATCTGATCAATGCTGATCAATAGCTAAAGGGTGGGTGTCAGGGGGATGGGGCCAGGCTCTGCTCAGGGGTGTCCAGTGACAGGACTGGGGGCAATGGCCATAAACTGGCAAACAGAAGGTTCAGACTGAACGTGAGGAAACCCTTCTGCCCTGTGAGGGTGACAGAGCCCTGGGACAGGCTGCCCAGAGCGGGGGGAGTCTCCTTCCCTGGAGACTTTCCAAAGCCGCCTGGGCTTGTTCCTGTGGGATCTGCTGTAGGTGATCCTGCTCTGGCAGGGGGTTGGACTAGATGAGCTCTAGGTCTCTTCCAACCCCCAACACTGTGAGATGCACAAAACCTGTGTGGAAAAACAAAGCGTGTGCTTTAGCATTAAAGGGTTCCTAGGACTGAGGTGCTTAGAAGTTCCTCTGCGATACCCGTGCGTGGAATACGTCTCGACTAAGGAAAGCAAAGCAAGCTGGTGTGGTTTTTCTGTATAGCCTCAGTTCGCCTTCCAAGAGCAGGTGTTTTTTCCTTTGATGGCGCAATTAAGAATGTACGTTGGGAAACATTTCTGAAACGTTGTTAAGCCAGTGCCGTGTTCAGCAGCTATCAACGAACCTCGTTGCCGCTTAGGCGGGTTTGATTGCTATCGGCAAATACGCAAGCCCAAACAAACTTTAGGACCTTCCTATTTCAAGTCTGTTTTACTTATGCTTCGCCACTGACCACTTTTTAGCAATCACTTGTTCGTGGTGCATCGTAGCACACTGTTACTGGCCTGGCTCGGCTCTTACCAGCCAGACTTACACTTTCGTCTTTAAATTACCTAAAATTTGTGGAGAAAGGCAGACGGTTTCAGCGCATTCAGTACACAGGTATCGCTGCACAAACTTTCTCTCTGAAAGAAGCAAGCAAAGCGTGACGATAAGCAATTCTGAAAGCTTTGGAGTTGCCTCATCTACCGAGAGCTGTGCATCCGCCCGATGCTTGCGGTTGTACAGAAGGATGCCCAACTGAGAAAATGAATTAGAATCACAGAATGCTTTGGGTTGGAAGGGACCTTAAAGACCATCTAGTTCCAACCCCCCTGCCATGGGGGTCTGTAGCAGCAGAAATGAGAAATGGAAGTTAGCAAACGCTAGTTTAGATTTGAGGCTGCGAGACATTCCTGGGTCATTTGGTTGTTACGGCTGGAAGATGGACAAGGTTGGAGAGCATTGTCCCACTTAGCTCACTGTGACTGTCACCACCATGCGTGAGGATTCTAGCATGGGTTTATCACATATAGAAAAAAAAAGTCTAAGAAAATACAACAGCAACAGAAAGGAAAAAAAAGGTAAAATTACAACAGCCCTGGAAAAACAAGTCCCTGACCCACAGACCTTCTAATCTAGGGGCTGAATTTGAGAAAACACAGTTAAGTGTCGGAAGGTGGAAGGAACTGAGTGTAGTGGAACATGATAATGCAATTGGAAATAGAAATGGCATCTCGTAGGTATTTAAGGGCATGAACATAACATGAAGGCATGTGGAAAGGATGCAAGAGCACAAGTAGAAATAGCTGGAATCCAGGCAGGAGAACTGAATAGCCTTTTGGACACCTTTCCACATTCTGGGTGCAAGAATGAGGATCAGAGTAATTGGTCTCTTGCTGTAGTTTCTTGATGCTTACCAGAAGAAGCCTCCAGGCTCAGCTGGCAGCCAGAACAGCGGAAGATCAAGTCTTCAACAATATCCAGGAATTGCCAGCTGGAAACAGCATTTTCAGCCATGATGGTGGTACCCCATCCAGAATTAGGGCCATGAAGAGTATGGAAAGCAACTTGTGAGGAGTTCTGTAATTGAAATTTGGTGCAAGAGGGAATTAAATCACATCTGAGTAGAAAGGAGAGCATCAGAAGGCAGAAATACCCACTCGGGGCACAAGCTGGGTGATGCAGGCAAAGCTTTAAGGCAAGGGAGAGAGCAACGGGAGCGAAGGATCACGCAGCAGCAGCGGTTTGAGCAAATGTGAGCCATTGCCTGCTTTGGCGTAGGCAATGACAGGGCTGAAAAAACTGGGAGGAAGGGTGAGACAGCATGTGTAGAAAGCAGTCCTCACATGATGGCCAGGATCTTGTTCTCATTTACTTCGGTGAGAGTTTTCCTGATGGTTTGTACCGTATGACAGTTGCCAACAGCGAGTTAGAACAGAGATGAGAATAATACAGTTTGTGTGAAAAGACTGATTTTAAAGTTAAATTCAAGCAGGGGGCAAGAAGGAGAAAAGGAGTCTTGAGCCCATTTTTTGTGCTGTGTGTACAGAGTGAGGTGAACAGAATGAAACCAAAGTTCGTAATAGTCTTCATACACTTTTTAAGTTACAGAAGTGGGTATTGTTTCTCACAATAGACTCTGGCCACTAGAAAAATCACTAAAATCACAGCAGTGTAAAAGACTAAACACTTAACACCAGAGGGGAGGCAATTAGCATTCCCAAGTTGAATAGGAATAATTAAGCATGTGTTGTGCTACTGGTTCAGGTCAAAATTGTGCCCACATTCATCATTGTACTAGTTCAGCAGCAGTACTCCGTTTCTTATTCAAATGCAAAATAATTAAGACAACTATCAATGGCTTTAAGCACCTAACATAATTAATTATGTAATAAATACAAGTAAGCCAATCCTCAGCAGCATTAAGATCGCTGGTCTCACAGTGATCTTTAAGACCCATTAAGCCATCTACCTCCTGTGCTGTTCAGAGAATTCATCTGTCAGCGTTCTCTGACCTTCTTCCATGAGGATGACTTTGGGAAAAGTCACCGGGAAGGAACCAAACGTAGTCTGGATCAGAATGGAAGTAGGGAAGAACTATCCCCTGGCACAGAGTGCGCTCTGTCTTTCCTCCCTGTTCTTTTAGAAGATACTCACACTGAGCAGGTCTGTGATTAATGGCTTCAGATAGGTTGGGGTAACTTCACAGGAATGGGTGATCCCTTCCTCAGACCAATAGGACATTTATCTGTCATAAGCAGTAGATTTCACCTGGAAGCTGGTCAGTCGAGTATCGAGTCCTTTGGAGGCGATGCTGTATGGCCATGACAAACTCTTCTGTCTCTGGATACAGGGTTGATGTCTTAGGTGTTGTCAGTGCTTTCAGAAACCCTGCATTCGGATAGGGTTTACTTAAAGACACTGATTAAAATTAAAAAATTGCCAAACCTCAATATTCAATAATGTATCGTTGGCAAGCAGCTTGTCCTTTTTACCGCCCCTGCATTGTACAGTAATATCATTATTTTGACAGGATCCACCCATCAGAATTCTGCCACGGGCCGCCTTCGTAAGAGCAAGCGGAATGGAAGACTGGGCTAGAAAGGAAAGCTCTCCAGACACGCTGCCGCCATGACTTGGAATTCACCACGTAGTAAGTAAATCGGGTTATTTGCTTCCTGGGTGTCCCCCAGTAGTTGCACAGATGTAGTGGGACAGAAGAGTCCAAGGCGTTCCCAAGCAGTGACTGTAGGAGCTCGGTCAAGGTCTTTCCTGTTGTGGAACACGTGTCAAAGTACTACTGAGTGCTCAGATCTTCCCCTCCTGAGAGCACAGCATTTGAGGAGCTAGATAACCCTCCTCAGCTTCCCAGGAAACATCAGGTTCTCAGCTGTGGTTTGGTCTGGGGCCACCTCCTGGGGGTGTGGCACGTTTGCAGAAAGTCAAAACAGGGAAGAAGTTGGTGAGCCGAACACAAGGTGGTTGGTTTGCTGGGTTTTTTAAAATTATGATGCACCATTGATACCGATTTCTGTTGAACAGTCAGGGCGACTAACCTCGCAGGAGCAACCTTCCATTTTAGTATGTTTGCCGCTGCTGCTTTGTTAAGGGCTGCGCTTTCAGATCTCATTTTGGATTAAAAGTTGCCATTCAATTTCCGCCCCTCCGGTCCCAATATTTTTCCCCCCGAACAGTAATAATCACAGTCTGTAAGAAGTTAAAACGTGGCCACCACGCCTGAAGAAAGAAGGTAAAACGTGGCAGGAACAGAGTAGAAAACGATGCTTATAAAGTTTGTGCTTTACAGAAGTTCTGTGATTCCCTTCTTTATTCACGCCTTGTACAGGACGGCACCTTGGAGGTAAGACATCCTAAACCAATGATAGTTTGATGCGCAATCCCCTCGTCTGCGTGTACCCTGTTCATACTGATCCTAGTGTTAAAATTTGCCTGCGAGTCTGGAATGCTAACTGCTGAAAAGCTGTTGCTGAAGTCATCAATGTATTGAGCTAGGGAGGCAATCTGTCATTTCATTCGTGCCAACATTCCAAACCATGCTCAGACTTGGAATCTTGATAGACCCTTAAATAAATATTATTGATTACTCATCATTATTTTTACTGTTGATATGCAGAAGGTTGTGCAACCTTGCAGTTGGCTTTCTACACAGTCCACTGGAAAATATGTTTTATTACAGTGCTTATACTGGCAACTAGGTACATTTTTACTGCAGGCTGAGATTAAAGCCTCAGATTTAAATAAAATCAAACCAAAACTGAAACCAACTCCCTCCAACCTCAGATCAGACAAGTCCTCACCCACGAGACCCAAACCAGATAAGCTAGGGATCTCATTTTGATACTGATTTCACATTCCGCTGGATACGTTAACCAGGCCTTAGTTGTCTGAAGTGGTTGTCCCAGCTTCGGAATCATAATAATCTAGGTCAGAGGGATTGAACTGCTTGACCTTGGGAATTACATACCTAAACCTTCCTATGAGTGACAAAATCCATACCTCAGGGTATGAACCTGAATCGTGTATCCCTGAGGCAGGGCTGTTGAGGGTGTTAGGAGCGTGAGGAGACCACAGCCGCTCGCAGTCCAGCTGCTCGGCAGTAAAGTTGATCACGTGCTAAGTCCTTTGACAAGAGGTGGTGTCAACTTCAGTAGCCCCTGGCTCTGTTTCATCTCGCAGCGGGGGCTTCAGATTGCCCAATAAACTCCCCGCTACTAAAGGGCTGCTTACGTCACTCAGCAGGGCTCCCACTGGGGACGTACATCCAGAAGTACTCTCAAACCAGAGTGCAAGCACCAAACAGGTCAAGGGTAATCTTAACGACATACCATGCA
The DNA here is from genome assembly GCA_027574665.1 of Rhynochetos jubatus. Lineage (NCBI taxonomy): Eukaryota > Metazoa > Chordata > Aves > Eurypygiformes > Rhynochetidae > Rhynochetos > Rhynochetos jubatus. Next base: position 9,296,715 of record CM050665.1, on the reverse strand, counting down.
AAACTCCACAAGCCATTCTTCTTCAAGTCTGTTCGGACTGTGCGCTTGAAGATTAGCACGTGCGTTGGCTGCTGTGCTGTCTCTGAACAAGAGCCTGCTGTGTAAGAGTTTTCATACATCTCGTCGACTCTCTAGCGACAGTAACAGAACAAGAGCTCTTCCTCGAGCCTCGCCTGTCTGCCAGCGGAGGTAATCAGTTTGCTGTTCAGGGAAAAGTGAGTGTTACTGCTGCAAAATGTGAGTTACCTCCTTCTTCATTAAACAGGCCCAACCAAATATATCTATGATATATTCTGATTTAAGCCAGGAAGAAATTTAAAGTGGGTTTTGCCAAATGATTGAGTGCTGGCAGACACAGATTCCTGAGAAAGTATAATACAGAAAGTGCATTAGCAGAGTATTTGTGCCTTCATAGGAAATGAATATGGATGTAATTAAGAAAAGCTGATTTATGTGGAACTGTAAAACCAGGGACATAAAATGAAAAATTCTCTGTAAATGTCGTCAGTGTTTTGTGGTGGCCAAAACAAGGCATAGAGAGTACTGCAAGGTTTTTAAGAAAGGAACTGGAAATGCCACTCTATAAATCCCTGGTACATGAATATTTAAGACATTGCATGGCGGTCTAGGCACCTGATTTCTAGAGATTATAGTACAGCTGTTGCTCTGCTGTAGTCTGCTACTGACATTTTGGGAATAGCGTGTGGTGTGGCTTCTTCTCTGAAGAAATTAAAAAGACAGGACTGAAATGATGAGGGGCTAGCAGAGTCTATAGGAAAAGATAACATAGGAAAAGGCTAATGAGAAACAAAAAAGAGGGAACATAGAATCACAGAATGGTTTGGGTTGGAAGGGACCTTAATGATCATCCAGTTCCAACCCCCTGCCATGGGCAGGGACACCCTCCACTAGCCCAGGTTGCTCCAAGCCTCATCCAGCCTGGCCTTGGACACTGCCAGGGATGGGGCACCCACAGCTTCTCTGGGCAACCTGTCCCAGTGCTCCCCACCCTCTCTGGGAAGAATTTCTTCCTGGTGTCTAATCTAAATCTCTCTGCTTTCAATTTAAACCTGTTGCCCCTTGTCCTGTCACCACATGCCCTTGTAAAAAGCCCCCCCCCCCCAGCTTCCTTGTAGCCCCTTCAAGGTCTCCCCAGAGCCTTCTCTTCTCCAGGCTGAACAAGCCCAACTCTCTCAGCCTGTCCCCATAGCAGAGAGGCTCACCCACTCAAGCAGGTCGATGTCTTTCCTTCCAGGGGGCTCCAGAGCTGGACAGAATCCCCTCCCTCGCCCTGCTGGCCACGCTGCTTTTGATGCAGCCCAGGATGCAATTGGCTTTCTGGGCTGCCAGCACACACGGCCAGCTTGCATTCAGTTTTTCATCCACCAGTACTCCCAAGTCCTTCTTTGCAGGGATGTGCTCAATCTACCGAGAACATCTGATGAACTTACTGCCTAGTAAGTTTAACAAAACTTCCTCAACAGACTTCTTCATACAATACATGTATTAAAATTGTTGAACTCACTGCTGTAGAAGCCAAAACTTTAAATGGATTTAAAAAGCAATCAAATCCTTAGAAAACATAAGAAACTATTAAAATGTCCACACCTTCGTGGCCTCTGGCTCCAGAAGACCCTGTGTTGCTGATGGTTGGTGTGTTTGGGCACATCAGCTGTGCTTCTTCCCTGCTTTCACACTGCATCCGTTGTTGAGCGCTGTAAGAGATAGCATGGCCATTCCTGCATCACGTCCTCCTTACATTATGAGCCATTCTTCCCCTACAATACACCTTCTTTTAAACTTCGGGGGTTCCTGTTGAAAGTTGACATAGGCGGTCTTTAAATACAAAGAGGCTTGATTGAAGGAAGCTGGGACCAAATTCAAGTAACGCAAAGAGTTTCTGATAAAAGTTTAAGTGGCACAAAGTGATGGCTATTGCATCCCATTATGTGCTGAAGATACCAGCTTTATTCAAGAAGGCCCTCTGTTAGAGCGGGGAGCACCGGTTACAGTATCACAACATTTAATTTTCATGAACTCACACAGCGCAAGAGAAAAGGTCGGTGATAGGACACAGCCTTGGAGCTGTGTTTGGCAGTGCTTTCCTCCGTAGAGAACACTGCAAGTGTGGTGGGGTTCTACAGTGCCACATCCAAGTGCTCCAAGACAGGGAATGCTTCAGAACCAGATGGTTTTAGTCACCTCAGTGAAGAAACTCATTGGAAGGAAAGTAACTGCAGGCTGAGATATGGGAAAAGATGGAGAGGTTGATTTAGGCCAGTTCTGGGCAAAGATTCTGGGTTTTTCTAACTCAGAGCTAACGGCATATTAGTCTGTGATCCTCCCCTCTACAAGTGCACAAAGAGCAGCTCCCTCTTCTGAACTTCAGGCTCTTAAATCTTACTGTAGAACAACTTTGGGAAGCATGTTCAACATTCACTGAGTTATCTGCAGCCCAGGCCTGGTTTTTCAATAAATATACAGTCTTTTTGCTATGAAAAAAACCCAGGATGGTTTTCCTGATATATATTGTGAAATATATACGTGTGTATGTATATATATATATATATACACTATATCTCTCTCCCACTAACTTGGGGAAGTCCTGTATGTTCTTAATTCCGCTGCTTTCCACCGCATCCGTGTACGAGTTCTTCCAGCAGTGCTTTCTACAGGTAGCTTGGTGCAGGCTACTGAAACCAGTTTCACTCTCGTGACCTTCTTGTTTCAAGAAGTAGTGTAGTGCCTACTGCGTCCTGATGCCAGGGAGCACTCTTGTTCCTTTCTTCATAGCGCTTCTGTCTCGCTAACTTACACCACCATTAGTTTTAAGCATAATAAGAAATGCTGTTTACAAACACCCCCCGAATACAGCCCAGTCACATTTCAGACTTTCACACACAGCATATACAATGTGTTATGATGCTAATTTATATGTAAAAGCACATTCATGAGGTCGGGTTTGGAGGAGTAAGTGAAAATTTACCAGGTAATTTTTATAATTAAAAAGCAGGCACACATATTCTAAAAGCTAAACCCTAATTCGCAGCAATTAGATCATGAGTAAGTGATATAATGGACTTTAGTTACATATTGTTACATAAAAGTCTGAGGAAAAAATGATCTTGTTGAGGCTCAATTTGTATTCTAGCAAGTGGTTACCAGTAGTATGTAAATAAACATCTAAACCCCTCAATGTTTGGTCATTAAAATCCTGGGACCTATTTCCAACTTGAAATGCTGATTTTAGCTGTGAAACCTCCAAATGAAACACAAACAGAAGAACCCTCATCACTAGAGATTTCAGTGGCCCTTTAGACCCAGAGATTTATTTCTGTATATATCGTTAGATCTGATTAGCCTGCACCAAATGAAATTATATATAATTTGCTGGAAAAGTACAGGCAAATGTCACAAAATGCACAATTAAGTCACTGTAATCCAGTTACATGTTGATTCCAAACCTACAGCTACATTTTGTTATTTTAAAGCAAATTAAATATGAAACGTTTCCTTTGAATATTCAGAAAAGGAGAAAAATATCAGCATCTGTACAACTTTGCTGACGAACAAAGGAATGCCTCTAAAGCAGTCCACTAGAAAATAAGCTTTTGTTTTAAGGTTCTGTCTAATTATTTTTGTCACGGTGATAACTGACTATCTGAAATAGGAATTCACCATTTATCTACAGTCATGCTCATTTTTTTTTCTAACACTAACAACTGCATCCAGTGCACTAAAGGAACACAACCACAAGCCGAACAGGCATGACTGTTAAGACATTTGTTGCTCCTCCTCTCCTACCATTAATTTTCTGATACAGGTGTCCACAGAACTACCCTTCCCCTCCCCCCAGATATGAGGACATTTTTCATATACACACACATATATATCGAGCCGTTATCAGAATAATTTCATCCTCCTGCTTACTTCTTCCCCCCTCCCCCCCAAGTGCATATTTGAGTGCAAGGGCTCCATAATTTCTGCATTCTGGCTATATCAAACCATGCAACAAAAATCAGAATTACTCTGTATTTCATTCATCAGGATCTGGAACAACTACTGATTTTACGTAAGAAAAATTTCCCAAATGTCTTCAGTGAGGTAATTTGGTCTTCTGTCACCCTAAAGTTGGGTGAGATTCATACTCCTGTTTTATAAATTCTGAAAATGTTCAGTTTCTAAAGAAAATGGGAAAAGGGAATCCATCATCTGCTTCTGGGCAAACACGGAATACAAAATTACTCCATACACACAATTCTCTTATCCAAAGAACACTTCTTTCCAACCTAGGAACAATTTCACAAAGAACACATCACTCTACTCATCTGTATTTCCTCTTAAACTACACAAGCTAGTATGAGTTCTTTAGAAACTGTTCTGTATACCTGCTTGACGATACATACATGTACATGTGTGCTAAGAAAGGGAACTAACTGGCATATTTAAAATACTATCTGCAACCCACAAAACAAAGATAAATTTGTGATTTTTTATGTCCTTGCTTGTCTTTATTCAAAATCTAATCTTGAGCTTCTGCTGAATAATGATTCATTTTTAAATGCAAAGATCATTTAGCTTTGTGTTCTTTATTAAGACTTCATTATTCTTACAAAAATAGAAGAGAGCATTAGTCTTTATTGGTTTACAGTTTAACATACAGTTTGTTTATTCTGAAAGAGCAGTCTGGGGTACAATGTATTTAGTTTATTATTGGTGGTTCACTTCATTGTTAGTTTATAGCAGCTCTTTGGGTCACCACACAAGTTATCAAGCCTCTGCTATTAAATATTAAAAACCACACAGGTGTCAGAAGATGTTTTTCAAAGACTGTTAATTTAGGAATAAACTATCATGTTGTAGCAAACAAGGTCAAGAGTCCCTTTAAGAAGGAGACGATTTCATTGCCTCCCAGTTTAGATTCTCCATAGACACGGTCCACAAATGAAATTGGAACCTGTTGAAACAAGCAAAACTATTTTTAAGGTTCAAAACCTAAATAATCAGGTATTCTGTAAACAAAAGAATGGCCTTTGAACTACTGCATGTTTAGACACGGGAAGAAGGCAAGCACCAGATTAGCTTACTCTGTGTCAATTCTTCTCACCGCTGGCTTTAATGATGCCCCATAGCTGGGGAGCATGAAATTATTTGGTTTATCACCTTTAAAGATGATCCAAAGACATTACTCAGTGGTTGGATGATACACCAGTCAGAGCACACTTAATAGCTTCAGTGCACTAACAGCCTGAGGGCTTCAAATGAACCTTCGCCACTTTCCTTGTTAGAACCTTCGAGTCAACGGCTCGGGAAGGCAACAACCTTCTGCCACCACGGAACAGCATTCTGCTCAATCCCACCACTGGCTAGATGACGACATCTGAATACGGCAGTTAGCGCACCTTTTAGAAGCAACACCTGTCTTGTAACCATTCCATAGATTATTTACAGGATTACAGGGCATTTAACACACTGATTTTGGTTTCCTTACTTCAGTGACCATCCTGTCCAGATCAAGTCACTACTCAAATGGTAGGAACATTCTGCCTTTCAGTAATCTGACCACGTACGAATGACATGGCAAGACATTCTGCCAACTCTGTGGTGGAATATTCAAGGATTTCCATATATGCTTGTGTGCAAAACTGAAATACTTCAGAGGCTAAAGAACTGCATTTTGCAAAAGTCATTAAAAAATTGGCTTAACGTTCTGCTGGCGGTTTCAACCAGAAATCATCTGGCAAGTGGAGCACAAAAATCACCACACCCTTGCCTCTGTGCCAGGACCGAGCATTCCTCGCAATTCTAGCAGAGCGGTCCAAGGCAGAAGAGAACTCAGAGAAAGACAACCGTAAGGAAGATACCTAAAAAGGCATGCAGACAGACTCGACAGTGACACTGGCTGTCTTAGTAGGGTCCCTCTGACGATCCCAGTTAGCTTCCTGGGAACTAGAGACGTCTGATCTGCAGGATGTGAACGCAAATCACTGAGTATGTAGTCAGGGCAGGATGTCAGAAGTGACATTTCCTGAGCAGTGATGAAAGAATGGTTAATATCTCATCTAATAAAAGGTGCACAGTCTTTCCCTTTAGAGTAAGGATTAACCACCTGTGGTGTTGCTAGCCTTCACCTTTCCTGCATACGAAGCTCTAGCATTAGTCTTAAAGGAAGCATTTTCCAAAGGGAGCATTCCATGCACTGCGGCACATTTCACATACGGTATCTTTACGTACAGCACAGCAAAATGCAACAGAGGTGCACACAAGACGATTCAGGTATAGCTTGGGTCAGTTCACCTCCTCATCCGTTTGTCTCAATCTTCGTTTTCAACTTTGCTTACAGAATATTTTGCTCGCACAACTTTATCTACATTTTACAACTGCATAAAACCTCCTATTCTGCCCGTAGAGTTGCGGCACTCACAAACCAGGAATTAGACACGCAAGTGTCACCTCTTCCGGAATTTTCCTATTACTATTGGGATAATTATAAAATACATAAAGACCCTAGTATTGATTGGGAAATACTGTATCAAGGCACTTGAAATGCAATGGAAAACTGTCCTGCCCCAGGAAGTTACAATATAGATACACAGGACAGTAAAAATACAGTAGTCTTAATTTTAGGCCTGTGTCAGCCATCTGAACACTGTCAAGTGTTACTACCGGTGTCACAATGGAAATCTTGCTGACCACGCCGATCTGTCACAAACGAGTGGTTTAGGCTGCTTACAAAAAATCACCGTCAAAGATATTAGGAAAAAAAGTGATTTTTAACATGAATTTGTGAAAAGCCTGACTTAACAGAATGTGACAACAAGGTTCACCCTATCACAAGGCCAAAGCAGAGTAAGAAAGCAACTTTTCAGATGTTAGAGAGAACTCCTGCCACAGGCGAGCAACCAGCGGAGGAGGGAAGATGATGTTCTGTGAGAATGTGGGAGATGCATGGTGGGGGCTGGCCCTGCCAAAACACAGCCCATGTCTCAACGCTGACTGGGGGACATCAGGCCGAGCGAGGACTGGCAGGCTTTGAACCAGAAGACGAGTATCTTGTATTTACGTGCCGCTGCTGCTTGTGTATCTTCAAATACATGAGCGGTGGCGTCAAATAATAGACAGGAAAAAAAGGTCTCTGCAGCAGCAGCCTGAAGAGGTATAAGCAGCCCAAGATTGCTTTTTTAAAGCCAACGAAGTGTATTTTACTGTTTTGAAAAAATGTATAGTAAATAAAACCTCATCTCACCCTAGGTTTCAGTATCTGGATGTATAGACAGCTGAGGATTTAATCTGGCAATATTAGAAAGCAGTACATGAGTGCAGCCGGATGTGAAGGCCGAAGAAACGAGGGTGAAACCCCAGCTACAGGACAGTGACCTTGCTCCATAAGCCAGACATGTGGAAGAAAATATTGTATGGAAATACTCTATGTTGATAGAGAAACGCAATATATAAGGTTTAGAGAGAGAAGTACCAGCAACAGAATGCTCTGACAATTCACAGTCATGAAAATGATGATGAAGAACTGGTTCTGAGATTTGGCTGCAGGGAGAATTCCAGTGAAGCACCTTTAAGGACACCAGCAAGAGCAATTCAATTCAATATAAAAGGCAGCAATCAGACTGCTGGAAATACAGGCTAACAGTTGTTTGGAGTTCTTTTTCAATGACTGTAGACAGGCACTCAGAGTTTAGAAGTGGAAAGTTGTGATAGTTGCAAAGTTCAAAAATAACAAGGACATAAATGACAGAGAACAGAATAAATCTGAAATAAAATCAGGTTGCTAGAGAACACAAAATGATTTGAGAAGACCTAACCAGAGATGTCCGTACAATATGAAGGAGGAAAGAAAAGGCCCAGAGCAGCTTCATGGTATATTTTGACTTCCTTCCCTCCTTTGAAGAGCCCTTGTAAAATTGCATGCAGCTAAAGAAATGGCCACAGGAAGAGGGAAGTATCTGAGCAGCATATAGAAAAATATTTCTTTCCCCTGAGAAAGACAGGGGAATAACCAACTGCAATTTCACATCTAGTATTCACCTGGAAAAATCGAGTTCTATATATGTAATTTCTTTATATTAATTTGAAAAATCTTGCTTCTTGGAAGCACACAGTTTCCTACACTCCCAGTAATCTGTATCTGCATGTAAGTGAAAGCACAATGTGCTTATCGAAACTTTTACAGTACCTCTCCAATAGTATATCCTAACTGTCTAGCCCGAACAATCATCTCCATCTGGAAGACGTATCCTTTCGAAACACATTTTTCCATCAGTTTCTGTAAGACTTCTTTTCGGTATAACCTGTAAACGATGACAAAGAAAATGAAACCTGAAGCACAATTTCTGAACTTCAGAAATGAAGACAGTGTGTAGGAATCTTAACTGTCATCACTCGCTCAAATCATTACTCTTAATGATTTTTTAACAATAAAGTCATAGGAACAACAGTTCTTGCAATCTAGTCTACTGCTTCTTACACCCCTTCCCAACAGATTCCATAGCCCTCAGAACAGAAGGTCTGTTCTTACTCCAGTTGCTTGTTCAGCAGTTTCTTAATTTGACATAAACGTTATGAATTACAAAGCAGACCCATACCTGAAACTCCCTGTTAAGTCTGATGCACCTGGTCTCAGCAAAACCTGAGTTATAAAATTGGCACCACGACTGCAAAAGAAAACACGAATGTCGAAACTGCTCAGTACACAACTCCCAAAAGATCAAGCAGAGTTTCTAGGAAGTACATCCATATCATCCTACTAGCCAAAAACCCAAACCTTTTATTGTTTAATACGAAACAATTCTATTTCTAATGTGTTTTCACTGCTAGATTTGGCAAATGTTCATCTTGAAGCCAAAACTCAACCTTTTCGTTTTCAAATGTTGGTGATTAGTAGATTATTGAACTTCTTTATGAAAGAAAAAACACTGATCTTTAGAAATTAGGGTTACAATCTGGTTCGTTATGGTTGACTTGTCAGTACAACGGCACGGCATTACAATGCAAAAGAAATAAATTTGACAACAGTCAAAACTACATTTTTCTTCTAGCAGTCATTGTAAGGGGACAATAAAAACGCTTCCTTGACAAACGTGAGACTTGGATTTAGAAAATAAGGATTCAGTTCTGGTGCACACTGCTTTCACAGTATGATAAGGATAAGCTCCAGTGATGAAAAACGTTGCAAGACTGAAAAGCCAGTCACAACTACGCTGCCGAGGGCTATGTTACACACTGATAAGACGTGGGAGTCCTTCACCTTGTTAAGCATGATGCACTTATTCCAGAAATCCAAGTACAGCGCCTGTGATACCATCTCCAGATCAGACTGGTGACACAACTTCTGCTCCTAATTCTCTACAGTAACTCAGCAGTCACTTATGCCTGTTTTCTGAAGTAAGGCACAAGAGGGAAAGGCTTTCTGCAGGAGAAACTTGCAATTAGCTCCTGAGAACCTGCAGGTCTCTGCAAAGCTGAGATGCCAGCCTCCATATGCTTATACAGCCTTGACATCATTCTCTTTGCTTTTGGGTGAAACCTCTCCCTAGTGCTCACAGTAACCACTTTCCAGGAAGGTTTAAGTAATCATTTATTGACACGGATTGTGACAGATAATTCTTACCTTATGACAAATCAGAGTGTCAACAGAGGGGTTTAGCAAGGGATTTAGTGTTTAGGGAAAGGACCATCACAGCTATTAAAGCTGACTAAAAGTGTCTTTGAAACTCAACAAAAGCAACATAGTCCCAGATCATTCTTTGGATAGTGAAGCTGAAGAACCGTCCCGCCCTCATAGTGTGCAGGTTTGTCCACTGTTCCAACCCATTTCTCAGACCTGGTCGTAGCATTACATTCTATCTTGGTGGGTTTTAACCAAAGAACTGGCAAATCAGGCATGCTTCTATTATTTAACAGAATTTTGCAGTACCCTGTACTATTGACTAAAGACTCAGTACAGCTCACACAGATTTCCTGCTTGAGTACTTGGAATTCTTATCAATTTCTACGTAACAATTCTATGTGTAAATATCTAGAGAAATACTAACCTGATTAATTTTCTTTTCAAATCCCAGCCATATACTCCTCCATTTCCTTTATATCTTGTTCCAGATACAATGTCAAAATTGCCTTCTTTCTGCTTTCTATAAGCAATTGGTTTTATCAGAAAAACAAGGAGTATTTGTATGAAGGTAGTACAGATTTCAAAATAAGAACCAATCACTCTTAGTACACAAATCTGTATTTTACAGTACGTATAACAAATAAGCAGAGAAGAGAGGAAAGCAATAGTTATGGTGATTAGAAGCACCACACATTTAAAAACCTGTTAATTGTTCTCCTACAAAGAGCTGTTTCAGGGAATCTTATGATTATCTTTTACCAACTATGTCACAGAATTTCATAGACTTCTTCATAAATAATTTATAAAGATCGACATAGGCATTTTTAAAGCCTCCCTCCAGCATAAAAGACAGAATGATTTTACATACAGATTAAAATATGTAAATTACACAAACCCACAGTAAGTAAAAAAAAGAAGCCTGGAACTATCCTTAGCCCATACCATGTCTCACTGCTGCAGAACCTCAGCTAAAAGGGTCCTCTACTGAATATCCCCAACAGGCACACGTGATGAAATCGTTAATGAGATGACAACATTCATATATGCACTTTTCAAAGCTGAACAAGCATGACAAGGAAAGTAAGTACTTAGCCACACATGCTCTCTGATACTTTAAACTTGAGGATTTTCACTATTCAGAACTAACTACTTTTCTGGATTATTTTGGGACACATCTAATGAGGTCCAATCACTTTTATCTGAACTCTTGCCTGTCGATTTTCTTACTACAGCCAGACAGCCACACAACAATATAAAGCTTTCAAATATTACTGTGAAACAGTAAGTGTTCAGAAGGCTTTCTCACATACTACAGTCGGCACCTACCTGATAAACTCTGGAATAAATTTTGGCTGAAATGGAAGGAAAACAGATGAGAAGAGAAAGGGGTGGGGGGAAAAAAAAAAATCAGTGAGAATGTAATTATAACAGATTAAAACCACAGCCCATAAAATACAGACTTACATGGTGGGAGAGGTCAGCATCCATAATAACAATAAAATTCCCAGTGGCGTGCTTCATTCCGTGAATATAAGCAGTGCCTGATGAAAAGCGTACAGAAATCATTTCCCTCCCTGTTTTAACATACACAATCGTCCAGCCACAGTCTTTTCTCATTTTCTAAAATCTCTAAGTTATACTAGAAAAGGATCAAAGACAAACTCCTAAAACTTGTTTTAAATTTATCTCTCAGTGGCCAAACATAACATTTTTTTTTCTTTTCCCTACAATTTCAGCACTGGATTTTATATACGTAAACCCTGGCAAACCCTACTGCGCTAGAAATGCAGAGAGAAACATGACTTGGGAAGTGGGTCATTCTCTGAAATATTAGTTTCAGAAGAGCCATAGAAAAGTAGAAATAGAACACAGACAACAAAGTAATCACTGGTAGTTAAAACCCCCTAGACTCAGAGTTTACTGTCAGTGGTATATAGGTTTTCGTTTGTTGTCCCTGACACCATGAACCTGATACCTGAAGACCATTTTTTCCTGACTTTAGATTTTGTTGTTGTATTCATCCTGCATGAACCGGTGTAGCTGTCTTGATAAGAGCTGGAACAACTCCTGCTGTTAGAGTTTTCCTCAACAACGCACATTTCTGATCCGAGTCCTAGCGTTCAAAACCAGCGCTGCTTCCAAGGACAGTACAGCAGCACCACAGAGATTAAAAACTGGCATATACCCTGCACTGATCCAAATTACTCTTGAGTCTTTCTGTTAACTTCATAAGGAATAGATAAAACTGAAAAAACCCCACTCCCAACCGACGTCCTTCGCAGGCACTCTCACAGGGAGCTGAACTGGTTAATGACCAACCTGTCTTTCTTTTCCATGCTGTTGGCAAAGTCGCACAGCAGGAGCGCGACGGAGCTGTGTGTGCTGTGCATGATCAGTACATATGGTACAAGGAAAATGTAAATGCAGTCAGCTTTAATCCATAATACTGGTCAGATGAGGACATGGCATGACAAGGCAGAAAACAAAAATAAAGATATGGAAGATTTTCTGGAGTTTCTTAGATAAAGGAGATGTAGAAAAATGGTGATTTCAACAGACAATTCAGTGTCAAAATTAGACTTTTTTGTTCAGTGGACTGGAAAAATTAGTTAGCTGCAGTACCCCGTGCACAAGACACCTCCAGTGTTGTACCAGCACATCGAAGCAGGGGCTGCCAAGACATTTAGCAAGAAAGGCAGATACTGATTTCCAGTAAATCAAACGGGGTACTGCATTTCATCATTTTATCCGTTCCTATTTTAAGAGAGGAATTTATGTTGTTCATACAACATGAATCTTAACAGATAGAAACATCTCCCCTTTATTTCAGGATAGTTTCCATACCACAAATTTAATGTAATTTATGACTTTCTAAGATATCTGCTCATTTCCAAAGCAAATAATGACAAACTTGATTTACATATTCTGTGAAAAATGGCACCAGAGCTATAAAATTGTGGTCCTGCACATTCCATGCACATTTTAACAATCAATCTCAGTGGTACAAGACTGGCTCCCAAATTAGTGCGACTGCAAAAGTTACTATTGTTGCAGAAACATACTTCAAACCATCAATTCACACATCAGTTAATAGGCGAGACAATGCTTCGGTAGTCTGAGCGCTGGACGTGTGTCAGATATGTGGGTTTTATTTCATTCTAGCCATAATTCACACTGAAATGGGTTAACTGTGAAGAACTCTGTCCAAATAGTGTCAGAAAACCACCCCAGCCTTCCCTGGAGATTGCATGAACTATGGTCCGATTTTTGAAGCATCCTGCACGTGGGTAGATTGCACAGAAGTACCACCATCCCCTCTGCATCGTAGGTTCCACAGAAACAGAGCAGCTGCTCTTGGAAGAAGGTACACTTTTTGTCAACCCAGACCCCTCATTCTGTGGTCAGGGAATGCAGCACAGCAGGGGCACAGCAGGGGCACAGCAGGGGCACAGCAGGGGCACAGCAGGGGCACAGCAGGGGCACAGCAGGGGCACAGCAGGGGCACAGCAGGGGCACAGCAGGGCGATGTTAGCAGGAAAACACAGCTGTAGAGAATTGCAGTGACCACAGCTCCCAGGTCTGAGCTTATGGGCAACTGGTTATAAATACTCTGTGAGTTCCATTTGTGTGGTTTTCAAGCTTGCTGGCTTATAAAACGAGATGAAAACATATATTTCTGCTTTTACTGTGATTTTTTTCCTAGAACTTTATACACCAGAACCAAAGAATACAGCAGGTTTTGGTTTTTGTATTTTTTTTTAAGCACAGACCAGAGATAATAAGGACTTACCGAGGCCCAACTTCCTTGCTCTGGGTCTTAGAAGCTGCAGGATATATTAAAATATACATATATTACAGTTGAGTTTTAAATTCATTTTAGTCACACCTTAATTTTTGCTATTTTTGCTGTATAGACATATATGTAAGTGTACTTGTCATTCTTAGAAATCTATGTAATACACAGCTTTATCTGTCAAAATACAGGAGAAACAATGCATTATGTTAAACATGTATTTGATAGGTCATGTTTAAAAAAACCTCCTTTTAAGACTTAGTAGTTCTGCAGTAAAAAACTCCACAAATTAAAAGCACCATCTTAGTAACTAAAGGCTTTCTTCCAACTCCACCGGCTGAAATGCAGTGAGAAACCTGAACAACAGGCTCCCCCACACCACTACTTGTAAGGAACGACAAGCACTAACAGGAAATGTTTCAGCACGTTTCCCAGAGCGACTCAGTGTACTGAATATAGATTTCAGGATTTTCAAGCGCACATAGATATAACCCACAAATAACGGCCGTATAACAATACTACTGATCTTTCGGAATACGAGTGACCAGGCTCTAAAGCCTGCCAAGTACCCTCGGCTCCTGCAGGGGGGAAGGAAGGGGACACCACCACTGACAAAATATTTTTAAATTACTGTCATGATGATCTAACTTTCAAGTCTTCCTAAAGTGCCTTTGACAGGAGTCAGCATCTGGGGAGGCAAGGGTAGATATTTAGGCCATCATTTAAATATATTTCAGAAACAAATTCTAAATCTTGAGTTTAAATCTTGGCTAATTTTGATACATTATCTGAGAGCTCATAAGTAACGTAATTCAGAGGAGGGCACGTCTGTGAAAGAGAGTAAACATTATTTGTTACTTTGGTTTCTGTTTTTTATTCTTTAATAAATAGTTAAATTTGAATATTAAGAAAAAAACACCCCACTGATTCCTCATCTACTTCCTTTAACATGTTGGCCTCTTGTTAAGTTGACGAACCGTGTTTAGAAAGCCTAACGTACTAAGTAAGAAGTCTGGTGGAGCTATTTGGACGACAACGCCTGAGCACAAATCAGAACGATTTCACTCAAGAAACAAAGAATTTTGGCTAAAAATAAGTTATCAGGAAACACTGAAAATCCACCTAATAAAAAAAATCACAGGAGGTTTACACTTCTGCAGCAATATCAGCGTGGGCTGGTGGGGGTGCCTCTACCCAGCCTCATCCAGCCTGGCCTGGGACACTTCCAGGGATGGGGCACCCACAGCTTCTCTGGGCAACCTGCCCCAGTGCTCCCCACCCTCTCTGGGAAGAATTTCTTCCTGATATCTAATCTAAATCTCCCCGCTTTCAATTTAAACCCGTTACCCCTTGTTCTGTCACTACAGGCCCTTGTAAAAAGCCCCCCCTCCTGCCCCCCTGATTTATATAATTGATGGTAATACAGTAAATAGGAAAATAAAAAGTCCTGCTATTGAGGAATGCAACCAGATGGATTAAAAATAAATCACCAGACCAGCCTAGCTTTCATCTTTCCAATTTCCCTATTCCTTAAAATGAAATTACAGCTTATCCAGACCTCATCTTTCCCTCAGGCACGCACAAAGCACACCACCAACCACCACTCGTTCCTCAACGGCACACAGCAGTGCACAAAGCATTCCAAACGCTCTGCGAACCTTAATTCGTGACTCCGCGGATTCCGTCTCGATGCTGCCATGCAGATCCAGGACTAGCGCAATCTAGTGGTGTGCAAAACCTAAATAACTTATTTAAGGATGTAAAGGAAGCACAGAATCCAGAGACTCTGTTCCAGTTTTCTAAGGACGTCAGGTACTTTCCAACAGAATGAAAATGAACAAGCACGGAATGTACAACTCACTATTTTGTCTGATCCATATATCTTTTCCAGTTGTTGAGCGATCTCCTGTGTGCCATCCGGGCTCCCATCATCTATGATAATAATTTCAAAATTGTCTCCACTGAAACGAGAATTATTTTTAAATGAACGAATGGCAACCCCAGTCTCACTACCTATGTCGTTCTGAAAGGCACGGAACTGAGGAGCAGAATACAGTGATTTTCTGACACAGACACACGTTATAAATACAGCTCCGAGACTGCTTGTAGCGATTAAAACGTGACCCGGTGCCCCTCTTCCAGGTCTCACACTGCAGCGCTAGAAGCACCGCCGTCATCCCAGCTTCACCGCGGCCCTCGGTTCTAGCCTGCACAAGATGAGACGCTAAAGCTGCCTTTGCCCCTTCACCTGGCAGGGCTTTCCCTGGGAGCTGGTGCAGACCTGAGCAGCACGCAGACGAGGCCTCCGATTAGGGTAATTTCGTTTCCCTAATTAACGCCGGGGAAGAGCCGTGCTCTTCGCTACGGGTTTCATACGCCCGTCAGTGCACCCTCCATCACTAACGCAAAGCGTTATGTGTTTCGCAGCACGGGCAGCGTTATTGTGACGGTATTTTGCAAACGTTACGGCTGTGCGCTTCCCAGCTCTACAGACAGCCGCCACGAGCATCTCAGCCCATCGCAACCCCACCCCGAGGGCGCTGAACCCCCCCGAGCCCGCTCCTTCGCCGCCCGCCAGCTCCGCCCGACGGGGCGGTTCCGGCCCGCGTCCCTAGAGCCGCTTCTCCCTGCAGCCCTGGAACCCGCCGCCTCCCCTCGCCGAGGGGCCGCTGGCTCCTTCCCGTCAGCAGAGCGGCGGCCCGCAACGGGACCGAGCCAGCCTCAGCCCATTCAGGGCCGCCGGGGTCCTCACGCCGCGCCGCGCCGCCCCCAGCCAAGGCCCCGGCGCCCCCAGCCAAGGCCGCTACCTCTCCTGGAAGGTGCGCGCCAGGAGCCAGACAGCCAGGGGCAGGTTCTCGCGCTCGTTGTAGGTGGGCAGGAGCACCGAGTACTTGTCTGCGCCTCCAGCCGCCATGTCGGCGCGAGGACGCACCCGGAACCGGCGGGGGCGCGCCGCAGCCAATCAGTATACGCGGCGCGGCCGGAAACGCCAGGGGGCAGCCGTGCGGAAGCGGAAGTGACACGCTCTTCCGCGCTGTCTCCCCTCGGCCATGGCGGGCGCTGCGGAGGAGGCGCGGCTGAGCGCTGAGATTAGTCAGCGGGAGCGGGAGCTGCGCGGCCTGCGCCAGCGGCTGGCCACCCTCCTGGCCGGGGGTGCTGCGGGCGACGCCGTGGCCTTAGAGGAGGGCGCCTCCGCCTTTCCCGGCGAGCTTCCCCCTCTGCCGGCCCAGGCCTCTCTAAGCGCCGCCGACATCCTGCGATACAGCCGGCAGCTGGTGCTGCCCGAGCTGGGCGTGCGGGGGCAGCTGCTCCTGGCCCGCTCCTCCGTGCTCGTTGTGGGCTGCGGCGGCCTGGGCTGCCCCCTGGCCCAGTACCTGGCCGCGGCTGGCGTCGGCCGCCTGGGGCTGGTGGATCACGACGTGGTTGAGACGAGCAACCTGCACCGGCAGGTGCTTCACGGGGAGGCCCGCCGAGGGCTCCCCAAGGCCGTGTCTGCAGCGGCAGCCCTGCGGCTGCTCAACTCCACCGTGCAGTACGTGCCCTACTGCGGTGCCCTGAGCCCTCGCACTGCCCTGGAGCTGGTGCAGCAGTACGACCTCGTCGCCGACTGCTCCGACAACGTCCCTACCAGGTACTTGGTGAATGATGCCTGTGTCCTGGCTGGGAAACCCCTGGTGTCCGGCAGTGCCCTCCGGCTGGAGGGGCAGCTAGTTGTGTACAACTACCAGGGTGGGCCCTGTTACAGGTGTCTCTTCCCTCAGCCCCCTCCACCGGAGACGGTGACTAACTGTGCAGATGGGGGAGTGCTGGGTGTCGTGCCAGGCATCGTAGGGTGCCTCCAGGCCTTGGAAGTGCTGAAGATTGCTTCGGGAATGGGTTCGTCCTTCAGTCAGTTCATGCTGATGTTTGATGCCCTTGAAGGGAGGTTTCGCAACATCAAGTTAAGACCGAAGAAACCAGACTGTGCTGTGTGTGGGGACAATCCATCTGTCACCTGCCTTCAGGATTATGAGGCGTTCTGTGGTTCTTCTGCGACAGACAAGTGTAGGACTTTACATCTGCTCTCCAGTAAAGACAGGATATCTGTAGAGGAATACAAAAAACTGTTGGATGAGCAAGTTCCTCACGTATTGGTAGATGTCCGTCCACAGGTAGAAGTGGATATATGTCGCCTGGTATATGCTGTGCACATTCCTTTGAGTAAATTAGAAGAAAAAGATGAAGAATGTCTGGAATATTTAGAAAAAAGAATTTGTGAAGAAAAACAGAGAACTAATGGTCAAGCATCTTTTCCTGTGTATGTTGTTTGCAAATTAGGAAATGACTCCCAGAAGGCTGTAAAAATTCTGCAGGAGTTCCCTGTCAAAAAATTTGGTTCTCTGATAGCTAAGGATATTAAAGGGGGGCTCATGGCTTGGGCCAGCAAAATTGACCCAACCTTTCCTCAGTATTAGAAATTTAAGTGGTGGGAAAAAAAAAAAGGATTTTTCATAGTAAATTCCATAGACTTTCATCTTCTCTATGTAATGACTATAACATGGATAAAACAGGAGATAAAAATACCATGTTGCTTTTTTTATTGTGTGGTGATTTCCCCCCCTCTCCCCCAAGGTATGTTTTTGTAGGTACCTGATTTCTTTTTATAAAAAAGGTGAACCTGTCCACGGGAATGGAGAAAATGTTTCTTGGCTATTACTTAATACTGAAGACTTGGAATAACTACTTAATGGTGCATGTGTTAATTGAGAATGACACCTAATTAGGAAATACACCCTGGAGAATGACAGAGCACAGGAATCAAGTGTTTAAACTGTTTCCTCATTCTCCTCACGGATTAACAAACGGAAACGGTGCGTGCGGTTGTTAGAAAAGTAACTAACTGTTCATCTCTAGCGGCGCTGTTCAGCCTGCCCTAGGGAATAGCCCGGACAGTGCTCACAAGGCTGTTGGCCAACACCTTTTAGCTCTCTGTAGAAGCATTGTGTGTTTGTCCGAGAAGCGCTCACTGCAAATAACAGCATCTGCAGCGAGGGGGTTGCATTAAGAACTTCCAAGGCCGTCCGTCCTCGTTTGGTGGCTGGCAAAAAGGTGTATCCTCTGACTTGCACAGAGAAACTGAGGTTAAATGTTGTTAAGCCATAAACTTGAGCCCAGAAAATTTGTAAAACACACAGCAAATGCTTTTGTGAGGCCTGGAAGGTTTCGGAGGTTGAGAGATGAAGAGGAGGTGAGAGAAAACAATAGGTGTGTGGCCTCCTGCAAGTGCAAAGCCATGTTTCATACGTTTCTCCGGGTTTGTTGTGGTAGTTGCATATCCCCAGTTGCATCGCAGCAGTCTGTTAACTGGCATGAAGAGCGATGCGTGTCTAGAAAGTTCTCGTAGACAAACTGAATGAAAAGGAAGAGAAATAAAAGCTTCTCAATAGAGAGCTGCCTGAGTCCTCCTCACTTAAGCACAGTAATTATCTTTTATTGTGTTAATTAGGGTATGGATTTCCTTTACTTTCTGAGGAGAAAAAACTACCTGTCATGACTAATCTTTGCATTATACAAGGCTGAAAAAAAGAACAGTATCATCATAATTAGTAGTCGAAAAGTTGTATTTTAGCAAAATAAATCTGAGAACATCCACACCGCCTACTTTATCGTAACGTGCCACGGGTTCTACCGATAATAATCTTAGTCTCTCGTGAAGGAAGCGGTTATGGGAATTTATACGTACAGAGTCTGGTCTCTTGCAATTCAGAGGACAGTGGAAACACTGAAGGCCGTGGCTTCAGTAAGCATCAGCAGTGGTAGTAGTGGTGGGTAGTGAGGCAGTCGAGAGCTTTCCAGGCAGGTTGTGGAGCCTTGGTTCAGTGGCTTCTGGTGCGTTTGGCCTTTAGAGGACTTGAACCCAGAGGGACTTGGTTGAAATGCCTGACCTGTGTTTTCATTTTTTGTTCTTTACTGTATGCTGAGAGGAGACAAACATAGAAGGCAACAGTAGCAACAGCTCTCTAATATCCAGCCTCCCAGTGGGAGGTATGTCACACACCCATCTCACCTGAAAAAGTCACTCCCTTTCAGTCATTCAGAGCAAGGTGAACCCATGGACTTGGGGAGAGGGGAAAGAGGCTTTCATTCTAAATATGAGTGCTACCTCTGGTGGATAGAAATCCGGTGTAAAGTCTTTGCCCTCGTTACGTTTTAGCAGCAGATGTACACGAACTCAGTGAAAGAAAAAGGAGGTGATATTAAAGCCTGTGGTATTTGGTGGAGGATTTTTTGTAGTAAGTTTATAGCCACATTTCTTGTAGCACATTTTCAAGCAGGAGACTGGACTGTGAGTCTTTGTGCTGGATAGAAAACAATTAACACCTCAGGGATCTGGAGAAGTCTGTGAAAGAACAGTGATAAGGATGAATGAAAACAGACCAAAATCATAGAATGATATCAGGAAAAAAAAAGAAAAGTAAAGGCATCAAGGGAGGCTGAGAAGAGACAAACTTTCAAGGATCTTTTCTATTAAAATGGCTTTGTGGATAGACCATTCTTGCCAGTCTGCAGGGACCAAGGTCCAAAGTCCTTACAGAAGCATAGCATCTGAAATGCATCTCGTATTTTGCATGGAGTTCTGTGCAGAACTTACTGAGCCACAGAATATAGAGATGGTTATTCTGGAAAGAATTAGTGGCACAGTTCTGATCTCAGGGGATTAGGCCAAGTGTAGGTTTCTTTGGGGAAAAAAAAAAGGTGTTCTCTCCCTTGAATAGGATAGCAATTACATTCTCGGCAAATATGAAACCATCTGCCATGCCCTTATGTGGAGTCCGTAGTGCTTGTCAAAAATGTCATTCTTTACATGCTGGGGAATTTTATTTTATTTTATTTTATTTTGTTTTGTTTTGTTTTGTTTTGTTTTAGGACTCTTTGGAGACAGTCTGAAAAATCACAGTCATAGAATCATAACTAAGCCAAAACCAATCTTACTATTGGAAACTTCCCTTTTGTTTTGACTTGCTTATTTCCTGAGCCCTATAAAACATGTGGTGGTTTCTTTGCTCACCAGAAGTGTCATAGCAGAACTCTACTTGGAAATTCTAATACGCGATAAAACTGTATTATTTTGTATTGCTGGCAAAATACCGTCTAACTGTTGGTACGTGTTGACACTGAACGAAGACGAGCTGCCTCAGTCAAGGAGCTTGTGGTGTCGGTGGTCTAAGGTGTGTCACCAGGAAGGATAGGGTATGTTTCTCTTGTCTTTTGCTCTTGATGTCACAAGGTTGATTTGCTTATATTCTCTTTTAAATGACTTACCAGAATTTAGCAGGGGAACTAATCAGGAAACAGCCTCCTGTTTGAGGTTTAGGGTAACAGTGGCTGCAGCACTTACTCTGCATTTTAATGTCTCACCTTAGGGCTACGGTAGCCTCGGTGTTCAGGCACAGACAAGGGGCAGGTTCTCCCACTTGCAGGCAAGTCTAAAAGGTACTAATGTTTATTGATAAGTAAAATCCTCCTTATTTTGGTGACCGGAGTCTCTCATCTCAAAAATCCAGTAAATTCAGCACTGACCTACCATCAAAGTGTATGATTTAAAAAAAAAATGCCCCAACTATTAATGGAACTATTTGTATAAAAATGTATAAGGGATGTGTCAAACCCTGGTTTGTATACCAGAGTTTCGGGTATGTGAGCATCCTTATTATCTTCTCCGTAAGCATAATTTCTAATAAAAATTTAACAAAACTATGCACTAGATGCTTAAAATACTGCAAGCACAAGTTTGGTTTTCTTCTCATAGGAAAGCTCCAAGTTGTCCTTTGTAAAACTACATTGGAAAAAAAAAATAAGGACGTTTGCTAGCTAGGTGGCACTGCAAGTTAATAAACCAAATCATTCTCTAGCTTGTGAGGTGCAATTCAACCTTAGCAAGAGCTGAGGTTCACTTGTAAAATGCATTGTTGTCCAGTGCTTTTGAAACAAGACTGGGGAAATAGAATAAAATGGAGCGGGACAACTGAATAGGACATGCAATATTCCAAGAAAGAATTATAATGGAAATTATCTTTCTGGGATAAGTTGTCAAAGCATTCTTTGTTTCAGAGACCCTGAGTTTTTTATTCACGTGCTGTTTCAAAATGCTTGTGCAGGCAAAAAGGATAATTGTGCAGGACAGGGCTGTTAGAAACACTAATGCAAAATTAAGTGTAGGTCTTAAAGCTACAAAGGGTCACTGCAGAGTCACTACTGGTACGTTCTTACTATTACTGACACGCACTGCAGGCTTTCTCACCTGCTTAGGGCAGGCGTTTTTCAACATCAAGGGTCATTTCCTTTTTGTCCTTGTTTTGTAAAACAGCACTTCAGGCATAAAATCTAAAATACTAATAATAATCATAATAATTAAGAAAAAAATCAAAGCCCTCTAAGTCAGAGAATCTGAACACAACAAACTGGGCTTTTTTGGAAAACAAGAACTGGATTTGCCAACTTCACGTATTGCGGCAAGCCCATGGAGGTGTCTGTGCCCAGAGCTCGGACATGTGCCTGTGGTAATGGAGCTAGGCTGTGAACCTTAGCGTCCCTCATGGTACTGTAGAACTATTTGATGCCTGTCAGCAGTATTTAAAAGATAAAACCCCTGCATGTTCAGTCAAATGTCGTGAATGAACCTTCTAACAGCAAGCTTAAGTTTTCTAGAAGTAACAAAAGCAGCCACAGGCTACCCTCTTCTAGCTCTAAAGGCTAAAGCATCTATAATTATCAGCCTCTTTTAACTTGGGATTTAGTAAGTTTTTCTCTTTGGAATCTTTAGCTTCATGTGTGGGATTAAGCTTGTTTTTCTTTACTGCTGCAATTAAACGTCCGCGTTATGCTGTCAGTGTAGAGTGTGGCAGACCTCTTGGTTCCTGAGGATCAGTCAGAAGCAGAGGTCTTGTGAGGTCATGGCACTTGCAGCAGTTTGAAGGCTTGTGATGTTCCCTGAAATCCAAGTGCTGGTCAGAAATGAGAAGATGGTGTATTTGTTTCCTGCAGTAGACTATCACAGCATTACATGTGACATGGCTTAAATCATGTCCTGGCGAGTTGTTCCTGAAACTGTCAGTCACTGATTTGCTTGACAAGGCTTGCTTGTCACTGTATATTTTAGAGAAGGTTGAGTCATGACAGTGTTAGCATGAATTTCATTGGTGTCACTTCATGTCCACATGCCTCTGACTTACTAGCTCAGAATTAAAAAGCCCGAGAGAGGGGAGCAGTGGGTACACTAATGTTTTAATGCAACTGCCAGCTGGGTTCAGCTCGTGTGTGCAGGCCAGGGCAGTGGTCCTCAGCTGGTGGTCTGTAAAATCACAGTGGCCTCAAAGGCATCAGAAGATCATCTTTATAATGACAGTGGGAAAAAGCGCATGTGTTCCACAACATCTGATCAAAATGCAGCAAGATGGTTTAATGCTCTTGGGGAAAAAAACCCTGCTGTTTTGATCCCCTTCCCCCCAAAGCAACGGATTTCTCCAGAAGATACTGAGCTGCTCCTTTGCCCGGGATATGACTGTGTATGTGCCTTGGTAGTAACAGGAATACGAACGTTGAACTCTTTAGGAGAAAAGATTTTTGTTGATGCAGACAACAGTTTATGTAGAGTTTCTTTAACACTTAAGTGCCAGATGTTACAGAAAAAAAATTACCTGCAAATTAAAGTTACTGACGTTTTTGGTGTCAGGTATTGCTTTTACTAGAACTTTGAGAAAGTTGTTTTAAAATCCAGGAACATAACCACTGGCTGCCCATAATTTACATCTTTGTAATGGTTAATTGCTACTACATTTACTCAGATTCACTGATCGAATTCGTGCTGCCCACTTTCATTGTGTCCCAAGTGTAGTGCTAATACCACCCTCGCAGAACCCGTGCTGGAATGTTACCAGAAAGACTGCAGGAGGCCCTGGCTGCCGTTTCACTCTTCTTACAAGGTGTTAATCAGGAGCTGCAGCTCTGCTGGGGCCTGCTGTCAGTGGGCAAGTTATAACACACTTGGAAGAGCTGCGGGTCAGAACGTATCGTGGGTTTGCTTTTTCTTCTGCAGTAATGTTCAGCCCCTGCGTTCCTTCCTGTGTGACACTGCAAGCTCTTGCCTTTATTCCCATGTAATCCCCTCAGGCTAATCAAAGGGGGCAGCTCTTGCTTGTGGGAGCAGGCAAATGTGGTGACCTAGAGCAGGTCACGTTTGTCTGAGATCATCTGAGAGGTGCTGTTACCTGAGCGAGAGGAAACTTAAGAGGAATAATGTGATGCCATTTCATTTACAAACCACTTTGTGTGTTTCAGAGAACAATTACCTTGTAAAATGTAATGCCTCGCAGCTTGCTGCTGTCTTGTAAATACAAAGATGTTAAACTGCATGGCTGGTTAGTAAATCAAATACACTAAAACATAAAGCTTTAAAAGGAAACTCAGCTTTGCTGTGGGCAATTCATCGGTTTCTTCAGAGTGCTGCAAGTGAAAAGACACGTTGGTTACTGGTCCAGTTTGCTCGCAGTTTACTGAAATGTGGTGAAGAGTGAGAGTAAACACTAACAGCATGTTGTGTGGTTGGGATACAGGCCTGCAAGCAGGCTAGGTTTTGGCAGGTAGGTTGTTACCTGTTCAGTAATATGAATACATGCATCCTACTGGCAAGTGATTTCTCGATGAATGTTGAATCAGAAAACCCTTTTCGTTGGAAAGGACCTTTGAGAGTCCAACCTCACTGAATGTTACCTGGTTTACAGGTGTCAGAATCATGGATCCGTTGTAGTGAATGCAAAACAAAGTGCAGCTTCTCACTCCGGGTTGCGGTGGTGACAAGCCCTCGTGTCTGAGGGGCTGAAACTATGAAACTGTGGCTGAGGCCAAAGGAGGTCTAACACATCGGTTTGCAGCGCTTACTCAGGTAAGTTAGGTGTTATGGGAGGGGAAGGCTCACTGATGCTGTGCATGGAGATAAAGAGCAAGATCATCTGATTTGCAGTATTAACCTGTGGTTTATGTTACCATTGGTTAAATATACCAGCCCCCCTGCCTACCTTACGCTGCAGCTTCAAAATCTTTGTGGGGAGAATAAATACTGCGTGGGAAAAGAAGCAGTAGAGTATCAGAGCCCAGGACTAGGAAGGAGACATAAAGGTTTCCTAGAGCTTTCTCCTCAAATAACTCGAGTTGTCCAAGAGAGTAATGATTTCATGAATAAGGCAAAAGACTGAGGAGAAACCCAGAGTTTCTGCTAAGTTTTGACTGCACTCCTCCTGCACAAGTCACTTTTTCCCTAGTCTCTGCTGTGTGTGCGTGGTGTTTAAATCTTACTTTAGTGACCAGATCCCAAGGAAGCAATTTAATAAGCTTGCTGCTCTAGAACAGCTCCAAGAACTAAAATTCATGGATTATGACTTGGACAGAGCAGTGGGCAGTCAGAAGCTGGAGCTGTACAGCTACACCGTCTTCGTCTTTACCGTATAGTAGCAGAAAGGCAACTGGTATGTTCTGGTCATGACAGCAGGAAAGGAAACTGGTTTTCTGGTTGCTTATTCTCTAGTCTTTTCTCATTGAGTTCATTTAATCTTGTCTTCACAAGATATTTCATATGATTGTTTCAGCTGATTGTCAAATCCAACTGAAATACGTCTGTGATAGTGCTGCTCTGACCTCATGTTCTTCTTATTGTGAAGTACTTGCAATTCTAATATTTCACGTTCATGACAAAAATTGTAGCTAAGAACAAAAAATAGCTTCCATCCAAAATTATATGTCATATGAATCTTATCAGAAAAGCAAGTTAATATAAATTCAGTCTAGTCCTATTGCAGTACAAGTTTTCCAGCTGGAACAGAAGCTATGCCTATTCTGCAGCAGGGCTACTTAAAATTAGAGTATCTATTGTCAGCTGGAGTGCGGCTACAGCTGTAGCCAGAACCAAGGCCTGGAAACGATCACTGAGGTAGAAGAATCCAGGCTGTAACACAGTGTGCATGGATTCAGCCACAGTCCTTCCATCGCTGGGGCCCTGGTGTCTGTGTCAACTACAGCCTTTGCTGAGCTGACCCTACACCACCCGTCACCCAAGGAAGAAACCAGCGGCTGGATGTTCTTGTGGCTTCTCCATGCCCACGGCATGCGGCCCTTCTGTGCAAATAAGCTGTAGTTTCGCTCACGAGGTGTTCATGCTGTTGCTAGGAGACCAAATCTCTGCTTGCAAAGAAAGGTTATTTCCAAATTAAGATGGCTTCTTATATATTTGACTGGGAAATGAAGTCTCTTATACAAATTGGCATTCAGCCGCCCATGAGCAATGAGAGGAAGTTCTTAGTTTGTGAAGTAGATTTCTAACTTACAATGTAAGGGTTTGAAACTCTTAAAAAATCAAAATGTTTAAACTTGCCTTTTTAGATACATACTTATACGTACACGTATGTATGTGCACTCTCGGAGCACAGGTGTGTTCCAGATGCTGGGTGATAGAACCCTAAGTGTTAGGCAGAATTTGTGGAAATCATTTCCAGGACACATGTATTCTCCATTTCAAATGACTTCTTAAAACTCTGCTCTCAGTTTCTGTTTTATTAGTGTGGCAGTGGGAGGTAGCAGGTGTGGTGGGAACTCATTACAGCACTCCGTAGGTGCCTTTTCACCTTGAATTCGTTAAAACTGTCTTTGTGGTGTTATGTCTTTCTGGGTTTTCTGCCTTTCAGGTGAGAGTCCCAGCATGTTCTTCCTCACTCAGAGCTCTAACGCTCATCTTTCAATCACCCTTTCTTGCTCCACTGATCCAAGGAATATCTGAATACTGACACTTTAAAACAGGAAAATTCTTTTCCTGTGCTTTCTGCCCAATGGTCTGCTGGGGCCTCCTCGTCTTCCTGCCCTGATTAGTGTTAACCTGCTCCTCAATTAAAGCATCTTTAGTAGATTACCGTCCATTCAAAGCAACATTCCTGAGATTAAGTTTCTTGTAATTATTTCTGGGATGCAGTTACCTCAATCAGATCTTCAGTTTTCATAATGACAGGCTTAAACTGGCTAGTCTCATCTTGTTAGCCTTTTTCAACACTGATCGTTTTGTAGGTTCTTACCACGTTTCCTTCTTTATTTCCTTTCCCTTTGTACTGTGATTAAAACCAATGGCAGCATTGGTGTATAATTCTCCTCAGGAAAATCCAGGCGCTGTTGTTCTACTAGCATAATGTGACAATTGCTGAGATAACAGCGGTTTTAACTTTTTGCACAGGTACTCAAAATACAGACACTGATGGTTGTAACACCCTGGTGCTGTTGAATCTCCCGCATTCCTGCGGCAGCTAGACTTGAACAAATGGGAGAAGTTTTGTGACCTGCCCTGGGACAACAGAAGATTGCAGAGCCTAAACCAGCTTCCTTTTAGTCTTCCCAGTATTAGTTTCAGCTAGTACTAATAATCAGTTGTCCCAAGGAGCTGGAACTCACTGGAGTTCTGGGGATAGATGAAGGCAGTCCTCCTTCCGATATCCAGCTGGATAACTTGCATTGATACTGGGGGAACTGGTGCTTTCTTCCTGGAGATGGTGGTGTGGAGATGACTGTTTGTGTGACACTAGTACTATTTTCAGTTTTCTTTTGTCTACCGATGAGTGGATGACAGGAAGAGGCTGACAGCCTTTCTCCCACACCTGTGCTGATACTGCAAAGGCTCACAGCAACAGTGGACTTCCACTCTGCTGGGCACCTTCCTCTCCCTTTCAGCTCTCCATATGATTCACCAGTGCTGTAATCCCTGCAGAGGTCCAGCTGGGAAGAAGAGATAGCTGTACTGTAAGTAATTACAGTACAGGAAAATTGTTCTTATTTGCACCCTACCCATCCTTCATGTCTACCTGTTTATCTTCTTTACCTGTTTTTTCTCTTTCCAGCAAGCTTTGAGGGTGCAGAATTAGAAAAGGTGGCAAAGAGTCTTAAGTTTTAAGTAATTCTACTGATAGAAGTTCAGAGCCAAAATCACATGCTGTAATTTTATGCAGAAGAGTAGGTTGGTCTAGTCCCAGCGAACGGACAGGATGCTAAATGTGGGTGCATCCTCACTGTCACAGAAGGCGAAGGTGGTAGCAATTAACTGAGATGTAAGAAGCTACAGCACTGTCCCTTGCTTAAGGCTTCTAGTGCACTTTTGGGATTATTTTTTTCCTAAACCTCAGATAACAGAAGCAAATAGTCCCTGTTTGGCTGTTGTTTAACTTAGAACCTGAACCTCACAAGGTCTTTGGGTGGCAAATAGGGGATTAGCGCCTTGGTGCCATCTCGTTTGTTTACAAGAATGAGTGTGAAGGTCGTTTTCCTAAAGGCAAGGCTTGTTTTATGTTAACACCTGTAGAACATCTCTGACTAACTGCTCTCCCAGGAGCAGCATATCTCTTGCCTCTCAGGACGAAGCTTACAGCTCCCCTGCTTCTGTTTCTCTCCCTCATCGTGGGTCACTCTAAATTAGTGCTGCCACTGTCCCTCCTGTTGGAAACTGCTCATTTCTGGCCCTTCCTTCTGCAGATGTTGATGTTCATTTATCCCCCAGGGAGCCTTTTCCAGGAGAAAAGTAACCCCACGAAAGCAGTGGATGGGTTTCTCCCAAGGAGTGCCAGTGTCTCCGGGAGGAACGCGTGGGTGTGGGTTTGTGACTGGCTCTGAGAGAGCAGGACACTGGAAGGTCAGGTTTAGATGACCCTGCATCTAATGGAGCAGCACCTCTAGCTACAGATTTACACCCTAGTGACAACATTTGGGATTTGGGATCTGCGAGACTTAACTTTTAGTTGCCATGCACCCTGTTCCTCTGAACAGTCCCTGCTGAGAATTATTCCTGCTTTCCCAACACCGAAAAGCTTGTTCGCTCTTTCTATTGAGCTTGACCTATCCATTGTGTTAAATTCTGTGCTTGTCTGCAGATCAGCGTTTAGTGACTGTTCTTTTCCCTTTTGAGCATAACACAGTGATGGCTTCCCTTTTTTTCCCCGAATATGTTATAACTTTGAGAAATACAGATTGATCCTCTGACGATGAAAAAGCAGAAATTTCATAGTTTGTGTTAGAGAACATCTACCGGTTGAGATTCAAGTTCTTTCTGTAGTTAGGGAGAGAAATGGATCTTTGCAGGGCGATTGATCCTGGGTTATGAGAGGTGGCTGGGATGGCTGGGAAAACTGCTGCGCCCTCCTGGAGCCCAGTCAACTGGGTGATGGCAGATGCCTCACTGAGTGAAGTTGCACAAGTCACTTCTTAGCACTGCTGACACAGGCTTTCCCTTTGCCTTGGATGGGTGCATGTGTCTGAGTGCCTGCAGGCTCAACTGGGTCAGGGATTCTCCTATTCTTACTTGTTTTTAAGCAAGACAGATTTCCTGGTCCCACAGCAGCAGGAGTGCTGGAGCTGGCGGAGCGGGAGTGAGGGGTTAGGGTAAGGCAGGTCTGAACTCCCTGAACGTTGAGGAATCACACTGGTAAAACTAAGGGGTTGGTTTGTTTGTTTCCTTTGAAGCAGATCTTGTAGTTTCTTTTATAAATAGAACCATAGTTCATTACTTAACAGCCACTACATGGATTTCATTGTACCTTGCTTGTGTAAGCAAGGGGGGTGTGCACATTCTCCTCGTGTGACCCTGAAGCTTGTTGATTTTCATCAGATAAAGTTTCATTAGCTTTTGGAATACGGTCACTTACCGATATTCCAGCCAAATAAATACTGCATAAATATTGGGTATGGGTATTTCCGTAGCGTCGATACGTGCTGCACACGAACCGAGGTGCCGATATCCTCATCCCGTTTTCCCTGCGGATCTAGCAGCCTGCTCTGGGAAATGAAGAAGCCAAACAGCAGAAGGGGCTGAATATTTCCCTCTATATTTTATAAACAATTTCTCAAACTATTTCATGCACCCTTTTACAGCCGGCTGGTGCAGAGCGGTGGCCGGGACCCGGCCGAGAAGTGCCGGGAGTGGCCCGTAGATGGCAATGTAGGACCCGTGAATCGGGCACGTTCTCTGCGTGGATGGAAACCCCTTACCTTGCCCAAACACCGACACACGCCTTGGATTTATAGTGTGTCTCAGTAACTCGTGACTCTTCTAGCAGCACTGCCCAGCGCATCCTCTGTGGCCAACCGTGCATTTCATGATTTTAATGGTTAGAAATGCAGTAATGTTCCAATAACAGCAAATAACGACAAATTTTGATTTACAAGGAAAACTTTCCCTTTGGCTTCGCATGTCAGGTAGTTTGCAAAAACTTAAATTTGCGTCATGGTCTTGTGGAAGTGCTTCAGCCGCGGGCCAGCGGTGCTGCTGTCGGTGGAGGAGCGAGGAGTTAGCGGAGAAAAATGCACATACGGGTGTACGCAAGTCCCGCCAAGAGAGTGTTTTATCCCCGCGATTGCAGGGCCTGTAGAAGCCTGTGTGGTGGGATGAGCGTGCTGGCCTTACCTCATGCTGTTGTTGCCGGTGCTGCTTTCCTGTTGCCATCGAATCCTGCGTGTTTTCATCCTTTGATGCCCGTGTTGAATTTGTGCTCTCTGCTTTCCCCTAACTAAAATGGTAATTTCACCCAATTACTGCGTTGCGTGATGCTTTGCAGTCTTAATTTTCCTCACTTGGATTGTCCCGAGAAACATTCCTCTCAGAATTAGACACCTGCAATTCCACAGTGTTACATCTGATTTGCCTGGGGATACTGTTTCCCAAGTGAGTTCTCAAAATGTGCTTGTTTTAATGAGTGAACCTGAGTCATCTTTTCCTTGGCTGACCACTGTTGAAGTTATGGATGATATCACTCAGCTTCTTTGTGACATGAAGTGCATCACTAATGAAAATGAGCAGCATTACTTCAATTTATCATTCAGCAATTCTGTGTCCAAACTTTATTTCTATCTATAATTAACTATAGACACTTAACTCGAGTCCACACCGCTTTGTTCCTGTGGTGGGCACCATCTGAATTATGTTGTTATCTTTCACAGAAAGATAAACATTATTACAGTTGCTGAACAATTTACTTGCATGACTGAGACCTGTAAAATTAGCTGCCTAGTTTTCAAAACAAATGGCCTTGGTTTGTTAAAAATTCTAATCTCCAGGCGATGCCTGGGAAGTACTTGCATTCCAGGTCAGTCACTTGAGCAGGCTAATTGTTGTAGTTTACAGCCCTGTTTATCTGGACCCACACTAAACGTAGGAATAAAATTATGACCATAATTAAGAATGGCTACAAAACTGCAGTCATTAAAAAGGGTACCCGATAAAGGAGAAGCTGAAACCTTAGCTTGACAGTGTTACATGTGTTTACGTGCCCTGGCTGACTTTGGTGTTGCACGAGGCTCCTCAACTCATGTCACAAGGGCTACAGGGATAACCAATTAATATTTATAAAGTGTAGCAAATCTGCTCTAATTACCCTAATTGGCCTGCTGTGTTTCCAGTTATGGCAGAACTTTACTTCTCTTCAAGTGACATTTACTTCTGAATTAGTTCCCGCAAGCAAAGAAAAAGTAAAAGCCCCTTTGGACAGGGCAGAAACATCCCCTGGTATTACGATCCTGAAGGTTCTTCACCGTGCTTTTGGCAGAGCTAATAGCATTCTTCATATCTTTAGGGATTTCTAGGGAGTACTTCAGAAGATACGAGGTGCTGAAAAATGACAAAGAAAAATAAGCAAAAAGCAAGAAAGGTCTAGTTTTATTGTTAATAATTAATAGGCCAAACTCTGAACATTTTCAGTTTGGCAGCCCAGGCAAAATTCTCCTTGATTTGTGGTGTAATTATCTTTATGTGAGGTGTATGAGTTTACATAGGGGCTGACAGCTACCAAACGAGGAATCCTGTCCTAAGGACTCGCACTCTAATGTTACAAGACAAGACAGATCATGCACAGAGCTGAATTGATTCTGTGAAGTGCAAGTTTGGGATCTAAACTGGTCTTCACCTTCCTATTTTTTTTTATACGATCATTACTGTGTTTGGAACACCGAGACCATTAGTAATGCTGAAATGGGAGTGTTAAAATGCCACAGAGGAAGTGGTAAATGAGTGGGTAAATCTAGTGTTAAGCATTTTCTGTTTTAGCAACAGAACTTTCGAAGAGTATTTTTGCTGACAGGGGTGACATTAATCCACTGCCATGGTTTCATGCTTTCAGTTCTGTCTGGTTTCTGTAGGTTGCACTCTTTGTGCTGTGGGATACCACAGTTCCACCGGCTCAGGATTGTCCTTGGGCTTTCCCACCCCCCACCCCGTATTTTTGGTACCCATATAATCTTTTAGATAAATAGATACCTAATTCACTGTCAGATGTTGCAAAAGGTAGCCAACACAACAATTAACGCAGAAAAACACTGGGCCATATACGGTTGTGGCAAATACTGATAGAAATTAAAATGGTGAGTAATGAATGTGAGAATGGTGAAACACTCTGACAACCAGGACAGTCACCGGGTCAGGTTAGCGGTAATGTCACTGACTGGCACGTGAGCAGAGATTGATGTCACAGTCTTCAAAGTCACATTTGTCACTTCTTTAATTTCTGATTAAGCTGAGTCAATTAATTCTATGTAGGTTTAGGATTATCCAGTCCAGTTTTCAGCCTGTTGCAAACCCAAGAGAGGGATGTGAAATTTTGTAGCTTTGTTATGAGAAGTATCTATTCCTTTTCTCTTAACTTCCTAGTATTTTTTCTTATTTAAGCAAAAAAGGTCAGTAATTGTATGGAACAGAACTATTTTACAGTCAGGCATGAGCTGCCAAGTTCTGTTAGATTTGCTGCTGTCTTACTGTTTCAAACTGACCTTGATCAAGAGCAAGCTGACCTCTCTGGATCCGGATTCTTTGGGCTGCTTCATGTTGCTCGGTCCCCACGCAGAGAGATGTGGAAAGCACAAATAATGTGGAGTTAGCACTGGTAGAGATTGGTGGTTCTGTGCAATTGAAGAATAGAACTCCAATTCATGTGTCCAAACATTGGCTTTTTAATGTGACACCTGCATTAGGGATCTTGTTCATTCTAGGCTCCCCCATAAAAAATGAAAAGTAGGGAAGACTACCTATCTCCCAGTGGTGATTCAGATCTTTTGATGCCACTTCAGGCACTTTGGTAAGTGCCTAAAATGAATTTTTACTTTGCCTCAGTGTGTAGCCTAAAGGACTGTTTGAGTGGGAAGCTTTTGTTCAGACATTCCTGTGGACCCTTGGGTTTAGTTACAGAGGAGAGCTGCAGCAGGAGGAATGAGAGCCTTCTACAGCAAAAACTTTTGCTTTTGCAACAGCCTGAATACCCAGATAAACTCCACCCACACAAGTCATGAATGTATAGAGCATGCCAGTTTTCCTTCCCAGACGTGCATCTGATGATGTGCAAATCCGTGATTCAGTTCTGCAGGATTTATTTTTTTAATTGTTTATTTGAGCATTGCTAAAGACTGACTGTTCACTGACACTACTAAAGCCTCTGACTGTGGAAATCTGGAGTACTGATGTACAGTGGAAAACATACACAGGGACAAATGGAGACAAGTCCTATATATTCCCTAAAGAGAAACTTCCCCAAGTCCTTGACCTGTAATGAATGTTGGTGTAGTACACATTATTCCAACTCACCTTGCAAATTATGGTCTTTGATGCACAGTGAGAGAAGCCTTGTAGCTCTGTCTTTCAGTGTTGCACTCATCAAGTGGTTTTTGTTGCTTTTCTTACTGTTTCTGAGGAAGGAGGATGATGGAGGGAAAGCTTTTGGAGAAAGTAATTTAATATACCACCTTACCTGGAAATTCTGGTTTTATCAGGGACGTCTGTGTTTCTGAATCTCCACGGATCCTTCCTGTTCTTTTCTCAATCTGCTAGATTCTCTGCTTAAATGGTTAAAATATTTTAAAGTTATGCCCCAATTAACTGCGATTGTGATTCCTGGGACAACATGCAAGAAAGAGGTCTCCTACAAAGCTGCTGAATTGGTACCTACATTTTTCTATACAGAGATAATTTTCTTTGCTGTCACAGCCAGCCTGCTTCAGCCAGCAATGCTCACAGCCCAAATTCTCCCTTAGCTGCCGCTCGCTTCTCATGCTGACCCCAGGTTGTCACGCATGCCTATAGCACGTGAGACAGTCTTTCTACACCGCAAGAAGCACATGAAAATGAAAGGAGAGCCTAACACTTTATTAATCAAAATTAATACAGCTACTGCTGTTTGAATTCATACTGTACATATCACTGCAGTATACAGAGGATATTATAAATAGCAATGCAAGCCTTTCTCTATTGGAGACATGCACCACTTTATCGGTGGCAATTCAAACAATTCTTTTGACTTCATAAAAGCACGACGTATTTTTATTGGAACTTTCTTGTTGACTGCACATGCTGTTAAAATGCAAAAGAGGAGTGATAGCTGACTTGGTAGCTGTCAGCTGTGTCACTGGAAACAGTCAGCTTCTGAATCAATCCATAATTTTCATGAATTTGACTAAAAATTCAGATAATATACTGCAAAGAGGCATAATCATCTTAGACCCTCAGCCTTCACAGTAAAAGCTGGAACACGGCATGTGGGTTTCATATTAACGTTGTGCTCTTCAGACTTATCGCTGGATTTACTTATCGTAAGTACTACAGTATGTATTACCTCCTGTAAAACATAAGCAAGTTTGTTACAGTGATTCATAGTGAAACATGTTGATACGCTTACAAGTAATGTGTTGCCAAGTCCAAAATTACACAGGGGCACCTTCTGGACAGCTTATTTGTTCCTGGCTCAGGCAGAACTTGCAACAGGCAAGATGCTTTCACAGGTTGGCTCAACCAAGACCCAACTTCAATGTGTTTTTTTTTTTTTCTGAACAAGGACTTCAGAATCAAACTATAACTTTGAGATGAAAAATAGTGATACATGGAATAAATGATCATTAACTTAAAGATGTTGGGAAAATGGATGGACCTTCAGCATTTATTAGCTAGCATAACATGGGAATAAGCTGAGGTTTTATTTGGTAAGTCTTGATTTCTCCTTATATTCACTGACAGCTTCTTATTTATGGCTCAGCCTGTCAAACACATTCTGAGATAAGCAACTGTTGCTCACAGGACTAATGTAATTACCAGTTCTTTTTATAACGAATGCTGACACAAAGGTAGAAGGACGTATAGCACTTGTGTTGAAGCCAATGCTACAGATGATCTAACAGTTGTGAAATTAAGAGTATTTTGGATGGAAAATGTGTCCCTTTTTTGTCACGATGTTCCTGTTTTTTGTCCAAGTCCAATTAAAGCTGAAGAACAGGAGTGAAAAGCTGGTTACATTCTGACATAATTAATTGCCAAGAGTTTAGACTGGGTACTTTAGCGCTCTGCAGTAATGTTCCACAGGCGTGTTTACCTACAACAGGCTGAAGGATGCTACAGCCCTCATTATTTGTAAAGTCCTTTTTTAAAAAGTTTTGGCATGATTCTTCAAGAACAGGAGTATCAGATCACCTCCGAAATGCATTTTAAAGGCATTTGAAATGAAACCCAGTGTATTTTGGGCTTGGCCAAACAGCATAAGAAGAGGAACTAATTCTACTTGTTTTGGAAGGACAATGTTTGTGTCCTTGGCCATTATTTACATCACAAAACCATCATGCATTCTGGCATTTCTAGCAACCTGTTCCAGAAATGCCAATAACCGATAGTATTTCTGAAAATTAAGATAGAGAAGCATTGGTGAGTGTGATGAGAACTTTTAAATTTCCCTAGCTTAACTGTTAATAAATCTACTAAAAAAGAGGGGCGAAAAAGGTAAAACTCCTAAGATTAGCTTTTCCTTTCCTCCAAGCACACATGAAATCAAACTAGTGGATTTAATGTATTTTTTTTTAAGTTCCGGAGTTCTTCTCCTGAGCTGTTATGCAAGCCAGTCACATTCCCCCTAAAATAAATGGGAGGTCTGTCGTTAATCTCCACAGAAACCTCTGCCAAACCTGAGTGTCTCACTGACCCGTGCACTCCCCTGAGTTCAGCAGGAGAACCTATATTAAGACACGTGTGTGGATGAAGAATACATGGTTGTGTTTTGAGACCTTAATTGCTTTTTCATTTCCAATTTAAAATTTTCTCCATTACTGTGATGTGTGTAATGATGGCAAAGGTACAGTTAATTAAGTCTTAAGCCCCTCATGACTGAGGACAGTAAAGGATAAAGCTGTCAGTACCTCCACACTCCATGACTCAAATGATATTTTCTTTTTTTCACCACCGGCAACTTCCCACGACCATATATTTTCTGCTCCTTTTAAAGAACCAAATGCTGAATGTGAATGGGTAGCTGCAGCACTGATTTGCCAAGTAATGGTAGGGTGTCCCCTGGAAACAAGCCTCTTTTAATTCTGTTTCATATCTGAGGTAAAGTAAAAACATGGAAACAGATGGTAGGGAACGACTGGCATCCCATCATGCATATTTCATTTGATTTGCAGCTAGTCACCTCTCAATAATAATATTAAAGGCTACAAAACTCAAAGACTTTGTTCCTGGGAATACTGCATCCAATGACATAGGCTCAACACTGTAACTTCAATTAGATTTTGAAGCTGGTGTGCTATAAGTATTTACATCTTTAGCCAGGTTATGATACAAACAGCTCGATTCTTCTTTTCTGATGTGTTTAGGGCTGACTTGCAAAGAACTACACAGTTGCTGTTGTGAATGGCAAACCTTATTTAATGGTGTTTTTAAAGCACAATGGACAAACATCTGTGGTTATTTCCATTACGCTCTAAGGCGCTCTCTTTACCAGGAGAGAATTTAGCCATTCATTTTGTTGTATCTACATTATTTATATACAAGAAGAAGAAAAATGGCAGCCTGTTTAATGATTATGTACATTGTGATTCGGTTGGAAAAATGTGTATTATAAATGGCAAAACAGCCTGCCGAGTACCGTAATTATATATTGTTCCTTATTTTTTTTGGTTAGAGAAGTTTTAATTCCTAAAACCCCACTGCATGGTCTCAGTGAAAGATCTGTCCTGTACATTATACTGGGGGGGAGGGGGCAGGAAGAAACAGCATAATAATAGACTTCTACCACATCAGTTCCTGGCTAATAGCTCCTTTTCTTCATTTTAATATGAGATTTACCTTTGTAAAATGCTTCCAAAGCAACTTAAAAGATGGAATCTGATACAACAAACCATTACTTGACATCAGGAGAAATAGTAACTTAAATTTCATTCATTGTCCCTAGTCTCAGAAGAGATGCTGGGGAATAAAATATCACTCCCTTGTGACGCATTGCTTATCTGAGACTTTGTTTTTAATAAGAACTGTGCTCTCCTGTACATTATTCTTTCCTGTTCTTGCTTTAGCTCGACATAGGAGCGTGAGAACGTGTGGAAGATGGAGGTGACTGGGAATGCCATGAGGAGGATGCCACTCAGTATGCTGCTCAGTGCCACCACTTGGCCGGGAATGCTCCTGGGAACCATGTCTCCGTAGCCTACCGTGGTCATGGTGATGACGGCCCACCAGTAGCACGCGGGGATGCTGGTAAACTCCTGCGAGTCCGCCATCTCGTTCTCGATGACATAGAGGAGCGGTGCAAACAGTGCGATGGCCACGCAGAGGAAGAGCAGCAAGAGGCCAAACTCCCGGGTGCACCTGCGCGCGGTCAGCCCCAGCGTCTGCAGCCCCAGGGAGTGCCTGGCCAGCCGCATGACGTAGAGAATCCTCAAGGCACGGAGAATACGGAGGACCAGACCTACTTTGTCCAGGTAGATGCTCCCAGAGCTGGGCTTTTTATAGCCCACTGAGGTGGTGTCTACTAGCAAAGTGATGTAGTACGGCAGAATGGCTATGATGTCGATCAGGGTTAACGGTCGCCGCAAAAATGCAAACTTGCTCTTTGCCTGGATGAATCTTAGCAGGAACTCCAGGGAAAACCATGCCACACAGACAGACTCCACAATGAAAATATTGTAGCACATCTGGGAACACTCGCCCTGCAGGAAAGAGGAAGAGTTTGTAACTGCCACTGGATAATAACTATTTTAGTTGGTACGGTGACAGGAAGAGAAGTTTCTGTGTGGGTTTTTTTAAACCCAAAATATTAAAGGAATCGAAGCAGTTGCTATGGGGAAACACACTGACAATTTGGAACAAGTTAAATGCAAAATGTAGACAAGAACTACTCATTCCACAGAAGATATTGCTCGGTAATTTCAGGCTTTCTGTATAGCAAATACGAAGCTTAACAAGGTAATACGTAGTTGTACAGAAGAGTGCACACTAACAAAACTTCCTCTGGACATAAAACTTAGTATGATTAATTCTCTTACAAATAGTTGAACAGAGTCATATAAGATTTCAAATACTCTTTGTGTTATTTCCGCCCCCCCTCTAAAGACAGCTTCAAAATCCCCACTGACATCAATACCATCAGACCTTGTGCTCGTTCTGCTCTTCCCAGCACATACCATTTTCCACCCTGAAAAGCTAACTTACCTTTTCCTCCTCCTCCCTCAGGTCAGGCATGGTGCTGATGGATAAGTTCACTGCTGTAATAGTTACAAATAAAACAGACAAACAAGCAAACACCTTCCCAGGGAGGCCAGACTGGGGCCTCTCCACCATGTCTTGCAACTTTTTCATGCACAAGCCAATTTTTGTCTCCTCTACTGTTTCACCTGTTGTTTCATTTTCTATGAGGTCATCCTCTCGTTCATTTATTTCTGTGAACTCCTCCATTTTTTGCAGGTATCTCCTTTTACAACACCAGTCCAAGTTGTCTTCCTCAATTCCCCAGTAGAGCAGCTCCTCTTGGAAAGACAGTGCACACATCTCACGCAAGAGCCGAAGCTTTCCAACCCGCAGAAAGGTCAGGATTGTCCTGAATGCTCCTGGATTGCGGTCGAAAAAGAATTCATTACACGTCACATCGTAATCGTCACAGATGTTTAGAATGTCATCAAAATTGTTACAGAATTTTAGCTGTCCCAAACGTGTCAATGGGAATTCATCAAGCGTGGTCCATGGGAGCAAATACTTAATGCCCCCCACGTTTATAATGATGTGATGCTTCCGATCATCGGGGTGAAAGCCTTTCAGGAGATCCTCTTGAGGGTGAATTAGCTTGGCTCTTTGGTAAAAGACTCCCTTAAGGGTTTCTGTTTCTGGGAAGAATGTGTGGTTGAAGGAAGTATCGGAAGCGCAGCTCAGGGCACTATAGTCGTAGTCGGAATTTTCTCCAGGTAGAAGAGTCATCTTGGAAGATGATAACTTCACATCACTTCGCTACTTCTGCAAGTGTCTTCTGGAACAAAACCAAGATAGACGGGGTGAGTGAATGTGTTTTTTTTCCAGGTTTGAAACAAATGTAGTGACTGAAGCTCTAAAACATTTATGGCTGATAAAAACCATTGGAAGGAAAACAGCAGGGGCTGAGTATGGTCAGAAAAGCTTTCTGGTGAGGCTGGGTTTGGCCAGCTGGGTGGAACTGACTCTATCAAGGGCTGCTCCCTTGTTTGGCAGCTCTGCTCAGCATGTTTCTCTCACTGAGGGACTTCTCCTGACTCAGATGCAGAGGTGTCAGTTCTCAGTGGACATAGTCAGAAACCAGGAATAATTCCTGCCCGTGGCAGGATATGCCTGGTTCAGAATGAAAGTATGAAAATTATGACAGTATCACTTAAAACCACAGAATTCAAGTGTGATTTGTAGATAAAGAATTTGTGTATTTTTATTTAACTATTACACATAAAAATCTTAAAAGTATTTTAGTACCCAGGAAGTACGTAGAAAGAAGCAGAAGTCAGTTATACTGTAATTCACTAAAGACACTTCTAAAAAAGTTAGTACAAGACTAATTTCTAAAAGGTCATATGGAAACAATTTGGAAAAAAACCCCACTTATACTGATGATGACATAAAACATTTGCCTAGAGTTTATATACATTTACTGGCATGGCAACTCCCTCTTCATGGCTTCATTTCCAAATGATTGTTAAGAAATAAATATTTTCTACACAAAGATTGGAACAGTATTTCAGTTGTAACTGACATCCTACGAGCAGTAATAGGTCTTTGTTCTACCAATGGACTGAACAGCAGCTGAGTGCCAAGGGGACTGCCTTCACCTCCGATTATAGAAAACCAGGACATTCTTATGAGGACTTTGAAAATCACGTTCAGATTCTGCTCACACAACACTAGTGTAAAGTCTGTGGAGTGAAGTGACCACAGAGTTCAGATGGGTATAAAAAGCAGGCACTGGAAACTTTCAACTTTTCTCCTCCCTAACTCACAGCATTTTAAAAGTCAGACTGCAAATCTGCTCATGGACAGGAGAGTTGTGCAGTTGCGTCGAGATCTGCCATCTGTACAGTCAGCTACAGCTTAACGCGTGGAGTTGCTGGGTTTCATTTGATAAGAGTATTTATTTATTGAGTAGATTGTACAGTAAATAAACAGATATTAATTATCCACAAGTATTCTGACTTTCTAGCCTCGAGTTCACAGGAAAGTAATAAATATTACACTTGACTGGCTTCAGTAGCTGTAGGTAGTTTTGTTCCTCTCCTGGCTGTACTTACCTCCCCTCTGGTATTCACCCCGGGGATACAGACCCCTGCTAGGGTGACTTCCTTAAACACAGAACTGTCCTTTTCAGAAGCTGGGGTTTATAAACCACATCAACAGTGGTACATACCTATTGTAGAAGAAAAACCCATGAATACACAACAGCAAAGTACTCAAAACACAGCTGCACTTTAGTCTGAGAGCAACAGGCTTCCCTTGCTTCGAGGGGACTTACAGCGTTGCGTTCAATCAAATACTCTCTCAGTCCTGCTCCGAAACGTCCCAGAGGGATTACTCTGAACAGAGCAGTTCCCTACATACTCTTACTAACAGGAGGCCCCAGGTGAGCTTTGAAGGGAGTGCTGTTTCCTGATTCCTCACCTGTAATCCTCTTCAGTACAACAGGAAATCATTCGTTTACTTACCTCTGGGGCACACGGATAAAGAAAAGCCTACGGGAATGTGCAAGAATGGACAAGGCATGGTGCAGATCTTCCAAGAGCTGTGGTGATATTTTCAGGCCTGAGGTAAAGGAAGAGGTAAGCTTTCTCATCCTGCTCCTATCACAAAGTGATCTTTATTACTATTGCTAGTGGTTTGACAACAACTATTTGGCAAGTAACCTGTTCTCCATGCCAAAATCCTAACTGTGTTTAGCTTTCAGTGCCTTATCCCTACATACTGGCTCGTACTGCTGAGTAGCTCTGTCTTTGTGCCAGTTATGACTCTGGAAATCCCCAGGGCAGGGGATGGGCAATTCTGAACTCCTCTGGAGCTAACAGTGGGTGCAGACAATGACAAAATCCTGCAGGCGTGCACTCAAATAAACTTCCTATCCATTTTGGGTTATCTCCTGCCTCAAGAAAGACTGAGCAAAGGTCTGCTGACCTGAAAGTCTTTATTTTTTTGGAAAGAACATTAATGTGAAACATAATTGTATCAAAAAGTCACATTCTAGGAAATTCTGGCCGCTACTGGGATTATCAGTGGAGCTTCATGACAAAGGATGGCACTGTGCCATTGCACGCTGGAAAAGCTGCAGGACTCGGATGAATGGAGGGATCTGAGGAGAATGATAGCAGGCTCAGACAGTGCTGGATAGACTTGCTGACAGAGGAAGTACAGAACGGTTAACTTGCAATTACCCTGACATACGTCCCGTCCCATGAAGCGCTCCTAATGACCTCGGAGCTGGTCTTCTGTTAAAGCATTCCCAAGACACCATCAGTAGAAGTAATGTCACTGGGAGTTGAAGTTGTAGGTCTGATGTGGGAAAACAGGGCTGCCTGATGTATATTTATGTACATTTGCTTAGAGTAATTGTTGTTTGACTTGGAAACAAGCGTTTTCCCTCCAAGGCAGGGCTGGCCCAAAGAGAAGAAAGATTATGACTGCTAGAAGACTACGGATAAACGGGAGCTGTTAACCATTCTCCTTTCTGTAATACCAGATGATGTTGGTTAGCAACAACTTATCCTCTGAATCTCAGCCAGGAAAAATGAGGAGGCAGTTCATCTCTGTCACTGGTTTGATCTCCCACTGCATCCATTGTTGACACAATGGGAAGAAATGGGGAGAGGGAAATGTAAATGTTCTCTGTGTGTCACACACATGCTGTAACCCTGAGGCATCAACTGTGAAACAACAGAGCAAAGAAAAAATAATTTCTTTCTTCGCTTCCAGCTTCTCGACCTGTGCGAGACAGTAAATTGGACAAATTAATCCCCTGTGTGACGCACTGAATGAAAGGTGGCTCCTTCTTTTTCCATAACCAGAACTGCCAAGCCCACGGATCCCAGGTAGGCAGCTGTGGTATCTGACGCTGTACATGTGCTATTTACATGTTCTTTGCCTCGGATACAGGTAGCATCATATCTAAGGCGGAAGAAAAGGAGGGAATAAAGGACAATAGGAATGATGGCCTGACTTGAAGAAAAAGAGGAAGAAATACAATAAAGCCAGACATTGCTCTGTATGTTTCTTGTTTTCCTTTGGAAGGTGCTTCTATAGAATGATAGTCAGTACTGCTTTAAGATGGCAGAGATCTAATTAATGGAAGGGGTTTCTTTTGCTATTGAGCTTAAAACCCAAGCAAACTGTTTTATTCATACATTGCAGACTGATGACACTGGGGATGGCTGTAAGAAATGCATTAAGGATTGAAGACGACACACTGGAATATAAGGTCAGACAAACACATTAGCCTATAGCAACAATTTTCCCAACAATTAAACAAGATGAACTTTAAGGATATGCTGTAACAGTAAAACCCTCCAATAAAACTGCTCCAGTTAGTAAGGCTCAGCGGTAAAACCCCTCCTTATCTGAGAGTATCCTGCCCTTTGAATCCTCGGGAGTCAGTGCAGCCCAGTTCATCTCTCCAGCTCCCCTGCTGATACGTGTTCTCGGTAGATCACTACCCTCAGCATCATTTCCTATTTTGTTTGTAAGCTTAGCGGGGCAAGAACTGTCTTTTACTACATTATACAATCCTGATCCTTCTTCTGGCTTCGAGAAACTATGGTAATATGGAGTAACTGGGCCATCGCAAGGGCTCTTGGTGACTCTAAATGGTGAGGTGTGCATGTGAAGCACAATATAACATCTTTTCAAAAATCTGTCTTGCACAAGATGATACTCTTATCTATTATGTCTGGTGAAGAAATCAAATTAGAAATCCGTACTGCCCTAACGTTCAGCCAAAACTGAGGAAGGGTGCCAGACTCCTAGACAATGGGGAAAGAATTCTTAAAGATGCCCATCTGAGGGAAAGAAATAGGAATCATGAGTAACATGCTAAAATTCCACTGCAAGTGGTGTCCCCCCCTCCGTGTCCTCTGCAGTATTTTGGATTCTGCAGTGCATCTCTGATGTAATCAGAGCTCCTGCAAGGAGTCCTGGTACTGCTCTGTGATGCAGAGAATTCAAAGTTGCGCCTGGATGATAACAAGCATACAAGGGAGATGCATAGCTCCCCCCAAGACTCTTTATCCATTTCAGTGCCTGGAACCTGTCTCTGTTGCTTTTTACCATTTGTAAATTAAGTTAAAAAAAAACAAACCAAAAAGTTTCAGATTTTAGTGCAGGTTGAATATGAATACAGTGATTTTTTGAAAGAATTCCGTAAGAAACTGCCTTACAGTTTAGTGATCCTTCCTCCTTTATTCTTTCCTTAGTTAAAACAAGCAGTATTTTCAGGCAGTGTTAAATTCAGCTACCTTCTGACGCATGATTTCCGTCCTG
This sequence comes from Rhynochetos jubatus, assembly GCA_027574665.1. NCBI lineage: Eukaryota > Metazoa > Chordata > Aves > Eurypygiformes > Rhynochetidae > Rhynochetos > Rhynochetos jubatus. Next base: position 9,253,485 of record CM050665.1, on the reverse strand, counting down.
TATCAACACTGTCAGGGTACTCCTGAAATACTTCAGGCTATACTCACGCAGCTCTTTGCGTAGTAAGAACCGACCTCAAACTTCAGCTCTGCATGCAAAGTGAACTTCCAGCCAAATCAAAGTGAAACTTCTACAGGTCAACGTATAATATGAAGCAAAACTGTCCTGCAAAGCACATAATCTGCAAAAATATGCTCCTATCTGTCTACCGCTCTCGCTCGATCTGGACAGATGCTTTTTGGCATCTGATGACAACCTACAAACTGAATTATGACAAAAATGTTATGCAGTGATTGGTTTTATGAAGCTGAGCCTTATTCTGCCGATAATAATCAGAAGTTGGTAACTTATATCCCCAGGAGAATGTGCTGGAATATATTAGAACTAATAACTATAGTTATCTTGCTGTGAAATATACTGATGTCGATAAATTCTAATAAGTCACATTCAAAACAATCTCTTAAACATACTTTTTAAAAGTAAAGGATTTGTCATTTATTTATATATATATTATCACTGAAAGGAAGAGAGACGTAGTCACGGAAGAGTTCTTTTACGCGTGTTCCCCCCCCCCCCCTCCCGCAGTCTTTTCCAATGAAAATAAAATCTGTCAGAAATACACTGCCTATCACGAACAGTTAACTTAATGTGTTAGTTGCCAACGAAAAAAGTCAGTAATTAGATCAATAGAAAAGACATCTCTTCATTATTTTAAAATTAAAGCCATAAAGGACCTTCAGATTAAGCAAAGAAGTAGAAATTTGAAGCAGGAGCCTCCGTGCTGCACGGTGCACACACAGGACTCGGGGAGAGGGAGAGCCGGGGAGGGGGAGACCGAGCATCACAAACCGAGCCCGATGGATCAGCCTCGACAGCCGTCAGCCACCTCCGCGACAGGACGGGCGAAAGCCAGGAATCAGCCGAGCGGTCCCCTTCGCCAGCCGACCGCCTCCCGCCGCGGGCAGCAAAGGCAGCCCGGTGCCGCGGAGAAATGACGGCGCCGGCGGACAGTCCCTCTCTTCCATCCCTGCTGCGGGAGAAAACCTGTTGCTACAACCCGTGCACGGACTCGCGCGACCCCCGCCCCCTCCCCGCCACGCACAGCCCTCGGGGGTACCCGGCGGGGGTCCCAGCGCAGCCGCTCCGGGGCCCCGGTCGGGCTCTGCCTCCGGAGACGGGGCGGCGCCCGCAACCCGGCGGCTGCCCCGCGGCTGCCCCGCTGCCGCCCCGTGCGCCCGCGGTGAGGCTGCCCCGCTCCGCTCCTGCGAGAAAAGTTTCCCCGGAAACTTGCCTGCGAGTTGCCCGCGGCGCCGGGCAGCGAGCGCGGCCGGCGGCAGCCCCGCGCCGCGGGGTCGGGCCGTGCTCACCGCGCTGCGTCGCCGCTGCGCTGCGCGGTGCGGCGGCGGGGGCGGCCGCCTGCGCGGGACGGGCGGCCGCGAAGGGGGGGGAGAGGGGGGGCCCCTGACTTTCCGCGTGGTGCGACGGAGGACGCTGCGCACCCCGCGGAGAGCCCGCGGCCCGCCCAGCACGGCTGCGCGCCGGGGCAGCGGGAGGCGGCGGGTGGCGCGGAGAGCTCCCCGCGGAAATCTCCGCTCGCCCGCGGGTCCGGGCTGAGTTGCCGGCGGGGACGGGGGGAGGAGGAGCCCCCGGCGCTCCCCGCCGCGGCAGCCGCTTACCCCGAGCAGGGATAGCGGGCCGGGACCGGGAGGGCGCCGGGCCGGGTCCTGCGGCGGTGCTGCGGACCCGGGGGGGGCCGCCCCTGCCCCGCCGCCCCCCACCAGCGCGGCTCGCCGCGGCGGCTGGAGCAGCGGCTGCCCACGGGGGCATCCCGGTCTGCTCTCACCCATCGTCCGTAAAACTTGTGGTGCTTCTCCCGCTCCTCGGTAATTCGCCTGTGTGCCAAGGAGGTGGCATGAAGGGTGTCCCCGAAGGCATCAACCCTAACATACCTCCCCCAGGCCATGCGGTGGCTCCAGCAGAACCGAAACCGCCCCTCGGCCCCGCAGCACCCTTGCAGGGCACAGGGACGACACCCTGGTTGTCCGAGATGTGGAGAGCATTCCATTTTCCCACCTTTTAATGAGATGTGTTGGACGTTTGGGTGGAAGTCACTCTGCTGGATTTAATCTCGGTTTTAAAGCAGGGAATTAAACCTCGGTGCCGGGGTTGAGGAGACACCAGCAGCACGAGCTCTGTCAGACAACGCAACCCCCTCCCATCCCGGGTCCTGTTGTCCAGTGACGCTTTCGGCCTCTCATTTTTCTGACCTGCTTAGGTGCTGGTCCCGGAGGGAATTTCCCGCAGATGAACCCCTGCACCTCGCTGCAGGATGGGGACAGCCACCTCTGAGCTCAGCGGGACGGCGGCTGGCTCTTACCCTGAGCATGGTGCACTTCACCCAGAGCGTTGGGTGTGGGGTCTCACTTCAAGTGAGGTCCTTTGTTGCTATGGTAATACAAATGAAAAACCTATACTATGGTAATTTTACCAAAATACCTCTTTTTTTTTTTCTAAACTAAATCGGACTGTGGTTCAGAATTGTGTGGGCATACAGAAATAGTCATGCTTATATTCTCCAACCGTAGCTGTTGAACAGCCGTGGTGGAGAGGGCTGGCAGCAGCCGTGGCTGTGGGCAGCTCGGCTTGCTTTCCCCCCGATATTGCCTGTGATTTTTATTTGATTGCGTGAAGGTTTCTGAGCACGGCGCCAGCCTTGGCCTGCAGTACCTGGGTTTACTGGCCCCAGCGCCATGTATAGAGTTTGGGCTTTGGTCCGTAATCACCTCGTTGATGAAAGCCTGTAGTTTTAAAAGCCTTTGTTGATAACTGCTGTCAAAGAGGAAGGATGCGTCGGGTAGGATCTCCCAGGGATGGCCTGGGAACAGTTTTGGTCAGTGTTTTCGGTAACAACTTGGGTGATGGAACGGAAGGCACTTTTGTAACATCTGCAGTGATCCCAACCGCGGAGTGCCAGGCTGAGATTTAAAATGGCCCTGATAGACTGCAGACCCAGCCTGAACTCGACACAACAAAACTCTGGAAGAAAAATGATGTAGTATTGCTCGTAGGAAGGAATGTCACATGTCAAATGAGGACTATTAGTTAGGCAAAAACACTGCAGAAGAGAACGTCGGGGTTACAGCAGATCGTAGACTGTGCGGCGACGCACAACAGTCATGTTGCTCCGAGCTCTAGTCACAGGAGGATCATATGTAAGACATTGGAGGGCGTCATTTCTGTTGGTTGGCACCGGTCAGACTTGGCTGAAGCACTCTACCCAGTTTCAAGCATTACAGTTACTCACAGAAAGACGTAGGCAAACAAGATAGAGTAGCAACCCAAACCCTAAGAGGCTTAGGGAGCGTAAACTACGAGGAAAGATGTGATTATTCTGTCTGGAAAAGAAATACAATGTAAGGACGTGGCAACTGTCTTCAGGCGTATAAACACGTTTATAAAGATGTCAGTTAACAGTTATTCTGTGACCACCAGTGGTAGGATAAAGAGCAATTTACTGAAGTGCCATCAGGGAGGTTACTTTAGATAGCAGGAAAGCCAGGCAAAACTATTACCCTGTGAGCATCTAAGGAGGTTGTAAAACATGTTCAGTGAAGATTTAAAGGCAGGGTTAGGTAAACAGCTACCAGGACTGGCTGTAGCATGCCTGACCATGCCCAGGGCAGGGGAGAGTTTCAGTGATCTTCTGGGACATTTGCCAGCCCATGTTTCTGTGATTTCTGATGGTCCAACAAGCTACACCTATGCTGGCAGGAAGAGGCACAGCAGCACGGCACAAAAGGAGAACTTGTTACCACCCCATATGATGAATGCAGTGGTTTTACTATTTAACAAGTCACGCTGGACTGTGCTGTTTGGATCGGTATCTCCTTGACACCTGGAGACCAAAAGCAGCTCACAGAGGCAGAGCGAATGGAGCTATCCATTGGCAGTAAGCAGTTTCCAAACACAGATTTGAGCAAAAATGGCTGAAAATTGTTACAACTCATTGACCAGTGTAAAAATACATGTCCTGGAGCTCACTTGGTACTCACTCTAGAAATCACCACCTCATTTGGACACTAGATTGGCGGTTTGAGGTGAGGTCAAGGACTTCAATGATGTTGATATGAGAAATGAAAGTCAGGTGTCAGGTCAGTGGCTGTGGTCAGTATTAAATCTGTTCTGGCAAATGGAGGTCTTTACTCTTCAGGCATGTCTTGCCTGCATCCTCCATGAGCACAGGATTCATGTGTAAAACAAAAGTGATACATGCCCTTGGAGAAAACAAGTAGTGCACTAGCAGTTTTTCTGCAGCGATAAGCTGACTGCATGGTGAACTGGCTGAGGATTCCCAGAGTAAATCTACTATGTTGTGTTCCTTGAGGAATTAGCATTGGCACAGAGAAAAATTTTAATCCCACTTTCATTACTTTTGCAGCCTGTGGCTGCTTTTCCTTCGGTTCCTTTGATTGTTGACATTGAAATCCTGTTCTATCGTTTCTCTGGCTTTTGCAGATAATTCCAGCATCATTCTGCAGTCAGGAGCAGTGCTGCCAGACGAACAAGGTATTTCAACTTCGCAGCACCTTTCACCTCTCACTTTTCAAACAAAGCAGGAGGCTAAATTCATTTCTTATAAAACAGAACTTAAATATCTACGTGGCTGAAAGGTGAGAGTTTTCAAAACCCGGCTGAAGACCAAGGATTATTCACAGAACTTATGCATCAGAAAATTTCAACTAATTAATACATTACAGAAATGCCATCTGTTAAGAAAAATTCTGTAAACAGAGATAGAAGCAAAACTCTTTGAATAAATTATGGATGGCAAATTATTCACCTGGTCTTAGAAAACGTAATGCTTTTGCCTTTTAAGGATGGTATGTAATGCACATGCAAAATATGAGGCTGAAAGTGGATAGCACAGACTACTGTTGCATAGAGGCTCCAAAAGGTCTCAAAAAAAGAACACGTCAAAACCCATGACGCCGTCTGCCGCGTCAGTGGTTTTCTCACACCGAACAAGGGAGTTCTTTAAGAAGGAAATCTGTCCCTTTATTTCTGTTTATACCCCGATCCGTTTGTACTTGGATTTCTGCTGTTATAGACAGAAAATGGTACCTATACTTATGATTTTGGTGATGGGTAGACTGTTAGGGCAGTGAGAGTGTAACCACTTAGTCATTAGCACCATCCACAGGAAAGGAAGCAGCAGGCTTTGTCAGGCTCCAGCTGTATCAGCCCTTTCGATGTGACAGTCCTAGTGGAAAAGAAGAGCTTTAAGCGGCTAAAGGTTAAGGTAATGATCGGAAATTCTCAAGCTGTGGGCACTAGTGGGACCGCTTGGTTCTCGCTTTGCAACAGTTCATCTGGTTTCAGACAATAGCTGTTGTTTGGTGGGGTGCTGGGCATGGAAGCGTTCACCAGCCCTCCAGAAAAGGACTTGGGGGTCTTGGTAGACCACAAGCTGAACACAAGCCAGCAACGTACCTTGGTAGCAAAGAAAGCCAACAGCATCCCGGATGTAGCAACAGGAGCTTAGCCAATGGACAAAGAGATACGATTACTTGCCTTTCCTTGGCACTCGTCAGATGACTTCTAGAACACTTCATCCAGCTTTGGGCACTCAGGACAGAAAGAACATCCATCACCTGGAGTGTGTTTAACAGAGGGCCCCTGAGATGGTCAGTGGATGGAGTACATGCTCTGCTGAGAGACTGAGGGAATTGGGCTTGTCCAGCCTGGAGAAGAGCAGGCTTCCTGGAGACCTAATAGCTTCCAATATCAACAAGAAGCTTACCAGAAGGACAGAACCAGGCTCTTCATAGTGGTGCGTGGCAGGAGAACAGGAGATAACAGACAAACTGAAACGAGAGAGCAAGGAAAATCTTCTTTCCCATGAGGACACTCAAGCACTGGAGCAACCCAGGGAGCTTGTGCTATCTCCATCCGTGGGGGTTTTCAGAAGTCAGTTGGATGAAGCCCCGAGCAACCAAGTCTGCTCTCACAGCAGCGCTGCCTTGCGCAGGAGGCTGGACTGGAGACCTCCTGAAGACTCTTCCAGCCTGACCGATTCTGTGTTCCGCTGGTAATTGCTGTTTGAAACACTACTGCCATTGTCAGCTTCCCCTGAGGAGTTCAAGGTGACCGCTGTGAGGGGAGATCTGTCCCCTCAAGGCAGGCAGATTGCATGCTGGCTGGAGGTGAACCCAATTCTCTTGTCACTGCGCGGTGATACATTTCTTCGCTGATTTATGGGCTATGCAGGCATTTTTGTTGCTTGCTTTTCTTGTGTCTTTTCCCGTGAATAGCTCCATTACTCTTAATGCAGTGCTTCTGTAGCACACCTTCCCATGGAAAAAGCTTCAAAACATGGCCCTGAGTTTTATTACAAATAACCCAGTTAAAATAGCAATTTGTCTTTTGCTGGAACTCACAGAGGTGCTTAGATCCAAGTGTGTTAGATTACAGGGTTGCAATAGCAGGGGACTAGACTCCACAATCCACGTTCCTGTATTTCCGCGCTCCTCACATCTTGCACTGCCTCCTTCTACTGGAATAAGCCTTCAGCACGCCTACCCACCACGATCCACACGCTTTCTCCATGCCCTGGTTTGGGACGTGTCCCTGCCAGCCACACAGATGCGCACTTGCATTGCAGCACTGCTCATCTCTGCTGCAGTTCCCCAGCGAAGGGCTCTGCCAGCTGGAAGAAATTGGCTATAAGCCTCAGAATCGCTGTTCCAAGTGTCTCTCCAAGCTTTCAGTGCAGCTCCCCTTGAGCACACGCAGCAGGTAAACGCTGGTCCCCACTGCAGCGCTGTGATTGGTTTTGGTGTCTTTTTCCAAGGAATGCTATAGATTTCCTCACCTGCCTTGCTTGAGGTAAACGTGTCAATTTAATCACCTTATGCCAATCACCTTTAATCACCTTTACTGCCAACTGAGATGCGTTTGACCGAATGTGGTTACCCGCTTTAAGGTACATGAATAAACTGTGTCTGTCTCGGTGGGTGACTCCAGGCTCAATTCACTGCGAAAGGAATCTCAGGTAATCCTGGCACCGATGCCTGCGTGTGGTCAGGGGGATCCCACCTGGAATCACCTGCAGTAGATCACAGAAGGTGTGTAGCAGAGAGAGGGTGAAATTTAGGCACCTTACTCTCATCGTTAATCGCTAAACAAATCCTCACACATTCGTATTTGGAGAAAAGCTTGCCTTTAGCTTTATTGCTTGTGGTTTTCTGTGAGTTTTGTGTCTGTGCTTGTGCCCGGGCAGAACCAGGCTTTTTGACTGTTCGGCTTCTGTTTGTTCTTGCCGAAAATGTTTCGGGAGAATTCCTGCCCGAGCTTCTGCACGCCTGTATCGTGTTAGTCGTGGCATTGAAGGAGTGAAGAGTAACACATACCTCCTCCATCTGCAGCTCTGTAGATGTTATGTTTATGTTTGCAAAGTGGCCGATGTGACTAAAATTAATTTACAAACACTTGAAATCTTACTCCAGTACCTCGTGCTGTCAGCCTCCCCCATATCCCCACTGCAGACAGGCTGGTAAATGTTCGGAACACTCCTCTGGCTGGACAGTGTGTGCTGGTACCTGTGGTCTACTGTGCTGAAAAATGGAAAGGTTCTGAGTAGGATATATTGGTGGACAGAAACCAGAATCAGCACCAACTCTTACTCCACCGAGAAATCAGGAAATGGACAGGATCTAAAACTGAAAATCAGGAAGAAGAGAGGAGCACAGTTGTGCAGAAAACTCCTTTTGCTCTGAACAAGCTGGGAGGTGTGGATGTATGGGAACAGCCTCACGGGGGTTTGGTTTGGCCCGTGCAGTGTATGTTGCTAAAGCTGATGAGATATCTCAGGAGCTTGGCAGTGCAGCCCTCTGCTCCCATTCAGGTTGTATCCAACCTTGGAAAATCCTGTAGATACATGAGTGAGGACAGGAACCTCTGCATGCATATATTTTGCATATTTTGCATAACTCCTGCCTAATCTGTGGGGTTAACACACTAGCAAAGGATAAACAGGAGAATTTTCTGCATGCAGTGATTCTTGTCACTTTGAATTCCTTTTCAGCTTAGTCATGCAACCGTAACTGTGTGGCACATAATCAGAGAACCAGGTTTAAAAATATTTATATTCCAGAAAGTTTGGTAAAATGCAGTACTTCAACTGGGCTTAAATAATTAATTTATATCATGTACCAACAAGACCAGCAAAAGGGTTTAGAGGAGAGGAAGGCTCTTTGGCTGAAATGAGTTCCAGGGAACTGCTGTATTGAAACTCTCAGGGACAGTGTATTATTTATCATGGCTCTGACAGACTTCCAAAAGCATATCACCTTTTTTTTTTCAGATTGCTGAACTGAAAGAGCCTTGCAAGGATCTGAGAAATGTCTTCTTGAGCATGTGCTTAAGCATCAGTGTTGTTCAGCTTTATGAGTAAGAATGGATAATGCTCCTAAATACTCTGCTACTGCATCTGCCTCAGATTAGTCAAAGAAAATCATCATTCCTCTCCTATGTTCAGGCACTGAAAAAAGTGGGTGTATTCCTATATTCCTACATGTGGTTCTGGGAATGTGCCTTTGAGCCCAGCTGATGCAAACATGAATTCTAACTGACAGTCAGTGATGTTGGAGCTTTGTAGACCTTGCCAGTGTGGACACAAGGTTGGTAATCTGGGTCCCAACTGACCATATCCATGCTTTGCTTGGTCTGGGGAGGAGTTCAGAGCTCACGGCAGCAGCTTGCCCGCTACCCTTTGCTGGAATAGACTCATGGCATCCAGCTTCCCTGGGCTCCCACAGCAGCACACAGCTACGGTTTTCCAGCCCACCACCTATCTTCATCCCAGCCATCTGATTGCAGTTCACTCCTTAGGGGCAGGGCACCACAGGAACGTACCCATGTGCCACCTTTGTGACAAATGGAGCATTCCACATCCAACAAAGAGCACAGCGGTGCATGCTCCCTGCCTTCATCTCACCCCCACCATGAAGATTCCTGGGCTGAGAGTAGGCTCTGAAGAGGGCACGAGAAAGGCCAGGACATTACAGGATATCTTCTCCAAAAAATAGTGTCTCTTTGTGCTCCCAGTTTTCCTCTCCATCAGATAAACTCATCGCTAAACATCTGTATTCTTACCCTTATTTCTCGAGAGCTAGTTTCTTGGGTTTACTTCATGATGAAGTTCCAGGGTGTCAAACTCCAAGCCATCTGCAAGGAAACTGGAGAAATCTGGGGTCAGCCATTCCCTTCTGTGAGCCTGTTTCCACCTGAATATGTGTCTTTCACATGAACAACTTCTTACTGTCAGTCCTTTTGAATTTCTGCCTGTCATAGGTAGGAAAAAGAAATGGAGAGGCCAAATGGCCCTGCTTTCAAAACAGATCCTGTGGTACAACACACCTCAAGGGAGAGTCCTTAATGCCAAACTAAATTTACCAGTTGTTCCCTGATGATAGATTCCTCAAACCGCCAAAACGTCACTGGAGGTGACCAGGCACACAGTTTTCAGGCATTCGCTTCTGTTCAAAGATACAGTTAAAAGATGAGATGAGCTTCCATTACATTTCTTTTTCTAGCTCAGTCAATTTTTAATACTTATGATACATTCAGTGAATGTGAATTAATTATCTTAGTCATAATACTTTTAATTCGTACAGTAATATATTTTGTGTTGCGGTTTTTAAAAATTATTTTGACAATATAAAAGAAAAAATGTATTAGGCAAAGCCATCATGCATGACTACTGTAACTGCCGTCACAAAAAGGGGCGGGTATACAGCACAACAGAAAGGATTTACGTTTCAGTACTTCACACAGTACATAATAAAGGCCTAATCCTTTGAGGTTTGACCAGGCAAAGAGTGAATTGGAACCTGGGGAATTTGCATCAAGTGGGCAGGTAACTGGTACAATGAGTATAACTTCTGGGCCCAGGCAGGCAGAACACAGCGCTAGGTGTGCGCTTAATTTGCTCGCTCAGCAGCGTGACTGCACGTGCAATTGCACCAGTATGCAGTGGATGGGACACCGCTAGAGAGGGCAGGGAGCAGGGTTCCTGCCGTCACCGCAACGCCGGTGAAATTACCGTGCGGCCTGTGCTTATTTTCCCTCAGTCGTTTTGACTCTCGTGTCTGCAAAGGCAGAATGTTTTCAATAGCCAAAAAATGCACGTGTTCGCCGCTGGAAATCCTCCCTTCGGGAAGGGAGCCATCTGGAGAATCCACTGTAAACCAGGCCCTGAATGAGCTCCGGGGCTCAGTGGGACTTGCAGGTAATTCTGTGTGTAGCAGAGCCGTTCCTGTAATTACAGTCCCACATAACGGTGAACGTATCTGACTGGCTGTTTGCACAGGGCTGTACCGTCCCTGCCCGCACACGGGTCACCGTGCTCAGAGGGACCGTGCTACGGTGCAGACAGCCAGTGTGCTGGTTTGTCGCAGGCAGTTGTAGAAACAAGACTCTTGCCGTTGGCTTCGTGGGTCAGGAGCAGCATCCTGCTGTTCCTGCGTGTCCGCTCGCCAAACACATGGGTGTGTGGATGGGTGTTTGATTGCCTCTGTGAAGGTGTGCTGTGCACTTCATAGAATCATAGAATCACAGACTGGTTTGGGTGGGAAGGGACCTTAAAGATCATCCAGTTCCAACCCCCTGCCATGGGCAGGGACACCCCCCACCAGACCAGGTTGCTCCAAGCCTCATCCAGCCTGGCCTTGGACACTTCCAGGGATGGGGCAGCCACAGCTTCTCTGGGCAACCTGTCCCAGTGCTCCCCACCCTCTCCAGGAAGAATTTCTTCCTGATATCTAATCTAAATCTCCCCGCTTTCAATTTAAACCCGTTACCCCTTGTCCTGTCACTACAGGCCCTTGTAAAGAGCCCCCCCCAAGCTTCTCGGTAGGCCCCTTCAGGTACTGGAAGGTGCTATAAGGTCTCCCCAGAGCCTTCTCTTTTCCAGGCTGAACAAGCCCAACTCTCTCACTTCTGATTGAAAGTCTTTATCAGTGGTTGAGGACCTGTAGAAAAAGAAGAAAGACAAATATTTAACAGTGGTAAACAACAAATCTGGGTGGGGAGCTGCAGTCTGACTGTGGATGGTGCTTTGGACCATCCATCACTGTTCTGCTTCCGGTGGCTCCGTGGAATTCCACATCTCCCATGAAAATTTAAAGCAGGCCCCTAACTTGGAGCCAGACTGTGATATTTTTGTTCTCTGTGAACAAAGCCATTTTTCCCGGCGAGCCTCACGGAGTGATTTTGCATCCCTCGGAAAGAATGACCTGTGGGCTGGGTAAGGCAAGGGTGAGCTCTGCCTCCTCGCTGCGTAGCTGCCACAAAACCCGCCCAACACACCTGCCTGTGCCCACGTCGGAGCCCGCAGGTGACAGTGCGCCCCTCGGCGTTGCTGCGGATACAGTGAAGAGTTTCTTTCTGATATCCTCTATTCTTTTCGCTGTGGAAGAGGTGCAGCATGTGAAATACCCACACACTGTGACCCTGTAACGTGTTTAAGCTCAGAATACCATCCCTAGGTGAGAACGCAGCCGTGGAGATCTCGGGTCACCTGGCAGGCACAGGGAACCTTAACATCTCTTCTGTTAAATTCAGATTATTAATTTAATCTCATTACGATTCAATAGCTGCTGAAATGATGAACAGTAAAAACAAAAAAAGGAAATGCAGTGGAGTCCAGGCAAGCTATCCCAAGGAGAGGTTTGGTTTTCCTTGCACGTGAAAAAATCAATGGTAGTGGGTAGATAATCTCAAAGTTAGAACAATGTGTAATTCTTATAATTCAAAAATGGAACCTCATATACAAGAAGCAAGACATGCGTAATGCAGTTATTATACCTAATTATTGTTCAGCTGTATGTCTTGCTTAGAGCAAAATTGCCACAAAATGTAGACCAGCTTTCTGGTTAATGAGATTCTTTTCCTTCTTATTAGGTTTATGAAATGTTGCTCTAAAAATAATTCTTGTAGAAATCATAAGAATAAAATCAGGTTCTTCATTGGTGGTTTACTGTGCATTAGTCATTCACATTTACTGAACTTCTGAAACTCATGGATTTACCTAAAAATAAATTTTATTTCTTGACATTTCCTCTTTGGTTATAATTGTGCATGGCTCTAGCTTCCTGCTAGCAGCCCTGCTAGGCAGCAGACTGCGGCTGCATACTTTTGGACTTTGGTCACAGCAACTTTTTGCTTGTTTTTCCCATTGAAATTCATGTCAAAATTCCCTTAGTGTCAATGAAAACCGGTGTGGGGTCACAGGTATATCCTAAGCAGGATCTCACATAGACACCGAGGCTTTTCCCTATCTCTTGCTCTTTAAGTATTGTAGCAGTCATAGCTTTTGCTGACGTCTTTTGGCACAGTGTGGAGAGAATGGAAGTTCACAGATTATCATAGTTCTTTCTTATTTGGCGTGTATTTTGGCTTAGGCTTTAAGCATCTTGTGGTTTAATTAACACTCTTAATTCTGTTTGTCCTCATACAGCGAGGATCAGATCCACTGCTGTGGCTCCTAGAGGCTGCCACAGTACAAATAAAGAAGAGTTATTTTCCAGCATGAGCCAAATAAATCTGTCCTTTATGCCATTTCTGTGTTTAATCTGGCAGAGGAGGGGATTCAGGGTGTGTGTGCACTGAACAACTGAGTTCTCTGTTGGTTCTTGGGGCTGTTGGGAATTGAAGAACAATGTTAGCATTTGTTGTTTCTCCCATAAAATAATGGAAACAGCACTGTCTTGACAAATCTGTTGAAATAACTCACAAATGGATAGTTCCTCCGTAGGAACAGATACAGTTTAAGGTCACTCTACTCCCCTGTATCCACAGGCATTCTAGAGCTACAGAAGGTACAGATTTATTCTGTTTTTTTACAAACGTAAGAAAAATCTCCTCACTCTCCAGTCTCTATATAATCTCTGCAATGCTGTCATAATTACAACAATGTCTGATTGCGTTGCTAATCGAATCTTAGTTTAGCAGTCAGTACATTGATGAAAAGATATTAAAAAGTTCTTGGCAGTTACTATTTTTCTGTCAGACAGCTAGATAAAACTGCAATGCACCAATTTAATTGGAAAATGGGCACTCAAGCATCTACACAGTGTGTGGTGGAGAGATACCATCTACTCTGTTTCAGTAAGTGACTTAACTGTCCTCTCATGAAAAGTGTTTAATGGCCAGGAGATGTAAAACAGAATGTAATTGCAGCGTGGGATTTTCAGAAGTGCTTCGCTGGGGATATTTTGGAGTCACTTAGGTAGTTTTGCAATTTGTAGTGTCGAGTATATAAAATTACTTTAATAATTAATTCGGCCAGTTATTTTTATGGATATACCTATGGGTATCTGGTACTGAGTTCTGTTTGCACTTGTTTTGCAATCTCATTCCTCTTGGTTGATGGCTTTACAGTCATCGGTACTTTAGAAAATTGGAGCACTCATGTTAGCGTTGTCCAATCTCTTTTTACAACAGAACAGACATAACTAGGAAGGGAAAGGAATAAATGAGATCATTATAAACATTTCCTCAGCAGTTTAATTGTGTTCCCACTGAAGGCTGTACTGGTGTTTCTGTAAGGATTTCGCAGGCTAACAGTTTATGCCGCATGTGAAGAGTCAGTTTCTAGAGCCGCCTTCTAAAATACAGTGGAGGGGAGACCTTGAAGCTGATTATCTCCAGCAAAGGGAGGCTTAGGTTTGGTTTCTCTCATCTTTGGCGTATTGTTGGACTCATCTGCCAAAACAAACGCACGAAGAAAGTTACAGGATATTCATGGCTTTCTGAACACTGAAAGCTGATGGACTGGTTGGGTCCAAGGCTCTTCAAGGGTCTAGTATAAATCCTGTTAGCCATGTTTACATGAAGACAAGCACTTTAAAGGTAGTATAAAGGTTGTAATATTTATGCTATAACCCTTTATGGAGTAGAGCTGTACTAAGAGGCCAAAAGGGGCAAGTCATGTTTGCAGCTGTGGAGCTTGGTGTGCTTCAGCACGGCTCAGCGGAGACTGTATCTGGCTAACGGGGGATTTGTTTAATTAATAAATCATCAGTTTTCAAGTGGTGTCTGGAGGGGGATGCCATGACATCCTGAGACTTTCCCTTTGTTCAACAAATGGAAATCCCCATCCCCTGCAAAATGTGCTGCTGCCCTGGGGACAGACAGGGTTTGGCAGCTCGGTGGCCAGCTCAGCGAAGCCTTCCCTGACAACTTGTTGAGCGGTTCAGTGGATAGCGCCGTCTCTCCTGGGAGATCTGTGGAACATGATTGTTCTGCTTCCAGGGATCAGCTAAGCTTATCTGGATTGAGATGCTGATACACTGCCCAGGAGATTGGTTTGTAGATCAAATTTCTGTGTCGTAATTGTACAGTTGAAAAATGCTTGTTGTTACGGGCTTGTGGTCTGTTAGAAGGAGGTTGAGTGTATACTAATTTTATTTTTAATTGCAGAAATTACAGTTGGTCTTTTCCTCTCCAGCTGGAAGTAACACTACTTAGTCAGTGACCTGGAGACACATCCAATTATCTGTTCTCTGAAAGCCATCACTTAATGACCTGTTAAAAACTTCCCTAACAAACTTCCCTATCTGATGCTGTATTGTGGGCAGGAATGATTATTTACTGTACTCAGAGTATGAGTTAATTTGAAGTATATGAATAGCGTTTCTGATTCCTGGAAAATGCTTGTGTCTCCTGCTGCAAGCAGGAGTTACTCCTTAAAAGCTGGTGGGATGGTTTTCTCTGTATGTAGAGTTGCAGTCCTAATGCACTCTGAGGGGCTGGGACTGTCCAGTTGTCTCTCTAAAAGGAGAATTCCTTCCTCATTCATCCCATTGCCCATTCCCACCTGCTCTGTTGCCCCCAGGCTTTGACATGCATCCTCCAATGCTGCAAGGTTTTAGCATCACTTGTACCATGCATGCTAATTCTTGCTACTTTGGGCAGGAAAACCTTTCCAGAGATTTTTTCCATGCTGTCTGGTTATTTCTAGCTCCTGATGGTATTAGCTTACTAGTGTGCTATGTGCAGTTTATTGCATTTTAACCCTTTCCTAATACCGCCTGAAAATCCTCTCAGTGAATAATGCTTATTTGGAGAGAGACTCATCACATCAGTTCCAGAGTGACCTGCACCCCTCTTGAATATACAATTCTCTTATTGTTTAAATTATTTACATAATGAAAGAAATCAAGACAGA
This sequence comes from Rhynochetos jubatus, assembly GCA_027574665.1. Classification (NCBI taxonomy): domain Eukaryota; kingdom Metazoa; phylum Chordata; class Aves; order Eurypygiformes; family Rhynochetidae; genus Rhynochetos; species Rhynochetos jubatus. Next base: position 9,238,256 of record CM050665.1, on the reverse strand, counting down.
GTCTTGAGCCACAGCACGTTTTAAGTATCCAGTGGGAGTAATTTGTTTGTATCTATAATTTTGAGTCCTTTTTTGGGGTACTGTGTGCCTAACGTAGGCAGGTATGGATTAAACCTCTAGAATGTGTACAGTTGCTCCCTGCCATGACTCCAAACAATCTGCCCAAAATTTTTTCATGAAAGGGAAATTATAATCAGTTATGACATAGGTGGCAGGATACCAAGGGGATAGTGCATTGAGCAAGAAGGAGACATGAAACACCACATCCTGTTTGGAGCAGTGCTTAGCAAATTGACGGCTAAGCATCTTGTGGCATCTCTCCTGTCCTGCCATCTAAGGACACGAGTGAGCAATGCACAATTTCCATCATCCTTAGCAGTACACGATTCCATATACTGACTGCTTCCCATAGGCAGAGGTGTTTTTCCCATGACAAACTTTGGATCTTGGATCTTCTCTTGAACTTCTGTGTGTCTGTGTTGGATGTGGAATGAACAGAACCGTCACGCCGATCACTGCCATTGGCTGTAATCGCAGTAGCTGCCCTGGAAAATGTGATTTTGCGGGACAGGAAGAGCAACAGCTGTGCTGTGCAACACCAAAAGGCCCAAATTCTGCAAAACGTTATCTTCCAGGTTAGGTCTAAGAGAAGTGAATTACATAGCAGTCTTGGAGGAATGAGTGTGGGACCACATTCTCCCCAAGTTCAGAATACCTGGGGTTATCTGGTCTTACTGGCCCATAAATTTTGTTTTCCTTATGCCTGTAAGACATTCTGATTAAGCAGAATAAGAACAGAATTAGTTTCACTTTGATTTTACTTAATCCAATGCTTTCCTGACTAAACCTTTCATAACACGAAGGATTCACTCCGGGATGAGTTTGGCCCACATATGACAGTTAGTGTCTAGGATGAGAGAAAGAGGAAAATGTAAATTTACCTACAGAAGGAAAGGAAAGAAGGGAAATATTTATCCACAGTGACGCTGCTATAGAGACCGGGGACATGTCAAATAGCAATAATAAAAAGATGTGTGTGCTAAATTATCTCTGCTTGGTTCTATCATTGTTAGTCTTGTTACCATCACTACCTGCTGCACTGGTTCGGAACAACAGCTCTGTCAGAATTTCTTTAGACATTTACACTGAGAAAAAACTCTAGATTTGTGGAACTGGATGATTTCATTTTACTTTGACAATGATGTTTCAGCCTGTAGAAAATAGCTTTTCAGTCTTTTTTTCCAGACTCCAAATTAAAAGAATAATTTATCACAGGAAAGTATAAAAATGGACTTAAGGAGACTGAAAGTAACATTTATTTTTCTCTGCATAAAAATCTATCTCAGAAGTTTAAAGTAAAACATGCAAATGAAGACGACTGATTTAGGTACTGCTGCAGATTATACACATTCTGTGCAATCTTTGTTTATTTAGCGGTGTATAAGGTAAACTAAATAAACCAAATATGATTCAGATTTTTAAGTAGGTTTCCAGAGATTTTTCTATGAATTCTGATTTATCCTATTTATAGCCAGTTAACACTAGTAGGTCTAAAGCAAGAAACCCACAATGTCTTGTGTTGGGTATCTGTATTTATGCAAAAGGTTGTATAAAACAAACCTGAGGTACCCACCGCTGTAGAGGTACGTACAGCAGGCGTGTACACACTGCCTTTCAGACGAAGGATCTGCCACAGGTATGTGGATTTTGCTCAGCCACCTGCACAGGGAGTAAAAGTGATGGCAAATATCTGAATGTTTGTGTTTTATTCTAAACATTCATTGTTTAAAAAATGGCTCTTTATGGTCTGTTTCCCATGTATGTGTATCCATAGCAGTTCAGGCTCATGCTCTGGAGCACTGGACATGTAGATTGAGTTGGGGGGGGGGGGACGGACACTGTTGAAGATTGGGTTAGTAGGACAATAAACATTGCCATTTGTCATACTTGTATGAGATGACAAAACATTTAGCCTGTTACTTAGGCATCACACCTTGGCGTTGCTCAGTAAAACACTTGATTTAACAACTCCTATTCGACCGTGTTGCTAAATAGTACATCCAGAAGTGGGTTTATGTGCTATATTCACATTTCACCTGAGGTGAAAATAGAGACCATGTATTTCTGGTGCCCCTTGTCTAAATACAACTTCAAAGGGTAGAGAAAAACGCCAGGGAAAGCCCACAGTTTCAAATATTTTTGCTGAACAGGGATCACATGTTGGAAGCAAATTTTTCCTCCTCTTTCTTTCCTTTTTCTTGACATCACTTGTGTAAAAAGGGAAGATTTCAGGTAACTGTGCCACTGAAGTCCTTTATGTATAGGAAATGGATGTGTCCAGAAGTATTACTTCTGTATTAAGTTGCTCCCTGCTCTTAGTAGTTACTAATGCTATATGTAATCGGGGAGCTATTAGCTTGAGAAATGATCTGGAAAGGATTAATAATGAATATAACACAGGAATAATGAAAGGCATCAAGTGTTCCCCAGGGAGCAGAATATGCTTAACATTTTACTTCTATACCACGTGATCCTGGAGGCAGTGGGGTACTTCCCCATCAGGAATCAGATGTGTTACCCACTGGAGAGGTTTGCATGTCTGAGGTACTGATAAAAATAATGTTAAACATTTTTATGGCCACTTGTGAATTATTAATTGGGCTAAAACTATTCTTTCAGCTGAATTATCGATTCACTCTGAGTTCAAAAGCCGTGTTTTGTTATTTCATAGTGTCGCAAGTGATACTTGTTAATCTGAGGGACCGTCTGGAAATTGAGCCGCGTCTATCTGGTACATCTGCAAACGCTGTAAAATCCGTTACCTCCCTTTCACCTGTCAGCACCTCACCACCCCTCCAGCGTGCAACACACTGCCTTGCCCGGCTGCAGGAGCACAGGGGAGGGAAGGAGACACAGGGAAGGATGCTGTGTGGCCGAAAGGAGGCTGGAGCAGACTGTAATGCCCACGTGAGCAATATCTCACAGCGGCAGAGCCAGCAGTAGCCAGCAGCCTATTTTTAAACTCTGTGGTGTCCAGCCTGTGGTGTCCACAATTTGGTACTGGAACTTCTCTTATTGCAGTGTCCCAAATGCTGTTCAGAGATTTGGCTGATAAAGTTTATTGCACACTGAATCATCAATAATCACACTCTCACTAACTGAATTCCTTTTGGAGCTTCCTCCATCATGTGCAGCTCTCACCGAGCCTTTTTCTTCATCATTGATGAGGTCTGCTGACTTGCATCAGATCATCATGCTCCTTTTTGCATATCATGCATGTTTTTTCAATGTTTCCTTTGCATTTGCTTTGATAATGAAGGTGAAATCAATATTAAATTCAGTGGAATTATGTGCCACGGTTTTGGCCGGCATCAAAATTAGGAATAGTTTATCAGCCTATTTGAAAGTGGTGTTTGGGGAACACAACAATAGTAGCTCAAGTCATCCTTCCCCTTACCATTAGGGTAATTACTTGGATATTTTTGTATATAATGTTATTGGTAGGTTCCTAAAAAAATTCCAGTTATATGCCTGTCTGCATCTTTCAGGGTCTAAATACCTTAAAAATACCAACTGTATGCAATGAAGTCACTTTTGAAATGGGATGTATACTTCTGCATTGATTAGGCACATTGAAAAACTCCATCTCTTGGGTGACTGGCAGATTCTTATCGATACTATTAGTGGCTCTGGCCTAATGAAAATACACAGGAGGTTCTTCAGTGCTGAGATTTTTTACTTCGTCAATCCTTGAAGTAATACTGATGTTGGAAAACCCAGATAGAAAATAAATCCTGGGCTCAGAACATACCACAGTGTTTGATCCATACTAAAATAAGTAAGTAGCAGTTTCCCCGTTCTTTTCAACTTTATCCTCTTTGTAGCTTTCAATCTATACGAGAAACTTGGCAAAGAAAGGATAAGCCAGTTATTCAATTTTATTAAATAAAATAATTTAATTATATTTTCTTAGTATCCTCTTTTATATTTGTAAAGTGTAGGCCTTCAAGCTGTTGAGCTCAGCAAGTGAGCTTGATGTTCCTGTGCTTTTGGGGAATAATCCTGTGTCTGTCATGGATGAATATAGTATATTTATGGTTTACTGTAATAATTTCCTGGTTCATGGTCCTACAATCCTCACAGGAGCATAACAATCCTTGTGATCTCCCTGAGAAGTGCCATGTGGTTTCAAATCCTGGCGTTAGCTGGGGGAAGTGTAACATTCGCGTGATGCCACTCAGCTCCCCGCTGACTGTTTTCGCAGAAGCAGTCTGAGGTATTTGTTGTTTCTGGGAGAACCAGCAATAAATTATCTGCAGAAGTAGTCGTCTTTATTACAGCTACAATGGGACACCAATAATAGCATCTACTCCCCCCTCCTTTTTTTTTTTTTTTGAAAGGAACTTGCAGGGTTTGCTCAGCTTTGCTGTGCACACTGTGATAACCTGCTGGTCCAGAGCACAGGAGGCAAAGCAAATCTCTGCCCCAGCGCCTGTTGCTCTGGTGATACCGCTTACCCGCCATCCACACCTGGGCTTGGGACCTGCCTTGGGTCACAAAACCAAGATGGATTTTGTCTCCCTTTTGGGGTGGATACTAGGATCGATACCAATGTCCAGGCCTGGGACAGAGATGCACCAGAACAATCCCGTCAGGGAGCACGTGAGCTCGGTGGATGTTTGGGTTTATAAACAGATGGATGCTTGGGTCTCCCATTTAGCATCATTTCAGCATCCCCCAGCAGTCACAGCTCTTCAGTGTGTTCAGTCCTGTCTGGTCTCTAGAGTTTTCCCTCCCTGGAGGGCAGATCAGTGGAAATGCACATTAGGTGATAGATAGCATTGCAGGAAAATGAGGACATGCAGCTCTTTGCCAGAACTTGGTAGATAATTTTGTTTTGTGAAACAGGACCTAGTGCATTTTGCTTTCCAGGCTGATCGACTGGCCTCTCTTCACAAAAAGTACCTTTCTTTCCTTACCTTCAGCTTCACTCAGCACTGAGGGGCCGTCCCTTGGGTTTTCCAGGGACAGCCAATGCCAGATACACCCACCTGCTTCCTCCAGTGTCTTCCATGCTTTTGGCTGTTGCTGTTAACACACAGGAAGATACTCACCTCAAAGGTAGTGTGGGAAGTGCCTTTCTCCTGCTGCCTCATGCCTGGGCCTCACGTGGGGCTCTGTCATTGCAGATCTTGGCTCCAGAGCCAGCTGGGAATGATAAATTCAGCTGCAAATACTGACTTTCAGCCTCTTGACAAGATCTTATGTGAGTGTGATACACTTACCAAAATGTAGAATTTAAAGAAAAAGGAAAAAACCAAGGTGCATAAAATGTGAAATGAATCAAAAGCAAACATGTCAAGATGGCATTAAGCCATAACTGATGGAGTGAATTAGTAGTTTTGGGAAGCTTGGTTAAATAACCCAAGAGAATTAGCCAAGCGGTACATAATTAACACAAGTGGAACTATTTTCTTTAGAGTCCTTCAACTTTTGGTGATGTAGACCAAAACCTCTTGGCCATTGTAGCCCAATGCTTATTCCTATTGCATTTTTGTAGCAATTGCTTGCTTCTCTGAAGTTCCCTTCGATGCGTATGGGTAGTGTACACTTATCTGGCTATGTAACTTGTAGCATGAGTTAAAAAATGTGCTTAAAAAAGCTTATTGTACAGTGCAATCTGGTGTAATATAAGTATGAATCATTGTAGTTCCTTTGACCTCAGTGGAATGTCTCTGATATGCACCTGTATTGCCCTGTAACAAGAAACAGGCTGAAAATACTTCACATAACTATATTCTCTGTCACCAGCTTCTAGTTGACCTCAACGGTCAGAGTGGGGTTTCCACCCAAGTGGAGATTTCCTTTCACTCCTCGCTTTCACAACGCATCGGGCTCCAGGCCTGGGCTCGCAAGGGTTTCTGCGCCGTGGTATTGCTCAGTACCAGGCAAGTCACTTGGATGCTGGCCCCGGGTTGCTCATCAACTCAGCTCTGTTGATAATCCTCTATGCCCACGGGGTTTAATACTCAGTTCTGCTTTCTATAAATGTTTCTTGTCTTTTGACCTGTGATAGAGGGAACAAAGTATAGGGTAATTTCTTCCTCCCGTAAATAGGCATACATGGAGAATTTTGGAAGCTTTATTATCTAGTTACAGCTTGTGCTTTCTTTGGTTTACACTTGTTTCTTGGCATGTTTTATAGCAGTGTCTGGAAAATCAATTTTTCTTCTCCAAGGTACAAAGCAGTACATGTGTTCTTAAACAAAATCCTGACATTCTGACCAACGTCTTTAGTTTTTCTTCCCTGGCATTGTCGTGAAACCCACTTTAGCCCCATATATTTGCCCTTTAATTTCAGTGTTGCTTTTAGTGATCACACAGTGTAAGAATGCTGTCAGACAATTGATTATACAAAAGAATTGCATGTATAGTTAGTGTTTTTCCAAGAGAGGGGGTGGCATTTTAATTGTACTATCTAAGTTGTAAAACTTCACTGGTTTCTTTCTTCTATCCTCCTTGTTTATTATATATCTTCTTCTTTTAGAAAGTCAGATGGGTTAGCGATGAGACCCACAGTTTAAATTCTCAGATGGAGATTTATGGGAGAAAAAAGCCTGAAGATGTTATATTCCTGCTTTCATGGGTTGCCAGCCATGTCACAGGAGATCCAGACGTGCAGTCCTGTGTCACCGTGGCAGCTGGATGCTGCACTGCATCCTTGAGATGATCCAGGGAAGCCCAGCAATCCAACAGTTGTCTTCATTAGTAGTGGATGTCAATATGGATTGTCTGGGGGAATTCGGGATTGGCTCTAAACTGGTAATTATAGTCTCCTAATTGGCATGATCCTGCATTCCTTTGAAGTCCAGACTCCCATTGGTCTCATTGGAGCTGTGGATTCAGAAAAATATCTCAGGGTCAGTGAGTCTGGCTGCATCTCTTCTAAGGTTACGACTGTCTGCTTTACAAAAATTGATGTCTCTTTCTAGGCACCAAGGCAGCAGTGAGTAATGCCCCTTCTACAAGGCTGCTGAAATACTCTTTCTGAAGCTCACATTCATCAATCTAGATAAAGAGAATTGCAAAGGCAGAGCCCGTGGTCTGATGTCCAGCACGAACTGGAGCCCTGCCACATTCCCCATGCAAAACCCATAAACACTCCTCAGCGCCAAGCCAATAAAAGGGGAGCAGGTTTGTGTGAATACAAGGATGTGGACAGTAGCACCAAGATTTATTTGGTGCTCATCACTCTTTCTGCCTCAGGGGGGTCTATTTAACCTCATCCTGGAAGGGGGAACCTTAGGGAGAGGCTGTTGACAACCAGAGGGGAAAACCTGCATACTGTTGTGGAAGGACTGGTAAGATGAGCAGGGCAGAAAAGAGCAGGTTCTCCTTTTTTGCAGCAGCAGCAGGTGATGTCTTGGGCTCTGTAATGCCTCTTGTGTATGTAGGACAGTTTGATACCCACTGCGGGGTGGATGATGTCATCTCAGGGTCAATTAATCAGTCCTTGTGTAGGCAGAGCATATGCTTGACTATATCTGGTGGAACAGAATTTAATTACTGGACTGAGAGGTTTTCTGAAGGCTGAAATTAACATCATCATTCTCATTTGAAATTAACTGGTCTGTTGAATTAATTTCTTGTTTATGGTATTTGTCTTGTAAATGAAGATTTGATCTTCTGTGCTAATGAACTGATATACCACAAGCCTTAAAGAAGAGGGATAATGAAAGATGCTGTCAAATGATGATGTTAATGGTTAAGGTTAAATGGAGCTGCTGCGGGTACCTGCTAAGATGCAGAGCTCCTCTGCTTTTCTGGGAATGTTGAAAGCTAAACTGGGTATTTTAAAGGGCTACTCTGCACTGAGAGTGGTGTCCACCCCCACTGACACAGGGTGGCACCAGGAGGACTTGAGCTGCGAGCTCTGAATGCTCAGGGTGGTACAAGAACGTACAGATCACGCCCCTGTCGCTCCATTAGTCACTGGCAGTGCTGGAAGGGGAGAAGCATGGCAGTGATGGGCAGAAGTGGGAACACATCACCTCCCAGCATCCGCACACACAGAGAGCTTCTCAGGCTCGAGCCTGAGCTCTGTATGGATGTAGAAATAGTGGAAATATAGGAGCAATATTAGAAGTTATGAACTCTCCTGGTATCCTGTAACAACATTTTTGTAACCCTGTGGCATTGATGCTGGTTTACAGAGGGTGGGAAAAGACAATTGTTTGAAATGTGTTACACCTCACACGTAGGTTATCCCATTAAGTACAACCTGAAGGGAAGCAGGTTCTCAGAACCTTGATTTGAAGAGGGAACAGCAACCAGGGAGACAGCAGTGGTGTGAGCGGCTGAAAAGAAACAGAGCCAAGTTCAAGTCCTTGCAACAAAGTACTGGAAAACGTTGCTATAAAAATGGTCCTTATCTGAAGGAAAAGGGTTAAGATAACACACTTCAGACCCAAAACATATCAACTGATTTACAAGCAGGAATTTGAAAATGTATTTTTGTAATAAGTGTCTCTTAAATTTTTCATTAAACCTTTAAGACACCCTTGAAAATAAACTCTGGAAGAACTCAGGATATTGATAAAAGGGCTCCCAGCAGTAGCAGGGTGCTACTTACTGTCTCAACAGTCCTCAGATTATTTCTGGGAGTAGTTAAATATGTTCTTGAGAAAAAGGACTTAAAGGTGTTTTTGCTCTTCAGAAGAATATGTTGATTTCTCTTTAAAAATCAGCATTTTACTTCCGCATCTATTGGTAACACCTGTAGTGGTGGCAGGGGTATTTAACCCAGCCATGCTGAGCAGCTGAAAGCAGTATCTTGTGTATGGTACATGGGCTGTTTCTATTTACTTGATTTTCTTGACTTTCTGCTGTTTTTCATTCCTAAAAAAACCCAACCTCAGTGCTACTTTCTTCCATGCCATGTGTTGATCTCACTTAACTGATTTTTTCTTTTTTTTTTTTTTTTTTTTTTTTTAACTCCTGTAGCACTTAAAATTCAGGTTACACCCTCAAGCTCAGGAATGCCTGGGGTGCAGCACATCCAGCCATCAATTTTTAGTGCCTGACATAAAAAGAGACCGAATAGACCAGACTTAAAGTCTAAACTGCTTGTTGATGCAGAGGTGAGGTTTTCCGATTAAATCAGGAGGATATAAGCAACGCAGGTAAGTGTTTTTAAATGTCAAGTCTGAACTGCTGCTTTTTCTTGTGCTGCAAAGCACTCTCCTTTTGCAGAACCTTGGTCCCAGAGGCGTAGGGATATACAAAGACTTCGCAGAGTTATAACTGATGCAAAGGAAGGACTTAACTGGCAGAGATAAGTGTATTTTTAAGCAGACTGAGTATAGGTAATGAGCCTGTGTGTGAGTGCCAGCCTCCACTGGAGGAAAAGGCGTGCTCTGTGAGGCCAGTAGCCTTTTTTCAAAGCTCTGCTGTCTTGTCCGTATGTAAACAAGGTGCGCAGGTAAAAGAGCATTTCTTTTGTGACTGGAACCTGGTTGCAGTGGAGTTAATGTTGCTGTTGACTTCAGTGGAGTCAGAAACTCCCCATGAATCCCTCTGGTCCAGAAGTAAGACACTGGGAGAACAGAGCCTGGATGAACTTCACTGCAGACAGAGCCATTTCTGATGATAACAGAGCTTTTAACTCCCTTTGTCTGAGCAGACTTTAGTCCTACAGATAAGTGTTGTCAATAAGGGTGGGTATTAGTACATAACACAATTTATCGCTGCTTGTCTCTTCTTTTTTTGCAAGAACTCTTCATCTTGTTGCCCAGGCGTTCAATGCTATTAGAACAAAGCACGCAAACCCAGAGTAGCTGCTATTTTCTGTCCAAGCTTATTTGAAATTACACTGACGTGAGGCTTTAGGTGATTTAAGGAGATTTATTTATAGCTCTTGTGATGGCAACAGCATACTTCCAGCAGGATTTAAGATTTTGAAACCCTGTGGAGCCTCGGACTTGACTCTGAGGAAACACCCATCGCTCTGCTGCAGATACTCACAAAGGTGAATCTGCGTGAGCCTGGGCTGTGAAGTTGGGAGCAGAAATCCTATGCCAAATCAGCTCTCTGTATAGTGTAATGTTGGGTGGCCTGTTGGAGTTTGTGAAAAGGTATCCTCTACTTGTCTCTTTGCAAGAATCTTAGAGTAAAATGTTCTTGCATTAACATGTACCTTTGTTTTCCCCTTGCGATTGCTTGTGATGCCTCTGCCATGGGCTTTGTCCGGTGGTGTGCTGGAGCTGTGCTCAGTTATGTCTTGATGGGGGCGTAGATAAGCTTGACTCTGTGGGGTTTATGTTGACTTTGTGACACAAATACAGATATGCAGGTCTGCATCATTCAGCAAGAGCTAAGGACTAGTCATCACGCTGAGCAGCTGGTATTATTGACTTCAGACCATAAAACGTGTCATGGTACAAAAGATACCTGTTACATCACCAACAGAGTCCAGCTAGCTCTCCTACCTCCAATTTGCCTCTTCTCCATGCTGACCTTTTGTTTTGTTGTGGTTTTGTTTTTGTTTTTTTTTTTAAGACAGCATTACTGATTACAGCTTAGTATTTATAGTGGTGTAAAATACTCTCTTGGAAAGCTACAAAGATAGATCTTTAGGCCAGAAGATTGATGTCTCTCTTAAACATGGCATATTTATCCACTGCATCTATGTTGCCAAGAGAATAAGGTAGAGAAGCCTTGTGTGCTATCTGGATTAAGAAGAAAATATGGGAAATGCTGTGTTTACATCCTGAACATGAAACAGCATTTTTAGAGGCACTGGGGCAAAATTACCACGGGAAAAGGCAGTAGCAGAGCTTGGGACAACCCGTTTGCCTTGAGCAACGCCTGTGCAGGGCGTACATATGCTCATGTACCTGCAGGCTTGGAGGGTGAATTGATCTAGGTATGAATGGCCTCTGAGCACTGTGCTTATCCTGGTGCGCTGGAAGATGCTGTGAAATTTACTGAAACTTTAAAAAAGAGGGGGGAGAGAATTGTCTAGGGCAACCTGAGATGCCCAGCTCTGAATGAACGCTTTATATTTGGATTCTGGGTCTAGTGATATACTCAATTCTGCCCAATTTCCGTAATTAAGCTAACTTTGTGGAACTTCGGACAAGCAGTAGGATATTTATAAGGTGGGCTTTCCATTCAGGTTTTACAGGATCAGACTGAAAAATCCTCAAATATCTCTTTCAAAAGATTCACATCTAGCCAAATATTTAAGAAGCAATCAGGGCTTAAAGCATCCAATTTATCCACCATCTTAACAAAACAGTTTAATAGCCGGGGCGATTGTCAATAGGAAATGTCACCTGCTTTGCTATTTATCGGTGTTATTTGACTTCAGGGTAGAAGTTTGCATCATTATTAAGAGGGTAACTGTTTTCCCAGCCTGTGTGCTTAAAGCTTTCCTTTAAAAAAAAAAAAAAGGCTTAGAGGATGTTTTGTTGGTGTATAAGCCTGGGAATATGTCACAGTGTGCCACCTTCTGTTTTTGCCATTTGGAAAAGCTAATTTTGTTACAGGGTTTGCTTCTAGCAACTTGTAAGCAGCAGCTGCAGTGAGGTACAGTGAAGGGGGGCCTCTTCTGAAGGGCTTCTGTGAATTTTGAGAAGATGGATTTTTTTTTTTTTTCCTTTTTCATTACTGGTTCTCTTCACTTGGGGAAATTGTCCTTTCCAGTACCAAACTCCACTCTATTTTCCTGGGGGCATCTTCTCTCTTTTCAACTGAGTTTCTAAAAGCCCCTGATTGTTGCCTAGTTAAGGACCGAGAGCTAGAATCACTCAAACTCATTTCCCTGATTTAATGAGCAGCGCAAAGCACCGTCAGCTTCAGACGTTGCCAACTTCTGAAATGCATCTGAAAGCTAAACCCTCCATCAGCTTGGAATAGCTCTCAAACACTGAAATTATTGGTGCGACTTGATGTACGGGAGGAGATGCCTGAGCAGATAATTAGATTGGGCTGAGGCTGAACCTGGGGATCTTATATGAGTAGTAAACAGAGGAGGTTAGATGTCTGCTGTGCAAGGTATGAGAACTTGGAATTTCATTTTTTTTCAGTGGCAGACAAAAGGCTTTGTCTCCTGGGCATGTATTTTCCTTCTAACCAGAACCAGATCATGTGGATGGCAGAACAACTTGTACTGCTGATGGCAGCCTCCCTGGGAGGGATGGAGCGTGGATGGAATCTGTTTGGGGTGAGGGTTGTGAAGAATTTTGAAATGTTTGGAATTTTACTTGTGACTTTCTTGAATAAAGTGATCTAAAAACAGGGTCAGGCTATCCTCAAAACAAATATGGACATAGGACTTGCTTGTCTAACGCTTTCATCTGTGACAACCAAAAGTTAGAATAGCTGAAATCTATGAATGAAATGAGATCCATCAACAAAACAGATGCCAACAAGGGACTGAATGCAGATTTGAAATACTGTAACTGAGAACTGGATTTAGCAAGGTAAATCTAAAGGAACACATGCAACTGTGCAACCCTCAGTATCGTTTCAGTTTAACAGTTAAGCTCTGGTCAGTAGTGATTAAGCTTAAATAGCCAATATTATCTGTGCTGGGAGAGGTGTTCAAGCACATTTGAATACATAGCACCTTCAAACTTGCACCCAAATCTTGTGGCTCACTTCTATTGATATTATTCATCAACGTGACCTTGGATGCCAAAATAACAATCCTTGGAAAAGACAATGCTTCTGCATAATGTGATTAAAATGTAAATGTGCATTGCATAATGGTTATACTTTTTTTTTTTTTTACTCTCAGCTGTACTTTGGGAGTGGATTCTTGTCCTGTGCCAGCATGTTCAGGTATTACTACTTTTAAGATGGGGTTAAAAAGAATGTAAATGGGTCTTAGTTGTAATTCCGGTATGTTTTTATTTTTATGGGCTATATTCAGTTAATAACTGAATGAAATAATTCTGGACCTGTTAGGAAACTTTAGATAACTTTGTGGGATCTGGAAGGACTGTTAGTGAGGATAACTTAGGACCTTCTTTGATCTTATACTCCATTGCTTCTTGGCTCTTTTGACCAAATGCTTGTGCGTTGCATGGAAAGGTTATTACTAAAATGATCCCATTACAATTCTTGATTTATGGATTGCTCCCTAACTCGTTGAATAATCTAAAATGTCTGAATGACATGTAGAAATGGTCTTTGTCAAGAGGCTGTGCAATGAAACAAACAAATGAATAGATATGCATTTAAAGACCTACTTTTATCACTGTTTCAAAAGGAGATACTCAGAACATTGGGCAATATGATGACATAAGAGCTAATTAATCCTAGTGAGACTTACTTTCTGTCTTTATTAGTGAGGAAATTAATCAGTTCATAAGTGCTATAGATTTAGATGGTTTTGGTTTGGGCTCATCTCTTCCTGGCTTTCCAGCACTGGTCATTAGTCATTCTCTTTGAATGCAGTCTTTGTGAACTTGCAGAGAACTGTGCTTGCCTTGGGGTAAGCAAGCGGGTGAGACCTTTCAGCTAGGCTGCAGGAGCTCGTGAGGTAAATAACTTTAAAGATCTAGATGAAGAGGTAGAAAAAGGTTTACAAGATCACAGTTTAAACTTGCTGTTTAAGTTGCGGTAGTGCACAGAGACTTGTATCTGGGACAGATTTTCACTGTCTACTTGGTGCCGTTCAGGTGCAAATGAAAACTTGGACCTTGACCTAGAAAGTTCATAAAAATGATTTGTCTGCATATTGTTCAGATTATATTTAGCATTTCCTGGGCATGTGCAAACAACTCTTGGCTTGAGCAGCGTTTCCAGCCTAAGGCTTTGCATGTAAACAGGGCAGGGTGAGTGAGACCTGTATATATAAATTAGCAAAATTGACCGTAACTCAGAACCTGTCAGCAGAGAAATTTTAAGGTCATTCTCAAATTGCTGCCCAGGCCTGTATGATAACCCATATAATGCTCTTTTGGAATTCCGGTGGTATTCTTCAGATCTTCCTGTCATGCCTGGTGCTGGGTGGTCCCTTCCAAACTGTAGTGATGAGCTCCCCCAGTTAAATCGTATCCTATTTGTTTTAGGCTACACTGTTGTATCATTGAGTCTTTAGTGGACACAGGGTCGCTGTTGCTCTGCTCCTGAAAATATTCCTTAAAGGCAGTTGGATTTAGACTGTCTTGTTGTAACACCTCAGAATGATGTACCAAGTAACTATTCCTGTTACTTCTGTTCATAACAGGTAGGTGGGGGCAGAGGGTGAAACACGGAGGATGTCGTATCCAGTGTGATGCCATTGCATAGTTACAGAAATATTAAATAATTGAAAATACTCTAGCCAGTGGTGCTGCAGTTTGCAGAATGAGCTGGGAAAAACAGGTTTTATCACATAACCCCAGTTCCGCATTTTCTTCTAGGTCACTGTAAAGAATGGAGCAGAAATGACTCTTCCGCTGAGAACAGTGGGTTCACGTGCACGAGACCTTCAGGACACTCTGACGCTTATTTTTGCTCGTACTCAGTGCAGACGGCGCATGCCAGCACCAAGTCCTGCATCACAAAGTGCTGAGCATAGGGGTGAATATAAATCATCACTGGAAGTACTTGGGGAAACAGGAATTGCACAGTGCTTGTGCAATTGCCCTTTGACTCTGGTCATCCCCACAGCTAAAAGGCACTAGAGCCACCACTGGAATGGAGTTAGCAAGGAGATTTCAATTTCTTTTTTTAGGTCTTGGTATCATGTGTGTGTTGTAGTAAGGTTTTCTTTTAACCAGGTTTTGGCTAGGAACCTTCACATAATAACACTTGAATAAATGGCTCCTTTTCCTTCCATGTAAACTCTTTTAAGCTGCTTCACCAGGTTTCTTCTGAAAGATGGTCCTGGGAGAGGGCAGATCTGTAAAAGACTGTAGATGTGATAAATTTGGGGCTGATTGATCTCGGATAAGAGGAGAGCATGTTTACTTAGTTATAGCTTCTTATCCTTCTGTGGCATCTCTGAATAGAGGTTTTGGTTTTCTAATGTTTGAGCCAACAATTAGATGCCAAAAGTTGCTTGAAGGAGCAAAGCTTCTAAGAGAAGACAAGGCAGAGAGCAACAGTGGACATTTATCCAGGAGATAAAGCATTTCAATATGCTTCTGGGCAGAGCCTGCCAAGGAGAGTTCTGCATCGCCTCACTAGGGCTATTTCACAGGACTTGAGGGACACAGTTGGATGCTCTGAATCTATGTTGTTTTATTGTTTGTAATCATCTGAGCAGTAGAGAATTGAGTATTAAATGAAGCAGTGGTGGCTCATGAATCCACAAAGCCTTGGAAGGAAGTGACTTGGGGAGAAGCCATCTTCAACCCACTTTAATGCCTCTGGAATCACTGTTCTCCATGCTGGAAAGACACCCACGGGCATTAAAGGGTAGCAAGTGCGTGCTCTAACCAGTGATGTTGCTGAAGAAGGCTACCTTTCATACCTTGTCACCAGTTGCTCATTACTACCTCTTGTAGGACCAGCCTGTGCTACAGTTCCCTGTCTCAGTTTGGCAAATAAGCTGCCTTAACAAGGACCATCGTGGCCAGATTCAGAGGAGCATATCTGTCTGAGCCCTTCTTTAAGTAGGAGAAACAGGTAAAGACTGAGAGAGTTGCTTATGTAAACAAAAATTAGCATCTTCTTCTTGGTGGGTTGGGGAGTTAAGGATGGAGGGAGTTGTGAGGAAAAACCACTTCAGGGAAAAGAAGTGAAAAATGAAAGAGTGGGGGGAAAAAAGGAAAAACAAAGGTCAGAACAGTGATAGTCCTGAAGGTGTACATATGGCTGTTACTGAATGAATGGTAAGGTACTGAACAAATAGTAATTAAAATCCTAGCTACTATGTAAATGCCAGATTATAGCCGTGATCTTTTTGCAGACTTTCCTTTCGAGTGAGTGGGAGTCTGTATGCTACCCTTGGGAATGCTTAAGCCTAAATATATGCTCAAAACCAGAGAGATTCAGTCTTCTTCCTGGCATGAGCTGATGTCCCTTGACACGTATCAGCAACACCCTGAGGTTTCTACGAGAATGAACATAGGTGGGACTAACTGTTTGGTATTTCCAGCACTGTAATTTTACTTTTTTCCTATGGACAAGGGTGTTCCAGTGATAGCCTCCTGCACAACAGCTCCAGTTTGTCTGGATTTGTAACCTGATCCAGAACTGAGCATTTGACTTACTCCTGAAAAATGTGATCATGAAACTGTATGAGGGAAATTATGCTCTCACGTGGGCAGGGAACATTTCACACTCTTGTTAGGAGAAGAACAGGAGTCTCCTTAGGTAGACACAGTGGGTGCAATGTCCATCCTTAGGTAGACATGGTGTAGGGTGCAGTGGGCTGGGGGAAAAGCTATTGACAACCTGTTTGCTGAATGCATTTCTAGTGCTGTTTCTATAGCAACCCTAATGTGAAATGTGTTGCTAGAAAAACATTTGTTACTATAGAAACAACTTTCCTGTAAGCGAAAAGTTTACTTTGTAACACATGATACCTAATATTATTTTTTTAAGTTATACCACCCACATGTGTGTTGAAATCAATAAACAGATCATTGTACTCAAGACTGCGTAGCTGGAAATGTACAGAACTTGCATGCCTTCCACTAAAACCATCTGCTTGGCTTTGACATCAGACTGACTTCTGAGTAGCAATTAAGACAATAGAAAAATGTTATGTTATGCGTGATGCAAGGGAGGCTTGAAATAGTTGTATCTGAAATTTTGTTTGACACCCTTAATTCTGTGGGAAATCAGTCAATTTTGTTTCTTTGTGGATTGAATATTTACACTTAAAACCACACAAACACTAACTTGAGATACTAAGCTGTACCATTTAGGCTTACTCTAATGGCCATCGGGACTTTAAAATTGGGGGAAGGTTTGGATTGGCTATTTTAAGGTTGTTTTTTAGAATCACCTTTCTGAAAGTAAGGCTTAAATCTGGTTCTTAATGTGCTGCTCTGCCATATTATGCAATCACGCTGCTTCTGACCCTGAAGCAGTTTGCAATCTGGATAACAGGTGTTGACCAGGGTGTGACTTAAGAGGAGTGGAAAGCACCTCAGCAATGTTGTTGGGCTTTTTGCGTCTGCTTTGGGATCTCTCCCACGTGCTTTTGCTGTTAAAGCCTGGTTTACGCTTTCTGGTTTGCTAGCGCAGGAGTTAGCCTACCAGTCTGAGAAGTGTCGCCGTGGCAGTGGAAAGACCAGTGGAGATGCAGACACATCCTTTTGGTAACACTCGGGGCCAAAGTCAGCTACGCTCACAAAGTGGCTCTCTTGCCAAGTAAGCTACACCTCTCAAAGGAGGCTGGACGTGATGCTCTTAAAGGTTTTTTCCAACCTAAATGTTTCCATGGTCAAGTGATGGCATCAGACCTGCTTAGGTGTGAAGAAGGCCTTTGTTGTCATGGGAGCTCATTTTCTGAGTGAGGCGCTGGCTTCCTTTGCTCGGCAGTTTATTGTGGTATAAAATGCAGTTATAAAGCACAGCGGTGGAGTTTTAAATGTCACCAAGGTAACGATCATCACTCACCTCATTACAATTTCGTATGTAGATCTCTTGCACATATAAGACTTCCTTGTTCAACAATGGTTTGGGGTTTCAGGCTGTTGTTTCTGAGCTGGAGAAGATTCTTCTGTCCTTATTCAGGCTTTGTTGTGTATATCGGGCCAATACTGCTCTGAGTTACACTGGTATGAAACTACTGCAAGTTCATGGGGAAGTTATTGTAAAGGATTTCCTGTCTTTTGTGAGTTTATTTGCTAGCTGGTTTTGAGTGCTGTGTTACATGAGCAGATGAAAAAACTACGGTAATGGGTCAGGAATTGTGCTGGAAATAGTTCTTTTACTTGCAGCACTGTGTTAGTAAATCACTGTGCTTTACAAAGCGTTCCACTTCCGATGAAGTAAGTACTGTTAAATATTGTTGTCAATTCATGGTTGAATACATTGAGCTGCAGGTATAGGAAGGAAGCTGTTGTAAGCACTAGGTATTCCTTGTTTGGGAAGTCCGGAGCCTTTGAGAAGGACTTGGATCCTACAGGTTTTATGGATGTCAAGTTCGGTGTGAGGAAGTCCATCCCACTTTCTCTATAAACTAGCTGAAATATGGAAAAGCTTTTTAATTCTGTTAATTGTAGTAGTCTTCTAGGAAATAACTTTTGGTTCAGAAAATTCTCAACTTTTATTCCAGGTTTGTCATCCAATTTCTAGCCTAGAGGCTTTCCCTCTGTGGGAAAGATGCTTAAAGGCCATACACTGTTTGGCTGGAGGGGGGAGTTGTTCCTGAAATAGTGGTGGATAAACCATTTAATGTGTATTGCTTTACGGAATGTGTAAAGATTGAGTTGTCACACAAACGAAGGGATGTGGTGTGTGTGCAGAAATGCAAAATGAGGTGCAAAAGAAAGCTTTCTGGGTGTCTATATTGGCTCCCTGAGAGATTGAAGCATCCCCTTGTTAACAGCCTGGACATGCTGACTACTCTGAAAACAGTCTGCTCTTTGCCCTTCTGCATGATGGAGCAGCAAATGTGTGTGACTCCAGGAACAGAGGGTCACTGCGCTCTTCTAGTGTTGGGGGAAATTCTGCAGTTAACTATCCACCTTGAGGGTGGAGGGAACTTGTAAAACCTCATCCTTGACTGAACAGAACTTCAAAAGAAAAATGGAACTGTTAAATGGATCTCTGGTGCAGGGATGTGTTTGTTACCTCGTGGAGTTGGGGAAGACAGGGTGCAAAGGTGGTGTCGGTGGGCAGAGGAGAACAGTGCTGGAAGGCATGGAGGAAAGAATACAGAAATTGGAAGAGACTGTTCCAGAATTGCTGTGTCTTGAACAAGTGCTCTTCCTGAAGGTTAGTACCTTCTCGTAGCATGCTGCTACGTGTCTTTGTACACAAAGTCTCAGCTTATCTCACATCTTTGAAGGAAAGAAAAGACATCTCATGAGGGGTTTCAGGATGATTGTTTTAAGGCTTTTACTCATCGGGTAATTTATACATGCTGAGTGGATTAGGCCATTTTGGGCTGTTAAGTTTAGGAACTTGTAAAAAAATTAGAGTTTATGTAATTCCACTAGCCTGGTATTTTTAACTTAAATGCTGCAATTGCAAAGCTCAGTGCTGCTTTTGGGTTTTAGCTTTTCTACAGTATGTGCCAGCTCTGTTTAATCTCTGTATTGCATGCTGTCTGATCACCTGCAAATAGATCTCTTGTAAAGTCCTTTTGATTTTCAGAGTCTGGGGTGTAAGGAGGACCTGGCATGAGTCTGGTCTGGAGCAGTGCTGAAGGGAGCAAGGTTTGTGTCTCCTTGTCAGCCTGACAAGCAGATTAGGCAGCCTTTCTCTAGGGAATTCAAAATCAAATGGATTAGATTGGCCTCCTATTTTCTGAAGAAATCTGAAACTTGGAATAGAAATGTGAACACACAAGCTG
Source organism: Rhynochetos jubatus (assembly GCA_027574665.1). Classification (NCBI taxonomy): domain Eukaryota; kingdom Metazoa; phylum Chordata; class Aves; order Eurypygiformes; family Rhynochetidae; genus Rhynochetos; species Rhynochetos jubatus. Next base: position 9,218,785 of record CM050665.1, on the reverse strand, counting down.
TTGTTTCTGGACTCCTTTAATAGCCTTGTTCTTAGTGCTGCAGGAGTTTTCCTTCAAGCACATTTGTGTGGTGCAACTGTGGCATCAAGTGATTGGCGGGATCCATCTGCCCATCCTCTGTGTGGGGCCCAGGGGACCGGATAAAAACAAGATCTGTTAATTTGGTGTAAGGAAAATATCATCTTCCTACTGGCTCTGGTGTATTCCCAGCCCAAGAGTTTCACTTAACTCCTCTCCCCCATGCTTCTCCGGCTGTCAGGGCTCACCTAGTGCCTACCTGCTCTGCAAAGCAGAGGGTCTGTGAAAAGCTCCTTAGTGTCTAGGTGGGAAAAGGATCTTGCTTAGCAATGCAGAGAAGAAAAAGGACTTCCTGTGCTTCAGTGGCATCTACCACTGAGGAGAGCCTGTTGGACTGCTCCCACCGCTTCAGAGCTTCCTTGGAAGGAAGTTGCCCAGGGAGATGTGGTGGTAACCAAGAGGAAGCTGTAAAGAAACAAGGGGCAGTATTGCAGTGCATGGTCTTGCTTCTGGTTTGACAGCATGGTGCCATGCTGTGAATGTGAGCAGAACCAAACTGGACCAGCTGGCAACCTGCCAGTTGGGTAGTTTCTACTCAGTCTGCAGTCTCTCATTCTCTTTTTCTGCAGCTTTGTGACGGGGCAGCCTGGGTTGGGACTGGCTATCCGGGCTGTGCTATTTGCCTTGCAACTGAATGCCATGGACGTTCCTGCTGATCAGACCCACAAACTGCTGCCTCTGTGTAAAGATGTGTAGAAGAGGCCATACCAACCTCATGATGTGAGTTAGAAGACTAAGATGTCAGGCCTAGGGTGCAGGTTGAGGATATTTGGGTTGTTTGAGAGTCCTAGACTTCTCAGCATCCCCAAATAACCCAGGGGTTGATTCTTTACAACTCAGTTCATCACTCCATAGGGAAGACTGAGAGGAACAGACACTTCAATTCAGTACTGGAGAAGAGATCCCAGGAGCTTTGAGCAAGACTGAACTGTTTTGCAGATTTCAGTGTTTGCTATGCTCTGAAGAAACAAATAAAAATCCATAACTGGTCTTTGGATTTTTACTGCCAGCCTAGATCAACCAAACTTGTAAACACATCTAGAAGGAATGAAGACTTGTGTCCAAAACACATATAAGGAGGGGTTGGTAAACAGTACTTCATTGAGACAATGGCCACTAGGATGAGCAGAGCTGTCAGTAAGGAAGATTTCCTGCTCTCTTACTTTTAACTCATGGCTTTCTGGCTTGGCTTTCCAGATGACTTTGTTAGATGTCTGTTCTTCACACATAACTTGAAATGTGCTTGTATTGGAACATCTGTGTGGCAGTTACTCGTTTGTGAAACCTCATGGAAGTAGGGGCTGTCATAGACAAAGATCTTGGTTGGAGTTGATTTGATCTAGTGGGTGGGCAGACATTTCGGGAGCCAGTGCTTCAGACCTTTTGTGTTGGGGTTTGTTTAAAGTTTGACCAGTTCTAGGCATTTCACTGAAAATGTGGGGATAAATTTCAGTATTGCTCCATTAATATCCTTAAAGAAGGGAAAGGAGTAAGAAGCCATGCTTTTCTGCACCGGTGACTTAAGGACAGAATGTTCTAATTTGGGTACCATAAATTATACCCATGAATAAGCATGTCCTGATTTTTTGGAGGTGCTGAACACTTATAATTCTATTGACTTCAGTGGAAACTGGAATGAGCCCAGTTCATGCTTTGGATAAATCATGTTATGTAACAGAAAAATGATGGTAATTTATGTTCAAGAATCTTTCATCACAGCACTGAACTCTTCTTTGCAGTTTGACAGTAGGAAAAGTTTGAAGAGTCGTGCCGAGACTGTAAATTCCCCTTCCCTTGCACCAGCACAGGATTTCTGCTGTGCAGCTCCAGGACCACCTGCCCATGTGCTAGCTGTCACGTACCCCAGCGCTGGGTCACTTTCAGAGCGCAACGCTACCTTGTGTGGCGTAATACCAGCAAAGCTGAATGCTGCTGGCTCTCGGGAAGTTTTGGATGTTGGGTAGCTTGCTGCGTCAGAGCCTAGAAACCAATTTGGCCCAAGAGAGGTCTGTGGCATTTAAACACGTTTTGGACTACTGGAATGGTGTGTGCAGGTGGCTAATAGTGTTTGCACCAGCAAAGCCCAGATGTGAGTGTGTACACGAACAAATATAAATGCTGGGAACATGATGTCTTCCACATTTTACTGTGTAAATCAGGGATGCACTCTCCAGGCTGCGCTTGTACGATAGCTCCTGCTCTGCCTCCTTTGCCTTTGGTTAGGAAGAGCAGCCAATGTGTGCAATAGCCATACGTTCCCTTGGTCCCTTCCCAACACTGCTGTTTGCTTTCAGCAGGGGTACAGGGAACACTGAGTGCAAGTTAAAAATAGAGCAGTGAGGAAAGCAATCGGAACACCTAAAATCCGGCACTATCTTTAATCATAAGTAGAAAAAAAAATGTATCGAGTGTTGTTTGATCACAATCTCAACACAGCCTAAACAAGCCTTTGAGTTTGTAAATGACATGCAGGAGAGGTATTTTTAGCTCATGTTGCTCAGATCTTGAGGAGGAATTTTTTGGTATGTTTTAGCTTATCACATTTCTAGCATAATAAGCTCTAGTTTTCCACAGCAGTTTAATTTTCTGTGCGCCTATTCTGTATGCAAATAACTTCTGTGGTCTCCAGTGGCAAGATTATCTTTATTCTGGGTGGATTTAGGGTAAAAAGAACTACTGGAGGGCAAGAATGTAATCTCTTCATTTACCTTGTTTGTCTTCCTCAGGCATCTTTTTTTTTTTTATCAGCTTTGCTTGTGATTTTTGTCCTCTCATGCTGAAGTTCCAATAAAAACATGGTAAAATTTCTTCTTGCATCTCTAGGAAATGCCAAAAAGCCACAGCTCTTGTTGCATTTTCTCATTGAGTCACGAGCTTTTTTTTTTTTCCTGTGCTGCCAACACAACTGTGTTCAAAGGAGGCGCCTTCTCCTGATTTTGCCAAAGCAGGGTTTATCAGCACCTGAACAGAGTAATTGTCGTGATATTAATGTCTATCGGACTTTCATTTATACGGATGTAAGGACCATGTTTCTCTTGCTTGCATGCCTTCCTGCTGAACAGTTTCAAGTTTGAGGCTCAGACTCTGAGAATTCCTATCTCTGCTTGAGTGCACTTAGTGGGGTCATCCTTGTGCAAGTAGAAAATGCTTTTTAATAAAATTAATGACCTAGGATTCTAATGCACACTTTCACTGGGTGGCTTCTGCTGATAATGAAAGAGCAGCTGAAAAGATCGGTTTTATCTTCAGAGTGTGCCGAAGTGTTTTTTGATTTGTGGAAATGATTTAGGACTTTGGAGTGTAGATCTAGGACAGCTACAGGAGGCATGTACCGTTTTCACATGATGGAAAGGCTGGAGGGAGGCCACAGATGGCTAGTTTTTGAAGGGTTTTCCAAACAAACTGGTGCTCAGACTTATTTTTACAGCAAAGGAGTGTTAATTCCCTGCTTTAGGGGCCAATGGTCCAGATGCTTCTGTGTTGCAGATGAGATGGTCTATGATGGAAATACTGGAGGCCTGTGTGCAGGGGAGGAGACTTGCTGTTTGAGGCCATTGTGAGCAAGTGGAAAAGCCAGGAAGAGGCTGGTAAGACGAAGAAAACTTCAAGGAAGAGAAAAGGCAAGAATGGAGGAGGAAGAGGTAGATGTAGACAGTTCTGAGGAAAGAGTTGAGTTGGGGGGTTTCCCTCAGCAATCTGCTGCTTCAGCCAAGTCTCCTCCCAGCTGTGCAAGCTGCAGTGCAGTGTTGACCTGTGCCAGACTGCCATGCATGGGGTGCAGCAACCAGGGGTCAGGGTGGCGCTGCCCCCACACCTCCTTGGGAGATGCCAGTCTCCTTCCTGGAAAAGGAGTTGGGCCGCTCGGGCAGTGACCAGACTGCAGTTTGAAGTCACAGCTTTGGCACACTCTGGCTTCTGTATTTCTCGTTTAGACCCTGAGCCTGTATTTGTGGGCCAGTGACATTGAAACAAATCTGCTTCTGGGTGACTGATGGACAGTAAATCCATAAATACAAAGGGTGAATGTGATCCTAGTGCTGCTCCATTCCAGTATCTGAAAGCGAATGGATGTGCTGCCATAAGTAGAATGGGAATCCTGTATTTTGACTGATAATTAAATCTCCCACTCATTAAATACAACAAACAATACCCACAGGAATCATGGTTCTTCCTCCCTCTTAATGATGAGTCCCAACAGAGGTCTGCTGAAATCAGTTGGATTGATTGCATAATATATTTCAGGGTTCTTGGCAGTTTCAGTGAAAATTCGAGTACCTAGAGAATTGGAGACTTTGTTTAATTACAGAAATGGCTAAAGTCGGGCTCTGAGCTTCAGTTCAGCACAGCTTTAGGAACAGCACTGACTTCAGCCTGGATTTTCTTTACCTGCATGCTACTGTCCATTTGACATTTTGGGATCTTTGCCATCTCCTCAATTCCTACAGTTGTCATAGGAACTATTTCCTAAGCTGTGTTCTGACTTGCTCCATGAGGCACTTTATTGTATTATAAAGTGTTGACAGCAAAGCACAGTGATAGATTTTTAAATGTCACCAAGGTAACTACTGGCATTCAATTACAGTTTCAGATGAAGCTGAATCTTTTCTGCAAATGTGACTGTGACAGTCAAAAAAATGTGCTGAGGATGAAGGTGATGTGTGATACAGCAAAGATTTCTCTTGTCACTTTGCAAGGTTAATTGTGCCCATTCTGTTTTCTGGTAACACAAATATAACACAGGTTATTGCTCGATTCTTCAGCTAATGTCTTGATAGACTGATCGCTTGGTATTCTGCTGTTTTGGGGTTGTTTTTATTCTGCCTGTAAATGAGCCTGTCACTCTATGGAGAGCAGACCCAGGGCTTCCTAGTGATGCTCTTTAACACCCAAAGTAACTGTGCTTTAAATGGCACTTCTCTGGTCTTACGTAAACATCGTGGAGACCAGAGTGTGAGTTGGACTTGTCTGCAAAACTCTTGAAATCTCAGTCTCGTTCGTCCTAAGCCTGAGAAGATCAAAGTGCTAGGACTTGTGGAGATAGGGAGAGTGGAGAGCTTGGGCAGAAACTTGTATTTCAGAGAAGGGCTTTTTGAGACTGGGGGAGAGTGAAAGTGCATTCCTGTGTGGGATCTGTGGGATCAAGAGGGGAGGAGAGAAGGGAATGATAGTTGCAGGGTAAGAGTCTGGCAGGAAAAAAAACAAACTCATAATGGTTTGGTATTAGATGGTGCTGTTAAGGTTGGGCTTTGCCAAGTATGAGAGCTGCTCTGAGGCTGTGAGCAGCCAACTACTCTGAAGGCAGAAGACTTCCCACAAACAGTGCAGATGCTGAAGACATGACCCTTAAATCAGCTGAAGTTCTTATGTGGTTTTGAAGTTGTAGCCACAAAAAGGGCATCTTCCAAGGCTGCCTCAAAAATGCTCAGTGACAGGCCATGCTGCTCCTTTTGTTTCTCTTGACCAATTCACCTCCTTCCTGTTGTCTTATATCCATTAAGTCTCAACATCTTTTCAGAGTGATGATAATAATTTGGTATCATTAAAGTAAAATTTAGGCTATTTTACATTCATTTTTCTCTACCATTAAGAATAGTCTTTACTTTCTCTATAAATCCCCTTATCTTTTTTTTTATTTGAAGTTTCACATTAAAGGTGAAAAGAACAGAGCCTGACAATATCATCCAAGGAAAGCAATTATATTTTAAGGTGAAGTGTTTTGTGAGCAGCATCCTGATTGCTTGGCAGAGCTAAAAATAGCTAACTGGTTAAATAGCATATCAGCATGTGGAGACCTGGGAGTAATGCATTTTTACTGTTGCCTAATAATTCCATGCTAAATACTGTCTTAATGTTGGAATTATAATGGAGGGGGAGCAGGTGGCTTCTTCAAGAGAAGGTGCCCATGATAAAGTGGGTAAAGCGATACATTTCTGTCGAAAGCATCATAAACCCTCTAGCAATTTAATTTACCAGCATAACTTGAGGCTTCAAATTTCAGATGGTTTTGTAGTGCAAAACACTGGCAGAAGTTTCGTGCCTGAGGCAAACCCACAGTCTGATGCAGGAGTAGCAGCAAGCTGGGGCAGCCTGGTGGCTGGCTGACTTCTCAAGGCTCTCTGGAGGGTGAGCTGGTATTGCACAGGGCTCAGAGGAAGCACAGAGCCTGTCCATTAGGGGAGAAATCCTGGCTCTCTAAGTATATTAAGTAGATTTATTAGCTTAATGAAACATAAAATGTAACAGTTCCCAACAGAATATGTGTTTTAGTCACCTTAACCATGTTTTCTGGCCCTGTTCTTTTGCAGGGCACATACACTTCTACCCGCTGCTCTATGTAGTGAGAAACTTAATCCCTGTCGGACACTTTTTACCTAATACAGGGAGGGTTAGTTGTTGGTGTACAAGACTTACTGCCTGCTAGGCAATACCATCGAGACATAAGCCAGACTGCTTTCTCCCCCCCGCCCCCCAAAAATACCCAAGCCTTAAAATGAATGTGAAAGTCCCTAAGATAAAAGGGAATTATGGGCAAACCACGAAGATGTACAGAGCGCTTGTCGCCACTTGGCAAGTAACGTGAAGTCCAAACAAAGGGCTGGGATTTCTGAGGGATTTGCCATGTAAGGGGCCCACTGGGGTTGCAGCAATTCCTGCCAAGACAGTTTTGTTTATTTTCATTTCTTGTATCATAGGGAGTTTTTCTCCTTGCTTTAAAGTTGTTTTTTTAAAATTTCTTTAATCATCATAATCCTCCTTTCATCATGAGCCTGTCTACCAACAGAGCATTTGTCTTTCTTAATGCCTCTGTTGCTATCTCCCCCCCCCTTAATTTTCCCTCCCAGGCACACTCTTACTTGGATTTCAGCCCTTCAAGGAATACTACACTGGGAGGGATTACACTCCTCAGATGTCTCCACCATTGGATAATTCCCCTGGAAAAATGTAATTGCTGAAGAATTTTTGCTGCTGTTTTCTTTTTAGGAGATTAAAGGTGGTGAGATTCTAGAGAACTTTTCTCCTTGGAGATAATTTCCCTGGGAATGTGCCATAGGAAGAATCCCTTTGGGAAGGGGTACTGATGCTGGCATATAATCTGTATGGATACAGCTGTGCTGCTTGCCTGGTACCAAATCTGGTGACTGCAAAGAACTTGGGCAGCTATGCATATAGCAATTAACTCCTTTTGCCATAGCGTTAGGGGAAACCAATGCCTTGTTTTGCCATTATCAGGACAGGCTGACAGCAGGAAAACCATGTTTCTAAGCAAGCTGCTGTATATGGCAAAGCCCTGGTTAGCTCATGTGGGCGTGGATTCTTAGGAGCTCCATCTTGGGAGAGTCAGATGAATATTTTATGTTTTTCCCGCTGAAGAGTGACTTGGTTACTGCGAGCTGCTTGCACTTTCCGTAACAGTATGAGGTCATTGGTTGATTACAGTAAATTGATGATTGTGTTTCAATTTGGTCCATAGGAAGGACTGATTACATACCCAGTATCAGCATAAATTCTCAGATGCAAGTCTATTATACTCACTTGAAACCTGTTGTTCCTGGTAATGTTCAGTTTTAAAGGAAACCAATATTATATGAAGGGAGTTAAAGTGAGACTGAGAAGATGAATTAAGGATTAATAAACTGCTATGTATCTATGTAAAACAGAAGCTTCTCTACTGTTTAAGGGCATTTCTTTGTTCGGTTTTAATACATGCAAACCACCTATTTTTCTAACATTTTGAAATATCTCTAGCAAGAAAAAATGGAAATAATTTTGTTTCTCATCTCCCTCTTCTGCCTCTAGGTAAATTCTCATGAGGTTATGTTTGACAGTTTCTGAACTGTAGTTCAATAGCTCTGCAGGGTATTTGCTGCTAAACACACAACTTGTTCAGAAGCTCTGATAGATTTTAAGCAATCCAAGCAGAGAATAAAGCAGATGGGAGGGTCCACTGGTTTTGTTTTTTTAAAAATGCAGTGGTATAGTAGAAGTGGTTCTCATTTTGGTTTTGGAGACATGCATCTAAACTTACCCATTCACTGATTTATTCTTTAACTGTCGTAAGACAGTCTTATGAACACTCCAGTCCTCTGAGGATTTGTTCTCAAAACATGTAGTTCTCAAACTCCTGAAGACAAAGCTCTGCAGACTGTTGGTGAATTGTCATCTCTGGCTTCAGAGGTACCAGGTTATGCAGGGATCTTGTTTATCTGGGTTTGGTGTCCATGTAGTCCCCTATAGAGGTTTTACCTGGCTCTTGCAGGCTGCAAACCCTTCAGAACAATAGTTGTCCTTGTCCACTGCTGAGCACAAATGAGTTTCTTCTATTAAAGGGTCCTCTCAACTATTCTAGTACCACTATTACAGTTACAATGCTGAGATTATTTAAAATCAGATTGAGAAGGTAGTTTGGCCAAACAGCATTCTACACATATAGTTTCAGTGGTTCAAATGACAATCCAAAAAAAAAAAAACCAACCCCAAAAAGGATCAGTCATGTACTTCCAGCTGGACTGTCTTTGCAGTTCCCTTTAGGGTCACACGCTGTCAGTGAGTGCTGGTGTTCCTGGTGAGTAGAAACTGGCATTCAGCTCTATAGGAAAGCTGTAATATAATGTAGCTGCAACATAACTAGCCAGGAAAGGCTGGTTAAGGGATGTTAAGGACGTATTTGTATAAAGAGCTCACCTTTCTTATTCAAAGATCTTGATCTGTGTTTTCCTAAGACAGGGTTTTCTAAGAAGGAGAATGCAATTGAAAACTTTCAGTGACAGACTCAACAAGACTGCTTAGTTTTACTTGCTTTTTCATCCTTTCCTCCCATTCTGTGCAATGTCAGACTCCAAAGAGTGTGGGAAGTTTCAAAAGTGAAACTATTGGCTATAGTTGATTTTCTGAAAGGAAGATGAATTAAGTTTTTGGAGCAACTGAGAAATTAGTCTACTGCTGCTGAAAGTTGGCATTTTCCCTGTCTCCCTATCAGAAGTAAAGGTGGGGGAAAAAAAATCTGCTGTCTTTGTTTTTCCATTAAGCCCATACAGTCTGTCCTCTAAATCTCAAATGGTCTGGACAGTATCAGCCTGCAACTCAGTAGTGTCATGTGTGCGTTAAGTTGTCATATTAATGCAGAGGAGATCATCTTATAATCACTGGGGAAACGCTTTTACTTTTGAAAGCTCATTACACCTCAAAGTATGTGGGCTGCAGCTCCATGGCTGAGTCCCTCAGTCCTGATTTCTTTGTGCTCTTGGTCAGTGGCTCAGCCGGTCTCTACAAGCCCAACCCATCTCTTACTTCAGCACATCTGTCTCCCGCACATCACCCTGAAGAGGCACTGTTCATCTTAGTCTTGTTGCATGTTGACTTTGAATGTCAGGTGATGAAAAGAGTTTGTTTTCATCTGTTGGAGGAAGTAATTATAAACAATGCTCATGGTAGACTTTGCAGAAATGTTCAGGCTACCCACAATGCTGCTTTTAAAACATATAATTGATAATCTGCATTAAGGACTAAAGAGATATCAATGAAACCCTTGAGCATTTACAGTTGGTTCCCACCTTTTCTACTGGAGTGCAGTGTGATAAAGTGGGCAGCGTCCAGGGGAGGACATCACTGGGGTGCCCATCACTTAGGAAGCACCTGCAGGAGAAGAGGAGCTGTTTGCTAGTTTTCTGTCAGCAAGCTGTTCCACAGCTAAAAGATGGCTGACTTGAATGGGGTGAGCCGGTGCTCTGATCCTTGTAAAACCCGTGGACTGTAAATTACGTGGTTGATGTTGTATGTTTGGGAAGAGCGCTGGTACTTCTGGGGCTCTGGAGCTGGGATCTGACTTAGCTCCTGGCAGCACCTTTGTTACTTGATCTGTGGAATCTGAGTTCTTGATTTCCTGTCCCCTCGCTTCCCCATGCCAGGTTCTGCTGACTCCTCTGTGGGCTCGTGGCTTCGCCAATTAGTGCTTTTCATTACTCAGCAGAATTTAAATCATAATTTTACTCCACAATTGTAGGATAACTTCTTAATTTAGAGATCTTGTAGACTGCTATGTAAGTTAATTAAGCAAAGGTCTTAACTATATCACTGAAAATTGCAATTTCTCAGTCTGGTAAGCTGGGAAACCTTGACGTGTAGATTTTAGCAGGTAAATCCATGAGAGAAGGCTACTTAATTGCCTGACTTGAAGAGAAACAAACAAGTAAACAAATAAAAGGCTCCATGTAAACTAGTTACTGTGTGTGTAAAAAAAAAAAAAAAAAAAAAAAACCCCAAAAAACCCCCACAAAAACAACAAACAAACAAAAACCCACCCAAAACAAACAAAAAAAACCCCACCAAAAAAAAATCCCCAAGGAGATGTGTGAGGCTGGCTTATGTGCTCAGGGTCATAAAGGTGTCAATGCAGGATGGCATGCATGAGGAGAATGGAGAGTTATTGTCCCAGGCTAACTGTGTTCCTTCATGGCAAGTGCCCTCTCCTTTTGCAGGCACCCGGGGGTAGAGCCTGTGGTACTGTAAAAGCCCTTTGTAGTTGTTTATTTTGTGTAGATCTGTACATGCATGGTACACAGTAAAGGGTTTGGCCTACTGAAGGGCTTGACTGGCTTGTAAATAACCTCTCTTTTAAATCTGAGGAAATTGCAGGCTGCCTCAAGTGAATGCACAAGCCAGGCTGATGGGCGAGGGGGGCATTTATAATAGCTGGCACCTGTGATTTGCCCAAGGCTCCACACAGGGCTAATAACAGGCATTAGGCAGGAGGAGTCCGGGCTCGAGGTACCACTGAATAGTGCAGCGCTGGCCAAGAAAAGAGCAGGGCAATCAGTGACAGAATTGCATGTCAGAGGCTCAGTGTGCTCTTTGCTCTGCATGTCTAGTAATGTTTTTCTTGTGTGCTTGCCACCACCCTGCTAAGCAAGGCAGTGTTTTGGGCATCTGTGTCGTCTTTGGTGCTGCGAGATGTGTCTGCCTGTCACTCCCATGGTACCAGGAGGTCTTGGACCACAGGGTGTGCTCTGAAAGAGCAGCTGCTTCAAAGGAGATGGTGAGGGAAAAGAATGTCTTTTCTAAAGGTCAGCTAAACCTATGGAGTCCTTACAAGCAGAAGAAATTATAGCTTTGGTCTCCCAGTAGTGGGCTTTGCAAGAGGATGAAAAGAACAAAGGTGTGGTACAATGGGCTCCAAAGAAAAGTCTTTCAAACATTGCTATTAGAAGGATTTCTTTGGGTATAAATGAAAGGCAGCACTTTGGTGTGGAATGTTCTTCACTTTTAACAAGTTAAATGGCTCCCTTGATTATATAGGCTTGCTTGGCAGTTACTAGAACTGCATATTAACTCCTCCACTAACTCTGTTTCTGCCTGCAGGTTAGATAACATTGAAGACTGAATTCGTGAGCCTGGCCAGCACTCGTGTTTCTCACTTTCAGCCTCCTGCAAAAAACCAAAGTGATTGCATGTGTTTTAGGTGCTGATACAGACCTACAATCTGTGTTCAAATTGGCAGTGTAAAGTTACTGTCCTCCTCTTACAAAATTTCCCACAGGTTTATAGAAAAAACCCTCAGTATTCAGCACAGTGGCTGTCTGATCCTCACATCCTCATAGTAATAATGAAAATCGTTCCGAAATGTGTTAGAAACAAATATTTTATTTGCAAGTTGCGCCGTGTTATTTGATGTGACTTGATTCTGGGAATGTAGTAGCACTGAAGACATCAAACCGTTACCACAGGGAATTCTAGCTAAAACACTTGCAAACCTCAAAACCAATAATGTGAGTGAAAGTTCGTCTTCAGCACCAAGAATATTTGCAAGCAGAGAATAATGCTCTGTTTCAGGGCGCAAGGTCCTGGCAGCAGTGTTTGTGTTTTCACTCCAATCCATTCTCCTTAGGTTCTGTCAGTGATTTCAAAGTCTCCCATTACTTTAGAGTCCTCAAGTCCATCCTACCGTTTGTACAAGCTTAACCTTGACAGTGCGATGACATGAAATCTTGAAGGTGTATTATAAACCTGGCAGCATACAGTAAGTTCCTCCTCTGTTGGAGAGACGGGTTTCTCTAGCATCTTCAGCACCGAGCAGCTGAGGATCTCAGGGGTGCAATTCTGTGCTAAAGTGCTCTGCAATGCTGCTGTTGTGCACTGGCTTTTTGACTGTTCCACTATGTGGCTCCCAGGTGTAAATATAATTCACAAGAAAAGTAACAAACATCAGGTGGAATTTGGCTAAAAGCTTAGTAAGCTGGCCATTGGTTTTCAAAGTGAATAAAAAGGCATACAAATTAACTTCTTGTTTTCATTTTACATAAGGAACCTTCAACTGATTTTGAAGTTGAAATCTAATGTTTTCATATTTGAAATCATGGTACACTGGTCTAAAACTTGTTCTGAATTTCTCAGTGGCATTGCAAATGACTGGTTACAGGATTTCACTGTCTGAATCTTTGCCCATTTTGGATTAAAAGACAAAAAAGGCAGATTATGGATTTTTTAGACCTGTTTTGAAGAACTGTCTCTTTCTGGATCTAGTCTTTCACAGTTGGGTAATGGCCATATTCCTCCCCTATATTCCTTACAAGGTGAATTTTGTAAACCTAAGGTGTGAAGAACAACATCAGACTTAAATCCTCAGATATTTCTCAGCTATGGCCAGGTTGTATCTCGTGTAGTTTGGCTGAGAATGTCATACAAGGTAGATGTCTTGGCTCCAGGTTCCTAGTTTCTTTTTAAAGCTAGTTTTCAAAAGAGTGAATGTTGTCATATGAATCCAGAGCTTGTAGCATCATCCTTCAAATTACTCCAGATTAATAAGGTTTGTTCCTTTCTATGTTTGTCTGCACAATGTCTAAATGTTCTGTCTTGTAGAACTTCACTGCGTGCAGCCAATGTACATGTTGAATGATATAATTTCTACTGAATAAACACAAGGTACACAAAAGGAACATAAAGCATCTTCCAGTACATATGTTTGGACTCTGCACCTTCTATACCGAAAGCTGAATGTCCATAGCTCATGCATACATGCATATGTATGTAGATCCATCAGCCATTCCTGGATATATGCATGTATATCCATTCTCTCGGAGAACCTTAGTGTGTGCAAATACCTGCTGGGAGTGTGTGTGTGTGGTGGGAGGGAATAAAGTAGTAGGACTCCTCTCAGTGGTATCCAGTGAAAGGACAAGAAGCAATGGGGGAAAACTGAAATATAGGAACCATTTGAATGTAAGACAAGCTCTCACTGTGTGAATTGTCATACACTAGATCAGGTTGCCCACAGGAATCTCCATCCCAGGAGACATTTAAAGCCCAGCTGGGCAAGGTCCTGAGCAGCTGTCTATAGTTGGGGCATTGGACTAGACCATGTGCAGATGTCCCTTCCAGCAGCAACTGTTGTGTGATTTCTGAAATGCTCAGAGGTGGCTGTGTGCAAATACTGTTCTCTGAGAACATAGCAGTACCTTTATTTTCCAGGTAAGGCATAATGAGGGGGGTAGAGAATAGGACTTGAGTCACAACACAAACTTTCTTGTGATACATTTTTAACAGAGGGAAGTGTTTGTTATCAGTCTTACTATTACTCAGCACCTTTGCCTGACTCAGACTGCTGTTTCTCTCCTGCTTGTTCTAGCTTTGTTCACTTTAGTCACAACATCACTTAGATCTTGGCTTTGCAAAGGATCCTGGGAGCTATGGATATCCACAGCAGGGCAATAATGGGAGAATAGTCTGAGAGATGTCTGGTGAAGCTGTATGGAGTCTACTTATTCATGCATGCTAAGCTGGTATTATGGCCATATCTCTTCCATATCCATATGTTGTTTGGAGCGCTCTTGTGCATGGAAGCAATAGGGTCTCCAAGTGTGCTGAGGAAGACCATATGGTTTTTAGGTTGGCAGGCTTTTCTGGTATAGACAAGTCTGATGAGGAGAAATTGAGGTATCTGGAGGCTAGTAATGAGATCTGTCAATCTTGTGTGTTACACCTCAGTGTGACTCATGCAGCTGAGCAAAATGATAGCAGAGAGACACTCTACTTTCTGTAACTTCATGAATGGTAAAAACTAGAGGAATAAGTTGCTTAACCTAAACAATGGTTTTGAAACAAGACTAGGAGCACATCAGGTGGCTAGGCGTATGGCTAGCCTAGGACTTAGTAGGTTTCTAGCAACCCAGACTAACTCAAAGGTATCATTCCTTTTTCAGATGAATATCTGGGGCTTTTTTGAAACACTGAAATATTTAGCTTAAAGACTGTAGGCGTCACAGCCTCTCTGCAAAAGAGTGAGACTTCTTCCCTTGAAGTTCTTACTGCAACAAGTTCATTGTGGAGGCCTGTAAGTTCAATTTGTTCAACCAGTTCAGTTTGGAGGGTATCGTTTTAAGTGTTTAGAATCTGGGCAGCAGTCGATGTTCCTTGCAGCATCCAACTCTTGTTTGTTATCAGAATTGTCAACTCTCCTGTCTTGTTCAGGAATAATAAAGGTGTGCGTTCAGTAGAAACTTATCTGGGCCGAGTGCCAGCAAAGAAGTTCTCGGAACCGTGACAACAAAGTGTTGGGGCTCCACAAGGGGGAAAATATTTGCTAGAAATGAAAAAGCTGTAACATACTTTAAATGGTGAAGAAATCCAATTGAATGCTAAGAGCTATCCATTATTGATGAGAACTGTACCTCAGAAGACAGAACTATGTGTTTCTTGCTGCAACACCTGCTCTAGGTTCTCTAGGGCAGCATGCCAGACCTGTGTTTCCATTTGAAAGACTTTCAGATCTGTGGTACTTGACATGTTTTACCCTTTCACATTCTCTTTCACTCAACTGCACTTTCTCCAAGCATGTTTCTGGGCCTGATGTTATATGAGAATGGGCAATATTTGTTGTGTAAATAATGTCTGATATCTTTTTTTCTTCAAAGAAATCCTGAACTAGATTCAAGTTTCAGAACTAAAATTATTAAAATAGAAATGATTATACACACAAAGTGAGGGGGGAGAAGGCTTGCTAGTAAGACTTCTTGTGCTGTACCATGAACTGTTTGGGAAGCTGTCTTGTCAGGACTTTCTGGACAGTGTAGAACAAACGTGAAATACATAGGAACTGTTGTATGTAGTGTGAATACGGTTTTGGATACTGCAAACAACTGAAAACACGGGCCATCCAACGTGGCTGTTATACATTCAGATTAAGGGTGCCAGCAGACTGCTTGGCAGTGTGGTGGTTTTGTTCGTGCATGCAGAGCTGCCTCCCTTTGATCTTGGCTTGCAGAGGATTTCTTGGATACCTACCTGAATTTGATAGACCTGGCAGCCTTGCCTGGACCCTTTCTGGGGGGAGTGCCAGTGGATGTTAACATTTCAACAGACCACCTGGGGACCTTCATACCTAACAGTGCTCCAGCTGCTGGGTTAGAAACAGAGGGGCACAAGGCTGTTATCAAAACAGGAATCAACAATATGCACAGAGTGTTTTCAGGTGCTGCCAGGAGACCATTCTGTTCTTGAGCTTGTTTAGCGTAGCAGCTAAGGTCTGTGATAACTCCTTCCTTCCCCTGGACCTCTGGTATATAAGGAAAAAAAATCCTACTTTTTAATATGGAAAGGAATGGTTTATCCTTGACTTCAGGTGAAGCAGAATCAAGCCCGGATGTGTGTTTAAAATAAGCACTATTCTGATATATTTCTGGTAAACTTCTTGTGGCTCATGTTTAATATCCAGGTACATTGTGCAATATTTGAAAAGTTAATAAATTGTAGTGCAAATCCAGTGCTCCTGAAAGCCTAAGTAAATATTAAGATTCCACTTTCATGAGTATCTCCTGGCTAGGATGTTATTTCTGATTTAAGAAACCACCCCTTTCATCTCCTATCTAAACACTTTTTGTATTTGGGTCAAGGTTATGTTTTACTACATGCGGCACAAAAGTTTAAGATACACTTCCTTCACTGAGAAGCTGACAGTTGTCTCCATAAGTCCAGTATTGCTAGGCTTATGGAAAAACATTATACGTTTACTGATGTAGATAGCTGCTGCACCAATAATGCTCATTGTTTTAATATCCCAGAAAATGCATTATCGGAGACAGGAAAAAGAAAAATTGCATTTGATGACTTCTGAATCTCAAGATGAGAGCAGAGTGATATAAGTCACTGGAGAAAATAATTGCAGTTTGCAACTTCTATAAAGGTTGCATCCACTGTCAGTATTCTTTTTCCCTCTGCACAGATGATCATCAGCATTTCCTTTTGATTCATAAGAGCAGAGTTTTTGTAGGCCAGCAAACTGTGTGTGTGTGTGGAGGGGGGTTATCATGAAATGCAGAAGTACAGCAAATGTAATTGTTTTCCCCTAACACCTGTATTGACTATATTGATCTGAAAGAAAATTAGGTTTTCTAAAGTTCAAATGTAGTTTAATGTCACTGGAGAGAAATGGATCTTCTCCTGAACCCAAACTGCTCAGTGACCATTTTGTGTAGATTTACCCTGCGGCGAGAACAACTTCAGTGTCTCAGTCAGAGGTAAAATGACGACCAAGTTAAGTGTTAGTTGCACAAAAGCTATTTAGCATTGTCCACCTAATGTTAAAAATTCTAAAGATTCTGGAAGAGGAGGGGAGTTGTAATGAAGGTATGTAGATAGTTGAAAACAAATTATCTAAGACAAGCTGGCATTTTTGAGGTGTTTAGATTACATATCATTTACTGCAGTCGCTACTTTGTGTTTGCTTGTGTTCCTGTTTTGGGACAGAGCATCTTAGGAGTGTCCTTCTCTCAGGTGGGTGACAGGTAGTAGTTCAGACAAAGTATGGTCAAACTGTAATTAAAAACTTGAATTTGCATCTAGATTCCCACTTAAAACTGAAGTTACTTCATTTTCATCGTAGCTGCAGCAAAAGTTTTAAGGTTGGTAAATCCAGTGTTCCCTCCTCCTTTCTTCCTTCTATAGATATGCCTAGAGAGATTCTAATATATCATGCAATAAACTACTTTGCATCTCCTGTCCAAAATTCCCAAGCAATTGCAGGCATTAGTACATGGTGCACAGCATGCCTGTATGACACTAGCAAAAAGTCTAACATTTAATGAAGCTGGAATTCATTCAGGTGGGCAGGTGACCACCAGTACAAGACAAAGTAGCAGATCAAGGATGCGGCAAAGTCTAGCCTGACTGCAGTTATTCTGGGCAGTTATTACTGTCTCATGTGTCTGAAGTGTGTAATGTCTGTGCAGGGAGTGCTAAAGGAGAAAAGGGTTGGGTCTGCCACCCAGGCTCAAAAATCTATTTTATTATTCGCAGTCATGCATAGGTGTCGTGCACAGTTCTCATGAACAATTCTTAATGGTGTGTTTATCCGGAAAGAAGTGGATTTCTCATTCTGTGCAGAATAAGTGAGTACATACCGGTGGCTGCAAAGTAAGAAAAGAACAGAGGTAAAATGTTACCTCACGTCACCTCATGTTGTTCAGCTGCTTTGTAATAATCTTTCATATGGTCTCCTCTTATGCCAGAGGATCAAATAGTGCAGTAACGCTACAGCCAGAAATCCTGCGGGAAGAGCGCCGTGCAAAATCTCTTCCTAAGAGGCACTCTTACTTGTCAGTGAAGCGAAGCATCTTCAAAGAGGAGAGTTTCCTGCTCCCTTAGCTGTGCTTCTCCACCAGGCCAGTGAAAGCATTTCTTTTCCTTGCAATTGTTTCCGTGCCAACCCTGGGACTGCAAGTCTGTGTCATATGGAAAAACACTTAACAAAGTGTTTTGAATCCTTGGCAGGACTTGGGGTTGGGCTCAGTTAAAGGGGACAGACAAGTTACATCTGTTCTTACCTCACCCCCATTGGTTTACCAGTCTCCAACCTTAATTCCCACCCATTTGAGCAGTTGCCTACAGGCAGACAAACTAGCTTAGGAGGCGAAGTTGCAAGCTTGCCCATTCCCTCTCTTGGACTTCGCTGATAACAAAGGTTTTTACAGCTTCCTGCAGTGCAGCCCATGCTCTGGGAGCTCCTGTCCTGCTCTGGGGTGGGGGCTCCTGGGTGCATCCAGCCAGGGGAACCCATGCTGGGACCCCTGGGATCACAGTTTTGGTAGCAGCCTGGTAAGTGTTCCAGAGCTGTGCCTGCAGTACTGCTCTGCAGTAGGTATCACAGTCTGTTTCTCTCCAGAAAGTAGTTTTGCCTTTCCTGAAATGCATCCCCTGGGATTCTCTTTTGGTAGAAAACTTCTAAAACATTAATTTGGGTTCTGAACAGAAAACATGAAGTTTTCCCAAAATGTTGCAGCTGGCTATGAAAATAGTGTTGCACTTTGATTGTCTTTCCAAACTTTCTGGTATGGTTTGCAGATCGCAGGATTCCGGGCAGTTTCTCTTCTCACTTGTAAGCAGGAGCAGGCTCAGTACAGAAAAGATGCTGATGCTGAAAGATCCATTTGTTATTTCTGCCCTCTGCTAACAGAAGATGCTACACCTTTTAAAGATAAAGGCTTGCTCCACCGAAGATGGAGAAGTAGGCATGCATTAATCTTTCCTGAAGGTGGTTGCTGTTCAGTGACCATTTGTATACACTATAAATTTGCTCTTCTCTTGAAATGCTGTGCTGTGTAGCTTCTTCCTGTTACCTTCCCCTCACAAAGTGTGGCACACCTCTTTCCTAGTTCCGTTTGTCTGTCCTTGTTGAGGGACAGATACATGTGCTCAGTATATTGAACCTATCTACGTGTCTGACCTCCAAAGCGCGGATTTTCAGCCAAGTAAACTTTCATCCTCTTGTGTAGTCTGGGGTTTTCCCCCTCTTGAGGAGTGTACCTGAAGTTTCCAAGAAAACTGTGACTTAGATGAGTCGCACTTAATTAAAGCAGTGATCTATGCTTATATGGTTAACTGCCCATTTTATTGGGCACTTAAATTAAGTCCCTAGAGAATCATAAGAAACTTGATTTAGTTTCTTCCTTTAAAGCTTTGTAACAATTGTGACTTCTTGTTCTTGTTTCTTCTTTTAATTAAGGACTGCAAAATATATACTGCCGTGAAACATCTGGCACAGCCTGCCTCTGTTGCATAGTAATATGGTCTGGTATTTTGCACTTTTTGTCAGTCATAAATAACTTCTCTCTCTCTAATATTCTGAGCTCTATGAGTTTATTTGCCAAATATTATCACCAGCTATTTGAACAGAAACTTTTACATTAGTCTCCAGAAAACTTCTTGCCTTTATTGACTGCAAGTTTCAAATTATAGTGTTTAGAAAATCCAGGCTGAAGTTGCTTGAATTACCTATTTATTCATTACAATATTTCATATTCTTTGTGTGAGTTGCTTATTTCATTCAAACAGTCTTTTACTATCTGCTTTTCTTCCCTACAGCAGCTGGTAAATCTGAATGTCTTATAGTAATTCCTAATGCTTCTTTCCTTTCCACTTCACGTGGAAGGTCTCACGGTGTTTTTTGCTTAGAAGCAAGTGTGTTATACTATTAAGCACTAACATTTGTAATTTGTTCTTGATACTGTAGAAGCAAGACTTGAGAGGTATAAGCATGTTTTCTGGGCTGCAGCCATAAACTACAGACTGGCAGGAGTAATTTCAAGATAGTAAAAGGATTTTACTGAACCTTAGGCAAAGCTCAGACTAGTTTCAGCCGAGGACTGCAGCATTAGCTAAACTGGTGAGCTCCTCATGAATAAGTACTTGCACCTTCCGGCAATAATTGTTTTCTCTAAACATTGATAAAGAAGAGGGACATCAGGGTTTTGACCATGAGCTGGTTTCATTTACAAGCTGGTTTTGGATTTGAGTACAGTGCACCAAACGCGACCAGAAGCACAAGAGTAACTTTATTTCGGGAGAGTGTAAGACAATAATTATTTGGTTTAATTTGAAGCAAAGGAACATTTAGATCAAATTTGAGAGAATACCTGTCAACAGCAGTGTAGTGAAGCACTGCAGTAAGATGTGGGATTTCTTGCCTTTGGGGGTTTGCAAGGAGCTCCTGGCCAGACATTTGGTGGTGACAGTCTAGACATAACAGGTCTTGCCTCAACTTAGAGGGAATAGAGCAGGGACCTCGTACGTGGAAGCTGTTTCAGGCTTGAGATTAATCAGCCATAGACTTTTCATAAAAGTTTGTCAAGATTTCTTATGTGTTGGTATAACCTCATGAAGTATCAGTCTATGAAGGGAAGGATATCATGCGTTCAGGGGTTTTGTACAATACAGCTGTGAAAAACCCAGAGGAAAATTTGGAATAGGTTCACAGTTGGGGAATTAGATATAAATTCCTGATTTGAATTTCCACATTTCTGTCTTAAAAAGCAACTCCATAGCAATGATTGTGGTCTAATGAATGAATGATCCCAAACTCAGAATAGATGAGTGTAAGACATTGTCTAAAAAAAACAACCCTCTGCAAGTTGGAAGGGGAATATAGCCCAACAAACAATGCATTTTCATCACGCAAGACGTGGCGTTGCGTTTTGTTCTGAAAACAGTTTTGTCAAAGTGTTGAGAACATCAGGTAATCTTTATTGAAGTTTTAAAATGTGAAAATATATAGTAAAATATCCTCAAACTAACAGGCAGGTGAACTTGTCTGTCTTCCTGAAGGACTGTTTAGACAGAGAAATCCTAAGGTGAATGTGGCTTGTTTTGTTACACTGTTAGGTAGTGGATGTTTTTGGTAAGAACACCATATTCTCCTGCAATGCAAGTAGCAGTATCTGGAGACTGCTGAATCCGCATAATTCATCAGGGACCTGTCTGCTTGCTTCCCTCTGTCTGAAGAGCTTCTCTTGTGAAACGACAGTAGTAACCTGGGGTGCTCTAAGTAGCTGGACGCAAAGCACTGGAACAAATACAAGTTGTAAATAAGCCATGAGAGACAGCTGGTAAATACTACCTCATAGCTAGACAGTTTACACATAATGGGGCAAAAAGATGTGTCAGACAAAGGTGTCTGCAAACTCTGCAGTCAGACCCTGTCTTTAGGGTCTTGTGGATAATTCTGTGCAACGCCCCCAAGAACAACAACTTCCCCAAATCATCAGCGTGTATTCACTCACTTCCATAAGTGGATATGGAGAAACTATATTAAAAGAGAGGTAATGAGGGAGGGTTGAGGAACAGAGAAAGCTTTAATATTAGGCAGCTGGTGGTGTGCACTTAAGACTTTCATGGATTGGACACTGCTGAAAGCTGGGAAGATATGAAATTAGGATTTGAAAAAATGCTGCTGCTGGTTATATAACTTCGGGGTTTAAATAAAGTATGTGCCTCATACTGCATATTGTGTTGGATATGATATTGCAAGCTTATGATATTACAAGGTAATGCCAACAGGGCTGCTGCATCGTTTGCAGGCAGCAATTATTTTTTTTTGGTAATCGTTCTTGTGAGTAGAAGGCCACATGCTCATGAAAGTAATATGGAACTGCACCTGATATCCACGTGTGAAAATGGAACTGTGCTTGGTTTTCAAACATATTGGAAATGGGAATGAAATTCCAGCACTAGACATATTATTCTGGCATCAGAAAAGCCTTGTCTTAAGTCACATATTTTTGTGATTGGTGGGCTAGTTTGTAAGACCATGTCTGGGTTTGAGCAGAGGGGTTGAACCTAAATTGCAACTGATTTTAAGTGTGACACTTATGCTTGTTCTGAATTCTTTTATTTTTCATTCTCTACAAATTGGCCACTGGGCAACTGGTAAAAACAAACCAACCAAATGAAAACAAACAAACAAAACTCCAAAATAAAAATCCCACCGTAAACATTCCATCAGGAAACATAAATATTACAGTTGTGATGGTTTTATCTGTCTGTGGTAGCATTTGTGGTGCAAAGGATGACAGGAGAATCCACACAGCAAGGGAGTAAGTGTGGCTAATGTTGCAATAAACTGGCTCTCTGAGGATTACTGTACAAAGTGACAGATCTGGTACTGAGATGCACATTGCAACTGAGTTGAAATCCAGTTAATGCCTGTGGATGTGCCCTTTTAAGGTTCGATCATCAGTTACAGGTTCTTCACGAAAGGTACAATAGACAGCTTTAAAAACAAACATACAGGAACCCCCTCCTATCTCTGAGTGGTTATAAAGCCTTTTTAATCTGAAGAAAGATAGGTTTGGGCAATCCAAGGAAAAAGAAAGTGGTCACTCCTGAATTATTGATGTCACGGCACCTTCGAGTGCATGGGCAGTCTGCTAAATTGCCAAGAGGGTCTGGAGCCACTTCTCTGTAGGTTAACAAGCTGTCAAGCGGTACCTGTGCAGAGAAAGTATCTCTAGCTGCTCTCATACATCTTTTGATATATTCTGTTTCACGTTCTAAGCAGCGCTTACTGTTGGTTTATTTTTCTGATGACATTTTGCATTTTGGCGTAGAAATACTTGCATTTCTTTGGCCCTTGAAGGGATTCTTCTATTATTTGCTGGTTAAATATTTGTCTTTGTGGAGGTAGCGAAGTGGGAAAGTCTGATTTGAAAACTTTAAAAGCAAAAAGCATGTTGTGCATCATAAATAGGGGGATGAATGAAGACTTAACAGGCAGTTGAAAGAAGGTGAATTTATTTTGCATAATATAAGGTTTTAAAACCACCCTCCTTGCTTGCTGAGTGACACTTGAGCACTGTCAGAGTGGCTGGTCAGGAATTTGAAGATGTCACTGTAGTGAGTTACAGGTTTCTGTAGGTCTTGTGGTTTTGTGTACATCCATGGTAATGAAGAAAACGTGCTTACTCGCTAGCCGAACAGCAAATGACTTTATATAAATGGGATTCACACTAGTTTTACAATTGCACAGTTAAAACAGATACAGGCTAGGCAAACGCGTCTGAGACTGCTTAGCTGCCGTGACATGTTCGTGGCACGTTTCCTGCACGCCTAGACTAGCTAC
Source organism: Rhynochetos jubatus (assembly GCA_027574665.1). Taxonomy (NCBI): domain Eukaryota; kingdom Metazoa; phylum Chordata; class Aves; order Eurypygiformes; family Rhynochetidae; genus Rhynochetos; species Rhynochetos jubatus. The sequence goes on along the minus strand of CM050665.1, from coordinate 9,195,828 downwards.
ATGGGCTTGTTGCTGCTGTTTTATGTTTATTGGCATCTTTGGCAAGCGGCTTGCATAGCACAGCCAGGGGAGCCTGTATTGGAAAAGGAGGCTGAAACAAATGGGAAAATATGTAACTCAAATAATGGGTAGCATGAACTTTAACAGCTACAACTGAGTTAAATCGACAGAGAAGTAATTACAGCAGGATGTGTGCTCTCGGACACAGTTTGAGGTGGTGTGTAGGATGGACAAAGGGCTGGTTTGTGTTTATTGCTTTTCTAAACTGGTGATTTTTATAAGCTCACGCTTCCAGATTTGCTTCAGCATTTTAGTACAACACACTTGCCAGAAAGAGGACTGATTCCCCCCCCCCCCCGTGTTTCTTTCATTGGACATGGGCCCATCTTTACTGGTACAGTAAAAATAAGGGTTATCCAAATGGTCACATCCCTTTGAACTTCAAGGGAGCTTAAGGCTGCTGGCTCTGATCTCTGTAACGAGGTGTGCAGCCTGAGGAAGGTCAGGTTAGGTCTGACTCTAACAGGCAGGGGCATTTTCCAGGTTTCAGGATTAAGATGGCTATTAAGGCTTGGTGGTGGATTTTGCTCATTTGATCATGTTCATGAGCACAGCTGCAGTCCTCTGCAATTCTTGCAGTGATGTGACATGAAGACAGGAACCAAAGTAAGACTACTGAATTAATAAAAAAAAAAAAAAAAAGGCAAGCAGCAGCTACAAACCTGAATAAATGAAAAATGGAACACAGGTAACCAGAGATGTACAACAGCTGCTCAGATAGATTGAAAGGAAGACACTAAAACGGGCCAGAATTACCATTAGAATGATTTCTCTATGAAATGGATTAAATGTGTACATTGTGTTCACTGATGGTGTATTGGGGTTGCGTGACAAGGTTTTGGCAACGGGGGGGCAGAGGGTGAGGGCACTCCCCTAGGGGGAAGGAGCGGCAGAGACAGTGTGTGATGGACTGACCCCAACCCCAATTCCCTGTACCCCTGTGCTGCTGGCAGGCAGGAGGGAGAGAAATGGGGAACAAAGCTGAGCCTGGGAAGAAGGGAACGGTGGGGGAAGGTGTGTTAAGGTTTGTGTTTAGTTCCCTTTTACTCTGATTTGATTGGTAATAAAATAAGTCAATTTTTCCCAAGTCAAGTCTGTTTTGCCCGTGAGTGATCCCTCTCTGTCCTTGCCTTGACCCACAAGCCTTTCCTTATATCTTCTCTCCCTCATCCCATCTGAGGAGGGAGGTGACAGCAGCTTTGGTGAGCACCTGACCTCTAACCCACCACAGTCAGACATGGTGTGCTCTGGATGAAAATCCTCAGCTATCAGAGGGGGATTTCAGAGGCAAAGTTGCATGTGGGGCAGGAGGCTTCACTCCTGGTGACAGTTTTTCCTGCTGCGTGGGTCTGCTTCATGTTTTGTTCCATCACAGGAAAATCAGTGCAGAAAGGGCAGTGATGGCAGATTATTGATCAGCGTAACTCTCGCGGGGATTGCAAGAAGCAGCATCCTGTGCCAACACTGTAGTGCAAACACATTAGTTCCTGGAAACTTAAAGCTGTTGCAATCGGTGACGAGTTGGCTCATGAGTGAAGTATGTTGGCTCTGTGCGCTAATTCAGGGTTGTGGGAAGTGACAGTCTTGGCATTGCCTTTCAGCCAAAAGGGTTATGCCAACTGTGGGATCCTGTTTTGACATACTGGAACATTTCCCCAAGTTAGAGGGGAAATCCGAGGGTAGGGACCCGCAGGGAGGAAGGCACCCCATACACTCCAGTGTGTGAGGCCAATAGTGATAAGACAAGGTGGGAGCAACCCATGTTATTGGAGGAGTGCATGGGAGCTGCTCTCTGATCTGGAATGAGGTGAACACTCCTCTTGCCAGCAAGGAATATCCCCTGAAATTGTAGAGATTACATGCTTCCCTTATTTAATATGACAAATACTTGGACAATAACAACATAGACTTATCCAGTGCTTCAAAACTGGAATGGCTGTGTGTTAAAATAAGTGTTCAACCTGCGTAGTCTGGGCTCTCTTTGCTCTTAGTGCAAATTTCAGACCTGTGGTAGTTCACCTCTCTTGGGAAATCCTGCTGTCAGGGAAAGAGCTGTTAAAAACCCCAGGCTTTTGGGTGCGGAGCTTGTTTGTCAGTTTAGTGAAACCTTTTGGTGCTGGAAGATATAATTTATTCATAAGACTTGAAGGAAATAAGCTGCGGGACTCCAAACAGCTTTGTCCAGGAATTGTGAAGGTACATGACGCTGGTGATGTTTGGCTGATTAGAATAATATCACAAAACAGGAAAGAAGCTCGGCTAGAAGCACAGTCAAATTGAAGGAGAGTTGCAGAGTCTCATGGGTATTGCAGCTCAGTGTTAGAGTAACTGCTGCTTAGATGGTAAAATAATTGAAAATGGGGGGGAGGAGGGGAATGCTCTGCAGATGGCTGCTGGGCTGTGTGCTCCGAGATCCTGGAAGAAGATGCAAAAAAGCAAGAGCATTTGGCACCAGAGAGTAGGCAAATGATGCCGGTTTCGTGCCAGGCAAGTTTTTAATACAGACCTCGTATATCTGAAATTGCAGAAACAAGCAAAATCAGGAAGCCTGAATTATGAGCATAAAAGCAAAATAAATCCCTTACTGTTAACTGTGAATTTATTTTCCTAATAAACAGCTTCTGCACAGGAACAGGACTGGGTTTTGGCACCAGCAAAATATATCGTGCCTGTTTGCTGTAAGAGCAATGAGGGCAGGGAACAAACAGATAAGCACAGAGAGCAAATGCGGTATGTGACTATCTCAGAGATTCACTTTGGGTCGGTTGGCAATTTATACTTCTTTATTTGACTCCTCTGTCCTAATCAGATGAAACCTGATGAGAACTGGTCGTATCTTTGCAGGAAAACCATGCCTGACTTGTGAGTCTGTTGCTCAAGCATACCAGAGGACAGTCTGACCTGCAGGCAACTGCAACTGCTCCTGGGCTTTTCTAATGTTCTCCTTTCCGTGCATGAAATTTCTGCTCTGGCTATGTAATTCTGCCTGAATTAGAATAGCTGGAATCCTTGGCTATGTATACATAAAAGCTGTTTAAACATCTGCTTTTTTTTTTAAATAAGTCCTTCACATCCTGTGAGCACATCACTTTCTTACAGCACTGAACCCCGTGAAAGTCAGCACAGGGTGCAGCCTGTGCGCCCCAGCACTGATGGTTACGTGGGCTGGTGTTCCCGTGGGCAGAGAGGCTGGATGTGGCCAGTGGATGTAGCACTGGGCTATATGAGTGATGGCATGGCTCTGCTCCTGGGTTCACTGCAAGGGCACCTTCATCTCACAAAATGTGCCCTGTGCTACGGGATAAATGGAGCGCATTTGATGGCAGTTTGTCTAGGACTTCTTGATGTTTGCGGCTCTGGGATTTGCACTGTTGAAGGCCTGGAAATCCCCAGACAAATGATCAGATTCCTCTCTTTGCTTGGACAATATTTGCTGTTGAAAATGTGGATAAATCAGTCAAAATGTGTTTGATTTCTTTTTATTTTTTTTTAAGTAGAAAAATGGTTTGGTCCACATATTTCTGAATGACCCAAGCTTATTCTCAATGCCACCAGGCTTGCTGACAGAGGGCGTGAAAATGCTCTGTCATGGTTCCAAGTGCAGCCTGACAGCTGGCAGGAATTCAATTTTTTTCCTCCAATTACTTCTACTATGGCTGTTTCCCAGCTTGCCCAATAGTTGTTCAAGGACCCTGGCTTTAGAAGTGAAGGTGCAAGTGTGACATGTTGGGGTGAGCAAGAGGACCTTCAGTTTAGCAAGGAATTTTAAAAAGCGACCTGAGGATTTTGTTTAATGTATCTCTTAAACTGTAATGCTAACCTTTAAAAAGAAAACAAAAAAAACCCCCCAAACCTAGACTTCCCAGTTGAATTCTTCCACATGTAAGATTTCTCCAGATCGTGTTGATATTTTTGATAGAAAATTAAAAATATTTTGGCTCTGAGTTAGAGCAGTTCATTTTGTATACGCTGCTGCGTTGCCCATTTGGTGTTTCGGCTGCCGGCTTTATGTGGTGCTCTTTGTGGAAAGGACGTTTTGCTGGGATCACGTTCATGGGCCTCTCAAGCGGTGTGTTCCAGCCTCTACTCTCTTTTTAAGACGGAGGAAGTCCCATAAGGAGTAAATGATCCACCCAAGAAGTGCAGTCTGTCAAAGTAAATGAGAGCACAGAATTCCTGAATCAAAGCATATGTTCCTTAGCCCAAATATTGAAGTATTTTAACCTTTTCTTGAAAACAGAATCTTTCTATGGGAAGCATTCAATTTCTGGATGTGGATGCACTTCTGTGCTGCCTTCTACCTGCTGAAGTGATTTCCTTCTCCATGCAGAAAGCTCCCATGCAGCAGTGGTGGAATTTTGCAGCTGTAAAGGCTGATGCAAGATGCGAAGAGGAGACGTATCAGACCCAATATATCAAAGCCATTAGATAAAGCTGATCTTCTCCTGATGTAGCACTTGCTACCATTTCAAGGACTTCCTGCCCTGTTGGAAATTTATTGTGACAGGAAAGAGGCAAACTCCTTCTAAAAGGCATGTCTGGAGAGCTGCTAAGCACACAGACCTTAATGGCTGTTCACCTGAGTTATGCTTTCTCTCCGGAGAGCAATGCTGAAGAAGGCCAGCCATCTCCCACTTGTACCATTTGTGACAGGGCTCTGAAGTGTATTCTTGTTTCTCATCATCATCTAGCACCAAAAGGTCATAAAAAGTACATGGTCCTGTTGGTATTTTAGACAGAGATTGCTGTCAGGTTTTTCAAAACAACCACCACCGTCCTGTCCTGGAGATGCTGTTGTAGGCACTGAATTAAGCAGCTGTCTTAAAGGGGAAAGCATATCTGGAATAAGGATGCAGAAATTAACATTTGGGTGGACTTTGTCAAAAGCCTCATTCTTGGGGATTCTTTCTAAAGAATTTTTTGAAAACTGACCGACTAGCTGGGACTTTCTCCTGCAGAGACAGGTAAAGGGGCCCGTAAAGATGGGGATAAATCACTACAAGGGTCAGGAAATGAAAAGATGATCTTCTCTTCCTTTACTTTGCCTTGCAGAGGTTCTTCCTAAAGGAACTCAGTAGTCTCTGTGCATGCAAACTTCTGATAAAGGAAAAGTGTTTTCTATTGAACCAAATACATCGTCAGTGTTCCAAGTAGGAAATTAATACCATTTTCAGCTATGCTTAGCAAAGATACTTTGAATTTTTTTTATTATTATTATTTTAACATGGTCATACCACTTCATTATTCTATTTTGCTGTTTCTCTTTCCTTGTTTACTAGAAGATGAAGGATTATTCACTAAATAACAGTGAGCAAGAGTTGGAAGTTCTATCTTTATAATTACTTTGCATTAATTTAGTAATTACAGCAGCCAAGCAGAATGATAATGTTTGAAAGACAGTGTTCCCCATGAGAGGGGAAATATGCTGAGCTGCAGGCTGCTGGTGATGAGGAACCAGTAAGACTGATACAGGCACCTGAATGTGCATCCTCTGGGGAGGCTGCATCCAGGGCTTGTAATTACAGGTTTGTGCTCTAAGCCCTGAGCACATCCAGAGCACTTTTCACTCTTCCCCTGAGACCAGGGTGGTTGCTGGCTGCAATCGTAGGATGACCTTCACTTTGTGATGTTCCTTCCGAAGATTAAGGCCTTCTGGGAATAAGGTGCTGCTGCTGTGGCTTTCTCTGCTTTTCACTGTGGTGTCTGTAGTGCTCATGCCCTGCTGCATCGTGAGCAGAAGGGAACTGTGTGAGAAGGAAAATCTATTTAAATTCAAGGTGAAATGTACGGTTCTTTACTTCACGCTCCAGCATATTCCACTCTTACTGCGAGACTGACTCCATCCCCAGTGCAGTGCTCCGCAGGGTGGTGTGTGCCGTGAGGCGACTGATCTGTGCCACACTTCCAGGAGGAAATCTCTTCCCAGAAAGCTTATAGGACCTCTCTAGTATGTTAGATTTGTCCTTCTTTTCTTATGTATAATTTCCTTCTTGGTTTTGCTCCAAGGCACTTAAATGCCTCACAATGAGCTAACCTAGGCAAATTGTTAATTACATTTGGGAAAAACACTCTTCTGTGGTTTATTTGTTCTCAGGATATTCAAGTGATGGCCAATGCGGGTTCAACATATTCTATTCACTTTCTATTAGCAAGGCACAAATAGTTGAAAAAAATAGGAAAATGAGCATTCTGGTTAAATGTTGAATTTTCTGAAAAAAGAGGTCCCCTCCTCTGTGTGGCTGAGCAAATATTTCCAAGACATTCCACATTTGTTCCAGTAGTACCCAAGGACTGTGTGTTACTGTGGGCCAGAATAACAAATTGGGAAGGACAAATTATATTCCTTTTTTAGTGTAAATGGCTTTCCTAAAAGTGGTTTCTAATGCTGTCCTTCTGTAATATTTTAAGACCTACTCAAATGAATAACTGCTGTATAGAAGAGACTTAATTACTGAAATATAATTCAGTAACGATTCGATAAATGACCTGCTCCATGAGAGGGTGCAGTTCAACATGCTGAAAGGTCTTGGGATTTTTGAATGAACACAAATTACTTGAGATCTGTTTCATGCAAATAAAAAATCACCAATGAATTCATGCCAGAGGCCTAATTTATAGATCTTTTTCCATCTGTTAAACAAACTATGGCTTATGTATATAAGCTTACATACATATAAGCATACAACATAAAACACAAAGACCTAACCCTTTAATTTGTGAGGTACTCAGTGAATCCCAGCCTGTCTCAGACCATGCATTTTCTCTTGGAGGTGTATTGTCAGGCATTGTGTCCTTTCTTTTGTAGAATTTTGAGTCCCCAGGTGCTTGGATGTTTAATGTCCATGGATTAGAATCTCTCTTTATCAGGTTTTGACTTACAGTGTTATAAAAGATAATCATGGGTCTTGCAAGACCTTTGCTAGTTGTAAAATGTTGTGAAATTTAATATTGCTACTAAATTGGGACAAATCCTTCTTGGCAGTTGGTCATGCTTCTTGCCTAGCCACATGAGTCTTGGAGACACTGGCTGCTCCTTCTGCAGGAAGCTGTGGTGGGGATGGGACTTCCCTAGGCACATGGGTTGCATTTAGTCCCAGTTTTGGTCAGCATTTGAATGAGCAGAGGAGATGGCTGTGCACAGAGCACTATGAGCTGCACCATCTTCCACAGCCTGGTCAGAAACTTGCAGCAATGTCCTCCTCGCCAGGAGCCCTCCAAGGGCACTGGTAATAGAGGCACGGGTTATCCCTGGTAGCAAATGCCCATTGAGCCACGTGGTCAGGAGAGAGGAGAAGGGGACACCAGGAGCCACAGCTGTGGGAGAGGTGGGTTTTGGTGTCCAGGGCACTGTTTGTGAACATAACTGCAACTCTTACCCTGCTGAAGTCATTGCACAGAAGGGAACAGGGCTGTCTAGAAATAAAGCTGGGCCTTTTTGATCTCATCTGCTTAGTCAGAAAAGTAAAATCTCTGATTTGGGATATTCTCAGCTTCCCCTTTATGCTGTTGTGGTCATCAAAACCTACTGTTGCAGACCTCAGTCCTTTGTATGCTTTCCTTTTCATTCATTCCTAGTTGCATCTTTTCTCACTTTCAGCTGTGTGTTATTTACCACTTTGAATGCATTTAGCACCCTCCGTGTTCACTCTTGAGAGTGAACCCTTTCAGAATGATTACTCCCACTCATCTCCAGAGCGATCGATGCAGTGAATAAACCCAGAGGCAGCCAGTGGTTTAATTCATTCCCATTTTCTGGAAAATATTTTGAAAGTAAAATGAATGGATGTAAATGCAGGACTTAGTTAATGAAGGGCTGGTGTAGGAAGGGAACAGAGGCTTTACTTTTGAAGCTGTGCATGGCTCACATCAATACAAAATGCAGTGGGGAGTTTTGCACGTGAATTGCATTAAGATTTGTTCAGCCTTAAGGGTGCATGGAAAGAGGAGAGATGGCAGCTAAAGGTCTTTTCTAGTCTTCCTATGCCAGGGATAACTCTTCAAAATGACTATCAAGGAATGCAGAATTATCTGCTTTTCACCAGAAATGAATTTTTTGGATCATGGTTGACATGGGAATCTAGTCTCACTCATGTCTCTGCTTTTCTTACTCTGATGCTATACGGACACCTTTTTTCTCCTAGAGTGCCTGTGAAGGTTTTTTATCACCAACAAACACATGGAAAAGTAAGTAAAAAGAACATGCTGTGAAGGAGGAAAGCTCCTTCCGAAATAAACTCTGTCTCTTTCCTTGAAGGAGAGTTTGGTGCACTTTGGTTGCAGAAATATGCCAGCTAAACTAAATCAGATTGAATTATTAATGCTTTGCAGGCTGCTTCTCTCAATTGGCTGAGGCGAGGCAGGCTTCGGTGGGGCGTATGTAACTTCAGTTCTCAACGGTAAAAATAGACTTCAGGCCTCAGAGGAATACGAAGCTTAACAGACTATTTTTCTCAGCACAGTTTTAGTTCTATTATGTGTTATTTTGTCAGAGTGGATAGGGTGGATTGTTATTTTGGACATAGTGGGTGATCTGACTGAAAAACCACTCTGTTTCCTTTCTATATGTCACAAGCTGCTTCAGATTAGAAGCCTCATATTTCCCTTATTGCATCCTCAACCAGAAGAAAATAAATAGGACGTACATGGCTGTTTTTCAGGTTCAGTTGCAGACCATCATACTTCCACCTAGCAACCACATTTCCTGGTGAGAGAATTTACACTTCATTAACATCTCAATGTCAAAGTAGTTGAAAATCAGTCTTACTATTTATTTTTTTTAATTAATCTTTCTCACTGTTGATCTTTAATTAGCTTGATTAATGTGAACACAGCAAATCTTACACTAACATTTTGAAGTCATCCTGCTGCACCCCCATGCCAAAGGGTCTGCTGTCAGCAGGCATCCTGCTGCATCGCTGCACGGGTGCGCTGTTTGGGTTGTAATGCTTCCTCGGAGATCCTCAGTCACTGCAAACCCACTGTGTAAAACTAGAGTCAGATGGAGTTGTGATCTTCTGTGTGGGGCTTCTATGAGTCTTCAAAAGTCTTAAATACAGTAATATTTACTGGGGCTCCTTCCTGTGCAGGTTAAATGCTTGCTCACACCCTTTGCCTGACTTTTGACTAAATCAGCTTCAGTCACCAGCACCTTCAGGGCATTGCATCTCCCACAGCTTTCCGATCTCCAGGCTAATAAGAGTAAGGAAAGCATGGCCTGATGGTGACCATGCCACATGTGCTACCCAAGTTCTACTAACCAAAGGGCCATTTATGCGTTGTATGCAGGTCTGCATTTAAGGCTTTAGCCCTAACTGTTGTGCACATGAAGTCCCAACCCTGGGCTGTGGCCCTCTTGCCTCCAGGTTTCCAAACAGGTTTCACATCCTGTTGGACCCTTGTGTTTTAGCAACCTTGGATTTAGATCTTCATATTGTTGGGAAAACATTGGCTCAAGTCAATGTAAGGATTTGGTGCCACTGGAATAAGCGATCCTAGTTCCTCCCTCCTGGCTCTGCTCTCCAACTGCATCTCCTGAAGTTACTTCAATGCTCCTGTGAACAAGCTGGCGATACCCGAGTCCCGGGACTTCGCATGCGTGCATCCCTCACCTGAGCACGTCACGCCCGTGGCTCTGATGCTGGTTGCGCCTGCGGATGTCCTTACAGGCACTGTACTGGACAAGTTAGTTATTGGAGTTACAAGTACTGTTTTTCCCCCCCAGCAGTGGAGCTATTTCCTTCTAAATCTGGGAAGCAATAGTAATCCATGTATTCCAATTTGCTCAGAATAGTTTATTCTCTAGTGTTAGGTTTCAGAGTAGTAGCAAACATAGGTGTCCCTGTCTGCCTCATCACAGCACAAATCATTAGTATTAACTCTCAATATAGTTTTGAGGCAGATAAAACAGGATTACTTTAACCTTCTCTGTCTCATTAATTTCTGAGCACTTTGTACAACAATAACACTGCACAGTGGGATTAGGTGAAGAAGGATGATTAACGGGTTGTGCAATATAATAGTATAAATACTGACTTGTCACATCTGACATACAGTATACAAGGGTTTGGTACAGGCAGTAGATAGCTCTATTGTCCAGCATTTAATTTTTAAGAGAAAGTAAGTAAATAACAACGTCCTACACTTGATTGCTTTTATTGGAAGTTATAAATTTCTGCCTCCTTAGGCAAATTCAGTTCATGTTTTCTTTCACAGTGTTGCAGCTCTTGGAGATTACTGCATCACACAACAGCAACAGGGGTTTATCCCAACAACATGAAGTTATTGCTCGGAATGAATTTTTCTTAGGATGCAGAATGTTAGGAGTCACTTTTTCTCTCTAGTTCGTACCTATTGCGGTCTCTCCCTCAATAAATATTCTTGATTTACATTGCTATTTTGGTTGGGGAAATGTACCTTTTTTTTTTTTTTTTTTTTACAGCATGTGAAACAGACCTGTTATTGTATGGAATGAGATTTAATCTTTCAGTTAAAATTTCAAATATTTTATGTGGAACTAACATTAAGAGTCAGGTTTTGTCAAGGTCTTTACCGACTATCACTTCTTAGACTAAGGATTTTTTTATCAGCATCAGGATGCGATGTAATATAATTTACTTCATAGATATTTTTTGTGTTTCCATTGGACCTGATAATGGGTTCAGCAAAACCAGTGGAGATAGTACTTCCTAGTTACTCTGAATGGTGCCTTTCACATGGGATTTGTTGCATGGAGGATGCAGTGAGCATTTTGTGTATATATATGTGTGTGCGTGAATAAAAATAAGTGTTTTGAGCATCTGTGCTGGTGGCAGCTTAAGTAACTGCTTGGGTCTGTAGAATTTGTAAGTGGTGGTAAACATATTGACCTTGTCTGTGCTTATATAAGATCAAATTGGCTGTATATATTGTTAAATCCTCTTTTTTTTTTAGTGTACATGTGGCCCGTATCATTTGTCTGCTCAAGAAACAGGTTTTGAACTCATTACTTCCACTTTGAGGTAGATGATGAGAGAGAAAATCTCAGTTTGTTTTGCCTTAAATGTGTTTTATTCCTTTCATTGGAAGACTCTAAGATTTATGGAGATTAATAGGAAAATGTTCCTGACATGCTGTGCAGTTGGGTGCTGTTGCCAGAGCCTTGCCCTTTTCTCATTTCAGTGCCTCATCACTTGCAGGTTTTGTGACATCTGGTGGCTGACATATTTTGAGGCATTTCAAAATTCCACATGAATCATTTTATTTGGTTCCTTATTGTTTTGAGTTTTCCATCTTGTCAGATATGCTAACAGTTAAGCTCTCTTTCAATTTACAGTATTAAGCCATAAAGAAAACAATCAAATACAGCAACAAAAAGTGGATTGTCTTTATCTTCAGCTTCTGTGTTTTGCTGATATATTAGCTTACAAGTTATTCTAGTCAAGACATGACCTTTCTCTTTCTCTGTGCTTATTAAATGCAACAAATAATAAAAGTTCATGGGCCCCCAAAGATAATTCTGCTAACAGTATTTTTTAAATAAATAAACAACTTTGAATGGAGGGATACCGATAACAGGAATTACACTGTGCACTTGAGGAAGTTTTGGACCAGTTTTTTGCATTTGATCCACTTACAGCAGCAACCTATCTTGCCCCAGGCAAGGAGAACTGTGCTAAAAATTAGAAACCAACTTATTTCTTTCCAATTCCTGCATCTTTGTTTTCATCTCCACCTCCCACCTTTGTTCTCTCTGAATTTCAAGGCTTCACATCTGGTCCTGTGTTAATTGCTCCTAAAAAATCTCTCTATGGAAGGAATCACAGACCTTCTAATCTGCTATACCTGCTAATTAAATTACAGCTAGCTTTTGCTGTTATAGATTCATGTTACAGAAATAAGTGTTTCCCCCTGATTTTATTCTCTCTTCAAAACAAAGTATGGATTTGGTGTTGCAGAAGAGCATTTCAACTGCAAGATGCTACAGAATCATTTTGCATCAGAATTGATTTCTTTTAGGGGAAAAATATCTTCAAAGTAAAGCTGTAGAGATGATTTGGGAAGGGATAGAACAACTGAGTTGCCTACAGCAGGTCACGAATGAAGAGAGCAGTCACTGCATAGCAAGTGTTGTGTTCAGCTTTGTGAAATGTATTTTGGGGATGGCTGTGAAGGTCGGACCCTGGTTATTCTTGCATGTACTGTGGGTAACAGCGCTGTGTGCTTCTCCACATATACAGACTTCAAGAATGCAGCTCTGCTTTGAAGTCCATATCTATGAACCTTAACTGTTCCTGGCTGTTGACCGAACGTGACTGTAAATGTCTACATATTCAAAATGTCCCTCAAACATTAGGCTGGCAAGTGGTAGATCCACTGGACATTTCTATATGTACAAAACATGTATGGGATGATGTGGCTTTCATCCAAGTCTGTGTTTTCTCAGCCCTGCTGAGATGCAAGGGCAATTTCTGATCAAAGCATGGAATACTAGCGTGAAGACCACAGGTACGGGACATGTAGGCTGGTTTAAAGTCTAGGATTGAAGTAAGAGGCACCTAAAGTTACATGTTTAAAAGTCTTGCTGCACCAGCTAATAAATTTTTCATGTGTTAATTTAGGTCTAAAAGAACAATTGTACCACGGTTGTGTTCCTCTGGGATTTTTACATTGTACCTGTTTTGGTAAGAATTAAAACTACTTCTTTAAAGAAAGTTTTCTTTATTTTTATGGTTTCATGTACTCAGCTTTCCTCAGTTAAGGTTTCTGTTCCAAGGGAGATATTTAGAGACGAGTCAATATTAGAATATTCATCTGAACTTTGGGTTCTGAGTTGAAAAGGACTCCTACTCTGATTACTAGTGGTTTTGCAAAATCAAAACCTGACAGTGGTTTTACTTGTTACTAATATTGATCTGTGGAAGCTTTTGGTTTTTTCCAAGCTGTGACCTGTAGTTTGAGAGCTGTTTGTGGTCTGATAGCGGTCACCCACACTGTGTTTTCTATCACCATTTTCAGTTCACAAATCTATTATTACTCAGGGAAAACTTATTCCACTGTTATAACAAACTTCAACAATGATTTTTTTTTCTTTCTCTATAAGAGTTTTTGTTGATAAATGTAGTATTTAACCCACTTACTTGGTGTATATAATATATATTCCTTAAGTAGTTGCTTTGAACATTGCCTTTCATCTCTATTGATTGACACAAAATGAGATCTAAGCTTCTCAAGTGAGCCTGAAGGTGTATGAAGGAAGAACCACTGGTAAAGATATTGATTGCTGCAGTGATAGCAAGAATTCATTTCTCACATGGGAAAGGCACTCCTGAGGTCAGTTAGAAAGGAGGAGTTTGTTGCAGCACATTAACTGCAGAGGGCAAGTTTGTACCGTACTATTTTGAGGACGCCTCTTGATGAAGCTTCTTTCTTACTAGAGGACTGTCAGAAAATTTGGTTAGTTAAAATGGTCACTAGCAAGTAGCTCATAATTTTGCTGTTTGTGTCCCTGAAGCGTTGTGGAGTTGCTTCAGACCCCAAACGCAAACTTTATTTTGAAGAATCGAAGAATTATCTGTTAACAGAAATGTTATTGTATGAAGTGGATTAATAATTTGACATAATTTTACGAATACTTCACTTAAGAGTCAGTTGCCAGCTAAGTTTTTCCCTTCACCTGTACCCTAATTGAGAAGTTGTGTGATTAGGAGTGCGGGAGACTCAAGGCAGGATCCTGCAGCCCTTCCACGCAGGCAAGGAGTAGGTTGCCCGCGACTAAACACTGAACCACGCAGTCCTGCAAATGAGCTGATTTAGCTCTGTTTTAAAGCTGAGGTTTTAAATGTATCTGGACCTTCAGAGGATCTTGTGGCAATGCCAGCTGCCTTTTGGAAGACCTATGATATTAACCCTCTGTCCTAGTGATATATTTCATTGCAATTTTAATGCACAACATATTCTGCCCATACTTTCTAAGTTTGTCTTAGAACATTTTATCAAATTTTAGCTCAGAGGTAGTCACATTTTAGTGATGCATTGATTTATCTCACATTATACATCTTGGAAAAGCTCTTCTGCAACCTTTGGGATGAGTACATAGAAAGAAGATTTTGTTGTTGCTCTACATGCTTTCGACTCCCTTGACTTCAGGTGGCTTTATAGGTGAGGCAGAGGTTACTAATGAACATCTGTGCAACTTACAACTGCTTGAAAAATGAGACTTCAGATTTTTCATGTACGTCAGTCTTCGTTCCTTACATACACATACTCTTTTTCATGCAATTTGTCGGTAAAACGTATGCATAATTTCTTACTTAATGGGCAAGAGGAGTTAATGGGACCACATACACAAATAGTGTTGCTGTGGGTAAAAAATAAACAGCCATTTGTATGCATCCAGGGGAAGTGGACACACAAATGAGATACCTTATCATGTGCCAATATTTTACCCTCATTTGGATGCCTTACAGGTTCCAAATCAGTTGCACAAATCTGGGAATCAACTCTTTTTAGGCTGAACTTGAATACCTGTTGCCCTCCAGTCACAGGTGTTTGTTGTGATATGCATTTATTTAGACCCAAAATAAAGTAAACAAGATGAGTGAATGTGCTGAAAACATCATTTGAAAAATATTTACATGAGAAATGAAATTTTAAACCTGGTTTTGTCTACTTCCCAGGAAACTGGAATATGAAATGGTCTAACAGCTACATTTATTAGATGAGATTAAGAGCAGAGTTTGAAATGAAATCAGTATAGATTCCAGAGGGTAAAAAGATGATGATGAATGAAAAACAAAACCAAGGATGCCAAGTAACTACAATATTTTGAAAAATAGGGCAGAAATTCCCATTGCTATGGACTTTCTGCCAGGGGATTTTATCTTTGTTTGACTAATAGTATCCACTAATTACATCTAATGGTTTTGGAAATTGCACCATGTTGGTTTTATTTTTGAAGTTTAGTCCAACATCAGTAGGATTGCAACAGCTGCAGGAATACAGGAGTAAATAACAGGGATGTACTCAGGTTTTTGGGAAGCTTTTTCCTTATCTTCATTTATCTCAGTGTATTATCTGGTGCAGGGGAGACTTCAGGATTCTGGAGGGAGGAGTTGTTAATCGTAGTAGAGATAATTTTAATCCCTGTTAGGATATGGTTTTTTGTTGGTAAGCAATATGGGTAAAACATAGCCTTTTGGGCAATAGGCCTGGGTATTATTCATAACTTTGTCACTGGGTGACCTTACTTCAGACATGCCGTGCATGTCTCCATGCCTCAGGTTCCTCCCCTGTATCATGTGGGTTGTGACACTTGTCTCCACAGTCAACCAGAGTAATAGAGGACCTTGCTGTCCAAGAGGTGGCTTGACATTTGTGAGAGAAAGCTGGGGAGCTAGAGGACCAATAGCACTGTTTTCCTTCACCTCATGAAGTAATTTTAAACAGACAAAAAGATAAAGTGATTGTTAAGAGACTTTACTGGATTTTGATAGAGCCATCAGACAGTCCTCAGATTTGGGATAGGAAGGAAACCTGGTAGGAAAGTAGTTTACTTTGAGCTGAGCCTGGTTATCTTGGATTGCAGCACAAATTAAGTTTTTTATCCACTTCCCCCTGGATTTTTCATATAAATCTATTTTCATTGGTAGTTTCTGGATTATGAAAGCTGACACCATCCTTTAATGAGCCATCATGATCTCAAATTTCCTAACTATTGCATGTACTGCTTCCTTATCAGGGCACCAGTCCTGGGGCTTGATCCTTGCAGAGCCACATCCTGCTACAGGCTTCCTACGTGCCCCAGACAAGTTGTGCTGTGTCTGACATCCCTGACTCTGCAATTGGGCACATTATTATTCCCCCTTACTGAGGGGGGGTGTTAGGCTGACTAGATTGTGGAGTATCTGGATGTTACACAGAGGATTCTGAAGTGATGCTTTGTTCTTGGACTGAGCACAAGAGGATAGATGAATGGGGATTATTACACGTAAAGTGTTTTGAGGATGGTGCAGGTTATTTTGCTGTCTCTGGAGTGTGCCTGTCAGATATGCAAGTGAAGGGCCCGCAGGAGCTCTGGTGGTGTGATTTATTCTGGGCGGTGGAAGGCAGAGGTATTATTATCGCTGGCACTATGTAATATTTGAAAACAATGACTGACATTTATGTTGGAAGGGTTTTGAATTAAGCTATTCGCTTCCTTTCAGGGAAACCTGATGGCGATGAGTGGATGTAGCTATTATGAATGTTGGGGGAGTGTAGTTTAAAAGTCCATTGTTGCTGTGACAATTGAAGTGTAAAAATAATTTAAAAAATTAAACAACAGTATTGCGATTCCTGTAATACATGTCTTTGTCTAAAACCCTGAGTTGTCACAGAAGGTTTAAGATGCTGATATTCACTGAAAGGATGTGCTAAAGGTCCCTTGCATCGTACTGCACTCTGGGAAAGAAAAATTCTGTCTGGGCTTGGGAGCTGTGTGTACTGTGAAGAATCCCCTGCTGCTTTATTGCTAGAGAAATTGCTTGCTTTCTGAGCGGCCTGATTTTTTGTGTGTGTTTACAAATAAGTGACAGCCCTACTACCTCTCTATCTTTTTGCTACTTCAACAAGAGAGGAAGCAAGCACTTTTGGCATAGTCTCTCTAGACAGCATTGGAAGGACTCAAGCCGGGCTCCCAGGCCACATACCATAATAAAATCCCTTCCTTGTCACAGAGGAGAAGCAGCAGACCTGAATCCTCTTTCTGTGGTTGCCACAAAACTCGGGTGGCCATCCTTATAGCTTGGTTACTTGTGCAGTTGTAAGTGCCTCTGACTATAGATCTTTTATGAATATATATGTATTCATTTATACATGTTCTGGATGTATATATGTGTATATGTATTTAAGGAACAAGTGCATTGTAAGAAGCTGGAGCTAAATCTTCTCTGCCAATACGATATCCTGCTGGCAGAAGATGTTCTATTTATGGACCTTTCTTATGGTTGTTATGGCAACAAGGCTGCAGTGAGTGGCCTGTCTTGTGGGGCAGCATGGGGAAAGCACCATCTCCTCCTCCTGCTTCCCCGCATCCCTTGAGGCCGTAGGGAATGTTAGGGTCAAACACGTGAACCTGGCATTCAACACAGTTTTGTGCCTTTGGGCAGAGCTCCTGCTGAATATCGGACGTGAGCTGTGTTTGAGTGTGACTTGTTTATAGTCACGCTTGAGAAACAGGAAATTCGATTTTATGTGCCCTCCTGAGAGCCTTCTCCAGTTTCTCACCATGTCCACCAAGTCCAAGATCTGCGACGACATTCCTTTGTCTTCCTTCAACTCAATACTGGCCTTCTTGACACCATGTTCCTGTCAGGTATTTTCTTCCTGATAGCCCTTTCTTAATATTCTCTTACTTTGTACCACCCATCCTTCTGAAAGATGCTGGCCCAAAACGCAGCTGAGGTCACACCTGCCTGGGTCCTGACCCTGGGACCACCAGATCTCCAAGAATTAATTTTTATAGCTTTGGTGAGAACAACATGACCATTGAGAGAAAGGCTTCAGCTGCCTCTCAAACCCTTCGTGTGGTCCCACAGATAGAAAGGAAGAAGAGGATCTCTTCCACTTCCCTGCCACTCATTTTGAAATAAAACAGCCTTGTGAAGGCTGAGGGCACTCAGCCCCAGAAGAATTGGTCTCCAAAAGAAGCAAATGCTGAACATAGGCAGTAGCTTTGGCATTTAGACAATAAAAGCGCGTTGCAAATCCTTAAAGGGCTTTGTAAGGGGCCTGGCTGCCATCCACGTGGGCACGAGGAGGAGAGTGTGTGGCAGGTATGAATAGAAAAAGCCAAACTACAAACCTTTGCACTGTTTTCCCAACATTATTCTTCAGGCAGGAGAACTCCAGAAAGCAAGCACTGTGCCTGCTGCAAGGTTTTTAAGGAGCGTGCTCAGTGTTTCATGGCTGCCTTCCCATCCGGATGGATTCTCCTTTTTATGCTTTATTTTTGGTCATGTGTTCATTATGGATATTTTCTAGTTCATTTCTCTTGCTAATAGCTACCAGATTACATCCAGTCAGAGCGCCAGCTCACAGCAGTCCTAGGTTTCAGCGCTGAGTGACTACAGAGCTGGGCACAGCTATTTTCTTTTTACAAATGACTCCGAGAGAGGAAGGATTTACTCTTGTAATGTGCTCAGAGGGGGAGAGAAAAGAGCAAATCATCAAATAAAGACTTCAAGGTCCCTTCCATTTGATTCTGACACAGACTGAGGCTTTCCTAGGGTAGAAAATTCCCCTTTAGATCTTTTTCTTTGCCCATCACCAGGATTTCTGATCATCCTCTTTCTGGGTGGTAGCTGTGCATGCCAAAAAAAAAAAGAAGAAAAATCTTTAGTGTAATTATTCACTGCTTGTGCATTCATGCCAAATGAATGCTGTGCCCATCTTTCTGCTCCACTGTTATCCCAAGGCCTGTGTGAGTGTTGAATTCAACAGGGAAGAAAAGATCAAAACTGGGATGCTAGGTCTGCCTGGAACTCAGTGACATCAGAGCTTCCTTTTGCTCTTCTTTCCAAAAGCAGAGCAATTGCCTGCTCCTCCCTTTCCTCCTCCTCTCCTTGGCTTGGCTACTTTCCTCTTCCCTATTTTGGAATGAAGATCAGCCTGAGTCAGAGTAAAGATTGTCAGAATTAGAGGAAAATTAACTCACAACTGCCCGAGGCTGCTGTTGATCACTCCTGCGTAAATAGGGATAGGGAATAGCTGGGACAGTGTAGATAGTAGATGTGTTACAGAAGAGAGCTGCCAGCGTTCAGATATACATCAGCTTTTGCTTCACGTCTGAGGTTGAATCAGAGTTCAAATTCAACACCATTAAAATTTCATAAATCATCTTGTACAATTTCAGTATAAGCTGAAATATGTTAGTTGCCTGTCATTAATAAGATTCCCTTGGCTGTACATATTCAGATGACAAATAACATGTGGCTTTTGGATTGATGATGATATTAGGTCACTAAATGATGGTTTGTATCAAAGGCTCCAAGTCAGAACTTCCTGACATATTCAACAGGTTTTGAAGGTCCTGGCTTGGGCCCTTACCCAGAACTGAAAGCAGGCTTTTAGGTTTCTCTCTAACGAAAGCCAGTGTGTGGAAGTCACTGGGCTGCCAGAGGAGATCTAGAGGCTCTTCCGCACTAACCCTGCAACTGTCAGAGGGACATGGCTGGAACAGAGCTGCGAATATCCTGCACGGGAGTTGTCTGTTCGCACTGAATGATTTTTTAACAATTCTAATGTATCCACTGGAGGAGCAGTTGAGCCCTTTTTGCTCAACATTTCAAGTGTGCTGTAACCTCCAACCTTCTGACGATTCTTAAAACCTGAAAAAATTAGGGATTATACTGACTAATGGCATTGGCAGAGGCTGTAAGCAAGAAATATAATTGGTTTTTTGAATCTGCAGTCATATACAATTTCTAATCTTTGATTTGAGCAAAATGTATAGCTTGTTGTCATGACAATCATTACTTGTTGCTATCCATATGGCTTAGCACCATTTTTCATTTTTCCATGTTAACTGTGCAACAGAGCTTGTTATTATCCTTTATCAGTAATTGAAGCATAAAATCTGTCAGTAAAGTAACTAAAGCTCAGTTTTAGTTACTGCCTTTATTTTACTAAGACATCGCAAATTGTTCAACGACCTGTAACAAAGTCCTATAAAGTAGGACATGAAAGCAATAAATTTCTATAGTCTAAAACCTGCTGAATATGACGGTGTTATCCCGGATGTCTGACAACATCCAGCATGGAGGGCACTGTCTTCCTTATGTTCTACTGCAAGCTTTAAAAACCCTGAAGTGTATGAATTCCCCAGGCTATTTTTGACACTGCTGTGAATGGCCACCCTCTAATTGCAATGTTTTGAGAGCAGCAGGTGAGGTGCCGCACGGTTCATCACAGAACAGCTTCCCAGCAAAGTTTAAACCAATTAGAGGTCTGACACCATTAACGCATTTGGCATCACCAGCATGGGCTGCTCTAGGGAGCTCTGCCTCAGGCTTCCCTTGAAGATCTCTCAGACAGTCAAGATGATGGTTGCCCAACTTTCTGCTCTGCTAAGCTGATGTGAGCCTCCCCCCGACCTAACTGCTCAGCTGTGCATGGACTTAAACTCTTTGCAGTCACCTCTAAAGTCTCTGCCCGTGGCTGTTGGAGAGGTTGCCGTTACCTCATCCCAACTGGATGCCGACAGTAGTGGTTGGTACGCTACTACGTTGCTGAACAGCAGTAGCAGAACTTACCGGATAGAGTAACCTTCTATGTAAATATAATTCTGTATAGCAAAATGTGACTATATCTGCTATATGCTTTTTTTGGGGGGAAGATTATGGTATTTTTAAGCCATTGAGTAAGCTCCAACAAACAGAGACTTATTTCTATTCAATGTGTCCCTAGTTTGGAATTTCAAAGAATAGCTCTAGTTGTAATTACACTGAGTCTCTATATATTCATTAAAAATATTCACTTCATAAATATTGGATTGAGCTGCTACCTACAGTACACTTTCTATGTGATGGTGATCTAGAAATAAATTGATAGAAATTAGGTGATTATCACTGGTGGTATTCATGAGAATTTCAAAGCAGATAAATAATGAATAGGAATGTCATTTACTCACTCAGCTTCAAAACCTAAGAACAGTCTCCTCATTATTCTATTGACTCAGTAAGAGGGAAGAGCTATGTGAGGGAAGAAAAGGGAGAAACTGAAGATAATCAAAGCATTTCAGAAGTATCCTGGCCTCCCAGTCATATCAATTTAGGGATGGAGAGGAATACTAGTGCTTAAGAGGTGATTTAGCAATGTTATCACAGCTCTCAGATTTATCTGGTTTTAAATTCAGTGCAATGGTTGCTGCTGTGCTTTTCATCAGGGCCTTAAATCATCACCCACTCTTCTGGTTAAGGACCAAACCTCAGATTGTAGAACAGGCACAGCTGCCCAGGGTTGTCCCCTGAGTCCACAGGTGCCGAAGGTCTCAAGGCTGGCCCTGGTCACAGGTGACAACCATCTGCAGACTGCCTCTACTGACATTGGTCCTTTCCCATTCAGCAAAAGATTTGTGTTCCTAAAGGGCACAATTGCTGTGGGCCTGTGCCTGGTAAGCACATAGTTTATTGGGGGTGGCGGTGGTGTTTGTAAAAACTAGAAACGCTAATGAGTGAGTTGACCATTTTTTAATTATAATACTGCTACAGTATTTAAGACGGTTTCTTAAATATTTATTTTAATAATAATGAAAGAAATAATCGGGAGAAAGGAGAAAGAAAAGGCATTTTTGTTTCAGTAGTAGCAATAAGATGGGGGTGGGGGTGGTTTCCTCTGCAGTGGCAGCTGCAGATGGCGGGTGGTTGCCACCACAACTGCTGAAACCATGGGAGAGGTGTTAGACGAGAAGAGGAATAGTGTGGGTCAGGCCAAGTTACTACAGTGGAAGTATGAAGTATTAAACTGACTGACTTTAGAATTGCTGAATTAAGAAACAGCTTTAAGAACACAAGGTCTTGTTTTTTATTTGCTAAAGTTACCCTCCTAACTAAAGTCTTCCTTTGTGCTGCTTCCCTCTGCCAGTGGTACCCAGGCTCCCGAGGAGAAGCCTCCTCGGTCTTATCCCATGCTATTGCTCCCCTGATTGTCGGTGTTGATATCCATGTAAAAAAACAACCAGTCCCTTAATAACCATAAGTGTTTTCTGCTCTTGGAGATGAGACTAAAACCTGGCTGTATGTTTCATATATCAAAGCACAATACGAGGGTTTATATTAATGCTGGATAGGTACTGCGTGAAGTGTGACCGATAGCAGCAAAGTGTGCATCAGTTCAGCCATCGCAAAGTGGTTGGGAGCCAGGAGTGGTGTCTGACAGCTCAGTGTTTTTTCACAAGCATCCTCTTCAGTGTTGGTGTTCAGCCTTGACCTGTTTCCTTTCCTACTTTGCCCAGTTTTGAAGTTCCATTAGTCAAACACTGATAAAAACGCTGAGCTCTGTAGATATCTTCCGTCAGGTAGTGGTTTTTCACTATCTCCCTTTCTTTCCACTGTTGATTTCCGAGAATCATTTATCCAGCTATTTATTTTCTGAGTCCTAGCATCAGTGGGAGATCCTCTGGGAGAAAATCAGGACAATAATTGTGCTTTGCCATTATTTGTCTAAAATCCATTTAAAAACTTTAAAATAGTGGAACTAGATATGTTACAGTGAAGAGTGTTTGTATACTGAAAAAACCCATTTCTGAACGCATGTACACCTCTAATGGGCTGTGCCTGAGTTACTGAGGACAAGAACAATGCTGAGCACCTTTACTCATGTTGCTTATGCGCAGCCATCAGCAGGCTGGACGCAAAAGGCTCTGACTGATGCTTTAAATTTCATTGAATTCTTGTTGCAGCTGCGTGTGTTCATTCTGGGTCAAACAATATTCATAATTTTCTATTTTTTTTTTAATATAAGTGAGGAATAAAATAAGAATTAGGGTAAAATATTTCCTTTTGGAAAAAAATGTCCTTTGTTTTTGAGGTCAATGACTTTTCTCTTTCAGTCAGTGCTGACAAGTTATTACTGTCATAGACTGGATGAGATTTATTACCCGTGTTTATTTTGTTGGTTACGTTCCTTTCTGAAAACAAAGAGAAAATAAGGCCTGACACTCTGTGGACCGGCTTACAGAAAGTAGCAAAAGTACTGGAAATTCAAGGAGTGAAAGTGTGTGGGTTTTGTCTTTCATCAATAATTAAATATGAGTATAATTGCACCATTATTTCAGTGTAGCCTGGTTCTCCAAAATTTGTAAGGCTTGTTTATGAATAAAGGTTGAACAAAAGTTTCCATCACATTGGACACGTAACATTCAAAATGTACATTTCAAAAATAAATGCATCCATTATATCTGTGCAGAAAATCCAGTGTGGCCGTTGCAAATGAAATATCTGCGTGGGGATGGTTGGTTGGCTCTTGCGCAGAGCATCAATCTTAATGTGGTAAAATTCCAGTGTGAACCAATTCTGTCTAGTTAATATTCTTCTGTGTTTTCCCGCAGAAAAAGGTTATTCTCGGTGTTCTAGCATTTAGACTTTAATAGTGATGCTATTTTAGCACCTGGGAATTGCATGGGGTTCTTTCAAATACTTCAGAAAATTTTATCAGGCTTGTCTGTCCCCTTGTGTAGAAACTCCCAGATCCAGCGGAGCAGCAGCACAGGGAAACAATCAGCTTTAGAGGGGTTCCCTTTTTGAAAAATATTGCCTTTTGGGGCAGGACTGGTTAAAATAAAGGATTTTATACTTCTAATTCTGTACTAGAGATTTTTGCTGGTTTATTCTCCTGAAGGGGATTAGCTTTCTGCAAGAAACTAAGATAAAATAGGGATGGACTTTAAACAGTACCTAACCCTTATCTGGTTTTCCCGTAACAGGACGTCCCAGGCTCAAACTGGCTGTGTGGTTCTACCCAGGCAGCCTTGCAGCTTTCTTCTCTTTCCATGTATTTATGTGAGCTGTCCCGCATTTCTCTGCACATCCGAGAATGACGTTCCGTGAGGCTGCCACACACAGATTGTTTGAAACTCAGGGAAGCCTTGTCTCTGCCAGGGGTTTGAGAGGAGAGACTCCCACTTGGAATGATAGGTATTTACACCTGCCAGTGTTGGTGGTCTGTAACAGAAAGCCTAGTTCATGGAGTTTCCTACTTTATATAATGTGTGGTTGATAAGACAAAGATAAAGCATCTGTGAGCAGGGAATAGCCTGGCTCAGCAGTAGTGACTCTGTTCAAGGTAACTTGGTGAAGTTTCCCAGATATTCAGAGATCTTCTGGATGGAAAGCACTTCATCCAAATAAGCATGCTGTGGGGCTCAAGGTCAGCCATCCATAACCACAGAGTGGAGGAGAACAGCCAGCAGAGCCGTCTGTCTCCTAGCAGTTTCAGACAACTCTGCACACTTTGTTTTCCTGTGCAGCACTGGTTTAGAGACTTTTAATTCTTTAAGGTTTGAAGAGTATTATCTTTCCTCCTGGCTGAAAGGATTCATCACTTAAATCGTGTTTGGATTCAGACATGGGCGTGGAAGTATTTGTGCTGATGTCCTCAACTCTTCCATTGCTCTGAACTGAAAGGAGTTTAACAACTCATCAGATATGTTTTCCTACCTGCTTTCAAGAAACACACACTTAGACCCTCTCGAGAGATCTTATTTCAAACACATGCATTATTTGCAGTAAATTTATAACACAGATATGAAGCTGCTCTTTTCCTTTCCAAAGGGCTGCTATCTCCTCTGTTCCAAACCTTTTGACAGCTTGAACACAGAAATAATTAAAAAACCAAACAAACCTGACATTTGCTTATCAATTAAACTTCATGACCAAGTAGGCAGCTTGCGTGGGAGCACGGCGGGCAGCAGCTACAAACTGTACTCTCGGCCGTGCTTGTGACAACGCCTTCAGGTCCGTTCCAGGGTCTCGGTGGTGGGGAAAGACCAGCGAAGGAGGTAGGCTGGAGCAGTGGGGTGATAATGCACTCCCGACTTGTCCCCAGACTTTTGTCTGGTAAAGGTCCCAGAACTGGGCTTATGTTACCCGGGTGCTATTTTTGAGGTTAAATGTGGCTTTTTCTCTGGATCCAATGTGTCCATTAGAACGCTGGAAAATCTAGAGGAAGTACCTTAAATGGGGAGAAAACAGAGATGGTGGTTGATCCTACAGCCTTCTAAGTTATTTATTAGCTCATTTATGATACATAAGCTGGGTAAACTGGAATATATGCTGAGGTGCCCAGCTTTTGCAAAGGTAGCTTAAAACCTTCTGTTTCCCCATTTCTCGGAATGGTGTATTTGCACCTTATGAAGAGGGTTTTTTTCAGTGTTTTCCAAGTGATGTGGTGATTTGCAAGTGTGGAGTATATCTTTATTTATTTGTATGCATGTATGTGGCAATACGAAGGTGCAAGTTGTGGAAAACTGGCCTTATAAATTTATACTGCAGCTGGTTCTTGAGCTGTAACCTCTTAAACGTCACCCCTTTCATTTTGGAGGAGCCCTTTTAGCTTGGCCTTTCTGCTTGTCTGGGTAGGATATTAAAGTAAATATCACTGCACAGCCATGATTACACGGTGCTACATGCATTCCCCTTTTGCAATGGGCAGAGGCGTTCAGTTCAGATGTCATTCACTAGTGGTGGCAGTGAGATACTATTGCTGCAATGAGACAAATATGAAAGGCAAAGATTTATTTTGTTCTTTGGAAGCGAGGGACACTGGACACACGTTCTACTCAACTGCAGCTGTTCTGACAGACAAGAATTTTCTCCACCTCTCCTGTTCAACAGCATTTTTTTTTTTTTTTTTTTAAACTGTCTTGAAAATTCCATTTGTAGAGTGGCTAGTGCAATTCTGTGTTTGCTTATCGTGGTCTAGCTGAGCTGGTAGGAAATTCACACATCTTTAATGCACACTGGGATGATATAGAACAAGGTACTTGTAATGGGTTCTTTATATCTATTAACCTAAAGGAAACCTTGTTGATAAATACTGATTTTGTGTAAGTTAGAGGAGAGAAGCGCGTTGCTTGTCAGTAAAAGTGGCAGAAAATCAAAGCTGCTTGCTGCAGAGGTTCAGAGCCAACATCTTAATGTGGGATCTCATACTGCAATTTTTACTCACACATGTGATCATCTTTATTCCCATGGAGCATCTGATGGAAGTAAGAGTTGCTGTAATTGGATCCTCTTACCCTTCCTGTTACTGGTCATGAATTTAATTGAAATTCTGGTCTTTTTAATAATTATTGAGATTTTTTTCTTTCTCCTCATTGCTGCTCTTAATGTGAACATGATGTTCTTCATTTAAAAATTAAATTGAAAGAAAGTCTTTCTGGAGCATGTCTGAGTTAATCAATTAAAACTATCCTTTCAAGCTGAGCAGAAGAAAATACACTGCTGTTAAAGGGTAAAACTAGGTCCCAGCACTGAAGAATTAAGCAACTTAAAGATTCTCAGTCAAGTGGAAGGATAAAGGGAAAGAAGCTATTTGACCTCAAAAATAGTGGCTGTCTAATGGTGTGGACCTCTGTAAAACATTAAAATTAATTCCTGTTTTATT
Source organism: Rhynochetos jubatus (assembly GCA_027574665.1). NCBI lineage: Eukaryota > Metazoa > Chordata > Aves > Eurypygiformes > Rhynochetidae > Rhynochetos > Rhynochetos jubatus. Next base: position 9,169,650 of record CM050665.1, on the reverse strand, counting down.
GTTCTTCTGATTTCAAACTGAACAGTCAGAGGCATGACTGTTTCTGCCAAATAATGCAGGGAATGGCAAGCTGGGGTTATGGAAGACATCACCGCAATTACTCTGAAGCAGAACTTAACTATAGGAAATAACTTGCTTATTTAGTGGCTATTTGTTATTTTTTAATCAAGTCTGCCTGAAATACAGGCTAAATTCAACATCTGATAACTGGATGCCTTGCTGAGAAGTCTGAAGAGTAAGAGAAGAAAGACATTTGGAGACATGCTTCCATACCTCATGGCAAGGTCAGCCAATAGATACCATGAAAAGATAGGGAGGTCAGAGGGCCCCAAGGAGAATAGCTGCTTTGTACCCCTGACTGACAGCCAGTGGAGACTGAGTTATCTAAGGATAAATCTGCACCACACAATGCACCTCAATGCAGAGATGACTGAGCTGTAAAGTTGTAAATATTCTAGCACTGATGCCAGAATTTATGGAACTGTGGTGGCATATAGTTAACTTACCTTGGGAAGGAGAAATGTTCATTCTCCTTAGAGCTAAATGAAAACACACAATAGTATGGGGATATCTTTAAGGGTCAATATATGTGCATAGGTATGAACTATTCCCAGTCTCTACTTTTACAAAAAAAGCCATCAAAACCTATCTGTGTTCTTCAAAATGCAATTAATGTAATTTTTGGTTGAAAGAAAATTCAGTACTGAGGTTTGACTGTGGTCCATCTTCCTTCAGGTCTGAATTTTCATTTTAAGAAAAGCCTATGTCACATGAACAGTTTGACAGTGACACTGCTAAGAAATTTTGGAAATTCAGGAAAAAAAAAAGAGAGTGACAGCAAATAGAATTAAAAATGAAATTATTGTCTGAAGTGTGGCTGGCGATGTCATGCTGATTGAGTGATGATGTATAGAAGAAAGTGGAGGTGAGATTAGGCTTGGCCTAGGAAAATGTGTTGCCTGCAAGGCCAAAGAAGTTCATGCTGGGGCGATGTGTCAATATGGGTCTGTCAGTCCTGAGGGGACTCCAGGGCAGGGAGTGGGAAGAACCAGACTGTTTTCTTCTAAACCTGCCAGAGAGTCTCTGTAAATATCAGTATGTGCATTCTCGGCTTACGTTGACCAAAGGGATTGATGTCGCTGTGTGTTGGCCCAGTCTCCTTGGCTTCTTGCTTTGTTTTCTCGAGCTGCAGAAGAGGCATGTGGATGCTTCTTGTTATTAACTCTGGGCTAGAGCTGCAAGAAAGCATGAAGAAGTGCTCCTTGCTTTGGTAGGTTTATGCACAGAGGTCTTGGGAAGGGTCTTTCTCAACAAACTTTCTAGCACTCTCAGCGGTTTTTCTTCATGTTTCATGTGTACTGTTTTGCTGTAAGGACATTTGGAAGGAAGAGGGACTGTGTGTGTTTAGAGGGAAGAAGAGGGCATGGAAAAAATTAAAAAAAAAAGTCAGAAACCCTCAGTTCTTAAGTGTGTTATGTACTGCTGGAAAGAGACGGGGCATAGGGTGACCAAACCCATCTGTCACTGGCCTGACATGAAGTGCCATGCTGCACCTGAATTATCTCATCCTGATCAAGGGACTCTAATACACTCCTCCCTGCAACTGAACCAGGGAATTACACAGTCCCCTGATGATGGAACAAAGTGTGTAATCAAGTTGGGCCCAATGTAAATGCAAATCATGAGCATTAATTAACAGGAACTGCACAGCAGTTAAGTGCTGCAAGAACATGTACACGATTCATAGGTCCCCTGCAGCTCTGTCTTTTGATAATTAGATTTCTTAGAGGAGAGAAGGAATTTCAGGAGGCAGCGGGTGCTGGGGATGTCTCACCCTGTAATATCCTGAGCGTAATCACTATGCAGAGCGAGGCGTTGGAGCCCTCGCCAGCCCCTCGTCATTCCCGAGCTCTGGCAGGAGCTGAGCCTTTCAAAAACAGCACCTGGTGTGCAAAGCAGAAAGAAGGCAGAGGTGTTATTAAAGTATATGTGTAATTTTTTTTAAAGGCTTTTTATGTTGTCTGCAGCTGTGTAATTGCCAGCTTTCATGTAGGCTGGAGAGGGCTGTACCTCTACTATGTAGCATTTAAAATTCTTATTCAACAGGAAGCTTCAAAAGGCCCAGAAACACAACTGTGAGAGCAGCTAGTCCCCACCAAAAGCCACCACAAATTACCCTTCAAAGTGGTTAGTTTCTTGTAATTATGAGAGCTGTCCTCATATCTTTTGTTTTTAAAAGCATTTAGGAGTCTCGTAAATGGGTTCCGTATGGAAGAACAATGCTGCAAGATCAGCTCTTGGGCTTTTAGTGCAATGATATATAATTGGAGCCCAAATGTCACTGTGGATTGATGCTCCGGGCTGCCTGTGCCGCTGAGTTACAAGGGATGAATGATGAGGTACTGCTGGAATTCACTCTTCTTCATGGAGCACAGCCGTCATCTGCAGTCAGGCATCAGTGGTGACATTTGCTTTTAAAAAGGCCAGGGATTAGGACACATGGAAGCCAGCTGCTTTCTAAACTGAGAAGTAAGAGCCACAATCAAGGTGTGAGTCATTTTTTTACGTCTTCATTCTTTCTCAGCCTCTTGTTCCCCTTTTTGCTGCTCCTCTGTTTCCTCTAACTTGATTAAATGGTTGGATTAAAGAGGCCATCATTTTTAAAGCTTTCATTTTATTCTGAGGATTGTCTTGCTTTATGGAATTTGGAACTTTTGGTACAGAAAAAAATAATGTACTGGCCTGTTAGGAACAGGAATTAGTATAGAATATAGAATTGTATACTGCTACTTTTATTCTTGTGGAACTCCTATGTTACTCCCTGTGATGTGCTTTGAAAGTATTGACAGTATTCTTCTAAGACAGCTAAACATGATCCTCATTTTACTGACAGCCAAGCCACTGAGTCAGGCAAAGGACCAGTGCAAGCTTTTTTTCTCAGTCTGTATTTTTAATCTCTGTTTTCATGTGATCTGTCTGCCTGGCTCTTCTCAAGAGCACAGTTAAAGGTCTCTTTTTGTAGCTTTCTGTAGATATATTTGAATTAATATCTTTTTCTTCTCAGTAAAGGGCCAGATTAAGACTCAGACTATGGAATTTCTTGCTGTCTTTTGTCATGCTTGAACACTTCTTAATTCATAAGGCTGTTGAGAAACAGAGGCAGTATTACTCTGATGCTAAGTCTGTCTCATCCTCCTGCATGATTTGCCATCTTTTCTGTCAAAAAAGAACCTGCTTTTGCCTCCTCAGCTTGACTGTGTGTGTGTTTGTATGCAGCTGGGTCAGTCAGCTGCAGTGATCAGAGCTAAGTACACTAGAAAGCACTGACACCTAGTGCTTTGGAGAAAACAACTTAATTTTTGGCACCTTAGGCTTTGGAAAATATTTTGTCTGAAGTTGTATTTGTCTTGAGTGGTTTACTCCCTAAAACCTCCATGGTTTAGAGGATGGTTGTGCAAGGTGAGCAAGGAAGAGCAGCAGAGGTGAGATGAGAGGGACTGTGTGAACTCCTGACTTAGAAAAATGAGATGCTGCCATCCTCCACATCTGACTGTAGCCTGTGATGATTCTGTTGATACATTAGTGAGGTGGCTGCCATTGCAGGATTGCTTTCTAAAACTCTGGTTTTTGTTCATGAGTCCTGTCCAGGACATACCTGGGTGTTAGATTGAAATTCTGACAAATCCTATCTCTTTGTCATTGATATATTTAGTTTTCTTTCCTCATTCACTTTGAAGATGAAACCCCAAGTTTGCTTAGAAGGGCAATTATTGTGACAACTTGTGAAGCAGCAAAAAGCTGGGGATTTATAACACTGGAAACTTGCTTATAGCACTGGAAACTTGCCTTCCTTTCATACCTGCACTTCACCCAAAGGACATTTCACCCTTACTTTTAGAAGTCATCCTTTTACCTCTTATGCTTTTCCTCACTTCTCGATGAAATCCCTCCTGCTAGCACCTGTCCTTTTTCAGCAACTGTGTCCTTAGAGCCTGTTTTTCACTGCATGTCCCAGCTGAGCCTCCCTCACTGGGTATGAGTGAGCTGTAATGGCCCTTCCCAGAGCTCCACTGCTCAGCTCCAGATAAAGATTCTTCTCAGTTGAAAGATCATGAGATCAGTTCTCAGTCTGAGCAAGATAAAACCCATCACATCTCTAAGTGCAGTGTCTGAATGCTGCGTGGAATGAATTTGAGGGAACACAGCCTGTGCTGCAGACACATGGTTCTCAGCTGCTTTCTTGAGGGTCCACTTCTTGATATGTCAGAACCAAGCTGTAACTAGGCTTACACTAGCTGGGGATGAGGACCAAATGGGAATCTGAAGTGCTCAGTGTGTTTTTACTGCTATTTTCTGATTAGGCACTATGCTGTTTATTTATTTTTTGCATTTTAAACTGCTGTACGGATGAGCTAATTCTTTCATCACCTCTCATACCATGTGGCACAGGTAGAGAAACTGAGGCAAAGACTAAAGTGTTAGTGATCAGAGCCCCCTTCCAGGAATCCAACCCATTAGTTCACATTGAAATTTGCAGTTCATACCAAGATACGTTGAAGAACTTCATATGGAATTGTATGTTGAAAAGTGTTAATAGTAATTTGTATTACTCACTTAATTCTGATGCATAACGTTAAAGGGTCATATAATGAAGTGCTTACTCGGGAAGAGTTGCCATTGGCATTCACAATTTACCTGAAGAAAAGACTAAGAGGACCACGGGACAGGGCTTGACAACACATGATTTTTAATAGAGAAATGAGTGTGACACAGTGGGAGCTGAACTGGGTCCTTCTGCAGCATGCAAATGTCATTAATCATAGTAACAAAAAGCCATAGCATGGACTAATTTGAAATATCCTGCCCACTGGCCCTGTGGTATACCATGTAATGGGTCTACTGCTGTCGGATAATGACTGTGATGAATATAGTATTTAATATTTTACTTGCTGAGCTTTTTGAGATTTATAATGAATTCACTTCCTGCCCTAGGAGTTAACAATCTGTACAGGGATAATTATGCAGATAAACCATCACCAGATCTATACTGGTCTATCCAGTTCTGTTGGGCAGAGGAAATGGTATAGTTCTAGGATAGGTGAACTTAGAGGCCACTCTGAATTAAGAAGAAATGTACCAGCAGCCTTTGGGGTTTTTCTAAGTACATAGACCATCTTTGAATATCTAGCAGTGGAAATTGTTTATAATGCTAAAGATGCTGAAATCAGCATGCTGTGTCTCATCCCACACCCTCCCTAGTTTGGAGACTTCACATAAATTCAGCAGCTGTTATGAATCTGGGCTACCAAGTGAGTGATCTCACCTGGAGGGTGGTTCAGACTCCTGTCACTTGTAAACTTCATTATGTCGACCGTCATCTGGATGGAATCCATTTTAGTCTTGTAATGCAAATTATTGGTGCTGCTTGGCTTTAGATGACATGGTATTTTAAAACTAAGAAATGTGGTTATGGACAGCCAATTTAAAAAAATGCCAATCTCTTAAATAAAACAATAAACTTCTCATGAGACCCCAAACCTCAGGGGCTTCTCATACATTTCCTGGGTGCTCTGAGTGCCTTCACTTGCTTATTTTTTAAAAAAAAGCTTTCTTTTTGGATTTTAGGTGCAGAATTACATATCCAATAATTATGTATATGCTGATCTATTTTGTCCCATTCAATTGCCAATATGAATAACTAATTAGTTCCTTGACTAACAGGTGTCCCACTAGGTAATCCTCTCTCTTACCTTTGCAGAGGGAGTGTGATTTTCAAAAGCTTTTTTTATGACTGTGCCTTAGTCATGAAGATCATGAAGTCATGATCTATCATGAAGATAGACTTACAGTTATTTCCTGAAATGTGCATGTTCATTCAGGTGACTATAATTTTGGGGACCACAGGATTCAGGGAATATACAGCTTGATTTGTGCTCAGTGGCTGGAGCTGTGTGTGCAGATCAGTGCACGTATCTTCACAGAAGAGCTGACTACTCACTCCAAGTCACCCAGCCTCCATCTAGAAGCCTGTTGGCCCAGCTAAGCTGAGTTTGGGTTCTCTCTGTAAGCTACACAGAGAAGTTAAGTCTCCACAAGGTGATCCATCTACATGTCATAAGGCAAGATGAATTACCCTTCCAAAGTACCTATTTTTCTTTCTTGAAAGCAGAGGGAGCTTAGGCTCACTGCTATCCCTAGATGAGATGCTTAACTTGTTGATGACTGAAGATCAGGAAGATGTAGCCAGGCCTTGACTCTTTGAAGCTGAGGCCCTGTAAAAACTGCCCAAAGCACTTTTCTCTCAACTCTGCTGGAGAAGAAAGTAAAAAGAGAGAAGGGGAAAAAAAACCACCAACAAAAAAGAACAATATGTTTGTGGGTCAAATCAGGCTTGTGCTTCGCTGCAGAGATCTAATGGTCTGTAAGATGAAAAGCCTGTCTAAGGCTGGCAGTAAAATGAGTGTTGATGAATGTGAAGTGTTCATAAATTCTATGAAGTGGTCTGGGCAAACTGATGAAAAAGTTTCTAATAATGAATTAAAATGTTTCCCATTTTGGAAATCCTGTTTTTCAGCACTAGCTCTGATGATTTGCTGTGTGCTGGCACACACAGCTTATAGTTTAGAGGGGATTTTTGAAGCCTGTAGATCTGAATTAAAAAGGCACATCAGTCTTTCTGCTTTTGATAGACGTCCAATAGCTGAGAATTTACTTTGGCATAATCCCTACTGTTTCTGCGGAGCAGTGGTTGCAACTGGAGCTGAGTATATTTGGCTAAAAGAGGTTGCAAATGAGACAGAGACTGGACCATCCCAGTCCTCAACAGTGTTCCCCCTTGCTTCCAGGTACCTGCTGAGTGTCCTAAGGCCAGGCAGAGCCAGAAGCTCATCAGCAGTCACTGCCGATTAGTCTTTCTCCTGTCAAAACAGCCTGAGGGAAGGCTGGAAAGAACAAACCTAACGTGTGCTGGTGCTATAGTAATGAACCGAGACACAATAATAATTAATCAAGTTCACAATGTATCAAGGCTTTAGCAGACTAGAGTTTACTATTTTCTTGTTTAGGGCAATCTTGCATTTTGTGGATGACTACAAAAAAGTGTAATGGATCAGAGGACTCAGACCCTTCCTTTTTTTAACCAAAGTGAGATACAAACCAAGCATGGAGCCTATGCAATGTATTATTTTTTAAAAATTACCAAAACATAAGGAACAAAGACTATGAAAGTTTCTAATGACCTCAGAGAGATATGAGGTATGTACAACCCACCATCAGGAATGTGTTTCTGTTGAGGGCTATGGTTTAAAACCACAGTGGCATTCTTGAAGAATAGAGTTATGAGCCCAGCTGGAGTATAAAAAGTAATGAAAGCTTAGAAGGAATGTCACATGGTAGGTGTAAGTGAAGTGATTTGGTATGAACTGTGAAAAAATAAGTCTGAATAATTAATTATTAACGTTTTGGGGTTGTCATTCCTGGTAAAATGACTAATTGAAAGACACTGGATTTGCTCATGGAAATAGAAGTCTGATCATTAACAAATGAATCCTCTTTGTTATTACTCATGCATGTAAAAAAAACGGAGATGTAGGCGTAGAAGAAAAATGTATCAGACCCGTGTCTCATATATTGCATCTATTGAGACCTCATCTCTGCGGGTACAGCAAACAGCTCCATCGAAATACGCTGCTGTGGCTGTGCAGCTGATTGGTATTCATCAAACAGGGAGGGAAGGTAGCTCGCACAGATAACAGTGCACCCTGGCTCCTTAGATCATCTCAGACAATATTGGGCTGAGCTAAGTCTTTAAATGCATGTTTGCTTTGGAGTTTTTGTTTTATGGGTGCCACCGCACACCCAGAACAGTCGCAGTCTTGACATCTCATTTGTCTGGGGTTGGAGGTATGAGCACCTACTGTGTGACTGAGAGGGCTCTGTGACTTTTGTGCTTTTACTGTATGATCGTACTGCAAAGTCATGATACATTTCAGGAATTTATGAAAATATCATTCCATCTTCTCTAGCTAAAGTTGTATTGTCTGTCTTTTGGGGGGAAGGGAGACTTTTGCTCTATGCCTTTCTCTTTCTTGTTTTCTTTTTTCTGATACCAGATTGCACTACATTTTAAAAATAATCGAAGAGGCTTATGGAAGGAAAAGAGATGAGACTGTGCAGAGAATTCTGCAAGGAACACTGCTCATTGCCATTCAGAATTCCAGTGAGGAAATGTCTCTGATAAGGCTAATGATGTATAGCAAAGAAAAAAGCCAATGTCCCCCCTTACCAAAACCTTTAAACACAGACAAGCCCCTTCTAATTTACAAGTGCTTTTGTCAGAAAATCATGTATTTTAGGAAAGGTCACTGTCTGAACTTCAGAAGTTGTGGTTAATCCTTAGTGATAGGCGACATCCAACAGTTCTCTCTGTACCCTGAGGAACCAGCACCACTGAGGGAGGGGAAGGGGGACTGATGAGACAGACAAGCAGCTCTTTCTTTTCACATCAAGTGTTCCTGGATGTGCCTCCTTTAAGTTGTCACAACCAATAACCCTGAAGATTCAGCTCTTGTGAACAGCCGTGCACAGTCTTTCATGTCCTAGAAAGTGTTCGGAGGCTCTCAGGGCCAGGTGTTTTGGCACGGTGTTAATGGCTGAGGGGATGAAGGCATGGCACCTCGGTGACAGTGAAGCCATCGTGCTCAGGGGCTTCCATGTGAGAAATGCAGCCGCTGCTTTTTGGCTGATGCATTTTAGGCTTGTTCTCAGATATGGAGGATCAGAAAAATGATAGCCAATATACAAAACTGGGTAATTGCCAGAATACAGGCCGTAACTTCATGTAAGTTAATACTCTCCAGGGGTGGAGTTTGAATAAAATCAGAACTGATGACTCATCCTCCATCTCAAACTCTGAATGAACCTAAGCATGAAATTAAAACATGAGTAGCTTTTTCCCCTAGTTTGATTATTTCCATGTTCCTCTGTAAACCCGGAGTCCTGCCGAGGCTGGAAGTGGAGATTCTCTTAACAGAGCAAAAACTGTACTCCCAATCCAGTTGGAAGTAGTAAATTCATATAACTTGATTTTTTTAAAAAGAAAATCGGTTTTCAGGAGAATTCTGCTCCATTTATGTAAGGTTCAGTGCGGATTTTCCTCTTCATATGAAACTCTGTTGCCATGTTTAATCCCAGAAGTGCCAAAAAGTTAATTTTTAAAAGGACAGGGTCATTTAGTGCCCCTGCTTTTAACAAATAAAGCAAATGTATTTATTTAAATAGAGTATGCAAGGTGCTACAGGGGAAATGCAGATGGAGGGAACTCAAGCCATGCAGACATGGGACAGCAGTTAATCGTGCGTGTTTCAGAACAAAGAGCTCACACCATAGCCGTGCTGAATAACTCCATCTTGTAATGAGCCTAAGCTAATTCTGAGGTGTGCCTGAAAGAGATGAGTGTGTGCAATCTAAGCTTTTCAGATATGCCTGGATTTCGATGGGTTTGAAATCTCCATCTTCATGGTGCAGTGAGTTTGTCATCGGCTTGTGTTCAATGTGGAAAAAAAATGCTATTCCAGACCATTGCAAACCATTGTTGCTTTGAAAAGGGACCAGCCACAGTGAGCCAGTCTTCAGAAAGGTGAGATGAAAACTCCAGGCACTGAGGAAATTTTTGGGAGTGTTTCTTGTGGTCTGTGGTAGGAGTATGCTGTATTTTGCACAGAAATAGGTCTGTCTAATAAAAGAGTGAGATCTTTCATAGTAGGTTACCAGAAATGTAATGTCATTTTGAATTTGATTTATGAAAGCAATAAAATGTTGCATTAGGGATATTTTATCATTTCACATCATGAATATAATGAATCAGTGTCAACATAGAATGGATTTATCATAATATTTCTTACAGTGTGGTGTTGGAAGGTGTGTGATTTAGCTGCTGACATACCATAGAAAGATTCAGACAGCAGGAGGCTGCAGCGGATTTTGTATCAAACCTCCAGCAAAGAAAAGAAATTTGTAAACTTTAACTACAACTTGTTTTACCTAGGCACTGTTCTATTTACCTCGAAGTCTAGTGAAGGTCTTACTGATTACACTTGTCACGTTGCTGGTCTAATGACACTTTTCAAACTGTGTGCTCCACTTTGGGATTCTTTTTGTTTTGTAAGATGTTGATGAGTGCCAGTCAAAATATTTCCTTACTGTTTTCTGTTGAAATTTTGCAGGCTGAATTAATTGATTTCAATGGGGTTTCAAAACCTGCTTGAGATTGACAGCTTCTGGTTTTAAGTGATTTTGTAGTTAAAATGGATAAAGGTAGCTACTGAAACCACAGGGATTATTATACTTGATATTATTAGAAGCTGATCAGGATTTGCCCAGCGCTTTTAATAATGTAGTGCTGCAAGAATCTCTAATCCCATCTCAAGAGTTATTCAAGCAATATTTCTTCTTATTTCATTGACTGTGTTTTCTTGATGAGTTTTGATTAAGGAACTTGGGGATTCACTTCAGTGATTGCAAGTATAGAAGTATTACAGAAGTACTATCTGCTTTTCTGGCATCCTCCCTCTCATACCTTGATAGGGTATGCATGTGTTAGTATCGCAGCTGTGATCTATCTTTTATAATTATTTGGAATTAAATGAAGTTTGTGGTGAATGGAAGCCATCCATGCAATTACTGAGTACAGTGTAATCTCTTTCAGAGGATGATTAGACTAAAAGCAAAGTTTTACTGTCTGCCCATTTCTTGACTTCTTTGCCAGTAATGCTCAGAGTCTGAACATCTTGCTGTCCTCAATTCCTACTTTCACTATGTCCTGGGTAGAGATTAAGTTGTGTCCAAGAACATTGTCGATGCATATTAGTGCCTAATTGAAAACTCATGCCTTTCTCCACACAATTCCTGTTGCCCCTTCCATTATGGACATGCCATAGGGATGAAGCCACATCCTTCTCCAGGCTCTTCTTTCATCCCTCTATTACCCTGGCCACAGTGCTTTTCTGTAGAGCTGGTGATTTTTTTGCCTGCACTCCTCTACTCTACTCTATGTTTTTTATAAGAACCTTCTCCTCTGCAATTTCTAACATGCAAGGTAGTTCCTTTCCAGTGAAATGCCTTCCTGGCACTGCTTTTGATTCCAAATCTCATTTGAAAATCTTTTATTACCGGTTTCATTTCCTTTTTTTTTTTTTTTTTTTTTAATTCTCCCTCTCACCCTCTTTTGCTACTATTATGCTGACTTTGTAACTCTATTATTTGTGAAGAGCATTTTAGGTAGAATTTTATGAAAGACGTTCCTGGACATGCCTATAAAAAAATGCAACTTCCAAGCAAGACTTGTAATCTTTGTTACGGCGTATCGTGTACACTGCATCTAGATTTAAATTAAGACTGTGAACAAAGTGCCAGAGGGAAAGAATGGAAACCCAGCGCTGAGAGGAAAATGTGAGGTTTATAATAAGAGCAAAACTTTATCCCTGTGAACATATTTGTTATTCCTCCTCTGGCTTTGCCCAATTTAATAAAATCTTGGAGAACTTTCAACCCTGCACAACTCCTGATTTTTAATGAAAACTGATGAAAGAGATTAGAGATCTATGTGCTTGTAATCTCCTTCATAAAGTGAATAGTTTTCTCTGCATCAGAAACTGCTGCTGCATAAAAATGCCTATGAAATGCAACTTTTAAAGAAATCCCCATAATGTTTATTCTTGTTTTATTAGATGTGAAGCTGCTAAATCTAATACTCTCTGGATGTTCTTGGGTTCATGTTTACACTGTAAAACACAGATTTGTCTGTCTTCATTTTCTGATTGCTATTGACTTGTAGAAGGGGACATGACTGTGACTTTCCCTCAGCGATAACACTGTTACCCCGCTGTGCCGTGCAGTTTGCACCTCTGTAGCACTGAGATACTTCTCAGCTAACACAGAGCGTGCTGCAGGCCAGGGATGCTCAGGTCTGTGAAGCATTTTGAGCTCCACGGATTTCAAATGAGTCTGTGGTACAAAATTACTATGGTTTGAAGAGGACAGGGAAGTCAGACTGTGATATAGCCAGCGGCAAGTGTGTGTAAACATATTTTCCACACTTGCAGACTGGGAAAAGCAGTGTCTATTGGTCCTCGCTGCCCCCATCAGTGGTGCTTTGTGGTGTCCCTGGGAAGGCCCTTGGCCCCATGCACTGCCTGTTCCTACTGAAACCTCCCTGCTGCACTCTGGGCTCCTCAGATCCGTCAGACACCCTGCTCTGTTCCTCTCCTTGAGGCTGTGAAACTCCAGAGCCACCTCCCTTTGCAGGCTGCACAGCAGCCCCAGCTATACCTGTGCAGTGAGTCCACCTGCTCTTAGATCCAGCTACCTGCAGCAAGGCGCTGCTTTAGCTGGGGTAAAGCAAATTCGTATATGTTTGCTGAAATCACTGCAAACACTGCTTCTGCATCAGCTTGGGCTTAGAAATGGACCGTACGCAGCATTTCCAGCCTCCCTATTTCCAGTTCTATTACTCCTGACAGCTCCAATGTCCCAAAGGCAGCTGCAATGTGAATCTGGCTGTTTCCTGACAGTTTCCCAATACGTACAGCAAATTTCTGTCTTTTGTGAAATCTTACGGTGGTTGTAGGCTTAAAAATATAGATAGAGTCAGCTGATCTTTCTATAGGCTGAGCTCCTGTGATGTCTTTATGAGGTACTGCTCTGTACTGGCATTCAAACGGCTCTTTGAGGAGGGATTTCTCAGCACACGAGAAAGGCTATTGCACAGAGGCAATGTTTCACCACAAAACATGACTTCCCAGATGAACCATCCCAGCGACGTGTCTCTGCTCATTGCTGCTCTCTGTACCCAAAGCCCTTAGAAGGCTGGAGGTGAGTTCCCATCTCTCCTGGAGTTAGTGGGAGTTCTGTCATCGACTCCATCTTTTGTGGAGAAGGACACTTAGCTGTTGTAGTGATGACAAAACACATGTCAGAGACCCTGTTTCATCTCCTTCAGTATCTAAGAGGCTGTATGTATCCCTACCAGCGCGATGACTCCTGGAACAAGATGTTACTCAGTGAGGATGGCAGGCTGAAAGCTTACATCATTTTGTGCTGTCTGATACCCGTGCTCATGGCTGGCCATCAAGTTTAATTGAATGCACTTGGCACACTCCTAAATAAAATATGAAAGCTTAAGGCTGAGAGGCAGAAGCATGTAAGTGATGTATGAAAATGTTGATTGCCAATTTCCATGTTCCAGGTGTGATTCATGGGGATGCTGCCTGGGAAGCATTTATATCCAACCATAACAAACATAAACAGAATGACACAGTTTATTAAGCCAGAGGCAAATGTAAATGATGAAAGGCTGCTGTGTGAAACTGCATTAAACATGTCCCATTACATGATGTAAACCACATTTTGTAGCTGCTTAATCATAATGCTCCTTTCATTCCTTTAAATCCTTGGTGATTTAAATTTCTGTATTTTATGAGATAGGAAAATAATAAAATATGAATTGCATTTATGCATGCTAATGTTTGGTTATCAATATAAAAATGAGAGACAAAACAATGTCACAGGGAGCGATGTAGATCTCTAAATATCTGTTGTCAGGAAGGGAGAATCATTTTGCACCAAGTGAGGGGGACTCACCACACCTCCCCCTTGTAGATGGCAATCACACACACAGGCTTCTCAGGACGGAGGCAGAAATGTGGCCAGAGAGAGTGAAACTGCACCAGCAGAAGGCTGAGACACTGGAGGGTCAGAAACACACCTCTCAAACTAAACCCTTGCTAGCACATCGGAGCCTTTAGCATTCTGAGGTAGTTTCATCGCGAGAAGAGGAAAGGAGGCTGTCACCGAGTACCGGTTCGACTGGCAAGAACAGTCGTGCCGTTGTTTTGTAAGAGGTGCGCAAGCGACACCTTTGAACCCCTACGGCTGCATGCAGTTCCAATAACATAAATGATTAATCACCCGTCATGGGCACAGCTATCCTTTTCCTGGGCTGGACCGGACAGCCCGGCAGCGTTCACCATGCAGGATCAGTGTTCCAGGGTTTCTCTGCTGTTGAAATCCCTGGACCATTTTGACGTGCACCAACTCTCAATTTCTTGGTGGATGCATGCGATCCCAAATGCAGAACGTGACCTTGTGCTGCTCCCTGTGAGCTGCCACGTCACTCCTACCTGAAAGCTTAATGCCGTAAACGCAGAAATGGGGGAAATGCTTAGAGGGCCTTGGACTTTAGCCAAGTAATTGCACGCTTGTGGCATTTAAGGGTTATCGAAAATCTTTTGCAGAGAGGACTCACCTTTCCTGATACAAGGGAATTTAAATGCGTTTAGCAATACTCTGAACTTCCACTGACACTATGCAAAGGGAATGCATTAGCTTTGTTCTGCAAACCTTGCTTTCTTAAAGAAATGGGGTTTTTTTGTTTATGGAGATCTGGCAATTTGGGATCAGATTTTGTACAAAGTTTAATGCACAATTGTGAATGCTAAAATCCTCCCTGTAGTGTGCACGGGCTACTGCCAGGCACCCGCTCTATGTGCCCAGGGGCCTGATTTGGATGAGATTTATGGCTTTCTGGGTTCATCCCTGCAAGGGAGTGAGGGGAGGTTTAACTTTACTGCCCTTCTCTTTTCTTGTAGGCAGCTGGCTGAACTGTTGTAGAAAGCAAGCAGAACCGTCTTGTTCCTTTACCTTGTTATTTCTCATTTTTTATGTATATCTGAATTGCAGTTATTTCAAGGTGCAGAGGAAGAGGAGCCCTCTAAAAGCATGAAGGAAGCATTTAGTAGGTGGTTTTGTTCAGACTTGCTGTTTAAAAATGGAGTTGGGAAGGAAATTGATTTCCCTTCCTGAAAAAATATTTTCACTGTGGCATAAAAAATGTTTGAGCTGTGCTGTAGGGTGAGGCTGAAAGCCGCTCAGGACTTTGATGGAGACCTACCTGCTTGGCAAAAGGCAGCTTCCCAGAGTGTGGGCACTCATTTAGGTTGATCCAGAGAGGAAAGGAATCTAGAAGGGTGTTCCAGACCCCCCTGGCCAGCAGAGCAAACATTTCCCACTCCCCCATTTCTCTGAAAGTTCTCCCAGGGTCTAAAATATTTCCAGATGAAATGTTTCTAAAAAATTGATACATTACTCTGTTTTCTGAGAAATTGGCATTTTCTGAGGGTTTTTTTCTTCCAGATAGGCTGAAGACAATCAAATTCTGTTGTCAAGCCACAGAGGAGAGAGACTCATTTTGAAGAAAGATGTATTACTTCTGCAGTGAAAAGTATTCCCATTTATTCTAGCGTATTTATTGTACTCTCATACCCCAGCCCTTGTTAGTGTGCGTTCAGGGGAAACCATCAGCCAGTTCCAGTGATAAACTACTGATCTCAAACCATACGCAGTGCACAACACCAACAGCATAAAACATAATTCGTAGCACCAATTAAAAATATTTACAGTACTATATTTCCTATACCAATTTTAAACATAGCTTTTTCCATCTTTTTAGAATTCTGCTTTGCATAGATTTGATTACAATTTGCAGTTCACAAACGTGGGGAATAGCAGTGATGTCTCAACTGCGATATAAGGGATTTGGAGGCATCGCAGGTCCCCGCTACCCATTTCCCCAAATCTGTTCTTAGCCCACAGTCTTATTTTTTTCAAGCATTTGGTCTCTTTTTGTAATAAATGCTGTCAGATGCAGTGGGAAGGACCTGTCCCACCAAGCAGTGCCCTTGCTGATTGCCAAGGTCCTGCTTGCTTTCTGCATGCACCAAAGAACTTTCTTTAGAGTTCGGGAACGGCAGAGCAGAGAATGAAGGAGAACTGGGTGCATCCATCTCTCCCTTCCGTGGGAAGCCCTGCTGGGCCTCGTGAGAAAATGGCTTTTGAAGAGAGTTGTCTCAGAAATGGAAGAATTAAGCACATTACAGACAAAGGTACTGTAGTCTGAGAGAATCAGAGAATGATTTGGGTTGGAAGGGACCTTAAAGATCATCTAGTTGAATCCTCCTGCTGTGGGCAGGGAAGACCAGTGCGTTTGTTGTACTTACAGCTCATGTTTTAAACCAAAGCTGTTTTCTCAAGGATGAATAGAGTGGGGTGGGGTGTGGGTGTGCTGTTTCTCTCAGTTGTCCCCCTCTCTGGCTGCTAAGGAGAAGGTGTCCTCAGCTACTTGGGAATCCTGACCCGAGCAGAAAGGCTTAGGAAAAAGCCAGTCAATAAGGTTTTGGATTTACATCCTTGTGTTTTAAGAGTTCTGACATTTTGGACTGAAATCTTAAAGGAAGAAGTGTTTCCAAGAACAGCTAACCTGAAGAGGTTTTCATAACCTTGGTTGATGCAAATCATAACAGAAATTTCCTAGGATTTTAGCAACAGCTAAACAAACCTAACGGCAATGCTTCTTACAGTATTTTGGCTACATCTAGATCACACTTGGAAAATAAACTTTTCACTTTAATCCCCTTATGTTTTACACTTGAAAATCCTTTTTAGGTCCTTTCAAGGGCTGAATGGTTGTCTTCTCAGAAGTAATTGCACTGTAACACAGTGTAAAACACGGTCTGACACTTCTATAAGCTAGTCCCTCTTACTATGCGAGTCGCACGCACGGGTATTTCATTCATGGTTGCGCTGCACCTCCCTGGCACCTCTCTCACTTGGCTTTGGGGGACTGGGCAGCATCTGGGAGGAGAGGCAGCAATACCAGCTGCAGGAGAATTTTGCTGCCTCTGTGACTTCTTTGTTATCTTGGCCCACGAGATGTATTGAAGGGTCCAGGAGATGTTACGCTTGGAGAAATGTTCAGAAGCTATTTTGCTTGACTTTTTTCAGTAAGTATTTTTGTGCGCCTCCTATTATAGTCATTAGACTTGTGTGGCTCTTCAACCCCTACATGCTTGTGTTTTCCTCCTACCTTTTTAAAAATAGATATTTCAGCATTCTGCAGCATCACATTTGTTGCTGTGGAGACGATTGTGATGTTGCCAATGGAGATATGACTTCACTGACAACCTCTGAAGAAGGACAGAAACACGAAGACGTTGTGTGCCTTGATTTGTCTCCTACTGCCAGTTTCCAAACAGCCCTGTTCTGCCATTCCTTCTTCCCCATGCTTCTGTATGCTGCATCCCAAACTTCAACTGGTGGACAAATCTCTCTTTTTTTTTCTTAACCTGGGCTATATTTTGGCATAAATATATACACGGAGTGGATGCAAATTGCCTATAATTAGATGTAGGACACAGTACTGGTGTAACTAGGTGTTGACTCTTGCAAAACTCCCAATCACAGTTGCACTGCCATCTCTGCCTACAAATGCCCTTTGGGCTGTAATTCTGCAGGAAGAACCCCCTGAAAGTACACGCACAGAGAAATTGTCTAATATTCAGGGAAAATGAAAGTAATTTCCTAGTTCTTTGCGTGGGCAAACCCAAAGAAAAGTGGCAGGTTGGAGGGAGGGAAGGGAAAAGAGATGGGCAGAGTGACAAGCCGTTATTGCTCACGCTGCTTGTGCTGAATGTCTGGCAAAAATATAAACGCTGTTTCTCACTCTGCTGCTACCCAATGGTGTTTCCAAAGAAAAACGGTGGGGTTGTGAGGACAGCTTTGGCTCGAAAGACAAAAGAAAGCCAAGAGAGAGCAGGACTTGGATGTGCAGTGTGCAGGTAGGGCATGGCAGGGCCACGTGGGTTCCTCTTGTGCAGGAGACCACGGCAAACACCTTCCCATGGTGAATTTATGTTGTGGTGATGCTGTGGTCAATGTCAAATTCAAGTTCTCTGAAAAGGAAAAATTCAGCTCCACTGAGTAGTCCAGGCCCTGTATAACAGTCCATGTAGCTTCCAGTTGTATAAAGTTTTATAGAAAATTCCCAAACTGTGTAAACAAATGAGCTGTATTTGCCACTGAGGAAAATTAGTGCGTTAGAAATACAGTAGTATTTCTTCCTGGCAGTCTGAGAGTCTGCATCAGAAGTGGTATGTGCTGTGATGGTAATTGGGTTTCAGCTGATTGCAGCAAAACTATGAATCAACTGCAGCCCATTTTTAATAATGAAGAACTGAAACATAATCAGAAATATATTCACAGCACTACAGCTTTCAGTGATTATGTGCAGCAACTGGTGCCTGCAGCCTCCTTTTGGACTCAGATTCTCGCTCTAGCTTTTTTTTTTAGTTTAAGCATTAGAAAAAAATCCAATATTTAGAGCAGTTGATTTGGCATGAGATGGAACAGAATGCAAGCATTAATACTGCTCTTTTCTGTGCTCCAGTGCAGTCTTATTTCTGACACCCTGTTGCAGAAGAGCTTCCTTTCCCCAGTCCTACCCCAGGCCAAAGTAATCAGTAGGCATCACCTATAGTGGAGAATTTGGCAAGCCATGATGTGCTCTTGAAATCACTTGTGAAAATTGTGCAGTAACCTTGAGTGCTGATAATGGAAAACTGTATTTTACCTCTCCTGAATAGAAGATATCGTGTAGTATTAGCAGAAGGATAAGTTACTATGGTGATGGAGGCTGTATCAATAGATGGAATAAATGTATGTATAGTGCCTTTTAGGTATGATCTGACAAGGAGATTGTGACCTGTTTCCAGGGGACTTTATGGAGCAACGGAGTGTATTCACACTGATACTTTATGGAAGTTAGAAGTGATATATAAGACCATTTTTCTATGAGAAAAAAACTGCAAGGACTTTGCATGGTAGAGCAGCACCTAGCGAATCTCAAATTTCTCCCGTATTTGCTGTGGGCCTTGTACCCCCTCACCTCCAGTTCTGAGGGCTGTAGGCATAGTATTAACAATTCCCCCGTCCTTTTTTCATCTTCTGCCTGTAGACGCTGGACTGCGCTTAGGTCAGCTCAGCTTAATAGGGTTCTTCCCTCTGCGACCTTCTTCCTGAGTTATTGCAGACAACGCTCCCAAACTGATACATTTCTGGCCTTTGTCCTTCTCCGTTCCTGCTATTTCTTTTGTTTTGACTCTGTTGTATGATGTTCCTCTGCTCAGGATGCAAAGTGGTCTTGACTTTGACAAGGAGTCAAAGGAGGACATGATATGCATGATATTCCATCACCAAGAGACGGAAAGACAGTGGCTGTTTCTGATGTAGATGCTCCTGCAGAAGAGCGAGGCCGTGCCAAAACCCCACATAAAACCATGTCCTGGGCTGTGGCTGGATTCATAAATGCATCTTTGCAGACTCTTAGGTGCTCTGGGCGTAGCCTTCTTGAACAGACCAAATAAATGCCATGAAAATAAAAGAGGGGGGAAAACTTCTTTTTATCCAAAAAGATGCAACTTTGAATTTGTCTGCTTTGATATTTTTTTCTTCCTGCCTGTCCTTGTCCGGATGCTTTGGTTGCAGGGTAGACAAACATTTTTGGGTGGGGGAAGCATTCAGTTGTTTCCCCTGCTTTCTCTACCTCTCCTTTCCCCCAAGTCACTGGATCATTTTCAGCTAACCTTCAGTATTGTTTTGCTTTTCTCCTCCCATATACCCACCTATAGGCTAAGGTAGATTGGCCAGTTGGACTCCTCCTGTCCCTTATCTCTATCTGTAAAATGTCAAAGTGGATAGGAAGGATTTAGGCAGCACTGATGGTAATGTGATGATTACTTGGATTAATTTTAAAGCCTTTTTAGCTTTCAGAATTTTGCTCATGACTCATGTCTGTTCACAAGATATGATTATCAAAGTTTTGAGAGCAATGGCATGTGTGCAGCTTTGGAAGGTCTCCTGTGTTGATTTAAAGGAGACCTCTCAAATGAGAAGGTAAAAATCAAGCTTCAGATGAGACACCAGGACTTGATTTTTCTACCAGCTGGTATTTGTTTGTCTGCATCTGCCATTGCTCGGAAAAAGCTACTGGCAACGAGAGCTGTGCTGCGCCTTTGTGATGCATGCAGGGGAATCTGCTCCCTGTGTTGGTTCTGCAGTGCTGAGAAGGTGGGAAACTTGCTTTTGTCAATAAAATAAAAAGATATGACTCAAAGAGCAAAACAGGAGCTGAGTAAGGCTGTTCTGTTCTATCACTGTCAGAGCAAGATTTAAAGTGGGCTGTGAAAGAGCAGTGAGCGACTGCCGTGCATTCACAGCGCTCTCGCACCCCAGTCCTCTATCACACCCCCCCTTTGCCCACTCAGCTTTCCACAGCTCCCCATGGAAAAAACAACCCCAGGTCACTTTTCCAAAAAGTGGATTGTTGAAAAGGGGACACGCCAGCTCCCAAAGTGGCTGGACTCCAGCTCTGCTGATCCAAGTCCAATGTGCCATCAAAGGGCACATACTTGTTTGTGCATATAATCCGTGTTTAATTTCACTATTATGAGTTTTTTGTTCTCAGAAATGCTCCTGGTGTGCTGTACAACTAACTTTTTATTTGTGTGCTTCAGCCTCACTGAAGGTACCTTCTGCCGTGGCTGGTGGCATCAGCTATTTTTCTACTCACACCCAGCTATTCTGGGATTGCCAGCAGAGCTTCATTTTCACATCTCGCTCCCTGCAAGTGTCTGATTCCTGATAGACGCACTATTTGCGCCCAGTTTCACGCAAGACTCCCGAATGCCAGATGGGTTCTCACCAGCCCCGTGTTGAACCTTGGCAAACTGTTCCGTGAACCCAAGGTAAGATTTTGATTTAAGGCAGAAGATGGCACCAGGCATTCAGATTTCTTTTTCAATAGTACAGAGCCTGACTTGATAAAAGGTGTTTATTCAATTGTGTGTGCAGCTGGTGTGATTATGTACATGGACTGGTCAACAGTCGGTGTTTTGGCTACCTTGTAGCTGCGTTGGCCTGAGCCAATTAACCAATATATTCTTGCACCGGCAGTCACTGGGCATATGAATCATATGTATATTTGCATTTCCTAAATTTAGCATATGCATCCATGTATCCAGTCTGTGTGCACAATTTGGGCATGTTTTCATTTACATTTTGTCTCGTTTAACTGAGGGAGGTTTGGATCATTCTGAGTAGAGCAGGACCTCTAGTGGGTGCTACGTCAAATCACCAGCATTGCCATGCCCTTCAACCAGCCTTGGGTGGCCTGCAAGGGAAGTCTTCTCCAGTTATTCAAATGAAGTTAAACAAGTCCACGAAAATATCCCTATTACGTGGTGGCTGATACGTCAGGTACACTCACAGAAGGATGCTCCGATGTAATCATATCAGCTTGAATTCACAAATCAACATAACCAGTATAATTACCCCTGTGAGTAGTCTTTAAACATCTCTAATACTGTGTTTCCAAAATATCTATTGTTAGTTTGTTCCCATATCTTCCATTAAATGTACTTAATATTGAACAGATTGCATATTATACAGCCATCAGGTGTCCTCCCAGGGAGTCACCCATGTGTGTTGCGAGGTCTGGACCGATGCAGTGCTGTACCTGTACTGACGACCCCTGCCACACGTGCATTGCTTTTTTGTGCCATGCACTCCTGGTGTTCCCAACCCCACTCAGCTCCCAGGTCTGTAATCCCACTGTTCATTGCTGTGATCCCCTGCACTGGAGCTGAATTTGCCCTTCATGCTGTAAGCACAAAGGGTTCCCAGGGGGAAAGCAGAACAGGGTGGCAGTGGTCAAATCCTTGAGCTTTTATTTTGTATTTCCATTTTTACAGACTTTTTTTTCTCAGTGTCTGGTTTCATTTGTACTCCTGAGTGCAGGAGAAAGCTCATAGCAGTCTGGGTTGTTTCTGAGGGAATTAATACACAATTCCATCCACATTTGCTGCTGTGGAAGCTATTTAAGCAAAGGCAGAAAAAACGGCAGCGTTTGGGTTCATCAGGAACTTACTCCACTAAAATAAAAATTACCCTTTGGATTTTAGTTCCAAAGTGGAGCAAAGCAAGTGATGCTACTGCTGTTGATGCTTGTGTTCCCTGGTTTTATTCCCTGATGGAAGGAACGAAGGAGTGGCAGGGTATTTGGCACAAGTCTAGGAGGCTGAGAAGCAACACTCTATCCTGCTACTGAGGCATTAGACCTTAAAGAAGATGCTAATGAAGCTTGAAATCACATTTGCATTGCAAATGACACAATTTGTTCTGCCTTTATACAGAATTAATTTGAACTGTTTGTTGTTTTGTTCCAATTGTGCAGCTGAATAATGCTGCTGCTTTAGGTGGCTCAGCGCTGTACAGATCTTATTCAGAAACAAGGCAGGGTAAATTAAAAATGGGCTATGTTGGACAGATCATCTATTCAACTTTCTGACTTTCTTTTGTCAGCCATCTTCAGATTATCAAGCAACAGGGGAGTCCTGTTCTCTCCCCAAGTCTGAAGTATTGATGCTGATTTGTTCAGTTACAGGCAGATTTTTAATTACAACGACTTCAGTTGATTACCCTAAAGGGTTAAACCACCTCCTAAAGAGGATTTGTTGGCTCTCCTGAGTAAACAGAACATAGGAAAGCGTGAGGTTTATGCAGTCACTGATTAACAACAAGTAAAGTGTCAGGCCTTAGAGGCAGCAAGCCTAGGGTTTGCAGCAACCCCTCTCAGGATGGCCTGATTGCTTCGGCTACCGCGGCAAGAGTTTTTGGAGAGCTTGGTGCAGCAACAGCAGGCAGCCAGGCCTCTATTTATTTAGACCAGAGGGAACAAGAGAGTCCATCCACCTCCCGTGACCTTGTTACCAGTCTGTCTCACTGAGAATCACGCAACATCCCCATCACCTTGCTGAGCCTATGAATCTAGGAGCAGTTTTTGGGTGCTGGATAGCCAAGGATGCATGCTCAGGAACATCCGAGAGCTGGGAGACCACAGCATCTCTCCCAGGTCCCACGGGGGGTGGTTAACAAGGTCGTGGGCAAGCAGGTATTTTCAGCTTGGCAACTACGTCCACCGTGAACATGTTTCCTTGCGTGGCTGAGCACTGGGAGTACTGAGCAGTCCCTGTATCAGCATCACCTTGCTGGAGATTCTGGGCTGTAGCCCCTGCAAGAGCTGCCTGCAGCTGGCGAACCCCAGGCTGTGTATCACGGCTGTGCAACCTTAGTGTCTCCCATCCAGGTTTCTCCGAGTTCATTTGAAGGGAGAACAGTGGTAATTAGCATGTAATTTCTTTGTAGCTGAGCCCAGAGGCAGGGAAAGCCCTGCAAACCGGCCTCTGAACGCTTCTTCCCCCTGTGTGGCAGGATGTCAGCATTGCCAGGCAGAGGTATTGGAGCAGGTTTTCCCTTGTGCATAGACAAAGCAGCTCCTCTCTGGTTCTTCTCAAAGATCATAACTTCATGACAAATATTTTTCTAGGCATGTAGAAAAACTACGGATTATTTTTGTGTCGTTTCACCTTACGTTGCTGAAGAGGTAGCAAGACTTGGAAGCTCGATTGCTCTTCTGCGTCGTGAAAGCTCAGGTGAGTGTGGGTGAAAAGACAGGTTGGAAACCCAGGATCAAATCTTGATCTTGTTACTTTTATTTTGGAGCATATTTGGAATCTGAAGATCGTATTTTCTAGGTCTGCGTTGTTTATACATTTGTTTAGATGCAGTATTTGTGTGGCAGTGATGGAATCTGTAGCTGAAGCCCTTTCTGGGCAGTTTACTGCCCAAACAGCAGTGGTAAGTGCAAGTGGCCTGGTCAGAAGGAGAGAACAAAACTGAGACTTGGTGTGTTACTGGTGCTTGAGGATCCCTCTGAATCACAGAGGAACAATTCTCCCCAGCAGTAGGTTTAGGAGGCACAATTTAATCAGGGTTGCTTGTCCCTGACTTTGTCTTACACACACTAGACATCTCCTAGACGGCAGTCTTGTATTCTTTGGTCAAAGGTAGATGAGCTCCAGAAGGACAAGGCCTAAACGGCTTATTACCAGGTCGGGTCTAGTTCTAACAGATGTTAAACACCCACAAGTTCAGGTTTAGTTTGAGGTAGTGTTCCTTGGCCAGAGCAGCCTTACGCTGGAACAGTCGGCAAAACTGGAGCTAGTTTTTATCAGCTAGAGCAATGCTGAAGGGCCATTAGTGCAGATACTTGTGGGTCCTCTGTTTTGATTCAGCAAAATGGTCTTAGAGTCAAATTTTAGAAGGTTACTCATGATGATTTAGGAGCCAGTTCCCAGTTTACTGATAATGAATGTAAGTACACGAGGTATATGCCATGAACTTTTGAAAAAGGGGATTAAGTTTAGATCCCTTTTTAGATTTTAGTTAGATCACTACAATAGTGAAAGCTCTACGCTCTACCTACCTTTTGCACCTCACCTCTTGCGATGAGCTAGAGACACCTTCGGATACAAGAAGGGTAGGGCTGAAACTCTCTCCCCATGGGCACTCACCACAGGCAGTCGTTCTCACCTCCAGCAGAAGAGCGGATCCTTAGTCCAGCCAGAAGAAAAGCGTAGGTGATGCTCACAAGTCAGCATCTGGCCTACTGGGAAGGTTGCTTTGTGTTTTGCTGTGATTAGAGCTAAGCTGACGATATCAGGCTTTGTATGTGGGGAGTTGTGGTTGGTGGTTGTTTTTGGGGGGAGGGGGTTGAGGTTTTGGGTTTGTTTTCTTTTAATTTTATTACTTATATGTTTGCCTTAAAGTTAGAGCAGTGTGATAAAGCACCTAAGTGTTTGAAAAGAGGGTGGAAAGAAAATACATTTTTCATCTATTTGTGCAATAGGTAAATGGTACACAGAGGCTGAGATTGGTAGCCTTCACACTGGATGTCCAGATGCTGTTTGACAGTTTGAGATAAGCTTCTACATACTACAAAGTATTAAGCAGACATGTATGCATTCTGAGATTTCTGTTGCATTCATACAAAAAAGTGGGGTTTTTTGTGAGTTGCCTTTTTTTTTTTTTTTTTTACTTTTTCACACAAAAGTTTTGCATGTCCTTGAAGAAGGAACATATTTAAATTTCTCTGTGGTGGATTACAGCTTCTTTTCTCAATGAAAAACTTTCAATAACAAAACTTAACACAAACTAAAGAATTACAGTACTTGCAAATGAAGTTATTTTGATTTATTTTCAAAGAAAAATCATTAGCTTACCTTCTTAAATACTGTATTTGGACAAGGGTTCATCTCATTTATTAATGTTGTATATTTGCAATAACTTCAGTGCACCTGTGAAATGCTGCTTTATACCCTCCTCATAATTTCAGATATGTTTGACCATTTGTACATGTTACAAGAACATATCCTTAGACAGTGACCTTCCCAAATGTGGTGTGTATCTGGCTCAATTAGCATTTCCCATACTTTCTGAAGGGATCTTTGGATAAGCGTAGAGTGGTTCAGCTTCATCTGCGCAAAGCGACGTATTTTTTCTGGCTCTCTGCAAACAGAGGCTTCGGAACTGTCACATCCACAAATTATTTAACTTTCAAATGCTCATTAAATCTTTGGCTCCTTCTGCAGGCTGTGCAAGTGCCACGTACAAAATTCTGGAAGCGAGGTAGGAGGAGGAACAGGATAAAAATTGCTTTTGGTTCACACTGTTATATCCTGCGATGCATTACTGTCTGGTCCTGCACTGTCACTCATCTGGAGTGTCCTGTGCAGTGCCCAGGGAGTGCGGTAGCATGTAACAGCACCCTGTAATTAAGTTCATAACAAAGCTTGACTAGAGAGAAGGTTGGGCAATGCTAACGAGGAATTCTCATTCAACTTCCTAAGTTGTGTTTGCATCGGAGCAGTCTGAAAGGGGGCTGATGCCTTAATATTCTTGTGTGCCTCACATGGCTAAAGCAAGGAGAATTAGTGCGGTGTCTGAGTTAAACCACAATTTTCGCCATCTAAATCTTTTTTTATTCCCGCTGCATAGTTTTAGCAAGAAAAGTGAGTGAAAAATTGCTGTCATAAAGACTCATCTGCTTTCCATTATACTGACATTTAAGGATTGCACACATTAAAATGCTTCTGTGTGCTACAGAGAGTGACAGAAAAAACAGGAGGTTGAAATTTATAACAAATGGAAGATTTTGTAATTCAGCTGCTTTGGGGTGGGACCAGGACTGGGAAATGATAAAGCTCTCCCTGCACCTAACCCTTTCCCTCCCGCCCTACATCTGTGTGACAGGGAACTAAATTGCCAGTGCATAGGAAAATATTTTCTCAAAACACCTTTTACCCTCTGTCTCCTTCAGATTAAAAAAAAAAAAAGAGGTGTTGATATTTTCAGCCCAAAGTCAGTGTGCTGTACTCCCTGCAGGCATAACCCTGACGTCAGTGATTTAATGTGATCTGGTTTATCAGTGGCTTTTGGTCTGTACTGGAATGCAGTTGTTAAGCTTTTTCTTTGAATTAGGAAACCCAATTCCTCCTTTCCTTCTGGGCAGCTTCCAGCCGCTGATATCTTTTGGTTTCTCACAAGCTGTGGAGCAGCATTTTTTGTGAGTGAGATTTCTAAAAATACTGGTTGTTTTATAAGCGAGTGGCAGACAAACAGCTCCGTGTTCTTCTCCACGGCAGAGCTGAGGGGTGTCTCTTTGCGTACAGGAGCATTAGCATGGAGTGAAATGTGGTTTCACAAACCTGCCTTCCCAGAGATCTTCAGATGACCCCATGAAACCACACGGAAAGTTTGGAAACCTTGGTTTTATATTAACATCTCATATCTGTCTTGGCATTTAAACTACATAGTACAAGTCTGGGCCTGAGAGTTTTGATTGCAATTCTGAGTGATTTTCCTTTGGATCTTTTTCTCAAAGTTTCAGATTGTCACAAACCATCTAAAACCTATTTTTAAAAAAGCTTCCTATGGTCAAAACACAGACATGTAAAACGATCAACACTAGGCTTCTGCCTTACTCTCCAGCTGCCACTTATGTATCAAATTTATTCTGTTTTGCCATGGTTTAACCCCAATCAGCAAATAAGCACCACATCCCAGTGGGATGGGGAAGCGAATCGAAAGGGGAAAAGTGAGAAAACTCATGGGTTGAGATAAAGGCAGTTTAATAGGTAAAGCAAAAGCTGTACACACAAGCAAAGCCAACCAAGGAATCCATTTACCACTTCCCATGGGCAGGCAGGTGCTCAGCCATCTCCAGGACAGCAGGGCTCCATCACCTGTAATGTGACTTGGGAAGCCAAATGCCACTCTAAATGTCCCCCCCACCTTCCTCCTTCTTCCCCCAGCTTTACATGCTGAGCATGATGCCATATGGTCTGGGATATCCCTTTGGTCAGCTGGGGTCAGCTGTCCCAGCTGTGTCCCCTCCCAGCTTCTTGTGCCCTCCCAGCCCACTCGCTGGTGGGGGGTTGAGGTGCAGAAAAGGCCTTGACTGTGTGTAAGCGCTGCTCAGCCATAACAAAAACATCTCTGTGTTATCAACACTGTTTCTAGCACAAATCCAAAACACAGCCCTGTACCAGCTACTATGAAGAAAATTAACTCTATCCCAGCTGCAACCAGGACAAGTTTACAGGTCAGAACCAGGTGTTTTTCCATCTCTGTGACTTCCTGCTCATCCTGTTTCTTCTAACCCAAGCTGTGTTTGCCCTGTTTCATATAACGCTCCTGCCAGCAGTGAACCTGGGCTGGGGCTGTGCCTGACTTGGGGGTGCTGCTGCCTGGGAGTGAAGAGAAATGCTTGCTTTCCTACTATAATATCCCTCATTTCCAAACAGAGTAAAACTTCTGTGTTAGTAAAGTATATGTCTTATCTTGAGGGAAACTAAAAAGAGATGCCAACAGGTTTTATAGGATTCAGCTTGCACTGTTTTCCCTGACCTCTAGGAGTCTTTAGCATCAATCCAGCTTTGTATCAAATCAGATCTTTGGTGTTTGGCAATGACCCAGTCTCATGTTGCAAAAAGGATGTGTTTATTGCTTTGTAGCATAGAACAAAGTAAGTAAATACCCACATGCGAAAGAAAATGTTTCAGCTTCTTATAGAAATAGGGCTGTGTCATTCTAATTTCCAGCTCCCACCTACATTTCAGAGTAGGATATCCCTATCCATGAATTCACTTCCTGGAGAATTCACCCCTTTTTGCAATAAAGAAGTGAATTGTCTGAGGCTCTCTGAAGACAGGTCTCATTGACCCATAAAATTCTACATCTAAAGGCTGAGGGGAACAGATTCACCATCTAACTCCAAGTGATATGTGATATAAAGTAGTAATTAGACAAAGTTCTGCACAGCAGGATCAAATGTTGAATCCCAGCCTACATTTCTGTGGGTGAACTTTTGCATCTGCAAATGATGATGCTGCAATTTATCACCCCGTATAAATGATGGGTTCAAACACATACCACTGAATTTATGGCTCTGAAAGCATTGAAGTGGGTAGCAGGAGGAAATGGAGGAGGGGAAAGGAAGATGCTCACAAGGAAAAAAGGTGGAAGGAATGAACACTTTCACTGAACCACAAATTGTTGGCCTTTTGTGTCCTGCTGATGCATTAACGATCAATATCAGCTTCCTTCCCTATAGCATGTGTTGCTCTGTGCTGTTGTCTATTACTTTTCTTGCCCTGTTTTCTGAGGCTGCACAACAGGAGCTTCTGACAAGGAGACAGGGAGCCAGAATCAAACTTGAGCCACAGGATGAGTTACGGCAATCTGGAAGAGAATGAATGGCAGGTTAGAACTTTTTCATTGTAAAAAAAAAAAACAAACAAGAAAAAACAACACTAAACCCAATACCAAACAGTCCTATTCCAGCAAAGCATTTCTGCTATGCCTCTCCTTACACACACAGGTAGGTTTGTTGCTTTCAGTGGATCCCATATTTTAAGCACATACCTAACTTGGATGTATGAGGGCACAATGAGACAAGAAGTGAAAATACGTTTGCAGTATCTTTACTGCCGTTAACCTTTATAAACAATATAATAAGACCTCATACTTACATAGATAAATGGAGAAAATCAGAAAGAAAAACAGGGTTTTATTAAGTGTGCTACCAAAAAAAGGGTTGTTCTTCTAGTGTGGAGTGAGTCCAGGTAGAATTGGTACGTAGGTTAGTGTTTAAACTGCAGAAGACATCGAGGGTCCTAATTCTAAGTTTGGGAGTAATATCAATGCATTAATGCAGTGTAAGCCTGATGTGGGATGAGAGGTGTAGATTTAAGTTATTTCGTGCTTGAAGAGGTATTCAGTGAAGGAAGTGCTACCTCAACCGTTTGACAGAGTTTGCACTGGCAGTTTTTGCAGGTTTAATGAGTTTCCTCAATGGGAATGTTCTCAAAAACATTTTCTCTGAACCATAACTCTGCCTCTCTAGAAGACTTTTCCTCCGGGGACTTTCATAGGGAAAACGAGGAGCTGTCTTAGCATTCTTTAATGAAACACTCCAGCCCTTTTGCAACTGGGGTCATTTGCAATTCCCCTGGTTTGCAGGTTGCATTTGTTGCCCAGAAGTTGCTCAATTCTTGAACTCTGAATGGGTTTGCTTCCTAACAAAGCAGGATGTTTTGAGAATTGTTTCTTTCTCAGATTATTCTCCTTTTCTCTAGTAGCAGTGCTTGCTGCATCACTTCAGTGGATATTGCCTGTCCTATAAATGAGTTAGTTACGGAGGCAGGATAGAGTCTCTTAGGCCCTGTTTGCTGTAACAGGTTCATCTTGTATCCCTATCATCACAGGGCTGAATACTGGCGACCTAATGTAGCCTGTATATAAAATTCAAATATCTATGAAAATTATATA
Source organism: Rhynochetos jubatus (assembly GCA_027574665.1). NCBI lineage: Eukaryota > Metazoa > Chordata > Aves > Eurypygiformes > Rhynochetidae > Rhynochetos > Rhynochetos jubatus. Next base: position 9,140,034 of record CM050665.1, on the reverse strand, counting down.
ACTCTAAAACACACTGAGATCAGCTTTCAAGGTTTCGGACACAGGATAGCTTGGAATAAAGAACATCGGTGTTCTCCCCAGAAAGGTATTTTTAGCATTTTATTTGTTTTTATGCAGTCCTTCAAGGTTACAAAAAGATTTTTATAGGAGAACTATCCTATCTTAAAGGCTTGAGGGTACCTGAATGTTTCACACTAAATAATAGTGTGCATATTGCTACAGCTATTTAAATACTAATTGATAAGATTTATTGCAGAACTGTAAATGTTAAAGGCCAAATTTGTCCTGCCTCATTCCATGCAAGTCTCATTAAATCTGTGATCAGAATCTGACCCAATAAAAAGACTTTTGTCCAGTGATCCTAACCACAGCTTTTAAGACAATTAACTTGGCTCAGTACTCTGACTTGATCTTAAGCAGGAACCATATTCCTTTAAAAAGGATTTATTGCACCCATTTAAATCAATATCGTTGTTAAAGAAACAGCAGGGAAGAAAACTGAAAATACGTTATGAGGTAAATCAATGAAAAAAGATAGTAAACTTTAGGAAAAAATAACAGGAGAAATTGACAGTCACAATATTAGGCAAGGACTGAGTGCTGGTGCAGAGATGGATAGTGTAAGTATTTAATCAAAGCAGCTGAAAATCTCCTGCAAGACATAGATCACAGTCAAGTCTGAGAGGAGGCAGTGAGGGGAAGGAAATCTCTTGACAGCTCCTGAATGCCTTTAAGTGCACTGTATGGTAACAGTCTCACTGCTTAAAATATTTATAAAATGTGATACTGAAGGTCTGAGAACAGAGGCTCCCGTGGCAGATAGACACATCCTCTTTTGGATCCTGTCTCGCCAGTGGAAGAGGTGACAGTCCCCAGTGCTTGTCACTGCCTCTCGCTGCCAGTCCCGTCCCCATCACTCCCCACCGAGCCCTGGGCAAAGGGCTCCTGGGGAGCATCAGCTGGTCCAGCTTGTGCATCCGATGCGCAGGTCTGGGCTCAGCTGGCTGCCCCCGCCTGAAGCACACAGATTGCTTCTGCCGGGAGTCAGCAGGAGGGAAAGGTAAAATGGGAAGGAGGAGGAAAAACACTCCTAGGAGACAGTGACAGGTGGCTCAGGTGTGTCTACACAGAGGGATGACCATGGATAGAGGTACAACACAAAGAGGACACAGGGTTTAGTAATGCCAGTCTGGGGCTTTGCCTTCAGCTCTGCAGCTGACAACTAGACGGGAAAATTACTTCACCTGGCAGTGAAACTTTCCTACTCCTTGAAAACGTTAGTAATGATCGTGACTAGTGCATGGAGTTGTTTAAACTGTGGATGAAAAGCCTCGTATGTGAGCAGTGAGGTGGCATTATTTCTTCTTATTAATAATTACATGCCAGAGTGATCACTTGCCATCAGTTATTACTAACAGGCACTTGGACCCAAAGCCCTTTTCCATGCGAATGCCAGCTCTGCAAGGTTCTGCAGTAATGAAGCAAATCTTGGTGACTTGCTGGACACTTGCCAAACTCCAGCTCATAGGGAAGAGGCACCAAACAGGATAAAACCTCCAAGATTTGGTTCAGTAATAAATTTTTGCAATTCTCTAGTCCCATGCATCCAAAGGCTTCGCAGGGCTTGAGTGTTTGGGTTTGAAAACCCTCTGGATTCTATTGAAGTCCTCTTGATTTCCTCAGCTTACAATTCTGAGCACGTCGGAGGGGCAGGGAACTGTGAGCGGACTGTGTGCAGAGCCTGGCTGGCGGCGGTGGCCTCTTCATTAGGAGAAGAGGGATGTGTAATGTCTCAGAGTACTTAACTCCAATTAACTGATTAGCTTGAGGTAAAATCCTAGCAAACACAAGGCTGTTTGACGTTTCAAAGTCAGAGACTGCCAGCTGTCTTCTGCTTGGAATACAAACTGTCTTGGGTTTTTTTGGTGTAGTTTTTGGGTTGGCTAAGGCATAGCTCCTGCGTTCAGCCTGCCCAGGGCACGACATGCTTTGGATCGTGTCCAGGGGAGCTCCTGCCCTAGAACTGACAGCAGATCTGGGGGTGCCGGATGTCCACCTCGCAGTGACTTGTGTACCTGAGGGTGGATCCGTAACTCAGGGCAGCCCAAAGGGCCTTCTCTTGTGTTTAGAAGAAAAACGTTGGAAAAAGAAAACAAGTTTAGGTGGGCTTCGTGCCTGGCTGCACCACAGACCTGTCATTTGGCTCCAGATGGGAATATTACAATTTCATGGTATAAGGTGTTAAATTAAAGCTGCAAAGATCATCATTCTGATCTTTTTCTTTTTTTTAAAACTCCTGAGGTTGTGGCTCGGCCACATTGTCATCCAGCTCAGCTGGTTTGCCATTCAAAATGCCCCTACACATGCATTTGTACTCACTCATGGGTATTAGTAGTAAAAAAAATTGCTCATGTTGATACATAATTAGGGATAGACTGTGCAGTTCCTTTTAACAAAGCATTGCCATGACAGGACTACATTCTGTCTTTAAAGGTAAATATCGCATCACCTGTTAACTTGAAGAGCATGTCCGGTGAGCCTCTGGATGTGATCCAAGGCATGGAGTTAGTGTGCTATAAGCAAAGGATCATTTTTACAGTATTAATTTCATCTGAATAGGTAATGAATCGCGCTCAGATGCTTCTGACCATTTTTTCAATCGCCTATTTTGTTTCCCTACACTGTTTTCACTTTTTCCCCATTTTTCCTGGCAGATTGCACCGAGTTGTTAGCATGGAAAATACCTTCAGTGCTGTCAGAGCCCTGCATTGCTGCTGTGCAGTGTGTGCAGGAGGGGGGCACCTGCAGCCTGCTCTGCACCTCTGCTGCATCCCTGCCTCCTTGGTGAGCTCGGGTAAAGCCGTATCCTTTTCATCTGAGGAACGCTTGCCTTCACCTGAACTCTCAAAAAGGCAGCGGGAAAAGCCAACAGCTAATTTCTGCGGATGGTGGCTTTCCAGCTGGAGTGTTTCAGATGACAGGCTGTGCAGCACAGTCTTGTGGGTGACAAAAAGGTGGTAATAATGTGTTTTCTATGCAGCAGTTTCACTGTCCAAGGGGAGCATGGGATGGGAGGGCAGGGCAGGAGGCAGGCGTTCCCACAGAGCCCTCGGCAGGATGGTCCCCCAGCTCCCTTCCTCCGATGCTCACGCAGACAGGCACCACCCAGGCAATCCCCACCTGCCCTGTGCCACGGCCTGAAATCCTCTGCACATCTGCATCTCTCTCTGAGGCTGGTGGTACGGGTTTTTATAAAGATCAAATTAGTTCACAAATATAAAAAGAATGGAAATAGGTACAAATATGCCAATTCATGCATTTAGCAATCCCCCCAACACTTTTGGGTTTAGTTTCCCCCACCCCCTTGAGCAACTCACAATTGTAATGTTTCATTAATAGTTCAAATGTGTGGTGAATTCTTCTGGTAGAATGGCCTCACCAGTGCTAATTTGGTTCTTCCTAGGCACAATTGGATTTTAATATGGGCTTATTTAACCACCCATCTCACAATTTTTGATCTCTAAAGGTTGAGATTTTGATATAAAGTATTTTGATATTATATTTTGATATTATAAACCCTTGTTTCTAAGAGGTTTTGAAAATCCCCAAACATTTGTTGCCTTAATGTTCATTGCATTGAGATCTACAACTTCCTAACGGCCTATGACAAAATGCAGCCTTGCAAATGGTAATTAGAGGCACAATTTTATTTTATGAGCTACATGAATGCAAATGTCTGTGCTTACACCAACCCCTGAGCCACTGAACAGCAAAGGGTTGGTGATAGCCCCTGATTAATCCCAGCTGGGCTGCCAGCCAGTGGCAACCTGGGGCTGGAAGCTCCATCTGCAATTTCCAGCCCACTCAGCCCCGCAGGGCCCTGGGGATTCCACTTTGGGGGTCTGTTATTCCTAGGCAAAGCAATCCATTAGATGCATACTGGTCTGGGGTCCTTTGTGGTTTTATGTTCCCAGATTAATATCCATACTTGGATAGTATTTTTTTAAACAATTTTTAACCAGAAAACCAGATCTCCTGGTTTTGCTTTGTTTTCTCTAATCTGTCTCACAAACAAGAAATTTTGGAGATCACAGTACTTTTTGAAGATCAGCTCAATTCTGACATCTAAGGATGTTTCTCAACCAGTTCTTTCAGAATTGGTTCTCGCATAAAACTTTATTTCCAGAATCTTTTTTTTTTTCACCTTGCAGCCTAGTAAAATGGTTTAGGCAGCTGCATTTTAATTGTTAGCATTAATTAATTTGGTAAAGTATAAAGTAGCAGAAGCGTGGATGACAATATTAATGAAAGTAATAAAAACAGATTAATGACTAAACCCAAAGAAACAGAACCCCAGCCTCCCTGCAGACACGGGTATTAATGAGATTTCCTTTGTTTCTCTCTGAGGGTGGGCAGTTTCTCCCACCCCACCAATCTCTGCAAGTGCCAAAGAGTTTGTTTACTTTGTGCCTGGTTCCAGCTAGAGCCACAGGCAGAAACTGGTAAATACAGTGAAATATTGTTAGAAGCAGGAATTTCCAACCTGAGAATAAATCCAGCAAACCAGTAATCTTAATGGGATATTTTTTTTCTTGAGGTGACCAAAGAGGAGGGAGAGGCAGCTTTGCTTTTGGGTATTTATGCAAACTGAAGCTCTGAGACTGCAAGGGAGATGGCCATACAGCTTTCCAGTGTCTGCCCAACTTACGTGGGGAATTTAAATATATGGAAATAGACAAAGGGAAGGAGGTAAAGTAGGGAGATTCTGCCATACCCGCTGCTGGCCTGTTTGTCTGCTCAGATAAATAGGACCAGCAAGTGTCTTAAGGGCAAATTAAATGGAATCTTGAGTTAGAAATGCATGTAAACAGCTACTGGATGTTTGGCAATCTGTTTTTTTCCTAACGTCTCATAGTTTGTGTGGAGTGTGCCTTTCCCTCTCTTGATTTCAACAGGCAAAACAGATACATGTTGCAGCCTCTTACAGTGACGGTGGGGCACAGCATCTCGGTGTTAGTCTACCTGGAGCCTTCCAGAGAAGGAAAGTGATTTTAAATTTAAATTTTTGAAAAACCCCACTGTAGTCTACATTTTTGCGTCCATGTCTGCATCCTGCTTAGGGAAACAGAGAAGCTTGATTTGCAGATTCCTTCTGTTAATGACTTGTGATCCTGCAGCAAACTCAATCTGTATCCATAATGAAACCTTATAATGTTAGTGGTGGTATTAATATCAGTGTAATTAATAATACTATTTATATCATCAAGAGACAGTCACTAATTATGCAGAAGGATTGATATCTAACAGCAGATTAACCTCCTCTCACTAGGCAACGCCTTGAACTTGTTTTCACCCAAGTAACTCTTTAAGGGAGATGTTCAGCTGCATTGTCATGGGGGGAGAGGGTTGCTGCAGGAGAGCAGCTGAAATCTGCTCATCACCAATGTGCAGCATCGCGAGGTGGGCAAAGTCTTGGGGCCAAGGCTTCCGTAACTGAAGTCAAATAAAGTTACGCTTCTAAATAAAGCGTGCTTGTGCCTCTGAAAGGGGATCCGGTTCTCAGCAGTAAATCAGTGTGACCAGTTCGTTTGTATCCAAACCAGTTATTTCCATTTGAATTTGGCGCTGGATCACGCCGCAGTTACTCACAGCTCAGTCAGTTCCCTTCACTTGGTGGTAGGAAATAGTGGGTACCATGGTAAAGAAAAAATGCCATTTACAAAACCAGGAACTGAAGAGATTTAGTCATTCCCAGCAAAGTTATTTCTCTTGACGAGGTGGACTTCACACGAGTGAAAAGTGTGTGAACTTCTTTCATTTTTTAAAAAATGTCATTACTGCTTTGTGATACTTGTTTAAAGAAGCCTCAAACATTTTGACTTGTTAAATTCCTTCCTTTGTGTTTTTTTATATCTGTCCATTTCTACCTAGATGACTGGAGAACTGGTAGGGTGATGAAGCAAGAAATACTGTGCAAATAAAAGTTGATCCATGGTGAGGATGAGAACTTTTATCAAACTACTTGAAGCTCTGTGGTTTTCCTTAGTGCTGCTTTAACTCAGACTTCTGAGAAACTCTGAGGCAAAAGATGTCTTTGTTAAAATTCATTACTTCTTTCCCTTTATTTGAAGAAGGAGAAATAAAAGTCTGAATCAGAGACTGATGATGAGTTATATGGGAAGGTCAGAATTGATAGCAGCTGTAAAGAAGAAAGCCACTTTAAAAACCTATCCCTTTCTGGTGATAAATAAAGAGCATGATGTTAATTATTTTTCTCTTCTATGGACCTGTTTCAAGTGTAGGTTTTTTTTGGTATATGCAGTTTCTTCTCTGAAAACAAAGTATATTGGTAATAAAACATAGTTCTTCTTCTGGGTAAGCTTTAATCCGCGAATTCTGACAACCCAGCAATCAAGGCTTGTTTCTTCATCCGCAGGCTCACGGCTTGTACCACACAAAGGGTTGTACACGCGCAGTGCTCAGCCAGACTGATGTCCCATGCCCGTTTGCTATACAAAAACGATGTTGTGGTAAGAAGACAATGGGGTTCCTGATGAGAGGTTGGAAAGCTGTCAAAACGGCTGCTGAGTCGGCTTTTGCTAGGAGCTGGCTTTCTAAAGGCTGCTTAAACTGCTTCAGACTCTTGAAATTTCAGACAGTGGAAACTAGAGGTCTCAGATATTTCCCTCCTCACAGCCAGCCGTGCCTTACCTCGGCCTTTCTAGCAACCAGCAGTGTATGTGAAAAGGTAATGGGCTTTGGAACATAGTCATGGTGGAAGCAGTATCACCTGAAGCCTGTCACAGCTTGATTCAGACTATTGTGGAGATGTCTATTAGTGCTAGATGAGTGCTCGGCGCTCTGAGGATAATAGCCTCCTAACAAAGGCAGAGCGATAGATGAAAATCCCATTGTGTCTCTTCTGGTACTACATGTTCTCCGATTTTTTCACTGAGCTTATCAAATGTTATGGTAACATAACTGCTCTCTGACTTCAGGAGGGAGGGGGGAAGTGGGAGGAAAGAGAAAAGCTGTCCTTAAAATCAAGAGATTGAATTGTAAGTAGAATAAAGGGATATAATATCCAGATACTTACACTACAGCTCTTGAACCGCCAGCAGCTAATCCCATTACAAGGACACAGCTGGAGTGAGAGCACTGCAGGCCAAATTCAGCCCAGACACAACCGGAGGCAGCAAACTCATACCTGAAGCCCAGAGCCTCCCTAGACCTTTGGGGAGGAGAAAGGTCCCTCGGTCTGCCACATTAACCTCTGCCTGGCTTCTGTCCTGTCCACGGAGAACGGATGGGTGCACAGCAGCGGGAGGCAGATTGCCCCACCTTTGGCCCAACTCTTGGGGATGGTATAGAGCTTCAAGTGGTTCCCCAGGGCTGACGGCAGACGAGCAGCAGGGCAGTGCTGCTGCTTCTGCCTCGCAGGAGCTGCTCAAGCAGCGCTTGATTTGATTTCAGGGTTTCAGTTTTCAAGGCAAATAAACTACTCTCTTGTAGCTGGAAAGAAACGCGTTGGCAGTGTGACTAGTTCCCAGTGCAGGATCAGATTCTTGCTGCACTTCATCCTGAGAGACTGAGCTTAGGCTTGTTTGGAGATGCAGGCATGGTTCCAGGAATGTGAATGTCAGGATGGGCTTTTTCCATCGGGAAAATAAAGATGTATTTGAGTTCCAATCTATTTATTGAATTAGAAAAACGATATAGGTCATACTTTCCTTTCTTCTTCAAAGTTTATTGTTTTCTATTCACACTTCAGAGCATCTTTCATCTCTCATCCTCAGGCCTTAGTTTCACATTCTCCTGGGCAGCTGGTAGTCACCATTTATTCATCCTTCACCTCCCTCTAGATGAGTGTATTGGCCCTACAGCTGGGAAGGCTCGCTCAGACAGCCTGTGCTGACTGCTAGATGAAGTTAGCCAGGAATTACCTGAGGCTTCCTACAACAAGCTGATTTTTTTTTCAAAAAGGATGAGTTTGCAGGTGATGGCACACGTAAAGAGTGACATGTGTGTTTCTGGTTCCCAGCCTTACAAGGCTCCCTCTGACCTGAACCATGGATTTTGGGTTTGAGCCTGTGTGTGCTGGTTTTAGCTGCACATCAGTCTTCCTTTGTATCCAGTCTTCTCTTCGAAGGGCCACCCCAGCATGGGGTCTGGGATAAGCACAGAATTTACTGGTCAAAGCTGCCAGCAAGGGCATGGTGCCCTCTCCAGTGATGCTGGGGGTTAGCCTCTGGAGGCCCTTCACAGTGCTGGTCACTTCAAAGCTGGTCCAAGCTCTCTGCAGTCAACAGAAAGATTTAGGTGATCCTGGTAGATACGGATCCAGCCCTGACTCATTCACAATCATCAAGAGAAGAGCAGCTGCTCATTCCTGTAGGCAGGTGCACGTCTCACCAAATAATTAACCTGGTCATGTAAAAGAAGCAGCACATGCACAATAAACTGCTGAGGTTTAATGGCAGGCATGACATTTGAGCTCCCAGCCTGCAGCAAGCCCGTCCTTCTCACTGAAGATTTGGCTTCACACTATTTGGCCTTTCGGCAGAAGCCCACGCATTCCCCTAGTGACCATAATGTGCTGAGTAGCAACACAGGTTTTACACGCGCTCTCACACGAAGGAGGAAAAACACTGCTGGCTTCTATATAAATTATTTTTTCATGTGAAAGCTCTAGAACAATGAGTCTTCAACATGTGTATATAAATAATTACTGTGGTTATAAGCTGGCTGGTTTCTTTTTAATTGACTGTATGTATGTATTTATTGACTTTGAAAATGACGCCAAACTTTTCTGCTAAATCAAAGGAGCTGACTTTCCCTCCTGCGATGGTTTCCATGTGGGGAAGAGTTTATTAACAGCCTTTCCCTGGGTTATGGAAGGAAAAGGCCCCCCTCTTGTGGCTGCGAAGGAAAAGGACATTTTCTACACTCGTCCACTTTTTTAGTTCTAGAAACTTTAAACAACTTATAAAATTCCAGTCACCTTCGCCATCATCCCACAGCACGGAGCTTTGCCACTTTGGGAGTGCTGTAACAGCCTCTTCAACGGCTGCCGCGTTTGCTTCAGGGTAGAGGGAAGTATTAGGGGGGAACAGATTTAAGTTATTTAAATTATAGCTAAAAGTCATGGTCTATAGGAACAGTCAGAAATACGAGACTTAAAGGACTAATTTAAAGCTGTTTAGCGTTTGCGCTTTTAAAATACTTTCTTAGTAAATGCTGATTTTTATGTGTTGGATTTGTTTTGTTCTATGAAGTCTGTTCTCAGAGAGAAGGCCTTATAGATAAATGTTTAAACCATTCTGTCACTCAGTAGGCATTCATTCAGATGATCAGGTTTTCTATTTTTATCACCTTAGAAATGGTGACAAACATACATTATTTACAGGATGGCTGATTCCATTTCCAGTTGGTGTGAAACTGCTTTTGAATAAAACCTGAAATTTAAAAGTCACAAAAGCAGCGGCTTGAAATGATTAGTTAAAAGCTGCCTTTAAATACTTCAGACGCATCAGAAAGAAAAGCAGTAAGTTTCCTTACAAGCCTGTTTGACAATTAACGTGAACGCACATATGAACGAGGGGAAGTTTTTCTCAAAGTCGGTGAACTGAAGCACTTGTTTCTTGTCAATGTGTCTGCCAAAGTTCTGGAGCTAACATTTCAGCCTCTCACACCTCATTTGTATGTATAAATTGGAAGAAGAAAACAAACTTTCTTGCTCTTTCAACTTCTAGCTGGTTTCTCAGTGTTGAATGACCTACTCGTTGAACACAGACATACTGAAACTCAAATACAGTGAATTTTCTTTTTTTTTTCCTGTGTTCCTACAGAAGAAATAATTTACTGCCCAAAATAGAGTTAATTTACTCATTTGACTGTCCAGCTTCTGTGAGAATAACTTCCTTCAGGCCACTTGCTTGACTTTCTTTACAATATCAGCAGCAAAGATGTTCTATTTGAAAAAAACATAAATAATATATAACATTTTAAATCGCTGATATTAAGTGAGCGCCTTAATACAAATTGTTGTTGGTTCAGATTTACCTTTTAAATTTGTTTACTTTTAGAAGAAACACACATGTTAAATAATCTGCTTTTTTTTTTCCTGAAATCTGTATTTTATCTATTGTGGAGACTTAAATTCCAGGAAATAATTTGATCTGGGTATTTGAACCGGACCTACAAGGAAACAGTAAAAGCTTTGGATTCAAGGCTACGATCTTGGACAACTCTCAAAAGGAAATATAGAAAAATGTAGCTCAGGAAAAAGGCATCCTGAAATTAGGACTGTTGTAAATACAAATATAATAGAACAGGTTTAGATTTCAGTTTCAACCCTGGTGCTATTTTTATACTATAAAGAAGCTAAAATGGGAAGTCTTTTATGTAATGAAAATCCAAATATAAACAATTCCTTTTTGATTTCTAAAGTAGATTTTTCTGTTGAGGAAGACTTATTATTTTCAATTTTGCTGCATCTTTATTATTATTATTCTAATAGTAATGAATTATCTTTTAAATTAGCTGTATTTGGCCCAACACTTTGGCACATATAGTAGAACTATTCACTTTTAATTATTAGTCTGTGGCACTAAACCCTGTCATTTTCCCTGTGTTGAGTAGATCTGCTCAAGAAGACTTGAAAATGGGATGGAAATGCAATAGATCTATGAGTTAGGGCAAGAACAGAAGTCGTCGCAGCACTTGTGTGACTGTCAGTTCTTTATATCTGATGAGAATATGGGTTGCTCTATTGTTGCGTCCTGTCTGACGGCATTCTGCACCATACCACTTATCCTTTTGACTTTCATTGGCGTCTTTCTGGAGCTGAGGAACCTTCGCAGGGCAGTGCCACCATGGAACTGTGCATCCCTGCTCATCTACAAACCAGAAGAAAACTGCAGCTTTTGGAGCTGGAAATATCCCCAAATTCATACGACGTGTTCAGTCCACATGCATTATGCATGTCCTTAGCTACGCTGGGGGCTTCTCAGGAGATGCAGCTATAACCACAGCGCAGCCAACTATTTATTCTTCCCTCTGATAAACAAATATATTCCGGAGAAAGCAATTTCAGCCTGCTGCCTTTGGACTCTCAGCCCGACCCGAGCAAACACTCCACAAGGAGTGGAGGACACTCGAGGGCTCTGTGCGGTTTGCAGCTCACCTCGGAGAGCTGCGCAGTTCCTGCCTTAATCCCATGCCATCCAGACTAAGAGCTTTTCAGTTCCTTTGCAGATTTAGGGGTTTTTTTTTATGAAGCAACTTGTGGAGTTCTCTAATCACCCCTGAAACTAGAAAACAGCAGCCTTTGGTGATGGGAGAGGTTCAAATGAGGGCCGTGCTCTCTCCTTGCTCCATGAAGGGAAGACCTTACATACAGACCAGCCTTACAGAGAAGATCCCTCCCCACTCCCGCTGTCCTGCATCCACCTCAAAAGTCTTTTTGTGGTGCATTTAAACCTTCCAGCCTGGAAGTTTGGTCTACATAAGTTTCATAAGTTAGTGGATTCTGAATAAACTTTCAGACAACTAAAATGCAAGGGTGCACGAGGTGCCGTCTGCAGAGAGTGATGGCAGTGGCATGGTAACCTTCATCCCTCGCCATCGTGCCCTGCCTAGGTGCTGCTCTCACTTTGATGCAGGGGTGCTGCTCCAGCACACATCAGGCCTCTGCATGTGTTAGCCAAAGCCTGAGCAGCAGCTGGGTGAAGGGACACCGAGGTGTCTGTGATTTCAACGAAACTGGGAGCACCGGGAGCCCTGAGCCTGGCATGGCTGTGGAGATTTGGATTTGCCTCTTAACGCTTTACAAAGAATAAAAACTACACGTGCTTGTTATCTCATTCTTGTGCCTAAGATAACTAAGGCTCCTCCGGGTGAAATGAGCTTCAGAAATGCAAGCTTCTTTTCCACTCTTCATTTACGCAATAATAATTTAAAATCTAATTAGGCTCTGGTTTGCAAAAATGATGAATATTCACATTCTAAATAGCTGAGAAATATTAAAAATGTATGACAGCTTTATCTGTTCCAGCTCTGAGGATTACGGGTGAACATTTTCCTGACTGTGCTGAGCTTTCTCAGCATCATTCAAGTGCTGAGCTAGGAGAAAAGGGTGTTCAGTCTGCTGCAGGGCTGCACCTACCAGGCAGACCTGCCTGCAGTGACCTGCAAAAGCAGTCCCTGTGCCCGTTTCAAAAATAGCAGCTACAAAACTGCACACTGTGGGGTTTGGGGTCTTTGTGACAACCTTTTTCATTGCCATAGCTAATATCCAAGTCATTTTCTAGTACATGTATTTGTAGGAACTGGATTTCTTAAAAACGAAGGGTAACGTTTTCCTAATATCCTCCCCTTATTTCTTATCTTTCTGATAACTTTGGGATTTGTGTATTTGAGCTGGAAGGATTTGATAACTCCTTTTGAAATTCACCTTTAATTTTATACCTTTTGCTGTGGACTCCTCTGCAATAATGAAAGCAGATGATAGCAGTCTTGCTGCCCTCATTAAGGTGTTTAATTTACAAATTCTAAATTGCCTACAGAGCTTCATATTGTACGGAATGTCTTTTTTTTTTTTTTTATCTCCTTTTAATTACTCCCTATATTTTGCTTTGCTAGCACAAGGGTACACTATTGTATTTGCTAGTGTTGCAGTGATCCTTACACAAGACAAAAATACAATTTTGCCATCTAAATGACAGGTCAGGGCTAAATTATTCCATCAACTGAACACTGGTCTGTTGGAGAGCCCATAATTTAATTTGAAATGCATGTTTGTGTTGGTTTTTTTTTTAGTAGGGGATTTTTCTGTGCTTTTTCTTTCTTTTTTTTTTTTTTTTTTCCAATATCCATATAAGTATCAGGCTCAAGAAACTGAGAAAGAGAGATATAAAAATCTTCTGTAGCCTATTGTTCCAAAGGGATTACTCTTTTACATTGTTACTGAGTTTGGGGCACAGTTCACACTGAGGTCACTTTACCTATCACGCTGCATTACCAAGTAGTGTGTCTGTGGTCAACCAGGGTATACAAGTCTATGTCAGGATGGAGGTTTCTTTGCACTGGTTGGTTTCCAGTAATCACTTATGCACATACAGAAGGAAAACAAATATTTCTGCCTTGCAGCTCATTGACTGGGCAGTACAGAATCAGCCCCCTGGGAACTCTGAACCTGCTATTTATGAATGAAAATTAGGTCACACAGCCTGGAACTCAGCATTTATAAATTTCAAATGCCTTGGACTAAAAAAATTGACAGTCATGGAAACGACCTATCTGCAACTTGAAAACAGAAAAAAGCCCACTTTTCCCTTTACCCTGTTGTTTTCTATGCTTATGGTACATAGGTCTGGGGTCTGGATAAATTTAAGAAAATTTTGTATTTTACTGGCTTTGTCCATCATACAAACCACTTTCTCAGAACATTAATTTCCTCACACTACGGCAGCTCAACTTTGACACTCTGGTAAAGGTGCGGCACCGTTCCCGTCAGAAGCTGCCTTTGCAGTGGACACCACTGGTAGCAAGATCTTTGTAAAACACAGCTTGGATTACAGAGTCTCATACTGGAGCAAGATGCCTCCTCCGAAAGGGTGGAGCAAGCTCCGAAAACCATGTTACGTTGGAAAAATCGCGTTGACACCGAATCCCGAGCTAACTAGGTCCCACCTGGCTGGTCAACACTGGCTGGTTAGCATCTATGAAAGGACAGGCTCTGACCTGATTAATTCTTCACCTAACTGGATCAGACAGACAAAAGGGGAGCGTGAGGAAGAAGGGTCATTATCCCAGTTCCACAGACTGGGAAATGGAAGACAGTTACTCATTGAAAGTCACACAATAGATGTGTGGGTGCCAGATGCTGTAGATGCCAGTGATGGGATTTAAACCCAGATGTCCTGAGTGCCAGCCCAGCACACTAAATTCATAGTCATCCATCCTCTCGAAAATCCAAGGCGGCTTTCTGGTTGATTCAATATTTAGAAAATTTTGGCTGCCATAAAGTGATACTTCAGAGAACCCTACAGTTTACTAGTCTAAAAGACTGTTTTTACTATCCTGTTCACCTCCTTTAGGAATAAATAAGTTTAGCTGTCTACGAGGAAAGAGAATAACAATTAGAGCAACTTTTCAGAAATGGATGTTACAGCACGTGTCTGAAGAGATGTACCAACAACACCTGAGAAGTCTGTGTTAGAAGAAATAGTTCAGCTCCCACTCTGCAACACAGAGATTTTCAGGTATCCTTCATTAATATTTCGTTCCTCAGTTTTCCTCCATTCTTTGACGTGTTTTTTTGACTTTGCAGATCATTAATATTGTATCGTTTTCAGATTGATAAAACCATTTCCTTATGCCAGAATAAATGGAACATCTCTGGTGAATTGATTTACTAGCAAATCAAACAGCAAAGGAATACTACTCAACAAGGAAGCCACTACCTTCAAAAAAACGCAGAAAACAAAATCTGTAATTCCGAAGACTGCGAGTTCTGGAGCATAAATGACAATGGAAGTTTATGAAGCCTTTTGGATTAAACCAAAGGCCAGCTCCATTAAACCAAATGGAGCATTCCTAATCTGACATGTTGACAAGGACACCCCTGCCTGTTCCAGAAGGGAGTTTCAAATGGATCCAGATTTATCTTATGTTCCCAACAGGGGCTGGACTGGCTCCAAAGGAAGTTATCCAGGCCAAAAATAAATAAGATACACATGAAGCAGTTTGTGCCACCAGGAAATCTTCCAGGGAATCTGTGGAGAAGGAAAGCCAGCAGAATCATGGTTTAAGATGTCTTTCCTCTCTCCTCATTATGTCCTTTCTCTATTTCTTCAAAGAACGCAAATCAAAGTTTCTTTCCCATGAGACTCCTTGCCCTTATGTTCACTTTCCTCATCTTCTCTGCCCCAAGAAGAGGGCTCCATGTGCTGCTTCTCCCCAACACTCAACTCCTCCCCGGCCGGCAGTTGCAAGGAAGCAGCTACAGAGACGCTCAGCACTGAAGTGCTGACCCTGCATCTGCTGACATGCGTACTGTTACTGACTTCTGCAAGAGCAGGCTGGAGCTGGACAGCCAGGCTTTTCCCAGGAGCTTGTGCGTATAATTTGAATTATGCAATTGTAAAAAAGAATATTTAGCCTTTTCCAAGTGCTTTTACTGTGGCAGACACGTAGTCACAGTAATTGCAAATATCAGGACAGGCACCCTTTGCGTTTACATTTTGTCAAACCGGGACCAAGCTTTTGATTTGCTAAGAGACCCCAGGAGAGCTCTCTTGGTGGCATGCATTGTTCACTGCACCCTGTTGGACCAGAGTCTGACATGGGCTTTATGACTTGCTGGAGCAGAATCACAAAATTACAGGCTGCTATGAGATACATAACCCCACAAGCCATAGAACAGCTCCTTGATACAACAGCCTTCAAAGAGGCATGAGCTCAAATACCACTGCAGACAGCAAAGCTTCCCGGTGTTAGATAAGATACTAGAAGTTCTACCTCATGAAACGTTATATAGACCCCATTTTCAAAGGAAATCCTAGTTTGTGCCCATAATAATAGCGTGTTCAGGCCTTCCTGCTGAAGTCTGTCTAGGTATGTATAGACAAGCATCAGTACACAAAAAGGAAGGCTGCAAAGCAATCTGGGGTTTCAGAAGTGCATGCTAGACACATGCAGGATGGAGACAGCTATAAGCTGTTTGGCAATGAGGGCCAGGGTATAAAATATGAGTCTCAGAAGGTTGTTTTATAGCCTGAACTGTAGGTTTCGCAGCAGCCTTAGTATTCTGTTAGCTCTATTTTGGAAATCAGAAATCTGTTCCAGAGATGCGTGTTGCCTTCCATCTAGTGTTAGCATTTCAATTTTGTGTGTGAATCTCTCATCATCAAAGTGACAGCAGCCCTGCTTGTCCATGAACTGTCATTTACTATTCCCAGTGACAGCTGGGTGATAATGGCCATATTCTTATAGAGTTTGATACTTGGGGGAAATACGCTAACAGAATTAAGTGTGAAACACAGATTATCAGTGTCACTTGCAACAGCGAAAACTTTTGCAAAGAGATGGCATAGTATACATCTAGGTATAGAAAATTGTTGAAACACTGTAAATAAAATAGGTAAGTGATGGTCACTGATTGTATATGTGTGTTCACCAGTCACACTGATGCTAATAGCAGTTGTAGGTACACAGCCAAGGAGGAGTTTTTAATCATAGCTGTAGATAGATATCTTTATATATCTGTACCTATTAATAGATATGGGTGCGCATAGATGTATAAACCCACACAAAACCACAGCTGCTTGGTCTTCTCCTTTTGCTATAACGTTTTAAAAGTCCAACAGAGATTTTTTTCTGACAATATTACACTGTATTTGCTGCATGTACCAAGTTTCCTTTTGTTTGTGTAGGATTTTTTTTTTGTTGTTGTAGGCATACGGAAGGTATTAGTTAGCTGGTTTGGGGGGTTCAAGTAGATGCAAAAATCTGAGGCTGGCCAGATCAAGATTTCAGCTTGAGAAGTGCAAAATATATAGCTGGATCGCTGCAGCAGTTCTAGTGCTTGCTCTTGTCTGTAAGATGTCTTTCGAATTGCTCTCGATCTTGGCAAGAAGCACACATTTGAGGCTTTGGCTCTCCCTCCAAGGGAGCAGACACTTAAATCTTCCAGCCCTCATAAGAACTGATAAAATTATTAGTGAGTTCCATTAAATGACACTGGAGAGTTTTGTTTTTAAAATTACTGAGAATTAGGTTGTGCACGTGGGACTCACGCTGGGTACCCCGGAGGGGTGAGCAAGCTACCTGCTGGGTTGAAGGTGGGGAGACACAAGCCGACACGCACTGTCCACAGCCCAGGACTTAAACTCTTGCTAGCTTTGGCCAGCAACACATTAGCCTCTCCCTGGGGAGGGATGATGACTCAGAGGGGCGTCTGAATCATCGGGGCTTCCCCTGGGTGAGGCAGGACCTGGCACACAGCCCCGCTGCACATCCGAGCAGGGGGGAAGGATGGGGAAGGAGCTTCTAGCTCCACAGCCCTGCACCCCCAGGAGCAATCTCCCTCCTGAAGGACCTTACACCTGTACACTGGCTGCAGGTGAGGAGCAGGACGGAGGTCACATAAGGAATTTGTAAAAGTCGTTCCGATGACTTTTGTATTTGCTATCATCAGGTCTGTTTTCAGTTCACCGGGGCTACAAACTACGACAGCTTCCCTGCAAGGTTTGCAATAATGTGAAAACAGAAAGCAGTGGTGAGCGACTGTTGCAAACTACACCGGCCGCCTGGCACTTCTGGCTGTTTTCCACCCACCCCTGAAAATCATCCCTGGCCCAAAATGGAACTGTGAGCTGTACCACATGCTCTAAATGAAGTGCTAATTAAATACTTCTACTTAATGTAGACAACATTTCTTTGAAAAGACTGTAATGTATTGCAGATGTCATGAATTCCCTTAGAGGATGCTGAAGGGAGCAACGTACACATTGCATCCTTCTCTAGGAGGTGGGGATGTAACCCGCGTGGTTATGACTGATAAGGCCTAATGCTAAACCAGCACTCCTCTGATCCAAATTCCCACACAGGTTCTCTCACAGTATCAGGAATACTGCAGGTGCTTCCATCTGGATGCACACTTTGACACGTGGGAGGTAAATGATGGAGCCACAGAACTCGATACATATTCAGACTCTAAAGGAAAACCAGTCAGAACTGGGAGATGTTGCAGAAAAGGACCTAAATCTCTCTGGGTGGAGCCCTAGCCATGCCAGAGGAGCTGGCAAGCGGTTTCTGGCTCAGGCTGTCCCAGTGCAGGACAGAGCTCCACAGCAAAGCAACCAAAAGGCTTTGGGTTTAGCACATGTTCCTAACGTCCTTTCTGGCACCAGGAGAAAGGCTGGAAATCCAGCTCCAGAGTAGCTGGAAGGCTCTGCTAAAGTTATTGCCACTGGAATCACAGTCAATCTTTAGGTTTTGGGGTCAGCAGCCATCAAGCTTAGAAGAGCCAGATCACCCAGTTTTTGGGATATGCTTACACTGTTAATGGGCCACATGTTGAAGCCCATTTCCAAGCTCAGGCTTGCCCACAAGCAGCTTGCTTTCGTACAAGCTCTGGCACAGGCTCAAGTCCAGCTCTAGCTCTGTCTTGAGGGAAGAGTTTGAGCAAAACGAGTGTCTTTGTACAGACTGGGCTCTCATCAGTGCCCTGGGTGATTAGACAAGAGCAGGGCTTTGCATACAGGAGTTCAATTTTCCAGCATGAATCCTAAACTTGGATTGAAACACTCTGTATGTATACCAGACCCAAATGACCACCAGGCCAATAGCTAGCCAAACGGACAGAAACCTGCACGCCACGGAGCTTGTCCCCACATGCCTGTGCTCGTTGCATACATGGTCTCTGTCTGCAGGCCAGCTCTGAGACTGAGTCCTCCTGGATTGTCTTTGGAGGGAGGAGATTGTTCTCATAATCAACAGGACTAGAAATCCAGGCTGCCCTTTCTGTGCCAGTCTAAACCCTTGGGTATCTGAGTGGCTGCCTGTGAGACACTGGCACTTCGTCTGAGCTCAGGCTTCAGGATGGGTCAGAGAGAGACCCCACACCCATGTGCAGTGGGGCAGGAACAGGAGCTTTTGGAGTATTTCAGCTGCAACAGTCTGAATACACCTCCCACACAAACAAGGCAGAAAGAATAAACTAGGAAACCCGGTTTTCATGCAATAATTGTTACTTACAGGGCTGGGACAGATCTCTGATACTCTGGTGTCAGGATGGGGGATAGAGCCTGATGAGGCAGAGATTCCAGTTGAGAAAGGAAGGGCTGTAAGTCAGGATTCCTGGCTTTAATTAGTTTGTGCTAACGAGCCTTATTAATGCCCTGCCTACTGATACACCTGTTTGCTCTTCAAAATGGATAGTGGCATCCTATCTCATTGAGATCAAGTAATGAAGGTGTGTCAGTGCAGGTGAAATAATGTTTATGTAGGACTTCCTGGCCCACCAATGAACTTTGCCACAGGGTCTGAATTTTGGGGTGGCAGTGGTGAGGAATTAAATCTTACATTAACACTGGATGTGTGTAAGTTTAAAAGTGCAAACTGGACAAGGAGCTTAGCACTGAAGAGTTAACGGGGGGGGGGGGGGGGGGGGGAAGTCCAGTTCTTTCAGTTTTCATTCTGACACATTTTGCTTTGAACGGCAGCCAGCATGAACCCCCCTCCCCTCGGATCCAGCAGTACCTCCTTACTGCAGTCATAGTGCTTTTCTCCCTGGGACCATGTCCTGCAGGTCTCCCCAGCAGAAACACAACTGGGTATTCATGGATCCCAAACTGCAAATTGAATTCCTTCTCTTTTTCTTTTGAAGATTGCAGGCCTGTAAAGGTCTGAAGCTCGTTTAGCAACTGTTCTCTGCAGCAGGATTGTGCTTATTGTGCAGTGTTTAAACAGTTATTTTTATTAAAAGAATGAAGCCAGCATGTTTCCTTGCTGGTGGAAGGACCAGTGCCGACCATACTGTAGAGTTTCTGCCTGTAGTGCCCAAAGTCTGCAGGCAAAATTGAGTCGCAGGGCATAGAAAAGGATGTCTGGTCACCTTGGCAGCACAGTTCCTGTCACCCACCGATGTCCCTGGCCTGTCCCCACCTCAGCAGCTCTTCCACACCGGGCAGCTACATCTCAGCTGGCTCCATGTCTGCTTTTGCCTTCTCCTTCCCAGGTACCGTGTGGGGAAAGGTGTGTCCCTGTGCCACTGACAGCAGAAGGCACGGACACCCTGGCATCCCAATGCTGGGACCAAACCAACCTCTGGCAGCCCCACACTTGTGGCACAGGGAGCAAACTGCTCCTTCGTAGGAGATCTGGAATCTGGATGGTTTCTAAACAAACTACTTGCAAGGTGCCTGGGAGCTCTAAGTGAAGAATTAAAGGTACAGCCGCTAATCAATTTTTTTAAGTAGCACAGGTCATTTATTATTCATCTCTTGTGGATGGGAAGGAGGTTTCAAGGTGAGATTGAGGGGTCAGAGTTGCTTTGGTAGCTGCAGAAGGCACCAGCACGAGCCCGCAGGAAGCTGATGCTCTTGTGGTTGTTCTGTTTGAAGACACCCAGGAGATATCAGAGTCAAAAGCAGAGAAAATCTTCATTTTCAGAGTGTCACTGCAATTAATTAGCACTACCTTTGCTCTTGTTTTGCTGGGGCTGATAACAGTGGTGGCTAAACAATATGGAAAGGACTTCAAAGAATTTCTTTACAAGAAATATTCAGCATCTTGCTGTGTAAAGAGTATGAAAGCTGCTCCTGTAAAAATTTCCACATTTCTTTGAAGATGGTTCTGCAATGTTGTGAGGGCTTTTTGGGGTTGGTTGCCCTCCTGGGAGAAAAAGGATGTAGGAATCCAAGATGATGAAGAAACAAGAAAAAGGGGAAAGAGAAAGCAGATGGCTAGGTGGAGAGCTTTCCTTAACAAGCATTATTCAATTGCCTGTTGCTATTTATCATGACCACATAAAATTCAAAGTACTTCAGTATTTAAATAGTTATAGAATCAGAGATGAGTCATGAAGCAGAGCTGGTATTTCATCCGTGGCCATGCTGGTGAATGCTTTTCTAATGCAAGGATCTGATTTCCACTCTCTACTGTTTAATGGTATTTCTGTTCTCAGATTATTTTGTTGTAGATAAACGTGACAAAGTGAAGAAAACTAATGCTTCAGAGGCTATCTATTATTACAAACGTAATTATTTTCATTTAAAACCCACACTGCTGCACAGCATTGCAGAGCTATTCCAAGCTCTCACTCTCCAGACAGAATTAATCAAGAAAGATACCTTCTGGCTCTGCTTCTGTAGGAAACTTTAAGAGGAATTTTTGCTGCTGTTGGTGAGCAGGTCTCTGAGTCAAGTCTCCTTTTGCACATCTTTTTGCCAAGAGACAGTGTGTCATTTGTGCAATAGCCACTGCAAGCATCCTGCACAAGGGAGGGAGTGTTTGAGAGTGCAGGGGAGTTTATCCAGTGGCATGAACTTTAAAAAAAAGAAAAAGAATCCTGCAAAGTTCAGTTCTGCATGTGGAAATGGATGATTTTCAATGCTTCGGTTTTAATTCTCTTAGTATTTCTGGGTATGGTAAGCCTGAACAGGCTGAAATTTGTATAATAAATAGGATCATTCACATGAAATTTATTTTGATAGAAAATGTTCTCTCTTGCCCTGGAGACAACCAGCTACTCAGGCAGCCCCTCCACCCCTAAAGGAATCTGTAATGGTGCAGTGGCAGTTTTCTCTTCCTAAAATAAAAAGAGTTACGTTTGAGAGAAGACAGATCCTTGTCCCAAGGAAAGTATTGCTGATGTTAGGAGCAGGGACCCCAAACAGAGGCTGCTCTCGGAAGATGCATGCTGCGGATTGCTAATGCTGGAGAGGGATCTGACTCACCACATCATCAATCCTGCTCCTCTGCCAGTACAGCACAAAACATCTTTTATCATCACGCTCTCCCTCTCTTCTTCATTTCTTTTTTAAAGGGGTTTAAAACTGTTCAGTGTTCTGGTCTTCCCCCTTTCCAGCCTGTTGTCCTCTGGCTGGTGGTTACGCTTTGGGGTGATGGAGCCTCATTTGCCCTGTGCAGGAGGACTCTTCCCATCCAGGCATTGTCAGCGACAAGCCAGAGGATGAATTTCTTGGCTTATGCTTTCACGCCTCGCACTGAGTTGCACACATACCCCTTTGCTGTAAGAAAACTAAGCTTTCCCATCTGAGTCCCTTTTTACTTTTCGCTTGCCTTGATCCCTCCTTCCTCTTTGTTGCGGAAAGCACTGTTTATCTTAATGGGGACAGCAAGAACGCTCTGGCCACATAATTGCCACGAAGGCTACAGCGTGGTCCAGACGGTACCAGTTTGCACTGATATTTTTCTGGAGCTTGCCAACAACAAGCGGCTGCTGTGAGAGCTGAAACTGCTGCTTTTTTTCTGTTCACATCTGCATTTGATTTTCAATCAAGACTTGGTTGGTGAAAAGCCAAGTAATCTACAGTACTCAGGGGTTTTTTGTTAGTTTTTAAGGGACTGGTTTGAGCCAAGTTTAGTACCACGGAACTAGTTTTTAATAGATTTTTTTTCCCCCCTGAATTATAAGTACTTTTGGACACAGACTATTTTGAATGGATCTTATGGGAAGATTATTATTCACCATTATGTCTTTGTATCAGTATCTTGTGTATGACTGTTATGAAAGGCCAAGACCTTTCTGTGCCAGGTGCATTACGGCACACAACAAAATCATACCCAGCCCCTTGTGGTGTCAGGCATGCTGCTGGGGCGATGGGAACCTCCAGCTTCATGCTCTGGAGCCAGGGGAACAGAAAAGTTAGACTTGTCTGAGACCTAGGAGAGGAATTTCCACGGGTTTTGCATGAAATACGTGGCATTTTGTTTGGACTGGTGTCACATCCTCTTCCATTTGTGGCAGATGAAGGGTTGGTTTTGTATTGAAGATACATGAAAAGTCACTGTTCAATCAGAAACTTCAAAGGCACTGGAAAAGGATCCATCTGTGATTCAACCATCTTAACCCTTGGGGAACAAAAAGAGGAAAAGGCCTTGGATCACAGAGTTTTCACTTTTTAATGGCAATTTTTCTGCGAATTACCGTAACAGAAAGCACTGACCTGTGACTAACACAGTCCACGGAAGGACTGCTGCTATAGCTTGCTGTCCTTTATTTATCCAAGGTTCCACTTGATATATAACACACTTTTAATAGAATTTTTTAAGCTCAACATACAGTTACCGCTGAAAGGTGCTGAACTAATAATGCTCTGAAACTACAGTTTCCTCTTAACATGAGGAAAATTGGTTGGGGGCACTGGCTGGGTGAAAACGGAGCAAGTTACGCATCCTGGCAAAGAAGAAACGTGAAAGGTAAAAGCAACTAATATAAACACAGCGGTAGTACCATGAACCATTAACACTCACATCTCAGTGCTTTGTACCTGTATATTAACACGGGCTAGTGCAAAATCAGTGTACAAATCTGCCTCGGTCAGCCTGTTTGGCTCTCACACCCTCTGCAACCATACCAGCGTGGCACCGAAAGCCCAGGGCGCTACGCGGGGTCCCAGAAACTGCATTGCCCAGATCCCTGAGCCTCTGCAAACGTTGCAAAGTGACAGGATGTTGGGAACAGGGCAGTGCTGGGAGCCAGGGCTGCTCCCCGTGCCCAGCGGAGGAGCCTCCCAGCCCACCTGGCCCTGGCCGGGGCTGCTGGCCACCCCACATCCCACTGGGCCTGCTCCCTCTACCCGTGTCTTTTCCGTAGGCTGAATTTTACCTTTCAGCCTGTGGAAGTTACACTCCTTTTTTATTTTTGGGTTGTTTTACACGTATTTTCTATAGCTGGGGAATTTTCAACTAAAGGGGTAGGCTTTAATGATGAAAATCCACGAGTCACATCCCTCCTCTGCCTTCCTCTGCCAGCAGGCACAACGTGCTTGCTGCAATACGTTTGGC
Organism: Rhynochetos jubatus; assembly: GCA_027574665.1. Taxonomy (NCBI): domain Eukaryota; kingdom Metazoa; phylum Chordata; class Aves; order Eurypygiformes; family Rhynochetidae; genus Rhynochetos; species Rhynochetos jubatus. Next base: position 9,116,496 of record CM050665.1, on the reverse strand, counting down.
TTGTTAGAGAACCAGTTTAAAGAGTTGAAAATACTAAAAGACTGTGTGGTTGTAGGGCAAAGTACAACCTTCAGTAGTCCATGCTTCCTCCTGCCATGTGGCAAAAGCTTGAAAGGTCCCTTGAAAGGACAGCTGAGAGCTAAAATTGATCATTCTTTTCTGGCCAGTTGTCTTCTAGCCACCAAAGGTATTAACTGCAGTATCTGTATGGAAAACCTGCTAATCCCTCACCTTCGATTTTCTGTGTCGGCCACAGCGGGCTGGATGTTTAAGCACATGCGACAGTTGGAGCCGAGCATGCGGCTGCGGTGGTGGTGTGTAGCCAGCCAGCTGATGGGAGCTGGCAGCCTGGTTTGTGTGGGGTACGAAACACCGGGGGAGCTGGACGTGCCAGCTGATGCTGCCAGCAGCCGTGGCTGTGTGCGCGTGCTTAAGGCTGGCCCCGTCCTGCAGAGTCACAGGCTTTTCTCTGCCTTACATGGAAAGTAGAACACACACAATTTTAAATCTCTACCTGTTTCGGTCTTTGGGCAACGTTTTTCGAGAGTTTGTATAGCTTCGTTTGCCTTCTGCGGTGTACATAGTGCACCTATTGCTGCCTGCCCTGCGGACCTTAAAACCCTTCCTCTTCATGTGGTCTGTGCTTATGTCTGGTATATTCTCCTGTGTGTCTGACCTAGGCACCAATGTAGGATGAGCAATTTTAGGGTTTTAATTGCAAATTTCTTTCCTTCCTCCATGCTTGGCCTGCAGAAAATGGATTTCTTTTTTTTTGGGGGGGTGGGGGGAAGGAAGGAAGGAAAAGCATTGAACTTCTGTTTACCTCATTTTGTTTGAACAGAGCCCTGTGTGTTAACCCTCCTCTGCACAATGAAACTCTGTACAGTGAAAATTGGCTAAGTGGGTCCTTATTCAGGATCATTCATCACCATGGCACGGCTCGTGCATACATGGCAGATTTACATCAGTGAAACTGAGGAAGAAAAACAAAAGGCCCATGATCTGACATGATTTATGAAGTGCCAGTAACGTGCTGAGGACTAGAGGAAGATCTGATCAGCCTCGCTCTGCAAGGGTGCTGGTGGCAGGGTGACACGCCACCAACCGCAGCAGCGAGCAGGACATGTTTGGCAGCTCGGGGCTCCTTAAAGGCATGTCATAGGGCATGTTTTGCACACCAGACTCTCTCCTTCAGACGATGGGGGATGCATATGAGAAGCCTAATGGTGAGCACAGACAGTAAAACCAGTTAAAGGACATAGTGTTCCTGTTGTACTTGCTGGTATGAAGCCTCAGGACCTTCACCAGGCCAGGAAGCCACAGTGACAGTTCAGATTCCACTTTGCTCATTTTGTCCAAGCAAAATAAATGCCAACAAATATCAGAGGGGATGCAGAGATGAATGGAGAACGTGCTTCTTGGGGTCAGCAATTCATCCTCCTTGAGGGCCTCAAATATATACCTTCCCCATGTCTCTGCTGTATTTCAGTGTGGGACCAGCAGCAGCTCCGAAGTTGTTACCCAGGAATAAGCCAGGCTCAGGCTGATTTCATCGGGGTCACGGTTAGGGTGCTGCCGGGTGCAGGGTGCGCAGTGTCAGCCGGCACCCGCTGCTCATTCACAGGTTCTCAGCAATACTTGCTCAAAGCCAATCGCCTGGCCATGAGGCAGCCTTCTCCCACTCCCTGTATCCTTGGGGGTTTTGTTGAAGGAGAAATTGCATCTCTTGGCACTGGTCGAGATGAGAGTTGTTCCGGTTTCCGAGGCATTGCGTTTCGGTGAGTGTCTCCAGCTGCTGCGCTCCCCTTCAGCCCGGGCACTGACTCATGCTTTTTGCCATCACAAGAAGTCTGTTTTCATAAACAAAATTAAGTGCGCTGTGTTTATTCATTAGGGAGATTTGAAGTCTCTCAGCAACCAAGAAATATGCTTCGTGGGATGAACTCTCCCTCCCTCTTTCCCCCTTTTCTCTTTTAACAGCTAAGGGAAAGAAAAGGTTTGGGAAAACACTGGCCCGATGCTATCAGCGTGCTGATTCTGCGCCTGATGACGTCCAACACCACGGCTGAAGGGACGGGTTTGGCTATTTGGCTGGGGTTTGCACATCTCCGACACTCAGTGCTCTAGGGAGGGATACTGCAAATTGCACGAAGATGAACAGGAAAAAATGGGGCCGGTTAATGCACTGGGCTTTAAGCAACACTCCAGGTAAGCACAGTGCAGGTGAAGGGTCCCAGCCTGACAGCCAGAGAGAGAAGCGCTGCTGGTACGTGGATAGTGCCAGCTCCCTGTACTCCCCCACACCAGTGTCCCTCTTACGGATGGCTTTGGGCAGGACTGGGCATGGGCAAAGCCAGGCAAGGCAGGTTGCCCGATGCCCCAGGGCCTGTGCCAGAGCTCTCGTGGCACAGCCGGCTCTGCTGTGGTTCTCCCTGTTGTGTCCGTCTCACCCCCAGCGTTCTGCCCTCCTTCCCACAGTGGGAACACAGTGGGACCCAACCCTTAGCCTACGTGGGACAAAATTCAGTTTGCCTACAGCACGGATAGATCCTGAGCTGGACCTGCAGCAAGGTGAGAGGCTTGTGCAGCCTCACCATGCTGAGACTCCCACGTTTGGGCACCGCTCCTCCCTGCTGTCAAGCACTACAAGTGCTGCCATCTGGGATTACTGATGCATTGGTGACACTGATGTTTCTTCATTAAGGACTGGACTAATGCCCACAATACCATGTGAGAGAAAAGAAACATCTTCCTATGGTTAAGCCTAAAATAAAATTAAATCAGATGGAAACTGTGTGAGATCATGGCAGCAGGATGGATAAAATTTTGAGGCTAAAACAAGCCCTGTGCTCTCACTTAGAACAAGTGTAGAGGCTTTAACTCAGGCATCCACATCTAGAGATTCTGCACCTTGGTCAGCTGCAGTACTGCGGAGGGAGAAGTGCAAAATGCCACCTTATGGAGCGTATTAAGACAGGTGCATTCTAGCGTCAGCTGAAGAAAATGGGCTAGATCAGAACCAGCAAGTCTGTGTTAGGACATGTCTTGCTCCTGTCAGCCCACTAATACAGATTTACTCGCTGATGTCTGTCACCCATTACTGTGCATTTTCCAGCCTGTCAGCACTGCCCCCTTTGAAATTTGGGTTATGTTACGGAACCCAAACCAGAGGCTTGCAAAGCATCTCCCATATTGACTGTGTATTCCATTCAGATAGCTTTAATCCTGCAGAAGCTAATTTAGAAGAAATCAGTGATCCCCAAGCCAGTGGGGAGCAGCGAGGGAAGCAGCTCAATCGGCCAGGTGTAATGTCAACAGACAGAGAGTGTAATTCCAGCCTCAAAAATAGCGAGATCTGGGTTTGCATATTGATGAATACAACCATGTTATGACAGGGTGAAAAATATACCTTGAATTTCTACTCATAACAACTACTCAGTGTCTTCTTTATTAGTATGCAAATTTTGTACCCATGGAAGAGGAAATAAATGTGGAATTTGCTGTCTTTGCAGCAGATGTAGAAGGTATTTTGGCCATTCTTGAAATCCCACTTTCTACCACATACCATAAATGAAGTGAATACCTTTCACTTCTACTTTAGAGGGATCCATAAATCAGAAACAAAGGACAGCAGAATAACAGGGTGGTGTTTCTCCTTCTAGAGCACCAGATACCCCGAGCCAACAGCAACAACGTCAACATGAACTGTGGTTTCCGTGCCAGACGATTCTATGGGACCCGAGTGCAGCGGTTGCTTACCTTCCAGTGCGCAGAGCCAGCCCTCCCTTGCCAGCACCCAACCTTCCTCAGGGGTCATTCCTCAGTAAGAGATGATGGCAGCCACCTCAAACCTCGTGAATTTGCGGGAGCGGGAACATGGATATTGATCTGGGCTCAAACTTCTGATAACTGGATTCTGCCCCCAGTTATCATCACAGTTGCTGGAGCCGGGACTTTGGATGAGTCCCTTCCCTGTGCCTCAGTTTCACCATCTGTACAAACAAGCTTTTAATATTTCCTTGAGAAATTTATGCTGTGTGGGTGAAAAAACACTGGATAAAACCAAAGAACTTTGTAATTTTAGTGTGTTTAAAAATTTGGAATGTTTTGATTTCTGTGTGATTGACAGCAAAGGCAGGAGATCTTCTGGATTAGGTTCCCATGTGGAAAACTGGATACACTGATATGTGCAGGAGTTTATCACCTGGAAAAGCACCATGTCTTCAACAAGCATAGCAGATGGACTGTCCTGTTAAACAGTCACGAGATTGTGACTGTGCATAGTTCTTCAAAGGAGACATCTTAACCTGCAGCCATTGTCTCGTTAGTGTGTCTACAAATCCTATTCCAGCGCTCTTCTGTTCCTGTTGCTCTTGGATTCTCTCACCACTGAAAAATGCTCTGTGTAAAGTGATGGCCAGACTGAACGGGCAAATCTAACCTGCAGCTCCTGCCAAGTCAGCCTCCGACTCTGATTGCCTATAAAACACCCAACAGATGAATCTCATGCAGAAGTGAATTATTCTCTTCATCACCTTCAGGTGGTTCTGCTCATCAACCCCTACCTCCTCCTGAGAGGGTGGCCAGTGAGCCAACATCAGGTGCTGGTCTTTGCAAATTAGAGGTGTGTGGGTCCCAAGGGACTCTAACACCCCTTCTGAGAAGTCCTGCCTCGTTTCAAATGTGCTTCTTTCAGAAACTGAAAAAACCCACATACACAGAAGAGAGCTCATCAAGCATGTGATGGGCTCCAAGTGCACCACTGGGCCTGGGTGTTAGGGGTAGGTTCAAAGGTTTCAACCCACCAAAGCTTCTGGATGCGGTGCCTTGGGGTGCCAGTGTCCAAAAAGTTACATTCAAACTCAGCCAAGCTCAAGGTCACATATTTATCATCCATGTTTGGAGGAGGGAGAAGTCTCATGGTTATTTCTGTTGCTGCATTCTTTGAGTCATGATGCTCAAAAAAAAAAAACCAACACCATGCAACCCAAAACACCCTTGTCCTCAGATTGTCTTTTCATCCACCAAATCCCTCTTATTTCCTTATGTTCTCCTGATGGAGATCTCACTAGTGGTAAGAAGATAAAATTAAGCCTTCATCATTAGTCTTATTTCGGAGGGCCTCGGGTTGGCCAGAAAGGTCTGGGTTTGTCTGATACGATTTTAGGAAAGTGGATTAGTCCTGGACTGTAACCAACCCAGAATGGATCTGCTTTAGACGCAGCTCCTTAGTTGTAAAATATACATGTTTAGCTCAACCTGGTTCTACAGAATGGAACGCTAATTAAAAACCGGTTAATTGTTGCCAAGCGCACCCCCTGTTGTATGAACCGGAGGAATTGCCAGAGAGAGTCGATTCATGCAGGGCACAGCGGGCCCGTCCCCGCTCCGGTTCCCACGCCACCCCCGGGGGCTGCGGCTGTTTGCCGGGCAGGCTTGGTCCAGCCTTCCCAGCTGTGAAATGGGCCCGGTTGGCTTTTGGGGACTAAAACGGGAGTGTGCAGCGTCAGGGAACGAAGGAAAAGGCCGGGAAGTCGCGTAGCCATCGCAGGAGCTGCGCAAACACCGGTTTAGTACTGAGCTGCTGCGGTTAATCGAAAAGGTGTCATCTATGACCATCCCCTGCTGCGCGGAGCACGGCGGCGGGGATCAGCCCGGAGAAACCCTCTGCCCTCGTGTGCGGGAACTGAGCAGCACGAGGTGAACCGAGCTGCATGGAAGCCTGGAAAAACAAGGTTTTCCAGACAAAACAGTTTTCAGAGTCATGAAACACTTCCGAGTCTTGGCATAGCCGTGCGGGAGCTGGGCAGAGCTGGCTGGGCAGCCCCGGAGGGGAGGGGAGGGCAGGGGAGGGCAGGGGAGGGCAGGGGTGTCTCGGCTCGGGCTCGCAAAGGCTGGGCAGATCGCCCCATGCGTGGGGAAGGGGTCCGCGGGTGGGCTCCGAGGGTGCCGTGGGGAAGGGGTCCGCGGGTGGGCTCCCAGGGTGCCGTGGGGAAGGGGTCCGCGGTGAGCTCCCAGGGTGCCGTGGGGAGGGGGTCTCCGCGGGTGGGCTCTGAGGGTGCCGTGGGGAGGGGGTCTCCGCGGGTGGGCTCCCAGGGTGCTGTGGGGAAGGGATCCGCGGGTGGGCTCCCAGGGTACCGTGGGGAAGGGGTCCGCGGGTGGGCTCCCAGGGTGCCATGGCTGCAGGATGGGCGGCAGCGCAGGCACAGCTCCCCTGCAGATGGCAGTGATACCCTGCGCTCCAGCAAACCCTGTGTTTCCTCGAACCCTTTTTCCTTGCTGAGGAGGGAACAACAGCAAAAGCCCCCGGCCCTCCGTGCAGCCTAAAGAGCAAATTTTATATGAACTTTGTTTTGGCAGAGTTCCTGATGTCAAAGCCAACCCTCCTGCAGCCTGCAGGGAGCAGTGCCGTTGCGGGGGAGAGCATTAGACAGCCTGTTCCCCTATAAAAGCCCAGAAAATGTACGGGGTGTGAGCATGGTACAACTACATTTATTGCTTTTATTTATTTCTTACGTTAAATGGCCTTCGTAAAGGTAAGTGAAGCCCATACGGTTTCTTGCAAAAGCCCTGCATACATAGCCAGCACAAATCCTCATTTATAGAGATGTTTAGAACTGGGAACAAGGAAAAGCGTAAGGAAAGAAAGGCAATCCCATGCTAATGGTGGACTGAGGTACTCATTGGAGACCAGCTCAAAAAAGAAAGGTCTCTCTCTCCCCTTTAGTGAAGCCTAACAGGAAAAGCTTAGAAATCAAACGCCTGTTGGGCTCAGATTTCAGTGGCTTGCTCGCGCTGATACACTCGGGCAGCTGAGAAGATTTTCGTGACGAGACGTGTCTTTCAGTAAGTTTATCTAGCCAGTGGCATGGAATTCCCATCACTGTCACGTTCCTGTACTCTTCCCCAGCACAATGCAGAGCCGGTCTGGGCAGTCTGTCACCCTCCGTGGGGCCCAGCGGCCGTGCTGCTACCCAGGTCCCCCTACAACACCTGAGCAGACTGCGGTGCTGGAGGCACCAGCAATGCCTGTGCTGTGAAACCACGTTACAAATAAGCCTGGAAAGCTCTGGGAATTAACGGTAACACACTCCACGGCTTTCACTGTAAGTAAATTACGCTAATGAAGCCCCATTTCCCATGGATGTTTTTCTTATGCTGGAAACCCTTTAATTTTAATTTGGGATCCTTCCTGCACACACTTTCAGAGAATGGATGGAAACTTAGTCCAGCCTCTTCACTCCAGTCATCACCACTGACTTCCTGCCCTTCTCCAGCCAATCGGTATTTTTTCTTTCAGCTAGAGGAAGATGGGCATTTTGGTATATAAAGGGCAGTGTTAAAGTAAGTGGCTTCAGATGCTGTAGTATGGGACACACGGTGCAAGGAATCGGGCAGTAAGATGTGAGGAGGTCTGTTGGCGTAAGGTTGCGTCAGGGGGATGATACACATACTTCTGAACCTTGGATGGCTTTTGATGCCCCGAGTTCTCCTGGTGTGAAAAGTTAAGGCACAGGGGTTTGTGACAACTTCTGACATTGCAAAAAAATGTAAATTTAAGGAGGGGGGAGGGGGAGAAACATGTTGCTGGCAGAAAAGTCATTATCTGTCAAAGCTAATACAACTCAAACGTGACTCCTTCTGTGATTGCTCCTAGGCTGTCATTAAAGGTCCGTCACAAAAATCACAGCATGCATCTCTGTTCTGCTCTGCAAGAAGAGAGGCTGTAATATTTTCCCCTTGGCCACGCTGCTTGCTGCACACCGATGGCTGCCACCAAGGTCAGGGAGGGCTCCTGGGGGCAGGCAGTTGCTGTGGCTTTCCTGAGGGGAGGTTTCCAAAAGCAGCCATCCTAATCCACCCTAAACCTTCAGCAGTATTTCGGAATAGTCATTCTCGGCTGCTGCTCTCAGCTGGAGGTGGGAGATGGACTGGGCTGCTCCAGAGGGGACATTTGAGTCATATTTCCTTTGCTCTTCCCTTCAGTGCTGCTGGAGGAGAGGGCTTGGGGCAGCAGCAGGGCTCCCCCAACCAGCCAGCACTGACCTGGCTGTCTCTCACCTCGCCAGAGGCAGATGGATACGTGCCAGTGCCAAGCCCAGAGGTTCGAGGAGTTGAGCTGAAGCTTCTTACTGCTGGTTTCACACTCTCAGGAGCCCAAGGCACAGCCTAGCCCTTGGAGCAGCTGATGTCACCTACAAATAGCTCCTTTAGTTGCATATAGTCCCATAGTTGTGCATAAATGCTGCCGTTGGCCAAGGAAGGTTTGATGTGTTGTAGCCTCGTTTCTGAAGAAAATAAGGCTGGCAAATGCCGGCTGCTTGCTTGCCATACCCACCCCTGGCCTGAAAGTCCACGTCAGCCCAAACCCCCAAGCTGAGCTGGGCTCTCACAGGCAGTCAGACAGGTGATAGCCTGCAATGCACAAATACCCTTTTTACTATTTATATTTCTTGTATCTCCGTCTGAGCAGCGGATAGAGATCGTTTTTATTTTATGTGCCCGCCTTCCTCGCCCCGCTCTGCCTCCATGCTCTCCTGCTTGCTTTCAGCTACAGTTTCGGTCCTGCCGGCTACAGAATAAAGAGGTGCCTTTGTGCTGCAGTCACCTCTGGTGCCTGGATTTGGCCGATCCGTGTGCAGTGCAGCTCCTGCCAGCCTCTCCCGCCTCCCCCTTCCCCCGGGCTTTTAGGTTAAGTGGTTCCTCACATCCTCAGCAATTCTGCTGTGCCAGCAGTCTCGCCCTTCGGTTCAGCAGGAGCTCGGATCCTGTGCTGCGGCTTGCCCTTCCCTAAATAAAAATGATTGAAGCCCCTCTGCAACCTGAGTTCACGGGACGATAGCTGCTGGCTGGAGCAGACAGTGCAGCGAAGGCACGGGAGGTGAGCAGGGCGAGGGAAGAGGAGGACAGCGTGGGCTGGGAGCGCGCCTTTCTTCAAGGCTCGCTTAGCGGCAGCCCCGTTGAGCGTGGCCACCTGAGCAAGCCAGTGATGAGGTATTTAGAAAAGAATCTGGTACGAAGTGGAAAGGCAGCTTCTTAAATTGAGCAAATTACATTTGTATTAAAAAAAAAAAAAAAAGGAATGTGTAAATCGCATATTTACACAGTGGAGCACGCGAGCAAGCGAGTTCTCATACGAAACCCAGATGTCCATTAGAAACACGAATTTTTCTTCCTTGATGCTACCGTGAAAAGTGAAACTGGGAGAAAAGTCAGCTGTGTCGAAGGCGTATAAAGGAGTGAGTTCAGTCCACAAAATCTGGGAAATTTCACATTAAGACTAAAAATCTGGGGTACTGCTGTCGTCTTCATTTGGACCCACGATACAGATTAAAGCCAGAGTACCAGGTCAGGTGCTGCAGATCTCAGCCCTTAGCTGTGGAATTTCCAGGTTAAGTTACTTAAATTTTCCTGTTGCTGAATAAAGCTAAAATCCTGTGTGCCATATATTTGCTCATCATAAAATGTTCTCTCCTAGCCAGTAACAGCTTCTTTGTTGGCGAAGCCTGTCTGGTTTATGAGCTTCCCAGCCTTTGTACAGTGTACTGGGAGTTAAGAACTTCCACATGGCGCTTGCTCTGAGGCTTTTGTGAATAAGCAAAGCAAAGCGCTTGCTCTGTGTCCAACAAATGCATCAAATATGGTTTGAATTCTCTGTTTTTAAATGCAAAGGATAATATTGATTTTGTTAAGGTAAATGTCTTTAATTGTACGCTGTATAAACTCGATTCTTACTGAGACATAATGGGCTCCGGGCATTCTTCCAGCACAGCAGTATGAAAATGTATCTTCTAGTGTCTCCAGCAGAGAAATGCAGAATTCAGGTTTAGACGAACAAAGATTAAATGGAGTACATCCCCAGCCTCTGAAAAGCATATACTGGTGCTGAAGGACGTTTACACAAATGGAAATTGATGCCATATTGAGGTCAAAACTCTGGAGTACCTGTTGATGTGCTTCTAGTGTTTTTTAGTGGGATGGTGCTGGTGGGAATAGAAAATTAAATGAGGGAAAAGAGACAACAAGAGAAAATGAAGTAGTTCATAGAATTGTCACTGCATGAATCAGTCTCATCTACAGAAACTGAATGGGCTCGTGATGCAGAGGGGTACTGAGCGTCTCTCTCACAAAGGAATCCGTACTCGGACAACCTTGTGCACGTCCCATTTGTGAGTGTTTAGGAGGGTGATGAGGACAAGAGAAGTACTGAGTGGGTGACTCACCCACCTGATATTAGTTTAGCGAAGGTGATAAAGGGATTTAAGAATAGGCCAAACACGCAGGCAGCAGATGCTATCCTTTCATTTATTGCTAAACTACCATAGTACAGGCAATATATAAAAATATTTTACAGATAGCAAAAAAATCATTACATTGGAGGTTAACAATGTTGTTGTAGGAATGTGAACGGTATAAACCCCTTTTCAATTCTTAAAGTTAGGCTTTTGAACAAACAGTTTGATTAAAAGGACATCTGTTAGGGTGATTTGAGTGACAGTTGCTCACTCGTGTATTTATTGATGTATGATTTGACCTGAACATACAGGGTGGGGCTTCAGCAAGGAGGCTTGGACTTCAGGGCGGGGGGATCACTTCATAATTACACACACTCATGCACTCACACACAAACACCTAAGTCCCAGTTAGGCCACCATTATTAAGACTGAGCTGTACCTTGATTCTCTGCTCCCAGGTCTCCCCACACTGTTTGTGTAGTAAGGCACCAATCGGCATCAGTCAGATGATGGCAGTTAAATCCTGGAATAACTGATTATCTAACAACGCGTCGGTGGATTTCTGGACTATTACAAACATATAAATCATCATTCATTTCTGTGACTCAGTCATTCCAGAACTTTCTACCCAATTTTGCTATTTCATGAGAATTATTGAAAAGAAACTCAAAATACTGACTTTTCCCCCGTCCTTTTTACCCACTCGTCTGCAGCCTATATGAGCTCTTGCAGTACCAGTACCTTCATTTGAAATTTATTGCTATATGGGTCAGGTGCCAATTTTTTTCTCTCTCTTTTTTTTTTGGTACACCAGAAGCAATGAAAATGGCTAAACAAACCCTGAACAGACCATCATAGATTAGATACTGACTGGCAGTTAACCCAAATTGCTATCAGCTGTCACCCGCTGCAGTTATAAAGTAGCAGACATTAAAAAAGACAGACGTCAATCTTACATCAAATGTTCAAAAAGGTGGATTATTCATTTTGAACTGAGATGAATAAAGAATTACAACTGCCCACATGTGATGGCAGACAGATGCCTTACATTTACAGGTAAGAAATCGCTGCAGTGTAAACAATGAGGAAAAGAGTTGATTTCCGGAGAAATCACCCAGTCTAAACCCAACATTGGCATCTCTTCCTATTGCACAGGAATATGTAATATAAATAACAAACACTCGGATTGCAGCTAAACTGGAACATCAGATGATTGTAAGTGGTGCAAAATTTATGAAGACCTGAATCAATTTAAGATATGAAATTAAGACAGTCATTTTCTTGTATCCCATCTGGCAGATAATTGTTCCCTATTAAGTAGCATTTTGGAAAGAAACACAGGGGGAAAAGTCAGATTGAAATATTTAGAAACATATTTCTGAAGCGTTTAAAGCTGTCTTTGAAGTCTTTGGAAATTTTATCAAATACATCTTTTTTAGGAGAGTAACAATTCAACAACAATTGCATAGAAAACTAATACACTCAGAAAATGAAAAATGACCCTTTATAAATACTATCCTTAATCCAAAAGGTGTTGCATATTTGGTCAGACAAAAAGCATAGACACTTTTTTGTAAAGATATGGATTACAAAATATACTTTAAAAAACATGCTAGCTAATTTGAGAACTGATTTAGATATGTTGTGAAGCAGCAGCATTTTATACAATAGAGAATAACATAGTGCTGGTTTTGGAAATATTCTACATTCAGAAAATGCTGTATTCCTACAAGAAGAATGGAAGTGATATGTATTTACATGGATACAAATAAAGCAAGTGCAAATCCCATGGCTCTTCTACATTCTGTCTACCAATAAAAACACATACATTAGACACTTTCATTCCATCGCTGTTCAGATCTTACATTTTGCTCATTCTCATGGAGAAAAACAAAAACGGGACTTCATACTTCATTGCAAGTATCTTCCCGAGCAACTACTCTCCTGGTAAACTGTACTTCCAACACTCATAACTGACCAAAAAAAAAATCTTCCTGATATCTATCCACTCCCATTCCACTCTCAGACTGTTTACATATCATGAATGATGATTCTTTTCTACGCGTTCATATATTTGATGCAGAAGTTTATAGAAGCTCATCCTGTATTTGCAGCCAAAGCTTGGACGGAAAAATGGAAGTAAAAAAAAAAAAAAAAAAGCACACGCACACACACACACGAAAATGAAAGAGATGAACTTTGAGTTCCAACAAGCCCCATGTACTTCGCATGGTATAACTTTGATGGAAAATGCATTAGAGTTGTTCACCCTGTAGACAATCTATTTGGAGGCCTTTGGTACAATGGCAGGAAGGCACTGTGGTGAAACATTCAGATAACTGAGGAAAGACAGAATTTCCTCATGTGCAAATATGGCTATCTTCCAGAAAAAGTGAGAACAAATTACTCACAAAATAGTATTAACTCTTCCAAGGTTAAGCTAATGCTTCTACAGAAAGAGAGCAAGGTGTATGAAGTAAGTAAAATATTAATACTGGAAAACACTGCTCAGCAAGAACAGGAAATAATTTAGTACTGTATATTTTGAAGTTCTTCAGCCTAGCTATATAATTTTAACATACTGGTTTTCTTTTTAAAGAGAGACAACAATGCGTAACGCTATGTCTGAGGATACTCCTTTTCTCTGGAAATAAATATAAAGTTGGTTAAAGCTGTATCATTTAACTAACAGTTGCATGTAAAAGCGGATAGAGTAGCACAGCCTGACCTCATGGAGCTGTAAATAAAACCACTAAAATGTAGTCTATATTATATACATCTTAGGAACCCTCGATCCAGTAGCTGGCTTCACGTGCCTGTGTATGTCTGGCTGACTGCAGCCAATTATAGGATCGTGACCCAAGTTCGCAATGAGGGGGGTGTGTGTGTGTGTTCACATATAATCATATGTATATAATATATCCACATATATATGGTTATATTATATAAATAGACATGTGTATGCACCTACACAAACACACATACTGATTAATATCTATGCATTGACAATGAGGAAGAAATACAGCTAATGCAAGCACGAGTAAAGCACTTGTAGCACTTCAAAAAAAATTCCTCTCCCCCTCTCTATAGCAAAGCGCCCAAAGGAACATGTAAGAGCAGTGGAAATCGTGTCCTTCAGTTAAAGGAGGACGTTTATGCATATTTATAGTGCATCCTGCAGAGTAGCTTCAAGGGGGCATTGCAGGGCTCGGGCGTTTGCCTTCCTGGGTCCCTTTGAATGCTGAAAAGCCTTTGCTATGAGCCCACTTTTTTCTGGTCTGCGATACACATTTATGCCTTATAGTAAAAAGGGGAGAAAGATGCTTAAATGATCAGTGGGGGATAGTGGCAAGAAGATAAAAACCAGTCTGCATCAGGAACATGCATAGTGCAATGGCACGTTGCAGGAGGAAGGATGCTGGTGGATTTGGTGCGTGGTTATCTGCCTTCAAGATCAGCCATTCATCTCTACACAGAGGACTATTGACAAGCAGTTGCTATGGACAATCACCAAATATGCAGCAATATTTTTAGACTACATCAGCGCGCCTACAGATTTGAAAAGATGTTCATGTTCCTCTTTGATATTCTATTTAAAATCCAGCGAGAGAATTGTCTGTCAGTTATTTGGGGATTTCTGCTTTTATGTGAATGGGTTTGATTTTTTTGTTGTTGTTGGGGTTTTTTTTAATTTATCCTATACTTTAGTAGTTGGATCAGGGAAAACTAGATGGTCATTTTTGGTACATCCAAGCATGGATTCTGTGAAGCCAGGAGACGCATTTAGTCTGTTCTTTTACTCTCAGCTGCAGCAAAGAACTTCTGACAGGCAACTTTTGGACTGAGGAATTTTTCAAAATTGTCCAAAACATCAGGCTGCATTAAAAATCCGTAACGTATGTCAGATTCTGGCAAATTGGCAGTTTTAAAACAATCCAAAATAGCTTAATTGAGGCACGTGAGCCAGTCAAAGCACTAGTATACGAGTGCTGTTTAACAAGCAATAACTCCCCTGTGCAGAGTCATTTCAGCTACTCCAAGCCTCAGTTTTGCTCCTGTAAAAGTCAGCAATAAAAAAAGGCCATTTTCACCTCTGCAGGTAACAGCCTGAGGCTTGGCTATCTTGACATTCGTGCTGATGCAACGAGTGGAGCTCACAATACGAGCACCAGAATGAGGCATTCAGTGACTTTTCGGTGCTGCTGAAATGAGGTACAGGGGACTCACTGAGTGACAAAAGAGTTGAATCTCACAAAGTGCACTAATGCCTGCTAGGACTCGCTGTCTTACGCGAGTGCTGCCGGTGGGGGATAGCAGTACTTCAAGGGGAAATAGAAGCAAACTCCCCAAGCTGTGTTATTAATGCCAGCTTGGGATGTGCAGTCAGGAAGGGCTCTGCTCTGGTTCTGGATGTAGTCTTGGCTGAATCCAGAGCTTAAAGCTGCTCTTGTGAAGATCAGGCATTGGTTTAAGATCCAAGACTACAGTTGGGACCTAGGGCAGGTGTTCTAGAAAGTCTTCTAGACTTGTAGCCTTCTTCTAGACTAGGCTTCTGTCTCCCACTCTGTAACTGAAGACCTGGCAGAGTTTAAGAACCAGCTTTTAATGGCAGAAAATACATTCTTCTATGTACTCCTGAAAGGATTCCTGTTGAACCAAGCAGGGTTTGTGCAAGATCTTTCTTGCAGTATTGGGGAACCAATTGTGCAGCTGCTCTGCTGGTCTTCATATACCCTAATTCCTGCTGTGAGCACCTGGACACGTTGGTATTCAGCAAAGTTTACTGTGAAACAACTGAGAGGATAGTTCAACGGTGTTTTCTAGAACAGAGCTCAGGCTCTGCACTCGTAAAAATATCAGCGTTCCTCATTTACAAAACCAGGAAAGATTACTACGTATTTCCTACAGTATTACGGCTATCTTTTACTGTGCACTGATTATCCACTCATGATGCTTTTTTATCACTGGTAGCAATGACACACCAAAACGTTATAAACTTGCTAGCTGTACAACTGCAGATGGCAGCGGTTATCTTTTATGTTGATAAGCATGTGTCAGTACAGTACATTCTAACACATGAAGCAAAACATAACAAACATACTAACCTTTCCAGAAATTACTGGTAGCTTTGCAAAGCTAGAGAGACAAGGTGAATATAAGGAAGTGTGTACTTTTTCTGGAATGTATGGCTTCTGTAAGATGCAATTATTTTCCTCTGCAGCTTGTGTGGTTAAATGTTACAGCTGCTAAATAAGACAAGTTACGAGCCAATAGCAGGTTCTATATGAAAAGAAATAGCAACAATTTATTAGAGATAAAATATCTAAGATGTGTTCATACACTGCCTAAATATTAATAAGGATCAATCATAAAAATCTTTGGATTTACTGTGACTCCTATATATTAATCTCTGTTTTATCCGGGTTTATTTTACCTTGGGACAGGTGTTACAACTGCTGAATTCCTCTTTTCACTCTGTGAGCATCCCTCTCCTTCAAACTCCTATCCAATCTGACAAGAAAAAATGAAGAAAACTCCTGGATTCAGCTGACATCTACTGTTTGAAATACTGATCACAGTGCGGAGAGTCAGAAAAAAATGGCTCTTGATCCCAGGTCGCATAAAGGCCGAACAAGCTTGGGTTGCCTCAGTTTCCTACAACAATAAAATTTCTCAAAAGGGCTTTGAGACCTGGAGGCCAAGTTACTGTTATTGAACCACAAAATGTCATCATTCTTTTATGGAATATATTACTCTTTCTTCCCCTGTTTCCCACCCCACCCAAATAAGCACTAATATATAACCTCCCTTGCTGTGTGCCGTGTTCAGGAGTGACATATCACTTCTCCCTTATTACTAAGATAGATCGATACATAGATAGATATTTTGCAGCAGGCTTGAAGAGTTTCCTCAGACAGATGCTCTGTTATACGAGAACAATATGATCTTGGGACAAAAGGAAGGGTGTCCTTCTCGATGTTTACAGAGAGAGGTGGCGAGTTGCTTAGTCAAGGCTGTCAGCTTGATGCCAATACATTGTTCCTTGCATTGAATTGGTGCCTTGAGATGAACAGTTACGGAAGCAGGAGGTTGCAGGGGCACTGGAAGGATCTAAGAGGTCAGTTATGGAAGGATTCAGTAAAAGGTGTCTCACAAATCTCTTCTTCTATGTCTGATTTCTGGCAGGGAGTCCAGAAAATTCCTTCCTGATAATTTCATTAACTGTAAAATAAAAGACAGAGGAAGAAACGTTAGACCACTTTCAAAAGCACAAGAAGTAAAAGCAAACCTTGGGCAGTTTGCTGTTAACCAGAAAACATCCCCTCTGTATCCATAACATAATTTTATTAAAACCTAAAACTTTTAGTCCTATTTATCCAGACTAAATATTTTTGGAAGGCAAGAGGGAAGGAGACAGGGGGTTTACACTGTGTTCAGCATGCTTCAAGTACCATAAAAACACCACTGAGAAGCTGTGCCATGTGTCCAGTACATGCTACATCCCCTGTGCCCACAAAACTTTCCCTCTTTCACAAGCATTTCCTTTACCCAAGGTAAAAAAGAAAAATCTGTAAGTATCTAAGCATTTTAGCATTTTCACTAGGCTGAAATAAGAATATTTAGAAAACAAAAAAGCCAGGTTTGGAGGAAATATATTGGACAGTGCTACAAACACAGAGATTGCAATTCGGGTGAAAAAGTGTTGGCTTTTTGTGTTTGCTTTTGGTGATTATTTTTTTTCTTTAAATCTCGCCATGGACTCTATTTGCTCTACATTTTTATTCTAGTTTGTTTGTAGACTGTAGCCTAAGCAAACTTCCATGCACCACTACAATACTCTGGGATGCTGGGACAGGCTTGTTAATAAAGCTCAAGAGAAGACACTGAAGAACTTTGTTCTCCATTTCAAAAATCAGAACAATGTTACATGTTATATGCAACAGCCATCGTCTCCTGTCTACCCTTCACACTTATTTGCCTAAAGCACCCTTTGGTACGTCCTGGAACAACAATTCTCTCTAGGCTGCACTTTAATTAGGGAGAGACCTAAAACATGAGCATTTTGGTGCAAAACTCCAGAACTGTCTGTTTTGGGGCTCCCTTTCCCATGCATCTCCTTGGTGTTGTATTCACCAAGGGGGTCCAATGGTTTGGAACCTGTTTATCTACTTCAACAGATTTGCCTTAAAGCCAGAAGACTGAATTTTCTAAGGTTTCAGAGCCCAGATCTGAATTACTTCACTCCGTTGATATTTAAGGGCTAAGACGAGGACTAACTCAAACCAAAGAAGACCCTCACCCAAGTCTGATTAATCCTCAGGTATGCAGCTGTACGACTCTTCCATATTTAGGCCCATTTATAACAAATGTTTATGACAAAAATTTAATTAACATAGTGTTTCACCACTTCCCACAATTATAAAAAAACCCTGGTGCTCAATCTCTTACAGTCTCTGGGAAGGGGAACACATGTATTAGTTTTTAATAGCTATGACTAGTAGATTGAAAACTCCTTCCACTCCACATGCAATGGAATTTATCTCTGAGAAAGTAAAATCTATGTTTTACACAAAGCTCCATCTTATCACTGTACGGATGTCTGCTGTGCTGGGTACTCCTCAGGGACTAAGCATTCGCACAGAGCATGGCAGAGGTGCTTGCTGGGAGGAGCAGGGAGCCAGC
Organism: Rhynochetos jubatus; assembly: GCA_027574665.1. Classification (NCBI taxonomy): domain Eukaryota; kingdom Metazoa; phylum Chordata; class Aves; order Eurypygiformes; family Rhynochetidae; genus Rhynochetos; species Rhynochetos jubatus. The sequence goes on along the minus strand of CM050665.1, from coordinate 9,098,578 downwards.
CTTCTGCATAGCCAGGTACAGTAAATTCTCCTGATGGGACCTCATAGCCTGTGCCACTCAAGGCGGTTTCCATCCCGCTGTGCTCAGAAAACCTGCTGTTAACAGCTCAGGGTTTAGCTCTTTCTAATGCCAGCCAGGAAACGCCTGGTTTCAACCAGATTGGGGCCTCTTGGGGAGGACATGGGCAGAAAAGCATGGCTGACTGCAGAACTCCTGTCCATTCCCGCTACCCAACTTTCTACCTGGCACAGTCACCTGCTGGGTCTACCAGCTTTTGGGGTGAATTCTTGCAAATAAAGCTCATACGTGGGGTTTGTGGTGTGTTGCTGCTCTGCAGTGCAAGCAAGCAACCAGTGGGAGGTGAGGTTGGTCCACTTTCAGGCAAAAAAACTCCTTCAGCTCAGTCAGAGGAGCTTCCTGTTTGCTCTACCCAGGAAATGAGAGGAGCAGGTCTTCAATGGAAATTTTTCACAGCCTCCGCTAAAAATAGCGGTGAGGTAAAAGAAGTGGGCACCCACTCTTACAGGGTCATTTCCTTTCTAAAAACAAGTGGGCTGAGACTGGAGGCCGACTTATTTATCGACACGTTTGTTTGAGCAGCCAGTGTACCAAAAATACCGTCTACGAGTTTCCTTTCGTTTAATACAGCTTGTGGAAATATCAGAGCCAACAGTCATCTTCATCTCGGAAGGGTTAAATATTAAGCAAAAAATGAGCAGATAATTAAATGGAGTTTACTAAACCCGCAGTCTTCTGAGGAGTCTGGTTTTGGTTCTGTTTCCTAGCCTGAGCTTTAGGCAAAGTGAAATCCGTCGTGCAGCACCAGCAGACCGTGGGAGCCTGGCCGGTGTGGGACCTCTGCTCGACGGCTCCGAGCAGGTTGGACGCTGCGGCAAAGAGCCTAGGCAGCCTGCAAACTTCACTTTCCCTCCTGTGTGCTGCACGGAAGGTCAGCAGTGGGTTTTGTGGGCTGAGGTTATAGGGGGACTACAGTCTGAAAAGAGCTAAAAAGTTGCAGGGGAACAGTATGAAACATTAACCCCACAGACGGGCTGCAGGACCATTCTTGGGCGCAGCTGGGCTCTCTGTGTGTGAGCATTTACAGGTGGCATATTGGATTTTTGTTTCAAGCACCAGAATGACAAGAGAGCTTCCTGTTATCAGTTGGATGGAACGTCCTGTAGGCACCCTGAATTTCATCTAAATCCAAGTGGTGAGGGGAGTTAGGTGCAGTTTAAGCTGGGCACCACTAGTCTGGGAGTTCTCAGGGAAAAATGTGCAAATCAATGATTGTCCCAGCACAAAAAATTCTAATCTACAACCAGAGGCCCTAAATCTAATGAATGTATAAACGTAACAGGAATGGATCCCAAGGCAAGTATCTCTCTGCCAGCTTGGAGTCACAACTGAGTTTAGTGAAATCACACATCTTTGGTGATCTGCTCCAGGTGTAATCTCAGTGGCATGGGTTTCAATAGTCAGTTGAACAAAACCAGCAAACTGAGACATATCTAAACTTCAGAGGAAGCTGAGATCATGTGCTGAACTTGCTATTCTGAACTCCCATCTATCTTTTCTTGGTAGCATGGTTGAAATATATCTCAAGTATCGGTTCTCATTATTTGCTCATTTCTAGCCGAGAGGAAAGGAAGATGATGCGATTAATGAATAAAATATTGTTATTTAAGGTGCCTGGCATGTGGCAGCTCTAGAGCACAATGTTATTGATCCATTTAATGAGGGAGAACTGATTAAACGGGGCCATGAGGACACAGGCAAAGATAACAAAAGATTCAATCATAAAAAAGGATATTGAAATAACAGCTGACGTCAGCCACCCAGACCAAGGAAATGCCTAGTTAGGCCTGAATCCATTCAGCATATCCCCTGTTAGATACTGCTGTTGTATGGTACTACAACAGCTCTAGTGCTTGGAGATCCCCAAGTCAGCTGAATGCTAGAGGCTGGCTGAAATCATGGGAGAATGTCTGTGTTCTTCTAATCACTCAGCTTTGATGGGTTAGAGTCAGTCTCTCAGGCTCCAGTCCTCAAAGACATTTAAGACTCTAATTCACATCCGCCCAGATAGAAATCTGGAGTGTATTCACTTGCGGGATGATAGTGGGTTGTATTAAATACCGAGCTCCAACTAGTAGTCCAGAGACAGAAAACAGTCTCCAAATTGAGCTGGCAACGAGTCAGGCTCCTTGTAATTGATTATATACACGCACACACACACATATGCATGCGTGCGCACACATTCGCATTGGAATAACAACTATACCAGCATTATTCCATGTATATGTCTGGAGTAACACCAATGAATTCAGTGTTGTCACAGCACTATACATGTAGCAGTGACTGGGGTCTTGGGCCCTTTGGGATCCTGCAAGAGTGAGGGTCTCATCAGAGAAGGCAGAGCTCAGCTCCAGTGGCCTCCTCCCTGCACCAGGCAGGGATCCTGCAATATTCCATGTCTACTCCGCTGACATGGCCAGGAGGTGTTTTTACATGCAAAGCAAACACAAGACACACAGGGAGTAATTAATGGCGTAACAGGCACTGGGGAGGAACACTGAACCCTAAATATTTAGTGTCCCCTCAAAACATGACCAGGCAAACCATGGTCCTAATGTGGTTCTGGCTACTGCCTGGGAATGACAGGATGCTTTAACCCAGCATGCATAACCCCATCTCTCCTTCCCTGCCCACCAGGCCCCAGCTACTTTAGGACAGCTCTGTGGTACACAAGTGGGACGCTTCAAGCCAAATTAAAAGGGGCATGACTTTTTAATTGAAAAAAAAAAAAAATAAATAAAGGTTAAGAGAAACACACAGCTGGAGAAAAGGCAGAAAAATACCAATTACCTTTCTTTTTGATTGCTTGGATCAAAGATCACAGTCATTCTTTTTCATATAATGTTTTGTATCCAGCTAAGGTGTGTGTCTATCAGCTCTGAAAAAGATTTGCAAAACCATTTTTGAGAAAAAAAGGTAACCTTTGACCTATGTTGCAAGGCCAAATGTTACAGTTTTCAGCTACTCTTTCATTTTCTGGGTTAATTTATTAAAAGGACATTTCAGCATATACAATATATAAGGCAGAACTTAACCGCTGACCTTTCTGTTTGCTCAGATCCAGCACTAGATTTTACTTTTATCCCCTCTTTTCTCAACTGATATTTTCTAAAAATAAGTATGCAAAAAATTACACTCCTAAATTGATCACAAAACATGCAAAATGCTAATAATTTGATCTGAGACTTTAGCGGCACAGGAGGTCCAATGCATCTTGCAAGTTAGGTCAAAGACTAGTCACTGCCTTTTGCAAAATCCAGTTATCATCTTGGTGGCCCAAATCTAAACACATTTATGCCAGACCAAAAGTCAGTCCCTTTTAAATAAGAGATCTAACCACAGCGGCCGTGTAAATTAGACTTTGCCTTCATTGTAAAGAACAGGAAAAATAGGTGCAAAGAAATTATGAAAGTTATAGTCTTTGCTTCAAACACAAATAATGAGATTTTATTTTTTCTCATAAAATGGCAATATTTAAAATTCTGTTTCAATTTTTTTTTTCTGTCTGTTCTCTTTAGATTTCTTTTTAATTCATCATGAAAGCATTTGGCACTTCTGGAAAACCACGTGGAAATTCAAAAAAATAATTGCAGTGTTAAGGAGGAAAAAGTCCTTCTTAAAAATTAAGTTGCTTTTGAGTGCAAGATTCAGAAGCGTCTTTGCTGCCGGATTTCAGGTGACTATATATAGAAAAGAAATATTTTACTTGGCTCCCTAAGATTGTGCAGCCACGTATCATACGCTGGAACCTACCACTCAGTACACAGCCTATTTTATATTCTGCATCCTGGAAAATCAGCTTTTGCACATGTAAGCAGAGCAACTAATTGACTGGTAAATATAAATTTAGGTCTATCGGGCACAAGGAGCCCAAACCCAACAAACCGTGTTGGGGAAAAATACCGTGGGTGAGTGGGGGGTTGTTTTATAAATCGACAGCAAGGAAAGGCTATTTTTTCTGGAAAATAGGGATGCATAACTACTAAGAGGTTCTTAGCTGTAAAGCTTTACTTTAATTACATGTCAAAAAAGGTTTTACTACGTCTTGAAATAATGCAAAGAGATGCGCCCTGCAACTTTTCTTCCTTATCCTGTTTCTAATCTATGTAGTCTGTGTAAATGATAAACCTCTTCAATGTCGTGCAGCCCAAGAGCAATCAGGTCATCTCCATTAATTAAGCAAATGCTTGGAAAAAATTACTGATCTCAAACATAGTGGCAATTCAACTCCCATGATGCATTTTTGCTAATAGATTCAATAGGCTCAAGACCCATTGGCATCTTTCCATGAATTTAACATCATAATATATACATCTGATGGAAAACAGAATCTAAATAAAATGCATATTTTTGGCTAAAGGCTGTCCCAACTGAAATCAATATCTAAACTCATGATTCACAGGATCTGGATTTCACTCATGACATTTAAATATCCTTCCCTTATATTTCAATATAGTTCCAGAGTGAGGTGTAAAAATAAAACAATCAGTATCTATGGTACTATCCTACCCAATATCTTTAACAGGAAGCTGGGTGTGTCTGTAAGAAAAGCACAGAAAATGAAGATAGAATTTCTGCTACAACAAAATTCAGTGTCCTAAACGCGCTATACATCAAAACTATGAAGATGGAAATACTCAAAACACAAATCTGTCTGTGACACTACCCCAGAGATTTTAAGGATTTTCTAAGTACTTTCATTATTGCCAGTGGGCTTCCAGAAAAGATCAGCAGCCTACCACTACAAAGAAACTGCGTTAAAACTGTCAGGAAAAAGCACGACCTGGTGGTTAAGGCAGAAGATTGGATAGTGGGATACAGAGTTTGGACCTCTTCTACATCATCTTGCTATCTGGCCCTGGCCAAGTCCAAAGTATCCCTGAAGGACCAGATTTATTACAGGTTTGCTTTGGTCTGAAAAACGCAGAAGGACTGTGAAGGTCACACTCAAGGAACGTAAATAATACATGCCTAGCTAACAGAAAAAGCCTGAAATGATGACGACCTGCACAGAATGAGCCTATAGTAAGCATGTGGATGTAGCAGAGAGCAATCATTTTCAGAAGTCCCTAAAAGAATATTTTGAAGTCCCTAAAAGGATATTTAAAGTCTTGAGCTTAGGTAGTTCAGATCTCAAACTACCAAAAGCATGAAGTGCTGAGATCACTTACACACTCTAAGGATCCTAATAGGCAACAATTTAAGTTACCAACCAAAAACCTTTAAACTTATACATGTCAGCCAATGCTGGACGGCTCAGTTCCTCTAAAAATTAAGTTCAAAGTATTTCTATCGGGAAATTGAGCCAACATAGGTAATGCAGAGCACTTGGAAGCCAGTGAACTGTTCTGACTTGGCTGTATAACATCTAAAGTCAGGAGACTTAAGGAGCATCCCTCAACCCTGGGAGACACTGAGGTACCAGTTGTGAGAAGCTGTACAGATGCTCTCTCCACTGACTGTGCAGGAAGTCTGGGACTGGTATCCCCAGACAGTTGGTAGCCTGAATAATTTCTTTTAGACAAACAACCCTTTGCTTTTGTTTATTCATGTGGTGCTTAGGGACATGGTTTAGCGGTGGACTTGGCAGTGCTGGGTTAACGGTTGGGCTTGGTGATTTTAAAGGTCTTTTCCAAACTAAACAATTCTAAGATTCTCTGATTCATGCATTATCCTCAGACAGAAGTTGTTACTCTGCAACTGTTAACCTCCAGCCAAGTTCTCCTCAATGGTACAAAGCAAAGTGACCACCTACAAGAGAAGGAAAACAGCAGTTTGCAGCAGTGGAGATGATGTGAAACCTGTGCTGCTTTCCCGGTACTACCTGCAATGCACAGAGCTCTTGGGTGCCTGTCCTATTTTGCCATGCTTGACTTCAGCTTGCTACACAAATGGTTACAATCTTGTAAATCAGTAATAAGTTGCACCTGAACCTGTAAGTGATTAGTAAAAAAGCATTATACTTCCATGGCCAGAGGACTTTCACAGAGTTAATCAGTTAAGAAAAGAACTGGGTGTTAACTGGTTGTTTAATTCCCTGGAAGACCAGTTTTATTGAGACCCTGTAGCAAGAGGACTGTAATCTGAAGTGCAAACAATATATGGGATAATTATGTTGCTTACAAATTATATACTTTTCTGGAGAAACAGGTGCCAAACGTTGCCCTAAAGTAAGCTGAAGGGAGGAATTCTAATGCTGAGCAGGTACCATTTGTCTTGCTTTCACATCACATCCATTTATTTAATCCATTTCATCCCTGTTTGAACCTTTCGGAAAACAATGAGTTCAGTTTTCCAGGCACCTTCTCCATGAACCAGGAGACTGGGGTTATGTGATATTCGCAGGACACGCACGAGCTTTCTCATCCTGGGTTATTGACTGGAACAGGAAAAGAAAGAGCAATTTTTGCTCCAGAGTGTGATTTCCTGTTTGCTTGATGAATTTCAGTATTTAGTCGTCATTTTTTTATCAGAAGATTCTAAGATAGGCACAAACCCTGCCTACGCATCGACTGGAGGAAGAATCTGCATCAGCTGGCAATCTGGAAAGTGCACCTCCAGGCACAATTTCATGCCCTTTCCCTTCTGCTCCATTAGGCTTCAGCATATCACCGTGGGAAGCCCATGGAGTTCATCTGCCGGCTCAGTCCCCCCGCTGTAAAAACACCTTCATTCAGAGGAGCTGCATCTTAGTCACTGCCTGAGTACAATGGCAAGAGGCACCCCACCAAACAGGGGTGTTTCCTTAAATCCCACCCTCAGAACCCCCTTTCTGCTTGGTCCACAGCGCTGCACACACTGAAACTGAACCTGAGGGTTGGCATCCAGGGTGGCACCCAGTGGTGCTGATCTCATTCACGGGTTACCTGACAAAGGACTGGCTCTGAAGAATAACAGTGACACTGCCAGGAACTATTTGAATGTGAAGCAACAACTCTTATTAAATTTGCTAAAATGATGATAAATATCCTGTTTATTTATTAGACAAACCTTTTAAGTCTGTTTAGTCACTACACATAAAGCATACAGGGACTGCAACACGATGTGATAGCCTTGTGCAGTTCTCTGAGTGTGAGCAGCCACTTTGGGAAGCGTACCTTGAAAGTGGAAAACTAGATCAGCCTGGGTGTGATGAGGAACTCCAGGCCACCGTGGATTTGGTTTGTAGTAGCTTTCCATAACAAAGTCTTTTTTTAACTGACTTTCTTTCTGCTCACATATATTTAGATATGACTTTCATTCTGCAGTACTCTCTTGCCAGATAGTTTTGGCTGAAATTGCAAGGGAAGGGACACGTGTTTGAGTCATGCAGTTGGCTCTCTCTAGTTGATAGTTAGCAAGTTACTGAGAAAAGATGAGGTTTGTATTTAGTTTTAGTTAACATGCAATGAGACCAAGTAAAATATTCCAAGTAGAATATGCACATAATAAATAAATATACAAAAACTAATACCAGAAGGGGATGGAGTTCATTTTCTGAAGCCACATTAGTTGGCTAAACCAATACAGAAATATCAGGCTGATGGACTGGCACTTAAGAAATACAAGGCAAGAGTCTTCATTTTGTCACTGCTAATGCTTGATCAAACTCTGCTGCAGCTGCAGCTGCTGCAAAGCACAAGGGTGAACAGTGCTCGTCTGTTCTTGTGTGCATGGTTTGGACCTTCCCAATTTGCTACAGAACTGCTGAGCTAAGCAGTGCCATTTGGTATTAAGACATATTTCTTTTAGATGAAAAACAGCAAAACCAAAGGAGGTCAGTGATGACTTTTTCCTACAGTAGCTTGCACTTCATGGCTTAAAAGCGAATGAAATTGGTAATAGATACCACAATGCCTCTAAAATAGTAACTGCCAGCAGGAAAAGCACACAAGCGATAGCACTATTTATTCACATGTCACTTTGCAGTTTCATCATTCTCCTAGACTTAACCTATTTACTGAGAGGCGATGTGAGTCATTCAGCAAAGTGTTTCAAAAACAGAGAGAGAAGAGAGAATGGATGGGAGAAAGCTATTTTTTACAGGAAATAATTGGGGGGTAGGAACCGAAGAACAGTTACAGCATGTTCGGGATTAGCTGAAAGTAACAAGAATAGACAATGCTGCTGCTTTTTTTATTTCTGTCATAAAGGAACTAGCAGAACAAATATTTAATTGAGGGGAAACAAAACATTTAACAAATATTTAATTAAGAGGAAACAAACCTATTACCCTTCCCTTTAGGCAGTTTTGCAGGGGATGAACAGTCAATAATGTAAACTATTTTCCTCCCTTGAGCACTAGCACTTAGTCTATTAATCCACGAAACTATTTACTGGCTCTTATTCTCTGGCATTTTATCTTCTGCTGTGTCTTAACTTTGCAAGCGTCCCCTCTGAAGGGCTTGTGGATTCTTGCAGAACCTGGGTCTCTCCAGAAAACCACGTTTCCCTCTGAACATGTCTGAACTGAATTTTGAGCCTGGCTCTCAGGAGAAAACAGCCAGCAGAAAATCACTGTCCCAAGGTAACAGCGAAGATGCATGAGTGGCCTACAAACAATTTTGCCAGACAAGCCAAGCTCCCCTCTGGAACAGGCATGCAAATAACCTTCTGCTTGCAATTACTCTGCTTTCACAAACAAGCTCAGAACAGCAAGCGCAAAGAAGGCATGTTTCTTATGTGCTTCATTTTAAAGAGGACTATGGGCAGTAGGCACGCTGCTCGTAGTGAGCAGGGGAACAGATGAAATCACTTTCGTGCACAGATTATTTTTCTATCGTGACTCCACATCCTTCCGCAAATGAATGTCTGGGGCCAGATCCTTTCCCCCTTTGCGTTAGGAACTGAATGGTGAGCCCCATTTTAGGAGCCCTGGTATCAGAAACTGCCTCTGCAGGGAATGGAAAGTGATAGGCACTGCTGGAGAGGTCTTGGCAATGGGAGACCCCAACAGCTGAGCACCTAACTTTGGGGCTACAGTTACGAGTCCCGTTAGCTGGAAAGAATCAAGACCATTAAATATTTAATTGGTTATTGACAGAGTGTTACAATTCACATATAACACTGTCAAGGAGGTGCCGCATACATGATACTGTGTGCCTGCCCACATCCATCTGTTTGCTTTTATTTTGCACTTGGGCTGTAAGTCCTCTGAGGCAGAACTGCTGTTTTTTCCTTTGCAGTCAACACAGCATCTGCCACAACAGAGCTCTCATCCGTGTGGGGGTTTCTAACATAAAATAATGTAATAATAAAAATACTACATAACACTGTGGAGTATATGTATAAATCAGAGACCATTATGAACTGAGAGCTAATTGTAAGAGACATCTATAACTACTAAAAGGAGTGCAAAAGACTATGGGGAGCAGATACTGCATCTGACTTTGCACTGCACCTCAAGGGCAGGCACGTCTGACAGTAAATAGCCTGGAGAGAATAAGAAAAAGGTATATGCATCATTCAAAGACTTCAAACTTTCAATATGAGTCAATGGCACAAACGAGAAAACTTTTGTTCTCAGTATGAAAATAAAAGAAAATAAAAGGGGGGTATAAATTACCAGAAATAAAACTGAGCTCCTCAATGTCCAATAGCTGTTGAGGTGACTATCTCTAGCTGAAGTGCAGCCAGTGCTATTGAGGCTGGGTAATTCCCAACCTCACCACAATAGCAATAACCTACATTTGTTCAGAAATTAGCCCTCAATTATTTGCAGACCTCCCATCCCAATTCCAGATCAAGATGTAGGAACAACCACCCAAAGAGACTGCCCCAGGGAATCCTCAGAATTTAATGGTCAGCCATCCCAAATTTTCCAACTGTGAGGTCTGAGAGCTGTGTGCATCCCCATGCAACCCAGGCAGGAGGCGAAATACTACGCTCACTGCAGTGTCTCAGAGGCATGCTGCAAGACACTGCAAGTACCTAGCAAGACCATCCTAATCACTCCCAAGTTCTCATCAGCTGTGTGACAACATTCTCCTTTATACGTGAGTTTGCACAGCCAACTCACAAGCTCTGCAGTTGTAGCTCATACTGAACCATTAGTTTACATTTAACCACCCACTGCTACACTTCCTGGGTGAATTCCAACCAAACAACAAAGACTTTTGAACCACATCATGATAAAACACCCTTTCGCCTACAATAAAGATAAAACTTTCTTAGGTTTGATATGATCTCATCTGACTACAGAACACATTCAGAAGCAATTGGCGGGCTGTCCCCTCAGCTAGGAACACAAATTGAACGGGAATACTGTTTGTCCTGCAGTTGGGGAACTAGCCACAGACAGCTGGAAGACAGGGTAGTAGCAAAGCTGAAGGCCAAGATCACCATAACTCACTCTGGTGTTGGAAAGAGTGACTGCCAACACGAATGAAATGTCCCAGCTAACACACACAGCATAATGAAACTGTATGAAGCCACTGGCTATCTTCTGCAAGGCCAGATTTTTAAAGGTATTTTGGTAGCTAACTCTCAACTAAATCACTGTGAATTAGCCATCTAGCCGCTGTTTTAAAAATCACACACACCGAGACAAGCATGCATCACCTCTCAGAAGCTGGCCTAGGCTGTACCAAACACTTCCCTGACAGGTGAGATGGAACAAGTGTTGGGGAACACCAATAGAGGATGTCCTATGATAGGAACTGGGGGTTGTCCTTTGGGATGTTGAGCAGAGATGGGAAGGGTTTTGTACTAGTAAAGGCTGACTCATGGGTGGGGAGGTAATGCTGACTCCTAGCACGCCTCTCGCAGCATTGTCACGAGGAAGGCTCAGAGTGTGTCTATGCAGACGTGACGATGTGACTTCACCATCATCACCATTATGGAGCAACACTGCACAGTGCTGCTGTAGTCACTTCTCTGCGACATGGGGCAGCTTTGAGGGCTGGCCACCACCAACTGCTGTGCTTTGCCACAGGCTCAACATGGAAAGGAAGGACAGCGGAGCAGCCACGGTGGGGAGAAACCCAGTGGAAGCAACAGGACGTCTCTCCATGCCAGCCTGTGCTCCCCCGTTAGCTATGAGCTTCAGCAACCTGATGTGGACTGTATCACATGCTGCAGAGCCTCTCCCAGCTAGGTCCAGCTCCTGCAGTGTTCCTCAGGACTGCCTGGCAGTGAGTGTGGATGCCACACTTCAAACTACACTGGAATTACCTGCTGGGCACATCATCGCTGAGTCCAGGCAGCTGCCTGGTAAAGGGCAAGGAATGTTCTAGATACTACAAAAGTGCTACCTCAAGATATGTAAAAATGAAACTAATTTACTGGTGAGAAAAGATAAACTATCCAAGAGGTTAGGTCTTCCCCCTTTACAGCCAAGAAGTTAAAACGCCCTGAAGTGGGTGGATAAGCCACAGTGCCTTCAGAGCAGACTGATCATAGAATCACAGAATCTTTACATTGGAAAAGACCTTTAATATCACCAAGTCCAAGCACTAATCAACATTGCTAATACCACATGTCCTTCAGCACCCCATCCACCCATCTCTTAAATACCTTCAGGGATGGTGACTCCACCCCCACCCTGGGCAGCCCGTTCCAACGCCTGACAATCCTTTCAGTGAAGAAGTTTTTCCTAATATCCAATCTGAAACTCCCCTGGTGCAACCTGAGGCCATTTCCTCTTGTCCTCTCACATGTTACTTGGGAGAAGAGACCAACCCTACCTCTCTGCAACCTCCTTTCAGAGCGATAAGGTCTCCCTGAGCCTTCTCTTCCTCCAGGCTGAACACCCCCAGCTCCCACAGCTGCTCCTCACAGGACTTGTTTTCTAGACCTTTCATCATTGCCCTTCTCTGGACGCGTACCAGCACCTCAGTGTCTTTCTTGACCTGGAGGTCCAAAACTGAACACAGTATTCGAGGTATGGTCTCAGCAGTGGAGGGAAAATCACCTCCCTAGCGCTGCTGGCCACACCGATGCTACAGTGGGAGCTGGAAGGGGGCAGAAGGAGCATTGCAGAACTGAAAACTCCCCCATTCTGTACTGACAGTGATCAGTGACCTTGGGAGAGCCCTGTCAAGCAGAGATTGGTTATGTGTCACAGCCAAGCCAGCAGCCAACATTCCTGTGGGGCCCGTCAGCATGGAGGGTGGGATAGGAGCGCGCCTTGCCCCAGCTGCACCACGGGTCATACAATGGGGCTTTCCTCGCAGGAGGTCCCCTTGACATGACTGTAATTAACACTAAAAATAATAGCACAGTTTATATTTGGGCTGGAAATCACCACTGTTAGTAGCGACAGCCAGCAGAGTCTCCAGAGAGGGTTTGGTCGCTGCTGGCCCTGGCTGAGATCTGAAGGATGATCAGGATAGAGTGGGCCATTTTCATGGTTCAAGAGGTGACCATCTCCAGTAGGCACTCTCCCCCTTCCCGTCACCTAAGTGCCCCAGAAACATCCCCCAGTTGCATCTCTTTTTCACCTTCCTGTGCAAGGTACTCAGCCTGGCCCTGCGGCTGCATGGGGGGGGGGGCATCGGAACGAGGCCAGAGAGCAACACAAGAGCGGCTGGTTTGGTTTGGGCTGCTTTTTTCATTTCTTGATTCAGAAATGTCATCTGCATCCAGCTGTTAGTATTTTGGAAATCTGCTGGGTTTTGTTTTCTTCATGTGATTCAGTGAGGCTGATGCTCCAGCTGCAAAACCCCTGGCAGCCAGTGAGCCTGCTTAAAGCAACTATACATGAAAGCCTGTATCCAGGACCTCCTCTCCTGGGAGCACCCTGGGGCTCCCCATGGGCAGCCTCCTCTTCACTCTAATGGGAACGGTGCTTAACTCCGTCACAACCACACCAGATCAGAGCGTGGTGATCGGAAACTGCACAAATAGGTATCTACATCAAGTGACGTGGCAAAGAGAGTATTTTAGTTGCAGCCAACAGCATGCTGATGCTGACTTCTGAATTCATGGCAATGTTTATGCTGTGAATGGCAGCATAATAAATACACTGTAAATCAATGAACTTCCAAAACACTATGGCATTGCTCTTCACTTTCAGGTTTTCTGCTTTTTTGTATAGTTTGGTTTTTAAATTTTAAAATTCCATATTGTCATGAGTATAATCTGTGATATGTATAAAAAGACTGTGATTCAGCAACAGGGTAGGTTATACATAAATAAATAAGGGTAACGCCTTTACCCCTGCAACTTTTCCTTCCAGCATGCTTCTCCCATGCCCATTTCAGTTGTCTGCTCTCTCTCAAAGCCACAATAATCCCCTCTTCTTCCCCCTATCCCAGAGCAGACACTGCTGCTAGAGGTGGAGAATGGCCAGGTCCAGAGTGCCTTGAAAGGGCAGCAGAGTCTGCAGCATGTTATGAGGAGGTGGTGGCTTGCTGAGACCTATTTCCAAATTTTAATGGAGTGTGGGTTACACATGTGAAAACACGGTGATTAAGTAAAGTTATGAGACAGGGCTTTATTACTTAAATAATTCTTCCATTGGACAGCTGAATCCAAAGTCCCTCATTTTTATCCACACAACTCTAATTCCATGCTGTTACTCAGTGACATGGACAAAGTCATCCATTACTGAATAGTCAGGTAAATACAAACCACCACCAAATGTAGCCTGATCACGTAACTGGCCTTTATATGTCTTTTCCCTCCCAAGCAATGATGAAAACAATGTTGGGTGATTAACAACCCCTGACCGTTATATTCACCAAGTAAGCTGTAAAAGTATAAGCGATATGAAAGTGTATTTGCTGCAGCAGAGGCATTTAGTGGCATGCTGGGGGGTGCTTCCTTGGCAGAGGCAGGACAGTCCCTGGAGGCAGTGATGCACTGCAGGGCCCTGCTCCTGTGACCCAGCCTCTGCCCAAAGCCCTGGGGGGAGTGGGGCAGACAAAATCCTCTTTAGAGAATCCTTAACTCCTGCAGATGATAAGCACACTGTACCTGAAGTTAAACAAAGAAGAAAATATATAGTGTGGGCTGTTTGTAAGGTCACTAACCCAGTGGAGAAGGGATTAATTTCCCTTTTACCTGGAAAGAAAAATAAACTGAAAAAAAAAAAAAAAATAACCCCACTACCTCTTTTAAGGGTTGGAAAAAACCTGTCTGAGAAGGGAGATAGTTGAAAACGCCTCGTTGAACGCGTGCTGTTTTCCATCCCCCATAAGCAGGCCTTAGTGTGTCTTTTACCACCGCTGGCCTGGATGCAGGCGTTTCACAGCGTGGGAGAGGCGGGGCGAGGAGCAAGAGGACGTGAAGTTTGCTATGCTGTCCAGAAGATGAAAACACTAGTGCTGTTTATAGAGGGAAACCCAATTCGTCAGCCCAAATGAATTCCTGTGCTAATCCATGCAGGCTTCATGTTTTCCACCAACCCCAGCCACTGTAAAGACTATCTTTAGGAGGCACAGTGTGTTTGGAAAGGAGCAGCTGGAAAGAGGGGACGTTTATGCCAGCTTGGAAGGCTTTCTGGTATGGAAAAAAGGAATGCTCTCTTGGGTCTCCCCACAAAATTAAAGCATCTTCATCCAGAGCAAAACGATGCCAAGCACAACAAACAAAAGCGGCTTTCCCCAACTCTCCTGGGCAGCCTCAGTCCGGGGTTCACAATGGTTTCCATAGAACTTGTTTTGCTATCATAACAAATTCGATCAATCCAGGCGTGATGGCGCGCTCTGTTTGCTAAAGACAAGAAAATTAAATTCCTCGCTTATTTGTCTGCCAAAGCATTTTTGTCTAGGTGCCACAGACAGGGACTCCCCGGATAACTAGTGCATCTGCCTCCCGGCTGAATGCAGCGTACATCTTGAACAGAAAAATCCTCGAGAGGTTTTGGTCCGTGCGGCACGATGCGAGTTACCTTTGCTGCAGAGGCTGCCCTGAGCTAATCACTCTCGTTCCTCGGCTTCTGATCTGCCCAAGCTGAGCTAGCCTCAGCACAGCGTGCCTGTGTGCGGCAACATGAGCTTCCTGTAATAAACCAGCCACTAACTGTGAGCATCTCTCACTGCATACATGGGAGGAAATGAATGCCTTGTTATATTGACCACAATCTGCTGAAATGCTAGTAAATATTACAGTCTAACTGTGATTAAGGGTTAGATTATTTGCACGGCTGGGGTACAATCCCCAAGAGTGAGAGCTGCACTGGAATGTCACATGCGGGAGAGGTTCCTTCCAGCCTTTCCGCAAAGACACTCGCCCTCAGCAGTGGTTTTTGAAAGAAGAGATGTTTTTCAGTATGACAGAAAAAGTTGGAGGAGCATTTAATGCTACATGTAAACAAAGACCATTATCAGAACAGTCTGAATTTTTTGGAAAGTCTTGATCTAAAACTTGCACTAGTTTTGAAAATGGGAAGAGCTATGAAATGTAATCAAGTATAAAACAAAACTCCACAGATATTAATTTCTAAAACAGACATAATAATAGTTTTGTGTGCTTTTTATTTTAATAATAGCCTATAAAGTTCATACTGAAGAAAAATCTGTATTAAAATCAATGGCATTTTTTTAAAAGGGAAACATATCTGAAAACATAGTAGAAGTTATTTGGAGCCAGACATGAAGCTGCAGGATGACCTCAGGAGAAGAGCTCTCATGTAACCCAGCCTACCTAGCTGAAAATCTCACCCTAGGGTTTGCCTGCTGGAAATCAGTACCTTGGGATGCTTTCCAAGGAAGAAGACAGCACCCAACTCAAAGCAAATGAACATGTGTGAAGAAGAAACCAGACAACAGAAAAACAGATGTAATTTTACGGAAAAAAGAGCCACAAAACACAATGCAATTAAAAAATACATCTGCTACAAGTCCTCCTCTGATTTGCCTCAGTTCTGGTTTAAACCAAGCCGGTTTGCTCACTGGGCCTGCCCAATGCCTACAGTGGCCAGCATTTGCAGACTATTTCCAGCCTTTGCAAACATCCATTTGTACAAAATTATAATTACTTCATACCCAGTGACCTGAACCGGGGGACTTCTCCAAGTCCTAGGGACAGCTTCCTAGGTTGGTGACCATTTACCTGTAGAAATACTGCCACTATTTTTAAGTGGCTTTGGCAGACCCGTGAAACGTCAAAGCCCAGGTATGGCAGTGCCGTGTGCCCCAGCAGTGCCCCTTCCCCTGGAAAGCAGAGGCCGAAGGCACTGCCTGCAGGTGAGCTGGATGCACTACAACCACACACAGCATCTGAGGGCAGGCGCCTTTCAAAGTCTGGACCTTCACAGACGCTTTTGGAGAACAGCCCTGCTGCTGCCTCCTGGTAAGAATCAGGAACCCAAAAGTGGCTGGTAAGACCCAGAACAAGCACCGGGAGGCATTTGACCATAAAGGGAATGCAGTGTCTGGTACATCATCCAACCTCCTCTGGCCTGTGGCTATGGAGTCTCCTGGAACTGAGGTCTTAGCAAATATGACACTGTGTTGTTCATAATGACAGATATTTAACCCAGGGAAGTTTAACTGTCACAATACTTTCACCACTGACTCCCATACTTCCGAAGTGGCTCCCCCTTCATTTAGTCATTCTCACTCTTTCCAAAGAAACTTAGAAACCACCTAAATAAACCAGCACCGATTGAGACATTGCAAATGTCATAAGAGTCATTCATGTGTCTCACTATTTGTCCTACATTTGACTCGATTCATTCACAGATGATGAAGTCATTCATCATTAAGAAACCAAACCAAACCACACCACAATTTGGGAATCTTTGACTAGACTCCCCTGGCAGAGATGATCAGAGGGAATGATTGCAAACTCACACTCCTCTAATTTACTGCTGCTTTCGCCCTGGCCCAAATAATTCTTTGTACGTTAAAAGCGAAGGTTGGGAGTCCTTGCACAGAGGTAGAGCAAGTCAACATCTAAGCACTGAAAAAGGCCTAAACTATGCTGTCACTTTGCTGTGATGTCATCCGACTATTTCTGCGGGGCCACATGGCTTTCTGGTCATGCAGTGCACACTGGTTTTGTGCACAAACAGGTCTGGCACATGACTGCCGCACTGCCAGCACCTTCCCACCACCCACCCACGAGTCAAAGTGTGCCCAAATGCGCACAGCTGGGTGGAAGCAAGGGACAGTCCGCTCTGACCTTTACTTCCACACCTCACAATTATCCAGGGGGAAAAAATTCTCCCTCAGATGCAAACATACTACTCATTTCAACATCCACGGGCAGAAGCCAGTTATACTTTTCTCACCAGATCTAGTTCAACTACGATTTCACTCCGAAGAAATTGTGTTTGTACAGCTGAGGGCAGAGTTTAGCCTATGTTTTGGAGTGCAAAGTTTCCAAATTAAAAACCCACAAAAGGACATGGCTTGATTAAAATGGGAACTGCGTGGATTAGGAGAACCTGCGGGGAGATGGAGACTATTAAAGCAGTTTCTCACTGAGTGAATTAGTGTTGCTCTGCTGAGTCACACAGGCATCACTGTTGAAGCCCTTTGATCCTTAGTGGTTTTACTCTAGCTAACAGTAGCTGAAGATTTAACTCTTTTATACCTAACACTGGTTAAATCCAATTCAAGACCAAGTTCTCAAAGTCATTGTTATCAGACCATTAGTCATGCAACTATAGAGAGATCAAAAGATTCAATTGCCAAACAGACTGCAGTATTTCTAGTAGACGCGCACCTAAACTGGAGAATAGGAACGTTTGCAAAGTTGGGAGTGCTTGGATTTAGGGTTTTTTGCACAGAACCCTTTTAGAGAGAGGTTCCATCTGTGAATTCACAGTTGGATGTACGCCCAGATTTCTGTGCTTGCAAAACTGAAGCATAGGGACTTGGAGTGATGATTCAGACACAACTGCATTGTTTATACATTTTAGGTTGGCTTTTACCTTCCTCTGGTTTCTTCTTTGTAAACACAGAAAAAGTAATATTACAGAATGAGAAGGGGCGTGAAAGCCAGCAGCTGGTTTAAAATTCAAATTAGGAGCTAATATGCTGGGAAGGGAGTTTTACCGTCTTCAAGTATTTGCTCTTCTTCCCCTATCTCTGGCTCTCCTGTTGGCACTACTAAAGATGTGCTGCTTGTTTTTCAAATTAGAGAAGTAGGAATGACCTATTAGGTCATCTAGTACCTCTCGTAGCCAGTGCAGGATTGTCTTCTTGTACATTTGTTCAGTCTGCTTTTAAAATTCCTTTAAAAACATACTGCATCCAAATTAGAGCACAGAAGTCTCTTTGAACTGGTGAGTAAGCAGCACCATAAAATGACCAGGGAGTATAAGGCCATACCAGCTCCTTCTGGGCAGAAAAGTAGCTCTCACTACTTAGAGTTCTTGTAAGAAAACTAAATTTGATGGGAAAATCAGATGATTCATCCTCTTTTTCTTTTTTTTTAATGGCCAGGGATTTATAAATAATTATAATTATATTTTCATAAGAAACAAAGTATGAAAAGCAGGTGGAAGAAAAATGGATCTTAAGTTAACGACCTATAGGTCTTCATTCTTGTGAAAGAAAAGATCTACCTAGACAAAAAGTCCCCCATCAATTAACCATGCTGCCTGGCTGGATGTGACCTTAAGTGGAAAAGTTCTGTTCGTGTGAATAATGCCGAGAATTCAGTCATTTTTCTGTAGTAGAAGGCTTTATAACTGGCTTCCAGTTTGCACCATAAACAGACTGTATATCTTTAAGATGGTTATTCCTGCCAGGCATTTCATTTCACAATAGTTAAAGAACTGTGCAGATGTTTTCCAAACTTTTCAAAGCAGCAGGGCTCTTTGCAGCTGTTCGCAACATTTCAGAAGTGCAGTTCAAAAATGGCTCAAGCTGCCTTTTCGCTAGCCATCGCAGAAGGAGCTGAATCCTGCCGTGTATTATTTGCACTTTAAAGGGAGAAAAGGCCTCTACCCTTTTCCCACCTTTGCATGTTCTTAACATCAACACGGTTTGTAACAAATGGAACGGTGAGGAGCAGCAATCCCAAAGCCCAGGCGTTCAGGGTTCATGAGCCAGGCCTCTCATAATCATGATGGGGTTTTAAATCATGCCATCAAACCCCTGCTCCCAAAGTTGCATCATTTTTGTCTGCTTGGGTTTTGAAAGACCAAAACACCAACGTTCATATTGTTAATGTTTTAGTTTTGCTTGGATCAGACTTGAAAAGATCACTAAGAAAAAAAAATGTTGTATTTTACTGCAGTCACCTGCCCAGGGACTTTTAAATCGCTATAAATATTCCAAGACTCACAATGAAATTGCAAAGAATTAGCAATAGCTTCGTGCTGCCATGTGGATGTACGCCAGTTCACTGGTTTTGCTTACTCCATTACATCCTGCAAATTTTAAAGAGGAGAGATAGCAGGATAAACTGTGAGGACAAACACACACCTAGTTGGAGGTTTCTTATAAAGTTGTCAGGGAGAGTACAACCCCCCCTCCTCAGCAACGCATCGTTCTAATAAATGAATCCAGCCCATTGCATCATCTTTCATGGAAGTTACTAACACTAGGATTCATTCTGAGGCCGTCAACATACAAAGCCAGCAGGCTGAGCTCGTGCAAGTATTGCCTGTGCGAGAATCCCTCACGTTACAGATGCTGTAGCTACCCCTACAAGTTTAGCCAGTTTAGTGGCACTGGCATTGCTGGTGAAACCCTTCTTCCAGTGCAGACGTAGTCATCCCAGTACAAAAGCCTTTCAGTGAAACAGCTGGTGGTGGTTCCCTGACTTGGCATAGGCTGTGCTGATTCCTGAGTTTTTACACCAACAGAGCTGTGTCTATACAAGGGCTTTTACCATAATAGCTGTGTTAGCAAAATAAAGGCAACCACCTTAACCAGCATAGCGATGTGGTAAACTGCCGAAGTGTAAAACAAGCCTTGTTAAAGGTTTCCAGAGAGTGCTTCTCTGGTTCAATGCAAAATGGTGAATTCAGCTCTAGAAGGAGTTAACCCCCTTTCCTGCTTTGCACAGTTTTGTTATAAGCCATTTCCTGTCCACACATTTCTTGCTTCTCATCTCCAAAGCCCCCATTTTTAAAAAATGTTGTCAAAACAGTTATGATTTTGACTGAACTGAAAGAATTTCTGTGTAAAACATCCAGTGCCACCCCTAGCTGGCAGGAAGACCACTGATTCTTTTTCCTTACATCCTTTAGAGCTTTGCTCTGTCTCCAGACTTTGCCCTAAGAAGTAACAGTCTTGGCGACAGGTAGCATATTACAAGCCAGCAATCAATCGTTCACTCCTAGAAAGCAGGTAGTATTCTTTGAAACACAGAGCATGAAAGGAGCAAG
Source organism: Rhynochetos jubatus (assembly GCA_027574665.1). Classification (NCBI taxonomy): domain Eukaryota; kingdom Metazoa; phylum Chordata; class Aves; order Eurypygiformes; family Rhynochetidae; genus Rhynochetos; species Rhynochetos jubatus. The sequence continues at coordinate 9,078,288 of CM050665.1, read as the reverse complement.
TCTGGTGGAAAGAGAGAGTAGCTCTGGCAAACCCTCCCTTTAGTGCAACACGTGTTTTAACAACCTACAGCACAGTCAGCACTGCCCCAGCTCCCGCACAGCTGGACGAGAGCTTCACTTCTTCTGGTACCCCCACATCTGTGCGAGGGGTGCAGCTGAGGGCACCTGGCAGCCCGGGATTGTCTAAGCAAGTTACAGCTTTACCAGTGACTTTTTGCATCTGCTGGGGCAAGTCACTTAAAAGCTCTGTACCCTGCTTTGCTCATCTGTAAAAGCTGGGGAGAAGCTTGTCTGATTCTTCCTGCAGGGGGATTATTTTAATTCCTTACCATTCCTCTGAGCAGGATGAATAGTGTCACTGGCCTGAAAAATGTTATTGTTGCTATCCCTTTAAATTGAAAGTGGATTGAAGGAATAAAAGTAAATGTATGGTCTATTTTGGCAAATGTCTTCCAACAGATGGATGTCTATGGTCTTCTTTATAAGAGCTGTCTGCTGTCTGTGATTCAGACCGTCTAAGGAATGCCATGAGCGTGGAGTAAATGGACAGCAAGTCTGGGAAAGGACTTTATTGTGGTTTAGAAGCTTTCAATTCCCAACTGCATGAACAAGTTCTTTTTTTCAAGTAACTCTTTGCCAGTATTTCAAAAGTATCATTGGAAATTGCTTGATGCCTTCTGAAAAATTAGCGCTTTCTGCTGATAACAGTCCACTGGTTTAGCCGTCAAACGGTGGCATGCCTTCCACCAAAAAATCGCTAGAATTGGGGTTTATTGTCTTGGTGCATCAGTTCGTGGTGCGACCCTGCCCATTGAGGGACCAAGAGAGATCCACGTAGCCATCCTGCAGTGTCAGTTCTTGGCGGCGGTGCCCCTGGTCTCCTAATGGAGTCTGCATGTTCTTTTGAACAGGAAACGCTTTGTAACACAACTTGCCTGTGGGCACTTACTGCACCAATTAAAGATTCCTGAGCTCGAGAACAAAGAGGTGCCAGTGAAACTATGGTTTTAATCACTTGATTCATGTTCTTCCTTCCTCTACTGCTGATTTTGGATGTATGGGTTTTTCTTTTTCTCGCTTTGTTTTGTTTCGCATGTTTTTAGGCAGCCGGGCAGCCGCTCAGAAAAACTGCTGGGGAAAGAGCGGTCTTGAAAAGGGGCTGGATCTATCTGAATTTTCAAATAGCTAATTGTTTTTAGAGGTGAAGAAGAACATCAGATGCCAGCCTGCCATACCAATACAAATACTTAGCTCTTATTCAGGTGTGCAGATTTTTTTTCTAAGAGCTCACATGAGTTTTAGTAACATGAATTAATTAAATACTTAACTGTACTAGAGGGAAGGATAAAAAGATACTTTTTAATAATGGTAAACTGAGGTACAGGGAAGTTAGATACTTTGCAGAAATGCCAAGCTCAAACACAACCCAAGAGATCTTCCTCCTGATCCCCTGATCTTTCTTCTTTCTGCCAACACACTACAGGTTTTTGAGCACAGAGCCACCTTACTGTTCTCTTTTCATACTGCCTCTAGAAAAGCAAGACTCTGGAATATGACTGCGGCACTTAGATCCTAACACGACACAAACTCTCAACAGCAGTGATCCAAAAATAAAGCGTGTAGTGTACCCACAGAGTGCTGTAACGTCCCAGTAGAGAACAGAAAATCTGGAATAAAGTGAGTCACAGCTTCAAGAATGAGTCTGATGAATACATAGATTTGCTGGAGTGTTGGAGCAAAATGTTTTGGAGAACATACATGCTTCGCTCTTAGTCAAACTCTGCCGGAGCAGAAATGACCACACCTTCTATGAAAAGTAGTTCTAATTAAAACCAGAGCATGGCTTTTTTTTGATGCAAATTGTTGCTCTAACTGAACCACAGCCTATTTGCAACATTTAAATTCACTCCTGCCTAAAATGCCAGGAAAAGGATCATTTCCCCCTCTGCCCTGTATCGCTATTTTACTCTTTGCATGGACACACGATGAAAGCAACTGCAAACCGAAATAAAATATGCTCCTGAAGCCACCATCTTATGTGTTTTTGGGGGGATTAAATCAATACCGTATTAAGAGAGAAAAGCGGCTTCTCCATAGCCAGGCAGGAGACCGGACCCCTGGCCCCTAAATAGTGTGGTTCCACTGCTCTAATGCATGGAGGGCTTAAAACTGCCTTCATAGCAGCCGAGGTTCCCCAGCACAGGGAAATCCCCAGCCCGCATCAAGCTGACAGAGCTGGCTTCGTGCCACCCCCTCAGGGGCTGGGGAGGGTGAGCAGGATGCTCACAACGCGCTAGCACCCGAGCCAAAGCCCTAAGGACCATGCCGGCTGCAAGGGGGGCCCTATGTCCTGCCTTCCCTCCTGGCTGTACTGGCCCTCTCTTTTCATCCGCAAACGACTGCCGGTCTCCCCCAGGAGCACGCAGGACCCACACGGATGCTGAGTGGGCTGCACACTGTGGGGCGAGCAGCAAGAGACCAAAGCGGGCAGGAAAGAGCTCAGCCCAAGACTGCTGCTTACTCAGGGCTGACACAGTAGCTTTGCTTCTCGGGTCCCCAGGAGACCCAGGGTTTCCTGGAGGTACACCCTGCTCAGGCGTGTGCCCAACAGCTACCAGCCTGAGGAGAAAAAAGCTGGTCAGAGAAGAAAGATTCCTCCTGAACGTGGAGGAAAGAAGGGATTCGCATTTGATTTCATGCCACTGCAGGGATAGACTATGGATTTTCTTGTTGCTGAACAAGAGAACACAAAAAGAAAACCTAGGGACCTAACACACTCCGAATGGTCTTAGATGAGACCCACGGTTAGGGCAACGGTTACTGCGGTGGGGAGCAGAACTGCACAAATTAACACATTGCTCGTAGTGAAGGTGATCGAAAGCGCTGGGTGATTTACAAGCACCACACTGCACACCCTGCAGACGCATTTTCTAAAGAAATATCTGCTGTGTCTGAAGATTTCTGTGAAATACATGAGTTCAGTATAAAACATCTCTGCTGATTGGCAGTCTGATAAACCACTACACATGCATCTGCCTTGCTTTTCTCCTCCCCAGTAAAGATTACTGGTGCACCAAAAATAATTTAGAGCTGCTGTACCAAGCAGACAATTCTGAGTGTCAGATGTGGTTAGATAGTTACTCTTTGAATAATGACAATCATTTTTCTTTGTAAAGTAAAAAGCACACAACATGACAGCTGAACCAAAAAGAAGAACTAAATCTAAGGCAGGCAAGTTGATAACATTCAAGACAACAGCTACACGTCCATTATTTGTATATGGAAAGAGCCTAACAATACTTGACACTCAATCTTTACAGGGCACTTCTAGATCGTGTCTCATCTAAGTGCTTTAGAGTGTGTGATGCGTTTATCCCCCTATTGCTCTTGTCACACGATCCCCCTTATCTGTGTCGCAGATGGGGAACTGTGGCACCCGGCAGCTGAGAGGCTGCCGCAGGGGTACACAGGAAACCTCTGGCTTGGCAGCATGAGCATGGGCAGTCCTGGGCACCACCAGTGCCCCAAGCCCCAGGTCTCCCTCTCTCTCAGTCCTGCCTCACAAAGGGGTTTTAGCCGGTGCTGCAAATAACTACATTTTTAACGGGGTGTGTGTTTTAAAAGTTTTATCTGATTGCTCTGAAGGTCCTCAAAGAGCAAAGTTCTGTTTGTCAACATATTTCTGTGGTTGTTTGTGTAACTTTTACCATTGTGGGTGGCTTTGGTTATGAATCATAAGCTGAGGCCTGGGCTGAAACGTGCTAAGCACTCTCATCCTATGGCTTTCACTTGCATTTGAAGCTAATCACTGCTTGCCAGCATTAGCCTGGCCACCTGATGCATCCTGAAGCATCCTGACCATAGCTTATCTTCACTCCCAAAGTATTTCCAATAGTATTGAATTTCTGAGGCACTGTTGTAACAAAGGTTTCTCTGCCGATTTTTCATTAATAGTCCCTTCCTCTGGGGATTCATATTTATTTGATATCAGAAAGTTACAGATTTTTTTTTTCACAGAAACATGGAGGTATATGGAGGAATATGTATATAAAGGTATATGTATCTGTGGCAGTCTGCATCAGTCTCCCCAATGCCTGCATTTACAAATCAACCTCTATGACTTAATAGCTAGAGCCCTCCTTCCAGTAACCACACATTTCATAATTCCATCTGGGAGAGGAAAGTTGAGGAGTTGGAAGGGGGCTGCATAGACTGGGCTAGGCACCTCTTGCTCTGAGGTAGCATCAGGTAGAAGAGAATAAGGGCAAATGTCTCCTTCCAAGAAAACATATGGCAGGTCTCTACATCTGTAGCACAGTCTGAAATGAACTACAGGTATGCTGAAGTTACCATTCAGGTAGCCAGCGTGGATGGTACCACTTGCACAGCTACTGCACAAAGGGGTCCTTGCACATGGTGAAACCCACCTGAGAAGATAGGTACATACTCGCCATCACCTGCCTTACGGTCCATGCTGTTTTGGCTACACTGCTGGTGCTATTCAACCTTGAGAGCTTACAGCTTTATGAGCTACGGTCCCACATTTAACTGTAATCCTCCTGTGGAGGTGGAACCAGCTCTTATCTTCACAAGGCAGGAGGTAAAGACAGGTTAAGTGTGATAAGTCCCCAGTATTATGTGCCCTGTGGAGCAGTGAAGGCTCTGAGCAAAGAACAAACCATGGTCTCAGCAAGGACAAATACTTTTTTTACAGCAGGGAAGATAAGAAAATAATGAAGGGTCCTGCCAGCAGTGGCAGCAGGAAGCTGGGAGAGGTAAAGATAAATAGAACTGTGTTAGCTATGAGGTGTTCTTCTCTGGTCACTTCCAGGAGAGCTCAGAGACTGGGGCAGCATACCCAATCTGAGAGACAACAGCAGCAGTAATGAGGAACCAACAGAGCGGGGCTTGTCCCTGGTCCTCAAGAAGTTCATGGCAAAGCTCAGAATAGAAGCAAAGTCCAAAACGCCAAGGCTGTGCGTTAACCACGAAGGCACAGGACAAGAGTTGATGAGAGGAGGTCACAACTGTAGAAAGGGACGAAAGCTGGACTGTCAGCAGAAATATGGAGAAGGAAGAACAAAGAGAAGGGAGGAGGAAGATGGGGGAAGGGAAGAAGAGCGAAGGGAAGCGAGAGACACTGAAACAGTGATTGCCTAAGAGTCTATGCATCAGCGGCAGTGCAGCGCACTCATGTCCAGCCTGGCTGCAGAACCATCCTCTTAGTATCTATCTGTGAAATATCACAGCAAGACCTAACAGCTCACTTTATCTCAGAAGAGCTTTCTGGATAAAAGGGATTTGAGGGTAAAGCCTCCATAATCCTTTGGGTTTGCTTTCTTTTAATACTATAAAGCACAAAAGTAAACTTTCTAGTCAGGAAAAATATGGCTTTTGTTATATTCTGAGTCACTTTTCCCCAGCAGCAAACACAGTGGCTTTTCAATTCAAGTCCTGAACATTTCAGAATGAAATGTTTTCCAAAGTCCTAAAGTAAATCACAATTTTCCAAGTCACACTTCTAACTAATGTAAACTCACTGGGGTCAGTCAGTAAAGAAGCTGCATGTGACTGATCTCACCTGGCCTGACTTGGGTGGCATAATTGATAAATTAATCTCTAGTTGAAATCAATTCAGGATGATCCAGTCAGCCAAGCAGAAGCCTAGAATTTCATTATTAACTTGCTGCTATTCTGCCTTATGCTACACTATAGTTAGATGTTACTGGCCAGATTCAAAAACCTGTGAAATAAATTTTGCAGTCGATTTTGGGAGTTCATTTAAGTGGAATTTGGCTTGATTCTGAAGTATACTAGCTTAAACTCCAGATTCTTTCTTTTTTATTTGTTTTACAAGGTTTGTACCTAGTATTTTTAGAAAGGTAGAAGAATGTCTCAGTTTGTCAGAAGTACCTTAAAACACAGTGTGCAATTTTACTATTAGAAAGATTTATTTTGCTTTGTTACCATGCCCCACTCCTTGAATCAGAAGTGGATTTTACTTTGCTATTTTCTTGCAGATCCAGCAAATCTCCTAAATCAAAATCATTGTTAAAACCCAATTCAACACTCCTCTTCAGACAAGGGGATGAGCAAAAACTCTTCAGATTTTACTGTGATGTCACCAAGGCTATATCAGTCACATTTCAAACACAGACTAACAGAGAAAACCATCCTAACTCTACTCTGCCCATAAGAGTAGCAATGAAGACTGTACCTGATACAGCCACAGGGCACTCAGTACTTCAAGGAAGTAAAACTTTTATGGGAACAATTTCATGACTCAAAGTGAGCAACTGCAGTAAAAATCCCAAACTGCTGGGTGCTTACAAAGCACGTAACCGTGACATTCACAAGATCAAACCATGCATGCAATTGCCTAGACTGAGGGAGGACAGCAGCAGTGAATATATGTGAAAATCAAGTCTGTCTTCATGCATAAGAACACCCTATATTTGCAGCAATTTATCCATAAACCTCACGCTGCTCCCACTAAAATCAATGTCGGTTTTGCTACTGGCCTTTATGATTGCAGTGTCCAGCTGCACTACTAACTTCGCATTGTTTTCCTCTTGCAAGGAACATACTATAATAAAAGAACCAATCAACCAGATTGCCAATAGTTGCCTACCTAAGAATAAGCAGGATATGTTCAAAGAAAGCTTTACTCTAACTTATATTCATTCCTAAAGGCTAAATGTGCTGGGCTTACAACAAAGAAACAGCATTGTTTTACTTATCAATGTCCTACTGTTCATCTAGAACATCTGCAATAGTTTTGCCTGCAGCACTACCCCATTCATTACAGGCCTTGATAGACTGTTCAATGGGCTTTTTTTTTTTTTTGGTACAAAATGTACAAAAGCATTTTACAAAGTGGACTTTGCCCTTATATGAATAATTTAAAAAATAATTTAAAAGTGCATTTTGTTTCAGATTCTCCATTTTCCAAACTAACCTTTGGCAAATGGGAACAAAATGGCAACAGCTTGAAACCTGACAGCTCACTCCATGGCACGAAGCAAGACAGAGTGTTTCTGCAGAACACTGTGCTTTTGCTCAGTTGCCAAAGGGCATTGCCAGCTACCAAAAATGCAGTTGATGAAAGACCAAAATGCAGCATAAGCAAACAGCAAATATCTACATCCATCATAAGGAGGCCACGTTGATTTTGTGCAAAGGAACAGGTGGGTTTTCTAAGTCCTAAATTTCCTCCCTCCCTCCAACAAACCAACCCACACAAGAGAAGAGCAGTGCTTACCGTCATCCAGATACGCTTGGTCCAGATTCTGTTCCTGTTTAATGGTGACTCCAGCTGGTAACACTTCTTTCTGGTCGCTAACCGGTGGTCCATTTTTTGCTGCTCGCTGACCTGAGGCTGTCTGCTGCTGAATCACGGTAGGATATGAACTTGGACTTAACCTTTGTGCTTGACTGACCTGGGGCTGGCTGGATCTTGCAACATTGGATGGAAAATTTTCACAGCACATGATGTGCTGAAATTCTTGGTGACTTCCACACCTCAGCTGCTGGTTGGTTGGAGAATAGTGGATCACTGGAGAAGACTGCTGGTTGCTTGGAGAGTGGTGGAGCACTGCTGAAGTTTGGCCTGGGGAACCAGCGTGCACCAGCACTGACCTATGGGCATCTGAAATAGCAACTGGTGCAGCCATCAAATTGGATTGCTGGTAGCCCAGTTGGCTCGGGCTAAGGCTCTTGCTTCTTTGGTATATTACAGCGGCTGGATTCTGCTGATGGTACCGAGAATCAGGAGAAGAAAGGCCTGAGCGCAACTGCTGGCAAGGAGCCATAGTGGCCACAAGACAGGAAGGGGATTCGGTGACCATTGTATGCTGTGAATAGTAAGGCTGTGTTACTGTTCCCAGACCACTGTGTACTGTATTGCAGATTAAGGCTGGATCATAGTCATCAATGGGCTCTGTTTTGATTGATGGTACTAGAATAAAGCATGCAAAGGACATTATTCGTAACAAGCTGATGATAAACAGAGAGGTTTTCCTCGAAGTAATAAGAGATATAAGCTGTTTACAAGATTTGCATGTGTGAGCTTGTATCTCACAGGCATTGAGTTTAATAAATCATGTCTATGCAATCATGGCAGAGTCTCTCTTGAAAGCACTCTACTAAGGTTCTTGAGAATCTTTAATGAACTATTCAACCACAAATTTCTAAAAATTGAAAAATTCAATACTTCAGCTCATATTTTAATTCATTTAAGGGCCATTTTGGAACATAAGCAAAATAAGAAACTATAGATAGGCGTTTCATGTAGTACTTGCATCTCAAAGGAAGACTGAATAAATAGAAAACCTATGAGATATACAACTCCTCATTTTTCTGTTGAAGATTGAACTAGTGACCAAAGGCAGAGTTGAACTATTTTAGAGCTTTCTTAGTTCCTTTGCTGCATGTAAAGGAGTACTCCTGAGAGCTTAAGACTTTTCTGACACCACCATATGAAAGACCATGATTCAGTAAGAGTTGTGTGAGTCTTGGTGTAGATAAATGATGCTCCTCTACAGACAAATTCTCACATTTCTAATACTTTTTTTTTTTTGTCAAATTTTCCCCAAAACTCAGTACAGAAATACCATACAATGGAAACCATAGAATGGTCTTGCAACAGGATTATCATTTGGAAGTGTAAGGATTTGTTCTCTGAAGTGGTCTACTTCAGGGATGGTATTGAGATAGTGTTGTACTTCTCAATACTATTCCAGGGCAGAACAATTGAGAAGCTACATACAAGCTTTGCATTGGTGACACACTACACAGTTCATAAATTTAAGGACAGGACCAGAGAATTTCAGGCTGGAGGAGACCAAAATAAGAACCAGAATGAATGTTTTCAGTGTCTTTAGAAACCAGTCAAATTAAGACATCATTTTGAAGCTTGCATAAAATCTGGTACTGTTATTTTATGCTTTCTGGTTTCCACAAACACAATACTCTGATTTTTTCTCACAATATTTTTCTCCCAGCCAAAGCTGAGAAATTCTGGGAATCTCATTAGTGATCCTACTGCATTTATTGTGACATGGCTCACCAATTCCCAAGAGGAAGAACATCAGAAAAGCATTCCTATTTTTTCTCAACCAGCCTCATTCTGAAGAATATATATTGCTTGTCTTCTTCCATACCAAGCGCTTGTTACTTTCCCAGATCTGATGTTATCTTACTGTTGTACACGTCAGCTGGGAAAAGCAATGCTCATGGTTTTCACAAGGTCACATCATGTCACAGACTGAGCCTGCTCCCACTGAGGCTGTTGGCAAACTTCCATCAAGTGAAAGGGGCAGCATCAGTCCATTGCCAAGACAACCATCACCGTAAATTTATGGAAATTCCTGATCATAAATCACATGCATCCTTTAAACCAAACAGTTGTTGAGTGTTTAGCTGCACTCAGCTGAATTAAATTAGTCACATTTAGATCCTCAAATAATGACAAGAAAATAACAGCAGAAAATAAAATCTTGCTCGTGAGAACTAGGCAACAACTCGCTCTGTCCCTGATAATTACCTGGGTGATAGGTAAAATGCTGGGGCTGGCTCCTTTTTCTTTTCCCGTTGATGACATAGAAATTCACCTTCACAGCTGTGCGAATGTGCTTGTTACGGTACTCTGGTATTTCTACAAAAAGCATGCTCTGAAACAACGAAAGGTAACAATATAGAGTTAACAACTGAGGCCGACTGGAGATTTTTGCATGCATCTCCCCTGCTACACATCCAGGCATAAACGAAGATAAATCTTCTTATTCATCCCTATAAAGAAGGGTGTGGGAAGAAGAAAGGAAAAAAAGGGCAGATGGTGAAAGATTAGAAATTTTTTTGGTACTAGGAAGTTGGTTTCTATGTACTGTATCCTCTCTCGTACTTGATGTTGTCCTGAACTTGGAGAGGGAAGTCTCAACTACAAATAAAACACACAGAATGGTGATAAATGTGGTGGCACTGTTAATTGCACTGTGCTTGATAAACAATACGCATTGCGGAATTCCCTCTTTTTGTTAGAATAAACTTGACTATTCTATAGGCTTTTTACTTATATGCAGCCGGATCCTGCTTCCACGGAAATTAACAGCAAGCGTCCCGTTCTCTTCCGCAAGGGCAGGCATGGCCCATGGCAATGTGAGTGCTAGCTCCTAAATGAACAACTACAGTAAGGTCCCATTAAGCAAAGTGAACAAAGAGGCTCATTCCCTTGAAAGATCATTTTAAACACTATAGTGCAAATCCTGTCCTGCAAAGTACACAGCGCCCAAGACTTCCATACAGGCAAAAGGAAGTCAGGACAGCCAGCATCCTGCAGAGGACTAGAGTGATACAATAGAGTCTTCTGCAAGAACACAAAATCTAGCAGTTACTCAATTTGCTGTGGGTTACTGCTAGATGAATCGTTTCTTTTTGCAACACATTTACTGCTGAAGCATTTGACATTTGTTCATCACAGCAGTAAGACAGCTGCTCTTTCTGCTTTCGAGATGCTCTTTGAAAACTACCCGTTGAATACAACTTGAAGAAGACAAGGAGAGGATATCCCAGGTTTCGCATACTTACAGGCTGGCTCTTATCTTTGTCCACTGTTGCCTCCACTTCCCAGATCTGCTGCCCATCTAAAAGAATATCACAGTAATAACCTCAAAGTATTTTTTTAAATCATAAAGTTTGACTTTAGGAAAGAAGACAAATTAAGGGCATAAGGTTAGCAAAGCTCTCAAAATGGACTTAGTTTCAAGCACCTTCCCAGTCCTAACCAAAAGCAACATCATTTAATTTAAACATATCATTGAACACTTCTCTCGCCAGGAAAAGGCTTACATACATATTAAAATTAAATGTTTATGTAGAAATTAGCCAAACTGAGGAATGAAATATTTAGCACAGGTGCAACATCTGCTTTTTACCAGATTTGATTTCAGCCAGCTTGACTGATGGAGGGCATCAGAAGGTCAGATAACTCATTAATGGTCACATTTAGTCAGCAGCTCAGCAAACTTTCCATTATTTTAAGCTAAGACCACACAGTTCCCCACTAGTGTGGTAAGTGGTGGAATGGGCAAAGAGGTGGAGGAAGGACTAGCTAAAACTCCAGATCACATAGGGGGTGCATGGGGATGGAAGCAAGCACACTGAGACTGGCAGATGCCCTGAATACTCATGGGAGCATAGGTTTTTCTAGAAGTAGATCAGCAGGGACAGATTCTTACCATAACTGGGAAACCAGCTTATATAGGGTGCTTGATTTCTGTTATGCATGCCATCTTACTATTTATACTCATTTCTTATATGTGCAATATGAAACTTCAGCATACAATATCTAGCAATAGATCTCCTCTTATTGAGGAACAAGACCAACATCTCCACGCCTCAGCACTGTCACCATTGCGAGCTGTGACAGAGTGCCACTGGCAGTCCTAAAGTCACGATAAAGCACCAAATATTCACTGTACTCAGTGAAAAAGCACCTCATTGCATGTGCAACAGCCTCCACCTCCGAAGCACTGAAGTCCTTCTGCTCTTAATTACATCCACACAGCTCGTCTCCATTCTGTTACACAAAATTTTATTTATAGAGGAAAATAAAATTTGATCCCCTTGTATGGAATACCATCAAAGTAACCCCCGTGCAAGAGTACATCAGTAGTGACAGGACATTTGTACACAGACTGGGTGCTTCATCTGGCTACAAATATTTCCTAAATCTACTGTCGCCCACAGTTCCCAGAAGCATCTTTTAGCAATGCCTTCCTTATTACTTTTTTCTTTTCTTAGATTTTAATCTCTACCCCTTTGATTTTTATATTCTGCTGAGCCTTTTAGCCAAGCAATTTGCAGAAGAAAAATACTGATGGGAAAAAAAATTGCCTCATACCTTTCTGAAAGCTTGATTTTAAAATGAATAGGGGACACGTATCCAAACGAACTGACGTGACTTGAAATACTGCAGCCGCAAGGCTGGTGTTTGCTTTGGAGAGGGGGAGGCAGCTCCCGGGCACATTTCTGCAGGGGTTCCCCAGACTGCACGCCCAGGTCTGGCAGGACAGGGGTGGAAGTCTCCTAAAAACAGTCCTTCTCACAGGACTTTTTATTTTTCCCAATTCTTGGAAATTCTGCAAGAGCTGCTTTTGTCCTCTGTTATTTAAGCACTTCTGCTTCTGGCAAAAAGGGAAATGAAAGAGTATTTTTAAATGCATTTTGCATTTTTTCTGTTGTTTTCCTCTTTGTTCTCCTCGCAGACAATGAGCTGACAGATGTGCTCAGCTCTCCGGGAAGTCTCTCCCTGAGAGGGACTGGAGCTACTGCTCCATGGCTGGGCCGGGCCAGGCCGGGCCCACAGCCCCACGGAAGGCCCTGCCTGCCCCAACCTCGTGTCCTTTCAGCCCAGGGGTCTCTCCCTGCGTGCCTAGCACAGCAGGCCGGACCTCACCTCCCCCAGCACCCTACACCTGAGACACCTTTGCTATGTTTTGGGCCCTAGGCACACATGAGGGCAAGAAGGGTTTTCCCTGAGTCCGTTGCCAACAGCATGCCCCTTCCTACCCCCGGATGGGCCAGCTCCCCAGGGCGTTTGGGCAGGGTTCCTGGCTTGTGGTGGGCAGGAGGGGGCACACAGTGCTGGCTAGGCCGCCTCACTCCTGATCCATTCCACTGGAGAAGTGGAGGCAACCAAGGAAGTTTGACCCCACCTGTAGTTACCTGTGAGGAGAAGCCTCACTGGGGAGAGCAGGGGAAGAGAGCCTGGGCCTCCAACACCCCACGCCACTACTGCCACAGCATTCTGGTGCAAGGGGAAAACGCTGAAGAATTCTGATTATTAAAATATTTCAAGTTCGCCCACAGTGAGTCAATCGTCTTTTCTACGCTAACATGTGGATTAGTGACGGACTGCCGGAGTGGAGACTGCCTAGGCAAACTGTGTAATTAGAGCTGGCAAGGTTCTCCCTCAATTTGCTGCCTAGCCCTCACGTCCCAAAGGACTGCTGTGCACAGGAACGGAAAATACTTCATTGTTTAACAATAAGCATTCACTTTGCCCGCTGCTCTGGACTGATGCAGGTTAAATCTATACCCCTATTAATGCAGCTAATTCTTCACCGTTATTGAAATGGTAAACATCTCAGGGAAGGGGAAAGCCAGAAAACACTGGGGGGTTAATCCAGCAACTAAATGCATGGTCTGATGACAAGGCAGTAAATACTTAACAGGGGAAATCCTCTTCTAGGTGATCTTTGTGAAAAGAAACCGTTATAGTATGTGTTAAGGAACCTCCTCACACCTTCAGAAAAAACCAAAAAAAACCCCAAACCAAAAGACGAATTTTTATAGTTCTTTGAGGAAAAGAGGAGGGAAAAGGAAACAACAAAATATGTCATAAAATAAGAGCTCTGTTAGAGACACACATCAGGAACTGTCTAAGCAATGCAATATGAAGATGTCCTGACAAGGACAGCCAAGTGGGAATATTTGACATTGGTTTTCCTCCAGGCAGAATGTTTTCATCTTTGTTTCTGTACTGCTAAATTCAAACAGTCTGTGCAGATACAACAGCACTGACTTCACAAAGAAGGTAAAAATCAAAAGGATTTGTTGGTCCAAAATGCATAAAATAAAGGAGAAACTGGCCTCCAAGTCATCTGCCATATTCAAGAGGCCTGTGAAGCATATGCAACCACAATCACAGCGGATTTGATTTAGTAACCGAGCCACTGAAACTGCACTAAAAGCTAATGAAGCCAACCATAAAAATCAACTGATGTTTAGGCTGAGTCCAAAGTCTGTGGGGATTAAGAGTAAGAACAAGAATATGCACAACCAAACAAGAAATAGATGTATTTGGGGTTATCATTCTAATGATGATAGATGCTTCTGTTTGGATATATTCATGCTCGTGGCAGCTAAACAGGTTTCTAACGAATCTGTCAGCAGCAACAACCCCTGTTCCTTAAGCACTGAAGCCCTGTTGAATATAACCACTCTGCAGCTCACTCCCTGACCTTTATGCTTAAATATCATGATGTGGCTCCATCTGTCTCACTGCTTCACTTTTATAGTTGGGAACGTACAAACTTTAGCTCGAGACAATCAATATTTGCTTTTCCTTTAACCCCTCTGGATACGCACATTATGGGGAGCTTTTGGCAGAAGGATGAGAGAGGCTGTGAATAAAATTAAAAATACAACTGAATTCATAAATATCTGTCTACTTTAACCTGTCCTTTTTGCTGGTAATGAAAAGAAATCTTTTGATTATGCACACTCAGAGTTAATGGAGAGCAGGAGGAATAAACTGAGAAGTCTAAGGCTCATCCATAGGACAATTCAAGGAAATTTTGAACCGAGAAAATTTGCACCAAACTGTCAACACATCTACCATCTTTAGAATGTGCCTAAATGAGAAAATTTTTAAAAAGAAATTAAAGTGGATGTTTGAAGAAAGTAATCAGCAAAAATGGCACTTTTATGGTAAGAATATGCTTAAAATCATAATGCTGATCTGATGGTAGAGCACAGCCCCAGTGCAAAATATGTGTCACAACCTGGGTACATCAAAGCAGGCCCTTTTCTCCAGTGCCAGTGTTGCAGCTCAGGTGGTGCCTAAACATTACAGATGTGTTTTGCTTTGAGCTTCTGCTCAAAGGTTGGGCTCAACAATCTCTCAAGGTGCCTTCTGGCCTTAAATATCCTCTAATTCCATCATGCCACAAACAGGACAAATGATTGGTCCCCTCCCTGCTTACAAACTGAGAAGATTAAGCCCCAGCTTGGCTAATAAACTGAAGTCTTGAAATATAGTTAGCCCTTTTTTTGCATACAATTAAACCTGCTTTGAGAGTGGAGAGGTAAGAAAACCGCAAAAGAGCAACAGCATCGTTTTTGCTGAAGTACGGTAAGAGCGTGAGTGCACAGATGCGGAGAACAAGTCGCACTCAGCACTGGGCTGTCCTGACAGTGACACGTGCCAGCCAGAGCAGTGCAGGGATGTCCCGGTACATGCCTGGATCACACGGGAACTTGGTGCCAGATCCACGTGTGTGGTGTGTCTCAGATTCTACCTCCACTATGGAGAATTCAATCCGCGCCTCTGAAAACAGCAGTAGATCCACTAAAGATGATAAAATATTTTTGGATTTAGACCCTGAGGTCTTACCAGCCAAGGCTGCTTCATGCCGTATTTTTACTGTTGTGGTTCCGTGCTCATTTAATGGTTTGTCTTAGTTGGCAAGTCTTTAACACCACAGGTCAGTGAAATGTTCAGGAAATAGATTTTTGTGCTGCTTCAGGGCTATAAGACTTAGCATTAAACCCTGATGAGAGATCTGATTGTGTCAGCACTCTTTGGAGGAATGAATGAGTTGTTGGAAGAAAGTAATTCTACCCTCTCTAACTCAAACTGTGATCATAGCAAAAGTCTTGCTTCAAACTTTGGGGAAAATCAAAACGTCAGTCTGCATTAGGAATATTTTGGGTGATTCTCTGCAGCCCCTTATAGGGCTTTTTTTAATTAGCCAATTAAAGGTTTTCTGAACCAGTTACAGCCTTTACACATTATTCACTATCCCTTACTCATGACTTTGGGGTCAGTAACTAGCAGAGAAACAAACTTACTGCTTTATTTGAACAAGCATGACTGATGGACTGAGAGGTTCAGGAAATTTTCTTTGCAAGTTCTCTCCAGTTGAAGACTAAGTATATTATTGTGCCGATCCTGTATGTGATTCTGTGCCTGCATGTGATTTTATGCTTGAAAATGTACATTGCTTTTCAGTCAAGCATTACACAAATTACTTAATGAACAACCCATTACCTTTTTCTCAGGCAGCAAACCCCACTAGGTCTCCAAAGAAACTGAGCCTGGTAGCTAGTGGGACAGCTGCCCCAACTAGACATTTCTGCAAAGTTCCCTTTGGGCTTGCAATGAATTATCCCTATTCACTGTGTTTCTTGGAAGGTCTTCCAAAGAAGCATGATTATCTCTGTGAGTTTTTAGCAGCAGATGACAGGCAATTCTGGAAAACAGTCAAGGTTTTTTAGAACCACCCCAAGAACAAAGCAAACAACAATGAATGTTTTCCAGCAGAACAGACACTACTTCTAGGATAAAGAAACCTTATGGGCAGGGGAAAACTAACGAAGTCTCTGCTTCTCTTTTCGGGGATGAATTCTGATTTCAGTTGGGAAGTTATTCTGCTTCATGTCAGTGCAAGGCTGAGCAGCATCTAGCCCTAAGCAGCTGTCTCCTGAGCTTCTACCTCAGAATAGTTTTCAAACTTCAAAGCAAATACAGTGTGAATAAATTTAAAACTCACAAAAGTAGAGCTATTGAATTTTAAACTGAGCTTGATTTCCATGGATTTCTTTTTCTTTCTGAAGCCAGACTGCCCACCACAGTTAATGAAGCTCTGTTTATGATGAGCTGAGGCCAGTGCCTTCATTTCACTGCGGACATAAGTTTGAGTCACCAAGGCCAAAGATACAAGTCAAGGTCTGGGAGGTAAAAGGCCAACGGATTAGTCATCCACCAACCAGCCCAGCCCCAAATCTGACATTTTGCACAGTGAGAACAAGTCTAGAGGAGACTTCTCCCCATCTATTGTTAGGGAATTCAATTCATGCTAAAATAAACCATAAATACAGTAGTTGAGTGGTGAAGCAGCAGGGGCAGCCCGTCATTCCAAAGCTCTTCCAAATGATTCCTTATGACAAGTCATCAAAATAGATTTGTTGTTTTTTTAAGATTATACGTGTTTTTGTGTGTGTGTGTATAAATTATTAAACAAAAGCTCCTCTCAAAATAAAACCACTGGGAACCTCCATGTAATAAAATGAGTCACACCAGGATGCGATGACTAAGTGGGAGAATAGGGAATTCCACTCCCCATGCCAGCTTTTTACAAGATCAATTTTCTGTCAACAGGTGATGGGAGTTTGTCTCTCTGCCTTTTGTTTATTCCAAAAATTATTATTATTATTTTTTAATATTCTCTTTAAACAATTAAGATTCAAAGCTGAGTAATCAGAACCAGGCATACTTCCACCAGGCGCCCCCATAGTAAACAGTGAGCCAGGGAATCCAGGCCAGTAGTGGCTGCCTGTGTTAATAAGGATTTACCAGCTGTAAAATTCCAAAATCTTGTGTCATACGGGGAAACCTTCCAAAACACTGGATTCCACCCTGTCTCGCTGAGTCTCTAACAGCTATGGCAACTCCGTTTTTGCAGCCACACTTTTGCATTTTTGTGTGTGTGATCCTTAGATTTTTTCCTGTTTTGCAGTGTTTTTCTGGGATCCCCAGTTTAATGTCTGACAATTGCCCCGTGGGATTACAAGAACACCTGGGGCAGAGAACACATTTCATGCGGGAGGTAAACCCGTGGGGAGAAAGGTTTGCTGGTTTTTCATCAGCTATGACAGCAAGGAAAAGCAGAAGGTGTCTCATTTACCCTGAAGCTTTCTAATTTGCACAGCAAAAAAGGGTAAACTCTGATCCTCCTGATTAATACTTGGTACTCATCAGGTTCACATATTATGAGATTTGCTGAGATGCCTTCCTCTTTTACTTAGAACAAACAAAACAGAAACCCAAAGAGAAGAAAACCTCCCTGATCCTGCCGAGTTTGACATTTTTTAGCAGAGAGAACTACCAAGCAGGCCCTGTGCTCCACTTTGCAGCTGCCTTCCTTCGGTGCATTACAGGGCATGAGGAAGGAAGATTAACCTGGAGGGCAATCACCTTTAGCCAGTGTAAAAATCGGGCAGGCATCCCAACAGAGACATCCATAATTTATTCCCCTGGTTCATCCCATTGCTCCACAGGTTTAGAGTGGAGAAGATGTGCATCCAGCTTTAAATGCTGGACTGCAGCCACAGACTGCGTGGAGCAGAGAAAGTCCTAGTGCTTGTGTGCTCTTTCTAAAATATCAAGAAAATAGCAAGACAGCAATTTTATTTCATATACTCTCTGCTGAACCCCACACGTTTCAAACAAATCACTTCAGATTACAGTAACACAGTTTTTCTAATACTGTAACTATTCTCAGATATTTGTGCTTTTTCCCTTAGCCTTTCTCATCAAAAATAACAAACAATAGTTTGGAGGGGTTTTTACCCTGATGCTGGGCTTTTATCTCAGATTAAGATACCTTAAAAACTTTATTTTAATGCATGTTCAGCAGTGGATTGTGCCTGTGACTCAGTTATGATCGTAGTTCTAAGGATATGTCCTGTTCCTCTCAATTCTTCATAACTTAAATCCTCTATTTCAATTCATTAATTTAGAAATTCAGTGAGAAAATTGGAGCTTGGAGCTTGCATTAAATATTTGAAGTTGTTTACTGGGGTCAGAGCGCTAACATCTCTTTTGGATGGATCTGGGGAAAAAAGAGTAAATTTTTGAAAAAAAAAAGTGTCTTTTTTATCTTTAAATTGCCTGAGAAAATTGCATCATTTATTTTGCATCATTAAGTTCAAAGAGAAAATTGTTGCTAATAGTTTGCTATTTTTTGCACTCCCCAGGAGTTTTTGATCATTCATGAAATTGTCAGACTCTAACAGGCATTTAGTTCCTTGTTTGGGGCACAGTAAGAAACTTCAGACTTGACACAACAGAAAAGGGGAACATTGCTGTAGACAGTCTTATAATTTTCTTTCACATCTCCCACAAAGGACCATGATCCTCAGCCCGAGTTCCTCACTATCATCAAAACCAGTACACCAGCCACCTTCTATTCACATTATACATGCTATAACGCCATCCCATCACGGCTTTCTATAGTGAATTGCCCTGGCCAGAGGACTGTTTCATGTTTCAAGTCCTTTGGCTGACTTTGAGCAGATATATATCAACTTACACAATTACACATGGGCTGTAAAAGGCATCTATTGCACAGAAGAGCACTTGCAATAGTGGCTTTACTACTCGGGATTGACAGGTCTGGGGCAACACTTACTGTAGGCTCAGCCTCCCCAGGAGCTTCGGCTCGAAGTAAAATACCACGCCTTTCACTCCTTGCTTGTCAAGGCTGCCCCACTCTTCCCCTTATGGCCTGGCAGTCTACAGCTGCTCACTGCTCCAGAACTGATTGCTGAGGACTCCCACACACAGTTAACAAAGGATTTACCCCATTTCGCTGAACTCCCTGGCTGCTTTTCATGACCAAGTCCCATGCCCATTGCTGCAGCTGCAGGCCAGAAAGGAGTGATGTAAGAAACTGTAAATTCTTAATTTTCTCTATTTTTTTAATCTATTGTGCACTTCAACTATATCTAAATATGTCTTGAACTAAACATCACTATCAGCAGCTATAAGTGGTGAATATAAAACCTTCCTAGGAAGCTGCGATTTCCCTTTAACTTCTGCAGGGAGAGGTACACGAAGATTGATAGCATCATTGGGTCCAACTTGTTGTGCTTTATAACAAGACTTTTTCTAGAAAGTGGAAATTCCAGAAAGCGCTGCTGTGCTTGTTTGCTAGCTTGTGATGCAGCAGGAACACTGAAAAGTGCACGTCTGAGAGCAAAATCACTCTAGAGCCTGCTTGTTGGCTTCTAAAAGTGAAAGCAATATGTTTTGAAGACATGAAATGATTTGCCCAGAGCTAAAATAAAGCACGACTGCAATGAGAGATGTACAGAAGTGCTCGCTATCAGAGAGACACTGTGAAGTAGTACAGCTATCATCAGAAGAGTTATTCACATGATTGTTACTCCAGCGATGGGCAAGTCATTGCAAGGGATGTAAATGAATATACTGAGGATAAACCAGGTCCATGTGGCCATGAGTGCCTCTGAACCCAGGAGCCACTGCAGTTAGCGTAGCTGGACGTGCAATGAAAGCCCATCTCCTACAGTGATCCCCGACCGAGTGCAACACATAAAAATATACCCAAGCAGCAGAGAGCCCCCCAGCCTCAGAGGGGATGGGCACAGGTTGGGGGCCTGAGGCACACCTCAAGCAGTGCGATACTGCTCCCACTGTCATGACATCGTGACTGCTACTGCAGTACCTGAAGCAACAAACTGGGTTTCAGATATTTCAGTAAAGCTGCCACGGATGACAAAGGGGGTACAGGATGGAGCCAGAGGAGGTACAAGATGGAACGAGAAGGAGGGAAGAAGAAAGGCTCGTGGGTGTTGGTACCCTGGACACTAGCACAGGCTCTATGGCTCATTTCTGAGGTACAGAGGCAAGTGCCTCCCCTCAGACAGACCAGTTTGGACACCACGCAGATGAAAGCATCAACTCACCACCAACACACTAAACACAGCAGTCCTCATCCTGCACCGTGGTGAGCTGTCCTGAAACCAGCAGACTTTCAAGTATGTTCAAGCTCACACGCTCTAGCTATTAGTGTCCTAATAAACCACCATCACGAAAATATCACTGAGGTGACAGACACGGAAAAAATCATGGGAAAAAGAAACTAGAACTCCATTGCTTGAACCTAGAGCTGAAAAGATTTATTTTTGTCAAATGGGCTTCTAGCATCCATGCTTCAGGGGCCTTGACAGCTGCATCAGTTCAAAGGGCACAGAGAGCACCACCTCCCGCTTTACACTGCATGGCCGAATTGAAAGATTTATGGTGGATCTACTCCAAAGATGTACGCTTTCTGTTTGGGTTGTTCCTCCACCACCCACATTGTCCTAGCGATGATTCATGATGTCCATGTGGCCACCATAAGAGTTTGGCAGGGGAAAGCACAGTCCATTTGCACTTTTCTCCCAGAGAAACACGAAACTCCCCTATCACTCACAGCAGAGCAGCAGTAACCAGTACACAAATGGGAGTAAACACAATGCAACCAACAACATCTGACTTGCAAATTATTGCATGACAATTAAAACAAATAAAAGGGGGAATTCCAAACCTTTTCTTTTTTTAACTGCACTGTAAGATCTGGGCCCCAACCAAACACTAACACCCTTGACCTTTAGCATATTCCAAATCCTTGATAGCTCTAAGACTGCTTTTCAAGTTCTGTCTTGCAGATCAAAATTAAAAGAATACATGCACTTCAAAATTTTCTACCTGTACAACCTGATCTAGTTGCTTCCCCTGACCTGTTTTTATTTCGCTGGGCTCAATTACGTGTCTCTAAGCTCAGATCTTAAAACTCCTTCAGCCGAACTCCACTTTTGTGTGCTGGACTGACTCTACCGAATTCACGAGTTCCCCTGGCTTACAGCAGCAACAGATTACAATCTGTCATCAGGAAGAGATAACCTTAAAAAGAACTCAAAACTATAAGGCTTGCATGTTGGTAAACCTTATCGTTAAGAAAATGAACGCTATTTGTGCATCACCATTTCAAACACAAGTACTTTATCCCCTTGCTCGCACAGAGCACTGAGCTCCAGCCCCTTCGGTTCGCTTCCTGCTGCCATTTCCTGTCGCGAGCCCAAAATGAGAGACTTTTACAGACTTCTCATTGGCGAGCTCGTTGCAATAGTTTGTAGTTCGTGTAACACAAGGCAGTTATTTTCATAATGAAATCCCAGCATAATTTGGGGAATATTCTTTGTTTTCCAGGTATTTCTAGGGAAAAATATACACATTTGTAGTGCTGTGTAACAGAGAAGTAAAAATTGTTCCTTATTGTTCTCAGAAGCTTGTATTTCAGTCACAAATATGAACAGTTCTACATTTCCCTGTGTTGCTAGCAACGAGTGAAGAATTGCCTACAAGATCCAGGGGAAACTGAAATAGGTTTTGACTGCCCGCCTGAGGGATAAAACCTAATTTACAATTGTGACCCCCAACAGCAGTTTGGGGGTCACGCTGAGTGACACCTTCTCTGCACCTGCATCACTGCAGGCACTGATGCAGATTTAAGCTACACCCAGATTTTGGAGTCTATGAAACAACAGGACAGTATCTCTCTGCACAAAGGTTTCGGGGGAAAAAAAGTCTTGCTACTCTCATCTTAAACATTGGGCAAATGAGCCAAGTCAAGCTCTACGCAGTACGACATGCCAAAAGCTATTAGGTGCTTATCTATGCTGCTGCTCTCACCCTTGTCGTTACTAGTAGAGCTAAAACTGGTGGCAAAAGTGGGAAATCACATATCACTTGCTAGCACAGACAAGGCTTGTGAGCTCTTAAAATGAATCTCAAAGCAAATCGTGTTTCCCCCGCAAGCTGGTGCATCTTCCTGCCTTCGCAAGGGTGTGATTCTTTCACAGGCTCCTGGGGCAGTGCGGTGCTCTGGAAGAGGGTGAAACAATGACAGGGTCACGCCAGCGATGCGCGACCCACCCACCGGGACGTTTGTTGTGGCTTACTCTGCTTCTGAACAGCTTATCAGCGCTTTTTGCAAGGTGCTGTGCAGATCGGATCTGCAGCGAGCGAGCTCCCTGGGGCGTGCGCAGGATCCACCTCCTCCTTCCACCCAGTGACATTTCTAATTGATAAATCAGGCTGCAGAATGGGGCCCTTTTGGCTTCTGTTCACGCAGCCTAATGCGATGAGAACTAAGCATGGCCATGGTAGTGATAATTATAATTGTCTACAGTGCATAATGAGGGAAGCTGAAAGTCACAGGTGTTTAGGATCCTAATTTTCAGGCAAGCTGGGGCACTCATTAACCTCTGATAGCCTAAGCATAAAGGCTTAATTCTCAATCTACTGCAGTCAGCCAGAGTCTGATCAGCCCCTGAATAATTTGCATATCCAGCTCAGCTTCGTAACCTTCCTCACTTCCAGATATACCTATTAAAGAAAGTCATCTTCACTTATTCAGGGTGTACCTGCAAGGTATGGCTGCACTGTAACACAGTGCATGGATACAGAGAGAACTAGCTTGCCGTTAGCACACAGCAAAGACCCCCAGATAATCCACTGCAAACTGCACAGACTGCCGATTCACACCAAAGATTTGAGTCTGGGCCTCCCATCCTCTAAATCCCCCCTCTGCCAATCATTTCTTCAAAGCCCATCAGACCTAGCCTGCCTGCAGAAGGGTGGTGGTGGAGGCAGGATATGGAACACCAACATGCAAATCCCTGCTCCAGACTGGGCAGTGCTGCTGGGATAAGTCATGCCTCTGCGCTACCAGGAGGTAAAAAAAGAAGAAAAAAAAAATGCAGTTTCCCCAGCAGTGAAGAAAAGCTTTAGATTTAGTGTGGAAAATGTTGTTGTTCTTTTTACTTTCTAACATCTATTCCAGCCACAGCCTTCTCTGCTCTTATATGGAAATAGGGGCAGGGCGTTTTGGATGTTTCCTCGAAATGGCATTAAGA
Source organism: Rhynochetos jubatus (assembly GCA_027574665.1). Taxonomy (NCBI): domain Eukaryota; kingdom Metazoa; phylum Chordata; class Aves; order Eurypygiformes; family Rhynochetidae; genus Rhynochetos; species Rhynochetos jubatus. The sequence continues at coordinate 9,055,023 of CM050665.1, read as the reverse complement.
ACTACCTCCTTTTAGTGTATCATCTCCTTTAGTTACTGCAAAACATTCTTGGGACAGGTACTGTCGTGGGCTGCCAAGCGTGTTCCCATGCACCTCCACGATTCGCTGACATCGACAGAACAGCGGCAGCACAGTGGGAAGGAATTAATACGCGGGCTTAAAAGGAAATACAGGATGCCAAGAAAATTGCTCTGACTGTACAGGCTCATCTGAACCTTCACAGTTCAGAGGCCCAGAGCCTTTCATTCTTGCTGTAAAATGGCTTGGTTTGCTGGTGGTGTGGGAAGAAACGGACCCACAGCCTGCATTGTTTTCCCCAACGTCACCAGCTGATGCCCACATACATTACTTTTTGGTCCAACTCTTACTTTCTGCCAAAGGCATTACCCCATAAATCATGCACATGCTGTCCACTTGGGCAATGCCATTTCTTAAATCCCTTGCAAGTCACTAGATATATCACTTAAGCTGCCTCTACCTTAGTTTACCACCAAAACCTTAGGAGCAACACCTTTTCTTAACAGCACAAAGGGAACACAAAGTTTACATGAAACAGGCTGATGCTTTTTCATATTGCAGAGTTTTTTGTCTTAATGAAATCAACAGGGGTAAAGGATGGAAGAGTCTGGCCCTTCATATTTGCAAAGTGCTTTTTTGAACCCTGGCCACTGTTGTTATCCTTGCAGAGCACAGTATTTAGAATCCAAAATATCAAGCCTAATGAAGGGTAAGGTAAACAAGTCCAGACCATTTACAAAGAAACAAATGTCCCTTTGCAAAAGCCTTACAAAATCCAATAAAATACACACAGTGCTTAGTGAGGTGAAATGCCTGCATGTGTATGATATTAGAAAAGAAACAATTCAGCTCTGAAAAAACAGGTAACTAACTAGAGCAGAATGCATTTGTTTGCGTTTCCTCCTGTAAACAAGAAAACCTGGATTCCTGCTGCCCACCTTAACCTTTAGATCACGCTAAGCAGGTATCCTTTGAGTTAGCAATCAAGTGATGGCTATCATAGCATGCCATTAGGAAAACACGATGCAGAGAGCTCAGGGAAGGCAGTAAAGGTAATGCTAGGCAACTAAGTAACTCCCAGTAACCAGAGACCACAATCTTTTCCTGTAGTTCATATCAATAAAAAACCGTACATTTCAATTATGATTTCTACAGTAGCGATCGCTAAACATGAGATTGAGCAAGCAGAGGAACATGTAATGGTCACCCCATTTCTTTGATAACATATCCTGTCCCTGCAGATTTCCAGTGTCTGTATTCTTGTAACCCAAGAGCACAAATATTTGCTCCCATGTCTAATTTTGCTCATATAGTTAAGTCAAGTGATTTGGTTTTACTTACATGAACTTGAATGGGATTACTCACTCGAGGAGTGTTACTCACAAACACAAATCTTAGGATGAGACCATGAGACACAACAGCTCTACAGATTTGCCTTGTCCCATTACGGAAAGTTAGAAAAAAACTGCCTTACCTGATGTTTTCTCTGTGAACACCACCTTGGACTCTGCTGTGAAATTTTGTCCAGTCAGGATCATCTGTTGTCCTCCATAAACAAGGCAGCTATCAATATCTTGTCTTTCAACCATTGGAAGCTCATGAGCAGACCTTTGGGCTGTGGACAAATTGCAGACATGAATGAAACCAACTCTGTTTTACCAGGACTTTCCAAATCTTCCCAGAACTATCCACAGATCGATCTTGTCATCGTTACCATCTGTTGACTGCCAAAGCAGCTTCTCCAGGGTGCTAAATTTAGGTTTGAGAGGGAAAAATAAACTTACTCAAGGCATTTTATTTGGAAACATTCAGGAGCTGGCTGCAGTGTTTCAGCTGTGCTGGCCTTACTCCTTGTCCTTGAGAAAGGACAGCTTGGATGAATGAGCTGGAACTTGCCCATGTCTGTTTCCAAATAAATGGCCAAATTTTCAAGTGCAGGCACACTACAGCCTTGGAGCCCAAAAATTCCACCTGCAGAGAGGATTCCACTCAATAACACTGAATTCCTTCAGAAAAAAAAATAAAAATAAACCTCTTCTACAAAAGCCCACTGCCTCCTACAGAACAGGGACTACGCTGGGCATGGAACAGTCCATTTGCCAACAAAAGCACTGTCTCCATGTGCAGGCACCAAGCCTTGTGCACACAACAAGAGGGGCAATCACAAAGCCGTGCTCGTGTCAGCGAACAGGAGGGGTCACACCGGGACTCTGCTGCAGCCTGGGCTTTTTGCACGCATGTTTTGCAGAGGCCTGAACGTCTGAGGAGCAGGGCCCTATGTTGCAAACTGAGTTTGATTATAGAAGGCCAGAAAAGAAAATGTAGGGTGGAATCCAGGTGGGCATGTACGTGATCAACGATTTCTAAGCTCTTTACTGTTCTTGGCCACAAACTTGCAGTGTTTGGCAAGTTATTCTCTCTTTCCCCAGCCAGAAAACTGGGATAGCACCATCTCTCCACCTTCTTTCCTCTCATGGCATTAAAAGGGCCACTTGCATAGTCAGAAAAGCTTTGGAGAATTCTGGTCACCACCCCTGCAAGTCCATTCCAACTGTTTGCTAACAGGCGGCAGGAGCCGAAGAACATGAAGTTGCGAGAATTGTTCCCTACAACGCAGACAGCTGGAAAATATCACGAGCTTCCCTGTGACCAGACCAGGTGGGCAGCAGTTTGGGTCTGGTGAACTGTGAGTTCATGACCTGCACTCAAACTCCTCCAGATTCATCCACCCCAACTGGAAAGGCCTCTAGAGGATGCCGCTCATCTATTTAACAGCTGCATTGGCTGGATTTTAACTTTCTCTGACAATAACCTGCTCCCAAGAGCCCCTGAGCACTTGTGTCTTCCCTTCACTGAACACCGTTGGCTGCTGAGCCAAAAATAAGGAAACATTATCCTCTATGTTCAGGGCCGGCCCTCCACTCGCACACAGGCAAGGCTGCGCTTTCTGTGACCTGGTCCCAGCACCCTTTTGCTGCTGGGTAACCCTCAGAGAGCTGAAAACCCAGCAGCTCTTGGCTGCAGCGAGAGCTGTACAGATTCTCCCACCACATGAAGAAAACGCTCGAGTATCTGGTGGGAAAACACATTCAGCCTTTCAGACAGATGTTTGTAGAAGAGGGGAGCAACTTTTCTGTCAAGGACAAGCTTAGCTGAACCTTTTCTGCCACTCATGACACAGAGTTTTTGCTATTGTTAAATATACAGATAATCTAATATTTATAACTTTCTTGTGCTGCTTGAGAGGCATTTTTTTAAGTCTGTTTAAAACAGCCTTATGACTCATTGTTCCCTTCAAATATATAACAACAGCTGGGCTGAGATACTGCCAGTTAAGAATATATATTCAGATTATTTTCACAGAAGCTGCTAATTCCTTTCACATGGCTGTATGATTAATTCCTTTCCCTAAATTCTCAAATTTTTGATGAGTTCATAATTGGATTTATCACAAAGACAGATTTGTAACCTCAAAGGCTTAAGAGTAAATAGCAATCATCAAACCCACATCTACAATAGTCAAGAGAAAATGTATTTCAGCTTTGCCCTGGACACTGTTTATTCCTATTCAGTCCCCAAATTTCACTTCCAAAGTATTGCAAGTAGTCAAAATTCCACATCTCCTACCAACTTCAGTGTGTTAGTAGAAAGCTTTGTACCTGACATCCCACAGATCAGTGGTTCTCAAGGCTTTTTCAGGAGGAGGAAGGACAAATTTTAGCCTGGAAATAACTATCTGACTCATCTTAATTACACTTGGATCTCAGCAAGTTGGAAATCACTGCCGAAGACCAAGCCTCTGTCCAACTTCCATAGAGCGCAGTGTTTGTGTACGCTGCGACCTACCAGGGAGCTGGGGAGGACAGCCGGTTCACCGGGAATGTACATCCCGGCTCTTAGGAAATGCCAAAAACCCTTCTGCCATCCTCAGCCAAGCTGGGGTGGCCTCAGCAGCGCTGCCTGGAAGCCTGGGATGGGCAGAGATGTTCTGTGGGTGCCCCGATGCAGCTCCATGCTGCCATGGCCCCATGGTTAGCAGCAGCCAGGCTGATGCTGAGCTATGTTCAGGCATGGCTACAGCACGAGCAGGCTATGGGCATCTCCGAAACTGCTTTCACCCTGACCCAGACTTGGCCACCCCTGTAGGAGTACAAAACCCATGTGTGTTTTCTATCCGCAGCAGAATACTGTTTGGAAGTGTTTCAGTTGAATTTCACAATGCAAATATCATGCTAAATGGAAAGGTGGTGGAATACAGGCACCTACTGAGCACCGGATTTCCTCTGCCCCATTTTACCTGCACTCTTCTCCTCCCACTATGTGGTTTTCATTTTCCAAGATCTTTCTTTCTTTTTTTTTTTTTTTACCCAGGCCTATAAGAAGGTTTCACCCCATTCCCCATTTCCCCCAGTAAGGAGGCTCAAGGTTCAGTGTGGAGCTGCCTCAATAGGATTACTTTTTTTCCTCTGCAAGAAATATTAATTGCCAATAAATCCCCTTCCTCTAAGGCTCATGATGGGTGGACTGCATGCAATAATTTCACACTATTCCTTCTCTTCCCCCAGGGGTTGGCACTTCATAAAGTGACCTACAGCTACTGGAGTTTATGAGCTTTGAATAAACAAAACGCTGTTGATTTAACCAGTTGGGGTGTTTACTTTCAATAGCAACAGTTACTGACATAAGGCAGCAAAGCAAATGCTATAGAAATACTCACACTTGGCCTGAAGCAGTGTGTCAACCTATTAACAGGGGACATTATTTTTCTATTTTATTTGACTGTCTGCAAATCAAGATGTCATGGATGCCTGGTGCCAAGAAATACAATGCACACAGCGACACAAGAGAGAAAGGGAGCTGCTGTCTCGGAGCGCTACACCCCCTCCAGACAGCCTCAGCCTGGGGGGACGCAGCCCCTTCACTGCCTCCCCTGCCCACACCGCTCAGCAGGCCGGCTGCTGCCCAAAGCCCACCCAGGCTCACATGCACCCGCTGCTGGGGTGCAGGGCGCTCCGCGAGGGTGAGCCTTTACCCCCTTCCCTATGCCAGCAGGTGGAGGAAAGGTTACGATGACCTAAACCTGTGGGCCACCGGGCTGAATGCGGCCAGGGGATGCACAAGCCTGGAGGCTGACCGTAAGGAAGCCAAGGTAGGATGAAGGCGTTTCTTGCTTCCCCACCTGCCTACAGCATCCATAACTCTACTTTTTACAGCAGAGAGGCGCTTTGGTTTCTAGGGGGGAAAACAAAGAGGGATATTTTGAGACAACTGGTTACCTGGGTAAGTCTGCTGTGGCTCCAGATCTCCCCCAGGAGAGCACTGCCCATTGCTTCTAGCAGGTTCAAAGTGACAAATTAAGTTGTATCCCCTAACGGGCTCCTTAGGGGATCCCAGCTCCACCTGAAAGCCGCTTTTCCTCCACACAGCCCAGCTCTCCTCATCAGCGCTCCTCCTGCATGCATCTCCTGGGACAAGCAGTTCTAGCCCTGCCTGAGCATTGCGTTTCCTTCCACCGGCTTGGAGGGCTTCCAAGCACTGCCTTGTCTTGCACAAAAGCTGAATCGTTTTATGAGGAGTCTTAACTGAAGCTAAATGTCTCTTAACAGCCTCTGGAGAGGAACCGTCTCGTCAATCTCTCTCCCTGCGTGTGCAATAAGAGAGAGGGCTGGATGGGGTAATGTAGGCAAAGCAAAAACACTAACATGATCTGCCTCTCGGGAGGAACAGGCTTGTGAACTCTGCACAGAGCAGCGCAGAGCTGATTGTCACATCCAGAGCGGAGATCCTCTACAGCCTCTGTATCAGCACGCTACCTCAGTGCCACCTTCTGCAGCGCGGCTGGAAGCCTGCATGCAAATATCTGCATAAGCAGGGGCCAAAGAATAACTGCTAGAGTGAAATCTGCTCCACGCTGTCTTTCTGACATCTGCAACTCTGGATCCAGAGGGTAGGTTTACCCATTGTCCCTGACAGTTCAGGAGGGATCTCACCCTGTGCTATCACAAGAAGCAAGAAGCTCACCTGCAGTTCAGTGAGGACAAAGCTAGCATTACCTCTATTTACCTCTAACTGCCATCACAAGCCAAGTAAACCAAAAAATGTGGACATGACCTACACACCCAGTGCAAGTGTCCCCAGGCCACGTGTCCAGGTCCCTCTTTGGACCCTCCCTGTCCTTACCCTGCCCAGGGCAGTCCCAGCTCAGCCCAGCTTGCTGGAAGCCTTCAAGCTGTGACTCTCACCCCTGACATACCTTTCCAGACTCCCAAAGGCTCCTGGCTCCAGCCGCCAATTTCTGTTGGATTTGAGAAAAGCAGATACAGCTGGGTGTCTGATGCTAAAAACCCCCAAAGCCTAGAAGCAATAGGGTTTGTTGCTGGGATTAATTCTTCCACCTCAGTGCAAACCTTAATGGGCCAAAGTAAATACTTCATTCCTCCTGTCACACTGTGTTTATTTACCACGAGCTGCCTGCCTGTGGTAGGATTGATAGGAGCAGAGCTCCTGTGTTCAATGCTTACCCAATGCACCAATGTCCTGAGAGACTTTGATCCCATCCATCACACACTGAAGCACCCTGAGCTCTCTGGTGGGAGGAGAGGCAAAGGATGGGGAGCTGCAGTATGGGACCCAGGGGAGGACCAAGGGCAGGAGACATCTCTGTACATCTCTAGACAACAGTAAGGAACCCTAGAGAACAGCAATCTTCTAATTGAAGGGATGGGATGAATTACCTCCTGGTAGGAGTATGAAGCAGTAGAAGGCTTAAGTGAGAATCAAGTAAATAAAGCAAATTTCCAACCTTCATGATTAGATGGGAAACCTTGAAAACTGTATCTAAATGCTATGAAAAGAAGAACCCGGTATGAATGACAACAGTTTCCAATTTGTTGCCAGCAAGACTTAATCAGCAGTTTGTGTAGAGCCATCCCAGAAAAAAGTACCAAAAACAGAGGGCTTTTCTCCACCTCCTCTGTACATAATTTATTTTATGATGTCCTTGCGAAGGAGTGACAAGCACTGATGGCAGCAGTGTCAGATAAGTATACATGATACTTTCTATGAACTGCAGCCAGCTCACCAAACCAGCGTGTGATTAATGACAGGAAAACCATGGCCTCGGTTCACTTCTCTGTCGATCATCTCTGCGGGTATGCACAGCATTTCCCTTTAATCCCTTGTGGAGGAGATCTATCTGCTGAGTTTAAATTATGCTCAGAAATCCATGCTCTGTGTAATACGCTGGGGCTCTTGCTTTTACCAACAGCAGTATTGCAACGACAGAAAGTAAACAGGAGTTTATCTTCGTAGCAAGGCTTGCAGTCTGCAAAAAGGGAGGGCATTTTCCTTCTCTCTGACTCAGACTTTCCAGACCAAAGTCTTTCAGTTGCACATTAAAACTGGCAAATGTTGCCAGAATTAGCTTATAAATTGTGTGCTTTAGGAAAGCAAAAAACTTTACTTTAGAAAAAGCACCATTTTTTGTCAGCTGCCTGACTGTCTTGAAGTTGAAATGAGAGGGGGACAAAAAATTCCTTTAATTCAACTGGAAATCATGCTACTCTTGTAATAATCATGGTTATGGTTGCACTTGCAAATGGGTAACTCCCCGATGCAAAGAGATGGTTTGTTTCTGGTTTTTTATCTCAATAAACTGTGTCCTGCTTGCCTGCCATTGTGTTCCAACCAGCACAGCTCCCGGCCAAGGAAAAGCACTCGCTGGTTTGCCAAGACAACATTCTTTTACATGACTAGCTCTTTCCCCTGTAGTTATTAATGTGTCACATATCATAGGCTCAGATTGTCTAATATTATGGGAAAATCTACTAGAAGGAGAGAAAAATAAAGGAAACTTCCAGGGAAATTGATTAAAGGGAAATAAGATATTTGACCCAATTTAGTGGAACAAAATACGGTCAATAATAGGAACTATTTAAATTCCTCAGATGGACACACAGTTCTTTAGTAATAAGTTTTGTTTGTTTTGTTTTTTGCCACCTCGGAATATCTATTATAAGAACAAGATTTTAGACTCCTCCTCTCATGCCAAGTGGAATCATTTGCATTTTAAGGGATTCATGAGCATAGCTCGGTATCAGCAAACATGCATTATACGAAACAAGAACTGTGAGACACTTTGGGATGGTTTAACCAGGATCCAGTAGAATAAAAACTGTGACACAGTGCAAATGATCCTCCCAACACTTACATCTTGCAGACACTCGCATAAAGCAGGTTTTGGGTGCCAACAGCATGGAATAAAACAAGCTGCCTTGCAGGTGCTACTCTGAACTCCCTTCAACATTGCTTCTTCGCAGCTCGAGGAATGTTTCAGTCAAGAAGTAGAAACATGACTGCAGAGATCGACCACTCACCATGAAATGAGTTTCAGCTCATAGCAAAAGGTAAATCCAAGCAAATGAACAGAACTAATGCTACAGAAATTGCCTGAATGGTTTGAAAATAATGATGAGGTCCACAAGCACCAAAGCCCTTGAGTGGCTTGTTGTTATTACGGCTCTGTTTGAAGGGACAAGTTAACCCAGTAACCCCTCACGCAGCAAGAGCTCACCTACATGAACTGGCTTATGCCTGTGCCTAAGCCACAGGCCTGCACGAGCAGGGATGGGCATTTGGGCATGCACCGCTGCAGCATGGAACGGCACCGAGGTGCGCAGAGGTGCACAGGTGGGGAGCCGGGCCAGGCAGCTAGCTCCTGCGTGGACCTGCCGGCTGTGGGTCCCAGGGACATCTCATGTAGCACCTGTGGGGCTTGCTGCCATTTCATAGACTCAGAGTGGAGCAACACCCAGAGGAAGGGATTTTTCTCACCTTTCCAGCATCACATCTACAAGACAGGGGCCTTTTATCCCTAAGAAAGTGATGGCCTGTTGCTGCAATTATCAGAGGGCTTTCAAATGCCTTTGGCTGCTCAGTGGCTTCAGAACGAATCAACAGGCAGCAGGAGAAAAAGCTGCAAGCTGCTGAATGTGCAGGCTTGTCTGGATATAGGTCCATTTTGAGGCATAACTGATCATTTAACAACATATCACCTCCTTGGTCCTCCCACACAGCTGCCTGGGGAGGAACTTGCTCCGGATGATGCTTTGAACCTGTGAAATCCCCTCCTAAAACCTGTCAAGTGCTGAATGTGACACAGATGAGGTGGAATCAAATTGCCCCATGAAAAGCAGATACTTCACAGTTCTTGCTTCATTGCAGCTAATGATCTGCTGACACCGGTGGGAGTTTTTAGCTGGGATTGGCTTCTGCTGAGGAGAGCACTCAGATATTCTGTTGGTAGCAACAGCGCTCTCGTGGGAACCCCACTGGTAGGGAAACGGCCAGTTGTCTTAAAGCTGCTACTTACTAAGGCTTTCCCGGTGGGGTATTATTAACAGCTACCAGGCAGGAGAGATCTTACAGGGGAGTCCCTGAGGATAAGGGTTCCCAGGTGGCTGTGTCAAAAAAAAAAAAAGAAAAACAAAGGAAAAAAAGAGAATCCCAGCAGCACACGAAGGTGGGACACAGGAGAAAATGTCACGGAGAGACCCAGTGTGCCCCTTCTCGGCAGGGCACCTGAGCTTACCTGGGACTGGGAGCTCTGCAACATGTGCAGATTGTCTGGGAGAAACCGAGGTTGTCATCTCTAGTGTGATTAGGTCTGCATTAGTAGTGCTGGCTGAACCAACTAATGGTTTTGAACCATCTTCCCAGAACTGGGCTGACATCAGGAAGTGCTACTGCAATGCAAAATGTTGCTAAATATGCAACACACTTCTAAATGGAAGAGGGTTAATTACTCCAGATCACTTTATACTCTGCTTCTATGAGTTCAGAAAAGCACAGTCCTTAATCTCTCCAAATTGCCAGTACATCCAGTATTCCAAAAATAAAACCTTTTTTTTTCTTGGGGAATTCATACTTTTTTTCTTGTAAGACCTTCACTGCCTGCTATTTAGCCAACATTTTTATATTTTAATTATTAAAAAAACCCATAAAAATAAGCCACTTACACTAGTATCTCCACTCTTGGCTTTTTTATGCCACTCATGATGTCACTCATCAAAGTGACCACATCTCAAAATAAATGCCTAGACATCTTAAACAACCCTCCAAATAGCAGTCATTACACAGGCAAATTAGGTGTGTGCATAAAATTCGGAAAAATATGATCTTATTCCGTAAACCGTGACCGATTTCTGCTTGAACACTCCTTCGTGATGGGCACAAATGCAATATGCAATTGTGGAACAGTCTTAGAAATTCCTGGCTAACTCTTTCTGAAAGAGATACTTGCTTTTCCTGTAGGAGAATTTGCAGTGTTGTTATCTGCGGGGTTTGCTGCGTGACCATCCACCCTCTGCTCTGGGCTCATGCTGTTTTTCTGTACAGTGGATGTGCAAGTTACACCTGGAGTTTCCCCACCCAAGTAGCTCCCCACTGCAGGCAGGAATGGGCTGTTTCCACTCGGAAAAGAAACTGGAGGAGAAGCCAAGTGATCCTTTGCTGCAGTTCCCTTCCTATCCACAGAAGCTGCAGTTTGCTGAAAGTTTCCTTTAGCAAATGGGCCTTTGTTTCAGCAGGGACACGTTTGGGGTGGAGGTCACTATTCTTTCAGCCATCTGATTCCATAAAGAATCATAACTGTTTCCTATGAAGAAAGGTGGTGGCTACTCCCATTATCCTCCCTTCCCTATCACGACTTCACTCAGCTGCTAAAACGCTCTGATAGTTGGTATCTTCTCAAAAACATTGCCAAGAGATCATACGTATCCATCAAGCTCTCCTTAGCCTTGTCTTGGTTATTCATTTCTCCTGGGTTTTTCTTTCAAAGCTGCCATCAGTAATTCACTAGCCACAATTTCTCTTCATTTCCCATCCAAAATTGGCTCCTCTCTACTCTAAGCAGCTGTTATTTAAGTAGAGCCTGCACCTCAAAGTAGAGCCTGCATCTCAGTAAATAAAATTCACGCATGAGAAACTCAATGACTTTCTTCACATGACTTATGGCAAGACAGGTTCTGCTAAAGGGGTGAGTCATTCAGCAAAGGGAGAGGAAAACTGTTCATTATGTATTTGTGAAATCCCCAAACCACTGAAAAGGCACCATTTACCAACAAAAAGCATCACAGGATGCACATGAACCAGCAAAGTGGGTGGAGCCTTTCCAGAAATGACTGAGACACGGGGGGCACCTCGTTGGAGGCCTCTCTTTCTCAGGATCCAGGACGTTAAAATGAGTGGGAGGTGCAGGTTTCTCAGATTACACGCTTGTAGGATCTGCCCCCTAGACATCAAAACTGCAAGTTTTCTTCTGTCCCTCAGGGGAATACCAGAACAACCTGGGCTTTCCCTGCTTCAGCTGCAGCCTCCTGAGCTGCACACCCCTTAGCACTGACATCTAGAAAAAACAATAACCAGGATGTGCCCAAGCCTCAAAATCAAACCTGTTTCTCTATTTCAGTTGTGTTCCTGCCCCAGCCCAGGTCAGAGGACTGCGGTCACTCCTTCAGCAGACAGGACTGGGCACAGCACTAGGATCTGGCCCAGACTGGAGTTCAAAACCTCCAACCACCTGACAGTTTGTGGATAACAAATCCTGATTGTGTCTCCACTCAAAATAAAACCACTTGCAGGAAGGCAGGCAGCTTGCACACTCATGCACAAACAGGGAGAATGTATGTACACCCCTGTATGCCCACCCACACTGGCTCCCCGCTCCCAGAAAAGACCCTCTAAGTCAGAAAAATCCAGCAGCAACACACTAATAAATAAAATTTGCAAAAGCCCCCAAGCCCCTCGTCCTCGCAAGCTCTAAGCACCATCAAGGGTCACCTGCTGCCAAAGCTTCAGAAAAGGGAATGCAAATAGGTAAGAGCTGCAGGTCGCTCAAACGGTGGCACAGAGCAGAGCCTTTGCCTGTCTGAGCACATCGGGCTTCTTCCCCCAGTGCTGGCCTGGAGCGGAGGGACAAGCCGAGTGCTGTTGCAAGAGACCGAGAAGGAGCAAATCTCAGGGGATACTTACAGCATTCGATGGGGTTCGACGCCGCTTGCAGAGAAACGATCCTGCCGTTGGACTCAGGGATGTGCACACGGAAGACGAGCCGGACACGGGTGTTCTTCCTGCCGATGTCTGTTTCTCCCTTGCGCAGCTCGATGTCGGCATTCCTCAGCTTCAAAATCCCCGCACAGTCAATGCTGCCGGACACACGCACCGTTTAGCTTAACATTTCTGCTCTCTAACAGCTTGGAAATAGGTGACAGTCAAGAGGATTAAGCTGTTTTGCTTCCATCTCCAGGTTAAGGGAAGCTCCAAACACTTGTTCTGCTTAAGATCTAGATACTGCCATTTCAGCAGTTACAGAGGAAAAATCCCAGACAGGCAGTGAGTGAGGGGTGCTGCTGGACCCCTCCCCAAAGAGTCTGAGCCCGCTGGCTCAGCGCATCCCCAGCATGTCCCAGCCAAGACCCAGTGGTGGCCTTTACTCTGGGGGCAGCCGAAGCCACTCTCCAAACACTATAACCCTGAGTATTATTTCTCCTGTGTTAAGCACAAGATTGCACATGGCAGTGCCCACCCCGGCCTCTCAGGGCACGAAGAGTGAACCAGACTAAGAAGCGCACACTGGACAGGTAATACGCTGACCGGTGCTGGAGCCCTCTGCGAGCTAGAGAGCATTAACGCCTCCACCACCAGCTCTCCAAAGAGCTCGGTGCCCAGAGACTGCACAGCAGCTATTGCCTGCGCGTGGCCAAATTAGTTCAGCTCCACGGGGAATCGCAGCAGTTGAACCAGCTAATTGCATGCACCATTCAGGCACATTTTCCCCACACTTTGTATTGAATTCAGCTCCAAAGCAGGAACCAAACTGCTCTCCCTTCCTTTAGGACAAGGTAGGTGCTTCTGCTGGAACTGGGCTCTCCAACCCTGGCCCAGATCACCGTGTCATCCTCCAAAACCCTGGGATGTTGTTCCTAGCCAAGGCAGTAGCATGGCAATTCAGAAAGCGGTTCTCTGTTCCCAATCACCATATCCCAAAGGAAGGATGTAGGGAGCAGGATGGGGCTGAGCGACAATGAAAGGATTAGGATTGCATAAACCAGCATTGCAACTTAATATTGATGTAAGTGCAGGTTAACTTAAGAGTCCACTCTAACCTAGCAAAGTGCCCGTCTACATTAAGAGAATGTGCCATTTAATATTTCCAGAATCTGAGATCTTGAGCTCCGTAACAGTTCTCAGAGAGCGCACTGTTATTAAGCAGGCACTGCCAACGCATTTTGATGTTAGTTTTAAAGACATACCATTTTTCTTCTTTTAATATGAATTAAAATCACATTTTGGGAGGCATACACCCCAAGCTGTTCCCTACACCCACACTGTTCTTTGACATTGCATGTGCACAGGGGTTTATTACTCCAGGGTTACTCGTTAGGAACAGACAGTCATGTTCCATTCAGCACTTGGCTGCTTAAATTTGAGATGTGGACTTTTATTTATCTCCTTGGGTGCAGAGGGAAGGAGAGGCTTGAAGGTAAGGGAGGAATGAGGTATATTTTCTGAGAAATGATATATAAAGAATGTGGATTTTTGTGATGAAGTAGGGGGCTTAAAACCATAGCTGCTCTGCCAATTTTGTCAGCATCCTCTGAGGGATGGAGATACAGCTCTTCTCTCTGCAGAGCAATCACTCTCATGCTGCCTGGCGCACATTCAAGCCTGAAGTTTCAGACTGGTGCCCACTTCATCCCCCTGCCTCCATAAAACTGGAAGTACTAATATAGAAAATATGTGCCTGGACGTTTTTCTGTTAACCTACTACAACGAGACAGTGTGATTTCATGCTCAGAGCACTTGGTTGAGTTCAGAGGAGATGTTTTCAACTCCACTAAATGTTGTAAAATGAATCGTACACCTTTCCTCCACTGTCTACCGACCTTGCTTCTCACTGCATCCCTGCAGCATAAGGACTTGGGATTCGAGTCTTGTTTTCCTTAGTGCCCTACAAAACCTACATAAACTTCTGACTTTGAAAATGACAGATTATTACCGTATGGTCACCGCAGCGATTGGGGTAAAGAGCAAAAACACCTGCACGGTCAGCTGATGAATGGTAAGCATCTCTAACCCAGGTGCTGCTAACTGCTTCTCATGCTTTTGTAAGAAGGGTCTTACACTCATATATCATCCTGATACTTTGGAAAGGGGAGTCCCTCCAGAGCAGACATCATTATTCATTTAAGTGACTCCAAAGAGAAGGAACTTCACATGCCAGTTTAATCCTCCCCAACATTGCTAATAAAAAGAAATATGCTTACGTTGCTTTCATGTTGTTTTTGGGTTCCAGTGGGATCTCCAAAACTTTGGTGTTGCCAATTATTTTTTCATAGCTGGTGGTGGTGACAGTTTTTCCTGTAATGCGATGGACTTGATAGAAAGCGTGAGGTTTAAGTATCCGCTCATCTGCTGTCCCAATGAAGATCTGAAGGCCCAAGGGTTTGTTCTCCATGTAACCATGAAGCTGGCAAGACATTAAAAAGCTGTTACCACACTCAGGGCTTACAACGCCTTCACGTCAGGAAACCAAGTAGATCTACAGGCATATATACAGATATGGAGATATATATGGATGTAAAGGTAGGTGTAGCACAGACTCTTTCGACTCTCAGAGGCAGACATCCTCTTAAATGTATTTACTGGAGTCCATGATACATAGGGAAGGGAGGTAGTGGAAAACATGTAATTAATGGCTATAATACTAAGTATATCAAGAAAAAAAAATTCCAGACAAGCTCTCCATTACCAGAGATTTGTTGATTGTCTCCAAAACAGATTGATCAATCCCTCAAAAAACACATTTCTGAGTACATTTGTTTTATTTGCAGTGACTGATTCCTAAATGAAGTTCAAAAGATTTTTCTCTGTGGGGCAGATAAAGTTTTGTGGACTCTCCGCACCTGCAGCCAGGGACAGTGATCCTGCTTCTCATCAGCAGGAAAGGCAGCAAGGACAGAAGAAGCCTCCCGCTTATATTCCTGCAGATACACGTGCTACTTCCTTATGCACCTTCTCCAGACCTTATCAAAGCTAATGGAAAATGCCCGTTGTGACACAGGGGACTTTGAGTCAGGCCCTATGTGATGTCCAACTTGCAAACACTAGTTTCTGTCCAGCCTAACATTTGCCTCACCTCAGCTTGTGATTCCTGCTTCAACTGCAGTTCAAAAACAAGGGGTTTTCCCCCCTAAACAGGAAGTACCTAGCAAATGTGTCTGAGATTTTTAGATCTGAAATGTTAAACTATGTATGAACATTTCAGAAATCAATGATTCCTGCTGCATCCCTTTCTCTGGCCTTGGCACATGCAGTCTTGCCCAGCTCGCATCCATTTTAAACCCACCTGGAAGGATTGTCCTTCCAACCCCTCACTTTGCCCACGTCACACCTCTCCAGCATCCCCTGTGTCCCTCACAGAATCACTAAGGTTGGAAAAGACCTGTAAGATCATCTAGTCCAACCATCAACCCAACACTACCCTCACACCAGACATAAGCTGCCTGCCTTCATCTTCACAGCTCTGCTCTTCTCTTTGCCCTCTCACCTCTCATCTTCTACTCAGTTATCAACATCTGTTCCCAAACTTCCCAAATCCAGCCCCAAACACTAGCAGCAGCTTCTTAAACACTCACAACATTGTGTTTTCTCCCCGTCGGCCTCTTCCTCCAGGGAGGATGTTCCCTTTTAATATCTACGTCTCCACCCTACAGATCTCCCTGTCTGCAGAATTCTTAAACAGTCTTAAAAGAATTATGCTCCTGTTCTCCTGAAACCCCTTCTGTGGGCCGGCATTGATTCAGTGCTCCTCGAAGCTCATCCTTTCCCCCATTGTTGGGTCACCTTTAGCCATTCCTCCCACACTGCATTAAAATACTATCTGTACAGGTAGAGGTGGCATTTCTGGTCTGTGACTGTACAGTACCTGGCACCAGGAGGTCTTAGCTGACCTTAGAGACTGAGGCCTTTAGGGTTCAAGGACATAAACAGACCCTCCTGTACTAAATAACATTTTTATAAACAGCATTTGCTGCAAGAGAAGCAAGAAAGCCGGAATGCCTCCACAGGGCAGGAGACAAGGACGTTTCTCCTTCTTTATTAACATTGAAAATTACAAATCAAACCATTCTAAATTTCTCACATAACCAAAAATGAAAACCAGACATTTATCTACCGCACCACCAGTGATCTAGCTGAAAGGGAACTTTATGGTCTGAGACATGCTAAATTTGTTTTCAATTATTCTGTCCACATACAAAACCTTGATGAAGCCATACAAAGCAAACAGTACTGGAAGATCAGAGAAAAGGAAGATTAAGCTAATGGTATTCATGGACAAACCTCTCTTTTTTTTTTCTTTTTTCTTTTCACCAGTCAGCGGGAGGTATCTTTGCATAGAAGGATTAATTCCCCCCTGGAAGGGGACCACATGCAGCATCAATGCAATCCTGGCAACCTTCCTCCAGTATGGCAAATGTAAAGCGACACTCACTCTTCTGAGCTATCATTACTCATCTAGCACATATTTGCAAGGCGTACAAAGACGGGGTCTATGCCCCAGAGACCTCACAACCCAAGGGCCCGAATCTGCAGCCTCCACTTACATGAATAGCTCCATTGAAGTCAACAGGCCTTAAGTAGGGGTTGTGCAAGAAAGAGTTACAGAATCCACCCCAGCCACAGCTCAGACACCTACAATAGCTCACTCGCACAAGCGCTTCGGCAGATTGCAAGGATGGAAAATAGGGTACGAGGTTTTGTGCAAACATGCCAGTTGGCTCTGGGAGCGAGGTGGAGGAGGAGCAGAGCTGGACTCCAAGCACAAGGGTTGGTATTGGAGAAGCAGCGTTGCCAAGAATGTGATAAATAAGATGGCAGCCATGGGGAGATTTAGAAATGTATAGAGTGTATAGAAGATTAAAGGCAACAGAGGTCAAAATGATAGATCTACTGGGAACAGGCAAGAATGTAGGAATCAGCCTCTCTTTATCCATGGAGGCTCATTAAGCCCAGATCCTCTGGGAGCCATACTGAAACTCATCCTAAGTATGGTACTTTCAAAATCCAAGATTTCCTGGCCTTCAATGAAAAGCCATTGTGTGACCAAAAGCCATCTCGTCTTTACAGGGAGAGCGGGAGAAGAGTAGTTTTTAAGTACTGAGCATGTTTATTGTCCAGCCTGACAGAGTAATTCTTTGTGGATCCAGCCAAGGTGACGAGAGGATCCTTTGGACTGGAATGGTTATTACAGTGACAGCAAGCGGCTTTCGCTCTACCCTCTGTCCTGGCAGAACAAAATCCCAGAGTTATAGGTGGGATACTGGAACGGAGGAAAACAGATAATAAATTACAAAAGAAAATTTGCCCCCAGTGAGCACAGTCAGTAGCAGCTGTAACAGAACTGGCTCTGTACAGGGTTTTTAATACGGGCCACCTTTAAAAGTCATTTTAAGTGGTGTTCGTTCATGTATAGAATGAGCCTTGGGAACGAAGGCAAAACTATTCATGGTCTTCTAATACTATGTATGTCTGTGGGTGTGTGTCTGCGTAAATGTACACATCCTTAAAGAAGAGAGGAACTGATTGCCTGTTCACATGGCAATGTTTGTATCATCTGCTGGATGAGAGGGTATAAAACACACAGTCAAAGGCCTTCTGGTCCTCCGTGGGACCAGACTTTAAGTCAATTGTTTGACCAGTGGAAGAAAGTAACGTAATTATTTGGTAATTTATGGCCTTATAGAACCTTTGCATTATGGCAAAGCTTTGGGATGCCATCGCTGTAAAATCAAAACAGCATTATAAAATGCAAATACAAAGAGAAAAATATAAGTAAAAGAGTCAAGTATGACCATTTAAAAAGGTGCATCCTTACCTACAGCTAAAGTTTTAAAGGATAATGTAGATGATCATTTACCACAAGCATTTCCATCTACCTTTCACTTGCTAAGAACACATCTGGATAACTTAGGAACAAAAAATGAAGATGGACAGCACACAGAAATGCTCCAGGAACTTTAAAATCAGAGTTTTACACCCAGCTCTGCCACCCATTTAATACTTCATTCACGTCTTCAGAAGCTTCAGTCATGGCATATAACCTCTGTTTATCTGCAACAGGGGAACAGTGATGCTATCCCTACTTCGCAGGGGCAGAAATGAGTTAATATTTTGTGCTGGGGTTTTATATAGAAAAATTCATTGTGAACTGGAATGAAAGAACACATTAAAGCTATGTTTCAGATATATGTCTCTCCTCAAAACTGAACTACAAGAGGCTGTTAGTCTCAATAAACACCCACCTCCACTATGTCAGGCAGCTGCTTTAGTATTTAACCATAACGCTGATCTTTTCTTTGGCAGAGCAAAGAAGGAGTACAAGTAACCCTTAAAAAACCCTACAGAGAAATGAAGACTTAAAACATTTTTTAAATAATAACTTTGAGATTCATGTTTTCCTCCCTTAGCAACACCAAGCTGCTCAAAAGGCTCAGGTTTTGGGTCCTGCTCTTCTGCTCATCGCAGGAGAAGGGAGCAGCAGCTCACCCTGCAGCCGCCCAAGGGGAGGGAGCGATGCCCTGCAACGGATGCTTCAGCAGAAAGAACAGAGGACCAGCCCCATGCCAAGGTGCTCCCTTACTCGTCTTTCCGTGAAGAAAATGAAATTGTCTGAATTTCAGTTTCAAGCGAGCGAGAATCAAGAAAGATTTATGAATACAGAACTCTGGAAGGAAATATTTTTGTGTAGTATAAGGTGACCTATTCACAATAAAACTCCCCCAAACTGTATACAGATCGAGCTGGAAAAAACCCAAGTCCTTTGAGTCACATTTGCCACAAGGGGAAAGAGAAGCCAGACATGATGTGTACCTTTCCATACTCTATTTTGGGATTTTAAGATCCTATTTCTTTCAGTTGAAAGATTTTTCTTAAACTTTGCTTTTGCATAACTCTTATAATATTAGCATAGCCAGACATGGGCTGGTCTGTGACCTAAGGAAATGCAAAGCACTTTGGCAGATAAACAAATAACATCATTCAGAAAACAAAGAAACTTTTCTTGTTTGGTTTGCTGCTATGATTGGGTTTCTAAACAAAATGGAAATGTGTGGCATGATTGAAATCATTGGCTCGCTGCACAAATAAAATTCATTCATTCTGCACTCCATCCATGGATCAATAACAGATAAATTTGGGAGAATGGGGTGTTTAAGTGCCATTTTCATGAAGGCACGTGTGTAATTCTGCATGCAAAAAACTGAGCAGATGTGCCTTTAGCTGCTGTGTACCAGCAGCCCAGTTACCCGTCTGAACACAGTCCCTGTGACCAGCAACCGCAGCCATTGAGACCACACATGAGGCATATGAAACAACACTCTTTTCCCTGCATTACTTCAAAACTCAGGTGTTCTTACAAACTGAGATCCCAGCTCCAAATACATAAGCACTTGTAAGAGGGAGTTTGAAATTCAAATTTAAATCCGCCCCTACTCCAGCGTTCAGAGGAACTAAACCCTCCATCTGCACAGGTCACATCACCTCTGGCTGTGGGGATTTAAAAACACAGGTTCACCTTCGCTGTGCTTCACAAATAGCAGATCTCTTTGCACAAGTGAAGCCTGCAACACTGCTCAGTAATGCTGTCTGGTAATGGAGTGCTAAACTAGCAGAAGAGCCACAAATTCCCTAAAGAATCTGCAGGTGGTCACCTCTAGGTACAACATACACATAAATGGAGGGGATTCAGTGAAACCTTTGGAATTCAGAACTTTGAATCTTGGACATGTTTATTTGAGTTGAAATATGATTATATTTTATATAGACTTATATTATGAACAAGAGTAAGAAGAATTCCCAGGAGATAACTAAGCTAACTTTTTTATTGCTAAAGGGGGAGGCCAGGGCAGAGAGCTGCAGTGATTTGTCGGGTCACGCAGGGGATGAGGAGCCTGAGTGCAGTGAGAAACCCACGGTCCCCATCCCTCTGCGCTCTGCCTTGCGGTAGGGGTTGCCGACCTC
The DNA here is from genome assembly GCA_027574665.1 of Rhynochetos jubatus. NCBI lineage: Eukaryota > Metazoa > Chordata > Aves > Eurypygiformes > Rhynochetidae > Rhynochetos > Rhynochetos jubatus. The sequence continues at coordinate 9,034,926 of CM050665.1, read as the reverse complement.
TTTCTGCAAAGGGCACAAACGTGCAGTAACACTGCTCACCGGCCACAGCACCTCGGTTTCCACTAATACTGCAGGCGTTTGCCTTTTCCACTGACAGGTTTCAGAGCCACATTTTCTTGGGGATTTCTAGTTTGGGTGTTGCGTATCTGAAAGTCTGCATGCAAAAAGTGATGGGCTTTGCAAGAGAAAAGCAGAAACACCTGCAAGTCTCATGGGCACCTTTGAAGAGCTCCAGCGAGAGTGTTGCCCTGTGTGATACAGATGCCAATTGCCTTAGAGAGTAGAAGGGAATAATTTGTTTCCCATTCATCCCAACAGAGCTTTGCTTGTCAGGAATTTAGGTCTTTCTCCCCTGGGAGGTATAAAGCTGCATCTTTAAAGCTGATTGTACACATCTTCCTGTCTAGACAACGAAAGCTGTTGCCAGAAGGAAAGTATAAAATTGAGGAATGAATTCACTAGTCTTGGTGATTTTGTTTGCTTGAAAGTAATCAGCTCTCTTGCTTGTTTCAGCTCACTGTAACGTGAGGCTGAGTCCATTAAGCGCTGCATATTACTTGCTATCTCCCCCTGGAAGTCACTCCAGCTTCCCCCCGAACGGGGTGTGCATGTGTGTGGTCAGCTCTGAGAACTGCGCCGGGGTGATTCACCTAGAACATCCCCAGCCGGTAGTGAAAAGTGGGAAAACAGAACTCGACTGGCAACATTTAATTAGAAGCAAATGCAAAGCCGCGTGAGAAATCGCTTCCTCCTACTGCTTCCCTTTTCCTGCTGTACACAAGCAGATAAGCAAGCACTGAAAGGCTTGCCAGGAGCGGCATACGGTTGTGGCACTGGCTGGCCTAGGACGGAGCCCCAGCTCGCCCAACGCCCACCTTCCTCTGGAAACAGTGAGAGGCTGCCGAGTTATAGCTGTCCCTCAAAGCTTTTGACACCACAAACTATTCCCCTGCTCAGACTCTTCATCAGCTCCGAGGCTGTTTTCCATACGAGCACACGTTTTTGGACACTCCACAGGGGACAAGAGGAAGATGTGCTGTCGGAATAGCCCCAGCTTGGCACAGCGTTTGTCACGCCTATTCAGCTCCCTTCTTGGTGGAAACAACTTGCCTCTTGGATTTGATCATTAAATCTCATCATTAACACCCTCTGACTGCAGCAATTTCAAGGATTTTTTGGGGAGGGCTTTACTCAACAATACTCCTACCAAGATGGAAAATGTCACTGCATGGTCTCAGGGAGAGTGTCATATCGATAGCTGTCAGTAATTCAAAGACCTCATCCAGACACCGTATCATGTAGCAGGATGCCTGCCTGCTTCAGTTAGAGCTGACATTGAGCAATAAGGCTGAATCTTGTCACATGTTTTTGTTCAATTTAATGTACTTGGGACATAGCAAAAGAACGCAAACCAGAAGGAAATCTCTGCCTTCGTTTCTTTTTGCTCCTTACCGAAGAAGCCTAAAAAGGCCCCCGAAGATAATCCTTTGAACATCTGATTCTGCTAAATGATGAGGTTTTATTATACTCAATTTTAAGTGTTTCTTGTTTTGGTGACAATTTTGTCAAAATTCCAAGAACTGAATCTCATTTGCTCTGCTGCTCCTTACAGTCAATGACAACCAGACTCCCAGTGTCCAACTGGGATTTCTGCTTCCACATGGGCTTAAAATACAGGTCTGGGACAGAGACGGCAGCTCTGGCGAGAATGAAGTTGGTGGGTTTTGTTCCTGACACTGAGCTCACACTGCAATCGTAAGCAAGTTGTTTCCTCTCTGTGCCTCCGTGCCGTGAAGAGTTGATCCTGTTTTCAAGATGCTTTGACTATCTCGGCTGAAAGTTTAAGACACCTGACTGCTGCACATGTACAGGTATGGGGATTTGGAGATCAAATCTTCATAGCTGGGTGAAAATAGAAAATTTTTTTTCCTACTAAGAAAACCAGCTGTGTAATTAAAGATCTTCTATGCACATTCATGACAAAAGCTTTAAACTTCCCCCCCCGCATGACAAAACTCGCTCTGTCATGAGTAAGTCAGAGGGTGCAAATTTGCTGATCTTGACAGAATCGCACTGGGGGAATTTCTTGGCACAGGGTTCTGTCACCAGTTAGCGAAGCCGTTCGCTTGCCGGCTGTCAGAGGCGCTGTGGGAACCCATCTCAGCCCAGCTGGAGCTGAACAGAGGGTGGCAAGCAGAGCTGCTTTCTTACCCCCTAACCCTGCAGCTTCGCCTGCTGCAGTCAGTTCATCCTTCCCGGCAGACAGGCGAGGCAGCGATGCTTCAGGGGCAGCACCGGGAGCATCACGCTGTGCAAGCAAGATGTGGCACAAAGCTTGAGAGCAACCGTGCTGAGAACGGAGAAGGTGGGACAGCGGCAGCAGCAAGAGCAACTTGGAATTACTGAGTTCAGCCCCAGATGATTGATTTGGCTGCACTGAACCAAATCCCCAGAGCTCAGCCCTCTGTCAGGGCTTAGTGCTGAGCCTCCTGCGAGGCAGATTTGGGGTCCAGGGACCGTACACTGGCCTTTGCTCAGGCACTGGCTGTTTGACTGTCAGCCAGATTTTGGAATGGATCTTAGCCAAAAAGTATTTTTGGGAAAAAGAAAAAAAAAAAAGGAAAATAAGAAAAAAATAAAAATAAAAGCAGGACTCTCATCCCCAGCTTCTTTCACGTGCTGAAAACCACAACACAAAGCATGCTCAGAGAGAGAATAACTCAGGTCTGCTGGAAGCATCAGGGTTTCAACAGTTGTTTCAGAATGAAATAGAGACCCTAGAAAATTTCCACCTAACAGCAGCAGGCAGGAGGAGTCCAGTCCCTTTCCCCCAAACAGCCATTAGCCCAGCGAGCACGATGCTCCCCCTGGACACGGGAGACCCAGGTGCGAGTCCTCACTTGGCACGAGGTTCTTCCAATTAAACAGACATTGGCCTTGAGAGAGGAAGGGAGGAACCAGAGGCTTAGCTGGATGGTGAAGCCCGTGAACAGAGAGCTCAGATGCGAGTTTACAGGACACTATCCACCCTGCGTGAACTGCGGACACTTGAGCACGCCCTGAACAGGATGAGTTATGTAGGCGTTCCTGCTGTGCTGGAAGTGTCCACATTCGTGGCAAACAGCCATAAATTTGAACTCTGGTTTACTGCGTGCTGAGTCCCCCACATACAGTCCTGCAGGGAGATCTCACATGAAAGAGTAGCCTAAATCTTGCGTCTGACTAATCCAGGCATATTCCTAATCCAAGGAATAATCCAGGCTGCCCGCATCTCACAAGCATCACACTCAAACCGGTTGGTGTACCCTCCTTCCCCTCACCCCTGCCACAGTTACTTTCCATGAAAAGCAATGTGTTTTGAATTGGGCTCACAAGTTTCAATGGGAACTTTTCAAACTCAAAGCAGGTTGGCCCATGGAAAAAATCCCCCAGAGGCACATAGTTCACTGATCACCTACCCTGCATCTCAGCTAAATCCCAACTGTACCATGGAGCAATCCTGCCTGTCCTTCTCTTATGGGCGAGCTGTGCTTGCTCAGCCATAAAATCTGGATGGCAGCATCCCTTTCACACAGAGGGATGCAGACCCAGTTTAAAGAGTTTGACTAACACAGGATGCAACTTATCTCTGGTTAAATTCTCTCAGTACTTAATTATCCTCATTGTTATCCAGCAGTTCTCTTCCTGCATTAGTCAGAGAAAGCATGCAAGTCAGCTCTTCCTCTAATCTTGGTTTATTAGACATCATGTCTGATATTCCCTGCTTTTCAGTCCAGTCTGGCATCTAAAATGCAAATTTCAGGCTCATCCATGCTTTCCTACACTACTTTTGATTTATCTAGTAATTTCATTTCCTCAGTGGCTCCACTGTGCATTCAGATAGATAGATCTCAAGGTACAGCCACACTACCAGTATGTTGACAGTGCAGCGTGGGGGGTACTGACCTTCCCTTACGTTTGGTGTGATATTAGTTTTGAAGACAATTTCCCAGATGTACCTGAAATCTCCTTTTTTAGAACTGCACATCTATCCCTGCAATAGCAGGTGTAACCACAGTAAATATATCCGTGACCCAACAGCTCAAAGCTCAAGAGGCGCCTACAATATCACAGTTGTGCAAACAAGCCCAGTCGTCCTGCAGGTAAATCAGGCATGAAACATGGAGTCAATCTGTCATCTGCTGCTCTCAAGCTGGGGCCAGAAATCTCTGTAAGAAGGATTTCTCGGCAAAAGCTGACAGCCTGTGTGAGGCTCCTGCTCCCTAAAAAAGGGAAGTGAAGGCCACGAGAATGGTACAAAGATGTTGCACAGCCCAAGTCCAGCACAGCCTGCCCACACAACTGCCAACATGCAGGGCTTCACCCTGGACCTCAGACTTCCCCTTCACTGAAAGGGGGGAATTGGGAAGCTGGGCAGAAAAGGACAAACTCAACTCCTCCGACATGCCCCCAACAGTAAATCTTCCTGGGCAGGCTGGTGTGGGTTTCAGGAGAAGCACATCTCCAACCCGGCCCCACTTGTGAGAGTGTGAATCACGGTGTCAAGCTGCAATCTGGTTTTGAGTTTCATCAAAGGTTCTGGTTTCACTAATACGCAAAGGCATTAGTTGAATGTTGGAAGTCACACACAGCTAAAAGTCAGGGCCCCATGGGAAGCCTAGGCTAGAAAACAATGTCTCCTTTGACTCAGAAACCACAAGAAAACACATAAGGCAAAATTCAAATATAAAAGGAAAGTGGAACATACGTTTGTTATTGTAAAGCAGCTCCTGTGTGCTCCATTAACAACTCTACCATTCCAGCTTCTTTTTAATTAAAAAAAAAAAAAAAAAAAAGGCAGTGAAAGTCACCCAGATTTTAAAATTTAAAATGCAAGGGAAAGTTGGGTTGGCTGTGCTGAACACGAGCCCCTTTCCATACAGCTTTCCTGCATTAAAGAGGAGAAGCAAGGAAGAGACCAGCACACGCAGGCACGGGATGGGTCAGGGGTACCCTGCCCTCCGCTGCCCTTCACCTCAGCAGGGTTTTCTAGACCTGGTCTATGTTTGGATGTTGTACTAAGTTACATAGTTGGGTAATGTATTTAATTTTTACCGTTACAATCAAGTCGGTAAGGAGATGTAATTATGGCAGGAGGATGATAGTTGTTACGAGAATTACGCCCTCTTTCCTTCTGAAATTAAGCCCATGAGGGGACATCTTTTCCACATTCGCTGCTGCGAGCTGAAGGCTGACTTGTGCCCAGTCTGCAGATTACTGCCATGCTGGAGGGTATTGCTCCTGAACCTCCGTCAGAAGAACTGTCAACAGCTTTTGATGTCACGTGTGCCAAGAGCAGAAGAGACTGAAGACCTCACTGATGTCCAAGACATCTGCACTGGCAGGGCTTTTGTTAAATAAACACAACTCCAGGTGACTTTGGAATAGTGGTAGCAGGCAGGGACTGAAGTCTCGGTCCACTTGAGATATCTCCCCCTCCTGCTGTGGGGAGGACATAGGAAGGAGGAGTCCCTAATGCTCTAACTTGAAGGAACCATTCCCTGCTCTCTCCCAGCCCTGTTACTCATTTTAACCCACCGTGTTTGACTCAGCAAAGACACCAGAACTCAGCAGCAGCGTGGCAGGTCGCAGGGATGTTACCATCCTGTCTGCAGGGGACCACAGCTCTGGGGGGGCACAGAAAGCTGCCGCCCACCAGCGCGCGTGGCTAGGGAGTCTACGTGAAGCCGCAACCGAGCCCGGAGGAGCGAAGGAGAGTCCGAGCGCCAAGCCACCAAGCTGCCACCTAAAAGCGGGAGGCAGCGGACCTGCCAGCCACCCAGCCTGCTCACCCCGCACGCAGGCTCAGCCATCTCGCTGCCCATCTGCTCGAGCATCCCAAACCTCCAGCTGCAGGAAGGTGCAAACCTTTTGGCTGAATAGCAAGTTTTAACCCCGCCAAGTCAGGGACCGCTGATGCAGGGTGTGCTTTGGGCACAACTCGGAAAACTGGGGCCTGAGCGAGCGACGTGCTCAGCCGCTTTCGAACACTGCAGCCTCAGGTTGTGCTGAACAGATTCGATTAGCTGGCACAAGCAGTGGAAAACAGCAGGTTTGTTGACGAAGAACTGAGTTAATAACACGGTGGAAGTGAGAGAAACACAATGAGCCATGCAAATGAGTTACTGGTTACTTATGGGCTGGTTTTCATTCAGAAGTATTTCAGCCTTTTGTAAGAATAATTAGAGAAGCAATACATCAGGGGAAGGATTTGCTAAGATGGCAATAAAAAAAAGAAAACACCAAAACCAGAGTCAGGCACACTCCTTCGAGAAAATGACTTCAAATTACTGTGCTGAAGAGCCATGTGAAAAACCAAGTTCCCCAAGGACTGTTTACAGCAAGGTAAGTCCAAAACACACAGGTGCTTGGGGAAAAAAGTAGAGACAAGAAGAATAAAAAAAAAAAAAAGGAAAAAGGCTTCTATGTACTCTCTGACCCCAAGACTTAGCTGAGTTCTCAAACAGATTTTTAACAAAATAATATACCTCAGCCTCTCTACAGTCCACAGCAGATGGACATCTGAAGTTGATGCCCTGTATCACTGCTCTTAATTAAATGAGGTGAATGCAGCAGCAAATCACCCATTTATCTAGTACCTATTACCTGCAAGGACCCCAGAGGATCTCAGAATGTGGGAAGATTACGATGTGAAATGGGTTTGTCTCATTTATACCCATGGGCTGCAACACGTGTAAATGCAACCACTTCTAATGAAACAAGTACAGATCAGTTATCCACAGTATGTGGACAATCATTTACGTAAACCCACTGCTCATCTTCCCTAAAAGCTTTTCCTTTCCCTTCCACCTCCCTTGAAGGGATGACAAGGGTTTTCTCAGAACTCCCTGAAATATCACAGAATTGTGGAAAACACCATTTCCATCTTGAATAAACAAAATCTGGCTTCATGCAAAGCAGCAGGAAAAAAATAGAAGCACTACGTTTCATGAATATCTTCAAAACAGTATTTTTATGACTTCTAGGAGATTATAGACTCTGCTTGATCATGGTGTGAAGGTCACTCAAACCCAACCTTTGCTACTGAAAGGCCTTTCCTTCTCATCAGTGCCTTAAACAGTTCAAAGACAGGACACACTTTGCTGAAGAACTGAAAATATGTCTCTTCCTGAAGGGCAGAGGTTGTTATTGCCACTGTGGACAGCAGGTGAAAGACACCTAGGCCAGCATCCAGTGCTACTCAAGCAGACCCACATGCCCTGTTTCCCCTTGACAACAGGATAGCAAGCAATGCCAACAACCCAAAAGATTTAATTTCCCCTAAGAGGTGAGAGCTCCTAGGATTACTGAAAACAATGAGAGATCTCAAGGAATCACCTAGTTCATCTCTCTTGTCCCAAGCATGATTCAAATATATCCGCGTCCTTCCTAGCAGACGTTTGCCTAAAAGCATGCAAAGATGGAGACTTTTAGCCCTCTGGGTGCGTTCTGCCACAGGAGGAACTTGGACAGAGCTAGGTTTGTGTTTGGATTGTCATCTCCATCCCAATCACATGCATAAGCTCTTTGCATGGGAGTAGTCACAGCCTTTGGAAGACAGTCTCTTCCAAAGCCCTGACTGGAGCAACTGAGTGCAAATAAGCAGCTGTCCCTCAACATTAGTGAAAAAGAGATGGAAAGGAGGCAAACAACCATGCCTACCCCTCCTCCTCTGTGGCCTCAGCTACCTGATGGTCCTGAAAGATGGTAGGTGCATGCAAACTTCAGCTTTGCCCTTGCTGTTCTCAGTAACTTAACATCTAGGGGGTACTCACACTGGCATTCAACTTACATCCCTAAAATAGAAGCCCAAGTTTCTCAATAGTTAATAGCGAACTGTAGTTTCCTTCCAAGGGAGACTCAGAATACCTAAACTGCGAGCCTACACTTCTCCATGTGACTCTAGATGGTCTCTGACATTAGATGGTGTGGACATTACATCATTACACGAGATGCATGGCTTCTCTCTCCCTCCCCCAGGCAAACAAACTAAATACCCTTTTCCGTGGGGCCCACGTAGCCAGAGGTTTTGATTAACCTGACTCTTCTGCCATACTTGGAGAGCACAAGTGGTGCAGAGCCTTATGCACAAACTCTCGAGCCTAGACACGTGAAGAAGAGGAAGCAGCATCAGAAAGATAAACCACAAGATAAGGCCTGGAGGATATGAGATCTGCTGGTCTGTAGCTTCAGAGCACCCAAAAGAAGAAACTTGCATGCAAAATGCAGTGTTCAAAAAATAAATAATGCAGGCCGATACCATGCTGCAAAACATTTCTTCTTCCAGAAGGTTCAGCTGGATAATTAGCCATGGAGAGGGTTAATTTAACAGGGAAATAGAAAATTTAGGAAAAAAAAATTAAAACCACATTGTATTTTAGAAAAGGTAATCAAAACAGTGGAAAAGCAGTCTATCGGACGTGGTTGTAAAATGCCTGGGACGTGAACGGGACATTCAGCCTCAGTGTAAATCCCACCACTTTGGTGGGCCACTCCCACTCAGGGCAAGCTTGGCTTCTCAGTATCTAAGTCCAAGTGTTTGACAGACAGCACTGGATTCAAAAAAGTCACTATGGAGAAGTCCTAGTGCTCCAGAAAAATCCCCAGGGTGGTGTGTTCCAGTCTGTTGTTTGCAAAGTGCTGTGGGTCCCTGGCGCCAGGTCTGCAGCCAGCAGGAGAATCCCAGCTCTGTCTCCCCTGGGTCACTGCTGCCATTCCTGCTCTGGGGCCAAATACAGACAGAACCTGCTGAAAACTAACTTAATTTAATCTCCTTACAGCCAGCTGCCTTTAATTCATGCAGTCTTTCCTCAACACAGCTTCCTTCTTTTAAAAATCTCTCCTGTTTCATTTTCTGTGTTTCTGTACTGTTCGCATCTGATGAGAACACAAAAGTTAAAATTCACTGAAGGGAAAGAAGAAAAAAAAAAAAACCCCAAAGTTGAAGCCAAATAACTTATGACATGAAAGCTTTGGATTTTACTAGCCTTCCTGAGTTTCACATGTCATAAACCATACAGGTGCAGCTATGTCATTGCCCTGCATCCGTATGAACCTTGTTATGTTAAAGCGAACACAAATCCAACGAATACTGCCAGGCTTATAATAAACCTTCATAAAGAAACTCTCCATATTTTCCCCATGTGCAGGCGCAGCTGTGCAAAGGCACATCTGCTCGGGAAACGAACGTGCATCTTTGAATTTATAGTGTAAGATCCTTAAGCTTGATGGCAAAGAATGATAAAACTAGGAGTATCAGTTCCTGTCTCCAACAGAAAATACAAATCCCTCTTTGATTGATATTGATTACAGGAAGGAAACAAAGCCCTTATGTTTCCCCATGTCACGAGAAACTCCTTCATTGCAATAAACATCCGGTTGATAGGAATATCTCGGGAAGGTAAAGGATACTATGTTTGTAAGCAAACTGAGAAAGAGCAAGTGCTGATTGGCCATATAGGTCATACATCCATGCAGCTTCAAACACACCACAGCGGGCTGTGAGTCTGTCAGATTCGTAAACTAAAAAGATTGCATGTATTAAGGTATGTCAAATGTGATTGCTATTTATTATTATCCTGCACCCTTTACTCAAATATCCAGTCCATACATACAAGCCCAGCTCAACCAAAGTAAACAAATTCATTGATTTAACAATTTATGGCTTGATTTTAAAAGGGGCCGAGCCTGCAAGGGAATACCTAACATATGTTTGAAGTTAAGCACAAATCAACCCAGTGAAATTAGTGGTATTGATCACATGCTTAAAATGAAGCATGAACTTCACTGTTTCCCTGGTTGAGGCTTGCCATAGCAAGTCCTGAGCGTGACAGGATCATCTGTAGGATTCACCTCAACTTTGCTTAGTGAGGGTGTCTCTGTGGCTGCTCTGTACCTACATTATTATCAGCAGCACTGCCCCAACACCTTGCAACGCCGACCAACCTTCCTTCTGAACAGCACTGGCTGAAACGAGGAGGACATGAGTGAAAAGACCAATGTGGCCCCAATTAGCTACAGTGCAGCTACTCAGCCACGATTTTACATTAGACTTTGAAAGGAGAAGGAAAAGCCCTTCACCCTCCACAACAGAATAATAGTTCAGCTCATCCACCCTTCAGGTCCGCAGAAGACAAATTTTGGTACCTCCATCACTGTCAGTGGATTTCAATCGCCGCTTTCAGCAGGGTGACTTCTCACAAGCACAGCTCGGACCAGAACTGGACTCTTTAGGGCAACATAAATGATATCTCAAAGATACAAAATTTTGTTTCTTTAGCGATATCAGCCCAAATCACAGGGGAGTTCCTGCTTAAACTCATTCACCATGTCTCTAGAGCATTACAAAGCCAATAACATGTCCTCTCTATGATTACAGCTCTATAGAGGCCAAACTTTTTCTTGAAATCATCCCCACTGACGCATAATTATCTTGCCCTGCTGACTCCTGATCACAGCTACTACAGCTAGCACAGGTTTCTCCTTGGTGTACTCATCCAGGACAAAAAGAAGGCAGCGTTGCCACAGATGACGGGCAGAACCGCATGCAAGGTGGGACACAGCGTCAGCAAGTTACATATAAACCAGGCACTAGACTGAAATGGATGTTCCGAGTGCCTGAATTACACACGGGTGAGATTCTCTGACCTAAATTGAAATGGGCTTAAAATTAGAAGTTCTACCATGTAACCAGAGGACAGGAAAAAAAAAAAAGAAAGAAAAGAGAGTAAAATTGCTACAGAAAAAGTAAATGCATGAAAGACATTTCTAACAAAAGGCATGTGAACTCTAGGGAAACTCCAGCTTGACATCCACACCTCCCTAATCCAACCCCCATCCAGGCTAATGAAGGTTGCTTTGACCATCTTTAAACCTCAAGAGAATGTGCACGAGCCTCGTGCAGTTTAGCTGTACAGATCAGGGCGGAGCAGAGGCCCAATACAGCCGGACACACAGGTAGCAACTCTGCTGCCTGGACTCGCTCTGCCAGACACGGCTCCAAAACTCTCGCTCACTGTTGTCAGGAGGACACGGTATGGCACATCTAAGGTGATTTACTAGTTATTTTAAATCTGAGTCTGTCAGGCTACAGAGCTACACAGAGCTTGAAAGCTAGGCTTGACGTTCGTACACGTTGTACCGCACAAAACTCCCGGGTTTACACGCGAGAGTCTGCTGTCAAGGTAAAGCAGGCTCAGCGGAATTCAGGACAGCTGGGCATCATGTGGGAGAGCTGGGTCACAGGAGGTTTAACGTACAGCCCCGAAAAGGTGGCAAGGATTTTGCTTCAGTTTCTGAGCTTTCACAAGCTAATCCAAACGAACCTTCCAAATGTCTAGGGCCTCAGCACACTTCAGACACTTCACGGACATCTACAAGCACACCCAGGTTCACATGCTCCCTCTCTTTCACGGTCAGCCCCCAGCAAGACTTTCAAAAATGAATTTACCCCCCACTCCTCCTCTACAGAGTTGTTCCTCAGCCCCTTACCTGGACAACAGGGTGGCCTCCGGTCGGTGCCTTGACAGCCCCTCGGCTTCCCTCCGTCTCGTAGTGCGCCCGGTGGTGGGGCTTCGGCTGCACCTCGATCCGCAGCTCGTAGGAGCCAGACTGGCTGGAGAGTGGCCACTCCAGGGGTGGGAGTGACTGGACGGGCAAACTAGGAAAAGAGACACCAACACCAGCTGAAACTCTTTAGCACCTGGTTTCTCAAAGCCCTGATCCCTTCCTCCTCCAAGTGCCCCACCAGAGCTGCTCACACTGGAACATTTAGGAGCCTGCTATTTATGTCAATGGCAATATGCTGTCCTGCTCACGTCTGCTTACAGACTTTGCTGACATTCAGGGTGAACACAATAATTTCTGAGGGCATACCTCCCTGCAGAAGGGAATAGGATAGAATATTTCTGTTTCTTAAATATAAATATTTGTAGCACATTTTTTTCAAAGATACCTTTTATCTAGCTTTTGCTGTGTGTCTTAAAACTTTGATCATAGAACATATATTGTGAAATATTAACTCCATTTACTACTACTTCCCAGTTGCAAAATTAACAATATTTATGATTTCCATAAATAATAAAATGCTAAATATTCTTACCTGATACTAATTTTCCTGTTATCAAATTGGCAAGAATTTATCATATGAAATGAATACACCGAAAACTACAACTACAGCCTGCACTGGATTTCAAACAACTCTCGTTTTGTCAGTACAGACTGCTGCCAGGACCAATCTAACAAGCCAAAGAAAGCCATGGCCCCCATTCTTTCACTGGCAATTTGTGTTTAACAGGTCAGGAGCAGCACAGGATAACCTCAGCGTGGGGACAACCTCGCTGCCGAGCAGGATGGCAGGGCTGACAGCGAGTCACACGTTTGGCAACCTCTGTCCTGGCAGATGTGTAACACTGGGAGTCCAGTGCCGCCAGTGCCAGACAATGGAGGGAGTTGATGAGGGTAGTGCCAGCAGCTGAGATTTGGGTTACATGACAATTAACAAATTAACAACCGACAGTAAGGCACTCAGGTTGATGGGACTGCTCTGCCTGACTTGGAGCAGCATGCTCTATTTTGAATCAGGGAAGATTTAAAGTATTTTCAGCCTTGATGGAAATTTGTAAGCAAGACATTCCCTGAATTTAGGAAAGCAATCAAACCATTTTCTTTAAAAGCTGGAGGTTGGAACAAGAATGGTTAGCCTTTGTCAAAGGCTGTTTGCAATCTGCTTTTAAGACAAATAATTTGAAAAACTGAATTCGTCACATGCTGTGCTACCAATGAACCACTTCGATGATGATGCTTCCAAGCACAGATTTTTTCACCTCTCAGAATCACAAGAGATTGGGCTCCCATTAACCAGCGCTGTCCCTCAGCACTTAGCTCTGGTCTGCAGCAGGATCTGCCCAAGGAAACGCTTCCTGGGGATCAGTTGTGCACGACAGAGTACATCACGCCATGAGAAAACACACAACCACGAGAGCATTACATACCTGCAGATAGGTATTGCAGGCACCAGTTGCTTTGTCCAGGATGGAGGTACCAACAAAATTGATTCTGGGGCGGAGTTTCTCCTGTCCTCCTGCTCGCAAGGCCCGTGGAAGTCAACAGTCTGAAAGACGTGACATGGAATGCTGTTTTTGTGGGAAGGCATTGATGAAGGATCAGGGCTGGTTTTCCAAATTTTCGTGGGAACACCACAGGAAGGATCCGTAGGAAGGCTGCTCATAGCATCCATGGAAAGAGAAGCACTGGGCAACTGAGTGTAAGTAACTGAAGAGTTGTCTTCTCTCAAGGGGATGCGAGGAGAGGATTGTGGAGAGGGGGTCCTTGACTGTCGTGGAGAAGTGGAAGGCAGCTGAGTATTGTAGAGCTCAGTGCAAGAGTACCTCCGTTTTGCACCCGGTGATGAAGACCTTGAGTTGGGACAGGGTGATGGTGAATGTCGTCCCAAGCAGGTTTCCTCCGTGATGCTTGTTCGTGGTGACATTATTGGAGAGGTTCTAGGAGAATAATGAGTATGGATGTTTTGAAACTGTGGACAAAGGTCATCACTAGGACCATTATTTGGTGAAACACATGGTGATGTGCAAGGAGATACATTTGTCTCTGAAATGAAACTTGCAGAGGAGCCGCTACTAGCTGGGCTCAAACACAGTGGTTCTCTGTAGCCCTCAAAGCCAGGGACAGGCAGGGTAACCCTTGGGCTAGTGGTAGCTGAGTTTGACTGATGTTCTACCAAAAGAACATCTGTGTCTCTGCTGCGGAAGGGACCCCCTGAATGAATCAGTTCATGATATGGAGTAATTTCAATCCTAGGGCTCGGAGCAGAGGCCCCTGCAGCGTTGGCAGGGTGTGTAGGTGCTGTCCCTATGCTATCTGGCTGTCCATATCTGCCCATGGGATCTGCAGAAAGGCTAGAAAAAGGCAGGGGGCATGGCTTGAGGCCACAGTCCAAGACATCATGAGCGTATGTAACTCCAGAGGGTGGGCTGTTGGTTTTATGTGGAGTCGGTTCTTCTGGAAAAAGAAGGGTCTCTTTAAGACTATAAATATTATTACAGAAGCTGAGCAATCATGGATTTTAAAAAAAAAATGCATATTTATAAACTAGTTGTGATCTGATATTAGGTAAATATTTGTTTAATTCTTTTTAACTGCAATTAATGCTTGTGAAAAGTACTGGATTAACAGCCAGGGAAGCTCAAGTGCTCAGAGCAGGTGCAGCATGGACAGAAGCACTGCAAACACCTCCCCACCGCCCGGACAGGCTCCCTCTACCTGAGCCCTGAGCTAGAGGGATCACCTGGAAGAGGTGATGCGTCAGCCTCTCTGCCCATTCCAGTGCTGGTTATCCCCCTCTTTCTGCCAAATATACCCCTTAGTGTCAACTGGGGTGTTGTCACTTTGGTCAACACCTGTCAATTAGGAGCTGGACTGAGATCGTCACGTGACAAAACCACTTCCAAATAAATTTATGTAAAACCAAAAGGTTGAAGAACAGCTTTCGGTGAAGGGAGAAGAACCTTTCTTACACAGCAGAGTCCAGCCAGAAAAGGCTTCATGAAACCAAAGCCGAGCTCAAGCTCTTTAAAAACTCAGTTCTGTGTGATGATTTGTTTGGCTCCATGTCATGTCAACAAGTTTTAGTGACGGGTTTCAGGTGAGAAAGCACCAGATGATCAGAAAACACATCCACAAATTTTTGTTAGGGGAGGGAGGGAAAGGATCCAGCCCCACGGTTACAGGGAATCACTTGCCAAATTCAGCTCAAGGAACATTTTGGCCAGAGAGGGATTATAAAATACCCAGTAACAGATTCAGTGCAATCCTCTCTCCTGGTGCAAAAAATCCTCAATTTTCAGAGTCTCAGTCTTGCAAACTATTCCCAGGTTTGCAGACTACAGGGACGCTTCTAGGCAACACAGAATTCCACCAGTATCGCTCAGCCCAGTTCTGATCTCATCCCAGCCCCGCATCAGGTGCTTAATGCCACCAGCATCCAAGAGAGCGGAATCATGGCAGGTATCCCAGGGACAGACCCCTCCCCAACCTGGGAGCTGAATAATACTTGTCATTACACAGAAGCATGCAAAACGGTATCAGGATTTTTATATGTTTTTAAAGATTTCAGTGTATCCAGCAGGAAATACCTGAAACAGCTCCACGGTTTGAGATTAATTCGCACTACCTGCTCACCTCTGGGTAGGGATCAGTGTGTGTCACAGGTGAAGAGGGTTTCATTTAAATAAGGGTTCCAGCATTTTTTCTAGCTCCTACACTACACGAGGCAGCATTTCCCATGAGCAAATAATATGGTGCATGAAGCCAGGTGGGAGCTGACTGTGCTTTCTGCAAAAGCAGCAAAATATTGTTGTGAAACTCTTGCACACCGAGAGGTTGTGATTTAATTGAATTTAATTCTGTTCATTTTCAGTTGAAAACCCTTCTTAGCGTGGATCCTCCACTGATTTTTGACTACCACTTTGTGTGCTCAGGGTTTTGCACAAAACCCCACGAAAAGAAAAACTGTAGCAGGAGGTGCTGAGCCTTCATGTTTAGCGGGAAACCCCAACAGCCGACCAAACAAACCAACACACAGAATGTCTATGTGACGGGATGGGAGATGACTGGGAGAGTCCAGCTTGCAGATTCCTTAAGGTTCCCTCTGGCTTTTAATCCCAGCACACAGTTGTTTTGGGGACGGGGAAAACAGCAACAAGTAACTGAATTTTGAGCCGAATATATTTTTAGCATTGTTGATCTCGGATATCAGAGCTTTGGCATTCACAGGAATAGTACGTCATTCGCATCACTCAAACTCTGACACATCAAGCCAAGATGTTGATGCTACGATTCACCCTGAATAAAACTCATCGCTCCAACAGGCTCAATAGAGCAACACACCCCTCCGCAGCCACACAAAACATCACTCCCACGGCTTTCAGAAGAATCACTCTGATTTCAGCTGATGCAAGGGAGCAAAAACCAGCAGAGCGAGGCTTGACACCAGGACTTGAGGAAGGATTCGTGCAGTGACCAGCCGGGCAGAGAAGCTCTCCAGGCGGAACAGCTTCACATCAAGGAACAGGCGACCGTTTCAGTTCCCTGTTCAACACACCGACAGCAAGAGCTGCCCCCACCTACACATTAAACCACATTACCTGTGCCAGACGCACAGCCAACAAGTAAAAACATTACAACTCCTCACAGCACACGTTGAGCAGCAAAGCTGGCATTTACAGACTTGTGGGTATGGTGAAAGCAAACCTGTATTTGTATGTGAACGCGTCATTTTTAAAGTCGTTGGAATAACACACACCACCACCCACACCTTCCTCCTATTAAACACTGTCCTTTAGATAACCCGTCTTCTTTGCTTTTCTCTCAAATACTGTGTTTAGACGAGCGCTTTCATCCTTGGCATTCACTCTGCGAGAGGATCCACCTTACAGGTATTAGTGACTATGTTTATGCACAACAACAAGCTGCCGCACGCCCTCGCCTTCTCACAGCACCCTCGCGGAGCTCTCCAGCTCACCCAGTGAGGCAGGCGCCCCTTGCCAAGCAGGCAACACCCACAGCCTTCTGGGGAGCAAAAATAGCTGGATTCCCCCTGCACGGCAAATTATCAATAAAGCAGGCAGCAGCACGGGAACATGGGCAAGGCTGCAGACAAGGCAAACTCGGCCCTTGTTTGAAGAGTGCCCGGGGAACCGCGCCAGACAGAGGTGCCCAGAGGCTGAGGCTGTGTCTTGGGCAGGAGAGACGCTGCTAGCCCTGACTCATCGGCACAGCTGCGTCAGGACCTGGGGCTTGGGGAGATCTCCTGACCATGTCCCAGCCCTCCAGAGGTGCAATGAAATCACTGTTCTGGTGCTACTGCCCACACCTGTAACCTCACGGTCTGTCACCATGGACGTGTTGGTGATGCTACAACGCAAGGCTCTGTCCCCATCGTGCGAGAGAAAAGGGGCGGTTGCGTGAAGCAGCAATTCCTGCTCTCCAGAAGCAAGCGACTCTTCCATTGAAATCAGGAGAAATTCTGCTTTTTGCCTCAGTAGGAGGGGACAGGCTACCCTGGTCCTGGCCAAGTTGGCTGAGGCAGGCTGGGGTTTGGAATCTGCTCGAGGAAGGGGCAGACCCAAGCCAACATCCCAGCTTCCCCAGGCAAGCACCACGGCACTTGGGTTTTATACAATGTCAAGCTCCTGCCTTGGAGAGGGGCAGCGAGGGATGGGGAGAGGTTGCTCCCTGGCAGCTCACCCCCTTTCTCTCTGCACTGGCAGAGACCAGCAGCCGAGGGCATGGGAAAGGCTCCAGGCAGGTGGCCGCAGCAGTACCCATGCTTCTCCCTGAGCTGCTGAGGTGAGCCTGGTTAGGGTGAGGGGAGCTGAAGACAGCAAACCTCACACTGCTGGCCCTCTGCCATGCTGGAGATGGCAGGATGCTGCCCTGCCACACGCCAGCTGCGGTCCCCAAGGAGGTGAGAGGCCATTGCACCCCCTTACAAAAGAATGATTATGTGATGGACCAGCCCAGCAAAGGTGTTTTTCAAGAACTGAAGCAGCTTTGAAACCTCTGTGTGGATGCCCCAGAGGTACAGCTTTGCACCCAAGGTTGTGCCACCTTCAAGGGTTCATCTGTCCCTGCATGCATCCCAGAACACAGACTGAAATACTCCAGTAAAGGACAGTCCTCTCCACTGCTTTTCTGGCCGATACCTCGGGGAGCAGCACAGTAGCTTCAGCACAGCTCCTCTGACATCCCTCTGCATGTGCAGTTTACAGTGCTTCCCCACCTCCCTTCGCTCCGGCGTTTCCCAGCCTGAGGTTTCACTGCTGAATCATCCTCTGATTCAGTACCAAAAGATCCTTCTTGTTTGAAAGGGAGTTAAAAGAAAGCGAGCTTCACACCCTGACAACGCGGGCACCTCCTCGCGTTCTCGGTCAGCTTTACTGTCACCCCTCTGTCACCCAAGCCTCATGACTAGGGAAGTCCTACCTCCAAGCCCCCTAGGATCCCACCCAAACTCCCAGCCATTATTCGACCCTTTTCCATAGCCTTTACCCAGTGTCTAGTTCACAAGACCAGCTCCCCTCTTCCCACGACAGGGAATGGAAGCAGGGCTCTGTGTCCTACCGTATTGTAAACAAACAGCCAACCAGCTCCTACAGACAGGCTCCCGAGTGCTGCGGGCAGCTCCACCGACCACGGGTGGCTGGGCATCCTCCCAGGGGGTGCCTTCAGGACTGCCCCACCCTACTGATCAGCTAGAAGAGTTACATCAGGTGAAAAAGATCAAGGGATCTATGTTTCAAAGGACTTAACCCTTGATTTTAAAAACTCCTTTTTACACACCTCTGTAAGGCAGAAAGGAAAACCCACACCAGTTCCTGCCAGGCTCCAGAGATTTCCCAAGCCGGGCTGGACGAACACCAGCATCCTTTGCAAGGGCCCCTCTCCACTGTTTTTTAAACAAGGCAGTAACTTCAAAGCCAAATGTGACCTTGCCAATTAGCATGAAATTAGGGAATAACAGATCTCCTGAGCAACTGCATTCCACGATGGGTTTAGACAAATCATCGTCTAGGAAAAGCTAAAGATAGCCAAGTGTGGGACAAGGGAGCCAAGGGAGGGCTGGGGGAGAAGTCTGGTTTTGACCTCATATCTATTTGCTGCCGTGCAGCTCCCGGGATTTAAATAGAGTTCCCTATTTGCACAAGTAAAAGAGCCCAATTTTTTTTAATTAATTTGCTTATTGTCATGTGGAGGGGCCACTCCAGAACTTTTTTGCATTTTTCAAAAGCTGAGCCGTCTGTTATTTACACTAGCTGCTTGGAAGCTCAAAGTGAAAGTTGGTTTCCTGAGTGAAATCTGGTATTCTCTGTTACATGTGCATAGCTGTTTCTTTACTGCAGGGCTGCCGCCGAACACTACCTCCTGTGTTACTGAGCCAGGCACCCGGACTGAGCTGCAAGCACTTTTTTTTTTTTTTTCTCCTTTTAATAGCTTTGTATTGGGGAGAAAAAGAAGGAATGAGACAAATTCTACAGGGCATGACACCTACAAGATGTGGCAATGTCCCTGGGAGCCTGTCTACACACAAACAAGCATTTAGAGGGATATTAATATTTATAGATGCTCCCTGCTTCCCCTCCACATTATGCATACAGACATGTAGATTCATGTCACCAGATGCAATGTAAGAGTCTGCTGAGCTACAGCAAAGGCTTGAGCCCATGAGAAAATACTCATTCCCATTCTCACCTGTTGTCTTAGGGCAGGATTTTGGCTGGAATCTTACTTAAAGGTAGGTTTGTTTGGATTTCAAGTTACAAAATGCCTCTCAGAGGATCAGTTCTCAGAAGGGTAAAGCTCACATATGAAAAATTATGTGTCGGCTTTACCTATCAGTGGATCATCACAGAACAAAAATACATGAAATAAGCTGCTGAAGCAGAGCAGTCATCTGGCTTTTCAGTATTTTGTCTCTCAGAATGGCCAACAAGTATTACGGAATAATACACAAAGCAGTTACCAGAACTTACTCATCAGGGAGTCCTATTTGTAGGAGTTAGCTCCAGCGCTCACTGACTTTCTGCCAGTCTTCTCCACTGAGAAACAAGGATGTTCAGCACCTTTCAAGTCTGACATAAACTAAAGCTTGGGCTACCACTAGCAATACCTCCACATGGATCTCTCCAGGGCATGCATCTAACACATTTTTTAAAAGAAGACAGCAAATATCTTCAATGCCCAAGTGAAATCACAATTTCAACGTAACGGCGCAGGATACCATCTTTGCCCAAATTTCCCAATGCCTGGGCACATCTCTGAGTTCAGTCTGCTGAAGGCAGATGTTTCTGGTTTGCACATGCTGAGAAAAAGATAGCTAATTAAAGGTAAAAGGGGCATGGAAAATGGCACTTTGTACAGCACTCCGGCTTTTGGAAATGGTTGGCTGAGAGAGGAATATCTAATATTAATAATATTGACCGTAGGATTTTTATTTACCCTTTTTTCCCCTCTTGCTTTTATAGCAGTCCATGTTCCTGTTGTCTCAGGCACACATAAGCATTACTGAATGCCAACCGCTTTCAGTAAGGATATTTCTGGCATTTCCATGGCAACAAGTTGTGATATAGGTCCCACTTTTAAAACACAAGCTTAGGTGGATACTGTCAAATCCCAACCTTTTAAAAAATTGTTTAGCAGAAATAAACTTTCATCCCAATCCACTCCTAGAGCCCCAAATCTACAATGTTTTTCCTAAAAAAAAAAGAAAAAAATTAAATTACTTTGAGCATGTTTACAGAGATTTGTTATTATAGGACTTGTCGTGAGCAGTGGGTGGAGCAGGCCTGACTGAGGAAACCAGAGCCTCTTTCAAACAGGCTTTGACTGCAGGAACCACACTGAAGTGCTGGGATCCACAGACACTCCTATGGTTTTGGTTCCATTTTGAATCCTCCACTGAAAAGGACTTGTTTTCCCAAGTGCAGTTCAGACGAGGCCAGAATCGCACAGGAACAACGAGCATCATTTACCACCGGCATGTGGATAAAGCCCTTTCTCAAAATTTGAACATTTTCTGTTCTCGTGTAAACATGCTTTAATCTTTTGTACATTAAAGGTCACGGATGTATACTGGATTGCTTACAGACTCTAGCTGGTGCCTTTTCAAAGCCAGGGAGAATGTTCTCCAGATTACAATGCTAGTGTATATGGTTGTGATCTCTTTTTTTTTTATGCTAATGATTTCCATCTTTGGAACAAACAAAATTACTACTAATTATGGTTTCCACTCACCCAAATGTGGAGAAAGCAGGCTCAAGAAGGAAGTTACTTCTACTGCAAGCATACACTGCTCTGCATTTATGTGGTTTGAAGATTAAACTTTCTACCCCCCACCTACATACTATTATATTCTGTGGAACTTCCCACTTAAAGCTTCACAGCAGTACTCTACTATAAAGATGTGAAAAAACTCAGCATCTGAAGATTTCACTGAGATTTAATGCATTTTCATGAAAATCACTAACTTCTCCCCATTGTGGATTTATTTTGGCATGGTTTGATCTACATTAAACCTTGACAGAAAATTCAGCTTTGCACATATGATATTAACCATCCTCGCTCAGCTTTGATGCTGCTGCACATCCGTATATTTAAACAAGTATACAAACAATATAACTCAGTAACAACTCTCCATTTCAATAATGACAACACGATTCAGGCCTAACAGGTCTCCTCCCGCACTGTCCCCTAGGAACACATCACCTCTTTCTTCAAATGCCCTAGAGAAATGCCACCTCTCAGTGTCAGGGATCAAAACGAACGTATCTTAGAAACAATATCCCAGCAATTCTTTCCTCTGGGTCCTGTCTCTTTTGGCTTTATCTAGTTTACACAAAACTGTATTTTATGGGATAGGAAGTATTGCTTTACAGTATCATCAACAGAATTATCATTTAGAAAGTCAGGGAACTTGTCACAGTGCTTCTAGTATCACAATCTTCCATAAACTCAGAAAAGTAGAACAATCTGCAAATGTTTGTGGATTGGTTTTTTGTTTGTTTCTTTCTTTCTTTCCTTTAACCTAAGCTTATGGTGTTTGGACCCAAACTGTAAACTAGATCCCCCCAGCTCCTTGCCATCCAAGCAGGATGGCCAGACTCCTTGCAAGCAACGAACTCTTTGGGGCTCACAGACCCGGTGCTCAAGCTTTTTGAGTTTCCAGAACACCCTCTGCCATGATGACGATGGTCACAAGGAGCCCAACCGAGCTGAGCTCTTCTGCTTCGGCTTTCACATCTGCCGGCTCACACCCGCGTGCACAACTCTGTAACGAACAGGAAGGTCCCACGGCCGCTTTCAGCTACTCCATCACCAGATGGGGACCAAGCCACTTTCCGCCGGGGCCACTGACCATTCGCAAGCGCCTGCAGCACCGCACAACCCGCAAAGCCCAGCCCTGAGCACAGCCCGTCAAGCAGCACGCCGCTCGGCATCTATCGCCCGCCGGTCCCGGGCAGTCGGACCGGGATACACACGCCCGGCTGCAGACCCAGCGAGGGCCCCGGCGAGCAGGGCAGGGGCCCGGCAGCACCCCGGGTCTCAGCCGCCCTCCCTGGGGCTGCAGGAAGGCGCCGGCAGCGCCCGGAGCCGCTCGGTCCCGCAGAGGCGGCCCCGTCGGGGCGCGGCCCCGGCTCCTCCTGCGGCTCCTCACCAACCTTCGATCGGCTTCAGGTAGTCGTAGTCGAAGAGGATGGAGAAGTCAAACTCCTCCTGCGAGCTGCCCTCCCGGGCCGGGCCGGGGCCAGGGCCATGCCCGGGGCCCCCCTCCTGCGGGTCGGGCTCCGGAGCCTGGGCGGCGGCGCTCATCGCGGCCACAGCCCGCCTGGCAGCGGCGGGGCGGGGGGAGGCTCGCCCGGGGCTGGCCGGCTGCCGAAACGAGCCCGAAGTGCGACAGCCGCCGCGAAACCCGTCGGTATCCTTCCAAGTGCAAGTGGAGAGGAGTCGGAGGGAAGGGAATTTTTAAAAAAATATGTATATAAGAGGGGAAATCAAGCAAAAAGATCTCCCGGGGGTCGCAGAGGCGGGCGCGGCTGCCCCCGACGGCGGGGTTGCGGGCGGCGAGCCCTGGCGGCGGCACACGACGAGGATTGCCGCGACGAGCGGTGGCAGCTTCCTGCTCCCGAGCAGCCACCTGCCGCCGGGGCCGCCCCCGGGGAGGAGGAGCCCGGCCCGGCCCGGGCCGCACCGGCCCCGCGACGGGGGCACCGCGGCCCCGGGGCGTCCATCCCGAGGGGATGGATAACTGCAGGGGCCGTGGTGGGAGAGCGGAGGAGAGGGCCTGGGGAGGAAGGAAAGTGGAACGGAGAGGGGAAAGGCAGGGCTGAGAGGGAAGTGACAGCCTTGCGCGGGGATGGGAGCCTCCAGAAACCCCATTCACCCCCGTTCAGCGGGTCGCCTCTGCCCTGTTACCCTACATTGAGCATAACCTGCTGTCTTGCACGCAGCCTCCTCCTCCCCAGCAGCTGGGCCCCTTTCGGTTGAGGGTTCCAGGATCTCCAGCATGCCGCCAGGGTGCCGCCCTGGCCTTCTCTAGGCTTCGTGTGTCCCACGCCACATGCTCCTGCCTCCCATTGCAGGCTGCTGCAAAGGCAGCAGCAGGCAGGTTTCTGGGTGCATCTTGTTCTGCAATCACGGGCCCTCTCTTAACTGGAGCACCTTTAGAAACATAGAGTCCATCGTGCACAAGGCTTCTGTTCTCCTCCTGCCTTGCTCACAAACGGTGTTTCACAGAATGGGCTCTCGCCGCGATCCCTGCTGACCACACTGCCAGCGCTGCCAGCTTCCCCGCGTACCCTCAGCCGCCTTCACCACATTGGCTCTATTCATCAACATCTTCCCCAGGCCCTTCTCAGGGTGCTGGTTGGTGCCGCCCAACAGCCTTCTACCCCTCGGATAGCTGCTACAACTAGCAATGACTTCACTCGTGGGTAACTGGAGATCCTAAATTTGTGTGTTGAGAACTTCTGTGGTCAGAAGACTCTGTTCCCTCGCTTACCTCTTTGTGTGGTCCCCTTTATTAGTGTACAGATGGCTGTCACCAGGTCTGTGAGTTTGAAAAATGCTCTTAGTCTGTAGACAGGGAAGGGAGGCAAAGGCAGAGGGACCAAGATCATTAAAAAAGTATTTTGGTGTTTACTTCAGCTTGTTTTTATTTGCTAAGCCTGTTAGCACGACAGCATTAACTATGTTACAAATCTGACCCTAAGTTACTTGTCTAAGGTGACAAACAGTCTATTTTATAGCACACATGAACCAGAATCTCTACGTTTAGGCTTATAACCTGTCACCTTTATCATTAAAGTGGCCAGCCAGGTAATGACAAATCACCTCATCACACCCTTCTGTTCCATCCTTTGCCAGTCCAGAGTGCAAGAACTCAGGCTTTTCCTATTCTCTGAAATCAGTTTCCTGATTCTTCTTTCTCTGAAGACCCCAGCACCAAGCTCTGTGCCAGCCGGTCACCCCACAGCAGCTGCTGGGAGAGGGTAGGGGTGCCAGTTGGTGAGCAGAAACCCTGCACAGCGCTTTTGGGCATGAAAGGAGAGTAAGGGGAACTGCAATAGCTGCTGTTGTGGCTGCATGAAGGCAGTGGGGGAGGAACAACCAGTCTGGAATTAGGCCTTTATGGCATTAATTTGTTACTGGAAAGTGCCAAGGGATAGGGAAACCTGACTTTCAGAAAGGACAGGTGATCCTGCAGATGGGATGTGTCAGGGTTTTTACTGAGGTATTCACAGAAGGAGATGCTGAGAGGGAAATACCTGGAACCCTACTGATATGTTTGCTCTATACATTTCCTGCTGAAGTTCAGTTTAAACGGAGAGGGAAAAGCCATTATTCCATATTCACAGCCACTAGATTAACGAGTGATTTCACTTCAATCAATGCCATACTTTAGCTCAGCAGAGACTAAAAGGACAATATTTTTTCTCGTTAATGCATAATATACATAGTAACACAATAGCTTCCCTGGACCAAACTGTTTGAACTCTCTCCTGCACACCCTGCCAAAACAACCATGAATGAGCTTTGCTGGGTTTCCAGCAAAGGCTCCAGTGCAGGTCAGCACACAGCCCTGCGTGCATGCGCGCACACATGCGTAAGCGGTGTGGAAAGGTCATAGGCTGCGCCTGTCTCCTCTTGGGCTGCCTCCTGACCCGATGTGTCTCCTCGCTCGGTGCAGAGACAGCTGAAGCCTATTTTGAAAAGGATCCAGTGCTCGCTCTGTGGTTGAGCTGGAGACCACAGTTAAAGTCTACCTCATCTGCTGCAGCGATTCTTAATACTACACGAGGCGCTCGCTCTCTGTAGTTTCGTAGCATCTGGTTCGGCCAGAGTCAGGGCTCTGCTGCCGCTGGGCACAGACCGGGAAGCCAAAGCAGCCGGTGATTAGTGGTCTTGGCTACTGGCATTCAGAAATGAGGCCACCCCAGAAATCTGCAGATGGGGTTGAGCTCTTATCCTCAAGAACGTGAGGAACGGAGGCTGCCGGCCCGTGGGGAACACGTGTTGCTCTGGCTGAGGGCTTGGTTTGTTCTGAATTGTTTAAATGTGAAGAAAACATATATTAAATTGGCCTATTTATATATCTGTTCTAAAATGATGCTTACCGTTTTGCTGGAGCTCTAGCCTTTTATCATTGGCCCTTCTATTTTAAATTCATTAGAAAAACCAAATATACTTGCTGATCTTGGCTTAGCACTAAAGAGAGCTGTCATCCTTGCAGCTAACAACACGTGGAGGACCATTGGATAGCATCATTTGTATTAGCCACAAAAAGAAGAGACACGAACAGTAACATTGGCCTTTTTAAGTAAGATATGGGTGATTGGCTGGTGAGCGTGGGGAAACGACCCCAACGTCTGCTAAACCTTTATCCAATCCTTTATCCTTTATTTCCCAGCTCGCCTGCAATCCATTAAGCATGCAAAGTTTCAAACTTATCCTCAGCTACTCCTAGAATTAGTAATACTCCACAAATGGAAAATGTACCTTTGGCTTTCCAAGATGACCATGTCATTCGAAATAGTTTCACCGCTAATACATGTAATCATAAATTCTGACACTGGCGGGGAATTAGGGTGACAAGACAGCAATGAGAAAAGTGTTAGAGAAACGTAGGAATTAGCTCAGCTTATAGGATTCGACTCTTGCCCAGTGGACAACTTGACAGATGTCAAGGAGGAATAGCCACCAGGCACACAATCAGCTGGATTCCCTCTGCTCCCTTCCGCAGCTCACGGGGCACGTAAGGACATCGGTCCCATATGGCCGCTACGGCACAACGTATAGGAATCACAGTTTCCACAAGCTTTGAGTGCAAAGAGGTGTGAGTTATAATGCTGTACTCTGTGGGCTGTGTTGGAACCTACCAGCGTGTTATTTCGAGCAGAAATGGTGCAAATCCACAAAATACAGATCTGGCCTAAATATTAGAGATACATGAAACCATTACTAGGTGCAAGCAGCTGCAGAATTCAGCTCAAGTGACAGCTGTAGTTTTTGGAGACCTCCAAGGGCTGAGTGCAGTTTAGCTGAGACCCAAAACATGCTCTGGAGCCAAAAATGAGAATAAAACATTATAAATTGTTTAAGTTTTAGCTGTTGTAGCCACAAAACTGACAAATACTGCCCACAGTCTGTCATTAATAATTAGCAATGAAGAAAAGGCAACTTAAATAGTCTTTGGACTCGTCAGCTCAATACATACACTCAGAAAAAAGCATCCAGCCACTCCAAATCAAAGGAAAAACCCAAACAACGTGACAAACACTTCCCAATGCTTGTTTTCCATTAGGGCTGAAGTGAGAGGCTGGAATACAGTGTCCAAAGACCAGACATACTAGCTGGTTTCCTTAAATCTTGGTCTTTTTCATATCAGAAACACTTTCTTTCTACAAGGATCCTCCTTGTAGAGGAGGTGACAACTCCCTTAGGCACACAGCACCCACATTACAGATCTGGGAGTCAGCATTAACTCTTCTTCCTTTTCCTTTTTCTTTTTTTTTTTTTTTTTTCTGTAAAGCTGTTTTCATGAGCCAAAAAGGTGTTTCAAGAACTTAAGCAAAGCCTGTCCTTGGCAGCATTAACAAAAATTGCAGCCACGTATACTTGCAGCAGCCTCTACAGAGAGCATAACTGGAAATACATTGTGCTGCCATTTCAGGGAACTGGAGAATGGAAGGAGTCCTTTTCCACACAGTTGGATCAGTGCTTGCCTTTGGCAGGGCTTTGCTTTAATAAACTTTAAAAGTATGTGAATACTGGACTACCTAGGTACTAGGGGACGAGGAATCCAAAAACAAAGCTAAGAAAGAGTAGTTGCTAGTGTAATATAAACTATTATTTTAGAAGTACTTAACGTATTCTTCGGTGTTTAAATTTACTGCAGATGTAATTTATCATTTACTATTTTCAGTTTCTACTTATACCGTATTGTATTCCCTATACCAATAACCTCATTAATGCAAGTGATCAGATGATGCTCTGAGCTGAAGAAAGTTTTAGATGATCCTTTCAAAAATACAGTGACTGCTAATTATCATGTGTCTCACATGACATGTAATTTACACAGGATCTGTAATAGCCTCATTAAACTTTTTAAAAGAAAAAGAGTTAGAGAAAAGTGGATTAAAAATGCTGCATGTCTATTCAGCAGCAAAAACCCAAAGAAAATACAAGTCAACACTGTATTAAAAAACTAAGTGTTCTAATGGTGTATGTGGCAGGCATTAGAAATTTAACAGGCAACTAAAACTTGCACATGGACTTAATCCAAGCTCTTTAAAATGAGCTCAGACTGTGAGTGACTAGTTGCTTGGTCTGGAGTGTGGAGAGTGCTATTAGAGAAAAAAAAAGAGAGAGGGGAGAAATATTCTGGTACTTCCTTTGAGAGGCACACATGCATACACGCTGCTATTCAATTTTGGGGTCAGGTTGAGTCAGAGATATTACCCCCCAATTTCAGGATTAAAGTGGTTTGGCAAGAAAAGACAATGGAAAAATTGCTCCTATCTCCATGTTCCCATTAAGTTCTGAAGTCTGCTGCGCAAACCAAAGGAATGCACATATCATAGTTTAAAAAATAGATTAAGCCAGTAGTGGAAAAGAAGTTCTAGGATATTATTATCCTTGGCTATTTAAAAAAAATGAATGATGAAACATTTCAGTTAGAATATCTATTGGAATGTTATAAAAGAGTGCTCCAATTATGTCAGTGTCCCATCTGTGAATGTGATTCCTGCCCTGGACAAAAGACTCTGAAATCATTCACTGACTCTTAGCTGGTGTAACTGGGTCCCACACTGCAGACTTACACATAGAAAGGGGCTACCTCAAGTGACGGAGCAGCAACAGATGTGGGGCGAGGTGACACAGGGACTCTCGGCCACCTGATGAAAATCTCTGCAGTGGCTAGTGTCTTGCTGACACAGCTCAGGGAGCAAAGATAGTGAAGCATCTTTTTGCAAACAGGGCGTTAGGCTATGCAGCCTGCTCTAATCATAAAAAGGGGCCAGGGCCCAAAGTTATTAACACATCATCGTTTACACGCCCTACATTAATGAGACTCTTGCACTTTGTTGTGGGTGCAGAAATCCTCCCAAAGCCAGAGACTGATCCCAAAAGGTGCCATGTGCTATTAACCCCTGGCAGTTTCATGCAGCTCTTTCTTTGTGGAAAGGTTGGGAGCAGACTGGTGACACGAAGGCAAGCTGGGGCCAGAGTCTGCTCCCATCACCCCTACACCACTGGAAGGAGCAAGCATTTTGCATAAGGGAAGAATGGGTCACAGGACCATATTCCTTCTGGAGTATCTCTGGGCTCGGTCATGGAACTGACTCCCCTGCTTGTCTGGCTACTGTGGTCTCAAGCATTTGATCTGGGAAAAAAAAAACCCACCCTAAATCAGTGCCTTTCATTTTGCTCTGGGACTGCAGGGCTCTGGGGAACATCTCCTCTTGGGGAAAGCAGAGCTGCTCGGCACTGTAGGGAACCGTGGTGGGTGCCCTCAGAGTGCTGCCTTGTGCTCGGATAGCTGCTACCCTACCGCAGGTGAGAGCGGGACCTTGCCAGCACTGAGAAGCGCAAGAAGTTTCCTACCTTTCCCTTTCCTGCTCTCCTGCAGCAAAATAACTTCTCCGGGGTGTTGTGAGAGTGACTAAGAGCAGCCGAAGCACTCAGGAGAGAGGGAGTTTTGTCTGGGGAAAGCCGAGGGTACACGAGGCAGGGCAATGGCCTGATGCTAAGGCGGTATAAAGCCACTCAGCGTCTTTCCATTGGTTTGTCCGAGAATGGGAGCTCTCGGGTGATGCCCTTTGGGTGTACGTGTTAACGAGTGTGTTTTGGCAGGTGCTTGGACAGCTCGCTACGGCAGGAGAAAACAAATAGCCGCTACTAAGGGCCCTCCAAACGACGCCCTGCGATACCCGCCTCTTCCCCCCGCCCCCCCCCCCCGCGACAGCCCGCATCTCCCCTCCGCCGGGAGCGCCCGGGGCGGCTCTGAGTCAGCGCCCGAGCGGCGGGGCGGGGAGCGCGGCGGGAGGCCCGCCGGCGGCTCGGCGCTGTCCGGCCGCAGGGAACCTAAAATGGAGCGAGTCGATGGAAAAACGCTCCCCTTCTCCAACTCCTGCCCCCTCTCCAAGCCGCTCCCCGGACCGGTAGCCCTGTGAAAATCGCAACTCACCTGCGCTTCCCGCCCGGCCCGCGGGGTGCAGCGCCGAGCACCCCGGGGGAGCGGGCAGGCAGCCTCGGCAGGGGGCTGCGGAGCCCGGGGGGGGCAGCCGGGCTCGCTGGTCCACGGGTGCTTTACAAGAGCCGAGCTGCAGGCGGCGAGGGGTTTCCTAGCGCGGAGCATCCTCCGCCTGGATCCGCCGCCGGTGGCGAAAGCCCCCAGGAACGGCTGTGCCCAGAGCCCCCCGTCCCTGACCGCTAACGTCGCTCGGGGTGGTGCCCCGTCCCCCGGCTCCGTGCCGGCATCGCACAGCCCCCGCCGTGCCGGCAGCCCCCTCCGCGTCCCCACGCGGGGCCGCTCCCGGCGCCGCACCCTCCCCCGGGGCCCACAGCCCCGCTCGCCCCCGCGAGGATGCCGGCGGATGCCGCCGCCCCTCCTGGACGGCTGTCCCCCTTCCTGGAGGGGCCGGGGCGGCGGCGCGGAAATCTCCGCTACGGAGAGGGACGACGGGCCGGGTCGGAGCGGACCCGCGGGCGGCGCGGAGCGGCCGCGTACTGAGCGCTGACAGCGGGGCAGACTCCTCCTCTCGCCGCGCTTAACTCTTGCCGGCACCGGGACACCGCGGCGGCGGCGGGGCGGTCTGCCCGAGCCCCCGGCCCCTCGAGCCCCCCGCCCGCACGCCGTGCGTGGGCGCCCACCCCGACGGGAGCCGCGGGCATCCCCGGGGGCAGCGCGGCCGCGGAGCCGCCAGCCCCAGCCCAGCGCCGGGAACCCCGCCGGGCCCGGGGAGCCGCCTGCGACGCCCCGAGCCCCCGACCTGGGCAGGCGGCGGAAGGGTTAAGCGGCCGGGAGGTTAGTCAGCGAGACTCCTGGGGTGATGGCTTGGAAGAGGAGAGCCCCGCTGGCTGAAGTTTAAAGGAGGTTTCTCCAGACAGATTTGTATCGCCTTCGCGGAGCGCTTCAGACCAAACCTAAAGCCAGTCCAGTCCCTTCCCCGAGGGGATTTCTCGCCATGAAACCCTTCCTGCCTACCCTGCGAGCGAGCTAAAACCGGCAGAACAAACCACCTGGCCCGAGGAGTGACCCACAGAGAGCCCCGGGTGCGGGAAACGCGCAGGAGGGCACACACACAGCACGCAGACACAGCGCAGGAGCAAGACCCTACCTTGATCCATAGACCTCATGATGTGGTGGTAATGTACCAGCCTGCAGGCAGTTTCTCTCTGCATCAGGAATTTAAAAAAAAAAAAATCAATAGCAGGGGAAAAAAAATTAAAAAAAAAAAAAGAAGAAAAAAGTCTTCTTTAAACCATGTTCAACCAGTGCCGCCCGCACAGAGGGAACCCCTCTTGCTCGCCTCCTCCGTAAGCGTTTGGAGGTGCAAAGAGGGATCCGAACTGGGCTGAGCTTGTTCCTGAAGTGAAGTCAGTTCTCTGCTCTGAGATGAGGGTTACTAGAGAGGGAAAGGCCACTTCCTTCCCTGCTCCGAGTGTTTATAGTCTTTGAATGCTGTAAAATAACGGGATTCCCTCACTGTTTCCTCCTGTTTATCCCAGTGCCATGGAAACCCCTGGATCGCCTCCATCTCCCAAACTGAGGGCTTTCCTGCAAACTTCACACTCAGGAATCCATGACGTCTCCCAGCTCCGGGCCAAGGCAGCTCTGCGGCTTTCTCAGTCTGCAGCACAAGCACTTAATTGTTGAGCAGAACGTTAGAGAGCGAGAAAGAAAGAAATATGGATGATGTTAAAAATCCCAGTGTGTGCTTTTTAAACAAAACTTGCAGGCACTGCAAAGCCTTTCAAAGCAACGGGGCTTCTGTGCAGAAGTTTTCCTTCTTCCCAGCAGAGACAAGCTCGGACTGCTGCTGCTTTTACCTTTGAATAAATCATTCAGAAAACTCAGGTCCCCAGCTTATATTTATGTCTTTTAAATTCGCCAGCACCCTATTAATACCCATCTTGTTACTGGCACAGGTTTTGGCTTCTAATTACCACTGGCTCAATTCTTCATACAGAAGACGAAAAGAAAAAAAAAGAAACAAACCCACAACTCGGTTAATTTGTTTAGTGGCATTTCACAGACCTCTCTCTGTTTCTATTTTTAGCTCCATTTAGAAGAGAGAGGAGCAACCCCATGGATTTCCATTGATACACGTGGAGCTTAGCAAGAATGAAATAGCCAAGGAAGCCTCTGAAACCAAGACAACCTGTGTGTGTTTACACGTACTACGTATAAACAGGAAAATAAAGCAAAAGAAAACAGGAAAATACAGTCAAAGATGTCGTGAACTCTGTGCTGTCTCACAACGTATAGTTTTCACTAGTGTGTTAATGAGCATCTGCCCCTTGATGCTTTGCTGAGCTCGGTGCAACTGGGTTTACATATGGGTTTTCCAGGAGATATCAAGAGCCCACATCCATACGAAGCTTCCTTGGGGATCGTGGCACCTCGGCAGTCCCTCCGTGTCCGTGCCCAACCCCACCGCCGCGCACGCCTCGGGCCGGGGTGGCTGCCGGGGTCAGCCGGAGCCCTGGGCAGCAGCACGGAGTGACTCACCGCAGCGGGACTTGGCCCGGAGCTGCGCGGAGGGCTGGCTGGCACCCGCACGGCGTTTCCATTTTTCACTCTCTGAGTCCCAAAATCGACTCGAAGGAGGTATCGCAATCAAACTTTCTGCTGCTCGAGTTTGTTGTCCTGCAGGCTAGCAACTGCAGGCAGGCCAGGGAAACTCAGCGCACCTCACTTTCCTAGCCTTTGTCATTTTTGGACATGCAGGGGAGGAAATACCTTCCCCAAGCCCCATGGGGCTGTTATGCAACCGACTTCCACCGACCCCCGGGCTGCGGGGGGAGCCCCATCCCGGTGACCCCGTGGCCCTCGGTGCAGCACCAACCGGAGCACCCGCCAGTGGGTGGCCGCAGCGATGTCCCCCTCATGCTCTGCTGGCTCCTAGGGAAGCCTTTTCCTCCTCGTCCCCGCAGAGGGGTCGGCGCCCCTTCGCTCCCCCCGCAGCGATGCCGTTTGCGGGCACCGCTCCCCGGCCGCTCTCCCGCAGCAGCTTTGCTGCCCGTGCCCTGGGAGGGCCCGGTACCGGGCTGCCGGAGGGGCACCGGGGAGCCGCGCCTGACACCGGCACTCGGCCCGGATGCTTTTGCCCTTTAACAGCCCTCTCGACGGGCCACTTGGAAGAGGGAGATCCTGCAAAAAGCCCTGTGGCCCCGGCCCCACGCAGGACAGAGCCCACCCTGCGGCGCCCAGCGGCTCCCGGCTCCTTCGCAGAGGTGTCACGCCGAAGCGAACTGGCGTGGGTGATCGGACCCACCGTTCGCATCAGGTGAAGGTGGAACCAATTTATCTATTGCAAAACATCAAGGGGAAACCTGCCCAGAGAAGCTGTGGGTGCCCCATCCCTGGAAGTGTCCAAGGCCAGGCTGGATGAGGCTTGGAGCAACCTGGTCTAGTGGAGGGTGTCCCTGCGCATGGCAGAGGGGTGGAACTGGATGATCTTTAAGGTGCCTTCCAACCCAAACCATCCTGTGATTCTATAAAACAAAGGTTGGTGCTTTGCTTTCCAAGCTAAGCGATTGTTAGCTGTTACTCGAGAGAAATCGGTGATTTCACCTGACTTCCAGCCCCACCATGCAAACTCCTCCCTGTAGCACCGGCTGGGCACCCCAGCGTCCCTTCTGACAATCGCACTGGGAAATGCAGAGGAGAGGAGCTGGGGGAAGGTGATTTAAGACGGGGGGATCACTATAGTAAAGCTGGGAAGGGGCGAGCTGGGGAGGGGGCTGAGGGCGAGCAGTGGGAGCAGCTGGGTGCAGGCACACACACACAGAGCCTGGGGGGGCTGAGGGTGCCGGGCCCTGCCAGGGGTATCCCAGAGCGAGTGGAGAATGGGCGACCCCGACGGAAAGCTTCGCCTCCTCCCACGCTGAGCTATAATCGGGGGAGCAGTCAGAGCTCCGTGGTTATGGCACACAGGTTGGCTTCCCTAGTCTGGACCGTTTAAAAATACAATGTCTTTCTTTTAATAGCTCAGTTTGATCGGCTCCCGCTAGTTCACATGACAGGGTTTTCCTAAAATATCTTCTTCCACCAAGTTTTTTCCAGCTTAAAAATGCTGAATCCTGCTACCCAAATTAAACTCAGTGCAAAGCAAAAAAAAAAATAAAATAAATAAATAAAGAAGTGAAAGAGGGCTGGCTGCTGCCTCCGGACTGCTAGCATTCCCCAAACCAGCATATGACACAACTGTAAGATTTCCAAGGCTTTTGGAGAGTTCAGCAAGAGAATCGTGTCCTCCGCTGGCTGCAGCTTCCCCGCTGAGTTAAACTTTCCTGACGGAACCTTTCTCCATCTGGCCCCGGCTCCCAGCGCGTTGTGAGTGGCCGCAGAGGAGAAGGGGATGCAGTTCAAGTCTTATATAACTGTGCAAGCTGGATGCGGGGGCAGAGACTTTCCCTAGAAACGAGAGATTTTTATATATATATAGTTATTTTTAGCTTCCTTTTTCAAAGGAAGGCCAAATACCTCCGACTTTCCTTTGCTTTCTTATTTTGGTATCACTAAGGGATTTTATTTTTGGAGGTAAGGAGCTATTAATAGCTAATATTTTTAGCTATTTATTCCCTCTTTAGGAGAATACTTCCTTTTCCTTTCAGGGGCACATTTGGGGTCCCATTCCTACCCCCCAACAACAGACCACCATGCCCACGGCACCCTCCAGGATTTGTCAAGAGGATGCACAGCTTTTAGGGACAGGTGGATGGGGGTGTGCATCTCCTGGCCACGGCCTGCTCCCTGGCTCAGGGTGGGCAGCTTTGGAAAATGATGTTGTCCTCGTGAGCAGCACAGTCCATCCTCAGCACCGGGCTCCTGGCCCAGGAGGCTGAGCAAGGAGCTTCCTGCCCGGAGAGGAGAGCTACGGGCGGCTGGGGAGGACTGGCAGCTGGCCTGGGGGGGCGGCTGCAGGAACAAAGGTCCCGGGGGTCCCTGGCTTCCCCCAACAGCTGCCCGCAGCATCACCCTGTCACTGGGCAGGGCCGCTGCTCCTCCCGCCGGAGAATGAGGCGCTCCATGCTGTTAACTGCAATCAAACTGAAAGAGTTGTGGGTTTTTTTCAAATTTCTTATGCTCTCCAGGAGATAAGGCATCAAGGCTTCCTGAGGATGTGCTCTCAGGCCATTGGGGCAGCTGCCTGGAGTTTATCATCATAGACTTCATGGAGACATCTCTGTTTTCCACTTGCAAAAGGTATTTCAGGCTCACAGCAACAATAAGTATTTTTGACAAAAGCTCCTCACCCTTCCAAAGTAAACACTGTTCTCCCCGAATCTGCCATCGCGTGCAACGGACTCCCCAGCGCTACCTCAGCGTGTTTAAGACGTTAAGCAGAGCCGTGCCCAAACACCACATTCACACACTCCGGCTGTGGCTTCCCTGCACCGAACCAGGAGAGAGCCCGCCACGGACCAAACAACTCAGCATCTGCAGCTCGGCCTGAAGTACCACACGCTGGCACCTCGCCCCCCTTCGGTTACAGTCCTTGGGCATCATGACTGCGTGTTACCAACTCAAGCTTGTTTCTGACAATGCACTTGTCTACATGACACATTCACTCACTTAATTAAGTTGCAAACGGAGTGTCTGATCTTGTAACGAGCTCCACGTGGCCCGGGGAGTCCACCCACATACAGCTCTCCTAGATTGGAACTAGAGCTGCTTGAATTTTTCCCATCAAAACATTTTTTCCAAATGGGAAATAGCTTTTCATCTACAGTGAAAATTGGTTGAAATTTTCTGTTTTCTTCAACAAAACTCAATACACTGAAGAGGTTTGTTGGTTTTTTTTTTAGTTAGTTTGTGGTGGTGGCTTTTTTGGTTGGATGGTTTTTTTGTTTGCTTGGTGTTTTCTGGGGGGGAAGGGGTCTCCTCCCCCCCTGAATTGACTTTTACTAAATGGATTCTGTTTGTGAACATTAAAAATATATTTTTTTATAAGTGAGGAGTGACATCTTTTTAATTTTACTTTTTCCCTGACAAAGGCAACCTCAAAAAAACAGAACCACAAATAAAAAACAATATCGAAGAAAGGGTAGAGAACATTCTCTCTCTCCCCACACACCCCCCCACCCCGAAAATTTCCTGTAAAGGAAAAAATAAATGTCTTTCAACGCACTCACAGAACAATAGGGCCCCACTCCCGCTGTCTTTAGTCAGGCAGCATTTGAATTAGTGTCCTCTTATGGGACCAGGAGGATGTAATTAATTCAGCTGGCCTGGTACGATACCATCCCAGGCTGCAATTTCCCGTTTTATCTATTACCGTGTCTGTCTCCCAGAAATCTGTAGGATTTGCGGAGCAGTCGCACGAGTTCGTGACCACTCGTATATG
Organism: Rhynochetos jubatus; assembly: GCA_027574665.1. Taxonomy (NCBI): domain Eukaryota; kingdom Metazoa; phylum Chordata; class Aves; order Eurypygiformes; family Rhynochetidae; genus Rhynochetos; species Rhynochetos jubatus. The sequence continues at coordinate 8,999,236 of CM050665.1, read as the reverse complement.
GAAATGTCCAACACACTCACGTCAGGATACACGTGAACGTACCAGATCTGCACCTGCAGCTGTAGGGAAACGTATCCTGAGCCTCAGCCTCGCGAAAAAACCAACCTCGGATTTTTTTTTCCGCGCAAAATGAGAATCACACAGCTGGGGGCGGCTGCCCGGGACCTGCCCGGCCCCGCAGCATCCTCCAGCCCCGCCGGCATCCCCCCACAACCCTGCAACGGCCCCGCGCCCCCACCCCGCAACTCCCACCTCGCCCCTGGGACCGAAATCACCGCCCCCCTTGGATGTGCCAAGGGTCCGCACTGATTTTCCCAGGGGGAATTTTACAGGTGAGGAAAATCCTTTGCCTGAGAAACCGAGGCGGGATGGCCCCTCGGGTACGACGGACCGGAGCGATCTTCCCGGGAAGCTTTTTATCACGCCCGGACCGAGGGCAAACCCGATCCTTCGGCTGAAAACCGGCGAGTTCACACACACGTCCCGTGTCCGTATGGGGAAGGAAAGGGCCGAGGCAGCCTGCGCCCACCCCCGCCGGCGCGCGGGGCGGGCAGCGCCGGGAGCAGCCGCCGCGGAGGGTCCGCTCCCGGCGGGATGCGGCGGCAGCCGGGAGCGGGAGGGCACGGGAAGGCGCACCGTCACCTCTGCAAGCAGGATTCAGACGTGACAGCTCGGAAATAAGAGCAATGCATTGATTTTCTGGATTGCAAGCGGCACTAGCTGCGCTCCAAACTGGCGTTGTGCGCCCTGCGTTAGCACAGTCGTGCAAGAGGGATGTTGCCACGCCGCGACCTGTGCTTCTACCCAAACATCGAACGCTGTCTTCAGGGAACACTTAAGCCCTCCAGATCGGCACTGCCTGACGAACTACGACCAATGACTAGGTTAGCAGCTCCGAGGCTTTCTGCCGACGAGCAGGGAGGATAAAATTGAACTATAACCTCTTCTTCAAAGCAAGACTAATTAAACAAAGAAGAGCTCTGGACGAGGCTAAAAAGATGTTAGTTTCTCGCCAAATATGTTTTCTCTTTAAGATTATGAAGCCATAGGAGGTTTTTGTTTTGCTTTCAGAGATTTTAAGCTACAGTTCAGAAAAAGAGTCAGCCAAACAGAGCAATTACTCGCTGGAATAATTAGTAAGAACATTAGTCACATCTGGGGATTGGAGAGGTGCTTCTCTGCGTGGGCAAGGCAAGTAAACAACATGATACCATTTACCTGTTTCTTGTAGAGCTTAAGTCACAGTAACTGCAGACATCAGACCACACTTTGGAAAGAGATCTCCAAGAAATAGCCATGCAGGAGAAATGCCAATATTTTAACTTCATAACTCTGGATTTTTAGCCCCATCAAATTTCCTACCTGGGAAATTTCCATTAGAATAGATAGATTCATAGAATCATGGAACGTTGGGTTGGAAGAGACCTTAATGATCATCCAGTTCCAACCCCCTGCCATGGGCAGGGACACCCTCCACCAGCCCAGGTTGCTCCAAGCCTCATCCAGCCTGGCCTTGGACACTCCCAGGGATGGGGCACCCACAGCTTCTCTGGGCAACCTGTCCCAGTCACTCACCACCTTCTCTGGGAAGAATTTCTTCCTGATATCTTACACAAATACACTCTCTTTCAGTTTAAAGCCATTATCCCTTGTTCTATCACCACCCGCCCTTGTAAAAAGTCCCTCTCCATCATTCTTGTATTGGTCACACCAGGATTAGAACTGGCTCATGAACTTCCTTCCCTTTGCACAATGCAGGGAAAAAGGGAGAGGAAGAAAGGACATGTGCTGGGCAGGACCAGGCGGTGCGGAGTCACAGGCATCTGCTGGCTCAGCCTACAGCAGCCCTGGAGCTGCGCTATCTACTGCCCTTCCCTACGGCAGAGGAACACTGGGAATCCTTTCCTGCCTGCTCTGCTCGGTGAAGCTGGATACAGCAGAGGGTCCCCAAAATTACAGTTGTTACAACAGTACAAGGAAATAGCTGGTCACTTTAGCACGTTGCTCCCTGCTCACAGAATAACGTGTGGAATGAGAGTAGCATCATTAATTAATCACTATTTCCAGCTATTCAACTCAACACCCCCTTCCAAGGAGTTGCTGTAGAGGACTAAGGTAGGAATTTGAAGATATTCTTCTGACTGCAGATGATTATGAGCTCTTCCTTTCAGGGGGCTGGATTCAGCATTCCCTAAGTATACATGTCCACGCACCAGTGGCTTCCCAGTTCTCAGTGTGGGCCTTCCTCCGAGTACCACACAGCAGCAAGCTCCTCTCCAGGGGCTGGGTGGGTGTTTGCCAAGCTTTTGGGAAGGGAAAGCATTCATGGTTGAAAGCTAGTCCAGGAAGGACTTAGCAAACTTAGACCAAGATGATGATTATGAAACCCACCACACTGACGGACTCAAGCACCCACACCTATTGACTCCTGGCTCAGCAGGAGAACACAGCTACACCGGTGGGTAACTCCCAAACACATCAAATCGCAGTCACACTGCTTTCTCGCTATATACATTGATTTTTTTCCACACAAGTTCAGAGTGAATTGCAGTTTAGAGTGATATTCTTCTGTCTAAAGACAGACTACTACCCACTCTCAGGGCACGGGCAAAATGTGCGTATAAATGGCATTAGTTTCAGCTACATTAGGACATAAATTGGTTTATTAATAACAATAACAACAACAAACTAATCCAATTAGACACCTGCACATTAGGTTCAGGATGGAAACACTGACGCAGTCATTCGCTATATCCTATGATGGCTAAGCTAAATAAGGATAATAAAGAAAGGTTATGACTGTTTTGAAAAGGTGGTTTTATCCTTTTAATATCACCGCCAGGGCAAGGGAATCTGATATTATATCCTGAACACAATTTACGATTCATTACTTGGGCCCTGGCCACACCCGGCAGCTAATCTAGAGTTTCACACATTTAATGAACTTCATGCTTGAAATATGTGGTCTGTAAAATCTGATTTACACTGTTGTTAAAATAGTTGGTGTTTGAAAGAGAATGTATTTTAAAGTATGTATTTGTGCACAAAGTTTGTTGGTTTTTTGGTTTTTTTTTTCTAAAAGACCCAAACCCAGGCACTAATTTACCCCAACGCATATAAAACGTTCCCTACAGCATAATTTCTAGTGCAGTATTTCTTTCAGCACCTCGGATTTACTCGCTATGTTTCTTCAGGAGCAACTGCATTCAGTTATCCAAAGGAGCAGAAAGCCCCCACACCGCAACCGTAGGTACTTCAGTCGGTAAGTTAACTTGACAAGTCACTTCATGACAGAGTCCAGGGTCAGTAATTAGTCCTTACCTGCCACCATCATGAAACGGCTGCATTAGGTCAGTCCCTGCTCGGGCCGTGCGCGAGGTACCTTGCAATCCCGGATCATTCAAGCGTGTTAGCTTTTTATTGGATGTTAACACCTGATATTTCCTTCAGGCTCTGGTTTTACTGAAGGCTTTGTGGCGTTATGTTCTTCAGAGCTGGAATGGCAACAGGAGCTGAAAGAATGAAGAGCGGGAAGCCGTATAAATCACAGCCCTGCACAGTATCCCGACGGGGAAAGCTCACAAAAGACACCTAGGCTGTTGAAGGAAATAGCTGTCGTTCACGTGTGAAATACAAGATGTTTCTTTCTGTTGAAGGCTGTTTCTGGTGAACACTGCACCTGTAAAAATTAGTTCCACGCTTCAGTAACAAGGGCTCGCAAGGGTTCAACTCGGACTTGAACAAAACCCGAGGATTGTGAGGGTGTGGGTGAGCGTGACGTGTTCGTTCACACCAGCCGCGCGGCTTCCACAGAGGTACCAACACAACGCACTTTCTCCATGTCATTTTGGAAAGATTTTGTCCTTACAGGCTAGTGTTGAAGAAAGCAATTTCACTTAGAAAGTTTATTTTCTGGGGCATTTCTCCTTGTATATAGGAAAGATCAGATACCAAAATCTGATCAGCAGGAGGCTTGAGGCTTCCTAGAAGCAAAACTGGGCAGCTTGGAATCAAACTTTAGTCTATAGACAGTTGCCTGAGAAATTCTGACGCTAGTTTCAGCCTAAAATGTAAGCTGTCACTTTGGTTAATTTATCTGGGTCCAGTTAAAAGGCAGCAATGCAGCTTGACAAATAAATAGAAGGACACCAAAGATTGGAGAGAGGCATATCTGGAGGAAGCAAGATAGATGAAGGGTTGCTAACATCTAGCCTTGGTCTTTTAGAAATGTCTTTTATGTTTTACAGCCCAGCTGTCCGGGTGGAGAAGGTCCCAGTCCCTACGCCACACTGCAAATAGTAACTGATAAATGCATCTTTGGAGCAGCTCGCAGCAGACCACGATAGTGTAGATCCTGTTTAAAACTGGTCTTCCCCTTCTCCAGGTATTTTACTTACCTTGAACACAGAGGTGAGGAGAAGAACCAGTGTTAATTTCCAGCTCATGCTTCAGGAAAAATAATATTTTTCCTTGCTCTTGTTTAGTTTTATTCACTTCAGCGTTAAAATCACTTTTCTGTTTGTCATTGGGCTTAAAGTAATTACCCCAGGCTAGAAAGAAGCCAAGATGGCACACTAAATAATTAAAGCTACATCAATAAACAGCAGGATGTAACAGCTCCTGTTACGTACAAGGATTAAATTAAGAGAAGGCTCTTACGTGCAAATAAGTGATTTGTAGCTACATCTACACGCAAGGCAGGGGGTACGCACCGGTGGAAATCAGGCACGGGCACTGCGAGGGCTGGCACCCACGATGGTGCCCGAGGGGAATCTGGGAGGTGAGCCGCAGCCGGGTTTCCCCAGGCTTGCTGACCACCAGCACAGCTCCAGCAGCAAGAGCTCTCCTCACTGGCGATGCAGGCTCACGCCAAGGATGCCTTGGCAAGAGCGACGGTAAAATGCTGCTGCTCCTCACTGGGGCTCTGAAATTTTACAGCTCATGGTGTGCTGGTGGTCAGACCTAAGGAGATCAGGATGGAGCTTAACAGCGGTGCAGCTGGAGAGCAATGAACATTTCCAGGGTGAAGATCCTGCCTCGTCGGGGTTGGGAGGTCGCTGGCAGTGCTGCTGCCCTCGCAGCGAGATGACAAGCTGCTTCACCACCTGCTGCGGTCCAGAGGTCTCTCCTCAAAGGTCCTATCCTTTGACTCCTGGAACAAGATCAAAGCCAGAGGTAACAAAAACATTGTAAGTGCGAACTGTTGGAGCTCCCCGTCCCAAATCAGCACTCTGGGCTGTCCAGGAGAGCCGATTCACATGCGGGACCTTCCTGTGCATGGCGACGGCGATGGCTCTGCCTGTGCTGGCCCAGACGGCAGTCCCAGCATCGGCAGAGGCAGGACACAGTGGCTCACTGCAAACCACCGCGTCGGAGCGGAGATGCTGCCTGACAGAGGGAGTGCCGATCCTTATAAACATGCCTTTTACACAAAACCTTCATCTCGCATTTACAAGGGGCGCAGAGGAATTCTGCTGCTGCGGCAGCATCCCTTGCTTTTCCCACAGGGTCGGCGCCGAGCGGCATTTCTTTCCGTGGCGTTTACACCATCGCTGTGGAACAGGTAATGTGCTTCACTGAGGCCATTACGTGGCACTTTATACAACGTTATGGGCGACAAATGGTTTGTTCTCATTTTAAACAGCGATTTGCATCGCTTTTTGACAAGTCACACGCTGGTGAAAACTGCCACCGTGCAAAGTGGATCTGAAGTGACATGTCTCAAAAGCAGCAGAGCCAGCAAAGGACAGAGCCGTGTCTAACGGCAGAGAAATGCAGCGCCTGCAGCACAGCTACAGCACAGCCTTCCCGAGCAGATGTGAAACACATGAGGAAATACGCCGCCCGATGAAATCTCAAGCACGGGACATGCCCGCTTCCCACGCGCCCACCAAGGTGTGTGCTCCTCGGAGCTGGCTGAGCAGAATCACAGAGTACAATCGATTCACCTCGATTCATGCTCTTAATTTATGTTGTGGGTAATTCTACTTTTACCCTGGTAAACAAGTTTCTGGATATGGTTAAGCTGCTCAGAGTGTACATTTAAAATAAAATCTGTTTCACATAAAAGGACAAATGAGAATGACTATTACCCCCATCTTTAATGCGCTAAATTCTTTCGCACAGATTGTTCTTGTTACTACTTCTTTCTGTGAGAGAATCCGAACAGCACACAATATTCCTCCTTACGTGCACAATTACTGCAAGCCAAGAGAGGGAGGCTTTAAAGTGGGAATGCAGCGATCTTAAAGCCCTTTTTTGCAACCCACTCAGTAACAGTCAGGTCTTAGGCCGCAAAGGGAGGAAGAGCAGCATAGGGAAGGCCATTCTTCTTGAAGGCCAGATCCTGCAAGATGCTGCTCATCTGTAACTTTTAATTACAAGCAGCAAAAACTCAGAGATTCACCAGGTAACCTAGAGAGCCCCGCACCCCCAGGCAATGCCAGCTCGTGGCGCAGGGAAAGCGCAGCATCAGTTTTGATACTGACCTCAAACAGGTGCTGGGCCAGGACTGGGTGCTGCTCGTACCTGCTGTCACGGTCAGCAAAGCTTTTCCTCACGTTACCTTTTTGCCGTTGCAGCGATGCTGTTTCTGCAGCTCACGCTCGCCGACACTCACCGCTTTCACATGCGGGTGCAGAACATTTAGCGCAGATGTAATCCGAATCTGCAGTTCCAGGTTTAAGATGGAAGAACCCAGCCAAACCTCTGGATTGGGATTTATCGATATGCTATTTAATAAGGACCGTTTTTTGAAGCCTGCAATCACATTCCTCAGATAAAAACAGACATTTGAGTACTCTGTGGAATAAATAACTTTCCTACAGGACTGATTCCAATGTGTAAGGTGGGGAGAAAGTCTAATAATCGAAACAAGGGTATTGTTCTGCACTCCGTGCTCTGCCACGGACTTCGGGTACAGCCTGGGGCCCACAGGTTCTCTCTGCCTGTCCCCCACCTGTGCAACGGGAGCAGGAGCAGTTGCCTTTCTCTAGCAAAGATTTATCATGACGACGGTATTTAATGCCACGGAGAAGGAGTAGGGGCCGACTTGAGCCATCAGAAGGCAAGGACAGAGGGCTTATCGACAAGGTCTCCTTCTTTGTAAATGGTTTAAAGTAAAGGGAAGCTTCCGTGCATCTTCATAGAACACGTACAGCTCAGGGCCATGGTCAGACACCCAACTACCAGACTGCACCTTTCTTTTTTTTAAAATAATAATAATAATAAAAGGCACACCAGTGTATAATACAACCACAATCCGAAAAACAAGGCCAGGCATTCTTTGGTAAAGCCTAGGCTGAAAACTTATCCCAGGATGCGTGATCTTCCAAAAATCTGCCAACCCCTGCAGTGTTCAAACTTCTTGTATGACCGCAGCCACATGAAGAATGAAATTAAACCCCATGGAAATCTTTGACATTTCTACTATTATGCAATGTTTGGGTGAAAAAAAAAAATTGCAGAAATTCTCCTTCCCTTTCCAGAGTGAGTTTAGAAAAACTATTTCTAGCTTTTTTTAATTACACATTTCACCATTAAAAAGAAACCATCCATAAATTAAAAGAACCACTAACTAGGGCTTATGTAACCCATTTAGAGTGGGAAATTGGTAACACTTGGGAGTGAAGTCTGTTACTGTAATTTCTGGAGTCAACAGCATTCATTTGATGTGCAAACATCACAAAAATTGTTTATTTAATATTTGCATTAACTATTTTATACCAAAAAAAGTTAATTATGAACAAGGTTAAGATGCTGGTGTCTGCATCCTATAGAATCCAAAAGAAAAAGTCTTGAGTATCACTGTTTTGGTGAAATTGTGTCCCAAGTTATAGACTGACTTTATCCTTTTTTTTTTCCTCTTTTCTTTAAGAGTGTTTCTGGCTCTATTGCATTTTTGTCAGAAAACTGTCATACTGTGTTCTTCATCAGTGTTACTGAAGTTTCCTCCGCGGAGAATACTCAGCGTTAGACTCCTGCCTCTCCCTCCCGTTTCTGACCCAGAAGCGGGGCAGCCAGCCCTCGCCGTGGAACTGCTGTCTGCTGAGCCACTTACTTAATCAAACATTCAACCAACCGAACAGAACATTCCAAAAATAGCTGTTCCTAGTGCTACTGCATCACTGCTTTCCCAAGAGCAGCATATATGTTTCAAACGAAAGACTTCCTCCTAATTCACAGCAGCGGGTACCAGCGGGAACAACCATCTTCCTTGGGGCTGCACCAAAAATTAAAAGAACCGTTTGACCAGAATCTTCTTGAATGAGCTGAGTCTCCTGAAACCGAGTTTACAAATCACAGGGCTTGATTAAAACCCTCAGGATAGTTGCGTACTCTGGGTCCAACTGGTTGTGGGAAGGGCAGCAGCGAAGCAGCAGCCTGCGGGTGAAGCTCTACCTGGCAGAAACAGCCTCTGGGTCCTCTCGATGGGGTGAGCCGTGGCAGGACGGCCGCGGGGCCAGCAGCCTGCCCGTGCCCAGCAGCAGCTTCCGTGCTCCACGCAGAGCTAACCCACACCGCTAAACCGCAGTGGCGACTTGTCACTAATACAACGGAGGGCAGCAAAAGCTTACACCGATACTTAAAGAAAAAAAAAACCCCCAACCTTCATGTTAAGATTGTTATAAATGTTTATAGCAAAGAAATTAATGAAGGAGGTCTACAGCAGTCAGCAGAAAGTACTGACCATTTCTCAGACACTCCCACACACAGACTAAAGCCACGGTGCAACTTAACCTATACACGTACGAAACGCACCTTGGGACTGGTCGCAGCAGGACTAACTCAGGTGCATCACACATGGTGGGTAGGGATGAAGTAAAGAAGTTGCATAAAATTTATTTTTCCACCTTGTTTTACAACATTCCCTTTTAAGTTTTTACACATCTGCAACGTATAACTCCACAGAACAATAAATAATTGGCATTCGTACTTCTCTTGAATCAAGAGTATTTACATGTCATTTAACTGGATGACAGGTACAAAACATTGGCATCACAGTAAATATCGTTTTGACACCAGAATCCATTTCCCCAATTAACTTTACATTTATTTTTTAACAATTTTAACAATTAAAAATGTTCTCAAAGGCATGTAAGTACACAAGTTGTAGTAGGCAGTAGTGATGGACCATATTGGCAAAGCTGTAGAACCCAGGATTTCATGCAAACTGAAGTTTATAAATTATGAAATAACTAAAAATAAATAAAAATATAAAATAAAAGAGCCCATCCAGCTCACACTGAGGATTTTGGTGGGCACTGGACTGACCCCAGCAACTGTGGAGATGTGGCAAACCCCCTCCGAACAGTTGCGTGTGAAGAACTTGTGACAGTGGGCTGCATGCAACAGCAGTTCACACACCTGGCTTAGAGCACTGCTCGGGCAAACCAAGGATTTACGATGCCTCGGACGGTGCAGCAGCTTGCTTCAAAAGGTAAAGCCAGAAGACAAGCCCTAGGGATTCACACCTCTAACTCCCTGGGGTCCTCGACAAACTCAGCTCAGCGAGAGCAGTTTTCCTCAGCAGCTGCAGAGGACAAGAGCCTGTCATGGGGTTTAATTGCGATAGTTCAGTAGAGCACAGACAAAACACCGCCTTTGGTGCGGCTGTTTGGTCCAGCCACAGCTGTAATTCTCAGCACATAGACCAAGGGGACACCAGGGAGGCCTCTCATCACTCCCCAGCCCAGTTCTGATAAGACCCTGAACAAATTTAAGCTCCTGCTGTTGAATAATGTTGCATTTCAGCGGCACTACGAGCTGAGCACAACAAACGTTTGCGAAGATGAACTGGACAAGCTCTGTGGAGGAAACAAGTACAGAGTTAAAGGGAAAAAAAACCTGAAGAGGGTTGTGACACACCTGGAATTACTGCAGAGATGCAAGGGCAGTGCATGTCACAAAGCCTCCACGTCGACTGAGCACCGCAGGAGCACAGCGCAGAGCGTTGGCTTCCCTGAAGCAGCCGTGGGAAGCACGAGCACGCTGTGCGGCATACACCGCTACCCTACGGCATCACTTGGGGCACCGTCCCAAAGCTCACAGGCTATATGGACTGCTACAGCACATAAACCAGAACAAGAAAAGGAATAGGAAGAGCGCTAAGTAAGGCTACAGACAAGATACTACATAGAATACAACGCTTCACTCCCAACAAATCATGAGCATACTAGAGGAAAAAGATTAAATTAAGTTTCCAGCAGAGAATCCATTTATTCAAATGTACAGTAAGTCTGAACATATGTATTAAACTTTGCTTTTAAAAACATTTTTAAATAACTTAAGAGAAATATATTGCAGGCATAAAGTGCTAAACTGGAAAAACACAATCGTTCCTCTTTCCTGCTGTTTGTTAGATGACAGTTTTCATTTTCTGATTGCTTTAAAAAAATGCAGCGTATACCCAGACAGAAACTACTTCCTGGATTTACAACCTTGTGCAAAAAAACTAGCTGCAAAGGAACATAATTTGCACCCCAAAAACACAGCTACAGATTACTACCAATTCCACTAATTACATGTTCCTTATTAAAGTTATGATCCAATAAATACAACCGAAATCACAATTCACTCCCTTTGTTGGTGTAAGCTAATATTTTGCAAATATGGTCCACTCGGTGTAAACTGTATTGACTTCAGGAAACGGTGAGCTCTACATTATACACGTCTCAAGTATTTACACACAGTAGCATGGCACTGTTATTCTTGCGGGACGTTTAACTACTCATACACGCTGGATGGGGACAGGGCTTTACAAAGACGTGTACTGCCATGTTTGCCAACGCACAAGAGGGCCTTGACCCATCAGTCACAAGAAGTTGCCAAAAGAAACTCTTGATTCTTTTATTTAAATCTACTTAAACGCTGACTGGGGACTCCAGAACACCCGTGTGGCCGACACTACCCTGGAGCTGTAGCAAGTCATGATAAAGACAACTGTACGTAGCTTTTTGGCGAAGTGGCCTGTTACACAAAAGGCTGTTAGAGCCTAACTCCTCCCAAGCGGGCTGTCCAGGCACTGCTTCTCCTCCGTGAGACAAAGCACTGCAAAGCGTTGGACTTCTAGAGCTTTTCCCAACACGAACATGCGTGTCACATGGGTAGTAATGTACACTATTATTACTTTTAGGAAAAAAAAAAAGGAAAAAAAGGGGAAAAAAGGTATATTTTCATATATTTTCAAAATGTTATGAGAAGGTGAATATTAAGAATTAGCTTCCCTTAGCCAGTAGGTTGTTTCTGAAGGCGATTGCTGTGTGTTGGGACTTCAGACAGGAGCCTAACCAGAAGACTGGTACAAAAGACAAAACCAGTGAGTTTGGTTAAAGAGCATTTGCTGCTCTTATTCTTAAGGATTTTGAAACATAATTTGCCAAATTAAGAGAGCTTCCCCCACATGAAATAACAAGGCCACATGGACTTGCACATTCCTCTCACCTCAAGCCACATGCATTATGAAGCACATCCAATTTTTCTTTAAACTTGCTTCCCCTCCTCTCTGATACTTGCTCACAGGAACCGAGAGCAAGGAAGGCAGGTCAGATTGTGCAAAACATTCCCCAGAGCAATTACCGCACGTTGACCACACAAGCCACGGCTATCTTCGACGTACCGCTACGGGTCAACGCAGGCTCCAGCTCTCCTTTTAAAACAACAAACTGATGTTCACACCAGACCTTTTAACACAGCACTGTGCTCCTTGCAACAGTGCAAGGCCGGTAGCGGTGGCAGCAGAAGCTGGCAGTCCGTTAAAGAGGTTCAGCATGGCACAGAGACAACCAGGGAGCTTCTGCTCCTCACAGCAGCGCGGCTGCCCTGACCTGGCGGGGCTGCCTGGAGAAGGGAGCGCAGGCTCTGCCGATCCCGGCCCCTCCACGCAGCCAGCCAAATGGTGCCAAGCAGTGCCAGCTCCGGTGGTGGGTTTTATGATGGGGGAATGGAACAGCAAGCAACTAATTTAGCACAGGCTGAACAGCCGTTAGATGAGGATGGCTGCCACTAAAAGCTCACCCATGTTTGATGCATGGACCCAATGGTAAAAGGTTCCTGTAACTCTCCATCGTTCTTCCGAGCAGCCTAAGGTGGCGTTGCTCTCCTCACGGTGTTACAGTGTGGGCCAATGTTTATTATAAAACCAGAACCCACCGAGTTTAACTTTTGAAAATTAAAAAATCCCTAAGTGAAGCTGCTCTGCACACAAGCCGAACACCGTCGTCTGAACCTCACTGCTGCCTCTGTGGTTCAAGTTTGGTTTTTAGAGCAAAGCAAGCGCGAGGCGCTCAAAAACTGCCTCTCCGTAGGGAGCGTGTCATAAACACAACATCCACCTAGGAGGGCCTCAGCTTATTTGCAGCTCATCTTCGCAGTTTCACCCTAACAGGAAACAGATTTCATGTAGCTGCGAGGAGTAGCAGCTCTGTGACCTTTCCTTTCAGTCTCCAAGGATTCAAGACACGTCTGCCACATTGTCTGCGGAACAGTACGAGTCTCTTCTCACGTTGTCGACACATTTCAAGTCTGATCAACTGCAAGTTTCTTTTCCAAAGAGGATTGCTTTAGTTTAGATAATTTTCTCCTATACAAATAAATACAGAGTAAAGCTATTATGTCACCAACTCCTCCTAACAGGAAGCTCAACAAAACGGAATTTCTTCATTTTGGACTACATTTCTCTGTATTTATGAATGGCTGGATACTTCCAAAATCACTAGGGTGACCACATTTCAACTGAAGGAAATCTCGAACATGCTCAGATTCTCAAGTGTATGTAGATCCGACATGCTGGAGCCCCATTATGGAAACAACATGCCATAAATCAGGCATCAGCTGTCAGCAATGTAGTGCATCACCTACATTAAGGGATTTCCAAGATGTAAAAAAGAATGTACCTATTTGAATCTAAAAGATAAATAATACAAACCAACATAACACGATACAAGGAACAGCACAGATACTTTAAAAAGTAACTTACATTTGTCAAGTGTAAATGCCAAGGTCAGTTAGCAGCTTTCAGACACTTTTTAACCGTGCATGAGAAACCCACCATCATCTAGTTACACGCATTTGACCCCAGTTAAGTTGAACAAAAGGGACAAAAACTGGATGAACTAACAAGTGCCTCTGCCCTCAAAGACTCCCTTTTGTCATTAGGTTTCTGTTCATGGCAGTTGTGAAGTCTTTTTCAATAAAGCAGCATGTAATAGAGATTACCACATGATCCTTATGCAAATATCGGACGTATTCATTATAGTAACAACTACATGATTTTGTCTCTCAGCCGTGTGCAACATTTGCCTCTGGTGTGCAAGGAGAGCAGCCCTAGGACGTGAGCTTCGAATAGCTTGGGGGAGAAAACCTTCGCCTCAGGTACTTCAGGACATAGAGGGGAAGGCAGCTCACCAGAGTGATGACGGTGACTTTCCACAAGAACGACAAAGTTGCAATGAAGTAAACATCTGTAAAAAGAAAAGAGCACAGAGCCAATGAAGATGGGAAGTACGTTCTGGGAAGAGGCGTGGAAAAGGAATTCAATCTACCAACGCTTCTTAAACAGCCTCACCTTTCCCACACGCAAGTTCAAAGCTCATACAAACCCTGGTCCCTCACTCTTCTGCCCTTCTCTTCCGCAACAGACACAGCTTTCTGCACAGCACATTTCAGGCAGGCATGCAGCTCCGCACAGGCAGGCGCCCATACGCACCCCATCTGAAACAGGGGTATCCATCTCCTGGCAGTATGAAGCTTCCTTTAAATGGATTTCTTGTCCTCTGACTCTGGGGAGCTGCCCTCTGCTACTCTGCTGGTAGTCCAGCAAATACGTCTCTCGACTCAGTTATAATGCCTCCAGATCGTTGCAAAAATAGTCGCAGCCTTGTTCAAAATGGAGCTGGTATGCCCGTTTGCCAGAGATCCAGATCTAGCCCACTGGGAAGTCATCCTCATTGTCTTCACAGTTAGCAAAGAGCTTTATGGAAGAAGTAGTGACATCTTGTGGTTCCCGAACAAACACTGGAACAAACCCTACGGATCTGCGATTTGCAACTAGACAGCTACTGGGGGAATCTGGAATTTCTCACCCTTTTTCCCTTAGCCAGGGAAAAGGACTAGCTCTGTTTCAGGCAAATAAAAAAATCCCAACAACCAAACCCACAAGACAAGGGCCGCAAGGAAGCAGATAAAGTAAGTTTTAGGAGACAGCTCCTTCACCCAGTTAAAAGATGAACTCTTTCACAGCAACAACAGAGGATTCAGTCTGCAGTCTCAAGTTCAGTTCCCATATGAAAACAAAACGCACTGTCAGACATGGCAGCTGACGTGGTGGAGCTCTGAAAGCACAGATGAGATTCACTGTGCAGCACCCAGATTACTGACCACCTTTACCTCCTCTAGCGTTTTGCTGTGAGAAGGAACCACAAAGTATCTTTCAAGTGCCTTCCAAACAAATAGCGCTTACTCTGGTCAGAACCACTGCCATTGTAATTACTGCTGGCTTCATCAACAGCCTTCAAGCTCAATAAGGCTCTTTGCAGTCCGTTACTATTCAGCTCACAGAGTAACTGCTTGGAGAAAAGGCATTCAACCTTACCAATAAACTCATGTAAGAAGACCAGAGAAGCTATGTAGCAGGAGAGACTGAGCAGCTCGGCCACTATCATGAGCCAGTGCCACGTCTGGATCGTCAACGCCACCATCAGTAACTCGGTGAGAATCAAGGAGGTGAAAGAAATGGCAACAATGTGGACAAACTCGGATTCAAAGAGGAGGAGTGCTCCATACATGATGATGCTACCTGCAAGGGAATGGAACATCTGGGTATTTTATTCAAACATTAGTCTAAGCTCTAAAACCCACTGCTAGGTCTTGGAAAGGCTGAAACATAGTCATGCCTTGAGAGCGTTTTTCATGAAACCTGATGAATGTAATGACAACGTATCAGTTACTGTTTAGGAGACAGAACTGATGACAAGACAGGGGAAAAGTTACAGCAGAGGTGCCCAGATTTCTGTAACAGTCTATCATATTCATAGACACACGGAGATAGGAAATTAATACACGCTGTTGTGGCAACTGGAGATTTCTAACATCACGAAACTCTATCCTCCCAGAAAGCAGTTGGTCACTACTCAGAAGCTAAAAGATATGAAGTACTTCTAAAACCTACTGCCTTGCCTCAGTGCCCAGATGGAAGCAAGGTGTTGAAAAGCTCAGTGGATACAAGTTCGCCTCTCTTGGCACTGCTCTGGCCACGTTCTTTACACTTCCCCCTAAAAGGAGCACACATCAAAGCACTGTTAATGATGCATTGTTTTGTGCTCCTAGCCTGGCTGGCCAGGGAATGCTCGCAACGCCCCGCACAGCCACCTGCACAAATAACTCATGTTAGCAGCATGAGTAATCCGCACCAACATCCATCACACTAGGCTAGTTTCGGAAGGGAAAACCTGCAAGTGACTAGAGCTCGAGCCACAAAGTTCAAATCCAGCTGTGAACTTTCCAAAATTTAGGACTGCTCAAGTTTTTGGTCAGGCTCATCTCTGCTAGCAACTAGCCCAATTGTTTGGCCTGCTGTTTTCTAGTTATATAGCACATCAGAAGTGAAGTCACTTTAACCAAATATTGTAACCAGATAGTGGTCTTAGCTCAAGAAGAAATCTTTCCCTCAATGCATCACCCTCTGGCTTTAGCTTTCCAGCACTTGTGAGTTTTCTACAAATGCTTTGACTTCGCCATTGTATTCGTACAGCATCAGACGACCATTATCCCTGTCGTAGGGTTTCCACCGTATTAGATTTCACAAGATAATGCCAACAGGGCTTTTATGTTCTTGGTTTCACTCCCTACTGAGGATGGTAATATCAATTAAATCAGTAACAATTAGCTGCTTATTTTGGCACATTTATTCTGACTCTTGTTGATGAAGGAGTTTTGGAAAACAACAAATTTGTCACAGAATCATACTGTCATTTTAGCTTTATAGCTCCATGTTATTTACATGTTCTCCATAACTCCCTGATTAACACCTATAGAAAGTATTTAAGTTTTGGGTTACTTGATAAAAAAAGACAAAGAAAAGACCTTCTTAGACATATACTGCAATTACTACATCCACTTCTGGAAAATAGATGCACCCTAATTAAGGCATTTGCTTAACAGTTTTAGCAGCCTAATTAGAGTGTACGGGATATAATCAAGAACCTGAGCTCTACTCTAGCCCTTCATTACAGATGGCTATGAAGTAACCAGAACTATGGCCACCACTGACAGGGTTTAGATAGAATACACAAAGCTATAGATTCTGTATACTGCATGCTGACTCACTAACTGGTACGATACATGGTTTAACAATCTTTTTCAAAAGAAGGGAAGAGTCAAACTATGTTACAGATGGAGCAATTAAAGCACCAAAGGAACTTGCACAAAATTACAAAGGATGGTCCCAGTGTGAAGAGGCACAACGCTTTGAACTTCTACACCATTGCCTACAACAGGGTTGATCAATTCCTGCCAATATTTAGCTTCAGGTAAATTCTTCCTTTGGTAATGCTGCCAACGTTTTCCAAGACAAAAAGAAAAATATTTATTCATTATCCCAAGGACGCATTGCTAAATTCACTTCATGCCTTACTTAACTTCCCGCAGTACAAAAACCCCAGATATTCTGTACCCGCTACAACATCTAAAGGCACAAACAGAAGTAGATCTCTTACCTTGATAGATGCTTATTAAGACCCATATTAAAAATGTTTTGTATGATAATGGTCGTCCCTGGAGGTGGAAGAAGAAAAAAAGACAAAGCTCCGTCAGGTTTTCTTTTATGAACACTCACTTACAGAACAACCCAGCAACTAATAAAAGAGATTTTGAAGGTGATTTGCAAAGAAAACAAAACAAATCAACCAACCCTCGGGTACTGTCTCTTTACTCTCATTTTTCATGATGTGCGAAGGAGGCCTGGGACTGTGGAAGCTCACTGCTTGCACAGTACAGTACAACCTCTTCCTTATTGCACACACAATTAATTCAATGCAAAGATGTCTCATGAGTTTAGTCACTGCACTGTGAAATATAAGATGTGTGTATACACATATATATGAATACATTAGTATTATATTTCTAGACACACACACAAATCACCATCATATTGAAGGCAGACAGGTTTTAAAAAAAAGCATCTCCAGCCAACACAGCTATACCAGTACAAAAAAAACCCCTATGTTTAGACCAGGCCTAAGGATGGTTGGAGAATTAGTGGTTTATGACATAAGAGACAACACACAAGTGAAACCAGATGGAGACTTATTCAGGCTGTTGGAAAAACAGGCTTTGCTTCTGAGAGTATCTGTTTAACAGAAATCCTTGAGGGAAAGGATCTGTTGAAGATTCAGTCCACCCTTTCCTTCAATTAAGAAAGATGTTCCCTGTCTGCAGACCCCAGTTATTCAAAATATTTTCCAGGAAAAAACACCAACATAAGACAAGAATCACCTTCGTGATATTTCTATGGTTAATATCAAATAAAGTTTTATTTGTCGAGAGAAGGACCTAGCTTTCATGCTAAAGCTATAAAACCAGCACATCAACCAAACTTTTAGGTCCCCTTAGATCATCCTCAAGGGAAATTTCTCTTCAAGAAACTATGTGATAACCTCCTTCCTCCATCAAATGAGCAGATCCCTCCCCCCATCCCCTTTTCTGGCTTCAGGGTAGCGCCAAATCCCCAACAATTTCTCCTTCCCCTTTATTTTGGAACAAATCAGTAATATTAAATCCTTAGAATTTCCCACAGAATGGAACTTCTATTTCCCCAGCCGTTTTTAATAAATTGCATTTTGTGTAGCATTCAATAACAAACTGCCAGGAAATCTGGTTGTATCTGTTAATTCAAATTTGCCTTTAAAACAATTTTGCTTGAAAACACATGATAAAGTTCTGTATCTACTGATAATAATATTTGACTTTACACATGTGGAAAGTTTCAAATCAAGACAGGGATCTTGCCTTAAACCAAGACAGACAAACAATAGTCTCCCACACCTTAAGAAGATCTTTGTAGAGCTCTGGGTACAACATTGCAACTTCAGATTTAACATCCTTGTCCAGCACTAGTGAAAACACTGGAAACATCGTGTAAATTGTGGAGTACCTGAAAAGAAGGCAGAAGACCAGTAAATCGTCTAAGGTGTAGATGAGCAAACAGAAATGCTGGTCTTCAGAAAGCAAATACAGTATTCTTGAAGTGCCGAATGACGTACATATTACAAAAACTTGCAAATGGAATACACCAGTGTTTTGCATGCAGGAAAAAGCTGCAGGATTTGCTTTTTGAATGGCTTTTGATTAGAAACACTCATACACAGATGACTGGTGCAAGTATTTCAACCTGTGTTATAGGGAGCCAAGGACAGACCTGCCCCCACCCAAAATTTGCTCTATCGTTCAGGTTTGATCCTGCTTGCACCAGAAGGTAAGGGAGGTGAATGTGCTGTTGTTTTTTAAATTATGTACTCAAAACTCTATAAAGTCACAGGTTTACAAGCGTAATCCCAGTATACTTCAGTCAGGAACCAATTCCTCTCATTAAAGAGGTTGGTTTTTCCCTTTTCTGACACTGTCGGGAGCTGGGCACTGGCACTCACTGCTGCACAGACACCAGAGCATAACGACCGTCCCTCTGCTTTTTACTGGGATCGAAGGAGCGCATCCTGGAGGATGGCTTGCTTCTCATGTTCTGAATGTGACAAACTGTCCTTTTGGAAAGGCTTTGGGAAAAACTTGAGATGCCTCAGAGCGCAGAGCAGCAGAAAGGGGAGAAGGATCACATCCATCTTCTGAAGCAGTGTTGCGAAACATGCAGAGTGGAGATGTGCATGCCTTGCAAGTTAATAAGCCCAGACCTATTCATTATGCACAGGTTTTCCACACTATTAGGAGAAAGTGAGCTCTTACCCAATGATGAGAAAGCCTTGGTAGAGAGGAACTGAAGCAAAGTAAAATACTGACGAGAAAACAGCCTAGAAAAGAAAAGAAAAAAGCTTTTCAGGTGCTGGATATTGCAGTAAAAGTAACAGCTTAAAAATACACTCGTTTCAAACTGGAGCATGCTGGCAGTGGGTTCTTCAAATTCCTGAAATGAAGACAGAAGAATGTAATATCAACCCTTCTTATTCCTACGCAAACCTTGGATGAGAGCTATGTTTAACAGCAAACACTAGAGCTGGACTTGGAAAACGTTTTGTAATGTAGTTGCACAGAAAAGAACATAATGACTTTCCTCCAGAGCCACTGCTTTGATCAGACTTTGTGAAGTACAGGTGTGTACTTATCTATGCCTGGGTGATGCCTTCACAACATAAAGAGGTAACACTCACTAATACAAACTGCAAAGGGTCGAATATTTTTAATTTTTTTAATCAGAACTTATGGGGTTTTTTTCTGTTCTTGTTTTTAGCTGCTGTGTAAGCTAGACTGCCCCCTGAGTTTGAACCTTATGTCTCCATGCATCCCTCTCCAACATGTTTATTGTAAAAAGGGGAGAGGGCGGAACCAGCCTTCTCAAAAATATCAAGTATTTTAAAAAAACTAAGTATTTTTAAGGAACATCTCAGTACACTATGGCATGGAATGCAACTCCCAAAGAGTAGCTTTTGTCCTGAACTGTAACTTTCACATCAAGAACAGAGTTTGGCCCCGAACTCTTAAAATCTCTTTCAACTCTATCTGCCAACTGGCAATTGCATTTTTGTTACACTGAGACTCAGCACACACAAACAATGTAAATTTTATGAATACTGAATCTGTTTCTAAGGTTCCCTTTGAAAGGGGGAGAAACAGGCTGCCTCCACGTTGCTGCAGAGCAGTTGGGAGGGCTGCTACGTGCTTCAGAAGCCTTTGCAGCACAGACCCTGCCAACACTCCGCAGCACGCCAGACCGAGCTTTCGGTAACCTCATCAGGGTCCTGGCCAGGTCCTCCTCACTTGCTTAACCTTGATCTCACTATTTGAAGGCCGTACTTAAAACATACCTGAAAAGAAGTGCAGTGCCCTGCTTCAGATTTTCAGTATTTCCTAGCATTACTGAGTGACAGCAAAGACATGCTGCATCACAGCAGTGTTTTCTAAGGCAGAATGTTGTCTGTCCAATTTTGAAGTTGCTGATGTTTGTCCAATACCAGGATCTTTCTTACGTGTCTTCATACCCAAGTAACAACCTCAAGTTCCAACCCACGACAATTTTCAAGAGATTAAATAGTTGCATCCAGAATGATACACGGAACCTTTATTTTGCTTTTTCACCTCTCCATTGGAAAACTCCTCACGCCAGTCCATTTACCTGCATTGTACTGATGCACAAGCTCCTGTGGATTACAAACTGACTGAGAGCTGCAGACCGTTTGTAACTGTTCCTTCCGTGCACCATTAGTAAACGACCCAGATGTTTAAACTGAGTGATAGAGAAATCAGCTGCAAGTGATGCCTGTTTTCCTTCCTGTGTACAACAGCAAGTGAAAGCATAGTGAGATAATTTCATTTTTGGAAACAGAGAAATAGCATATTATTATTTAGTTATCACTGACAGAATATCCCAAAAAATTTGCAATACATTAGGTGGGGGAGAGTATTACCTCAGCACTTCTGCCTTCCACCGTGGCTTTTAAGCAAAGAGCAAAAAATATGAGGAGAATTCCCATTTGAACCCTGGCCTCCAATTCTAAGCAGCTCTCTGGATTATGATTCACAACATGCATGTTAACGTGACGCTTGTATCAAGTCAGTTTTGAACACAAATTTTCAGTCTCAAAAGTTCACTCAATTTTAATGTTTTGGCTCACTGCAAGCAAAGACTTTCCGCTGCCGCCAAATCCAGTCTTGTCATTTCAAGCAGCTCCATATGCAGGAACCAGAGCCCTAACCCAGAGTTCGCTTTCTAAACTCATATAACCAGCTTTTACTTGTACATGTAGGGCGTATGTTATCAGAATAATCACAACTCCAGCATTTGGAGCATCTATGCGTGATTAAAACCCCAAAACTATCCACGATGTCCAAATTCAGGGAATCTGCCAAGAACCAAATAATGAACTTGACCTCTGTTAAGCACTAGTCTCCTTCCCAGCCAAGTTCTTTTTCATGATAGGGGTACTGGTTTAATGATTACTCTTGTGGAAGTTTCTCACTTTCTTGCACAAATTTCCGAGGATCCATTTAAGGGTTAGTTGCAAACTAGCTTCTGAATTGGCATAGGAAGCCTCACTAAACATGAGGTAATCTCACCTTCCCTTCAACTCCAACACCACAGTCAGCCTCCTGAATCATGCTAACATCATTCCCTCCATCACCTGCAGGTCAGAGCACAGACAAATGAAACTGGTAGTTAAGCAACAGAGGCAACTTGTAACCCTACCAAAGGCACCTGCACCAGACTAACAGTA
Organism: Rhynochetos jubatus; assembly: GCA_027574665.1. NCBI lineage: Eukaryota > Metazoa > Chordata > Aves > Eurypygiformes > Rhynochetidae > Rhynochetos > Rhynochetos jubatus. Next base: position 8,977,802 of record CM050665.1, on the reverse strand, counting down.
GAAGAAACACTGAACACTATCAACAAAAAGCAGGATTTTAACTAGAAATTGGGAATTTAAATTTTTTTTAAGAAGTATTTTTATAGACACAGAGGAACTCAAGGCCACTGATCACTTTAACTTGTAGATGTACCACTATACCTACAATGCTGAAATAAAGCTCACAGGTTAACAACAGCATTTTACCTGATCGTGTGCAAGCTCTCTTTTGCGAAGATGCCACCCCAAATATTTGTAAGCAGCTTGTCACTGAAGTTTCCATACGCAAACTTTCATTTTACCAATCATCCCACAAAACCACTGTGTTCCCTAACTCAGCATTTCCAAGTGTTGTGAGATGACATGGGGCCATTCGCTCAAAAGAAGAACAAATAGAGCCACCATCCTCCACAGTCACTCCTCCCTAACTAGCGCCTTACCTACTGCACAGGTGAGTTTGCCGGTCCTTTCCTGGAGCAACCGCACGATCTGGGCCTTCTGTGTCGGAGCACATCGGCAGCACACGACGGCGGGGCACTGGCAAGCCAGCTCCATGAACTCATATTCGTAGTATTTCAGACACACCTAATTTACAGACATCAGAAGCATCACCCACGTTTATCCTATTAAAGTTTCTTTAAAAAATAAAATCCTAATTCAGGCAGACCATTTTGGGGGGCTGTTCCTGAACAGCCTGAGGCATTGAGCCTACCTCCAGCGAGTCACCAGAAATAACAAGAGCGCAGTCGTGTTTCCGGCGGAAGGCGTTCAGCTCTAGATGGGCTTCTCCACGGTTAGTCACCTGGGGAAAAAAGGTGGCAACCGAGGAAGGGTTTGGGATGAGAAAACAAACAAACAAGTCTCAGAGGAAGCAAAAGTAATACGGAGAGGCAGCACTCAGTTATTCAGAGCACCCAGATAAACAAAAACTCAAGGGATAGGAAAACTGGGTCAAAAGAATAAAAATATTCCAGGTCTACTGCTGGAAAACAGCTGTGATCTCAGCACCTCTGCTGTTCCAGAATGTGGGGTCCCGAACAACTCTTAAGATAGGGGAAGGCAAGTGTTACTCACTAGTCTGAATATATGGATGTCCTGCGTCCGTGTCACTAAATGTGCGTTCTTGGCTGTACACGTGGCGGTCTCTAATTTATCCCCTGTCAGCATCCACACCTAAAATCCAAATATTTAATGAATTAAATACAAAACATAACAACCACGTCTGCAGGACATCTAGAAGTACCACCTGTCAGTTCAGGCATACAAAAGGGCTTTCAGAATATATATACAAATTATTTTTCTAAAAAAGCCCTATTTTAAAACACAAAAAAAATTCTCCCAGATGAAAGAAAGCAAAACTTTTAAAGAGACAGAAATGCAAAGGAATTTACAAACCATGTGTCACATTTTTCCCACCTGCAATATTTCAAGATTCTGCTGGTAAACCCACAAAACGCAAGCTAAAGAATGCGTATGCGTGTGTTAATGTGTCCCACCCCAGCTATTTCTCATACGCCGAAGTAAGCAGGCCTTGCTGCGGAAAGATCCCTCATGGCCCTGCCTGAAATGTGGATGATGCAACTGGGGTTAGCTCACTGCTGATGTGTGCGTCTGGAACAGACGAAGTTGGTTGGTTGGTTTTTTTTTTTTTTAAATATACACTGCTCCTTTTATTTTGTGCTGGTGGGGGGGGGTGGGGGGCATTAGAAAGCAATGTCAGCAGCAATACCCTGTTAGAATCTGGCAGGGAATTCCCTCAACAGTGTAAATAAATCAGTTTGTTTTGGTTTTTTTTTTCCACTGCTGTTTTTATTCTTTCAAGACACCGCCCAAGAATATTTAAACTTAAAAAAAAAAAAAACAACCAAAAAGGACACAAAGACTCACTTATTTGTTTAATAATCTGAGGTTGGAAAAAGATTTGATCTTAACAAGATGGTCCCTGTAATGAATTACAAGACTGCCTTCACTCTTGATTTACTTCTTGCATGCAATCCCCTAATGAACATACCATTGCAAGGAGTGCTGAGCAGCGCTGCCCTCGCTGTGCAACGACACGCTCCACACCCCAACACCGACTCCAGCCGAGGTGAAGAAAGAAAAATAAAACTACTTTGGAATAACTGGCCTGGGCTGCGCCACAGGGAGAGAAGGCCACGATGCTGCTAAGGAGCTTCGACTGACTCTGCTCATGGCCCTTCTCTGCTGAAGCCCCTGTTGTTCATGGGGATGGCTCCAAACAGAAAGCACTGTCCCAGGCCTTGAATTCCACTTCCTACCTAAATCCCAAACACACAGCCCTGCTTTGGATTCACAGCATGGCTGAGGATTTTTGCTCACTTTGTTACTAAAAGCAGAGAAGCCACAACCAGAGCCTTTTACCTACTTTTCTTGCCCAAATCTGAATGTTTAGTCCATTATCTGGATCTGACTGACAAGGTTTCAGCGAGAAGCTGAGCAGACATCACGCTGGTCCCTCACTGCTGAGCACAGCTCAAGCCCTGGGTGTCTGTCTCAGACACTGGAGCCCAGAAAGCTAGGAAAAGAAAAAAAAAAAAAAACCTCCAGTGCCTGATTCTCTTGGCTCCGACCCCCTCTAGTGGCTACTGGAATGGTATATTCACAGCCCAGGGCTGCAATCCCAGCACATGATGGGAGTTTGTGCACCAAACACATCTGAATCAGGCTTGTTCCAATTGCCCAGAAGCCTCCTGCAGTGCCCTCCTGCCTGCACTCTGCAGCAGGAGCTACAGCATCCTGGGAGAAGAAAAGCACAAAAGGTGACAGGCTTCCACGTGTTTAGTTAACATTTACTACTTCCAGCATGTTCTGTTCCCAAAGTGATGTTCAAAATGCATCAGCCAGCCCACTGTTTGCACTCGAAGGGCACCCAGTGAAACACTTACCTTGACAGGGCCCCCACACTGTCTTAATTTACTGCTTGTAGGACAGTGGCCCATACTCTAGAGGTTCTAAGAGTTCCTACTAGCAGTAACATTAGGTTAGAGAGACCTTAATGCCAGCATTTCTCAGCGTCTCCAGAGTGGGTCTGACGTCCGTCTGCAGCTGATCCTCCACGCCAGTGAGACACAGCAGCTCCATCTCCATTTCCAGGCTCTCGATGACTGTGGCTACCTTCAGGGAGCGGTCATGCACGCTTAGCTTCGCCTGGACGTAGCGTGCCTGAGGACAGAGCAGACACAGCCACAGTCACCCACATAGCCTGCACTTCTGTGGAACACAGGGTTAACCTCCCTCTTAATGTGTGGGATGTCACAGGTGGCATCCAGGGATGGAACAGGGATGACATCCAGGGATGCTTGTGAAGACGAGGCGTGTGCTACAGAACGGGGCGGAAAATATTTCAGGAAGTTTTTGTTTCGTCCCTGTTCCATTCCAGCAGGGCAGCACAGTGCACAGCGCATCCTTGTGCACACCAATGCACAGCAGCTCCTGAAGTGACACCTCCAGAAAGCCTGGAAGTGACTCCCTCACACTGCAGATCTATCCACTGCTTCTGCAACTAACACATGTACAAACAAGGGCAACAGTGGAGATGCTTCAGACTGTCTCATGTCTGTGTTTAACTGAGCAGTTCTCCTTCACGGTTTGCTTGACTGGGGTAAGCAGGTCAGGGCTGTGTGTAGATGAGTCTCTAACAAATTGCGTGAATCCCATGCTTCCACAAAGCCTGGTGGGGTTATATATTCTGGTGGGTTGTAGTTTCCCTGGATGTCAGAATGCAATAATGAAAATTAAAGGCCAACACATTTCCCCACACAAACACAAGTTGTCTAACAAATGATGAATATCTGCAGAATTAAACACCACAAAAGATTGTAAGGCAGGATTTAGAAACTGTTTTTTGAGGGTCTTGGCTGGGATCCAGTTTCATACATAGCACTTGAAAAGCCACTTTGATTAAATGAACAGCAAGACACTGAAGAATGATAATTCTAGCAGAAGGAGTAGGGAGATGAGAGGCAGCATTATCATGAGAGGTCTGTGAGAAGCACTTCAGTGATTGTTTGTTTAAAAACAAAGGAAAAAAACCAAATAGAAACTTACTTCAAAGTCTTGATACTGCTCTTCCGTCAGAGACTTCTTGGCTACAACAAGAACCCTCAGGCCTTCCCGAGCCATATTGCCACACTGGAAAGAAGTATCACATTGTAAACCATAAACTGCATCTCAAGTAAGATGATTTATGCACAGCATTGCAGAGATGGCAACGTAAGATAGCAGGTTAAGAAAATAACCATCCCATTTGAGCAACCCCAGCGAGTCTATAACATCTGATAAAGTGCATGATAAACCTGAGAGGGAAAAAGAAGATCTGCAAGGGTTTGTAATCTATCCCTGTGATCAGAAACTAAAATGTCCTCTCTGCTATACCAGTGTGGCAAAAACAACCCCACTAATTTCATTTTGTCTGTCTTTAACTAAAAGGACATAAGCCTTTGATTTGTAGACCTCACATCTTTTAGCCATAAACTCTTTAATAAGGCCAAGGTATTATTATTTCTTTGAACACCAGGGTTTGGGGATGGGGAGAATCAGTACCTGAAGCTACTGCTACGAACTCTGTGTCCCCATTAGTAGTAACCTGACAAACACATCCCAGTACAAAGCTGCCAAATGTAGTTTTGAAATTAGACCTTTCAGTCTAAAATCCAAATGCAGGATCAAGCCCAGGACAAATTGGGTGATCTTGAGTGGCAACATGTTTTGAGCAAAATCTGTTTCATTTACAGGACTTAGTCTGCACTACGCATGTTGAACTTGCCACCTAACTTCCTTGTAACTGCATATATATTTGGCTAAAGACTAATCCAACGCATTGCCAGGATCAGTGACCTTCTGGCTTTCAGATGTTTTAGCAGTTATGTTCACTCTGCCACACTGGTAAGCTTTGTCATGTGTCACCCTGGAAGGAGGAAAGCACTCGCATGAGAAATCCTCCATACACAGGAGAGACGGCCCCATACCTCCTCTTCCAGCCAGTCGTTGTACTGCACGATCCCAGCCATCACCACATCAGCTCCCTTCATATAGAAGGTGATCTCTCCTGTTGATTCATCCTGCAGGTAAGAAACAGAAGAGTCTAAGTTGGGCCAATATTGGCATATTTGGAGCGGCCTCAGCAAGCTAAGTGTTGAGTTTTCTGCACAACGGTCCTAAACATGCCTGTATAGCTCAGGCTGAAGGACCATGCAACCCCGCCTCTTGTCTCAGGGCCAAAAGGAGATGAGATGCCTATTCAATAGCAACATGGTTACTCAGAGATGGGAATTAATACTTCAGACAAGGAGGATCACCTTTTTTATCAGCAACATGCGATTTCCTTGCAGACACCTCTCAATCCCGACTGCATGTGCCTTTGGAATAACCTCTAGCCCTCACCCTGAAAATTTATTTCATACTTACCTGAAACAATAAAACAGATGCACAAAGCTTAACAGAGTAAAAATCACTATAATTTACCCCCTCTGTTACATTACATGGCATAAACATAATTGAAGTTTATGCTTGCTGCAGAAAGGTTAGATTGCTGCCTGTCTTATCTGATACAAGTAATTTGTAGGCTGCAAGGAAAGCATATTTACATTACCACAAATTAAAAAATCCCTTCTAAGCAGGCAGATACCTAAGGAGGTCACAGCCATTAGTATTACAAGCTAATGGAAACCCTGGCGATTTCCTCAAAGGAGACAAAACAATGAGTAAGGAACACACTGCTCTGTAAACCAAGATAGCCACCAGGCATAGGAAGAAAATAAACTTAACACGCAAAACCAAAAAGCCCAGGAAGGTCTGGAAACAGACAGCTGTGAATGGAGGGGGAAAAGTACTTTAAGGAAAAAAAAGAAATGAAAGAAAAGCACAGTGGACACTTTCATCTTCACACTATTTAATATACAGGTCAATCTGTTTTGCCATTACAGAAACTAGTGGTGAAGGCCCTCACGCATGAAGAGTTTGAGTTGTAGGTAAAAGAGCAGCACCTGATATGGACATTAAAATGCAAAGAAGAGAAGTGTCTTTGCTAGGGAAATTAAATAGCAGCCAAGGATAACGCAGCTCCTTTACTGAGCCTTTTTGCCACGCTCAGAGATATTCACAAGATTCTTATAATTAAGCTAAAGCATGGTTTTTAACGTCCTGAAACGTCCAGCCTTCATATACCGATACGCACACCCTCCCTATCCCCATAGCAAAATGCATGTCACTCTACCAAAACAACTAGAATCTGCTTAAATAAAACACAATGCTTTTGGCAGTAGCCAAAGGTAAAGATTTATCTATTAAATTATTTGATTAAAAAGTGTCTAACAACATCTCTGTAGGAAACTGAATAAAGACTCCACTTCCCGTGCTGCAGAACTGGCTTAAGATAGTTTAGATTTTTTTGTCCAATATAAATACTGTATCAGCTATCTCCTTGCATTAGTCATTTCCTCTCACTGAGTTCAATAGGAGGTTAGTGTGTTCTCATATTATGGTAAGATCACACTATAAATCTACAGAGAGATTTGCCAGTTATATTGTTTTGGAGAGGCATCTTTTTCCACCGTGGTCTAACTCTGGCCACGGTTCAAAGGCTTCTTTCAATTCCAGTTATGACAATAGCACTGTCTTTGCTTGACAACAAAGACCATTCCACACGGGTAAGGGGAAAAATAATGCAAAGAAAAAGAAGAATGGAAAATATTGTGGTCAAACAAACAGGGCTTCTTTCAAGAAGATAAGTCAGTAAACAGTACGGTGAAGAGTGGCTGCTTTGGTAGCGCAAGACTTCTTAGAACTGAAATAATCAGCTACAGAAATGACAGTTGATCACAAGTAAACCGGCAGATATCACAAAAATATCCCAAACGAGGCAGCAGCTGCTACTTGTTTTCAATATTAACTACTACTTTACCAAAAGTTACGTGTTGAAGGAGACCTTTTTATAGGAGCCAGAGCGGACAGGACAGGCAGGGGAGACAGGCGCCTCTGCCAAGTATTTCAGTAACAGCATTACTGGGCTGGATGCACGAATCGCCTGCTGAAACTCTATCCCCAGACTGGATGGGAAGCCTGGCAGGACGATCGCAATGGCTCCCACTAGCCAAAAACACTGCAGTTTATAAGAATGGGCAATATCTGTACAGTTAATCAGAAAATATTACCAGTTGAATTTACTCACTACAATCCTGAGTGCAGTTCCATTCTACAGCTTCTCCATCCCCTCCCTGGCTGCTCACTGCTCCTGTTGTCGTCTGGACACTTCATGCTACGCTCCCTCCCCTTATTTCTGCTTTCTAAGCAAGGAGCACAGTTTCAGAACATACACCGAAGAGGTAAACACCTTGCAAGTTATGGATCAAACCCAAACCACGTGCCTACACATGCATACGTGTATGTTTAATAAAAGAGAATGTTACCTGACCACTACCTAGTTATAAACGCCTTTTTTTTTTAATGAAATTTCTGCTTGAAGATATTATTTTGGAGTATACAGAAACGTGGCAAAGGAATACCCAGGCAGCCAGTATCTGCTGCTCGAAACCTACTTCTGCACACAGTATACAGGGGGGGTGATTTTAGTGGCTTAGCAGCAGCTCAAGGGGTGCAAAATAGAGACACCCAATTAACAAGCACAACAGAGAGTGGCCAACACTTCTATTAGCAGTATTTAGTCAGGATCTGGGCCTGATCTTGCTCCCACTGACCACAAGTGGGAGTTTTACTGGTTTTGGCAGCAGTAGTATTCCAAATGCAGGAATGCAAAACAGAAACCTTGCTCTAGCTAAAGGGGGAGAATATAGATGATGGATAATTTAAAAGCAATAAGCCTCCAATCAAAGGGGAAAAAAACCACAGAGGACTCCTTTCCACTTAGATCAGAAAATTTAAAGGCATCCACTTCTCTGCTGAGCATATAAACACATTTTAATGCAGCACACCCTTGCTTCGATGGTTAGCCCACTTCTTAGGCCCTGGATAAAACAGCACCTCATCAAAAGTCTGCACTTACAGTAAGCAATGGGGAGGGAGGTTGTTCAGTCCTCCGTTACTGCTAGTATCTTCATCCTAGGTCTTGAAAAGATTGCCTGAAGTCTCCACATCACTTTCACTACAAAAATAATTCATCTGAAGAATTTACACTTGCTGTATTTAAGCAGATAGGCACTACACTTGTTGCAGCTATGCCACAGAGCACCAGAGTTCCAACGCGTTCAGTCCGATCTCTAGATTCACAGATTTAAACACACTGATCACTTTGTACAAGCTCAGCCTATCAGCCCACTTCAACTAACACTCCTGCCCTTGGGCATGTTTTAGTATTCCAAACCCTGGAACAACTTTAAATACAAATTTGTCCCCCCTACAACTTAAAAGCAGTTCCTTAAGCAACAGGCGATCCAGGTCCAAAATACCCAGGTAGGATAACACAAATACAGGCGTTTGCATGAGTTTCAACAACTTGAATCTACACTAAACACAGTTGTCCTTCATGGGTTCGTGAAAACAATCATATGCACATATTATAGCTCCACCTTTATCACCACATCTCTTGGTAACAGGAATACTGAAGTTCTCCATAGTACTTGTTGTTGTTGAATACAACCACTCCATTTTACATCATCTCTTCACCGTGCCATTTCTCGCAGGGGCTGTGCCCGTCCAGGGGCCCAGAGAAGCTGAGATTTGTGAAGCTAATATACATATACGCCAATAAGGCAGTCCAAATTAACCTGCTGTTGACGAGGCCCACGTGTAATACTGATCCCGACTGGTTCAAACCAAAACCAAACGCTGCTACTCCTACTGTTGTAACTTAAAATATACAAGGCAGAAGATATTTATGACACCAGATACCCCAAAATAAACATGCAGCAACCCAGTTTTGCACAAGGTAAATGGGGGGGGGGGGGAACCCCAAACCTGCCAATTTTACCCATTCTCCTCATCCTAAACAACAAAACTGAAGATCCCACAAAATGCTACAACAAATCATATCTTGCCCTGGATTATAGGTTTCATATTCATGTTTTAGATTCCTGGTACCAATTATGTGTCTGTGCTCTCAGTAAAAACCAAAAAGGATCTTTTAATTATCTCCCAAAGAAATATTCAAACTGCTTCACCTGGTTTGCTTTGCAGGCAAATGGAAGTGCTTCACGATAGCTGGGTTTGTTTGTCTTACTGATTCTCGGGCACTATCTTGAAAACTAATGATGATAAAGGTGACAACTGATGTCAACTGTTTTTAACACCCACACTTTCTTCTTCTTCTGACACTGCCCCAGCGGTGCCCGACATGAGCCGATGTATGTGGACAGAGGAGCTGTACAGCTGAAACCCACCCCAGAGCACCGGATGAATTAAAAATGTGAGCGGGAAGGGGCAGCTGGAAGCTCAGGCTCCTTGTTATGTTGAACAAGGCACCAAAGATCAATAAACTAAAGAAGTCTCAAGGCACTACAGCACTTACCGCCAAATACGGCCAAGGAAAAGGATGTATCACTGAACAAATGCAGCAAGGAGATGCTATTAGCTCTAACCAGAGAAACCAGCTTATGGCCTGAGGGGGGACAGACTGCAAAACCCAGCCAGCGAGCACAGCACAGCTAAGAGCAAATGTTTTATGTTCCACGTTGCATCAGCAGGAGATTCCCAAAGACAGGAGAGCTTCTGGGAAGCCACTTACCCGAACAATTATCCCCATGCGCTTGCTCTCGTAAGTGAAGGGGAAGATCTGGAGGATGGTGAAATTCAGGATGTGGCCACCCGGTGTCCTCAGCTGCACGGAGGACTGGTCTCTGCCCACCAGCGTCAAACCCACGCTCTCTGTCCACTGCACCAGGGCCACCTGTGAGGAGAAGGCCATGGTGAGGGTGGCCACCCACACCACACTTCCCCTGAGGGGACTGCGGGTAGGGGCTGCAACGAAGTTCGTTATCAACAGTGCTAGACAGTGGATCCGTTCATATACACAGGTGCTCCTATATGGCTCTTTCTAGCGGGTTTTTCCTGAAGTTAGCAGCTAACTGACAGTATTTTTGGGCTTGGGCAGCCCAACTCCTGTCTGATTCCACTGCCAGGCTGTCCTAGACTCGCAGCAGGAGGTGGTCAGCTCCCAGCCATCCACCGAAGGGCAGCCCTGCAGCAAGAGGAGGCACAGGTACCCTCCACCCAAACCTGGGGTGGCCAAACTGCTGCTTGGGCACGTTAGATAAATCTCTTTACAAACACTTACTTTTTGAATGTGCTATTTCCCAGCTTGCTGTTCATGAAGTCAAGAATTCAAAACAATGCATTCACCCTGGATTTACAGTATCAAAGCCAGAAACTAATGCAGAGCACATTAAAAATTCATACTAAAAAGGCCAACAAACAAAATGAGCTCTGTGTAACATCTGCTTCGTAACAGCAATTCACAACAACTTTGAGCCTCTGTAGTGATCAGCAAGACAGCTGAAGGCTGGCTCACTTCTTAGCAGAGACCCCTTCTCCCCAAATATTTAAAAAAAACCCCCAAACAAACCCCAGGTTCTTCAAGGCATGCACACATTTAATTGAACATGTGGGTATCATTCTGATTGCAGCTTCTATCAAGGACCTAAAACATGAATTGTTTACAAGCCTTCACTAGATTACAACCAGTGTCATCACAGAAGACCCAAGCCTTTATTTTGCTTTCCTGACGAGCCCCCAGAATCCCCACCTCAGCTGACACATCCATCTATGACTGAGCCTGCTGAGATACGGGGGTTTAACTCTAGAAGCTGTCCTGGCAGTAACGGATGGGAGCAGGAGCTGACATGAGCCCATATATCACTGGCCTCCAGAAAGGATCAAGGGATGCTTTCTCCAAACAGACACAAAATACTGGAATTATTCTGCAGTGACATTTTCAAAGGCATCAGAGTTCTGGGCACATGGTTGCTGCTGACTTGAAGGTTAATTATCCCTTGTGCCTTTCAGGTTCTGACTTTACTGCCTAAGTGACCACCAATACCTTAGCCAAAAACGGAAATTATTTTGGGAAATCACATACACAAGATATAGATTCCATTTTTATCTATAAGTTCCTACACTGAGTCAAGGTTTTGCTAGATGAATTGATACAATCGGTTCTAATTGGAGAATCTTTTGTGAACTCAGCTCCCTTTCATCCACAATTAGGCTTAAAAGACAACCTAATTATAAACTTTTCCTTGCATAAAGCAGTCTTAAATCATCAGATTAAACAAAAAATTATTTAAATTGATTTTGCCTTGAAAGGCCTTTAAATCAATTTGAATCAATATTCGGTTTAATGTCAGCAAGTTTTTGCAGCCTTATTCTCAAAGATTACAACAAATCAAAGGCTCTTTCAAGCTTGTATTTTTCAGAAGTTTCTTCAAGCCACCCTTAGTGCATTAAAGCATGCAGATAAACAATCCTCCTAACAGTGTGCCAAAGCAGAGATGCAGCTTGGGTTTCTAATACTCTGGTTAGTCAATAATTATCGAGAATTTTTCACAGCATGATTTCAGTGCATGCAGCACTGGCAGTTAATTTGCCCACGCTGGTAAGCTGCAAATGTCTGGAGATACAAATCTTTGCTCCCAGCTCAGCCTGTTAAAGCGTCGCCTTTGCTACTTCCTTTCACATACACCTCCTCCCTCCTACCCTGCCAGCAATCTCATTGAAATCCTGTGTCAGGAAGCATTTAAACCTCCTGAAAGAAAAAGCCTTGCGCAGAGGAACAGATGGATGAGCAGCAGTTCAGAGGTGCTACATCATGCACACGACACACTTCAAACTGCATTGCACTGTGCCACGCCAGTCATGTCGGATGGCCCTGAGACCACAAAAAGGTATGTCAATGGAAGGGGAAGAATAATTAAAGAAATCCCCCTTTTCCATGCTGGTCCAGAGAAGGCGTGGGTCCTGTCAGCCCTTAATGGCCCTCCAGGTGAACCGCATTCAGCACCAGAGGGGAAGTGGGGCTGACCCCTTTGAACATGCCACTTCCCAGCCTCTGTAGTACTTAATGAATAAATACTGAGAGGGAAAGTGATATAATTTTGAAGTGTTCCTATCAGATGTACCAAAAGCATTGAAATTATCGTTCCCATTCAGCAGACAACACAATGGGCCCGGCCTCTGGGAAGTGCCGCAGCACCGGCAGACAACACCGATGGCAACAAAAGCACTGATGGCTCTTCTGGCAGAGTCCTGGCACCTGGGGATGGGGAGCACGTTCCCAGCTCAGTGCAAGACAGAAGAGGTTTACTCAGCACCATACAAGCAGATAACTGGAGGTGCTTTCAGTCACAGCTAAAAGAGGAGAGAAGTTCAAGATGAAAAAATATATTTACAGCTAAAACAGAGGAGATTTAAGCAGGTTTGAAACTCCTCATACACCTTCAAGGGAGCCCACGCTCTGTGCTAAGGAGAAATCAGTGAAATCCCTGACCGCACTCCAGGAGTTTGCGGCTCCATCCAGGCCAAGTCAGATACTGACCTGAGCACTGCAAAGCAGAGCAGCTCCAGCAGCTCGGCACACTATCCCCCAAACTTTGCTCTTTCTGACAATTAAATTACCCAAGCCACCACTGAAGTGAATATCGACTAATAAATTTCATTCTAAAGGGACAAATTGATCCTTCTGTGCCATGAGCTGCTCTCAAAACATCCCATTTAGGGTTGCCTAGGCGGACAAACAGGCAGAAACCAATTGATCGGTGCACCCTTTCATGTCCTGGCAGCTGCAGCGGTTTGTCAGGGTTAAAGACTGTTTGCCCAGGAATCCCAGGCACTCTTATCTCTGATCAGATTATATCTATTTCATTTCCCCTGTTAGTTACTGTATGGCTACAACTGACACGCTTGCAGAGCCCCAAGGCTGTAACTGATATCTGAATAAAGATACTTCAAGACTTCTAAATGGCAGTGTGCACAGGAAACAAATTTAGGAAATCCTGCTTTCTGTTACAGGAAATGAATCCTATGCCAACTGGTAGAAATTACCCTTGCTGTTAAAGAGAATACAAGTTTTTGTACTCATTTCATAAACTGACCTTCCCTGCCATGGCAATATTTTATTGATATAGAATTTCAAAGGCTGGCTTTAACAGGAGTCCAAAGCCATTCCCCTACAGGGAATGTTATTTAACAGCATCGCTCCCTTCTCAACGACTCGACTTGTGCTGATCCTGCATTTTGTACCATCTAGTATGACATACACAGAGCATGTCTAAACAATATTTGTATATCTAAGACCTACAGACAAGATTTCCTCAGTGCAGCAAAGCATATCTGATTTCTGAACCCGCTGTAATTCTCTACTTAAGGCACCACAAGAAAGGAAAAAAGAATATAAACAATAATCTTGGTAGGATTAGTTATCATGCTATAGTAAAACAAACAAACAATGATCCCTTGGGTATGGGAGACAAATTGCTGCATAAATATTTTAAAGACAAGAACAGTAGAAAGCAAAAAGGAAAAAAAAAAAATCTCACTGACTTCATTATATACCATAGGATATATGTAAATAAACAGAAGATCTGTGCAAAAATAGCCAGTAAATGCTTTAGGGAAAAACAAAAAAGACAACCCAAAACTTAAATACAGATCACAAAAATTACCATCTGGAAATCATTCAGAACTCGTTTCAATCCAAAGGCAGTTGCTTTCTGTAAGCTGTCTTTACAAGGGACAGCAACACGGAGGAGAAAAGCAGGTAAGCAAAACACCATCCTAGATTATGTGGTGGGAGGAAGACACACATGCCCACCGCTCACAGCTCCAAAACCAGGGAGGAGTAAGCGCTTGTCACTGTAGGCACATCCATGGGGGATGGATGCAGGGGGAGGCAGCAAACATGCAGCTTTGGTGTAGTACTGACAGGAACACATTATATCAAATTAATGAATAGCCTGCTTTGGAAGAGAAACACTATGGGGAATATTTTGAATGTACATGAAATGTGGAAATTAGCTGTGTGCTAGTCACTCACTGATACATTCAACTGTCTTAAAATCGCCCCACAGCTGGGCTTCTAATGAATACATTTATTTCTATGCAAACAATTTCTCACCTCCAACAATGAGGAAAGCCAGCTTCTCTACTGATGCCAAAGGTGAAGAGGTTATTTTCAGGGGCAAATTGTTTTATTTGAGGCAATGAATGGAAGAACCCTTCTAATGTAGTCGAATGGGTGATATGATCTCATACCGTCAGTAGGATTCTTACGGGAAGCTTCACTTTCACTCTCTTTCAATGGCACAGAGCAAGTGTAATTGGACAAAATAATAGAAAACAAATTGTTTTACCTTGGTTGCACTAAAGAAGATGTATCCAAGAAGCATAACCAATACATGTAACTGTACATTATTCCTCCTGTCTTCGTCACAGAAGGAAACAACACTCTAATTAGGTAGAAGGTGGCCAACAGTACTTTAATCGTCAGTCCTGTATTGAACCTTATCTCTCAAATGTTCAGTAAAAGTCTCCAGAGAATCTCTGGAGGCCTGGGAAGTTTCTCTCTACTGAGCCACCCTGCCCTGGCTAAACTGGATGCCAGCAGAGAACTGGCAAAGCACAGCTCTTCTCTGAGACAAATTCTTGTACACTTCATTCATGAGAATTATCTCAGGCTTCGGGTCTGTCCCATCCATGGGAAGGGATGTGCCCTGGATTAGTAGGGCTACCCAGCGTGATTTACAGCTTTTCCCTTGGTCTGGCAGTTCGAACACCTTGCAGACCAAAGACAAGCTGACGTGGGAGTGCTCTAAGCCCCTCTGATAAGTCATGCCCCCTCCCAAACAAGGCAAGATTGACTATAATTTACCAAACACGGTCAAGAGAGCTCAGAGAGTTGAACCACAAAATATACGCTGGAAAAAATGTGCAGAAACATGAGCAAAACTCTGCGATGCAGAGGCTAATACAGGAGCCAGATGCTAGAGTCACCCTGTAGCTCTGTAGTTTCAGGCAGAGAGGCCAGATTTGGCTGAAGTGTATCAGCTGAGAGGATGCTTATGGTCTATTTACAGGTTATCAGTGCAATAAAGGCATTATAACACTATCCCCTTTCACTAGGCTAGAGTATTTTGACCAAATAATATTTTTCTTTCCCCTAGAAACAAGCAAGGTCATATTTATATTTTTATACACCCAAATGGATACTAACCTCGTCAGGACTGGAGGCCTGGTACACCCGGCAGGAATCCTCATAGTGTCTCTCGGCTTCAGCCTGGTCCGTCACCCCGTTGGACTCGTACACTGGCGTCACGTTGTGGCACAGCGCGATGGCCTTCACTGCCTCGTGCACTCGGCTGCTCATGGTCTTACGCACCTTGGTGGCTAAGGTAACGCCCTTCACAGCAGGTGGGTCCTGAGATTGCTTTTATAAAAGCAAGGAAAGCAGAAAAAAAAATCTGAAGACCACACATGTAGCAGCTGTGCAGACTCTTACGGCTCCAGGAATGAGACACACTCTTCACACACCTTAACTCAGACCATCGCTGGGAACACACCCCAGCATAAAGCACTTTATCAGTGCTACTGGTGGAGGAGAGTGCCCCAAAAGGTTTACCTAAATTTTAGGAATGGTACACTGAGAGAAAGACCCTTTGTTGCAGATCAACCAAACAATGACTGGTGAAAGACCAAAGTCAGAAGAATCAGTGAAACTACTTTTTGCTCCACAAAAGACCGGTGGCTCTGAAAATTTAGAGTCAATTTGGTTTCACATGCAAGAGAATATAATTGCAAAAAACAGAAAACAGATGACTTGTATGGACCTAGAAAATCTTAATTACATTATTTTAATTTTTAATACTATTTTTAGTGTCAGAATGGGAGTCTTCAGATAATTGCACAATTACTAAATTATCCTGGTTGAAGAAGGGACACACAGTGATCTAGTTTCCTGCTCTGTTAACCTTTAGTGTCAAGAGGACAAAAGTTTCACTTCCAGGTCAAAGGCCACAACATGGTAAAAATAAGAGCAAAGAATAAGAACTACAGTTCAAAATGAATCATTGCCAGCAAATGCTTCTCATTATAAGGAACCTCACTTGGTAACGATAAACAGTTTATGAGATACATCCTTTAACACTATAATGCCACATGCTATTTTCCACACTCTAGCGATTAGAACACATAAGAGCTTCCAATTTAATACTGATGCTCGTCAGCACTGTTGCAACAGGCTTTGACCAAATCAAACAACAGCAAACCCTGAGCTGGAGAGCATTTAGGTTGACATAAAGCACTAGTCAGTCACCCCAATGTTCTTGACAAATATTGAATATTTTGGCAAATAATTAACTAGTAGCCAAGTTTTCTCTAGAGATTGAGTACAAAATTAGGGGAAATAGATCTGAAGGTTTTGATTGGTTGTTGGTTTGGGGTTTGTTTTGGTTTTTTTAAGTACAGTTCAGTCATTTAAGCATCTCAACACGAAGAGAAGAACCAGATGCTGTGAAAGCAGAGGAGGGAAAGAGAAAGAAATGGCTAGAGGAGTTACAAGTTACCTGAGACACATGCCAGTGAAAAAGATAATTACTCAAAATAGCAGGTATTTATCAACTGTCATATGCTTAGTTAAAAGCACATTGCAGCCTGACAGGGAAAAGCTATGCCACCAAATGACTGCTGAGGTCAAGGAAACCTGCTGTGCATCTTTACCGCCATGAACAAAATCCAAAAATAAAAATCCTATTTACAGTACAAGGTGCCTTTTTTCAGGCAAGAATGCTGGCTTCATGTTCCACATTGTGGGGGGTACAGAAGGTGTACTTCAGCCTAAAATCTCCAGAGCAAAGCAAACCCAATGTGACATGAAAAACCCAGTTCGCTGCATTGGGTGTGCACACTCACTCAAGGAAAAGCACGGGCACTTCGAAAAGGACTTCTGTGGTTTCTGTAGGAATGAAACAATTCCCAACTACTGAGAAATCAAAATGCTTCATGTGTGACACAGGAACAGGAATTCATCACGAACGTCTGCAGACTGTGTCTGTGGAATCATAGTTTTTAAAAGAGAAAATCTAATTGTCAGTAAGTCACAAAAAAGTAATTACTACCTGCAGTTGAAAGAATGGTTATTAACAGAAAATGGAAAGTAACTCTACCACGATTACATAACTAGTGACAATACTTAAATTTTTTATAAGTACCAGTGGCTGGAACATCCGCAACTGGCAGCTGATTTTTTTTTTTTTAAAGGTAGTAATATTCTTAAGTAAAACCTCATCCCTTGTTTTAAGAAGGAAGGGCATGTATCTATATGAAATTTCAATTGATAAGCATCTTGTCTGCTGTAACATACTAAAGAATACAGTTTGCTGACCCAGACAAGACACATGGCATTACATGGTTACCATACAAAACTGAAATAAAAGTCTAAGAATAGAGATGAAGGCTTTTGATGCTGGCTCACCCAGTGATACTGAAAGAGGAATGCACGGGAGAGACTTCCCAAAACAGGATTTTCCTGCTCTATACTTTACATGTTGACTTTGCTGCCTTCTGTAGCTGTAGATATTTCTCAAAGCAGACGTCACTTATGTCTCATGCAAGATCACTGGTACATTAGTGAAAGAATCCCCCTTCTGCCATTTTCTTTTTTAACAATCAGGCCCAAAGCAGTGATACTGGCACACTGTTCTCTGTTACTGATTACTAAGTACCTATGAGCCCTCTTCCTTTACTACTGCCCCAGTACACAGCATTTTCAACAGCAACTTAATCCACTGAATATTACCCAGAGCCAGTTTCTTAATGAAGCAAATGCTGTGGCTCCTGTCAGTGGTGAATATCTAAATAAAAGTATGCTATTTTACAGGCAGACGCTGGGAGCAAGACACGGGCGCATACACTTACAGAGCCGAGCATGTGCTGTGGCAGTTAAAGACTGGTGGATATGAAACAATCTACACATGTAACAAGCAAACATGATAATATTTATATATTAGGCATCCAGTGACCTTCAGACTTTTCTAAAAGGTAATAGTTAACAGGCACATCCCTGCCATATTAATTCACCATTAACCCAGTGACCCAGAAAACTATTTTGTGAACAAAGTGTTAAGTAATGCAATTTAATTCTACCTGCGTGTATATACTGAATATGTGGCTCTGCACTTCATCCATGGAGTCCAGGCCGTAAGCAACGGTTCCCAGGTGAAGTCGCTTGAAGACCATCTCGTTCTGGGTAAGAGTTCCTGTAACAGAAGCAGCGCCAGACATGGAGCAGGAATCAACATGCACAGGAACCCAGCACACGTTCTTCTTCTTGATGTACCTCAAATTCAAGAGAAACTGGTCCAGAAACAGAGCCAGTCACTGCATCAAGCTCTCAGCACAGGCTGAGGCTGCCCAAAAGACTACATTAACAAACTTGGGGGATGATTCTCCCAGGAAGCAGTGGTGTACATCACCGTGCCAGTAAATAAGAATGAGTTTTACCCCAAAGTCAATGCCACCAAGAGCTGCAGACATAATTCTGGTCCTCTTGGAACCAAAGAAAACTTCTAGAAACGACTTTAATGGGACCAGAATTTTATGTCAAATCAAGCTTTTCATTACAACTTAGGTTTTCTGAATTTAAGCTCATCTTTCGAAGTGTAAGGACAGCAGCAGACAGACTGATAGTACGTTTCTGCCTACACGTGTAAGCGATGCTCATCTGTCTTTGAAAATTAACTCTAAAGAGTTGTTCTTAGTGTTATTTTCAACCTCAGCTTTTGGTTAAATGGCACACACTCAGTGTTCTTTGAAGTAGCATAACATTCCTGTCCTAGCTATCCTACAGTGTTCAGAACAAAAAAAAGTCTTTTTCCCCCCCAAAAAAACTGATTAAATCATATTGTCAAAGCAATAGGAAATGCATGTTTCCTTCTAGTCCAAAGAAATCTTAACATTATACTCTGGCTGGCCAAAAATGTAACAAAATCCAGACAACAACATACCACGACTCAAAACTGTATTTTCTACATAAATACCTGTTTTGTCTGTAAGCAAATAGGATATCCTCCCCAGCTGCTCAGGAATAGTGCTGGACCGAACCACAGTCCCAGGGATTTTGGAATCTCTGCGGATCACCCAGCTGTAGACAATTTTCCCCATGTCCAAATTCACACGTAAACTATGCAGGAGGAAGGGGAAAAAGAAAATGTATCACCAGTTAAACTTTGGAAAAAATAATTGTGAGCTGCCACAGCAAAATGAAAGGACACAACTTCCATGCTGAATTTGAGCTGCCAAAGAGAGTGTTTTGGGAGAAGTATATTCAGAATCAGTGGTTGGATGGCAAATGGGGAGAAGGACTGTGTTTTTTGCTGCAGTGGTACTGTAATTCAAAGATAGATGCCAAAATTGTGTTGAGAAGAACAGATGTAATTTGAGGGGAAGACGGACACAGACAAGTAAGGACAGCATGATAGATATGCAAGACAGCAGGTTAAAAATGGAACTGAAATTAATCCCAGAGCTATACCAAAAATAACAATCTAATTATTAATATAGTTCAATTAAATATTAACGTTTCAGTCCCCTCTAAAAGGCATTTAGATCCTATTACACTACATGCTGTATAAATATCCCTCCTTTTCCATTTTTTGGTCCGCTCTTATCAAAGTAACCAGGCAGCCCAAGCACTGAGAGAACGGTCCTTAAAGGATTAATCCACCGCCTGAGTTAGTCAGTGACAGGTGAACACACTAAACAAATTCAGCGGAAACACCAAAGCAATCCTTATATTTGAATAGTAATCTGATTTCTATTTCTAGACTTCCTTATTTGTCAAATGAGGAACAGAGAAAGACTTTACGTGCTTGTTCATACTAGAAGCACAGAGAAGGATGCAAAGGGAACAGTATTTTGCTGGGAGGAATTAGCAATTGCCTTACCTAATGGGAATGATGTTTGAGAACAGAAGGAGAAATCTTATGATCTGAAGATACCAACGGCCAGCAAAGTGCTGGAGGGCCACCATGACAAGCGAGACCACCACAAGAGCCCCAAACAGGATCTTGGTAAGACAGTTCACTTCCAAATCAAAAAGACCAATCTAAAGAAATAATATAAAGGCATTTCAAACTCACAAGAGAAGACATTAGTTCCACATATCCGAAGAGTCAACTCCACTAGTCAACTTCTCTTTTAAAACACTACAAACATGTTTTCGTTTATAAACAATAGTTACCAGCTTACTAAATAAGACTTCCATCCTTTGGAAGGTAAGCAATGCATGAAGAGGTGTGAGGGGACTCAGGCTGCCAAAAGCTGCAGACTATGTTAACATCCCTGCACCTTGTCTTAGCTCTGCTGTAACAGCAGAATGCAGCAAGGTACGTTTTCCTATTCTAAATGGGACTTTCTCATTATAACCGTATAAAACAATGGCTTTACCAACCTTAAAGTGAGAAGACACATGTATAGTAGGATCAAAAAATTAAGCAGATAAGTTTTGCTATGGCAGCTATTTTAAACCACAGGTTGGAAGATATGACTCATTATTCCTATGGGGTTGTCCCTGTAGTGTGTACATACAGCATTTCTGCCCCTTTTTGTTTCCTGTAAGATTGTTTCCTTACCATACCTTACTTCTTGGGTTTGAAGTATTCATCACGCTGCGCAGTTCCCTTCCAGTGTAGAGGACAACTCCCACAACAGTACCTAAACAAAGCAGAGCACACATCAGCTGAAGAAAAACAACCTCTGTTTTCTCTATAAAAATACTTGCTGGATCCACAGGCTTGACAGTTGGGAAGGACTTTTAGCAGATTAATTTCAGATGCAACAGCAACCAGAAATTTAAAAAGCTGGCACCCGAGATACAAAACCTATGATCACAGTCTTTGAACAGAAGACATCCTACAGAAAGTAGGCATCACGGACCGCATCAACTAATGTGCATAGAGAGAGAAGTCAACTAACTGCTCTGCTCTCTCGCCTTTACCTGACCCCCTCTTGATACCAGTTGTCTCTCCCCACTATAAACAAAAGTTACTAAGGATAAAAGATTTCTTGGCTTTCCTCCCACCACTCTGAATCCCACTTAGGTGTGGGTAAGTTTGCCTTACACCAGATCATGGTCCTTCATTGTGTCTCAAAATTAAATCAGTGCTCTGGGTTAGGGTTGTTCTTTGTCGGTGAAGGCTGCCACAATCAGAGTAAAACCAATGAATTCCAACAGCTTTCGAAGACAGAATTAACTTACTTATTGTAGATTTTAAAATATTTGTCTAATTGCTGTTCCCACGAAAAGGCAAATCATACCAACTCCTACCTGGCTGTAACAGATGGAGCTGCTGGGAGCTATCAGTGTATTTTACTGCTACGTCCCACAGTTGCTAAAGAGCTGAGAGCGACAAAGTTCTCCTTTTTATTCACGCAGAAACATAATACAGTTTAGCACCACAAATTACTGGTTTTCTATAGATTTCTCTAAAGACTTTGCAAAAAGCCATAAAGAAAAATCTACTGTGAAGAGTTTAAAAGCTGCTATTGTCAAAGTCTAATTTTTCACTAGACTATTTTAGGGGCCTGTAAAAATGGAGAAAAACAACACCAGAAAAAAGCAGCACTGCAAATACGTTGCCATTTTACGCTCTGCTATTCCCATTAAAGATGCTGTTCCCATTAATGATCAAAGTTTTAACAAGCTGCAAGTGAATTATTTTTAAATAAGACTGATTCAAAAGAGGTGGTTTCTAAAAATATGCTGGAAAACATTCCTTTTAAAAAAAAAAAAACACACCTCACACATACCAAAAAAACAACAACAAATCACTGGAGCCAGATGGCAGGTGGTGGTAAGATCATCACAATTCAAATCAGCAGATGGCACAGCTACTCCAAATCAACTGCAAACAGTCAGAGTCAGACCCATTCCTACTACAGCAGATGGAGAAAGCCACATAGCTCTGCTCTGTCTTACAAGCAAAGGCTGTCCCAGGGAGATGGCATCACCACAGCTTGACAGCTTTCACTTACAGAAGAAGAAAAATACCATCGCCATTTTTTCCTAACACAAATAACCTACAACATGCTATTTATTATTGCCATAGGAGAAACAAAACTGGACATTATACTGATCAAGTCAGTCAAAATGAGAGGGAAAACTTGTCAGGGCTAGAAAACAGCTTGAAGGCACACTGGTATGTACAAAAAGAGTTTCTAGCTGTTTTATGGCCATTCAAAACAGACTCTATTGCATAAACCCTCTGAAATGATGAAAATATTTGCAAATGTTATTCCTGTTAACTGAACTCACAAAGATGCTTATCTACAAATAACGTATTCAGAGAGGAGAATTAGATTCAGTTAAGTTCATTTGGGGAGAGAGGAGGTTGTTGCATGCCTTGATACAGACACCAAGACCACCCAGGACCTCCGAACAGCACCGACGTCGTGACCAGGAGGAGCAGTGTGTGCTGTGGCCTCCTTTGGGGAAAACACATCTGCACCCACATGTATACACACACAGCTGAGTGTACAGCAGAGGAGTGCTTTTACCCTGAGCAGGCACTGGCTGTGAGCATGCCAAGGGCAGGACAGCATTTCGCTCCAATTTCAGTAGGGCTATTCACTGTAAAACACCCCCCAACTCCGCCACCCCATGCTAGGCTCAGCGATGGCAGCGAGAGATCTGTACCAGTTCAAGAGCTGCTACAAATTAAAGCTTGGATACAAGAAGTCAGAAAGTCCCTTTGGGAAAGGGCCCTGCAGGGAGAATAGCCATACAGGACAGAGTTACAAGAAATACAGCTTTTCATTTCTCCATCTCTTTTGTCAAAGCAGGATGAGCTGAGACTCATGCATTAAGCAGCCTGATGTGTATTTGAAGCTGCCAGGCTGCCTACATGTGTCTACACTCAGAGGGGAGGAAGGTAGGTTACCTACTGCATGGCAATAGTAATCTATAACCATTATGGACTTGATTACATTGTATTTGGACAACTAGTTTTTCACAACCCCTTGGTCACAGCACTGTAATGACACTGCAATACATTTCAAAGAAGAGTCAGAGCAGGATTAGATAGAAACATACAGAATAAAATTTATTCACTGTTTTCTGCTTTTAAAGGAGCAAATCAAAATCTTTGCCATGCTTCAGAAAGAAATCTTTTGAAGTTCATGTTCCTTCCCATTATTATTATGTCCACATACACCTACGTACTGCACTATGTAGTGTCTCCATTCAACAAATTGAATTCCAGAACAGAATTTCACTCTCCAGCTATCACCCTGCAAACCTTGCAAGCACACTGGACAGGAGAGGAACGAGGCTTTTACTTTGACAAGCCTCTACAAGAGGGCATTGATTAATCTCAAGCCTTGGGAGCTTATCGTATATATAAACTACAATCTGCCAAAGAATTCACTTTTTTTCCTTTTTGAAAGTATATAAGATGAACTCAATGGAAGCACTTACCTGGAAATCTTTCATCTTAGCTTCTGTTACCAGAATCTATTTGACACCATTTCTGTTACAGATTAGGATGTCAATGCAGAGAGCAATTAAGTGCTATTCTGGTCCTGGATGCTAAAAGAAGTGCCCAAAGGCCACTCCAATTCTTTCTCATCTAGGAATGTCCAAGAGGCAATTAGACATCAGCTCAGCTCCCCAGAGGTGTTAGGACAAGTGGGAAACCTCATTCCAACTGCTAATTTCTCCAACTGACAGAGATTATTATTCCATTAAAAAAGACCTTTAAAAATTGTTAACATATTCCCTTAAAGAAAAAAAAAACGTACACGTGCCTCCATCTTACCTGATGCAATCACTGTGCTGGCCCACAGGGTGTTTTCTATGCTTAAACTTTCATTCACTGGAGGGTCACTGTCCTCCTACAACAGGATAAAACCAAACTTGTCAGTAGTGAAGGACAGCGGGTGACAGTTACACAGAGGTTTTGGGAGAGGTGCACTGGGAGTGCTGGTACAGGGCTTCCTGATACGATGGAGGATTTTCATAAACCCAGGCAAATCTCTGGCTGGGTTAGGAACACAAGCTTTTTGTTTCAGTGGAGCAGAAGGGTTGGGGCGGGCAGGGGGGGGAATCTATTAAGATACCTCTGCCTGCTGAAGTCCCCCAGGAATCATACATGAGAAAGGGTTTTGTCAGCGGCTCTCCAGGGACTACAGAAATATGTTTCCACACGTGGCTCAGGTGGATTAATAGCATTTCTCCTGCTACTGTAAGATCTCACAGAGACCCTGTTTGCACTGCTCAGTGATGCCTGGAAAGCTGTCTGATGCGCACCAGAGAAGTTACAAGAAAGCACGACACAACTCCTCTTAGGCACCAAAAGATTAACTCTACACAGTTGCACGAGAAAGTAAATCAACGCCTGTGTACAGTTTATACAAGAACTGCCTCCCCAAGCCTAAACTCCTACTTTGTGCCAGCGCTATTGGACTAGATTAAACCTTGCCACATAAAGATAAAATGGAAAACCCTACAATTTTCAACTAAAATACCAGCAAACACCACCTAAAATGCTGTAACTGTCTCCTGTTAGTTACAAAATCATTTGTCCTCTGAAAGCTCAGCGGTATTAGATAAATTGCAAAATTTCCATAATCCCACTGAGAGGAAAAAAACCCCAACCTTTTGCCCCAACTAGGCAATGCATCTTCCCAGCAAGTCAAAAGATATATATATTTTTTTAATGGTGATATTTCACAGTGGCTCTTATCTGCTGCTTTCCGAGACGGCGGCAGATATAACTGAGCTCACGTAGGTTGCAGGCAACTCAAGGCAACAACCCCATTGACTCAGAATTAAGATTGCTATTGCCTGATCTAGCTAAGGTCCCCTGTCTTTTTCACAATTAAAGGATTTTAATCCCACAGAGTCCATGGTATCCAGATTTCCCTCTGAAGAGCACCACGAATTCGTAACTACCAATCTCTGTGCAAATGTTCAGCTCTAGTAGCTTCAGTGCAAGGTCCTTAATCCCAAACACGGTCAAAGCTTCAGTGATCATATTTTTGTTTCAGATTTATTTCATCAATTCTATGAAAAAGAAAAAAGAAAGGGACAAGGAGTGGCAAGACACTTCCCTATTTCTCCTGAAAAACTCTGGCATCCTGGCAGGATTCAACAGGTTTACATAGCAAACACTAACTATATTATTTCAAGTATATATCAGCAAGACTCACCCTTGTGAAGGTCCCCACAAAATTATGTATATCAATATTGGGTTCTTCTGCATACACATATGATCGGATTTGCAGTAGGTCCTACAAAACAGACACGTTTTGGCAGACAGACAAGCGAATTTTAATAACGTACAAATGTTTCTACCAATTACTCTGAGAGTTACATATCAAGATAATTACTAAATTATATTAATCCATGGAGCCCAACTGTCCAAGAGAAAATACAATTGTTGTACCAGCTTCACCAAAGAGTATTTCTTGAACTGATACCTGAGAGAATCCTGAGAGTTACCTATGTGTCAGTGCCCCACAAAAGAAATTTCAGCCTGAATAAACTAGACAGCCCAAGACTTACTACTTCGTAGCAAAAAATGTTTGGTCTAGTCTTCCAAGGCAACCAAGGAAGCCCTTATCACTCAATATTTAGTTCAAGATGCCAGTGTCACTAGGAACAGTTCTGTGGTGACACGAAGATACGCCAATTACGCACAGCATTTTCACTGCTGACTCCTACACATGCACAAACCATTCACTCCAGGGAGAGAATACTTTGCTTCAAAGCCTTTGCATAAAACAAATTTCTTGCATTTTTACAGACAGAACATCAATAAAACAGGTACTCCGATTCTCCCTTCTTTTTCTTGTTTTCTTAAAAAAAAACCCACACCAAAAAAAACCAAAAAAACCCCAAAATAAAACAACACATGAACTACTTCAGCCAGAGATTCTGGGAAATGGTATGTTTGATGGAGGTTATATGCTTATTTCAGACCACAGAGTGGAGGTTCCATGGTGATACTCCTCCTTTCATAGCAGCAAGCAATGAAAACTTAACTGCCTCTGAAGCCCTTTCATGGAAACGCATGAATTGTGCCTCTGAACATACTGCAGTGCAAGGAAGGAATGGGAGAATTTGAGAAGTACCACCACAAAGGGTGCCTGTCCTACAACAAGACCTACCCTGCACTGTTAACTGCAATGGTCCCTGGAGAGGAAAAAGAAAATAGGAGCATCCTACCATTAGCCACCTCCTGCTGCAAAGTCACTCCTTGGCTGCCTATCCGAACAGCTCTGCGGTGACAGCCATGCAGCACAGACACACCCAGCTCTACCTCACCCGAAATCCTGCCAGGAGCTCGGGAAGAGCTGGTTTACCCTTACATTCGTTGTTGCCAAAGCAAATCTGTAGCATGCTCTGAGCCCTTTGCAGAACACTGGTGCATTAACCTGCTTCTCAAAACAGCCCATTAACTGAAGCACCTGAACGTTTTCCAGGTAAAACAGATCCACATGGTTACCACGCAGAATATTTCATACGAAGGCAACTTACAGAAGCAGTTGGCAGTCTCTGTGTACAGGTAACGGGCAGCCGCAATTTCCAGTCCGTCTCACCATCCAACTGGTCAGTGCGAAGGAAGCAAGAGCCTGTGGATTTCCAAGAGCAGTCAGTGCTACTTCCAGAGCTGCCTTGGCTATACCTACAGCTCATGAAATGGCCTCCTAGCTAGGACACCCTTCTTTGGCAACGGTATCTCATTTACATTATTGACGACTGTTACTTTAAAGAACTATATTCTTGCATCACACATTCATTTCCTCCCACTAGTCCAGAATACAGTGAGACTCTGCCCTGTCACTTTAAGACATCTGAAATGTTCTCCTTAGTCTTAATGTTTTCTAATCTTTGTGATCAAACGTTTCCTTATCGCACACTTAAAACAAACCTGAACCGCAAGTAAAGCAATTTACATCTACAACACGAACTGCTGGGCAACAAGATTCATTTGCCCAGGATTCAACCACCGACATTCTTTAATTAACAAACAAATCCAGCGTATAAGACCCTGAGAAGTGGCAGCCCATAAAAGTTATTTGAATTCTCCGTCTCCCTAAAATTTCACTATTATCTATTTCTTTCACATTTCCAAAAGATAATTTTCTCTAACCAACCAGTGAAAGGTTAATGGCTATTTTGACAATTGGTTCCAGATGTTTACCATTCTTCTCCGACGTCCTCAGGAAGATCATGTCAGCAGGGACCCGCTGATTCTGTGAGGAGAAGAAAGGCCATTATTGTGCATACACCCCTGCACGCGTGTGCAGCCGCCTTCCACAGCCCCACCGTGACAAGCAAAGGGGTATGGAGGAGAGAGGATTTCTTTGTCAGACTGAAGCTTGGTATTCATTTTGATTTGAATCCTGAACTCACTTCCCTGCAGAATTCCAGGTGCAGAATAATAACTGGTGCCAGCTCCCACTGACCAGACCCACCAACAGCTGGGTTTACAAAAGAGCTAGTGAGTAACTCTAGAAGTGTGAAGAAATCTTAAACTAATGCTGGTTTCCTTTCAAGAAGTCCCATGCTAGAAAAAAGCATGTATCTGGACTCTACAGCTACCATTTTTCTTTTTTGTACAGAGTATTTTCAGACTAATAGTTTTAGAGGACACAGCTGCTTGCAGGAGTTAGGCGGGGCGGGGAGGGGAATCAGGAGATAAAAAAACCACACAAACTTGTATAAAGAGGGAAAAATACCTGTACATACTAGTGCCTGCAAATGGATCACTGTGCCTCCCAGTATTTGTGGTGTTTACACCCAAAGCAACATCTGGATGTTGCATTTGTATCAGGTATTTAACCTGTGTTCAAGAGTCAGAGATAGGACCAGGGAGGCTTTTTATCTTGCTATAGTGTAAGTGGCAAAATTAGGTTATAGGTGCCTACCTACAGATTAGCTCTCATTTGTAAAGATGATGATGCTATTTTGGTGGGGCAGGGGAGCCCTGAAAAGTGATTAAATATTGTAAGTAGTGTTCAACACTTGACATTCTAAGCCTATAGTAAAGCAACTGTGACTTCAAAAGATCTCATTTTCTATGGTCTTTCAAAAATAAGTACTTTACACAGAAAAGATACACAGAAAAGCTAACCTTTTCAACAATGATGAGGTCGCCTACTTGTATATTAGAGCTTTTCACCTTCACAGTCCCTGCAAAGGAAAGGTATCAGTGCATTAGAGCAGCAGTCAGACAGGGTTTGCGGGTGCGGTGCAATGCTCCCCACCTCCCTTCCTTCCACTTTGCTATTCTGGAGAAAATGGGTAAGGTTTCTATCACAAGAATTAGGCAACACGGCCCTGTAAAGACTTACCAAGCCCACTGCTCCCACTGGGTTTATAAAGCAGTGGGTCTCAACCTGTGCAAAGGGCTGAAAGCCTCTTGCCTAACAGCTCAGCCCGTGACACAGAAACCCTCGGTCACTCTCTAGTGACAACTCTGAAACAAGCCCTTAAATATTTTTTTTTTCCATACTGCTTAACCCAGGAATTTAAGATACTTTCGGCATCAGGCAGACAATAGAGCACGAATAGGAAAACTACAACAGGGCACCATCAACTCCCGTCTCCTGTTCCCTAGGTGGTTGAAAAATTAATGCTCAACTCCCAAGCCAAGGCCTGGGAGCCATACGTAAAACGGGCACATGTGAGAAACCAGGCTCATTTCCTCCCGCACCACAGCTCCTGTATCTGGCTCGGCTCTACCACCTCTCCTTTGACTCTAAATGGACACAGCCTGGAACAAGCCCTGCAGATTATGGGTCCTACGGAAAACGCATAAATATTTATCTCTCTGCAGCTGTCAAACATTTCCCAGTTGCTTTAAAACAGGGGATTAATTTAACAATTGGCTAGTAATTTCAAATCATTAGCCAGCTCTAGATTTGGCTTCTCAGACTAACTAATGATTTATAATCAGTTAATTTGAACCCTGCCTCTATGTGTCTGTCTGTTATATTTCAACAAAAGCCTCTTTAATCTGCTGTGATTTGAGTGGAAGTGGGGGAGGCACGTGGAGCTCACCCCAGCACAGACAACACTCCTACTGTACCTCAAAATTCACGGGCTAACTGGCCAGATAGCAACTCAGGGGGAACGGAGAAGGGGGAAGGGAGGGGGAATAGAAATTAGCACAAAGCACAAAGGTCACTAGGATTTTACTACTGTCAGTCCCTTCATTAGCATCCTTCTCAGGATATGCTTCAGTGTTTCTGCTCCAAATTAACAATGAAAGCCATTCTGGGCTCCCGGCAGCCTGCTGCTTTGGTGACACACTGTGTGCTTAACAACATGCTTCATCACTGCTGCTAATAAATGCAGACTTCCTTACATGCTGTAATTATTCCTACAAATTATAAGCAGTCATGGCCCATTTCACAAATATCTCATAGGTCTTCTGTGGATTTCGGGTTCTGACTCGCAAGATTTTTAGGTTAAAAAAAAAAACAAAAAAAGAGTAAACAAAGCAAATGCTGGGCTAAAGACATCTCTGCCAGGGCAGGAAGCATACTGAGGATTAAGAGTCCATTACGCAGAGGCTTGAAAAGAAAAGCCGCACTCCAAGAGGATCCAAAAAAGCATCCCTGGCAGTCTTCTGTATGGGCTATACAAAGTTAGGTACTATGACACTAAAAGGGTCTGACAGATAACATCTCTTCCTCCCCTTTTAATACGGTTATTCACAAAACAACAAAAAGTGCTTTTGAATATTCTCCTGTGTAAAGGAGGGAAAAAACCCCAATTGTGTGCTCTCCCCACACAGGCATAGCAATTCCTAAACCTCTGTGCAAAAAAGCTGTTGGAAGGAGAGGTGGATTTGTTTACCATATCTTATGTATTTCTCTTTAAGATCCCAAGGATGTGTTTGGTGACTTCCAGTACAGGAAGCACTACCTGTGCAGTTCAAGAATGGAAACTTATTTTTGTAGCGCTTTCCTTAATGATGTAAATTCACGCTGGAAAAGAAACATTAATGCCTGGACAAAGCTACAGCATGATGATTTCCTACCATTATGTGTGTAAAAAGCTTTTAAGATCGTTATTCTGATAACAGTATCATCTGCTTTAAAATTTTTCCAATTAAAAATCAAAGCTGCTGGAGCAGATTTGTCTTGTTCAATAACCCTCCCAACCTCAGCTGTTTCAAGGTAAAAGAGAGAACCTTTCTAACCAAGAAAGGTTTTTATAACTCCTGTATAAATGAGATGCCCTTTTTAGGTAGCAAAGCTAATTCTGCTTTTCCAGCCATACTCCTGGCCTCTCATGGATGACATCTCTGCAGTATGTACCATATGTCCTGCTAAGAAGGCGCGGGACCAGATGTTTCCTTTGACTCAGGACTCCCATAAAGCAACTTACTTGAATTAGCTTTATTTTGATCTTGGGAATTCTGTAATTCCTTTTTCTTTCTGTGGGGAAACTACCTCCTAAACATTAGATGCTTTCTCACACATGTTTAAGAAACCAACTAATAACCCAACTGCATCGTTTACCCATACTGTTCTACTATTAAGGTATTTTTGTAATAATACATTAATACTTTTATAAATGCATCTAGATTTGCTTCCTCTGAATACAGAGAGGTTTATGTAGCACTTACAACGCTTCCAGTTTATATTTTCTGAAGTTAATCAGAATATCAGTCAGTGATCAACACAATTTTTAAAAGCAACCAGTCTTGATACCTTACTTAAAAAAATAAAAACCTTAAAATTTGATTGGTATTTGTTTCATTCTTTGCTGTATACTTTTTTATCTTAAAAAAAAAATCAGGAAACAATAAAATGCAAACAGGTTGTTCCAACTTCAGCTATGGGCTTTGGAATTATCATCAAATCTGCAGCGTGATGGATGTACCATAAAGCAGATTATTTAAAGTATTAAATTTATTAGCCATAAGAGATGCCTTTCTCTACCACATGAGCACTTATGTCAAGATTTCACAATAAATCTGCAGAGCTTCATTAAGGCACAGATCAAAACACTTGATTTGGAAATAAACATGAAGCCAGAGATTTATTAAAAGAAGTCAAATGCATCTAAAAAAGAAAATAAAGTTGTTTGGATGTGCTGCATCAAACTTTTGGCTTTTGCAGCCTTATGCTGTATAAACTGTGGAGCGGGACTCAGAGGGTTTGGGAAAATATTGTTTTTATATGGCTGGTAAATGCCAATGATCTGTATCTTAAGTAGCACCCCTCAGTAGGGGGTCTCTTCCCATTTCTTTCTGTGGAGTCTCTCTCTATTATGCAGTGTTACCCGGGAAGGGGGGCTGCGAGAGAAGAAAAACAAACCAAGAATTTGCAAGCACAGTTCTAGCTTTCTATCAAGCAGAAAGTCAGCACGCAGACTTCTGAACACAAGGAGGCTTGTAGGTTTATGAATGGGGGATTGAAATTTGATTATTTTTTATTACAATCCAAACAACTGTCCTTTAAATGGAGAGTTTTCTATTTAAAAAAAAAAAAAAAAAAGCTTTCCAGAAGTCTGCTGGTTTCACCATTCTGGAACATAAATGGATTATATTGGTAGAAAAAGAGGTTCAGGGTGGAGTTTTTTTGATGTTATGTAAAATAAAAGAACACAGAAAATACACTACTGTCTACTCAGCCTCACACTGCCCTCCAAAAAGATTAGTTCCTGGAATTTGAATATGGTTCCAGCAACCATATTCAAAATAAAATGTGATCGAAAGAGGATTCTCCCTTTACAAAGCAAGCAGCATAGTGAATCTTAAAAAGCTTAACAAGAACAGTGCATGAAAAAAGTTTCACGTACAGAAGCAAAGCTGTAAATCCAAAATACCACCCCAGGGTGAGGGACCAGGCTGGCGGGTGTGCTGGAGCTGGAGAGCTCCCGGCTGGACATGTGTCCAGCCATGAGGAACTGCACACAAAGAGGACAAGAGGATCCCGACTTGGGAAAGCACCTAAATCTGTGCTTACTCCTGTCCTCTTCAAAACTGCATATAAGCATGTGCTTAAGTCTCCCTGACTTCATTCAGACCTGAGAACGTATTTACATCCATGGGGTTGTGCTGGGGAGGCCAAGGTTGGAGATGTGAAAAACTATTCTCCAGCCACCTTAAGAGCAGCTTAGTGCAAATACTCTGGGGAAATAAAAATAGCTTGGAAAAAGCTAGAGCACTCCATTAGATCCATTATAGCCAACCTTCAAGAACAGCAGTGCTCAGTGTTGAGCCTCACCTAATCCCCCTCCCCCAAAACACTGGCTTTAGAAGTGAAACTATTGTGAAGTTTTAAAAAAATCATATAGCAACATTTCAGAGGGCTTTTGTGCACCAGTACCCTCCTGCACTGCCCCTTCTCAGTACAGGGCGGCACCGATAACCTGAAGCATGAACTGTGCTATTCAACACACACACAAAGAAGCAGCCTGCAAACAGTCCGAGGCAAGTCCTACCTGGAGTTTTGTCAGCTACGCTGAAAATTAATGGTCAAGATCAGCTGTTCGCAGCTTATTTTGGTATTTGCTGCTTTTAATTCTAACTTGATGAAGGGCTTCCTTGAAAGCTTGCCTACTTTTTCTAATATATACAGCAAAATAAACCAAACACTATCATCCCCCAGCCATGGTGGCCTCACAAGGTACTTCCCTGCTCCTAGGTGATTCTCAGAAGTGCAAAGGTTTTGATCAGTGGAAAAGCAGATGCTCAGGTCTTCTGAAAAGCTTGAGTACTGAGGTTCAGTGAGAGACAGAAAATTACTTTTCTCCCCAAAGCACGAGACAATCATTAATAATGTTCTGTGGTTTTCCGACTCTAAACTATACTGCTAGAGAATCTCATTCCTGTTTCTGCACCAAATTCGTGTTAAATGAAGTGGCTTAAGATTTTTGGCTAGTGCCCAGCTGCCAATCCTCCTTGCTTTCTTTCACAAAATTAGAAAAGTTAAAGGACTGGGGGGAGGGAAATCATTCATGGGAAACGTAATAGCAATATGAAAAGAACTAAAGGAGAGGTCAGGCCCCTTATAGATCATTGAATAGAATCCAGAAGGCAACTCTTTTATATCTTTAAATAGATGTAGTACACCCCTCTTGGATGAGGCTTTTGTTGGTTGCCAAGCATTTTAAGTGTTGTACTAAGAACACGTTATTAAAAGGGGATTTAATATTCAGAAACTCAAACTCTCTAGTTCAGAGTTGCCCAGGATGTGAAATATACACAGCCTTAAGCGATTATGTTTAAAAACTAGCCTTATTCTTAAAGGTGCAAGTGTTGAAAGCAGCATATTTTTACTACGCCTAGTTCACTGCATCCTAATTCAGAGTTATAAACTTTTTTTTCCATTTCCAGTTTCTTTGTTATAAAAGTTGCTTAAATTTAGTTTATTCCCTTTTTAAAAACAAAACCCTGGCTTCACCATCATTATCATGGTATTAGGGGTAACTCCAGTGAGGCAACATTTGATTTTTCAAACAAGAATTTAAATGTC
The DNA here is from genome assembly GCA_027574665.1 of Rhynochetos jubatus. Lineage (NCBI taxonomy): Eukaryota > Metazoa > Chordata > Aves > Eurypygiformes > Rhynochetidae > Rhynochetos > Rhynochetos jubatus. Next base: position 8,944,367 of record CM050665.1, on the reverse strand, counting down.
TTTGTTTACAGCTGTGCTGTACCTAACAATGGCCAGAGCCAGGGATCAGAAGCAGCTGAGCTGCAGCCTGGGCTCACTTACAAAGCAGGTCTCCAAACTCCTCACTGTTGGAGGAAGGGGCTAAAGATGACATGTACAAAAAAGTACAAGAGAGTGCCAATACTGAGTCACTGCTAACAGAAACACACAAAAGATAGGGTATCACAGTCTCTCTTTAGCAAAGGACCTACAAGACAGAAGTCCCTGTGTGGCACAACCCAGAAAACCACCTGTGAAACTCAACCGGTATCGCATGTTCAGTAACTGATGGAACACGGCAGTATCTCAAGCAGGTCACCTTCAATTTCCCACATGTGCTCCCAAGCTCCTTCAGCACAAAGTACTTGCACTTCACAATGATTTGCAGTACCTGTGCTGAAAGGGTGCCCAGGCCTAGGCACTACAACGCTGCCTACCTTCACCCTCATTAGTTGAACCTACTCCTGCGAAACCATCTTCTGACACAGACCCAGGCTTAATTCTTCTAGTAAAATGCTTTTGCAAATCATGTAAGTGGATTCTTCTCCCTTTTTTCAGCACATACTTATTGTTTCCATTAAAGACTATTAATTGATAGCATACAGGAATCCTTCTTACATCTGTCTCTTACCGACAGGGTGAACAAACAAAACACACATGCAGGTGGACAGATAGACCACTACTAAAACCAGGAAAATGGTTTTTCAACCCAAACAACATATTGCATCTACGATTGTTCTGTTCATGTTTTCTTCCTACTATGCTGTTTGCTGTTATTTGTCTCTCGCCCCCCTCCATCCACACAGTATTATGGAGTTCTTCTCTCGCACCACCGCCTTGCAGGAAGGAAAACACATTTCCCTTCTGGAAACATCCACCTCCACAACCTAGAACAATTCAGATCCAGTTTTTCTTTCTTGCTTGACTCCAACCCACTTAGGTCAATAATTGGGATAGAAGTTTTGGCCTGCAAGAAGGGTTTAAAACTGCCACATCAGCTTCTTGAAGTTCACCCCTGCCTGGTGCTGGCTGCAGTGAACCCCCAGCCCACCAAGCAGGCTCTTGCGTGTGTAAACGCACTGGCTGCCCACTCCCCATGCCTCGAGTTGCCAAGATAATGCCCTGAAGGTATCTGAAGCAATTAACACACACACACAACCCACATAAGCTGTGCATCTCCCTGGGAAACCCTCAGCAAAGGCCAGCATCCACTGCCGCCCAGCACGGAGCCATCCACAAGAAGCCACCCGGACCCCCGAGGCCTCCGCAGCAGCAGCGCGGCCATGGAGCCACGTGCCTGCGAGCCCATAACCCCCTCCCCATTCCCTGAACTCTGCTTCTCCAACTGTCAGCAGCATTTGATTGAGTTGCAACCGCCGGCACTGCCGCAGCCGTGCCAGGATGCAGCGGGTGCGCTGGAGCCACCGAGCCGACCTCTCGCTGTGAGCTTGCTGTAGATCTGCGAGTTCACTTCCTTGTCGCGCATGTAGCATCTGATCTCCTCTTCGGCCTCGCGGATGACGGTAACAGCAAGCACAAATCCCTGAAAGGAGCACAGGGGGGAAACAGAATGGATGAAAAGGTCAGGGAAAATCACATCTGCCTCTAATAAGAGCAATATTTACCCTTACCAACGCCAACAGTCTGCATTTCCTTATTCTAGCTTCTCTCACTAAATCACTGTAGCGATATGTGCTGCCGTGGAGAACGCCCAACAGCAAACCGATAACAGACTTTTTGCTTAAAACAAAATAGGGCTGTTTCTCAGCTTTACGGTGATGCTCTGCCAGCACATCCCCAAGCGAGTCTTTGTAAAGTTTATCTGAAGAGTGTCACATATTTCATCTCACTTCACCGGTGAGCCTCAAGACCGAGAGAGGTTACACAGAAGTAAGACAGGATCCCTCAAGTCTCAGTACTGCCTCCGCCACAGGAGCCATCACAGTTAGCTCACCCAAGCTGGGAGATTTCTTTATACAGAAATCTATATAGAAATTCATATAACCCCTTTTTTATATGTGCAGATATACAGATATATAACGTATGTATTCATGTATATGCATACACACACTCAACCTACACAAATAAGCACTCTGAATATATTAATGTGAACTACTCATAGTATAATTACACATTTGTCTAATTAGGGTTTCAGCCCCACATTTCTGTGGATATGAGCAGTCATTTCATTTCCTCGTCATAAAAATGCCCACATCGCATCCTTCACTATAAAATGAAAAAAAAATCATGCAAACCAATTCTTTATGGAGCTAGTACCACAATGCCGTTTTTTTTATTAGGCACTACGCAGCTCAGACTCGCTGAACAGCTGAAACACTCCTCATGCATTACAGAAGAAAAGTGAACTTTTTACAACCCGTGTTCTTGAAAACTGCAACCATGTACTGATTATCTCTGTCAATAAGAAACTGTGTTTTACGGGGCAGGGTGATATTAGGAACTGCGTTATATGAGAAACACATTAAAATACCTGTAAATAACCGCCCAAACAGGGGATTTTACCAGCGGGTTGTGATTTCCAGCTTTAAGTAACTTCAGTTTTAGAAGGAATGGCTACGCACACACAACCAAAAATTTGTGTGTGGAAGTTGCTAAGGTGGACACAAGGAACTTGTGAACTTCAACTCAACAACCACCTCGGGAAAGTCTGGCTGTGGAGCATTGCTAACACAATGCAACACAATGACAATTCAAATCCTCACTTTTTTTTTTTTTTAAACAAAGGAAAATTATGAAGAATGACTTAAGAGCTAGGACTGAAGGACAGCAGTTTGTTTAATTATTAAAATACTGAGGTACGCTTCACCTGCCAGCTGCCACAATCCTGTCACAAAACTAAATAGTCCCTAATTCTAGTACACACATAGATGCATCTAAATGCATGATCTAGATTGCATTTCAATACTGATATTAATGTAGTATGTTTCTGCACTATTTAAAAATGCAGACACATGAGGAGACCCAAGATTTTTTTTTAAATGTCTATATTCAATCTTGTATTTACAAACACTGAAAGTAATAAGCCATTAATACGACATTTTCATAGAAGCGTTTCACCCCCCTGCATTCTGTTTTGCATCACCGAGGAAGATCTCTTTCCCATAACCAACAAATCAAGGTAAGAATGAACATTTCTATTTACAAGTGGCATTTGTGCATTTAGCTAGAACTTCTTATCTGCTTTCCAAAGTAAAATAAATAAGCAACGGTTATTTTCAACTTACATTTCAGCTCTTTGAAGAGTCTTCGAATAATCACCCCAAAATATTCCCACATGTGCCGACTCCCTGTGTCATCTCATATGTCATTCCAACCCCAACACTCATATTAGCAGCCAGTAATGAACAAAAGACCTTTCTTATCCTGCTTTCTGGCAGCTCATATGCCAAATTCTAATTGCTCACCTGGCACAGACAAGTCATAACTGCCTTTACAAAATCCAGAGAGATACTCTGGGCGCACATATACTTTATTTAACAAAACTAGTTAGATTCATACAGCAAATGCGCACACTTGAGGGATCCAGACTTTAATACAAACAGAATTTTAGCAGCAATGTCCCAAAGCTGCCCCCTTCACTTCTTTCTGGCTTTTACCAGGGATTTCACTGTACTGAAAGTCTAAAAGGCAGGAAAAAATTCCTTTGCCCCTCCTCAGATCCCTCAGAGCCACAAATTTTTACCACCATTTCTCAAATCAGTACACAAGTAGCATCTTAGAAAGATCCCTGTGCTTTTTCAATCAATTTTCAGTTGGTTTTGTGCCATTTCTTTAAAGTAAAAAGAATGTCTATCCTTGGATATTTTAAAAACTCAGGTAGACGAGTTAAATCAACCTAAGGTTAAAGACAGCCTTGCTTTAAGCAGCTGGACCAGATGTCCCTCTGAACCAAAATTATTCGACAATACTGTGAGCTAAAGTGCAGCAGAGAAGTTATGCACATAGAAAGAGAAATAATTGTTTTACTGGGATAAAAGGAAAAAGGTACCTATATTTAAACACTTTAACTGGCTCATACAGTGCATTTTAGAGATTTAAGCAGCCTAATTTATGCAAGTATTTCTCTTTCTATCCTTTGATAGCACTGGAGTTTCTGCTTCAAAACTGATTATTTCCTTTGATCGCAGGTGAAACACGTGGCTATCAAAAGAAAAGGGCAAATAATATACAGGAAGGAAATAGTATCTATCTACACCTTGAGCGAATGTAAATGAGTGTCTGAACTATGTCTTTATCTATTTACTTTTACATGAGAGAGGTTTGTGGTGGGGTGTTTCTCAGGTTTTTTTCATCTGGTTTTTACAATGTGGTTAAACTGTGAAGCAGCCTGTTGACCTATCCGAAGGCCACAGGTCAAACTGTCTTGCAGGGGAGCATAATTTGCTGTCACTGCGCTCATGGCCACTCATTAAGGTCACTTCTGAAAGGACCCTTCGGTCCTTCACTGCAGCTGCCAGGCTGGTCTGGACTCCCACAAGCGCTGGCCCTTGCGTGATCGCCCTGGGAAGGCACAACACCCCACGCAGACCCTCCATGAGCACGCCCTACAGTCAGATGCAGCCATGAACAACACACACGTTGCCAGGGAATATATTTGCTCTGGTCTTCATTTGTTTTCTCATGTTCTTCACGAAGCCCTGCTGCCCTTGCAGTCACCATGGCCAGTAGCAAGAGCTCTGGGCCTGTTATAACGAACAAGTTGTGTGCAGAGTCCCCTCACATCTCCGCCAAGCTTCTACAAAATAAAGATTAGGGCCAGAACAGGCATCTACACCACAGCATGTATGGAGCAGACCTGAAGAAGTAAGCTAACAAAACGACTTAAGGTGCAAACTTACATCCTAGAGAAAAGGCAGCACAAGGAATTTTGTCAAACACTGAAACTTTCGTGAATAAATAAGCCTTAAATGACCTACCAGAGGAACCCAGTATGTGTAAAGTGCGCCAAGCCTCATTTCAACGACAAACTGAGAGCAGGCCAGAAGCAAGAAATAAAGGTTGAAGAAGTATTTGAACTGGTTAAACAACACCTAAAAAAAAAAAAGAAAAAAGAAAAACGGAGGGAGGAGATTAATGGACTTCAGAAGTTATGCATATTGAACTAACTACCAGAAACATTTTTGCATGCTCCTCTAGTGTCTAAATGCTGACTTAGGGCAGTCAAAGTAATCCTGGGCGCTCAGGACAGATCAGTGTCTGGTCTGCCACTGCCTTAAGGCAGCCTTTGCAGGAAGCCCACCAGAAGACAACCAAACATTAGTTATTTCCTCTGGCTCCAGGTTCTGCACCCATCTACTGTCAAACTACTGAAATTGCAGAAAGTGTCCGTGCAGCATGATGAAAAGCTGCTTGCTTCACACTTACCCCAGGGAGAAATGTAAAAAAGTTGTATTTCTGATTGTTGATCACATTGCGAGGGTATCTCTGGTCTCTCTTCTCTGGATGGCCAAGCCAAACAGTACGAGGCCTTGGGTCTCTCCTCCCACAGCATCTTAAGCACTCACAGCACCTATAGAAGGAATATTAATTAATTAAGGAGTTAATTTTTAACAGGTTTCTACGACTCAACCCCCCCAAGGCCCTCTCTGCCAGTCAGGTTGAGCATCACTTCATCTGTCACTCACCACCTCTCACCTGTCAATTATCCACTGTATTATGAGCATCTTGAAACCCAAAGCTTGACTTTCTACCAAATACAGACACTCCACCTGCTACAGCCACTGCAGACCTGCCTTGCAGTCTGTTCAACTATGAGCAAACATCTTGTGCAGTGATGGAGCTGTTACCAAAATACCATGCAACCAGGTGTTCAAAGCTGGGCAGGCCTGTGGCAGTGCTAGAAACGTGCCTACAGCAACGAGAGCTGGGCAGGCTCCTCGATTTGCTTTCAAGAAAACAACGCATGGAGAAGCGCAGACCAAGCTCATCACTGCACTGAGCCAGGTCCTAGGAGTTTCCACCTCCCGTGAACAGAAAGGCTTCAGGAAGCAAGGAGATGTGGGCTACCAGCAGAAAGGTCACCTTGCACTGATCCCGGACTGCAGGTTTTATGCCAGAAAAAGAGAGTAACAGCTGTTATTATTTCCTCTGTTTCCTTGTTGGTATATGGAAACTCCCTCAACAGAAGAGGTCTTTCCCATTTACAAACTGAACTTAAACAGAAATGCATGTATGTAAAGTGATCTCATATGTCCTAAAGAGATGGAGACAGAGATTCCCTGCTACCTCAACTTCATAGAAACGTATACCTTTTAAAAGAAGGGTTTCATATTTACATATTAAACTTTTGCACTTTAAAATAGTCTTGCCAAGCAATAATCCTCTGTAATCTAAAAATGAAAGCTTCAGAGGAAACCAAAAATAGATACTAAATGATTAATGATTTTATTTTGACACAGTATTACAGTCATTAGCTCTGTTTATGTTAATGGAAAATTGTATATTAACTACTAATGAATAATACACATTCTCATCAACTGTTAACACACACTGTAGATCCAGACACACAGCCTCAGTTTGTTTCCTGAGCTGCAGTAATGCCTATTTTCAGCTCCTCAGTGACAGTCCCACTGCAGCACCACCATGGAGGCTGTGAGTTTGGGCAGCCCACACCAACACCTGGATCCAGCACCACAAACCCAATCTGCCAGAAAAACTGCTGCAGGGATTTAAGTTCATCCTAGTTCAATCAGATTAGTCAAATATAACCTCTGATCTAATTTTTTGACTGCATTTTTGTCTACTTTAAAGAACAGCATCTGTTCTTGTTCCATCAAATATTGTCAAGTTTCAAATATCCAGGACAACAATTACTTCTATACTTTGCAATGCTAGTTTTCCAAACATTTAAAAAGTGAAAAATCAGCATGCCAACGTTCATTGGCATTATTTATTTTTATTATTCATTATTTATTTTTTTAAACTCGGGCTTATATTAAAGCTATTTATTTAACATCATTTCTGACCTTTGTTAAAAGTTACATGGGAATTGAGGAAAGCCACATCAACTTCACTAAAACTGATATGGTTACTAAAGGATCACCTCTTCTCTCCGGGGAGATACTTCAAGTCCAGGCCATGAGATGTGAGCTAAGCCAGCTCTCTCAGCCCTCGTTTAAACCACCAGTACACAACGCCTCACCGAGGTCCCTCCAGCAGCCCCGGCCCAGCTGGCACCCTGACTGCTCCCCGTTGCTTCTGGGGAGCTCTGCACTCAGAGTCAATAAATAAAACCCAGCAATGGCACATAGTGCCCAAGCTTGAAACTACCCAAGTAAAAATCTCCTCCAGCACCCAGTTGGGTGTCATACATAACCAAACCGTACTCCGCCCGGCCAGCAGCCCAAGGTGCCGCACCGGGCCTTCGACCCCGCCACTGCAGCCAGCGAAAACTCAGCTCTCACGCAGATGGTAGCGAATAAAACCTTGCCCTGCTCAACATACCAAATCCTTACCTGAAGCAACAAATCAAAGAGAATATTGGTTACTTTGTGGGAGATACAAGGACTTACCAGTGACCCCTCTTGTACCTTGACAAAGCCTCTGTTCAAAATGGCAGCATTGTACCTTCCCAAACCCCAAAAGGGTTCTTTTTCTGTTGTCACTGCTTCTTGCTGAAAGCCAATCTCTTCCCAACCCCCCTTATTCCTTTAAAACCAGCCCTATTGAATTTCACTGACATTTAGGAAGGCCAGGATCAGCTGGATTGATAACCAAAAGCCTCAGAGCTCTCACAAACAACTTTCCAGAAACCACCGCTAAGATCTGCTCTGGAATCACAGCATTCTGCCACAAAAGCTCCTTTAAATACCCACTTAACTGAAAGAAATAACTATTTAAGGAAGTACACAAAGCATTCAGCTCTTGAAGCCACTGTCTTGCCAGAAGATACACACAGCATGTTCACAACTCACCACACAGAAGGTGATTTCCTACAAAGATACCACTTGTTTATGGTTTATGCCCTTCTGGATGCAAATAGCAGCAAGAAGTGTTATCAATTAAGTCAGTTCCTTCACTAGGTAAGAGGAATAAAAATCAATCTTGCTTCCAGAGGTAAAGAAAAGATGCTGCCTCGTGATTCAGTGCTCCGTGAGCAGGCATAGACGCGAACTTCACACGGCTGCCTCGGAAGAGAATTTCCCACAAGCTCTTAAAACTAGACAAAAATATTTTTACATAATCATATTGCTTTGACATTATTCTATTTCATAAAGAGTGGCAGATGAGCCCTGAAAAGGTGGATTTTCTCTAGTCTGTGCTCAAGAACAGTCTAAGCTGTAAGCATACAGGTGGCACCCAAAGACAAGAGGGGTTTTCTTACTCAAAGCAGCTTTCAGGTCAAAATGCTGACAAGGTAGCAGAGCACTATGCAGCACCCAAGCATTGGTACTGAAGGAACACAAAATCACAAGTTCTGGATGGTGCCAAATAGTCTCTTACCAGCTCCATGCAAGTCAAATTCTCCATTCCAAAATCAGAGTACTTGTAAAGTCCCCCAGTTTCAATAACAACCCCCTTGCTTTCACCTACACACATTTATCATTGACCATGTAGAATTCAGCTTTATCAAAACCTCTTATCAGCTCCGACTTGCAAGCTATTAATTTGAAGAGGAAATTAGGAGAATGCAGGAAAATCTGACACAAAAACACAATGGGTAATGTAAACAGTTCAAAGCCCTGATACCAATGAACACCTAAATCAAATTACTGGAATAAAATAACTGGAGATGCTTTACTGTTCAACTATATACAAGAGGCATCAGACTTCCTACAGACTTTGAGCATCACTACCGCCATCTCTGCTTACCTTCAGACCGGGACATTGCCCGTTATTCTGCACTGGTAACACTGCTACAACCACAGACTTCCATCTTTGACTATCCCCTACCTAGTACCATAAGACCATCATTAACACAAGTACCCTAAATGTAACCCACCTCAAAAAGTTACACTTGCCCCTGAAACTATAATTTTTTGTCAAATCTACCAACTTTCTTTTTCCCTAGTTAAAAAACCCTAATGAGTAGATCTTTCTTTCCTATGCAGTTGTGTATAATACCCAGGTCTGAAAGGCAGTTACCAACTTCAGCCAAACAGTAAAGTTGGTGTTAAACACTCAAATTCATAAACTCTAATTCAGAAGTATATTTACTAGCTTGATATCTTTTAATTGCAGTTTTCTTTTGTGTTTGCAGATGAAGACCCAAGATAAAGAGCCACTTTTATGCCCAATATATTTTAATGGGAAAACAGTGAGAATTTCATGATGGAGGAAACCCACACAAGATTAGCTATGATTCCATGTTTTAATGACTCTGAATTCAGAGTGACCTCTATGATACAAGTCCAAATAAGAGGCTTTGCCCAAGGGAGCAAACCTGGTGTCCACACACCCCATTTCATCACACCATGCTTCCCAGTTACATAGAATGTCAGTCAGTCTTTGTAATCAGACATCTGAAACCAGTTACCTTCGTTTGTTTTTTAGGCTGGGCCTCTTCTAGGGATTGTACTCAACAGCAAAAATACCTAATCACCTATATCATAATATTTACAATAGGATAAGGCTCAAAGAGGGTACTACTATAATTGAATATATCTTTTACTTGTGCTGGGAATTACTTTTTTTTTTCTTTTTTTACAAAGTAAAATTCACCAAAATCACCAAAGCAGACTTCCAGACATTTCAATAAGCTCGATGACTTATCAGAATTTTTTCTTCATGAACATACAAAGAAAATGGCAAATTAACCCCCCCCACTAATCAGAACATTTTACCTTAGGAGCAGAGCACTCTCTCCAACTGTTACATAGAAATGCTTTTTGCCTTCTCTTTTCCAAATAACTACGAATTCCCTAGTCTGTGAATGCTAACACCTAGCACTGCAAAATTGCTTACATTTGTGTGGTTCCAAATGAGACAGCAGTCCCCCCTGACAGCACCTCCAAAGGCAGGGAAGTCAAATGCAATTGCACAAAAGAGAAATTACCCAAAATTTAGCATAGCTTCTGCAATCAAAGCTGTGACCTCTCGTAGCATTCCCACCACAAAGATACGTGTTGTTGTAAGAATTTTAATTTACAAACACTGTGTTACCATAAGGTTTGAGAATCAACCTAAAAATAATGCACTTCCAAGTATAAACCAGAAAGGGCATGGGAGAATCTGCTGTGCAGAAATAACAATTTTGTGAAATTCCTGCCTGGCTAGAGTCACAGTTTTCGCAACCTACTGAATGACAGGGAAAGCAAACTGAAAACCTAATTAGACAAACAAAAGAAAAACTTCCTGCCTAGCAAGTTTTTGAAGGCAATTACCAGTAGTATCAATGCTCAAGTAAAGAATATCCAGCATTTTTACAAAGAAGTCTACTACACAGCCTTTTAGCGCGAGGTTTCTATGCAACGCAAAGGAATTCATTTAAAAAAAGTCCAACCAGTGAACACAATACTACAACCAGCAATAACAGAGTCGCAGGTTGCAACACTAACGGAGGAAGTTTATCAGCACTCAGGAATCCCATTACGTCATTGTCTCCAAGCCTCCTCCAGAGCACATAGCGCGCTCAGCAACCAACGCACGCACCAGTGGCTGAAAATACTGAAAAAAATCAACAAATGCTGATTTTTACCCCATATACATTCAAAGATCCCCAAAGAGTTTCTGTTAGGAAGGCACCCAGTCAACCCCAGTGCTGGCATTTAACTCCTACCTATTCTGCAACCCCACTTTTTCCTCTTGTCCCACAAACCCCCCAGCACACTGCACGTGCTATGCAGGGTGGGCACAGAGCAGATGTTATCTTCACACACTAATTGAGCAAGTGCCAGCCCATGGCTTGTTGAAATAAGTTAGAAAATGAGCTTTTGGTAAAAAACCATACATTTCTCAAGCACAGACCTATGTGCTCATTCTTATAGGCAGATGTTTATCACCTCCCCTCCCCAAAGACATTCATTTGCCATAATTTTTTTTTTTTGAAACTTTTCAATGATATATTCTTCATTAATGAAGTTTAAGACATTACTAGCATCATTAGTTCTGCTTTCAAATACTCCATATGACACCTGTGGTCCTTACAAAGCACTTTATGCAAACAGGAGTGGCTACAATGGCAGATCATATTTTAACGAACTAATGGCAGGTTTAACCTGCCAGGGTCGCATGCAGACAGGCCAGTGTCACTGCCCGAACCCTTTCTGCACTGTGATTAAACACCGGCCTCCACAGCCACTTTTATTACCCCGCCAGATTGTGTTGGCACAACGCGTGGCGCGACACCGGTGAAAGCCCAGTGCTGCACGGCTGCTGCACGCTCCCAGGAGCCAAAGCAAAAGCCCCCAAAGCTGCCTAGGACTTGTGCTGTGGGGAGAGAAGCCCACACCTAGGGGGTAAAGTCCTGGGCTGTGCCACTGAATATCCCACCTGGGATGACAAAACACAACTCTTACTCTGAGCAAACAGGAGAGAAAAGGCAGAAAGATGTGTGGTGAACCTAACAAGGCACATTCAGACAGTCGTCTTTTCCCTTTCGCCTCTGGAAACTGAATAGTCTTAACCTCAAGAATAAAATGACAAATCCATTCATTTGGGTACTAGCAATGAAGTATTCTGAGCACATACAAACAAGTACACAAACGTCTTTTCAGGTTATCCTGATGCCCATTAAATAAAAAGTCCTTTCGACTGGGGCTATCAGCTTTTTCCAGTTAACTTACTTGTTCCTCACTGAAAGAATTTTAAAGGCATTGCACAGTTCTGTGATGCACTGTTTCTTTGAATACCATGCCTCTTTTTGGGTATCAACCTTAAAGACCTGGATGATGAGGGAAGGAGCTGCTCAGACCATTCCATTACTCCAAAGGTTTCAGCTCAGGACAAGGTCAGCGTCACTGGAGGAAGTTGGCTGTTTCTGGTAGGAGAACTATTGGCATTATTAGGAATAATAAAATATTTTCCATCAGGAAATCAGAAGACTGTGTCCTTGAAAGGGAAAGACATATTGTCTAGAAAAACAGCTGAAAGTTTACACTGCTGCTTAGAGATGCTGAGAAAAATTAGCATGCATTTCCAGGAATGGGAATCACAAAGTTACAGAAGCATGAGCAGTTTTCTGTAAGTTTTGCAATACACATTTCTAAACATTTCTCCTCTATTTTGCAACAGAAGCATTGAAGAGCAGTATTGCAATAGCCCCTGAAGTAAAGTAACAAGTCACCATGAACTTTTAAAAATTACTTTACAGAAAGAACATGAAAAATATATGAAGACAGCTTATATGGGGAAGTTTACAAAACACTGCGTTATTCACATTTTAAATCACAACTTGGCAAAAACAGCAACAAAAACCAAACTCACAAACCGCCAAATAAAATCGCAACCACTCAAAAGCATCTCTTTCCATGTGAACTGTAACGAAAACAGTCCTGTAAGTGACGTGGCCCTTAGCCTGCACAGGGATCTAAATGAAGGGAAGGCGTTGAAGAACAGGTCTGCTGTGTACTCCACTTGGGATTATATTTGTTTACAAAAACACATTCTTAGTGATGATGTAAGAAGCAGTAATATGACAGACTGACTGTCAGATGCCAGATTAACAGCCATTACCAAGAAGCATGTTTTATTTATAAATGCAGCATGCTTGATGGAGAAGTACTTGAGAGAACAAATAAAAAATGCTCTCATTAACATTTTTCATGTAAAACAAACCTAATGGGAAAAAAGTGTCACATTTGTCTAATGCTGGGGTAGTATTTCTCAAGTTAGTGCTGAAGTTCATCAACATAATCACTTCTACAAGCATATTTCTCAGATGATGTTTCTGTTTCTCACAGGCTGCGCTGTTAAGTCCTTGGGACCTTTAATATACAAACCAACCTTCCACATTTCATTATTTTAAAAGCATATAAAGAATTCTTTTATTTTTTAATCAACGGAAAAAGAGCCATGCACAGCCACCTAACCCTTTACGCACCCCTGCGTGATTCAAACATTCCCCCGCTTCAGACCGTGCGATGGCACAGATTGGGTGGCTCAGGAGGGGGCCAGGAGTGCTGCTATTCCTGCAGCCCACCCCTGCCCACCCGCCAAGTGCCGCGGTACCAAACAGCTCGTCTGTGGGAAGCCAGCCCAGCTCTGTGCGCGCCAAGGCACACCCACACGCAGTCAGACGGAGGGCAGGAGCGCCCATCTCTGTTGACTCTGAAATGGAATTTGCCATTTTAAACAGAGCCAGAGTACACACGCACATTCAATGGAATGGCCGCGTGAAATGTGACTGTAAAGCTCCTCCTTCCGAGTCTCATTCCCCGGGCTTCCCCCCACATTTCTGGATCAAGGCCTTTTTACATTGCAGAGGCAGCATGAGCACAGCAGTTTGCTGGGTTCAAAAAACGGCTTGCAGGATTGTGGACTGAGACCATAAGCTGTTTAGGAAAAAAAACAACCTGTGTCATGCACCGGACAGAGCATCTGGGGTGCTTCAGGAACTTGCAGTTCCCTTCCCGGCAGAGCTCAGCCCTTGGGAAGCTCAGACTTGCTTGCCATCCCACCAACATTCCCGCTGCAGTTAATGCTATCCTTCCCTCCTAACTGGAACACAGAGTGGCTTTCAGAGTGCTGCAAAGCATTTGAAAGAATATGGCTGAATTCAAGGCATACAGCTGCAGAATTCAGAGCTTAGCCTTTGATTGCAGCAAGGAAGACCCACATTAAAGTTATGCTCATGAACAGATAACCACTTCTCCCGCTGCTTTATGAAGCACATGGTTTCTCTCTGACAAAGATCTCAGCTGTCTGTACCATCATCTATCTCCGCAAGGCTGCTGTGTGAGTTCCTCCCCAGTACGGCAGAGGCTGAGATGAAAGTCTTGCTTGGATGACACCTGCCCTTTGCTGCCTATATGAGAATTCATGTATACTAACAAAAAAGAAAAATGCCGAAGATTTCTCTGAAGTAAATTAGTACATGAACAGAAACCTCTTCTCCCCCTTCAGAAGACCACTCTGACAAAAATCTCTGTCTGAGAACTTGCCCTCACTGGTGCAAGCAAACCCCCACAGTAGAAATTACAGTCAGGGCTATGCTAAGGCAAAGTCTTTCAACACTCACTTGTCCCTGGGGTTTCGTATGTATCAAGGAAGATGATGTGGAAGTGCTTTTGTTTGGGTTCTCCTCAGAGGGAACAGAAGAAAGGTCTTGATTATGGCTTTGGATTCCCAAGTCTCCATCCTGGATGTGACAGCAGACACTCCCCGATTTGCTGACTGATTTTTCCTTTGGTTTATAATACTGTTTTGGACTTGCTGGACTTCAGTGCTTTGTTACCCACCCTATCATTCAATCAAACTACTAATATACCACAGGCCATTTACCAGTAAAACAAATATTCCCAATATATGATGACTCCCATCCCCAAACACAGTTACCACAACAGAAACCCTAAATCCAAGTTATTCAGACTGCTACTGAAAAAAATCCTAAGCAATATTCCTTCACAACTTCTTGCTGCCGAAGTCTCTTCCTATCGCAGCAAACATCATCTCTGTGACTGCTAATCAGGTAGAGTCCACAACCAATGAACCATAGGTTAGGTGAGGACAAATTCTGTTATGACACTACGGACCACACTGTAATACCCCAAGAGGGTCTTGGTGGACATTAGAGAACTTTAGGAAAAAGAAATAATTCAAAAAGCTTTGAGAAATTTCTCAGGCATCCACCTCTCCCTCATCCCTTTCAGTCATGTCACAGAATTTAATGCCACGGTGACTGCACCTTGTGGAACCTGCCCAGTGATGCATGTTAGACAGGCGCTGGGGAATTACTTGCTGCATCACACATGCCTCCCAGCTCAGTATCAGCTGGCATGGATCATTTATTAGAAACAATCATTTATTAGAAACAATGTTTATAATAAGGAATAATTCTAATAATGAATAAACTATGTAGAACAATTTCAGTTAGAGGAATCCAAATCAAACCCATAAACCAAAATCATAATAAGCAAGGGAAAAAATATCAATTTCCTCTTAACAGTCAGGATTTCCTTTGATATTTTGGTTTATTTTGCAAATATCACCACATTTTAAAAAGCAAACTATCCGGGGACAAAAAAAAGCACTGCAATAACTGACAGCCAGGTAACCTGGATACCCTGTACACCCCACCGTGTCCAAACCAACCTGCCTGGATACTGGTGCAATTTCCTACCGAGTATTAAAGGATCACTTTTCTTATTTAACTTCCTGCATGGGAATACCAGTATAAATACACACACCTCCCTTAGGAGCACAGCACTAAGGACACTGTATTGCTCTAACCGATACAGTAAAACAGAGCCTTCTGCGTTTAGACTGAGACCTTTGTTACAGAGCTACAAACACATTCCTGGTCCAACCTATTCCTCAGCGAAGGCCGAGCGCTGGCCCAAGCAGCAGCCTGTAATTCTCCAGCCCCACGCCGAGGAAAACGGCGGGGATGACAAGGGGACCGAGGGCAGGGCTGGTGTCAGGCAGCCGGTGACACAGCCGCCTCTCGCTCGGGCCAGCCCGGTCATTCCAGCGGCGCCCGCGGGCGTCCGCTGTCCCAATTCTTCGGGCCGGGCTCGGCGTCCGTCAGCCGCGCTCGCTGCTGCCCAGGCACCGCTTTGTCTGGAAGGCTCTAATGGCGAAGGCGATGAGCGTAAGGATCGGCTGGGATGATTTTTCCCCACGCCTGAGGCTGACAATCAGGTGATGGCCGGCGCGGCTCCCCCCAGGCCCGGCGCCCCCGGCCGCAGCGCAGCAACTCCCGGCTGGATCCTGCTCTCCGCCCGGGCGTGCCACGGCAATGGCGTCAGGAACAACCTGTCAGCGTCTGCCTACCCCTCCTCCTCCTCCTCCTCCTCCTCCCGGGCTCGGACCGCGGCCGCGCAGCGCGGGGCGACGCGGCTGCCGCCCGCCCTCCCTCCGCTGCGTTTCCGCGCCCCGCCTGCCCCGGGTATCCCGCACAGACCCCCGAGCGGGGGCCCCACCGCCACCCCGAGGCGAGGGAGCCTCGGGGGGTCGGGTGGCGGCGGCCAGGAGAAAAGCGGGGCCCCGGGCCCGCGAGAGCAGCCGCCCCGCGGAGCAGCTCACCCGTTACGGTGCTTGCTGTCCATCCGCTTCTTCTGCCGGACCGGCTGCAGCGGGATGTTGTCGGTCATGGCCGCGGCTGCCGGGGCGGAGCGGAGCGGGATGCGCTTCCCAGCAGCGGCTCGGCCCGGCCCGCCGTCTGGCGGCGCCGCCGAGAGGGCCGGGCTCGGCACCGCCGGGCTGCCAGCACGCAGGTGCCGCGCCCGCCCCGCCCGCCCCGGTGCGCTCCGCCCTCCCGGCCCGGTTCGCTTCTCGCCTCCTGGGCCCGGAGTTCCCGGCCCGCTTTCCCTGCGGCCTCCGCCCCGCCCCGGCCGGCCGGCACCTGCTCTGCCGTTGACCCCGCACCCGGGCACGGGCCCGAGCCCCGCCGGGCTGCCGGCGCCCGCCGCCCTTCCCGCGCTCCTTCCCCGCGGTGCCCCCCGCACCCCGTGTCCATTTCCCACCTGGGTCCCCGCGGGGGTCAGCGCTGCCGCATCGCCACCGTTGGCCTCGACGCCCAGCGCCCCCGTACCCTCCCGTGTTTCACCTCAAACGCAAGGCCGCACCGCATCCCCTCTGCAGCGGGCGTGGGGGTGCAAGTCGCATCTCCCCTTCTTTATAGCATGCCCCCACCTTCGTTACCGGGCTGGGCTTTACGGGGCTGCTGCTTGTACCTTTCTAGCGTGGTCACCTTCACCTATTCCTGGCGATGCTCGGTTCTGGATCCTGATTCAGATTTCCTCTGCAAATCCAGGGTCCAATGGCTCCAGCATTTCTGTTCATGACTGCAATCTTCTTTACGATCACGGTGACTAAATCTTCATTAAAGTTAAGTGTACAGATTAGATTCCAATAAAGCACTGGGTACAGACGCTATGTGCTTGGCCTGATACATTTTGTATGTGATCAGACAGGGTTCCTGGATGCCACCATAATCTTTCCCACTGGTTGTTTCATATTCCTGACCCAGCTAAACTCTGCCCAGTGTGTCTGACTCCTGTTCCATCTTCTCCATCCACTCATCTTGCTTCACTCTGGCTCTTCTACCTCCACTGCATTTTCCTCCTGCCACCTCCATGTCTTCACGTTCTTGTTGGCCATAAAAAGAAAACAAAGAAACCCTTTAAGAACTGCATGCTCCGCTCACCTCAAGCCCATGTGCCTTTGGTGCTGTTTACCTTATTCTTCATTCAAACATGAAAAAATTCCCAGTGGCAAAGCGGTAAGGAGGATTTGAAATTGGTACTGCTCCTGTTCAAACGAAGTACACTTTCCTAGTGATACGGTCACAAAAATATTGGTCAAGACAAATATTCATATAACACATCCTTCTTAAAATGTGTAATGTTAAGTTACACCCAGAAAACCACAAATAGGGAAGTCTAATAGGGTTAATGGTATCTGGCCAGCCGCCAGAAATTGCACTGACAGCCTGGTGGAAGCTGGGCTCAAGTTTGTGTAGAAAACCAGCAAGTGATTGAGAAAATACCAGTAATAGTAACAAAGAAAAATCGCCTCAGTGTAAGTGGTTTGGCGATGGCCTCGTGTGGTGTCACAGTGTCACAGCTGGTGGATGGGGATCCAGTCCCCACCCCTTTGAAAACACTTCCTCCCGCTTTGTCATTCCCCTGTGACGTTTTCCTCCCTGTGTGGCTGTGCTCTACATCAGCTCTGCAAAGGGGCTGGTTTTACAAAAACCGTCTGTCTGGGAGAGTCCCTCAACTTATTTATTTCAATCAAATCCCGTTAGGATCTGGATGGTGAGCGCAGCCTGCGAACAGCCTAGCAGCTGCAGCCTTGGGAGGGCATGGCCTTGGACCAGGAGCTTCTTCAGCCAGCTTCACCTCAAGGACAATCGTGACGTGGGTGCTGGACATTTTCTGTAACCGAAGCCTCGCCGGCACTGAGCAGTAGCTGCGGCTGTGGCCGTAGCGGGCAGGTGCCCGTGGGTGCTGACAGCATCCAGGTTGCTGTTGTGGTACGACTGCTCTCGCTGCCATGGGCTCTGCCCACCTGAGTTTGCTCCTGTCACCTGCGTAGCCACACCAGGAAGGGCAGCAAACCTGCTCTAGGCTGCCAGCCGTGCCAGCGTAGCTTCTTCCTGTTCAAAACCAAGATTTACACTGGTGCACCTATACAGATGGAGGAAATGCCCAGCGCACGTAAGGATCGCATGAAATAGCCAGATCTATGCATCCATCTCGGCATCTTGCCCTGCAGTCCTGGTCACCACAAAATCTGAACCTTTCTAATGCACGGCCAGCTGATTTCTCATCCCTTTGCAAACAGTCTGCAAAATCCGTCATCTAACAAATAACCTGCTTGGAAATGTTCACTAAGCAAAGACTCACCGTGTCTGCTCACACACGACAGCCTTATTTAGACCGCTTACAACGTGCGTCTCATTTAGTTGTAGCTACTCCCCACAGCTGCTATCCTGGGCTGCCAGATCTCGTCTGCCTGCAGTCAAACTAAAGTGCTCGTGGTTCTGTGGAACTAAAATACCACAGTCACAATGACCAAGAGCGGAGAATGAGTGGGTAAGCCTGAGTGTAAGTTCAAAATCATCGTTTGTTTTAACATCGTAAGAAGTAGCACGTATCAAACTCAGTGTCTGGTTTTTTTAAGATAAGAGGTGTTTGCAAATAACTTAAAATGAGCTCAAGGCAATCTTAAATAAGAGTCAGTACTTTCCCAGTGAAAAATGAGGACTATTAAAAAAAGAAAAACAAAGAATATATGTAAAAAAAGAAGAGCAAAAAAGAGCGAGTCACATCAGATTTCTGGGTAGCTCTTTCCTGCCCTCACTGCATTCTAGCTCAGGTTACACTATGGATTACACCAGCACAAAAACTGCAGTTGTCATTTAAGTTTTTTCTTTACGGTTGAAGCAGAGTCATCCTGACATTTTGTAATGAGGACATTACTGCAACGTAATTAATAGTTACAGCAGTTTCAGCACCAGTACTGAGAATGTTTAGGTAGGTATTTTCAATGCCATTCTGAGTAGGGCAGTCTTATTACTTCAGCTGCTGGCAGAACTGACTTTTAGACTGTATGTCAATGTAGCAACACCATGTTTTAATTTCTTACTTCTCAATCTACTGTTCTTATCCACTCATGGGGCTAACTCAAGTAGAAATAGAAATCCCTTCTCCTCCCACAAATATTTAGCTCATGAAACATATTTGCTCCATTTTTTCTCATATTCAACTGCAGATTTTTTTTTAAATGAGAGAATATAATATATAATAGAATATACTACAAATGACAATTTCATAAAAGGAGCAACTGAAGAACCTAAACAGGATGTTGTACTTGACTGTCACAAGTGATAACACCATCGCCTCAAAACCACTGGCCCAATGCTGTAACTGGCTGTAATGATAATCCTAGCCGCCACCCTCGAGGCTCTACCTGGAACTAAAATAAAACTTATTGTCACTGTTACTTGCTTTGAGGTGGAAGTAGCACTGAACTTCAACACAGGTAACATTCTCTTAAGCACCACACTTGGGCCCTTGTTATCTTTGTGTTTCAGACAGAAATGAATGACATCCCTCCTTTACACGGAGCAGCTAAACTTCTTTCACGTCATTTCTGCACATGACCCAACTCTGCCACAAGAGCATGGTAGGAGAAAGGACTGTCGTACAGTGATTCTCAAGTCCAATAATCCTGAAAGAAGAGCAAAGGGATGCACAGCCAGGTTTATATGTATCTGCATGATCAGGGATAATAAATTTGACAAGCGATGATAGAAATCAAGCGACACTGATAACGTAGCCTGCAGACTTACTCCACAGCATCTCGGGATTCAAACAAACTTTCAAAGCGTCCCTTACAGGCACTCTTCTTTTCCGCCTTGTATTGTAATGCTTTGGATTTTTAGTTAGAAAATAACTATGAAAGATCTAGACTAGGGTTTAGCCCAATAAACCCACTCCTTGACATATTTCTTGCATAGCATTAGCTTAGCTATAAAGATGTGATCTCACTGTTCACAGCAGGTATGCGCTCCCCTGATTCCCGAGCCTTTGATTTTCATTTGCCTGTTGAGAAGGAATGCCTGAGAGAAAACCTCCAGCCTCAGACTGAGAAGTTAGATTTGTTAAATCAAGTGAAATAAAACATATTTTGGATTTTTTGATGCCAGTGGCTTGTTCTTCTAATGCTCAGTTTTTGTAAGCACAGAACTTGAAGCTCACAAAGGAGCCCTGCAAGCTGCAGAATTCATACCACACAACGGCTAATTAACAGGAGCTGATTTACTTTCCATAATTTTAAATCATTATCTATGTTTTTTCTCCCAGGACTTTTTTTGCCCAGATGATTAGATTAGCACCGCAGCAAGCAGTGTTTTATTCCCTCCCCTCCTCAAATGATTTGTCATAGAACGCATTCTGGACCACTTGGCCTCCTCTGAGGCTGTCCTGTAGGGAAAGTTTATCAGATGCTGTCAGCGTTTTCATCACTGCACATTATAGATTCCAATGCAAAACCAGAAATTGTTTATTGGCAAGTCTAAGGTTGACCCCCCCATTTTTAATGCCATGGGTTGTACAACACTATCAGGTTGTTGGTTGGAACGATTCAATCTCTTTTCCCAGAGCAGGCAGTGCAAGCTCACTGGTTTTATGTTTTATGGATTATGTATGCACTGAGTATTTCTGAATCTCTTGTCATCTGCCATTCAGGTTTGCAAAGACAAGTGAAAATTCAGTCTGGCAACGCGCAGCCTATGGACACGATTGGTTGGCAGGAGTGCCAAAATCAAACCAGAAACTTCTATGTCCACGAGCCTTCACTGCTGTGGTTCCCAGTGTTTTGGAAGTGAGCCTTCCAGCCTTTTTTGCCTTTCTCCTACACTTTCCAATTGCAACTCTGTGTTAGAGAGCACTGCCACCTCCTCGTCCCCACGGGTTTGCCTCCTCCTCTCTGCCCGCGTATCTGCTCCTCACCCACAGCTGATGCTTTCCGATGTGTTTCTCTGATCCTCAAATGCATCCAGGTCTCTAAGCTCCACTGATTCAAAAGCATGTAAATAAACAGTGGTTCGGGGGTGTGCCTATATTCCTCCAAGGAGCGTGTCCTTAGTGCCAGTTTCCCACTCGAACAATGGATGGCGGTTTTGACAATGCCCTCACAAATTATACTCATTACCTGTTTAGCACAATATGCTATAAATTTTCTTTCATTTTAGTTGTGCTACTAAATAAATGATTTTTTTATGCATAGGCCTCTGGTGGTTTTTGCTGGAAGAACACTGGTCGGAATAATAATACTCTGACTTTTTATATGCTGGAAGATTAATTCAATTTCGGAGCTACATTTGCTTTTGCTTCCTTTGTTTATTTATTTTTTCCCCCTAAACATGAGCATCAAAGGATAGGTAATTTTGACATCTAAGGAGACAGCTCAGACTTTAGGTGTGTAACTGGTTGCACAAAATGTTTATAATTCCACAGGCAATTCAGGTTGTGACATTATTATTTGTACCTGTTATTATCTGATTTCATACGTGCATGTTTTACACATACCAGGGTGCTCCTTCGTTGTCTGACAACATAGCCCGTTGCACATGGTGTGTTGAGCTTTGTTTCAGTGCTGTGTTTACAGCTGCACCATTGCTAAGGAAGACGAGCATGCAGGAGTTGGGATTTGGTTGCTAAGGGCTTGAAAACTTGCAGTCATGCAGTAACTGTGCAGCAGGCAGCCTGTTCGCCGTGGTATGGCCCCATGCTACCGTCTCATTCCCACAGATGACAAGGAAAGAGGCGGGTTTGGCGCGGTGAAACATCACTCTGTCTCAAGGCAGTACTGAAACAGGCTCGGACTGTGACATTCAATCCCTCAAAATAAGAGGAAACGTGCCAAAGCTGCCCATTCCCAGGGCTTAGCGGCTGCACGCACGCAGTCATCGCTAGGAAGGAGCATTTTAACTAAGAGAAATGCAAACGTGAACTGGGATGCCAAAGCAAGAATCATTAGCAATATGGTATCCTTGTACACGTGCCCTGAGCCTACACAAGATGCATTCATCTTTTAAATTTATCTTGTAAGTGTCTGAACTCAGACAAGACTACTGCAATTAATTGGCAAGTTAAACACTACCAGATTATAATGCACTGTTAACACCTGCATCTCTGATCTGCACGGATGGCTTTGATATTATTTTTTCTTTTGACAAGTGGGCGATAGCGGATATCCTTTAAGCCTATATTTAATGAAGCCCTCCATAAATCCATCAACACTTGCTAAGGGAAACTACAATAAAGCTCATACTGCCATAGGCTCTGTTATCGAGGGAACATTTGGCATTCTCATAATGAAGCTTCAGAGCAGATACTTCTCATGTTGATCTGAGGAAGTGCAGTATTTGTATAGGTTCTTTTTCTCCCCTGCACAATTATATGTTGCAGATCAAGAAGAAAACACCCCTTCAGTCCCTAATTTTCAAAACAACAGTAGTCAAACTGTCATTCATCTAGGATGGCTAACAAATATAAGCAATTAAGAAAGAAAAAGGTGCAGCTTTCTAGATAAATAAACTCAGTTTTATTTTTGTTAGGTCTTGAAATGATTTTGCTATTTGCTGTTTTCAATTCTTACCACACTGATTTTTGTTTGTTACGCATCCCATGGGTGTGATAAAAAAATGTAAAGCTATAAACTGAGAATAAATTGGTATTTGTTACATATTTTATATTTGCAAAGTTTACCAAAAAAACTCCAAACTACATAAAGTGGTTATTTTATCAGTTAAGACTGAAAGGATTGACAGAGAAACAGAAGAATAGATAATAAAGAAATCTGATTTTTTCCAAATCTGGACATCACGAGTTGAGGGGTCGAGTACTTTTACTACATACAGAGATTTAGGTACCCCAGATCAGCAAATCACCTGAATGTGTGCTGAACTTTAAGGACCTAAGTAACCAAACCAGTTTCACAGGAAAAAAATAAGTCTGCCAAAAAAAAAAATTTGTTTTAATGATATGTTTGGTATTCTGGACACATGGACTGCGTGGAGACAAATTTTTCTAAAACAAACTTTGCAAAGTGGATCTACAGGACTGTAAAGGGCTGTTAAGCCATTTCGTTTAACTTAATCTAAAAGCATCCTCTGCCTTCATGTACATAGGACCGCAAAGCTTTGAGGATCTGGGGAGGTAATATGCAGAGGAGGTTTCAGGGTATATTCCATATTACTACACTAGGAATACAGGTTATTTGTCAAATAGTTATTTACCCCATTTGTTCCACCTGCAGCACCTTTCTGTTCACAACACACCAGGTTTTGCACACCCAGTCCTCATGTTCTCATCGCTTCATAAACCAGGTGCTTTGACTTTTGGTCAGCTCAGAGTTTGGTGGTTTGTTTGGTATTTTTATTTTGTTTGGTTTTGTTGGGTTTGTTTGTTTGGGGTTTTGTTGGATTTTTTTTTTTTTTTTTTTTGTATTCTGAAAGTTTAAATGAGCTGATTGAAGTCTAGACAAGATCATTATTACTAAACTGGTATCTTATTTATGCTTTCAATCCTATTTGCCCCTAAACCTATGTAAGCAAAAGCACAGGAGCATCTCTACACAACAATTACCAAACTGTTTTCACAAAGGCTTTGTTCATTCTGTTCAATATGCCCTGCTTAACCAGACTGAGAAGGAACACGGAGGCATCCTGACCTACCACGGGTGCTGAGGTGCGGTACCAGTCCTCCAAAGCCAGCCGCAGGGAACACCTCCCTGCAGGCAGACAGCCTCTTCACCTTTCCCTCCTCCTCCAGCAGTCCCTTAGCAGCATCAGTTTGACAGCATATTCTCAGCAGAGACGGCTTTCACACTTCCAAGTGTACAGAAGTGGTGACTGCACTCACTGTTAAGAGATTCAAACAGTTCAAGAGTGGATTTGTATTCCTGACCCTGCACCAATGCCCATTGCTGCTTGAAGTTGTAGCCTTTACATTTCACCCTGTTCTTCCCTTTTTCTCTTACACTTCTACATATTGTGTAACATTGTGGACAGAACCTCTTCCTCCATATATTTAGATTATATAGGTGCTGTGAATTTTACTTGATTTGATTTTTTAATTTTCTTAAACACTTTCATACGAACCTTCAGTAATGTCTGGATTTTCCTAAACCAAGTACTGGAAAATAAGGCAAACAATGAGATCCACCTGTTCTCATTCTGAATTGAGATGTTTTCTGCACGAAGTAATCGAATCAGAGAAGTTAATCTTGAGACTGAAGATGCAGCGACAAGAGAGGCAAATAAAGAAGTTTGAAAGGAGAGGGATGCTGCTTTAGATTGTCTGGGATGTCCAGCAGATAATTCAGTTACAATAGGCATTAAAAAGCATACTTTCCAAAAAACCAGCATCTGTATAGCAGCTTTAAGTATCAGTGGTATTAACAGCAACCAAAATCTTGCCAAAAATACTGCCCTTTATAAGCAATTATCTCAAAGTTCAAAAAATACTAAATAGAATAACGGAATAGACAATACGATGGTAGACAGGAGTGTGCAATCACAGGTTCTTTTCTCTGCTTCTGAGTTATGTTTCCTGTCCTACTGTGGCCGTGCAATGAGAGACTTTTCTAGGTCAGCAATGAATGCGAGCTGAAGTCAAACACGAGTCCAGCGCTCACCCACACAACAGTAACGCAGAGCACTCACCGGTGAGCGTTGAGCGGGGAAGGCGCTGGGAAGCGCACGCAGAGAAGAGCTTTGGCCTGAGCACACAACACAAAAAGAGACTGAGAAAGCCTCAGCACCGTAACAGTAACCTCACGATCACACCGATACTAAGGAGGCTTTCTGCCTAAGTTGCTATTTTGCAAACAGAAGCAAACAACTTTCCTGATTCGAAATGGACTGCAAACCCTGCAGTAAGCACAATGGCTTTCAACAGGGGAGAAAAAACCCCAAAACAATGCAACACTCATCCCTATCCCTTTGTTTCAATCTCTCTCTGCCCTCACATCAGCCCAAGCACCTCAGCCACAACCTTTCCCCACTATAGATCCAGGCTTAAGGGACATCTATGCATTGCTCCAGGTGTACTTAGCAGCAGCCCTGGGAAGGCTCCCACCTCCTCGCTGCCAGCTGTTGGAAAGGCAATCAGCCTTAATGAGCTCAGCCCAGATTGATGATTGACATGATTTTCAGTCAAACTCACCCCTCAAAGTTCCCACTGACTTTTTAGAAAGTTTTGAAGAGAAAGGGTAGGTCAAGGGAAATGTTTCTTTAGAGGAACAGAGCTAATACATTAAAGTAAACCTAATGCACCTTTTTTATTTTTTTTTAAGCAATGCAACTTTTAAGTTGAAATTTAACATTTTAAGTAGCCAGTCTTTACCTTAGCTCATGCAAGTAAACACGCTTCTTTTACAAAAGCAACAGCCAGGGCAAATCCTCTATGCGATGCGCAAAGTAAGCAATAACAAATAACAGGGGAGTCCTTTAGGCAACCAGAGAGGCTAATGAGCTGCGACAGCTCGCATACCACGCTCGCTTGTGCTCTCACACCATTGTAGCTATGCTAGCTTCAGTAAACGTGTTCCCAATTTACACCAGCATAAGGAAGAAGAGAAGCAGCTGTCTTTTTAATTGTTAAGATGCAATGTTACTGTAAATTGTACACACTTGCCAGTGCAAGTTCTACCACGCTGAGTTTCAGATGGTGTTGGTTCAGCTCTTGCACGTGGGAGAGTAGCTAATTCCCAGATGTGTTTGCTTCAGAACCACAGTTTCCCCCCCAGCAGGAATACAGAAATATCCCTATGGCACAGCCTGCTTTCTGCTGTGGGGACAGTGGTCAGATAGCTCCTATCTGTTCTTCAAGTTTTGTGATAAGATCCATGACTTGCCTACAGCGGCTTAGCTAGGGATCCTGTTACGCTCCAGCCTGGAGCTGCCCTGTCACTGAGCTGTGAGACACAGCCTTGGGCACAGCGAGAGCCTGACACCGTGGCCTGGAGAGAAAAGCCTCGTAGTGAGTCCGCCAAGTCCCATCATTTCATTTTCACTGCTATCTGCCTAGCCAAGGCAGGCTCTGGCTGTGCCTACCCGAGTCCCCATAGCAACCCTATGCTGCAGGATATGGCACAACCATCTTCCAATAACCTCTTGGTCTGGTTTCCCACACTTTTGTGACATTTTATTTCTAGACCAGAGCTCACGCTTTTATAAACTCTTCCTCACCCCTTATATCCCCTTCATTTCCAACCTGTTGACCAATACAGTTAAAGAAGGCAGCAGTCTAAGTAATTACATTCCAAGACAATGTCGTGTCATGAAAAGGCAGTCAGGGCCCCACGGCTGGGCACCTTTTGAGGTAAAACTGCCATGTGAGCTCAGCCCTTGTGGGACTGTCTGAGTCTACATATAAGAGAAAAAGAGACCCCAAACCTCAGGAGCTGTTTGGATGAGGAGACATTAACAGATCCTACCAAAATGCAAAGCCCCAGAACAACAGGTTGGGTTGGCTTCCTGCTAGCAAAACTGCTTGTCTCCTCCTGCTGCTGAGGTATTTTCATGGCATCATGATATCACTTGATATCAAGCTGTCAGCACAGAGCAGGCTTGTCACCACAGGTTCTTTTGAAGCCAGGCCACTTTTTCACAATACTCACGGCTGGCCCATACTGAAGATCAGATTTCCCAGTCAGGGCAGGTCTTTAGATGTGAGGCACCTCTCCTGTAAACCCAACACCTCCTCTTTTACACTGCGTTGCTCCTAGTGCTGCTGCAGGTAGTCCTGCGCAGGCAGCATGTCCTGCATAGGGTGCCCAGCACCATCAGCGTAAGGAACCAGCCAGAAACCCAGCTTAAAGCTTGAAGAGACAGAGCAGCAGCTCTGGCAGCAAGCCCATCCAGGCACCCAGAGCACCACCACTCCCAAAGCAGGTTATAAGCTCAGTGGTTGAGAACAGTACTCACGCTGGCATCAGTATATAGTTTTACTTACCACTGAGAGACTTCTTGCTATACTCCTCATCCACTGTGGTTCAGATCACAGGCCCTTGGTTTCCCTGAGTAGAAATGGGCCATATCTTCTCTTGCCCCAAATACTTTGACTCCTAGAACTATAGTGCTGCTTTTAAAAAACTGCACGCTCTGTATAGACTAGCTGTGTGCTTTCTACCTTCCCACACATCCACCATGCGTTGGTAGCTTTCCTTCTGCACTTTTTTTTTTTTAACCCATCTTCCTGGACCACCTCACACCTGGACCTGTCCTCCCCAGCCCTTCTTTTTTCATTCCTCCAGAGCTTATGGAGAAGCCTAGCAAGCACGTTTCCTTTCTGCACCCTTTATTCCACTCCCAAGCACGAGCCTTGCTGGTCACACGTGGGTGTTCCCTTCCCATGTTGGAAGGATGCACTGGTAACGGCACCATCACCTCCCCAGCACAAGATACTCACAACCTGAACTAGCCAATGTGTCAGTCTCAGTACTTTTCATTGCATCAGGGGCCGTTTCCAGAACTGTGCTCCTTTGCTCTTCAGAAGGTACTTATCATTCTTCTACGCAGCCAGCATCCTCAGGCACTGGCAGTTTGATAGCTGTGTTCCTTCCCCTTTCTAGTGTGAATGCAGTACAGGAACTACCACATATTACCGTAATTCTGTTTTAGTGTGGGAATCAACATCCCTGGCAAGTACCAATCCCTATATTGGACCCTAATTGTCCCCAAGAAACTGATCTAGAGACTCCTGCTACCTAATTTCTGTTGCTTTAAGTAACAAACTACAGCAGAACCTTGGATCATGGATTTTAAAAAGGCACCGGAGATCACATGCTGCGTATTGAAGTTGCTCTTCAGACGACAAACATGTTGCCAGAAGAAAAATTTAAGCACCAAGTCTGAAAAAGCCATCCCAAAATTTATTCTCAAAATGTCAACAGAAACGCATCAGTAGATACTCAAAAACTACAGAGTTCTTAAAAGTCATACATTCACAATGCAGAAAACTTGACAATTGGGATGCCTTTTGCATGGTCTATGTAACAATATCCATTTTACAGTGTAAACAGGTACTGGTATGTTCTTACTTACAAGTCCAGCAGGAAAGGCACAACTCGGCATACAGAGATCATAAGCAAGAATCAGGTGCAACAACATTACACAAACTTTTGGTAATCTGCATTTTTGGGGCCTTCCACAAGGGAGACTGGACTTGAAGATTTCCTGTAGTCAACAACTAGTCTTCTTTCTTTCCATCGTTCAGTCCTTCCATACCAAATGCTCGCTTTCCAGTCTGGTTTCGATCCCATTACACACACAGTTCCAGCAGACGGTAGAGGAATAGTGAAAGGTCAGTCCAGCAAGTCTTCAGGTGCTTCCACTAATACATCAGGTTTTGGTTTCAGATAGTGCATGGAAGCATCTGCTTGAATCTCAGTTCATTACAGTGGTCATTAATAGAAAAATAGACACTACAACTACAAAAGGAAAAAATGAGGTAGATAACTTAGAATCCAGATGACTATCCCAGCAACCTTCATACAATACACACGGATCATTAATTACCATTTTGGTAGAATGCAAGTTCACAGACCACCAAGAAACTTAATGACCAGAGCAGGAATGCCATCCAAAAATCCACAAAACATTTAACCTAAGCATGAATACTTCATATTTAAATACAGGTTTACACAGACTGATCTTCTAAATTACCCAAATGAAAAAAAAAATTAAAAATAAAAAAGTCTCTTGCTAAGGAAACCAGTTCCCATGCCTAATTGCAACAGTCACCCGAGATTCCTTGCAGAGCTTTTAGACCTGACTTCCCAAGGCAAGTCTTCCCTTTCAAGAGAGGAATTAAAAAACCAAAGTATATACATACCCACCCATGCTTGTTTGGGGCTCTCGGTATTGAAATAAAACATCTAGGAAAAACTGCACATCTTTGGAAGTAGGAATTTTGGCACTATACTTAAAGGACTGTCCTAGTAGTAAGTATTAAATAAGCAGCAGTCAACAACACAGAGAATTAATTCCTTAGGAGCGGTCATGAAAGAAGAACAACTTCTTTTTCATAGAACTTGAGGCAAAAAAGGAATTAAAAAAAAAAAAATGTAGTTTTTATAGCCATTATAGCAAAAGGTACATTCAGAAACCACACAGAGCCAAAAATCCAAACAGAAAAACTATTTCTAAGAGGGTGGCAGACATTCTAGGATATTTACCCGCATTAATAGTTTTCATTTCTCACCAGTAAATAGAAGCTTTTCCATCAACAGTAGGTTACTTCCACTCTATTCAAAACCCCCAAGTATTTCACTCTAAACAAAGAGGTAAATATTCTAACCTTTGGAATTTCAAGTTGAAGAAACTTCTGTAAGGCTGTACACGTTAAAGTCACACTTAAGAACTACTTTGCAAGACCCGCATCTTTCCAAATAGAAGGAAATCCTATTCTTTACTATTTACTATTTGCAAAGCAATATCATGATTGTACTCTGGGCAACTCTTACAAAGACAACCATAAAATCATTTGCACGTCAATAGGAAAATAGGAGGCTGAAGTGGAATCTCTTAAAAATATATGTTTGTGTATATATATATTTGTTCTTTCTGTACGTCAACTTCACTAGAGTTTTTAACTAACGGCGATTTTGTTCTCCTCCATGAAGTGAGGGAACTGGTGTTTTGGCACATTGTCTGCAGCAGCACCACTGGACTTCTCCGTCTCAGAACCAGTCCCAGACTGGGTCCCATCCATTTTGGAGACCGTAGCAGTATTTATTGCCGAGCCACCCGCAATGGTGACTGGAAGGGTAGGTAAGCCACCGCTCTGGATCACCGAGATCTCGTTAGTCTTCATTGCTATGCCATTGCTGAGTACCGCTGCATACTGATTCCATACTGTGGGGTCAATGCTCACTGAAGGAGGCATTATATCCTTTGGAAACATTTCAGATACCTTCTTGGGATCATTCCCCAGCAGAGCCATGGGGTTATCAATCGAAAGCCTTCTTCCCCGCCTGGCAGAGTTGTTCCACATGTGAGTTCCTACATGGACCTTCCAGAGGGGAAAAAAGTAAAGAGAATCATTAATACTGTAGTCTTACAGCATACCCAAGTTCTGCTTTGCTTACAGCCAAGTTGCTCAAAGGAAGTCACGTACACTCCATTTGCATTCAGGGAAAGTATTTAAGCTGGCTAGCTCTTGTCTTACTTTGTTCTCTTCCTGGCACGTGCAAGATACAATCATTCTACTGCCTGACATCACCATGGGTCTCTAGAATTTAGAGTTGAATTGCTTGTAGGACTGTGTTTTTACACTTATTGTAAGTGATGTTGGCAAACAAATGAAAGCTACATTATTTGCTGTGAACAGACTACACTGCGGGGGGGGGGGGGGGAGGGGAAACACACCAACAAACCACACCACCCACCCTAAACTAGTTAATGCAAAAAAAAAAAACCAAAAAACTAAAACCCCAACACAACTCACCATGGAACTTGGAAGATAGGTTACACCTAAGCTAAAATCTTCCACACCACATACTGCCAGACTTCCAGCAAGTGACTGTTCACAAACTGCAGAGTATTTTCCCTCTCCATCAGCATTTACATAAGAGAACTGAAAAGCTTGAAGAGGTTCTCATGCGAAGTGAGAAGCGTCTGTGCAAGCGAGGAAGCTGCGAGCCCCTTACAGGGCAAATGGATGGATCTGACAAGGACAGACTGGCAGGAATTCTTCAGCAAGTGCTTAGACACAAAATCCCCAAGCAGTTTGTGCCATCTCAGGATTATCCTCTCAGTTTTATCCCTCCTTGTCCTTATGGTGTTTCAAGTAGTGCAGTGTAATGCATGTATTCTATAGGCATCATTTCGCAGCATTTGGTCTATGAAATGTCTTGACACGCCCAACTCCAAGCAACAATAAAGCAATCTGCTTAGTAAGGGCTAAGCCTTTCCTACCATCCAAAAAGGAAAGTCAAGGACAGTAGCAAAGACTTGTGTGGGCAACCTCCGTACACTGTTCAGCAAGTTGTGCTAAGAAACTCAGGAAGGAGAGACAGAAGTCAAAGATAACAACTTGAGGAACTGGAAGAAAAATTAAGGTTGTCCCCAAAGACAGGACAAGTATTAGGAATGGTCTTGCCCTCTCTGGTATGACTTTCCCTGACAAAGTAAATCACAGCTTCAGAGATGGCTTACCTTCAGGTTTCCTTTTGTCGTAAAGGCTCTCCCACAGATGGTGCATGCAAATGGCTTTTCACCAGTATGGGTCCGCTCATGAATCTGAAGGGCGCTGGCAGAGGAGAAGTTCTTCCCACACGTAGTGCAGATGTGCTGTTTGGCGGGACGGCAGAATTTCGGTCGTGGCACAAGGAGAGGGGCAACACCAGGGGAGAGAGCTGGTGGGCCAATGAAATGGCTAGTGCTAATGGGACGCTCACTGGGCATCTCCATTTTTATGAGGGCTGGTGGGGCTCTAACAAAAGCAGCTGGAATGCTACTTCGACCTGGAAAGAAAGCAAAGATAATGTTTATCCCAAACTCCTTCTGCTTCCAAGCTTAAAGCTGGCTAAGGTACCACAGGCCCTGCCTTTGAAGCTACACGTGCCTGAAGAACACGCCTGCAAATTCCTCCAAAAGATATGTGGTAGGGCTGCTAGTATACGCTGAAAAAGATCAGCTCATCCCCATTTTTGTTGGTGAGCTTAGGAGTCAGAAAGCCTCACTTTCTGGTCATATTTAGATCAACATCAACCTCAGTGATAAAGAGTTCGAAAACCCCACAAAAGATTCCAGAGTCCTAACTCTTGGGTTAAGCGGTTTCCCATGAAACAAACACCTGTATCTTTTAGGGAGCTATAGGGAGGTATCAGGTGAGCCCATGAAAGATAGTAAGTGCACAGCCTCTATTTATGTTCAGGAGCTCTATGCTACCCTTTGCAGGAGACAGCAGCAATCTGACAATCAGGAAACCTCTCAAGGGCATATGCCTTTTTTTTTTTTTTTTGACTGGTGGACAAGGATGAAAGGAAAGCTGAGGAGGTTTGACTCATGTTGGTTCTTTTAGAGAAGGGCTTCCTCCAGTCCTACTACCCCACACCAAGTTATTGCCAGCATTTCGTGTTACTCACCATACTCTCCATTTACAAAGTGTAACCCAGGTTCTTCTTTAATGAGCTTTCGACCAACGCTGCCGTAAGTTAAATCCAAAGCGCCGATGACCCCTTCCATTTCTGCAGAAATGTTCTCAGGGCCCTCAGATTTATTTCCTGTGCTTGTATCTTCTTGATTGTTGAAGCTAGGCGACTTTGACCTAACGCTCTCGGCTTGGCTGTTGGCTGGGGACAGAGCCTGGAGCGATGCAGACTCGGAGGCAGCAGGACTCCTGCCATTCTGATAATCTGGATCTCCTGCCACAGAAGACGAATCATTGGTCATGCCATCGCTTTCTGCCGAGCCATTGTCACTAGACTTCAGGCTGCTTTGCCGCTGCAAGTTCAAAGAAGAGTTGACTATCTTTATTTGATTTTCCAGTGCTACAATACCAGAGAAACCGGCTGCCGTGGCTGACGATTCTGACTGTGCATCGTACGGAGTAGGAGGTTTTGAAGAACTCCTAGGGCCATCCTGAGAGTCCAGGTCCTCTTCCATCTCTACGCTTTCCACGGCCTCATCTGGGCGACTGATGTCTCCATTTTTTTCGGCCACAGCAGGATCCACATCAGTACCGTCGGTGTTTTCCGGCATTGGTGTATTGGGTATTTGTCCCCCCATATGCATGCGGATATGCTGCTGCAACACAACTGCATTTGTAAACTTCTTCTGGCAAATCGGACACGAATGTTGCATCTTCAGAGGAGTATTGGCCCGGTGGACACCGTAATGAGTTTTAAGGTTCCCTTTAGTGGAGAAGGCACGGCCACAGATTTTGCACTTGAACGGCCTCTCTCCAGTGTGAGTACGATAATGCATTTTGAGTGAACTCTGGCAGCTCAGCACTCTGTGACAGATCAGGCACTCATTGGGGTCAGCAGTGGATTTGTCAATATTTTCAACCAGTTGCTGAAGCTTCGATGTTTCTGAGCCTTGCTCGTTTGACCCACTTACGTGGAAGATGCTCACGCTGCAGGTAGCTTGTGGTGAACTCAAGCTCTGCTCTGTTCCCGATTCATGACCGACTGGCCCTGATGAGGAAGAGCCACCCTCGCTTTCTGGAGAAGGCCTTGACTGCAGGTCACCTGAGAACACAGCAGGCAGAGACTCCTTAATGCCTGCTAGGCTGGAGCCGCCCTGAGGCGCGCTGGTGGCCGCAGAGGTAGGCAGAGTTGTCAGGAGAGGTTTGCTATCCACAATTAGGTCAGACTCATCCAGCGGCACAGACATCCCGTAAGGGAGCCCAGTGCTAGTGGGAACATTGTCCAGGTGCTCAGGAACCGGGTAAGGATTCATCTTTATGTGGGGGTATTTGTCTTTGTGACGCTGAAAATGCACTTTAAGGTTTCCTTTGGTCGTAAAGCGGTTACCACAAATGTTACACTTGTAGGGTCTTTCACCGGTGTGGGAACGGAGGTGAATCTGCAGGGCACTGTCATTCCCAAAGACCTTGCCGCAGAATTTACACTTGTGTTTGAAGAACGGCTCCTCCGCGTTCGGCTTGCTGTCAGACACGCTAATGTTGGGAGGTTTGCCCTTCCCCTTCTTGGAGGAATCTATTACAGAAGAAACGGCCGAAAGCGGATTTTGGAAGATGACGGAATTGGAGGTCTGAGGTAGCAAAGGATTTGGGAAACGAGAAATGGAGGTGGGGAGGCCTCTGCCTGCCTCCGGCTTCAAGGGGAAGGAGGAGGAAAGCCCAGCAGCCAGCGAGCCGGCGGCTGCAACGCCAGTGTTAGAATGAGGTAGTTTTCCTTGCTTCAAGGATTCCAGTGATAGGCTCTGGCTTCCAGCTTTTTGTCCGATCAAAGCAACAGCAGCCGACAGCTGCTGAGACATGTGAGCGCCCAGAGCTTTTAGTGGATCAGTAGCAGCTGCTATAGAAGGATGCAGGGCATGGGGAGCCATCATGGCAATCTGAATCCGAATTTGCTCGGTCAGCTGAATTTGCTGGAGTTGCTGCTGCTGCAAACACACGAGCTGCTCCAGGATCATGGGGATAGCATTAAAACTGGCTGCTGAAGAGGAGATGGCATCGGAGGTCCGCTGGTTCACAGCCACTTTAGTGCCACGTATCGTCTGCAAAGTCACATTAGTGTTTGGTACTTTGGATTTTGGTAGATAGCTTAGCCCAGGAGCTGCAGGCATGACGGGAGGTTCTATTTTAAGGTACATTCCTCCTACCGACTCAGCATCCATTTTTCCTTCTCTCTTTTCCATAGAACCAGTGCAGCCCTTCGCCTGAATGTCCTTGCGTGCCCTGCTATCCATCCGATCACTTGGAAAGCTCCCTAGAGAAGCTTCCGAGAAGCTTTCAGGGGGCACTGTCCCCTCACTGTCATTCATGATTAAAACAGGTGGATTTTTAGTGCAATTTTTCTTATGCTCAAGGAATTCAGAGAGATCAAAGAATTCTGCACAGCATTTCTCACAGATTTTAGTTTCCTCCGTGCGACACCTTTTGGAACTCATTTCACCATCTCTGTCACCTGGGACGTCTTGTGGACTCCCTTAAAATAAAAGAAAGTCACATGATTAATAGCTTGGTTTGGACTGAATATTTCCTATTCTTAATATCACTGATTTCAGCCGAGTTGCAAGTTAACGATACAGGACACCGGAATCAACTCTGCAGATCGATCTCAGGTCCCGCTCTTTGTTTTGCTGCCAGTTCATTTGCAGCCTCAAAGAAACCTTCATTTTAGTTCTGTTTTCAACAAAAACAATAGTAAAAAAGGAACCTCACAAGGCTAAGTGAAAAGCGGTTTATCATAAATCCCTTTATACAGGTGAAAAAGGAACAGTGCAGCAAGGCAGCCAGCACCTGCCAAACAGCTTAGAAGAAACACGAGCCAAAAGGAAGACAGAGGAAGCATCGTAATGCACCCAAGTACAAACACAAAATAAGCTTGTTTGTAAGACTACGTTAACCAACTTGCAGAAATTCATGCAGATTGTTAACACCAGTACTTTAAAGCAGTTCTTAATTGTACACTCATATATTAAACAATATTCACTCTGTCATTATGGCAGTAATTACTACCAAAGAGGGCTGACAAAAGCAAAAGTTCAAGATTAGCTTTTAAATACTTCAAAACCACACACAAAAAACAACCTCTAAAAAGCCACAGTAGTAAAGAAAAAGAGGATTTACTTAGAGAACCCCACACCTAGGTATACACCTACAGGGATACTGATGGTTATTAGAGAGCGAAGCAACAAGACCTGCCTGCAAATCACACAGCGTTGCTTCAGGCGTGCTC
This sequence comes from Rhynochetos jubatus, assembly GCA_027574665.1. NCBI lineage: Eukaryota > Metazoa > Chordata > Aves > Eurypygiformes > Rhynochetidae > Rhynochetos > Rhynochetos jubatus. Next base: position 8,908,835 of record CM050665.1, on the reverse strand, counting down.
ACGACGGGGTGTTTAGCTGCATCCGCAAAGCGCCCACTTTTAGGCAGGGGGAGGGAAAGTAAAGCTGGTCTGCAAGTCCACTCCTGTCCTCCCTCCACCAGCGCCCCACGGATTAGACTGAGCATAATTTGCAGATGTACAAAAAAAAAAAAAAAATCATTCAGGGAAATATCAGAGCGGGAAGAGGGGTTGAGAGAAATTCTAAACCAAAACAGGATGTTTTTGCTCAGTGTAGCCATTCTTCAAACAACAAACTCACACCCAGCTTGAGGCGCACAAGCATTTGGGGCATGGGTGGCAGGAGTATTCAGGAGGTAGAATGAGAGGTTCATACAGCGCCGGGGAATCGGGAAGGACTGCAGATAATTCAGCAACCCCCATCTGGTGAAACGTCCTGCAACTCCCATTAACTGGTCCAACTATGACGGGTGCCAAGGCCGCAGTACCCAAGTCCTTCGCCTCCCACACCCCCAGAGGGGCACACTACAGACCTCAACCACGACTGAGAATTTGTGCGACAAGTTCTCTTCTGTTCCGGTCTTGCATCATCCAGTGCTTCACCCTGGGGCTCAGCTCCAGTTCCACGTTACTAGCCGCACTGTCTTAGGAGGGGACCCAAAGACTCTGCAAGCACAGGAGCTATTTGCGGCTTTCATTTTAAAGGTGTAACTGAACCACACATCTGATACATGTGTATATCCTGTACGTGGCAGGGTGGAGGGGAAACATGTCCATGCAACAACTCAAGCACACCAACTCACTGTTTTGGGGTAGCGTAAACGCTCTGTAGGAGAGGATGTTGCAAACCTTGATATTTGTTAGGTTAACAATGGTATTATATGTACATTCAACAAACCAAACCTCAACTATTTAATGCTGAGTGATGGAAAGTCCACGTTAATTTTTTTTAAACAACTTTATCAATTAACAAATACAAGTATCAGGGACCTGTTATGCTAAAGGCTGCAGAGCAATTAACAGAATTGCATACATATGGATTTGGATTTATCACCTACACTTCAGGGTTATAAGTTCTTGAAGGTGTTCTCAGCACAGCTACAATCAAAACTGCTTGGATCTCTCATATCTCAACAGGGAGAATTAAACACTTGTTTCCTTCACTTGTGGAAGTTGTTTGGGCTTAAGGAAAAGGGAAAATATAACTAAAAGTACACTTTTAGCATACTTTTCCTACTCCAAATATCATTAAATTGATGCATCGAAAGTTGATTTAACTCTGTGGAAAAATATCCAGAGAAACCTAGTGTGCAGACACATACAAGTAGTACATGACTCAGAACTCGGTCAATAGATAGTCCATTGAGGTAGAGAATGGATGTTTTTAAACTCACTTTTGCAAGGATGTTTTTAAACTCACTTTTGCAAGTGAGTGGATATAATGGGGGAAAAAGCACTGGTGTTTGGGGGGGGGGGGGGGAAGATGCTTCCATAACTACTCAGTACACTGACTCAAGAGGTCTTTACTTGACAACTTTTCTATTTCCATCCTTCCAACAGGTATTCCACAGAATAGGCTGAAACATCAAAATCTCTTTTCCAAATCCTTTAGCATTTAGTGCTTCAACAGTCCAATCTCCCAGGCCCAACTACAGCTTCCCCGTGTTGCAAAATAAGCCTGAGAAACTTTAGAAAGCACAACACTCTTCCCCCGTCTCTCCTCCGTGAGCACATGCATCTCACACTGCAGTTTGCACCTCCGCAGTGGCCGTGCAAGAGGTTCCCAGTGGAGTCTCTGTGAAAGACTGTTGCCCACCCCCAAGGAGATATTCCAGGATAACCACGTCTAGACTAAGGGCATCAAAGCCTATGATCATTTATCTCCCTTCCCTTGATAGTACTTTCTTATTGTCCCTGATAAGACCACACTAAATTCAACCCCGCCCCCCCTTCCGAACTACAGCACAACCCATGCTCCTAATTTCCATAATTCCGAGGAGCTCCAGAGATAACTTTTCTGGTCCTAAGCACCAGTTGCCACCTCAGAAGTAGAGCCTCCAGTAAACCGCAGGCGCATGTTGGGCAGCAGCAGGCGGGTTAGGAGCCCTGCCCTGGCTGCTCTTGCTGCCACTGTCACACAGTTCCCCTGTCTGACAGTAAAGCATTAGCTCAGTATTCCAAATAAATTCAATTCCCAGCTTGTACCGACTTGCTGCATGTCAAATAGGTACAAGTTATGCCTTATTTTCTCTTCTACCTTAAAGAAACTGAGCATAATAGCGTCCCTCTACCTCAAAAATGTTTGGTTTTTTTTTTCTTTTTTAAGATACAGTCAGTAGTAGCTGGAATAACACAAGAGCAATTTACTGCTTCTTCAAAAAACCCAACAGCTTCTGTGAAACTCTTCATCTTGATTTCTAGCTACATCCTCTCCTCAGCCTCGCAAGAGCACCAAGTGCCTGCAATCAGAGCACCTCATTTACCCAAACCCCGGTGCAGCCTTGTGTGGGTCCCCCCATCCTCCTCCAGCAGTTATCACTGACATGAACTTAACGGTCTGAAAACACTGGTTTTTCTCTGCTCCCTGTGCAGCCAGCCCCGTCCACATACTGTACACGGATTTACCGAGGAGCCCTGCCATACCAATTCCTTGTGCACTTCACTTAACCCTCTCCAAAGGCTTCCCAGGGACAGGACTTCTACTGTTGGGTGGTTGGTGGTGGTTGTGGGTTGTTTTTTTTTTTTTATCTCCCCACCCCCGAATTTCAGGAATGTTATCTCTCAGCATCTAGTTATCCAATAAGTTAGAAGAATGCAGTAAACCCAGCAGGGGGGTTAGATTGAATCACTGGCAAATGGATGGAAAAAATCCACTATTGTGTAGGACAAGGCGGTCATCGACAAGGAAGGCTGATAAAATCCACACAGCTCGAATTAATCTTTTTTTTTTTTTCTTCTTGAGGGAACCAGTAAAAGAAGGGTGAAATAAGTCTTGTCTGGTTTGATGTGATTTCAAAAAGGGTGCTGCTGGTCTACCACTCATCTGAGCAATTAGTGCCTTTTTTTTCCCCCTCAACTGTGATAAAATTGTATTTCCCTTGAATTAGAATTCAAGCTTCCCCCCACCCCTTTTTTTGTTTCAAGCTTTTAATACCTTTGGTGAGCTTACTTTTTCCACAGACTACGTTTGATCAACTTCTTTTACTCTGGTACAGCCATGCACTTCCCCAGTTAAAATTAACCCATGAAGGATTACCAAGTACCCACTCCAGTCCTAGATGTAAAAACCTCTTACCACCAGCCTTTCGGGCATCATTCTTCCCTAATTTTTTTTCCTGTTGCCAGCTGAAAAGCTAGGACTTCCAAGAACTTTAAACTGTCCAAAATGTCCCTTCTTGCCCTACTATAAAGCATCCTTTTTTAAATTTTGTTTAACTGTGAAAAGTTGCTTGACTAGGCAAATTACAAGACTGATTACTTACAGAAATACTCCGAAGAGCTTGATGTTTTCTACACTGAGTACAACAGCAGCATATTTCTACCCAAGAATGAGCTAGAAACGTGTTACACCTAACAATTAGGATTTCACATGCTTTCAGCTCTCCCTCTCAAGGCTTTAATTGTTTTGATTATCTACCTATTGATTCACCCTTTCGATTATCCACCTATTCAAGAGAAATATTCGGTCAAGGACAGAACGAACTATCGTGAATAAAGGCTTCAGAGGGGCAAATTCAGTGTTAAAACAGGCAGGAAAAGTTAAGAGCAGAGGCACTGGCTTCCCACGGCGGGCATGGCGCTGGCCCCGCGGCAGCGCTCCCCGCACCGCCAAACCTCCTCGAAGTCGTTCCAAAGGGCTTCAGACCCCCGCCCCCCCCCTCCCCCCGCCAAGCCTAAGGATGCCGAGACAACCCCCTGTCTAAAACGTCTGCGAGTTACCTGCCGAGGCGCACACCCGAAGCCTTGAGCACACTCACGTCCCGGCGAGCGCGGGGCCCGGTCGGTGGAGGGCACCCACGCCACGCGCCGCCCGCCCCGACCCCGCCGCTCTGCCCGGCCCGAGCGGGCAGCCCGCCGCCCCCGGGCGCTGCTGCCAGGCGGGGCCACACCGCCCCCCCCCCCCCCCCCCCCCCAGCATCCACCTGAGCTCAGGAGCCACCCAGACATTACCCATTACAATGACTTGGTTTTAAGCGAAGGGCGTTTCTCGAGAAATGACAACAAAAAAGCGGCGTTTCCCCCCGAAGCAGCAGCAGAGCCCCCCCCCCCCGGCCCTACCTGCTCGGCGGCGGCCGGTCCTCCCCACCGGCGCGGCCCGCAGCTGTAAAGGCGGCGGCCCCGGACCACACTTAACACTAGTACAGTGTTTAAGACCGAGCTAAACGGCACAAACCCCGCTGCCAAGGTCAATTGCATGAGAGTCCTAATTGCAAGCCTGACATCAACTTACCACCCACAGCAACCAGGAGGAGGCAAAGGTTAGAGCAGCAGCTCTGTCAAAACGTCACATGCCGCCGAGCCCAGCAAAAGGGCTCCATCACTACAACCAATATAATGTTTCACTTGCGTAAAAGGAAAAACAAGCCGGGCATCGTACCCCCCCGCCCGCCCCCAGGCACCCTCACACCGCAGCAGCAGCCCGTGGCACGGCCGGGGGGCTGCTCCCCGCCGGGCCGGCCTCCCCCGCCGCCGGCAGCTTCGGGCAAACCTAAAACACAAGGTAAATAGGGAAAACTACCGCGAAACTTGGCTTTCCACGTTAAACACGCACACGCAAGCTTCTGCGGAGCAAAAAGCACGAGCCGGGGATTTAAATAAAGGAAATCTTTAATTCTACCCTGAGAAAGAGTTGCAGTTTGATACTGTGTTTTTAAGAATGAATCAGATTTTTAATGGCAGCAACCCAGCACAATGGGTATTTCCAACCCCTTTGTGAAAATGCTAATTTTCAGTATGTAGTAGTATTCTCCAGTGACCACCTGCTGATTTTTTGACCTGTTAATTGATCACCAGGTTAGCAGAACCGTTTCTTAACAGGCTGCATTGTTCACAGAGGTGGGTCCCAAATCGCTTTGCAAAAAAAGAGGAACACTTTCCAGAGAGGAGATAAGGCCTTGATTTTATTATGATGACGATCATGCCTACACTCGATAATGTCCCAGACAAATCCCTGCGGTTTTCTGACTTTGTTATGCAGCTTCATCCCTTGTTATTTACGGGCACACCTGGAGCGGGGACTATCGGGACTATTTCGGAGATTCGCGGTCGGTAAGAGGCATCGGGAGCCGCCGGGATTTTAATTTCTGAAGGCAGAAACGCACATCACGTAGGACGGCGTTTCGGCGCCGGTGCCTGGCCACCGCCTCCGGGCGGACCCCGCCGCTGCCCTCGGGCCGCAGCGGAGGGTCCCGGCGCAGCACGGCCGCGGGGCGGCGCACGGCAGCACCGGCACCCCCTCCCCCAGCTCCCCCCTGCCCCGCCACCCACAAAAGACGGTTGGAGACACCCACCCAAGCGGGTCGAGAGCTTCGCCGGGTCGTCCCCCGTCCCCCCCCCGGCCTGTGCAGTTGCTGCCCCGGCTCCCGGAGGGATTTCCATCCAGGGTTTTGTTGTTCAACGGGGCGGGGGGTGGGGGGGGGGAAGCCCCAACAACAACAAGAAAGCAGCTGGCCATTGCCCCGGAGAGCACGGTGTGTAGCGATCCTCCCCTCCCTCCCTGCACACCTCCCCCGCCCCAAGCGGGCCGCATCAGGAGTTATTAACCCTTTTGTTTCAGCGCGGAGCCGGAGGTGGCTTTCCAGCAGCGGGCAGAGATTTACATGTGGAAACATCACCTCCATCCCCCAACCTAACCGTATGCACAAAGGAAAACAGTCATGCATTAAACATGGGATTTATTGCCTTCTGGCCAGCTTGCTGTTTCTTAAGTCACCATTAACCGGACCCAACAATTGCACATTTCGGCTCAAAGAAGAGAGGGGGGAGGAGGAAGAAAACTAAGAGCCCGAACCTCCTGCGGGCTGGGAATAAGCAGCTCTAGTAACGTGCCTGGGTAGTGACCAGTTCTAGGGATGGAAAAACCAGCACAAACCCAGTCCCTTCGGAAGGCAGAGTACTCAAAAAAAAAAAAAAAAGTTTTTGGGGGACAAACAAGCGTTTGGGCACAACGACCGCAACAACTCGCGCCGATCGCAGCCCAGCAGTTCCCCCTTCCCCACCCGGGACGTGCCCTCCCTCCCCGCTCCACTCTTGTTCGGGAGCAGGACGGGCAGCGCGAGAGCTTCCCCACCGCCGCGGCACCAAGGGCGTTAAACCGGGGGGGGAGAGCCCCCCCGGCAAACCCAGGGAGCCGCCAGCCGCCCCCGCAGCCCGGCTGCGAGAAGATGCTGCCCCGTCGAGGAAAGCCGCTCCGGCAGCCCCGACCCTTCCCCACTCCCGTGGGGGTCGAGTGCCCCCTCCACTCCTTCCCCTGCGCGCCCACCCCCACCCTGGGCTAATTTTGAGCGCAAATTTATACTTTCCTCTTCCCTCAGCCAGACCGAGGGCTGCGAGCTGCCCCCAAAAAAGGGGGGGGGGGGAGGGGGACACACACAGAGACGTGGGGTAGCGCAACCCCCCCACCCCCCCCGCCCAAATACAAAGCGCTCACGCACACCCCGCATTAGCTCACCGGAGTTATTTTAGGAAGTCGGAAATCAAAGATGGCTGGAGGTCAAGCTACAAAAGGTCCAGGGCGATTGTGATCTCCAACAAAAATAGTCCGAGCGGGGTTTTGGGGGTTTTTGTTGTTGTTTTTCTTTTTTTTTTTTTAAAGCTCCACAAACCCCCTCATATAACTACCGGGAGAGTGTTAAATAGATCGGGGAAACCAAATTCGGGCCATTTCCTACCCCGCCGAAGATTGCTCGATATTATTCCCCCCCCTCCCCCCCCGCCTGAGGGAGGCTTTGGGGTTCACCTCCTACCCCCCGAGCGCAGCGGGACCCCCACGCGGGGGCCGGCGCAGGCTTCGCGGGACCGGGGTGTGTATGTGGGAGGCACTGGGGGTGCCCCCAGCCGGGCAGGGCTGCGCCCCGGAGCGGCCCAAAGCCGAGCGCCCCCCCACCCCGAGGAAATAACGAGGGGCCGGTGCCCCGCGGAACAGCACCGCGCTGAGCTCCGCGGAGACTGCAATGGCCCCAAAAGCCTTCGGGGAGCTGGGGGGGTCGGACTCCTGGCAGAGCCCGCTGGGGGGGAAAGGCGCTGGAGGGGTGAAACACGAGGGTGGAAAAAGCCCCCCCCTGCTCCGGCAAGCGCCCCTCGCCGCCTCCTCCGCGCATCAGGAAAGTTGGGACCCGCCGCGGCTCCGCGCCCTCCCTTGCGCCTTACCACTTGCAGCATCTGGGGGCTGCTCCTCGGAGTTGATGTGCTGGGGCTTCGCCTGCTTCCGTCGCGACATGGTGCACCAGCATCGGGAGCAAAATAGTAGCAATTATTTTCCTCTTCACAACAAATTCCTAGAGTTGGGAAATTACCCCCATTGGGCGGAATGCGCATGTCAGAGTAATTATGATTATCAATAATGCATTGCGATTTATCATGGGTCCCTGACAGCTGATTGGCCTGAGTCCAAGGGCTCACAGATTATTCAAATAAGGTCCATTGATCGGGCCGCAGCGGGGCACGATGGGCGATGTAGTCCCGGCCCGGCCCGGCCCGCCCGTGCGGGCGACAAAGGCGTGCGCCCCGCCGGGGGCCGGGGCCGGCCCGGGCAGCGCTCCGCGGGCAGCGGGGGGAGGCAGGCTCCAGCTCGGAGGGTAAACAAACAAGCCGGTAGCCCGGCTTTCCAGGCTGGCGAGGGACAATACCTTTGTTATCTCACCTGCGCTTTTTATATCGTGCTTTAAAGACTTGTATTTTTCTTCTTTCCGTCCCCGCACTCCCCCCTCCCTCCCCCCCGCCCCAAAGCAAGCAGAAGCCCGGGACAATGCTAATTCTTCCCTTTGTCCTTAGATAAGGTGGAAAAGGAAGGAGCAGTGATTGTGGGAATGGACGAGCCCGGGCTCTCCTGGTGCCGTGGGCAAGTTAAGGGGCTTCCAAAGCGGGTCCAGGCAGCGCGTGACTCTGCGCCGCGTTGGGTCGTTTGTTTAAAGACTTCTATTAAGTCTCACTTTCTGGGAAGCTGGCAAAACTGAGCCAACAGTATTTTTAACAGCAAACTGAAACGTTAGGCATATAAAAGGTTCATGTGTAAAAGTTGAAGCGAGTGAAAAACCAGCCCTTTGGAAGGGTTTTCCTGCACTGAGCAGTGGAATCGTCCTTGTTTTCACTCCCCTCAGCTGCTGGGTTCCACGGGAAAACGTGCCACGTTTAAATCCTCCCCCCCACCCCCCAGCTGGGTGGCCCCTGGCCTTTGGTGGCACACTGGGGGTAGAGCCCAGGCGGGTGGAGGTGACTGTACCTCGCTGCAAAGCCCCCAAGGGTTACAGAGCAGGGTCACCTCTACCCCTCGGATCCCCAGTGCGAGGATCCCTGAATATCCGGAGGCGTGGATTGCAAGATCTTTGAGGGAGACGTTTCTTTTTGGTTTCATTCCTCCTCCTGCCCCATCTATCGATGAAAAATGAAATGGGTTGCTAAAAGGCATTGGAGAGAGAGATTGATTTGCTGAAGAGGTGATTTTGTTGATTTGGAGCACTGAGCAAGGGTTCCGAAGACAGGGTCAGCCAAAGTCAGGCTCAATATGCACTTGCAGCTGCACTTATCAGCAAACAATTCAGCAGGGTCCGTGCCTCAGTTTCCCCAAGTGAACTGAGGGTGTAATTTCCCCAGCTGCAAAGCTGTTGTGAGGATAAACATCCATCTGAGATTATGTGGGATTCAGAAGGGTGGTGTGGAGTGGAAACCCCACATCTTAGCAGACAGCAGGAAGGTGGAGGGAGGAAGCAATGGTACCTAACGAGGCCACGCGATTGCCACAGACCATTGCACAACATCACAGTCTCATCTTACCAGTTACTTTACTGGCGTTTTTCCCTTGTGAAAACTCTGAGGTTTGTACAACATTTATTAAATTCTAAAGTTTGTGCCTGTGAATAGAATTAGGTCAAGTGTCTGTGATCTTGCTCAGGATTCTCATTTTCCTGTGATGCTTGAGGAAGGGGGAAGCTGTATGTTGCATGGGACCGTCAGGAAAAGATCTCTACGTTGTAGACCAAGGTAAACAGCACGTCATGATCTAATTAGTTATATATCCTCTTGTGGTTTTGTTTTTATAGTGTCTCTTAAGGGGCTTTATTTGGCTACAGATAATACAAACCCTAGAAGAAAATCTTGCAGAGCTGGAGGTATCACCCTTCTCCTTGGACAGTTATTGAGCAGGGAGGTCGGGGACAAATTTTGGTTTTCAGACAGCTTTCCTTGCCCTTTCCTCTGCAAGCAAATAGTGGCTTTACAAACCCGTACTCATGATGCGCTTTAATGGGCGTGTTACATCAAGAGAAACCCTGTACTTACTAATATAAAATAGAAGCAATGAGCAGGTATTTAAAACGCTGTCCATTTTTACCTAGTGATTACACCACCCCCGTGTTGCCCAAAGAGCTTCTATATATTTGTTTGTTTAACCAGCAGTTTGAAATGCTCTTTGTTTCCAAAGTGTGTCCTGAGGAAATAGACTGTTAAACAAGACTGATACCAATCGATCCACAGATATTTACATTGACGAATTTTCTCCTTTTACACTTGATATGCTCAGTATAACCAACGGATTTTCATTTATTACACATAATGCTACCAACCCACACCAGCGAATTTATTAAACGCCGTTTTGTGTATCAAGCTGAGACAGACAGCCCTGTACAGTAGATCCATATTTAAAATAGACAACTCATGTGGAGCATTTCTACTGAATTTAAAAGAATATATTATACGAAATCAATGGAAGTTTTGCTATTGATTTCAGAGGACTGGGGTTTCACTCAGTATGGCTTTAACACACTGAAAGAATAGAAGACGTGGAAAATGTTAGTTTAAAACGAAAAATACAAAAGCAAGAGATCTTGCTGTATTTAAGGCTGGGAAGACAGCAAAAGTAGGAGAAAAAGCACAACTGGCTGAAAAATAGAGGGAGGAAGAGGAGGAATGCGACCAAGAAAAAACCTGTTCTGATTGTATTTTTCTGGGAAGGTGTTCCCAGCCAGCGGTGATTATAAATAGGTTACCCCGAATCATTACATCATATGCAAAAGGCATGCTACTTGGCTTTAGCACGATCATATGGATTAGCATGATTACAGCTTTTGGATTTGAAAAATAGCAGGCTTCCTTTTCTGGCTTGACATTTATTTATTTTTTTAAGAAAAGTCCAGAGGAACAATCTTCTACCACCAACAGAGCTGAGGCATCATTCTTGATAGGCATACTTCCAACAGCAGCCCAGCCCCACCCTCAAAGCTGATAAAAGGAAGCTTTTTTAGCGCTGTGCATTACTAGCACGTGGAACTCATTGCCACAAGAAACTTGCCAGCGGCAGGAACCACAGCTCTGCCCAGCCTGGGAAATTCCTGCCTTCAGGAATGTCACTGCAAAATGATTAGGACTATGGAAAATCTGATAAGTATGTTGGGGGGAGATGTACATATATGAATTCATAGATTCTTATGAGATATATATATATATACACATCTTCCCACATGTATACACGTGTGTATGTATATCTACATATACACACTAACTCCCATGAAGGTAAAGAACACTGTCTTAAATGCCTACTCTGGTCAGCTGTTTATTGCTGGGAAGAACACACAAATTTAAAACTTAGTTAATATTTTTTCTATATTCATAATCTAAATGTAAGTGAAAGTGTCTTTTCCTAAGTGGCACTATGTATGACCTACATCTTTATCGCTGGGGAGGGGGGAAAATCTTGATATATTTTGAGGCATACCAGTTCACTTTCCTCCTCTATTCATCCCCCTGTTCCTTACTGCAGGTCACAGCAAGATAAATCTGCCAGCGTAGGCTCTCAGGGCTTGTCTCCAGTACATGGAAGATGACTTGAATGTTACCCTGTTGGAACATGTTTAGGAAGCCTCAAGTTTGCTGGTTTCAAGTTGACCATAGCTCTGTAGGCAATACGAACCAGGGTAATTAACATTCATTGTTGGGCTGCTTAATCAAGATCGAATGCAGAATTGGTTAATTCAGAAGTGGTTAAATTGCATGTTGGTAAGTAGTTATGACTCCTCCAGACTAGACTAACTGAATCCAAAACTCGGACACATTCTTTTTAAACAGTTTTTTTTTAAACTACCATTATAACTATGATAATTAAGGGATCTATATTTTCCTACTTTATAAGAAAATAAAATTTATGGTTTTCCATGGTCCATCCATCTTCCAAATGACGCTGGAATACGCTGCACACTTCAGTCAAAACTAGTAGTACAGTTGGAGTTTCAGAGACATGAGTTCTTGCGAGCTGTGAGACAATCAGCATCTGGAAGGGAAGAAAGATCCAAATTAATGTCCTCAATGAAAGAAAGAATCATGGTTCAAACCTCACCCACACAGCAGCCAGCAGGTATGCATGGCTGGCCCATCAGCCAAATTGTTGCTCCAGCTCTGCACACACGTGCACTGGCACCAGCCACCCAAACAGGCTGTAGATATTGGACTGAGAAAGGAAAACACCGAGGAACAGGAGAATGATGGAGCACAAACTTTTAGAAAGAGGCTTTCTTAGCCCACTGCTCAGGGAAGAACTTGCTTCTTGACCTGGTGATGCTTTAATACAGCTGTAGTTACTATAGCCACAGTATAGCTTAAGGACCTTCCTTGCGGGAATCATTAATACAACTACCCTCACTATGTCCCTACTTTATATGTATTCACAGGCCAATATAATTAAGGGGCACACTTGTTCATGAATAAGCTTTAAGTTAAATTTAGCATCTCTCCTGAATTCTCTTCTGATTTCTTGATCACTGTGCTAAAATCTTTTATGCCATTTCTTTTGAACATCCTAAAGGGATCTAGACACTGGATTCCCTTGGACACTCAAAAGTATTTAAGAAGACCCAAAATATTGAGTAAATCAGTAATTAAGAGCTGCAACAAAGTTATTAGCTAAGCTTCATGTTTCCTCCCATCACTAAACAAACACAGCGTCCATGTAACAGCACCACAGAACTGTTATTAATTAATAACTGGTTGTTAAGTGTGAGCAGCTGTTTATGTTATTTTGGAACTTTCTGATAGCAGCAAGCCCTCTTGGTTTGGTGGTTGTGACTCTGCATAGTCATCCGATTGCCCCACACCCACCGTTCACTCCAGCTGTGTTAGCTGGGAGATTACATTATTTTGCATTACTGTGTTTTAGGAACAATATTTAGACACTGATGATGAGACTGAAGAGAAGAGGAAGAAATTCTGAGGCGGCAAGATTTTCACACCTCTGTTACAGTACGGAAAGGAGAAGGAGAAAGAAACAACGTGGGGGGTGTAAGAAGTAAAAGAAACAACGCAGTCCCCCTCCCTCTTGTAGACGGGCTTGTACTCAGGCTGCCAACGCTGAGATTTCACGAACACTACAGATATACCACCTTCATAACGGGATTCCTAATGCAACTAGCGGACTGCTGCTTCCCGTGGGTTCTAGGCTGTTACATCCAGGACGCATTTTACCAAAGATGCATCTGACCGGAGATGCAGGAAGCAACTGGATTTCCAACCTCAGCTCTCCCAAGCAAGGGAAGGAATACCAGAGCAATTGCAACTTTTTGAAAGAACCACCAACTGGCTCCCCAGCCAGGAGGAATGAGAGGCATGTGGGCTAGGCAGGTAAACAAACAAATCTCTGGGTGTTTGTTAAAATGCCCAAGTGTTTCACCCATGCAAGAGTAAACATTATCAGCCGCATTTCTCACAGCATGAAAAGTGCCCTCATGTAATATCTTGTATGAGATGGCAGCTGCAGTCTGGAGAATGAGATCCAGTTTTGCCCAAGAATACAAACCAGGTATTTTAAGGAATGGATTAGCTGTGTTAAGTGAATAGCATTCCCCCTACTCTGCAATATTCGTTCATTTTCAAACACTTACTTGCTTCTGAATAAACGTTAAATCAGAGCTAAGTGTAACTTGTCGTCGCAGTGCTGTTCACTGAATTTCATGACCCAATGATACATCACAGACAGTAATAGGAATCCTGTGAGATCATTTCCTTCCAGACAAGGTACACAAACCTCTGTTTAGCACTAAGCTGTAATGGAGCCTTTGGAGATGTCTAATTATTGTCCCTGTTTACAGGGGGGATGTAGGGCCAGCAGTGCTTTAGGGTCTCAGAGTAACTGCTGTGAGCTGGCAGCCCTGCCTTCAGCGTATCAGGGCTGCCATTTGCCTGTGGTAAATCCCCTTCATAATTAGGAACTAGACTAATGAGCTATGATTATGAAGTATAATTTTTTTCAGTGAATACCAAACCATATCCGAATGTGATAGTGAAATACTTGATCAGATGGCAATACTAAATACAACTTAGCAGGTAACAAATTAAGACAACCTCCTTATCATCTCTTATAACCATGATTGAATTGCACATAGTATTGCTTCATGATCAATTTGTTGATATATTGTGCCACTATGTTGTCCTAAAAAGCAGCTCATGAAAAGCACACGGAACACGTCGCCTGTCCTACCGAAGGACCGAGCTTGGTTCCAAAAGATCTCTTCCCAGGTCTACGTTCCTGGTGGTTGCAAAGAAAGTCTGCTAGATGGGCTCAAGCAGTCTGTGATCGTCTGCACAGAGACGGCTTGAAACAACAGCTGAGAAAATTACGAATTTCCTTGTTCATGTCAGTGAAGCACCAAGATCAAAACTGAATTATTTTCAGATGTCAAAATACCACTTAGCAGGGGTCTTACATTTAGTAAAATTAGCTCTCATTTTCCGCTTTTACAACTATGATTAAAAAAAAAGATCTTACTACTTTGTAGACCTAATTCCATTTCTTTTGATACAGCAGTTTTTCCAATTACTTTTATCAGTTATATCAGTTATATCCCAGTCCTAAATTTGGCTAGTTCCTGCCTGGGTGAATTTGGTTCATGCCATATCTAATGAAGGACTAGCAAGCAGTTGTTAGTGGAGATTCAAAGCATTAGTATGTTTTGGAGGTGCCATCTGCTCTTTGATAGATCAGCTTTCAGTTAAAAACCAGCAAATTTAACAATGTAAAAATCCTCAAGCCCTCAGTCTTCAACTGTTATGGTTGGAAGGCAATAGGAAAAAAACCCAACCCAAAATATTAACACCTAAACCCAAGAATAGACTGAAGTCAACACAAAATTATCCCAATGACTGCCTGAAAGAAAAAAGGACAAAAATCTATTCACTGCACTTTTTTTTTGGTGAAGTGTTAGCTTAGTTGCAGAATGATGAATGAAATATCTAAAATGATCAAGCTTGGTACTCTTTATGCCAGGAATGTGGGGGGAAATGGAGGGGATGTAATAGTAGGATTGCTCTTGAACATCTGAGTGATTTACTGAGAATGGTATCCTATTTTCACAGTTTATGGATCTTGTACTGAGTAAAGTTTGGAAGAAAGTAATCCCTTCCTTCTCCTTGTTCCAACTTTCCTACAGATCAGTTCTTGACCAAGGCTTGAAGATGGCAGGATGTTCTCTCTGCCATAAGTTATGTTAATTTCAAGAAACCCTGAAACTCTCTAGTTTTGATGAAATTTCCAATACCATTCTTTTAAATGAATGGTTAAGGGGATTTTGTCTGGCTTTTCATGCAGATGTTGAAGGGCCATAGCAGAATGGGTCCACCAAAGTTAAGACTATGCTTTTGGTATTATTCAGTATCTCTACTTAGATTGGACAAATAAAAAATTACATTTGAATTGCTTTACACAAGAAGATTCATCACCAAAAATGAAAACTACAGGTATTATCCTATAAATCCCAGAGTGTTTATTCAGTCTGGGTGTTGTAGAGCCATATAGCTGTATTACTGTATTTAAGAGAAGGCATATGCCTTTCTAAAAAAATCTTAAGTCAGATCAGAAAGTTCAGGCCAAACTGGGAAAGGCTGACATTTTCTGCAAGATGTTCCTGCTGACAGACACCACTTTCAGCAGAAGACAGTATTGCTACTTAATTTTCTCTTCAAACAAAGGAAGTGATTGTTGTGTTAGTTCATACAGTGTCTCCCAAAACAGTTGAGAGACTTTAGTCTTCACCAAGGCAGCTGAAGTGCAGCCCTTAAAACTGAGGGAGCCTGGAACTGGTGGGTAAATACAGCGAAACTGAGCAACTGGCAGTTGGGACAGAAGTAATTAAATTTAATAGCTGCCCCCAAGTATGACTGAACACAATAGGACATCTTTGCAGTTTTGTTGGCCAGGGTCACTTCAGCCAATCAATTCTGGTATAAATTAGAAAAACCCCGAACAGCCAAAACAAAAAAACCCCAACATAACCCTACAGTATTCCTGCCCACAAAGCTCAGTTGTTTCATTGTAACCCCTTCCACACCGGCTGATCAAACTCTTTTGGACCTGCTGGTTTTAACATTGGCTAGTTAACCAGTGACGTGTTTTCTAAAGTCACACTGGGGCAG
Source organism: Rhynochetos jubatus (assembly GCA_027574665.1). Classification (NCBI taxonomy): domain Eukaryota; kingdom Metazoa; phylum Chordata; class Aves; order Eurypygiformes; family Rhynochetidae; genus Rhynochetos; species Rhynochetos jubatus. The sequence goes on along the minus strand of CM050665.1, from coordinate 8,893,268 downwards.
CACGACTGGCTAGCAGGGCTATCCCTCTCTATAAAGTTCCCCTGACACCTCTTTTACAATCTGCCTGCTTTTATACCTACAAGATCCTTAACGCCCTCTGATTATTCCCTGTAGTAGCGTAAATGATCCACCATAACCATGGTGCATCACTGTTGTATGTCAGGTGATCGACCTGCTGTCCCTCAACGTGCACTGTCCACTCAAAAGCATGGACACTCTTCGGCTGAGGCTGTTTCGTGGAGGTGCGAGGGTGGATCTGTGTGAGGCCTGGGTGTCTGCTTGCCCCAGATGTGCCACAGCCACACAATAAGCAGGTAAGATGACGAGCAGCTGCTGCGCCACGTGCGCCAGGGAGTTACGAGGTGATGTGCAAGTGGTACTGCATTAATGCTCCTGAGCCTGCTGCTCGGGGAGCTGGGATGAAGCATTCGAGAGGAAGAACACAACTAGGTAAAGCTAATATAGTTGTATTTGGCTCACCCCAAAAGCCCTTTTTAGGGCCTTTTATATTTAGAAGCTCAGCAGAGAGTTAGCTGCAAGTAGAACTGATGCAGGGTTTGGACAGTAAATGGAGATCAGCCCGTTTCCCTTGCAAACCTCCCACTTTTCAGCTAGTTCTGGGTATAACTCGGTTATCCCTGATTACAAGTGTTCAACAGCTTGAATTTTAATTTAGTTATGTTAGCTAAGGTACAGTCTACTCTACAGACTTTAACTAGATTAAGAGACAGATCAGCTATAATTGGAGTCCCTGATTGAATTAGATTGGGATTACAAATATAATTGGATACTACCCCTATTTGAGACACTTCAAAGGAAATATATCTTCAGAGCATGAAAGCTGAAAAATCAACAGCCCTTTGGAAATCCTTGATCCTGTTTCCTGTGTGGATGCAGCTAGTCCCGTGTCGCTCCAGTGCCTTCTGCAGAAAGATATTTTTTAAAAGACAATTGCGCTGGTGGAAACTATAAACCAGACTTTTGACATACATTTGCAAGTCAAAGGCAACATAACCTTGCACCTTGATAATCTTGCCTGCGCTAGTGATACAGCCAGATTAGGCTCAAATTGTGCCTGAAAGAAGCTTTAAAACCTAATAACAAGTCCTAAATATGGACTAACAGGCCTCAGGTTTTATTGTAGAATATAAGCTAGGAGCCACAGTTTAGGCAAAGAATTCCTTTTGCTGACATGGCTTTTGCAGACATTTCCATTTGAAAAGAGCAGTTGGTTGAACAATGGTCTCGGAGCTGGTTCAGTGCTTGACACCTTGCAGCATGTAAAGGACAAAAGCCTGAAAACTTTTTTTTTTTCATATGATATCTTTTCCTGTTTGTGGCCTTTAGTCTTTGCACTACTATGAGCCTCCAGCCACCAGAGCTCTGGTTAAGTAGGTCACACCATAAACAGGCTTATCAGAATAACAACAGGCTCATAACTCAAGTAGGAAAAACCTAGAGAATACATTTTGTGAGAGAGAAACAAAACAACTCTAACAGCCTCTTAACTGACCAGCCATGTGACAAAATGGCATTAAAATTCAACCCTCAAAATATCTAGTTTTATTTCAAGATAAGACTCCGTATGATACCAACATTGAGAGGGTGCTCCATTCTGGTCCAGGCATGAAATGACTTGCGTCTCTTGAGCCTTCTACATTTTAGCCTCACTCAATCTCCTTATCCAGGCACCTCAGTAGCCCCCAGACATCCACATTTATAGGGAAATAAGTTGTTATGTGACAGGTATTTTCAGGAGAAACACCAAACTTGGGTTGCTTTTTGTTCTTTTGTTGGATGGTCTCATTTTTAACCTCTTTCTTTAGGCTTTATCAAAAACTTGCCAGTCATGTAAAGAACACGGGTCCAGTTGTACACTGCTCAGCCCTGGTGTTTCAAAGTGCCTTCCACACATGAAATATAATCTAGAAGATAAAAACGTTCTGAGCAAATCTATAAACCCTTGACCCATTCCTTATAACACTCAGTCCTGACTCCCTCCACAAAAATACAAGAGCAGCAAAGCACCTTTGCAGGACTCAAACGATCTGGAATTACAGTTAATAATAAATTGTAACCCTCATGCTTGTGTTTCCCCACACTCTTTTTGCTGATTAATTGTTAACAGCATCTCTGTTTAAAGGTACTCCAGGAGACAAATTGGATCCTGATTTATTTTTCTGACATCCCACAGTTATGTATTTTCAGGGAAGAAGACAAATGCATTAAAGTAATTCCATATCCCAAAGTGTAGACCTGTAACCATGAAAAAAAGGAGATATGGGACTCTTGGCTCCTTTGTGTAACAGATCACGGATATCTAGGAGAAGTTTTATTCGTATGTCATTTGTATACACAAGATTTATGCTTGCAATTAAGTTTCAGAGTAAATTAGCCTAGCCTGTGTGTCTGGTTAATTGCAGGTGCAAATCAAGTCCGTAAAACATCTTTTTCTGCCCCCCTTGGATTTGTAAGCAGCTCACATCTGAGCTTCAAAACTCCATGTGTATATTTTGCAGATGGCAGTCGTGCAGTGAAAAAAAGCAACACAGATCTCTTAAAGCTTCAGCCCGTAAATAATCTCTTATACATTTTAATTAAAGGGGTTATTCAACAAGAAACCCTTCTTGTTAGGTTAGGCGCATAAATTCACTCAATTTTGCACATCAAGAGAGTAAATCGTATCCAAATATTGATATATGTTGAAACTATTGATACAGCCGCACAGGTATCTTTCTATTGCTTGAGATTTTCCAATTTCTAAGCCTGGTGTTATGTGACAACTTTAGCATGAGCAATCTTTATCTCTGTGCTAGTTAATTGAGAGGGGTCAGATTACTTTAAGGAGCCAATCACTTCAGGGTGGGGGTTGCTGTAATTTAGGACATCAGGAATTTTGACTCCAAGAACAATTCTTTTCAAACATCTCTTTTCATCTCTGAGATTAACTTTTAAATTTTCAGGGAGGAGGGGAGGAGAGATGGGGTGGGGGAGCAAACCAGAAGCACCAAAGAGATTGGCAGTCACCTTGAGTGTACTAAAGGGAGGAAAAAAATTGCAATTTCCTTTATTTACTAAGCTTGCTCCATTCCCGATTGTGTATGACTTGGCAACAATATATTGATTTTTCAGGAGTTTCTTTTTACAATTACAAAAGAAAACAAAATTACTGATTGGGAAGGAAAACTTTGTTTTGTTAAAGAAACAGTTTTTTGTGTGTTTGGAAGGAACAGAAATGAATTAAGAGAAGAAAAAGCGAAGGAAGAAGATGATGCCACAGAAATCAATACAGAGAATTAGGTGAAATAGAACATCTTGTATGTTTTTTAGAAAATCATTTTTCATACACTAAATACATTTGCAGACTGGTTTCTTACAAACCTTTACAAGCTGCAGTTTGAATCTGAAGCTATAGGCCTCCCGTTAAGTTTTTAAACGGCCCAGAAATATTTCTTATTATTTTGGGAAAATCAAAAGATCAGGAAGAACTCTGGCCTTTAGAGATGTCCTGAAGTAATCTTAAGAAATGCACATAAATTTATCATCCCTATTTCCATGTCAAAGAAGGTATAAAGTTATTGCCTGAGGGTTGAAAGACCTGACCATGCGTCATCACGCAGGGCGTTACCTCCCTATGACACAATGAAAGAAAACTCAGCGCCGAGGTGGCACATCCTCATCCTCTGCGTACAAAATACCGAATGCAGCTTCTCCCAGCCAGGCTTTATAAGAGAGCAGTTGTGTGAACTCACTGTGAGTAATGGTGAAATCAAGGCTGAATAGCTTGAGTGTTGAATGCTAACACAGCTCTCAGGAACGGTATCACCACCTACAATAATCAGGGAGCAGTCGTCACCCTTATTCAGCCCTGTTTATTTTGGGCAGTCGGTATGCTCAGGACTGTTTAAACACAGAAGATGACAAAGCCCAAGTGGTTTACAATCAGGAGACCTGGTGCTGTCTCTCAGGGTGAAGTTTGAGATGAGCCAAACCCCCTACTTGCTGCCATCCCCATTTCCAGCCGGGGTGGGAAGAGGAAGGATGACGACATCAGATCTTTAGACAGTTTCCATGTTCGCAGAGCCTAAGCCTCCTAGTTTAGTTCGATGACATCTGAGTATCAGCACTAAGCAGCATCGTAGCTAAACCAGCCTGTGCTCACACCTCTCTTTTGTTCTTTTTATGCTGCACTGGCTGAAAAATAACCCAGTTTAAAAAAAAAAACCAAACAGTTGCTAGTTCAGCTGGATCATTTCCTCAGACCACAGCCACAAAAAATGCTTGTGGGTCCATGAAGCAAGGAGGGAAGGCGTAAGGGCTGGACCACCCCAGCCATGGTCTGCAGCCTCCTGCCAGCCACAATACCTGCACCACCCAGTTCTCTCCCTTTCATCAGCTTCTCACCAATATAGCCCTGGACAGCGCAGGATAAGGTCTCACGTGTGCAGGAGCAATTTTGCTTTTGCAAAGGCTGTGCAGGTTGTTGTTTTTTTTTTTTTTGCCACCAATGTAACTTCACCGCTAGGAAAGGGGAAATTAGTCTGCAATTATGGCATTATCAGCCACCCTGAAGCTCAATTAATGCATTCTGTCACTCTTCCAGAAAAAAAAGGAAGACTGTTGGATGCGTGGTGTAAATATAAACAATGGGAATTTCTCCCTCCAGCTTTGTTTCTCTATATTTTAAGTTCCATTAGTAAGGTGGTATGTAAAGAAAACTGAATTCAGATCAGTTAAGGTTTACATCTCCAGCTCCTGGCTAATACTGATGGGGTGTGTGTTGCCTCACTGTGCCTTATTTCAGGTCCTGCCTGTATGAATGGAATTGCTTCAACACAAGGAATTTTGCTGCAATAGCCTGGGGCAGCCATACACAAACAGCCTCCTGGAAGAAATACTCTGAATGAGTAACCCAGGATACAGTTTCCTGGGCTAGGCTGGCTTTGCCTCAAGTCATAGGGTTGCATTGCACAGGCATAACTTTTTTTCTTCCTAAAATACCCTGCTTCCCCTCTTTGCAGAGGTGTTCCCCAAGCTTAAGCAGCTTTTTCAAATATTTAGATATCTACAGAGTTAATCAGGGGGGATGACTCCAAAATAAGGCTTTATGTAAATAAAGACTGAAGGACTTGAAATTTGGTGAAACAAGGAAAGGATTGGTAACATCACAGCACAAACAAACACCAGGTTTGCTTGTCCGAGGGGGCATAGCAGCCTCCCCTTCAATTTCTGCCACAGCACTGCATGGAATTTGCAAATTCAGTAAATAAATCCCGAAGGTGCTGATTTACTGGCTCACTAGTACGCAGTCTGGCCAAAGCACACTACTGGAACACAAGAGGGAAAGGACAAAGTCATCTATAAATTCACCTGTTTGGTCTCCATAAATCCTAAGGTGCGGGATGTCCAGCTCTTCCTCTGGGCCCTTGCTCCATAGCCAGAGAACAGCACCTTCTCCCACGTGCATCCTCCAAGCCTTTGTCTTGTTTCTCGGGTGCAGCTGGGAGCTCTGTTGTGCTGGGGTGGGTGTAAATGGGCTCCAACAGCAGCGGTGTAATGGGTAACAGCTGAGGGTCCAGCCCTTGGTGCCCCACTTTCAACCTACTTTCAACATTTATTCAAGAAAACCTGATTTTTATTTAATCAAGCCTTTCATGCAGTGATGTGCTATCTGTGAAATATTATGGAAATTCCATCCATGCATATACCAGAAAAGAGAAAAAAATGTTTTAATTCATTAGTGCCTGTTTGAAGACATATTTATGCAAACTTCCATAATTTTGGGAACCTCCTATTACATGGCCAGTTGATGGCACTTCTGGAAATGAATGACTACTATTCAGAGCATTCAGTGTTCATATCAAGCAGTTTCTTGATACAAACTGTTCGGTTTTGGGTTACTAACTCCCACGATATTTGATGTTTCATTTAGAACTGAAGTTCCTAGAGAAATAAATGGTTGTAAGGGAAGCCTTTCTTCTGCGGATCTGTAAAGTAATCTGAAAGCATGTGCTAATAAAGAAAAGCTTGAAAACATGGGGTCTCTGAGGGGTTCACCCTAAGGTCACAAAACCCTAGAAAGTAAACAGAACATTTCCAGTATATCTCTATATCCAGTATACATATTCCCAGTATATTCCTCTCTCCAGTAATTATATCTCTCAAGTGCATGTGTATATTTATGTGTGTGTCTCAGGTAACTTTAAGATAATTTTGGAGCTTTTGGGTAATTGAAGTTAATATCTGTATTTTTGTGTTTTGGTTTTTTTCCCCCTCTAAATACCTGTGAAGCATTATGCCGAGTTTATCTCACTCTTATGTGAAATTTATTCATCCAAATCCAGTGCATATTCATTTTTCCAGATACTATCAGTGATATGTGAATAAAACAGGCATGGGAAATCAGATTTCAGCTTGCTGGAAATATGAGCTTCAGTCTCTTTCGGGTCTTAGTCTGATGATCACAGCAGGTAAAATAGATTGTGGAGATACAACTTGGGAAAGGTATTAAAATTAAGGAAAAGAAATCTCGAGGGAGATAGATGGCAGGAAGTGAAGGAATGGGCAAATAAAAAGAAACATGCATTCTAGGGCTGGGGAAGGATGGGATGTCATGGTGATCAATTGGCTCCAAGTGACAGTTTCTTTGGAGGCAGAAAGATGCCTCAGCAAGATTGAGTTTAACTGAGTGGGCAGATCCATGGTGGGCCTCTAGCCATAAAACAGATTTGCCAAATAGCCTTTGATTCATTATATTTATGGGGTTTAAAAGTATGTTAAATATTTCAACTTTTTACTTTTCCCCCAGGAAAGAATAAACATACATAATGCAGGAGAAGGCTGAGTTCAGTGGTGTGTCAGGTGGCACTCACCAGAATCCTGATGAATCTGAGACTAGGGAATGTGGGATCAGGCGCACGTGGAGTAAGACTCTCAGGAAAAATCATAGCATCCAGGGAAGAAAACTTATCTAAATAGCTGGTTATTGCTGTGCTCGTAGAGCTCATCATCTCTGTGTTCTAGAGACAGAACCTCTCAGCAGGGCATCTGCACCGTGTTTTTCCTGCAGTGTCTGAACACCAAGACTTGAATTTAGGACAACAGAAACTACGACATGGGACTAAACCGGGGGAATGGAAAGGTGCTTATCTCATTGAATAACCACTTTTGATGCTGGATATCATTTGATACTCGGAGAAGATGGTGTAAAAGCACGAGAGATAATCAGCCACCGCATTAGGTGTCATCTTGACCTGAAAATCAGAGTGTAGACTGGACCCTAAAGCCTGAGGTTAAACAACCCTTGCAGAAATGCCATTAGCAATAGCAGTTAAACAAAGATAGTTCTGTCATCCAGTCTGTGCACGAAACTTTTAAAAACCTTGTCTCAGTGGCCATGAGTCCCACAGTGCAATAAATCACTTCACTGAAAAAGCATTTCCTATGAATTTGCTGTCTAATATAATAAAATATCTCTTGAATGTCATGTCCCCTTTTTACATGTCTCTCTTCAAATTTTAAATTATTTTACTTCCTGCTGGAGTCGGGCTATTGGTTAATCCTTAAAAGCTTCTTGCCTGATTTTCAGAAGTGCTGAGCACCCACAAATGGAGTCAGTGGGCTCTGTAAATGTTCAAGATCTTTTTGAGATCAAGGCATGGTTTTGATGCTTAGCCAGTTCATTGATGCCATTGATTCGAGCCCGCTTGAGGTAACGAATTTCACAATTAGCAGACAGTGGAGGATCACACCTTGGGAATATGTGCTTCATAAAGGGATACAGTATCTGCTCTGAAGCAGCATTTAAAGAACTAAACCCCACGATGAATCCAAACCCATTACTGGTTCTCCAGCTAACCACTTACCTTCTGCAGCTCTAAGTAGCATTTCATCTTCTGAAGAATAATTACTGCTTGAGAACATGTTAGCAAAACCAGCACAAGATTGGCTGAGGATCCGTATGTTACAATTATTGGGTCTTGCTGTAGTAATGTGGGTGGGCTGAAGGTTGAATTTTTAAATAGAAGATGCACAGGGAGAGAGCAAGAATGCAGTTGAGCCGCCCCGTAGTGCTGAGGCTGTTCTGTATCTGAACTTACTCAATGGAAGTAAAATATTTTGCTTATAAAGAATTTTCATAAACATGTCTTAGGATGTGTATTAGAGGTACGTCTTAGGATGTGCATTAGGAGTAAGCTAAACAAGATGGTATAAACACAGGAATGGCCTGTAATAGGAGAATAAATGGCCTGCCTCTGCTTCCTGCAGCAGCCCCTGCGGAGGCTGCGTGCCCGCCGAGCCCTCGGCCAGGACGAGGAACCGCAGATCAATCCTCCTGCCCAGGCTTTTGGTCCTCAGATCTGGGAGGTGCCTAAATATAGAAGCGCATGGCTAATTCCGGCATCCCATTTTTAAAACGTCTTTAAATTACAACCACATCTAACTTATCTTCGGCTAAAATTAAAAAGGGCAGCTCTACCTCAAGGGATGTCTCAGTGCCAAAAATATCTAAGAGTTTCTCAGGCAGTGGAAAGAACAAATCAAAGAGAACAAGGAGATTTTATTGGGTTTACTGTTAAACATTTATCCAAAGTGTCCTGCCAGATTTTGAAAGGTATTTAGGCATTGAAAGGTGCAGACAGGCATGTAAGAGGGCTTTCAAAAGAGTCCGAGCAGGTCAGGTGCCCGATTCCCATCGAAATTCAGAAATACCTCAAAATTAGTTTCCCTTTGTTTTTATTTTCCAGTCTTGATTCCCATTAAACCCTAACTTAGGCAAGCCTCAGCTAGAAAAATCGGATGATCAGCATTTAAAATCTGGTAAATGCCTAAATATAGATGCAAATGCCTAATTTGAGACTTCCACTAAACTTCTGTTTTAAAACTACTGCTGCATCTAACCTATATAAAGGCATAAATATGCGCTGAATAATAATAATTGAATTCAAATGCTTGCATCCAGACAGAGTACTGCAATTGAGTTAAAATCTGCAAGGATTTTTGGAGCCAGGGTGGACAGTGTAAGTTATAATCTAGTTTATGGTATAAAGTACTAATTATATGTCCGTGGTATTCATCAGACTAAAATGTTTCCTGTACGATGTAAAAAAATATGGTAAAGATTAATTTAATTATGCATTTTATAGATGAAACTATGTTTCTAATATTTTGTAACTAACAATAACTTTAAAGGCAACTGTAAATAACATAGTGTTCTGGAACCTGAAGAGATTAAAATAAATAACATATGGACCAAAATCACGTGTGAGGCCTGGATTGGAGTTTTGCTAACATCACTTTTAGATTTTACAATACTTTACTGACAAATAAGGCCAGCAAAAAAGCCAGCTCAGTAAACACAGTAATATTGGCAAGAAAAGGACATTTTACTAGGAAGAGTGGGAAGTGATTTAAGCTAAATTGACAAAAAGTCAATATGGTTTGCGCTGGTGAGGTTTAGCAGTACCAAACCAGTCTGGTTTCTGGCACTGCTGTATTAACAAACCTGCAAGGAACAAGCTGCATTTCTCAGCTGTCAGCACTGTCCATTGAAAGGCTACAAAATACATTGAAATTTTCACCTATTTCGTCTCTCTCTCATCTTCCTACTTGCAACTCTGCCATGGTACTTTGGAACAAGGTGCACGATTCAATCTTCGTGCCTTGGCAGCGTCTGTGGGGTGTAGCATCCTCTGCCCACGGAGGGATGTGCTCTGTGCCCCTGGTGACAGCGCTGCACGGAAAGGCGAACTTCAGTGAAGTTGTAGCAAAGATAAACATCTCTCTCACTCTTTCTCTGCCTCATCTTCAGATGGGAATTAATGTCGTTGCCTCATCGCAAGAGGCTCCCAGGCGACATATGACAAACACATTAGAGGAGGGTTTGGGCTAACAAAACAACAAAAAGTTTGCTTTCTTGATGGAGTAATTAATTTTGATTATTATTTTTTGAAACGGTGGCTCTGCTCTGTTCTCTGCCTGTGGATAGGTGTTAAATTATTCCTGTGAGAAAGGCAGCTAAGGGTAACAGCAGCAGCTGGGGAAACCATTCACACTAACAGCACTGCTGCGGCGTCCCCGCCGAACGCCCCACCACGTAATGGGCAGAGACCATTTCCCTGTGATAGTAAACAGCGAATATCTATGTGAAGATAGTCTATGTGAAGCTGCTCTTGTCAAACCTTTTTTGGTTTTTTCCCCCCCTCCATTCCCCTGTTTATTCTGTGGCCTCAGCCTGATTAAAATCCCCTTTTTGTGTTTCTGCTTGGTCTCGTAGACTGCATCACTAACAACTTGGTGCTATTTAGTTTTATTTGCTCTTAAAATGAACAAGGCATTCTTAGGATGTGTTATGTGATACTACTGTTTTGTTACTTCCCCTAGATAATAAACAGTCTGGAAATTAATGATTTATAAAGGGTTAGTGTTTGTGTGTCAGAAACTAGGACAAGTGGCTTGACTCGGATCCTGCTTGTGCCTGTAACTCCAAATATTTTAGATGATTCACCTCCGATTTGCATTTATTCAGAATCCTGCCCAATGCACTCCTTTTAACACATATAAGTCAAATGAACATTTAGCACCAGTGTAATGGCTGCTGCTGAAGGATCCTAGTAGAAGTCATAGCTGTATTTTCTTTGCAATGAAATACATACACAGCTGAATTATATTAGAGAGGGGCAATTCTGCATGGTAAACTCCAACCGGGCCTTGTTTGTTGTACAAATAAGCTTCAGCCCTCCAGGATTTAGGAAGACAGAGTATCAGCCCCTTGCACAACGCTGCTGGGAAGCTGTTCTCCCATGGGGTCAGTCATCAGCTGCACGTCCCAGGCTATGACTAACCTTATCTGCGGATTCATGTTACGGTGAGTTTTTGAGGCAATCGTGGTTTCCAATAACCCAGGACTCCCACCGCGCTGTCTCCCATACACCGCAGTCCTTCCTGTGCTGGCACATCTAGTTGTGAAATCAGTCTGCGATCCAGTTCAGGGAACTGATCCAACTTAAAAACACATGCACAAAACCCAGGGGATGGAGAGCCAGCTCGGGATGGGAATTGGGAAAGGTGAGATGGGGCAGGAGCACCTTAAGCCCTTTCTGTCACCAAGCCCTTTCTGCCATGAAGCCGTGGTCACAGAAGCCACACTTCAGTCCACAGGATTTAGACCTTTTGAGTAGTTATCAGGTGTTGTCAAACACAGTGAGGAATACACCGCCTGGCACCTAAGGCACGATCCTGCATTAAAACTTAATTGTTTATTACCTTAAGACAGCATTTACTCTGTAAAAATGAACGTGTAAATATCTGTACACATCCTCGAGTGCAATTGCCTTGGACTTGATTTAGCCGTCACTGAACTGTACAAGCTGTCTCCCACCCATATACCCTACTTCATGGAAAGACACCCAAACACACCCCTAATAAATAAAACTGAGTAATACTCGGTGATGCGACACAAAATTTTCAGATCACTGCTAAAAATCATTGCTGGGAATGGCTGTTGCTCCATCTGAATTTTGGAACTCAAAAGACTGAGAAAAAAGCCCTTTTTTTAAGCTGTGCACCTGCACAAATGTCATTAAAAATCCAAACAAATACTAGAAAACAGTTCTCATGTGAACTCGCCAACACTTTCATGATACAAGTATAACTCCTGGGCCAAGCACGTGGGATATATAACACCCTCAAACAATGGGCTTTTGTTAATGAGCTCAGGAGAGGCTCCAATATAATTTACCATACAATGGTGCAGCGTAAGGGATGTGCAAATCCGTAAATACCACCACCCCCCCCCCCCCCTCAGTGTTTTGTGGTTTGGAAACAGCACGGTAAGATCACATAACCTAAACTGCAGATGTAGGGACAAAATGGACCTGTCAGCCCCCCGCCCCCCGGCTCAATCACTGAGATTGCATCAGTGTCTAAAATACTTCCAACGTCAGGGGTCGGTGGCTGTGGGAAAAGGAATAAGGTGGTGTTATGGGTGGGGTTTTGCTCACATGTGCTCCTAAGCACTATATAAGGCTGGATGTCTTTCACGGACGCTCTGAGAACTGGATACAGACAGGAGTCCCTTGACTCATGGCTGTTTTCCACAGAGGACCTGCCTTGGGAAGGGACACCTTACCAAACCTAGAGGTGTTGGTAGCAAAGTACATCGACAGCTTCTGAATGGGAAGATGAAAAGGTGCCATGTAAATTGTAAATCGTTACTGTATTTTTCTAAAAGATTAATGTCAGATCCTCAAGAAAAGGGCATGTCTACAGGCTGCTAATTTATTACCAGTAAAGCTTGGTTTAATAAACTGTGGTAAATATTTTCTGCTTTTAAGACCCTTTAAGGCTTCAAAGGCTCCCATTTGCTTTAGGGTCCCTAGGGATGTTGGTGCCAATGAGACATGTTTCATTAATTATGTTGCACAAATAAGCCAAATATTGCACAAATGTGTGTAGCAACATTGTGAGGAATGCAGCCAGGACTCTTCCTAACTTCACACGGAGCAGAGCTGCACAGCTGGGTGCTATTTTGAAGGACAGTTAGGGCCTGAAGCACACACTTGGGTCCTGTCCACACCCCAAAATTGTATCGTTACTGTTTAGGTCAGCACAAAATTGCCAGTAGTTTTCCCTCTGGATTTCAGCAACGTCATGCTGTCTTTCCCAGTGCACAGCCCTTATAAAACAGGAATTGAAGGGAAAAAGCACACTGCAGGGACATCACAGATCCCTCATGTCTCATTGGACTGGGAATTATGCAAATGTTGTGAGATACCAGAGGATAACAAAGTCTGAGGTTGTGTTCCCGTAAGGCTTCTTTGCTTGTCCGAGGTTGGAAGCGGTACATCTCGCTGTAAGGGTCCTGGAGGCGAAGTGTTCCTGGGTCAGGTTCAGAGCCAGAGCCCCTTGGTGCTGGAAAATGAAAGTATCAGTGCTGTGAGCAGGTATGCTGCAGTAAACCCAAATACACCAGGGAAAGGGAATAACCAGAGACATTTCACAGCTCTTAGTAGAAGGCCACGGAAGCCACATGCCGATTGCACCTTTCAGGCGGAGAACTGTCGGAAGAGCTACAGGAAAAGACAGTTTTCTCAGAGAGGCACGTAGGGGTGGAAACCCACATTTTGATTCTCCCCTTGTCTTTTTGCTTGGATAACTCACACATAGACCAGCCAAAAGCTGCATCTTGTCTGAGCAGGTGAATGCCCCCTGTTAAACAGGCAGTTGATAAACTGAAAGGCTGGAGATAAACTCTTGACCAGTCCCTCTCTAAACCAACTATCCTCATAATCTGTGTTTTACTGGTAGCTGGGAAAGAAAATTAGCAAAACTCTGTGATAACTGGCAAATGGAAAGATGCTGTTTGACTGGCTGGACACAAGAGCAATGACAGAAGCACACTGAAGTACTCAGAGCCGAGGGAGCCCTTAAAAGCGTACGTTGAGAGTGTGCCATATGTCAGGGTGCGTGCTGCTTTACATTACTCGCTGCAGCTTTGTGAAGGAACTGAACTTGGCTTGTATATGAATTTTAAATGAATTGTTAACACATTTTATGAATCTGGTAAAGGGGTGCTGATGTGGGAGAGCACACATGTCTGTTCTGTGAGGTGGAGTAAATAAATCATGACTTTCACAAGATAAAACTTTATTGAGTAGCAATAAACGACAGAAATACTTCTAACAGCATTTAAAGCCATGTAAAAGAAAGCACGAAGAGCTGATTGCCCTCGTGTGCGTGTAACAGCTTGTGTTGCGCTGATGGGAGAAGAGGTGTTTGCTGGAGGAGCTCTGCGGGTCATACACTATAGCTCCCTGGGTTTTGGGTCCATAAGGCATTTCACTACCTACATTTGTCATTCACGGTATCTACCGCATTTTGGTGCCTTTCCCTAGACATAATCCTTCTCTCACTCTGCCTTTCCTCACCGTAAATTCCTCTGTTCTTTTGTCCTGAGGACCATTTTGGACCAGAGGACACATCATTTGTGCTGCCCTCCTGCCTGGGTTCACACTCCGAGCAGGTGGGGGAAGTCGTTTTCTAGAGTAACATACTCAAGGCTATCAGGGAGCAGTAACCCAAATCAGACTGAAAAGAGGGGAAAATCCCATAATTTTCTCTTAAAGATTTTCATAAGAATACCTCGACTCCTGACAGCGCATTGTGGCCGTTCGTGGTGGGGTTGGTAAGAGCTGCCTGGAAGGTGCTCTGCAGTAGGGGACGGAGTCTAGAGAATCTTGAGCAGCACATGCAGGAGTGGTACCATAAATTTTGCTTAGTGTACTGGGGACTGACATAGTGTTACCCGTGAAGCATTAGAGATCTGGAAGACAAAATTGCCTGAACTGGTATCAAAAAACTCTTAAACAGAGTGAGCCAGTGTCCTAACACCAAAAAAAAACCACCAACCAACAAACAAACAAACAAACAAACAAAAAAAAAACACACAAAAAAACCAACCCAAAGTGCCCATTCTAGAAATATTTAGCCAGCTTTAAGAAACACCTGCATAGAAGTTGGACTCTGAAAAGAGCTTTTGCTCTATTCCCACCAGCTAATTTAATGTCAAATCCTCTCAGGAAGCAACATGTTCTCTCTTTTGATGGAAAGTAATCAAATCATTTATCTGGACTCTCAAACCCAGAAAACTATAGTTCTGCATTATTGACATCAATGGTATAGATTTACTTTACAATTTTGTTAATGAGAATCTCTAAGCCTAAATGATCAGTTCCCGGTTTGCTTGCAAAATTGCTGAATTCTGTTTACATTTCAGGTATTCTTTTCAGCATCCCTCTGTTTGCAAGCCATTGATTTATGCTGCTAGAAGCTCCTTTGCCTGTCTTGCCCTGCACTATTATGGTGGCTTTTGGTATGTGCTTTTGTCTGACTATCACTACTTGTTTTTTAAATAAACCAGCTATTTAAAAGGGCACTTTCTTGTTCTCTGCTTGTATTTGTTTCTTTGTTGTTTGGAGAAGAAAGAATAGGGGCATGTGGAGGTGGTATTCTAGGGAATAGTGTCTACCTGAATGTCTTTCCCTTCTTCACTGGGTCATGTGTCTGAGTTTGTCTGGGTCTCCAAGAACCTCTGGGTCTCTTTTAAAAGCGCATCAGCTGAACCCCTATCCTTCAACAGGCTCCTCATCTGAGTGTGCTCCAGAGACTGCTGCTTTCCAGAAACAAAAAGCCTGCAGGATCAGTGACAAGACTGTCTGGGTTGGTACCCAGAGTCCTACCTTCTCGCAGCTCCTTCTTTCCGTGCTCTTCCTCTGCAATGCACTCCTGCCTCTGCAATTCTGTCCACTGCAAATTCAGCTCTTCACGTACCAAGGATGTTCAGGAGAGTTAATTCTGCCCTAGGTGGAAGCTGGAGGTCCAGAGGTAGCTTGAACTAGAGCCACCTGGTCTTCCTGCAGAGCTGCAAGAAAAATGACAAGGCAGACAGGCAATGTAATAATTGGAGATTTTAGAGAGCCAGGACTGATTTCCACACACCATGGAGGTGGGCAGCAGGAGTAAAGATTTGTACCAGAGCATTTTCCCTTATTTCTCTGGGGCGCAGTTTGTACCAGGAGCTAATGAAGAGTCCATACAGCAGCTTTGTGGGTGGAATGGTCTTGGTACAGACCTAGTGCTATTTTAGAAGTAATTTCATTTGACCATCAGGAATATCAACTATTACTGGCTAAGGCAAGTGTGGGTGTATGCAAAGATACCTCATATTTTCCCATTCAGGCCTGGTAGGCCTGCCTTTTAAAGAGTTTAACTTGAAATATGGCTAGAGTGATGGTATTCAAGTTAAGATATTACAATGAGACAACACAGATCTTAATCTGGGGATTACTCTGCAGAAGGATTTCCCCCCCCCCCCATATTGAGTCAAAGATGCTTATCTAAACTTACCCAAAGAGCTTTTACTTCACAATCTTATGTAAACAAGCATTTATAAAGTAAGAAACATCATCCTGCTTTACCCCAGCACTGTCAGATTTATCAAGAAACAGTTGACTAAATTTGTAGGTGCGATGGTAACCCAGGGAAGTCAATGGCATTATTTCCACTGTACTCAGCAGGACCAGGATTGCAGTCTGTAATTTGTGAAATTAGGATTCTCAAGGTTTAGGTCTTTGGTTTGATTTTGCTCTGGAATTACAAACCTGATCTGTTATGTCTTTGATGTTCATAGATATTGGGATGACCATAATCGGTCAAAACTAGGGAAAAAAAAAAAGTCATTTTATACAAAGAACCAGGCAACATTTCTTTATGCTCCCAGGGAAAGTTGGCACTTTGCACAGACTCAGATTTCATGCAACTATTCCCTTAGCCCAGCTCAGCACTCAAAGGCAAGAGGAATTTCCATCAGCCCAAAAGTTTCTTGGTTCCCAGCAAAACTCCCCTTCAACCTCAGAGATACCACAGAAGTGGACAGATGGATGCTTCTTCTCAGTAAGAATGTTTTTTAGCCTAATAAAGCTTAAAAAAAAAAAAAAGTCACTTGCCTGACTGATCCCTTTTGGCTGAATGTGAAGTGGAATGAAATCTCTTGCAATGGCACAGTCTTACTTTTCCTCTAGTGCTCTCACTGCAGACTGCAGCCCCATAAATCTGTTCTTCAGTGTACCCACAATACCATCAGCTGATCAAGGCTCAGCTGAACACTGTACGCTCAGCGACGGTATAACACAGATCCGAGATAAGTAACTTTATATATACATGACAGTAATCCCCCCTCCATCCGGACATTTTTAAAACATCTTTATGTAGAATTAAAACAGAGAGATGTGAAAAGAGGTGAAATTATTTAGGATATACAATGGAGGAATTTTATTACCAAGCTGACTGCGTTATAAATCAAGTGCTCTGTAAATGCAATAAAACAATTGTTTAGTCTGCATGATTCATACCACAAACCTCAGTATTCTGTGTTTTGATCTTATTGCAGCAATAAACTGTCTAGACAGCAATTAACAAACTGTTTTTTCTTCAGATGTTTGGAGTGCCTTTGCCGCTTGATCAGCCCTCAGAAATACAGGGCTTTTTCTCTATTCCTATTAATTATCAGGTTGATCAAGAAGCGCGGTTAGCCATTCTCTGTAATTGTACAACATTCCTCTTTAAGTGAATTGCTATAGGAAAAGTACCGATAATATTGTTTTTCATTAGTACTAAGTAGCTAGGATAAAGATTTATTTTACCATGGTGCCCTAAAATGAGCTTTAAAGTATAATTTATACTGAGCAATAGCACGTCATTTTAGGCCCCGATTCAACAAACCGCTTACACGCCTGCCCAACTTTAAGCATATAATTAATCCCAGGAGAACCTGTGCATTTAAATTTTGGTGCATGACACTGTTCTTTGCTAAATTACAGCCAAATAGTTGATCCCTCATGTATAGTTACCCTTTATCTTTTCACACAGTGAGTGGTGCAGATGTGCTGCGTTTCGGTCTTAAGCTTAATGGCTTACCAGTGGGAAAGGGTCCTAAATCCTAGGGCAGCTTCTGGGGGGAAAAGGGTACTTGAGAAAAGACTGCAGGAGGGATGGAAGGCAGCTTCTTCAGACACAGATTTTACACAGGTGGTGCAACGAAGCCTTTAGAAGCCTATAATATAATTGCACCAAGGTTTACAGCAAGGTAAGCAGAACTGTGTTTCCAGTGGCGGCCTGTGCAGGTGGACCCTTCCTTTCCAGGAGGGACTGAAGGCGTGAGAGGAATCCACTCTGCAGCTGAGGCACGGGTACCGTGGGCCGCAGGACGTTTGTTCAACACAAACACCGAGGCTGTAAATGTACGTGTCTGCGTGCGTGTTTATGCTCATAAAGCAGAGGGTGACTCATCGCACATCATTTCCCATATGTAGCTCCCGGCTTTGGGACGTCGATGCAACTCTGTAAAACTGACAGATGAAAACAAGCACCCCCCGATTTTCGCCTCGTATAAAACAGCAAAGCAGCATTCTCTTGGCTTTCGGGGCACCCCTGCCTGTTCCCGCTGCCGGAGAAGCCGCTCCGTGCCGGGAGGCGCCGCGCAGCCCGGCGGCCGCTGCCTCCGCCCTTGCTGGACAGCTCCCGCCGCCGGGGCCGCGGGGCCGCCGGGGCTGTCCCCGGGGCTGTCCCCGCGGCTGTCCCCGCGGCTGTCCCCGCGGCTGCGGGGCCGGGCAACACACCTCACCTGCAAATGTACACGAGGAGAAGCAGCGCGGTAAGTTCTGCCGGAGTGAGCTCAGACCTTCGTGCAGCGGAGTTCCAGGTGAACGTCCAGTGGCGGCTGTAAGAAAGATACGGAAAAGGCAGCTGGGCAGCTCCGCTTGCTTTGTTTTGTGGAAACAGTTCCATGGGACTTGCCTGTAAATCTAGGTCAATGAATAAATACCTGAGATCTCAAAAGCAAAATGAAGAAATTCAATTTCAAGCTGCTTTTCAGAAGTTATTTGGCCAATAATCCTTTTTAAAATATTTTTTTTTTTAGAAGAGTTTTCTTTCACTCCCTATTGTGGCAGTGAAAAAGAGAATGGGAACAAGAAAACCCCAAAATATACAGAAAAGAGAGGGAAAAACTATAATCAAATCTGGTTTGATTATCCTCAAAAGTGGGGAAAAAACACCCAAGCCAAATTAGTTGAAATGGAACTCTTCAACTAAATTCACAGTGTTTCACCGCTGTCATTCACAGTGTTTCTAACAGCTCTGGAGTACAGTTTTGCATCTGCAGAGGTAAAATATTTTATCTCAGTGTAACAGAATACTATGAGTCTGATCCTGATAAACTGTATAAAACACACTTGCCATCCTGGCCAGGAGGAGCAGTGCAAGAGGTATTTTTATGAGTCACATGTTGTATATAAAGACATGAGAAATACACTGAAACTGGGGAAGCTATTTTTTGAGCACTGGGTGGTTTATGTGAAGTGTTGCATGGCATTTAATTTGTTAGTGATATGCATACTCCACAGCATCTTGGCATAAATCAGTGATTTCTCAGCCATATGATAGGCTTACATAATGTACGTTTGATGTCCAGATGCTTAGGACTCAAAATGCCACAGTTATTAATTTAGCAGTTGATGGGGACCCTAGTGTCGCAAAAATTTGAGTGCCAGTGTAACACCTTCCTTTGCTTTCCTGGGAAAATTTGAAAAAACCCAAACCCACAGTCCTGTCGAAATTCTGAGCAAGTTTCAGAGCTCATAGTTACATAATTTCTCTCTACAATTTAAGAACATAGACAAGAGGCTTAGCTGCCCTTGAAACATGGGCAGGTGTCCTCATGTCATTCCTCAAAAAAAAAAAAAAACCCCACCCTAGGAGCAAAGAACCCGGAAGCTTCACCATCTTCTGTTTCATCGAGCAAGGTCACAGTGACAGGGGAAAAGTAAGATTCTGCAAACAGATATAGGAGGACATGCACCTTACAGGTTATTGATTGAATAATTGATAAATCCAGCACACAGTAATTACAGTGGAAAAGTCTGGATGTCAGGATTTGTCAGTTCTATCTCGAGGGGCTGGAGCAGATGTGAGGGGAGACTATTTACGCGTGACCCTGGGAAGTGTGGGAACCACTGTAGGAGTCAATAAGTGCCCCATAATCCACTGGCAAATACTTGCTATGTTTGTTTGGTTTTTAAATTTCAAAGAGTTTTGCTTACAGAGTTGTACACCATTTATAAAATCCTCTTCTGGTTCAGCTTTTTTTTTTTTTTTTTTTTTTAAACAAACCCATTCCATTGGAAAGCTTGAAAAGGAAGCTTGCTTTCATTCTAATTTGCCTTTCCTCTATTATGTGTGAACAGTGGGCAGATTTAGCAGGATTGCCCACGAAGTCAGACCTGTAGCTTTGATATATTTTCCCTGGAGAAATATCTTTGTCTTGAGGAAAAAAAAAAAAAAAAGAACTATGCAGACTTTTCAAACGCTTGTTAGGAAACACGCGGAGGCAGTCAAATCAAATTCTGAGCTCGCTAACCTTGGCAGTGTCCCTTTAAATTAACTCTGCAGCCTGGAAACACGCAGAACAGTTTTAAAGAACGGATCTGGAGCAGCAGCGGCAAAGCTGAGATTCGCTGCACGGCTCGTGCGGTGCGAGGGCTGGGGAGTGAAACCCCGGAGGGCTCCGCGCATCCTCGGCGTGGGGAGGTGGCCTGCCCGGGGGCTCCCTTTGCACCCACCCACACCCCCCGGCCTGGACCAGCGGGGCACAATTGGCCTGGCGGGGGGCTGGGATGAAAGCCGGTTTACTTCCAGACCCTGTGCCAGCAGCAGCAGCGTGTGAAGCAAAGGAGGAGGCTGGTTTCTGGCGAGGTGGGGTCCCCTCTGGCACGCTGGCGGGGCAGGCTGGGGGGATGCCGCGGCTCAGCCGGCCACGCGTGCCCTCTCTCAGCTCTAAGGTGTCAGTCCGGCAGCCCAGCAAACCGCTGCCGGTGTCAGGGAAAGCTGCCCCTGCGCTGGAAAGGACGAGGAGCCTGCCCAGGAGGGGCTGTCCCCTCCGTCGGGGGGGAGATGGAGAACGCCCCCGCCGCGCACCAGCCCACCTCCTGGGGAAACAAGGAAAGGCTCAGAGGTGCAGCCAGATCACCGCTCACCCCCCTCCTTTTCCAGGGTATGATTTCACTTGTGGATTTAACCGACAAGCTCCTAAAATGTAAATCACACCGTGTTCTCTGGCTATCCTCGGGATTTGAGCTCATCTAAGCCCCCCACCTAAACAGGCACCCTGTAAAATCCATGATGGCATGTTAGTGCTTTCAGAATATTTTACAAAACCAGTTCAGTGTAACTTAAATCCAATTTTTCATGTTTTCACACAAGGAAAAAAAATCCCAGCACATTTTTTTCCTATTTTTTTTAAATCTTGAGCATGAAAACACATTTTCCCTGTTCACTTGTAGATTTTTCTTCGACTTAAAAAGAAATACAGAAGGTAAGGGCTGTGCTGATGAGTCTTAGGAAGGTGGGTGGAAAAAAAAAGTCTGATGTGCCTTTTGTGCTGCTGCACAGAAAGTGCTGCCTGTAATACTACAGCCAGGCATGCTCATTGTACAGCCAAGCAGCAAAATAGTAGCTTTGTTAAGCTAGATTGCTGAATTTCATTAGTTGGTTGGGTTGGGTTTGGTTTTTTTTTTTTTTCCTTCTTTTCTTTTACACAGAGGTAAACCCACGTTTTTACAGAAGAGGGAAAAGCAGGCTTGTTTAACTATTTTTCAAGATTTTTTTTGTAGAAGCACAGAACAGCTTCTACTGGAGGGAGGTGCTGCTGTAACTCTGCCAAACTAGATGCAGCTGTTGCAAGTTCATTTTTCTTTCATATTATTTTTTGTTAATTAACAATGGATCTTTCAAATAACAAACAGCACTCCTAGCACCCATCTTGCATACCTCATTTTTAGGGGAAAAAAGAAAAAAAGCAAATTATTAGGACCACGGAAGTTGTTTAAAACAGAAATACAACATCCCCCAAGACTCACCTACTTTATACTTTTATTGCAGACTCTGAATTCTGATCAATTTCTTCAAAATGCTCCTGTCCTTTGCCAAACCAAGCATGAATTCACTGAAAAAACAAGCATCTTATAGCAAGAGAGTCCCATCTAGCTCAGAGTTCTGTG
This sequence comes from Rhynochetos jubatus, assembly GCA_027574665.1. Taxonomy (NCBI): domain Eukaryota; kingdom Metazoa; phylum Chordata; class Aves; order Eurypygiformes; family Rhynochetidae; genus Rhynochetos; species Rhynochetos jubatus. The sequence continues at coordinate 8,871,654 of CM050665.1, read as the reverse complement.
GCCAAATCAAGGAAAAATAGTTTCACCTGGGTTTGACTCAAAAAAAATCGGGTGATATTCCTCTGTTTCAGATAACTGTATCTTTGAGAATTAGCTTTCCTTTAAACTTGGGGGCTTTAAGTGGATATTCATCAGAACCTAATCCTAATGAATGCCATTTATCTCTCTACATCAAGTTTTACATAGTTGGCAATAAAGCCGTAAAGAAAGACAAACCAAACCAAAATAAGCTTAAAATTTCAATATTCCAAACACATTTTGTTGCATTTTCTTCCAGTTAATGCTGCCAGTGAATCTAATTAACTGGACACAGGAGGGCCTTTATGAATGGAATGTAACATAAGCATACAAAGTAATCTCGTTACATTGTAACAAGAGGTTAAATACCACTTCCTGCTATGTAGTAGCTGTTAAGTATAGTATTGATGAAAAATATGCTAATAACACCTTCTGAAAAGAATAGCTTAGTTCTTGTTAGCTAATCTCTGCAAGCTGTTTGGTAAGCTGCTTTTGTGGCATGGTTATATCACATGCACATCAAGCAAAACTATTCTGTTACGTCTATCACCCTCTTTTAAACTAAGGGATTGGGGTTTTTTCCACGGGGAAGATTTACATATATATACATATAAATATACACGCAGACAAATAACCAGTGTTTTGACCTGTTCCTAAGCACCCTTCCCACCCCCTTGCGCTGCCTTCCTCTCCTCGGAGCGAAAGGGCTGGCGTTGCTGACTGTATCAGCGCTACCAGCACAGAATGGAGCTGGAGCTGGAAACAAGGGCCTGGGCTGGGAACCCGCTTTATGCTGAAAAATCCCCAAATTTTCATTTATTTTTTTTAAAATACAGATTTATACAGAGAAATAAGAATCGGGCTTATTCTTTCACTTTTAAATCAACAGCAATCTGCTCATAAATCATCCTTGTTTGCAAGCGGGCGCTAATTATTAGTCAAAGTTCACAGTTAAACTTGAAATTTTTACTTAAGAATAACGTCCAAAATGTTAACTGTTTTAAATGGCAGCAGCTGGGATGGATTTTCACAGTCAGTGAACTGATTTGCAGTTGTATTAGTCGATCAGCATCTTTCATTAGGTGTCTATAATGCAGGCAGGGACATCATGCTAAGCCCCTGTGTTTCTTCTGTGCATGGGCCCATCTTTATCTGGGGAGTAAGGTTCTGTTTTCTTTTCTCCCCCTTCATTTCCATAAACAATATGCACAGTTCTCTGAGCCATTCAGTCTGCAAATAAAGGCGGAGGGCTAAGTAAATTTGCTTCACACCAATTATTTTTGTGAGGTCACTGAGTTAAGCATTAAAGAATACTGCTGTGGATGAGCACTGGGGAACAGTATGATTTGTGCTATGAACTGGACAAAAGCACTCGGTGCATAGCAGAATACGACATTTATTGGGAACCTTTGTTCCACGAGTTAAGGGAAGAATAATCCTTTTCTTTTAACAACGATGAATTACTCATTTTACCGCATAAAACAGCGGCACTGTAAGTCACTTTTGTAAGTCACACCATAGGAAAGAAAGTGAAAGACGTGTGATTTCAGAAAGAAACCCAAAATGATTGTTCGGTTCAGTATTAAGCTGTTTTGCTTCTGTGCACAGCATGAGGACGAGTAGTCGTCAAATTATTGTGTTGTGTTTTTATGCAAATAAAATTACCGAAGGAAAGAACATTTTTAAATAATCAGAAGCCAAGTGAGGAGCCAAGAATCCAGCTGTTGTGGATTTGTGTCGCTTTATTGTCACACTTCTCACAGCCGCTTGCACCAGCGAGAGGCTGGCCCCACATCTGCCTGTTTATTTACTGTGTATGGCTGGCTTGTGAGCAGTAAGTAACTGTGACAAAATGCTCTGCACATGGGTAATTGCTGATGATTACTTTTCAGACAAAGGACTCAGGCTTGAACAAAACAGCAAAGCAATATTTCCCCGATGGAACACAAAATTATACAGCGGTAATATTGCTATTAATGGAAGAAGGATTAAGTCTTAAAGTCACTCTACTCACTTCAGGATGCGAAGTCAGAGTCAGACCCTGATGTTTCAAGGGATTGCAAAAATCAAAAAGAAAAATGTGATTGTGCCTGGAAAAAAAAAAAAAATCAGAGATCAGGCGCAGAATTGATGGAAATTTGATCTGAAAAAATCACCACAGGATGTGATACTTGATCATGCTTCCTAGGAGACTGGGCTAAAAGTGGTACCTGCGCTGGCATTTTTAGTAAGACAAAGTTTCATACTATTCTGCTACAGTGGAACATAAGTGACTATTACATGTAGGAATAAAAAGAAGGCAAGCAAATTACATGCTTGATTATTTAGTAAAACATAGCTTTTAAATTATACATCTAAATCCAAATAAAGCACATGGTGTGCCCATTGAAACCAGATGAAAAGCTCAATGTAACGATGGCCTGAATTCTCACTGCCCGGGTCTGTTTGTGCTAGGATGGTACCCAAAATCAGAGATTTCTCCCTCTACCCACATTGGAGGTTTCTACCACCCTCAAAGGTCCAAAGGAGGGGAAGGTGCACCCCATGGGGCTCCTGGTCACCAAGATGTTCCCAACATGCTCCCTATTAATTGTCCCTGTGAGTGCAGGGCCACACACCAAAATCATGCAACTAGCCACCTCCTGTTCAGATTAGGGGGCTTGTAGCTGGTAGAAATCTTGTTTTTGTAGCAGATTTAGCTTTCTTCTGCTCTCTTTTTAACTGGCACCCACTCACCGTTTTTGGGGTGACATGCAGGCATCCTGGAATGATGGATTGTAGCAGAGACTTTCTTATCACACACAACAGCATTTGGAGACATTTGCTGGTTGGGTTTGGTTGGGTTTTGTTTTGTTTTCAGGCAGTCACCATATCAAGCTTGCCCAGGTGCTTTAATTAACCATTTTAATGACTTTTCCCTTCCGTTAAATATCATGCTTCAATTCCAGGTGTTGAATGACAGTGCAGGATGCTCACTGTACACCTGATTTGTGCTGAAATTATAGAGCAGGCCACTCAATGGAAATACCACAATGGAGAATACTGTTTGGTTTATTAGAAGATAATATCTCCCAAATAAAAACTGACTTCTTAAAGAGAGTATTTTTTTCTTGTGGTGTTTTTTTTTTTTCTATTTTAATGCCTTCCTCGTTTTCATTAATAGTAGAAGTGACTGTAGTGCTCACACAGTAGGAACAATCACACTGGTGCAAGGTCTCATTGGGTCATCTCTCTGTTCAGACAGTGAGAGTATCACTTAATTACTGTCAAACAGACAAGCCTATCCCTCATCCATTTACAGTATTCAAGTTAGTAAGGGCTGAAGCTGGTCAATACACATCAGCCTGGTAAAAGATGTCATTTTGTCATTTACAGTAAGAGACAATACAATGAATGCAATATTTGCTCTTTTCTTGAGACGTCTGGGTGTCAACGATAACATCCAAGGTCTCTGCCTTTGTCACAAATATTTGATTGTCTCTTCAGCACCCTCAGACACTAAAAAACACCTTCGACATTTACTGGCTGCTGCCCATTTTCAAAGCGAAAACAATGCCAAGAGCCACACATCCCTCTGCTGCAGAAACTTGTGAAACTCTTTGTTTCATTTTTTCCCACTGTGCTGAATAACCCTCTTGTCCCATATGTCAGTAAATTTGAGTTCCTTTACACTTTCCAGATCTGTGTGGACCAGGCTAATGCGTGCAGTGCTGACAAAAGGACCACTGCCTCCAGATACTAAGCATGAGCGCTGCTTGGGGGGAAAAAAAATGAGTTTCATAAATTGATTAGTGTCTGCTTGGAATTTGGTGCTATTTACTCAATCTCGGAAAAGAATGGGGAATTTTCCTTGAGTCATCTTCCTGTTCTCTAGTGCTGCAGATTGGAATGAGCGTGCAGGGCAGGCATGACATTGCTGCTTTTAAGGGGAACACAGAGAGTGTAAACAGTTCTGAAATGAAAATAGCAAATTCCACAGTTATGACTCCAGTAAAAGTTACTCAGGCATTTAAATAATGGGACTTCCTACTCCCCTGATATCTTCCTTTCTGAAGAATTGTCTCAGGAAGGGATAGCATCAGGGATCATAAATTGTCTTTTGGCTTTTCAACACTTTACAGGCTCCCATGCATCGCCAACAATGGGACTGGGGAATGACTCTTAACAGCTCATTAAGGCTGTTTTTGCCAAATGCAAATAATAAAAAGGCCTCTTAAGAGGCTGTCTCATTTTTATTCAGAAAAGCCTACTACAGAATATAAAAAGATGCCATAAAATGGAAATGCAATAGAAGACCCAGTGCAGTTATCTTTGGTGTCCTTTGAAAGATTTCCAGGCTAACTTCAAATCTCATGGGCATTTCTGGGTGGATTGCTGAATGATTCTGCTCTGCAAATACGAGTTAATTCAGAAGGGCACTTAAAAAGATCTAATCAGATACAGGCCGTGCTGGCAACATACACATTTCTGAGGCGTAAGGGTGTGTAAATAGATAGGAATGAGATTTTATTGGACTAGCATCACATTTGCCACAATTTTTAACATTGGTTCCCAATTCACTTCCCCTGCCTTGGTCTGAAGGTAGGTCTGACTCTTCAGTGCTTTTGACCTTCCCACAGACAAAGAAAACACACTTTGGCTATGCATGAAACGCAACATGCCCCCCACAGGAAACTCTCTCCCCATTTATATGCTAAGTATTGGACTAGAATTTCCTAGATCAGTGCAAGCAGTGCCAGGAGCACCACGTCTGAGCAGTTGCTGGAGTTTCACAGCTATTACTCCCTCCAGTCTCCTGCCTCACTCTCTCCCTACTCCCCCTTGGCTCATACTGCTTGGTAGGCCCATTCCCAGGGACCCCTCCATGGCCTTCAAAATTGCTGCGCCAGATGCGGTCCCAGCACTCGTCTGACTGCGGGTGCTAGTCCCCACGTTGCCTGTGAAAGAAATATGTGCTGAGCCCTAAAAGTTTTGGCACTGATGTTTCTTTCTTTTCCTCCCCAGGGAGGTTCTGGCTTGATCAGTCTATGTTGCTATCACCTCAGTTTCAGAGGTGTTAAACACCTAGAGCTTTCCTTATTTTACCAGGAGACTTGAAAGCTGGATTTTTTTTAAAAAATTAGGTCTGCAGGTAGCCCATGTTAACCATCACAAAGGTATATGAAGACTGCGATAGTCTAGTTGGTACAGACAGGCGCCTTGGATCCGTCTCCCTCTATTGTTAAATCCCAGTCCACATATGCACCAAAGACATGGACAAAGATGTCCACTGGTTTCAACTGAATAAGACAAATACTCCTGCACAGCTGCAGAATAACTCTATGAAAACCAATAGAATGGCAAGTCAAATCAGCTGATGTACCAGTCCAGTGGATTTACACAAGTGACCAATGCTAATGTATTTATAAGTTTTATTTACTTCCTTTCCCTCCCAGAAATATTATCTTGTAATAGACTAGAAAAAAATTCCAAAATTAGAACATTTGCTTAAATCTGAATTATTTGAATGCTGGTAAGTTTTCCTTATCTTTATCATAACCAGTGTTATTTATTATGTAATAACACTAGAAATCTCCCAGTGAGAATCAAGCTGTCGTTGTGGGAGATGAGTCTTACCAGAATTCCTCAGAAACTCACTGAACATCGCCATGGGAAGCCTACAGTCTGCAGAATTAGGACTCTTCATAAATTTGCTTTACTTTCTTAAATCAATCTTAAGAATTAACATGAAGATCAGACTCAGTAACTTCTCTCGAGTAAGGCTAGAAAAAGAAATGAAAGGCTTGCAGAATTTGGCCCAGACGTGATCCATTCCTGGATCGGCCAGTGCTGGCCAATATTAACTCCTACATCATTTTCCTCAGTACTTTGTACAGCCTGAGCCAGTAGGATCAAACCTCTAAATCTAGGTTAGGTTTTCCTGAAAAAGAAATGATGAAGAAAGAAAGGAAAACGTTTAAAATTAAAAAAAAAAAAAAAAAAAGGCAAGAAATGAAGCAATATCTTTGGTTTGGGGCTTTTCTCTGGTGTAAAACTCGAGGAGGCATTTCTGGCTGTGCCCCATACAGTTGCTGATGTTATGCCACAGAAAGCTTACATTGTGATTTATTGCAGTTTTCACTACCTTGGCCTTTCAGAGTGGAAGGGACAGGCAGACTTGGCTTTTTAAAATGCAAATGAACCAGAACCTTGAGGGGCCTTGGAATATTTTCCTAACTTCCTGAGAGCCCATACAAATGTGTTTCTAACATTACGTTATGATGGGAGACCCCCAAGAAGCAGCATAATGAAAAATGGCACTGAGTTCTTAAACACAGGAACCCAACCCATCTCCACACTCTCGAGAAACTCGCTGCCTGGTAAGTTAACTTCTCCTGAGTCTGCTCTCCATGTTCCCTGCCCTCCCACATTTAAAGATTGCATTGATTTGATAGTGGTTCATTGGCACTATGCCCTCTAAGGAAAAAGACAGTAGGGTTAAATTGTGAATAGCCCTTAGTTTTGAAAAACTGCTGAGCTCCACCATATGGACTGCTATATGGCAAGGAATATGCTTTATTGGCATTGCTTGGAGGTTTACAAGCAATCTTCTTGAAGTTTTAATGGTTGCTTGGGTGATTTATCCCATCTTGAGAGTCAGTGCTGTTAGGAGGCACCCAATTCTTGAGCTCTTGCTTTCCTTTATTATGAAAACCTTTAATCTTTCCTACATGTACCATAAATAACCTCATTATGGCCACACAGAGAATATGTAACATTTCCCATGTAAGTTTTGACTTTTTACTTAACACTTTTATGAGCTACTTTAACTTCACAAGGGGGATGCTTAATATACAGCAGCAGAAATTTGGGGGGTGAGGCATAAGTCCAAGAATCAGTGTCATATACAATTTTGTGTCTTTGCAGCCGTTAAGTCCAGTGTCATTTTTTTGAGCCAGAACTGTTGGCATGGAGACAGATACTCTTTGCTTCCTTGAAATTCTCGAGGGCATATTGTGCTCTTTCGTCCAGCAACTGCTTCAGAGCATTTGGTACTCCAATATCTGGTACCCCAACCTAACATTTTTTCCCTAATACACCACTTAAATCTGTTCTGCACCTTTGGAGGCTGGGATGAGAAACACTGGTAGAGTGAAACCGAAGACAGAAGTGTTGAGGTTCAGAGCATGAATAACATTTACTTCAGGTTATCACCAGTATGTATTTCAGAGAAAACCCACGTAAACTGAAGGACATGCCAGAGAAAGGAAAACCATTGTATTCCTTGTAGCTCAGCTATATCACCCTTTTACATCATAATTTAGGGAAAAATGGGGCACAATGTCCTCAAATTCATCAAATACTCCAACCCTTTATTGCTCTGTATCTGTTGTCTTTGTTCTGTCCAGGTCTATCAAATGTAACTTTACACTCTTTGCCTCAGTTTTTGTATCTGTAAAATGTAGATGACAACGTTTACTCCTCTTTGTGATGCTTTGTGAGATCTATAGAGAGAAAAAGACTGTATTAATGGTCAGCACTAATACTGCTATTTTTTCTTTAGCTTTAGTGATTCTGCCTAAAGGGATTTTCTTTAACAAAACCTCTGCCCAGGCAAAAGAGTTAGCCTTTGGGACTATGTGGGATGTAGATCACCACACCCATGGGTGGAAAGCATGAGACAAATCTCAGATAAGGAGGGAACAATTAGAGAATTCAGACTGGTGTTTCATGCAAAAGGACATTTAAATTAGCATAAAACAGCAGAGCATATAGCTTGAGACAGAGGGATCTGTAATTGAAGCAAAGCCCTAAGTGCATCTCTTGAGCTAATTGCCATCTCAAAGATTGTAAAAAAAGAGAGAGGGAAAAAAAAAAAAAAAGGACTGGAGGGCAAATTACAACTTTGGAGTAGGGATGGACTAAAGTTAGAGGATGCATGTGAGAGTTATGCAGGGAATTTGCAAAGGGTTGGGCAGTGTTTTATGGAACATTTGCCCTTAAGTTTTGAATATGTCCTTGGTTGTGTAAGGGGGATGGGAGCGCAAGGTCAGAAATACCTCTCTTTTTGGACAGAGGACATGTGACTTGAAATTAAATAGAAGAAATATATAATGTATAAAATAATAGACTAAAATAGACCATCATTTACTCATTCCCACAGCAATCCTTAGGCCGCTTCGTGAAGACTAAAAGCAAGTCCCCAGTCCCACATACAACCTTGTGCCTTTACTTGGGAGATACTCACTCTTGCCCAGACAGAGATATTGCTCCCAGCCAGGAGCAGGAGGCCAGATCTGAGAGACCAGTGGCAAACTGGTAAAAACTGCATTCCTGTATAACACTTTAGATAATCCTGACTGGCTTAATTAGCAGCAGCTCATACCTTTTGAAAATGCATACCATTAGAAAATGCACAGAATGGAGAAAGGGATACTTTATCAACATGCCCAATAAAGTGTTCCGTTAAAACCTAATAATAAACTTATATTGCTGAAACTTTCAGAGGTTCAGACTATTAACCCAATCCATTTGCTTTCTGTCCCACTTTGTTATCTTTTCTCACATAGAGATTCTAGCAATTTGGAAAAGGAAGCACCTTTTTTGCTAGAATTATTTCCAACACCTAATGCAGTTGAAATCTGGGATATTGCGACAGTGCTTATGTGCTCCTGCAGTATGGAAAAAACACCCCATATTAAACCAGGATTTTAGCTGTACTTTACAATTGCTGTCAAGAAAAATGTAGACAACTCTTTTCCCCCTTTGAGAAGCTCAGTAAGATCTATGGCTGTAAAAGGGATGTGTGATGTCAGCAGTACTATTTTTTCCTCTCATTCAGTGATTTTGGTAAAGAAGCTTCCGTTAGTGAAACAAGCACTGACAAGATACCAAAGCTGTGTGCGTTTAGCAAAGCTGGGAAGAGTTTGCTTTGGAAGAAGCATGAGCGTGCCAGATTACGGGAGTCAGCACTCAACCCCTTCCAGTGAAGTTCAGAAAGCCAGCACAAAAGAACCACAGCTGGGATTGCTTCCTCACCACAAGGAAGGCTTCCCTGTGCATCCACCGGGATGGGACCGATAACCACTCCTGCAACACGGTGCTGAAAAATGGACTTCATTTGCACTTATGGAGAAATAGTCTCTGCTGCTGAAAAGCAAAGCAAACCAAAAACCCCTGATCTCCATTGCAGGAGTTCATTCAAAGGGCTGCTTTCAATACATCTTACCCTGCCTGTACCTGCGCTGATGGGTGCACTGCGTTGATGTTGATGAGAGAGATCTAATTATCCAAACACATGTTAAACTTCTTACTGTAAATGGCAGTAAGGATTTAGTCTTCAGAGGTAATTTGCCAGGGTAAAGACAGATTAAACAAGTTAGTAATATATTATCAGATATTTTCAGATACTGTTACTATCAACACAATCAGTTATCAACTTTAACAAGCTGATCCGACAGACATATGTGCTATAATCTCTCCAAAAGTTTATTTTCCCTGTTTGGGGTCTCATCATCAGGTGGCTGAGGCCACAAAGTCTTGGAGAATTGTTTACTTTAACTCAGCAGAATATTCCCATAAGTCTGGGCCTATTTCCCAATTTTGAAGATGGTGTGGGGAGGGGATGGAGAGCTGATGATAACGGGATGGAGGAGATTAGGCAGCTAAACCATCCATTTTAGTTCCAGTGATCAAATTTCACAGTCTTTATCTGAAGCACTGACTAGCTAACTTTGCAAGAGAGGGTAAAACGAGGAGTGCAGCTATAACCAATAACGTAATGCACGTTGATTGCCACCACAACATTGCCATCTGTCCAAAGGTGCTTGTGTCTTTGTGCCGGTACGTGTGCTTCAGCTGGAGAGTTTGATCTTATAACTGCTTATTCTTGTTATCTGTAGAATTACTTATAGCAGAAAGCTCTGCTCCCCGTTGTGATTGCAATCACAGTACTCACAGTAAGTATCGCAGCAGAGAGATGAGGTTTGTAAAGATCAGCACAGATACCAGGGACCAGATTCTGCTCTTACGCAAACAAAATGCTTAAGGATTGAATAGCGAATGCTGTACTGGACCATTAGGTAGAAATTTCTTAAAGAGGGGGAAGAAAAACCCAACTCAGGAGAATTAAAAGTCAGTGTTGCCCAGACATTTTACAAGGAACTTTAAATGCTTAATACTATGGGTGTCAAATGCTATAAAATACAATTAAATGTTATTAAGCTTTTTTATGGTGAAAGGGAACTTTTTCCTTACAAAGAGTTTTTAACTAGCAGCTTTGCATGTTTACCCTCAAAAAGAAAAATCTTTGCATGTTTTATTTAAAACTAAAAATGCACTCTTATACATATTAACATTCTTTGAAAGCTCCCAAGAGTTTTCCAGACCTCCCATAGGTACCCTGAGGGGAAAATCAGAACCACATATGGGGAAGTGTGGGGGTGAGAAGAAGAAGAAAAGTTAGTTCCACGTGGATTTTAATGCATCTGATCTCAGGAGGCATTAAGAAAGAAAGAAAGACGGAAAGAAAGACAGAAAGACAGAAAGTGCATTTTACAAGGTGAACACTGTATTGATTTGAGATCTTCGTATCAGAAGGAGCTCAATCTGATTTCAGTTGACTGATAATAATACATCCTTAGCTTTCAAAACCAGAAGCAACTACCATAGCAACAAAATATAAGTAAGTGTACACAGCAAAACCCACCATAACAAAAGACAATGATGTACATTGTTAGAAATGGAAAATACTGTAAGTTTAGGTCCCAAAAGCTCCAGAAGTGTTCACAGTGGTATTTCTGTTACAGGAAAGACTTGAGGTCAGTTTTAAATACAGATGGTGATTTAACTGTTTTGATCTCTGTTGTTATTTTATTCTAATGATTACATGCTCTATAAACAGAACTAGACAAGTCATGTTTCTTGTGAACTGCTGAAGTAATAAACACTTTATTTACATTAACCTTGTAGGACTGACTGTATGAAGATAAAATTAAAAAGTAGAGAGGAAAGGTGAGAATTTGGTAACAAACACACAAAAATTACAAGTCTTTCTGACTTTACTGCCATGGAATCAGAAGCTCACGTGTCCAGACAGTATTAGAGCTGCTGAGTCTTTGAGCTCGCAGAAGCACTAATGGCATTTCTCCAAGGCTTTGCATGGACACTGTCACGATGTCTGCCTAGCTGGGACACTTCCAGTGTTGCTATTGGTATTTGTAACCTGGAAACCTCTTTTTGTTTGCACGTGGAGTAATATATGTGTGTGCTCTGGAGTTCTTTTGGCTAGTTTGACACCAGAAGATAAATAATCCAGCACCATATGAGAGTTGAGTCAGCTGTTGCCTCATAGCGAACAAAGATATTCAGAGGGTATTGCCACAGGGTAAAACTTAGTTAAAAATTGCTACAGACAGATAAAATTTAATCAAACGGGCTTCATTCATAAGTGGGTAAAGTCAAGACCACTTATGCATAATTAAATACATAAAAAGTTTACTTTTCAAATGGGATGATAATTAAATTTCCATTATTTTGCTGTTTAAAAAAATGCAACAAACCAAACCCATGAGAACAGTAACTTAAAATTCCTGCATATTTAGTGAAAAAGAGATGACACAAAGGTTTGGGCTCCAGGGCCATCTTAGCATTGCAGAAAAGTGGCAGAAGGTGTCTGCCAAAGCACCAACTCCTTCTCCAGGGTCCACAGTGCACATTTAAAGAGACTCTCACCCAAAAAGTGCCAGGACTGGGCCAGGACATGCATCTGACCATTAATCTGCTACAGACCAGGCACCTGCTCGCCAGAACATGACTGAGACCTTCCTTACTCTTTTCTCAAAAAGGAATTTCAAGAGCAGGAATGTTTTCTTATCAAGAGCAACAACTTTCAGACAGGCAGACTCATGACTGCTGGATCAGATAAAGTAGCTATGGAATTTATATGGTCCCCATTACAAAGTATCTGAATATGATATGTCACAACATCACACTGACATTGGGAAACATTTTAATCTGCACATTTCCCTGTATAAAGGGTGAAACTGAGGCAGAGAAAGAGCAACTAATTTGCTCAAGGTTGCCCAGGAAGTTTGCCATCAAGGGAGGACCTTAGCATGGGCTGCAAGGTCCTCAGCCGACACACTGCCCTCTGCACAGCTCTGCCTGTCTAAATTGGTATTTGAGAGATTTTTGTTAATGATGGTGTTGAGTGAGCTGTGTAACGTACATAGAGCTGTTGTAACTGAAGTCTATAAGAGGCCCCCACCGTGCCATACACACCCCTTTCATGCCCTACAGAGAACATGTGCCAGCTGGCTTCCATGCCGTGGTGAACAAATCATGGATTTTAACGGCAGGTTATGTAGTCTGGTAACTAGCCTCTACCTTCTCGCTCAGCTGTCAGTACTCAGCTGTTAGCGTTTAATACAGCAGCAAGATTGCGTCATGGACTGGAGCTGTCCTGTGTCACGCTGTGAACGGGCCAAATCATCACACTGGGAGGTTCACTGTGTAGGGTTTCAAAAGTGTACGTAGGGTGAGTAAAGAGGCAAGAGGTGAGGACTGAGGGGTAGAGGCAGCCATACTGCTGTAACTGATAGAGAACGATGCTCTTCAAAACCAACCAGCCATTGACTGTCATCAGTCCAATCTCTTCTGCCCTCACTTAACTTGCCCCACACATTGGGACCAACTTCTACACCATTGCTCACAGTCTGGAAATGGAGCATTCGAATCTGTTGTCTCCTTTGTAGACAATAGATCTCTCTCAGGGACTGATACAACTCCTAGACACAATCTGACATGCTAACGATGGAGAGACATCCTGACCTAACTGAACTTCCTTGCTTTTGCTCGCAAGAATTAGAAGGTTCCCTTTGCTTTCCTTTGTAGATCAGTCCTACCTGCACTGCTGTATCTGTGATTTGCTGTAGATAGGTTTCTACTAGTTCCTTTTTCAGGGTGAACCAAGCACTTTCTCTTTTTGGTTATTGCATGACCACAATAACGGCCTACGTTATACTGACAAGCAGTTGAGCCTGAGAAGGGTGAGGAACGCTTTGAATTAACCCCAGCGCTTTGTGCTTGGAGAGAGATGTTATCTGTTGCGCAGCAAAAGTCATTTTTGTGCAAGAGGAAGAGATAAGATAATATGAAAAACATTAGACATTTATTTCCATTTCTTATATTCGGATGTACAGGGGTTTAAAGACCGTTAGAGAGCACTTTCTTAAGATGTATCACAAAAGACATTCATATATTGCTAGTCTAATCAAAGTCCAAGAAACAGGCATGCTCAGGCACCAAGTTGGAAGGGGACAGACACTTCCAACCAAGCTGAAATGATTTATATTCTAGCAAAACCATGCTGATAAGTAATTGTTTGTGGGCATACTATAAAAAAGGAGCAATTGAATAAATATACCTGTCATCTTCTAATAGTCAAAACCATAACTACACAGATAATGAGAACACACCTACTATGGGTTATATGATCATATGGCTTTTGGAAATATAGAGATAAATCTGGATACTACATCTGTAATCTGCTGAATCAAGTTTGGAAGCTGACTGTAACCAGGCAGTCAAACAAAGGTTTCATAAGCTTTCCTAAAAAAAGAAAAGATAAATCTTCCCAATTTACTCTCTATGTAAATAAACAAAGAAGCCTTTCAATTCAACACGGTTTCTTCTGACCTGAAGCTGTATTCAACATAAGTAAGGCTGCCAGAGCCCACACCATGCAGCTGTTTCAATGGAGCTAATCAGGGCTGGCAGCTTTCAGCAGAGACTATTAAGAAAGGATGAAACCAAACCCAAATCTACATGCTGATACACAATCCATGAACACATCCTCCTTTTCCTCATTTTATCACCACTTTTACCTACAATTCCAACTCACTTACCAGAACTCTGTGGGTTGCAAGCCATGTACCAGGCTTGAAGTTCATGCACAGGCTGTTGAGTTACAAGCTGAGATCTGAATGATGCATAACATAGGAGAAAAATGAAATTAGTTTTGTAGCATTTTTCTCTCAATATCACCTAAGATGACAGAGAAATAGAATTCAATACCACATTTTAAATGGATACGACTATGGTAACTTCAGAGCTGCAAGCACATGAAGTCCAAGTGAAGCTTCATTTCCAGTGCAACAGCTTCTGGTCATTTGAAGTCAGCAGGATGTTCTTGGGTTAAAAATTCAGAAAGGTGTTTAAGCAAAGAAAGAAATTACATGCTTCAAACAAAGATCAAAGTCCAAATGTTACAATAGTACATATTGTCCCTTTGAGTCAGAAGATGTCTTGGCACTGGATTTGCTCCAAGAGCACAGGGACAAAAATACAGACTCAAAATAATTTTGAAGAATCCCACAGACTTCAGGTTGGGAAGAGATTTCAACAGAGGCTTTTACCTGTCTAATACCAGAATGCCCTTTCTTTCTGGACTTCTAAGAATGTGACTATACAGAATTTCTGCAGACTAAAAAATCTATTTATTTAACATAAAGAATACACTCCAGGAGGCATGTATGGATACACACTTAAAATGTTGTGTTACTATGACAGTTTCTGAGTTTTGAATATTGAGATTTTAATGCCACTTTACATTTGAAGTTGATTTATCTCTGCAACAAGTTGTCTAGCTTGACCAAAAAGGTGGTTTTTTTCTCCCCTCAGAAAGAATCAGAAGCAAGAAAACAGCCTCCCCCCCCCCCCCTTATTTTTAATTTTTAGAAGACAAATATGATGTTTATGTGATTTGAAAAAACAAAATACCTCCTCCCAAAACTTATGAATTCTCTCTTTGTTCCAGATGATTGTAACACTTCTGAATTAGGCAAACCATTTGGTGCGTGCGTGCGAGACCAATAGAATGAATTTTATTACAGCTACAAAACAGATTTTCAGAAGTCGCTTAGTAACTGAGAGCAGATGAAAGGGGAACCAGCTGAGATCTGTGCACTGCAAATTGTTTCCCCATGATTAAACTATTTCATCCTCCGGGCTAACATCTCGGTACCTGTTTGGCAACAAGTGATAGTGTTAGTGATAAAAGTGTCTCCTGGATGATCAGGGAAGGATGATAACAGTTATTACTTTTTTGTTTGTGGTTAGTAAACAGTTATTTTACAGATGTTGTGCCAAATACAATGAAATATGAGGGATTACAATAACAATAAACAGGACAAACATTGTCATATTGCAGAAGTTTGTGATGTGTTGCTACAGTTTTGGGCTGGGAACAATCCCGAGAGCACTCTGTAGTACTTAAAGAGTGCAGTATGTGGTTGTGTTCCAGTTTGGCCAAATTATTTCTGCTTTACTAATCAGTTTTTGGGCTCAGTTATGAAGAATCAATACAGATTATTGCTATGTATTACTAGTTACTATAAACTTAAATTTACTATTCACAGCAAAACATATGAATAACGGTTAAACTTATAACTGGCTCTTCTACAGAGTGAGAGAGAGAAATGCCATCTATCCCCCAGAATAAAAATAAATAAATAAATAAATCTCTTGAACAAATATTGATTCCTTTACTTATCTGTTGGGTTTATTTTTGTTTGCTTGTTTGGTTTTGGTTGGGCTGTTTTTTTACTCCTTTTACAGTGTTACATTTTGGATGACGCATTGCAATCTTATAGGCGTAATTTTCAAATGTGAGCTAACGTTTTATCAGGTCAGTGGGAATTCTAAACATTCGGTCTCTTAGCAAATCAAGTCACATTTTTACCTGCTGTAAGCTTGAGTTTTGCCTAGTACTGAAAAATAAGGTTTGAGCTGATATTTACAAGCATTCCTGAATAAAGGCTTAATTACTGATTCAAATGCTAGTTGTCAGCCATCCGAATTCACAGTTTTGTCTTAATTTTTGTGTATGTGAAAAATTTTGGAAACATTTGAAAACACAAGTTTAAAGAAGTACAGATACACCAAAAGAAATATTTTTGCACCACTTAAAATCAGATAGAGATTAAACAAAAAGGTAAATCACGGGAAACCGCCAGCGCCATGTCATCATTGCTACAGGAATCTGAGCAGTTGGACTCCCAAATGCAGCAGCGCTGCCTGAACATAAAGACACCCCTTCGTGCAGCATGCGTGCGCCCGCGTGTGCGAGTGCGTGCGGAGGCACCCGGGAAGCCGCTTCCGAGCTAGGGAAGGTTTATACGCAGCCTATTCAATGCCAGAACTTTTGCTACTAAATGGTTTTCAAATACAGTTCATTTTCATGCCATGATCTTTAATGAAAAGTGCCTGCTGAGTGCAGTACAAACCATTTGGTGCCCCAGTGTCAGGGGAGGAAAAGAACAACATTCAGTAAAACTGAAGGTTTTTATTATCACGTCGTAAATGAACAAATGGCATCTGTCAATACAAAGGAACTCATAGGGGGTATAGAAAGGAAGCTTAGTTATTACACTCAGGGTGTGCTGCTGAAGTGACAAACTGGAGTTTTATTAACATGCCAGTTATAGATCTCCTCTTCCTCCCCCACTGCCCCGACCCTTTTCTTTTACCTCCTTCAATTTGGTACATACCAGAACTGCTGTAAAATGAGCTTTGGTCAGACAGTGCTCGCCGTTTAATGCTGGAAGTCGCAATCATCACTGTGAGTAATTAAAAAGCGGGGGCCTCTGTATTCAAAATGAAAACCTGGCCCCAAATTTGGCCCACCTTTGGGGAACATCACTCCACGGGATCAGGCAGCGAGCCTCTCGAAGCACTAATCCCATCATAGTTTTCGTATTTAGGCAATAAACATCTTTCTGCACTGATAAATGACAAAGGTGTTTATGGGCTTCAGGAAATGTTTATACCAAATGTATCAAAACCAGAGATGGGATTGTTCACGCTAGCGGGGAATTGGGTTCGGAGCGGAGATGCGGAGGCGAACGGAAAGGGAGGCGCAGGGGGTGGGAACCTCAGCAGTGATTTTTACTGGAAGTTATAAAGGCTTTTTTCTCATAAAAGAGTTCAGTGGCCTTGAGCAGGTGTGGCTGCAAGCTGGCAAACGCCAACAAGGCAGTGCCCCGGGGTGAGCCGGGGAAGCCTGGGGACCCCCGCTCCCCGCCTGGTGAAGGAAGTAGGGCTGGAAGTGCCCCCCCCGTGCCCCGCTGGGACGCTGAGCCCGACTGCAGGTTCACAGCAGGAGGGTTTCTGTGCATAGAAAGGGGAAAAGCTGGTGTTCCTCTTTGGAAAAATCGTACAATTAGACCTACAGTATACTGAAAAGAGCTTAGCAGGCCAGACCTAAATCATGTTAGCAACCGTGTAAATACAGGACATTGGCCATTTTTAATGGAAACAAGAAAATCCCAGAATCGCTTATGTGCTTTACTCGCTTTTTCAACTGCAGGGACCGGTTTGGGTTTTATGATTAGCAAGCATCAGAGCTGCATTTAAGATGAAGCATGAAAGAATGTGCCTTTCAGTTATGACTATAAACAAAAATTTCAGTGAACCTTCCTTCATAAACTGCCCAGAAGACAAAGTTAAGCTGCTTCTCACTGATACACTAAATGCAAGCAGGAGTTTCATACTGTCCCCAAAAGAAAGGAGCCCATGCAATGAAGCCTAAAGACCAAAACCGTGAAGCCAGGAGATTCAAACTATGCATAAGCAGGTCTAGATCAATTTGCAACTCAGACTGACCTTGTTAATTCAAGGCTCGCTGGTGCTTGCCAGTGCGTGGGAATGCTGGGGTGGTTATGCACAGCCTGTACCGGCGGTTGGATTCCCTCCCCCCACAAAGAAGCATGCTTTAGCTCTGTTCTCAAAGACTAGTAGGGTGCACACAGTCCCCCAAGCTTTTAGGGAACATTTCCCAAAGGGTGTGCTGTCTCCTACAGTTCCCACTGGGGATGACGCACAACCAGCCTGTGTCATACCACTGGCAATGAAGCGTTGGAGCAAACTAATCGCAAGTGGAAATTGTGCAGGCACTGACAGGCTTCTTGGGATAACATGTACTCATTATCCTTCACCTCCGTATTCCACCTTGCCTCAACATTATAAACGTCATGAGAAGAGAAGCCTATCTCTCAGGCCATGATACTGAAGCAAAACCTGCCTTGTCAAAGCTATTTGGAGGTCAGGCTGTGCTTTGCTTCTCTCCCCAGACAAATCACATCCCCAGCTGACACAGCTCAGTCGGCCACAGACCCTTTTCACACCTGCAGAGAACCTGTCCCCAAACCTGCCCCCACCACATGTTCAGTGCCGCGTGTCATAAAAAGATTTATCAGAACCTTTGCACAAAGGCACATTTCCTTTCACCGATCGACAAATTAAAAAGCCTCTTCAAACCAGAATAATCTCTCGGATGTCGCCTTTTGTAGGGGATGGCTTTATGTGCCCATTTCCTTCTCCGGCAGACTCCTGCTTTTACAGCTTAATGACAACAACCGCTTAGCTCCAGCCCCTCCACCGCAAAGGCAAGGGAAAGCAGAGCAGGGTACCTGGCTGAGGCTGTCCTTCTGCTCTCTTCCTCTGGAAGAGTAACGTCTCTCAGATCTCTCTCCCCAGCCCCTGAGTGTACACTGATGTAAATGCTCAGCTGAAACAGAGAGAGCAAACCTGACAAATCTAGACTACCAGAGCATTTCTTCAGCCCTTACTGAGCACAGAGAGTTTTGGAAGGTTCCCATATTAAAGCTGTAATTTTGCCCTAGTAGTCAACACCTTACAGCAGCTACACTGGGTTACTGAAAATGAGGTTACCTGTACTCTGCCAGGGAGGTGGATACGCTCTCTCAGAGTGGAACTTGCCTTCAGCAGAGTTTTAATTCAAAATTAATGCAAAATGCAAATGGGTGAAATAAAGATTGCGAGGCTGTTTCAGTAACTTGCTGCTTTTTGGTTTTATGTGGTGGGGGATGAAAGGGCTTGTGTATCTTTGGCAGATGGAGGGCTGGGAACAAAACTCAATATTTGCTTCAAATTAAGAAAAAGTAAATTATAGTGATTTTACTTGATTGTCCCTATATCCTCATGTTTTTGCCCCCTGTAGGAGATTTGCTTGTGGGGAGAAATCTTACAGAAAGAGCAGCTGTAGACATAAAAGAGAATGTTTAGGGAAAGCAACTTTTAAATTATAATCGGCATTGGAAACATGATTATGGTCTAATTCGGGAAGAACACTGAATCTCTGACACCGCAGGACTTACATGTTTCTGGACCTGTGCGTGTTTCAAAGCTTTTCTGAACCAAGACCTTTAAGGTTTTGTCTTCACTGACACAAAGGTGTCTTTTTTACAAGCAGCCAGCAAGCCTGCGGTGGGGATTTTACAGTAAGATAACGAAGTGGAGACAAGATGCTTTGGAGTTTACTATGGCGAGGAGGTGAGGTCATCACTGCTTGCTGCTGCTGCTGACCTCACCTACTCACCACACGCTAAAGCAGCCCTGTCTGCTCTGCGGTTTTACAGCAGCGCAGCTCCTGCTGCTCAAAGGAGGTGTGCCGAGGTGAACTACCTAGAACTAGAGGAGGTGAGCCAACACCTAACCAGAAGTTCCTAAGGGCTGGATCCCATCAGCTAACAGGTTAACATGCAACCAGTTTGCATACTCCAGAGAGTTAAAAAGGACATCACAGAATGGTTTGGGTTGGAAGATCATCCAGTTCCAACCCCCTGCCATGGGCAGGGACACCCTCCACTAGCCCAGGTTGCTCCAAGCCTCATCCAGCCTGGCCTTGGACACTTCCAGGGATGGGGCATCCACAGCTTCTTTGGGCAACCTGTTCCAGTGCTTCACCACCCTCTCCAGGAAGAACTTCTTCCTGATATCCAATCTAAATCTCCCCGCTTTCCATTTAAAACCATTGCTCCTTGTCCTGTCACTACAGGTCCTTGTAAAAAGTCCCCCCCAGCTTCCCTGTAGGCCCCCTTCAGGCACTGGAAGGTGCTATAAGGTCTCCCTGGAGCCTTCTCTTCTCCAGGCTGAACAAGCCCAACTCTCAGCCTTTCTTCATAGCAGAGGTGCTCCAGCCCTCAGAGCATCTTCGTGGCCTCCTCTGGGCTCGCTCCAACCAGTCTATATCCTTCTTATGTTGAGGGCTCCAAAGCGGGTGGGGTCCCACAAGAGCAGAGTAGAGGGGGAGAATCCCCTCCCTCGCCCTGCTGGCCACGCTGCTCTGGATACAGCCCAGGGTATGGTTGGCTTTCTGGGCTCCCAGCACACATGGCCAGCTCGTGTTCAGCTTTTCATCCCCCAGCACCCCCAGGTGCTTCCCCTCAGGGCTCCTCTCTATCCACTCTCCACCCAGCCTGTCCCTGTGTTTGGGATTGCCCTGACCCAGGTGCAGATGATTTCCTGAATATTATGCAGTTGGGTATTCCACCGTTCAATAAAGACTGAACACATTACAGCCCTCTCTGCATTCTGGAAGTACGGATGTCCAGACATCCTTCTCTGATATCCAGCTATCTTCATGAAATACATCATGACCTTTGAGACTTCTGCCTACCCCATCAAATCTAGGTCAGACCAGGCAACAAATACTAGAGCTGCTTGAGGAGAAATGTCTACAGAGAGACAGACACCACATTATCACGTGTCTCCTTTACTGCATAAATCAAGACAAAAGGTTTTAAATTTATAAAGACTTACTTTATGCCATAAGAACTAGAGACTGAGAATACTAATGCTAACTATTCCTGTAGGTATCACAGTGTGACCAAAATGCTTCTTTTGCCTGGTTGTTTTGACCTTGGTTTTACAGTAGTTTGAAATGGCTAATGAGTTAATTATTGTGAATGAGATACCAGTCACGTAAAACTTTCCTATTTTCTCTCTTAATGGAGATTTATACATAACATGCCAAAGCTCCTTTTGTAGCTGATATGCATGTGACTCAGTCACATGAGTAGTTTAAGCACAAAATTCTCCCCCCCTAAATTGTCATGTACAAACAAAGGAAAAATCCATTCAGTTGAGTAAGGGGAAAAGCTTCAGCTCAGGTTTTTTTTTTTTTTTGTGGTTTTTTTTTTGTGGTTTTTTATTTTATTTTTAATAAGAAAGCAATTATTTGAATCATGTGAGGAAAGGGGTTGTTCTGAAAGAAAGCCCAGGCAAGAATCATCCTTATCTAAGGACCCTAAAATAAATAGGGTGAGATCATCCAAAGAAGTTATTAACACACAATCTATGCTGAGTAGAAGCACTGTGACCCACGGTCATCTTTAGTGCAGTATAGTGACTACAAAAGGGATATAAAACGTATGGAACTTTTTTCACCTTTTAGCTCATGCAGTGGTAAATTGTCTCGTCCTGCTGATACATTGCTGTTTGTCATGAGTGATCTAGAAATGAAAGGAACAAACACAAAACAAATCACTGAAACATTTCACACCTCATCATCAAACCCATGTTCAGAAACACTGTGGAGAACTCTTTTGTTGTGATCTACCAATAATTGTGAGGGGAGAATCAGCCCATACATTTTTTATTAGAGGCACTAAAACTTCTGCTTTCACTGGATAAATCTGTAGTATAGGTTTATGAAGGTTTTTTTAAAGAAACAAACCCAATACTGATATATTGGTACTAATATTTGACATCTTTTCAAACAG
Organism: Rhynochetos jubatus; assembly: GCA_027574665.1. NCBI lineage: Eukaryota > Metazoa > Chordata > Aves > Eurypygiformes > Rhynochetidae > Rhynochetos > Rhynochetos jubatus. Next base: position 8,850,073 of record CM050665.1, on the reverse strand, counting down.
CTTTCATCTAACAAACTTCACAAACTATTTCAAGTGCGGAAAAACACTCTTGTGGAATGAATAAATTAAACCGAGCTACATGAGAAAATCGAAGCACTGAAACAGTTTCCGTACGTTTTCCAGCACAATTAACAGTACACTGGGAATTTTTCCTCTTCTCTTAGCATCTGATAAATAGTTTATTTTACTATCTATTTAACTTACTTTTCTTCTGACATTCAGTGACAGCACTGTTGGCTTTCTGGGACAGGCGCATTGTATTTACACCAGGATCAGATAAGTCCCAGGATCACTTACAGCGGTCTAGGAGCCAGACTGATTGCATTTAGAATAAGAATTTCCCATAGTGTTACTATTCATATTCAGAATCGGAGAAATGAATCTGTCTAATCTCTACAAAAGCCTGTTGGCATTGCACTAAAATTGGCAGTACTTGCAAGTTTTCCATCAGGGACGGGACCAGGCAGCCTCTTCTCTCCCATACCAGTTACTGGCAGCAGGGCTAAAGTAGCATCTGGGGTCCAGTTGGTGGTGGGGAGGAGATGGCAGTTTGGAGCATGCCCTTGTAGCCAGACAGATGTGGCCACTAAGGACACCAGTTACACAGGCATAAGGGTGCCATGTCTGCCAGGGCCACCCCACGTCTGCCAGGGCCATTTGGTGATTTCAGCTTTTGTCCCGAGGTTCCCTTATGTCTTGGGTGATGCACAGCCTTCACACACTGAACTGAGCTAATCAGAAATTGTAACAGCCTTGACATGGGGGTTTTTGTTGTTGAAATTTCAGGAGGATTTTGCCCAGCCTTTTTTCTCCATGTCCCCACAACAGCTGTGCTGGCACATAGAGGGAAGAGTGGCTAAACTCAGCATTATATACGCACACATGTGTGCATACATATAACCCCTGAATATGGGTTACATTGACCTATGTCTCTTGGCAGACCCTGAACCGAAGCCTGTTGTGCTTGGGAGCAACGTGGCTCCTTCAACTTTGGAGGTGGGGAAACCACCTCATTTTCCACAGGTACAAAGAGGAAAACTAATACTTATACTGAATTTGAAGAAAGGCATTTTGTGTAAATATCTTACCTTCTCTTTCCATCCACCTCCCCTGCTTCTTTTGGCACAAACTATTGCATTCCTTGAAGATTTATGAAAGATTATTGGAGTGAGAAGTGAATGTCTCAGCAAATGACTGACTGACCTTCCACCTGTGATCATGACCCTAAACCAGATGAGCCTTTTGAAGAAAAATTTTGGATTCAGTTAGGAAATGGCAGTGTAATTGAAACAAACTTGGCAGGGCTGTTTAGCACTCAGGAAGGACAATGCCTTTGTCTACTGCTTTGTCTTCTGGAGTTAAGTTAATGGTCTATTTTTCCACATACAAGACAAGACACAAGGAACTTTTCAGACTGTAGTGGTAATAAAAAAATGAGTCATTTGTTTAAAAAAAAATGTCATGTCCAGAAAATAGCTTTCATCATGTCTATAAATCAGCTACAAATTAAAGTACTTGAAACACTTGTGTTGGGGGTTTTTTGTTGTTTTTTAACACTGGCTTACAGTAGATACATGTTTCTGAATAGGGAACAATGGACAGCTAAGAGTTTATCTTTTAGTCTCACAAGAGATACCCAGGCATTCAGATAACCAGTAATGCCTGTATTACAGACCTTTGTATAATATGAGAGAAAGAGGTAGGAACACCAATGACATGAGATGCTGCAGTAAGGAGACAAACTGTGCTTGGAGACTACATAAATGGTGGCACTTCAAAATTCTCAAGAGTCTCTGTGCCAAAGGTCTCAAATACAACTGAAGTTTTCTATTACCTCTATGAACCAAAGCAGGTTCTGTTTGACATTTAGTCTTTGGTCACTCCTCCCTGCAACACTACCAATGTGGTCAGAAGTTATCTGCACAGACATACATCTGAGCCAGCCTGATGGTGCTATGCAGGGCTGTGTTTTGCTGATGCATATTGGGAAATATCTCTAGGGAAAAAGGCTTCAATGCTGAAGAACATTTAAGGTATTTCCTTGTGTGTGGGTGGTGGTTTTTTTTTTTTTTTTACATTAAAAACAATGATGTTAACTAGGTAAAAAAATTCTGGAAGAATCTCAAAAGCTGATTTCATAAAAGGGTTGATTTGGGCAAGAAAAACTGAGATGAAGAAAACTCTCAGTTTAGGACACAATGAGTTTACAGACTATCACTAATTAACCCAATTTACAAACTGGAATTTAGCCCAGTGCCCTGGGCAGAGGGAGCAGTTTGCATCATCTGAGTTTTGAAGAAAGAAATTTTGAAAGCTGGAGTAGAGAGTGCACAGACCTCAGTGAGACCAATACTTCTGACCCTCTGAGGCTTTTTTTTTCCTTTTTTCTTTTTAAAACGTTATAAATTTTTTAATTCTGTAAGTGCTCCACTTCTGATTCACCTTCAATATTATTTCCTAAAATGGGCAAGATTTAAAATTCCAGACGTACTCTCTTTTTGCATGTTTTAAACTAGAGGGGAAAATCCCAACAGTTTATCACAAACAGCAATAAGATACAGCTATAATGCAAGGTCTGGTTAGACATTTTAGTCATATGACCTTCATCCTTGCAAGGATCTATTGTTACATTCCATTTATTTTTGTCAATATTGACATCTGACTACGGACACAAAATGATCTTTTTTTCTTGCCTATACTCTCCTGTCCAACTTTGCATTAAGAAAGCAATTGAAAAGCCTAATGCATGGAAAGTGAATCTTTTGTATTCACTATAATGCCCAATTTTTCCTTTGGAGTTACCAAAGCTGTCCAAACAAGAGCTAGATTTTCCCTTTCAGGAGAGAATAATGGAAACTTTAAATGAAATCAGAAGGTTACTTGACCTGTTAGAAACTCTGAGGTAAAACTGATGTGAAATTATAACATAAAGCCATGTGAGGCTGTTATATAAACCTAGTGCATTATGCAGTCTCATATTTTCAACAGAGCCACAAATGAAAAAAAGCTCAGAAACTTGGAATGATTATGCCAGATGCTAAACTATGATATTTTGTCTTGTTGCCAAAATGCGAACCTGCGTATGATTTTATTTCAATTTACTCACAGTGAAAGATCAATTATGAACAATCAGTCTCAAAAAACCTTTCAAATAACTACGAAAAATATTGTTGCTTGCGACTGAATTTCACCCAAGGTGAGTCCTGAGCACGTCCTGCTCACCCCAACACACATTTCCACCCTATGAGCAAACCATAGGCTTCTGAACCTCTGCATACATTTTTACATCCACTTGATAGTCCTAAAAGTGGCATTTAATTTCAGATTTTTCAGCTATTGCACCAACATCGGACTATCAGAAAGCAGAAATTCCACCTAAGAGAATACACACACACCCCTTGCAGACATCTTCCCAACCTCTGGTGGGAGAGTACAGTGAAACAGCAAAGAAAAAAAAGCTGATTTTCACCTGTTTCAGCAGATCTAAACCTGTGTCTGTACCACTGAACATGCAACAGATATGAAGTTGCTGCTTTTGCTCCAGGTTAGCTTGGAGTCTGTTAAATAAAGCACAATGTTAGTGGTCAAATCCTGGAACTGAATCGGAAGGAATGGCACTTACTGAATGCAATCTTCTTCTGGCCCCTAATGTTCGGTGATAGGCATCCACAAAGAAGGGAGCCACTGCCTGTGGCTTTATACGAGAAGCCAAAAAAGGGAAAAATGATGTTTGCAGCCATTTTACCAGTAAAAGTATTTAACATCAGCTTGTCTCTCTGCTGTAGTTGTTCAGCAAGACAGCGTTGGGGACATCCAAGGCGTTGCCCGTACTCATCATTGCTAGAGTTAAGATCCAAACTCTGAATTATGCCACAGTTATGCAGCCATCTAAACATACCTTTTCGTTAGTTTTAAAGAGAGAGTAGAATTAGTTATGAGGATGATGAGCAATACATGAATATATTGGTATACATTCATTGCAAGCTTATACACTTCCCAGCATTATACAAATGGGAACATGAGTCTATCTTAATCTGCTTTGCACCCAAACGAATACATATTCTAAGCAGGAAAAGTGTGTGCAAGACAAATCTTTATATATAGCCATGAAAGTCTTCACATGCTTTGGGAACTTTTGTTAAAACCAGGTTACAAAAAAAAAAAAAAAAAAAAAAAAAGCGTATTTCAACAACTTTTTTATTAAAAATATGTTTTCTTATTGCACAAGAATTAAGGAATCGTTGGTATTGTCAATGCATAGAAAGCTGTTTGCCCTTTAAGCCGAATGCCTTTTCGTCTTTCTACATGCATTTTGCCACCATTTCTGGTTGATGAAAGTGTTTTCTCCGCCAGTTCTGTGCATTAGGTTGACAATGCACAGAATTGCCAGACAGTTTTGTCGCTTATACCATAGACTTTACTATTCCTTTGAACCTTGCTCGGTGTAAAAGAAGTTTTTCTTAATAAGTAGTTGTTCATCCTTTGATATGCACATCTGGATGTGCCTCTTATCTGCAACATGGTAATGCTGCTTCCTGAAGATAATGATAAAAGAACAACTGCAAATAACAAAAAAAAAAAAAAAAAAAAAAAAAAGTGCCCCAAATGCCTTCAGATTTCTTTAAAAACATTATCAGAGAGGAGAAAAGGAGAAAATTCTCTCCCCTCATTTCTTTGGCCCCTTATAGTAGCAAAACAACAAACGCAAAAAGCAGAACAAAGAAAACGGCTGAAAGATTTACATATAGGAATCAAAAAATGTGATGACATGTAATGTCTTTGAAAAGCCTTATGTAGCTCAAATAAGACCCTGTTTGGATCTCAATTTGTTACCTATAGTAAATCATAACATAAATATGAATAATCACCAAATCAAAACCCTATTTCCCAGTGCTGCTGATGAACTGATGAAGAGGAAAAAACCTCTGCATCTGGGACAGTTCTTCCAGTGTATGATGCTCTACTCTATGTTGTAACATGGAATTAGCAATGTTATCTTAACTTCTGGAGTAAAACTGCTTAGCATTATTTTAAACATGCCTCCAGCTCTCCAATCCGTTCCTAATCTCAGTTTCTTCATCTGTTATCACCAGTGGGAGCTGAGGAAAATGGTTGGCGGGGCAGGATCAATCCCATCGCACACAATACGCTGACAAAATGCAACTGAGACCCCAGTGCTTTCCTGCATAAGGTGCGATTTGCCTTTTCACTAACTGCCTAAAACAAAGGGCTCCAAATAAAAATTTCCAGGTTCCAAAGTTAAACCAAATTCACAGGAACCTTTCCCCATGAGACAATTCCCTTATCTCTGTGAATATTTCACAGCTGCTTTTCCCTGGGACAAATCAGGAAATAGCAAATCAAACTTTGCGGTCGCTACATTCAGTCGTTAGCTCTGTCTGCTGCATATCCCCACGCAGTGATGAATAAGAGGTGAGCAGCCCAAACTCTGCTCCTTATAAAACTCAGCGCTGCAACCACAGGGCTGCAGACAGAGGTGCCGTTCCAAGTACTGAATGCACGAGAGATTGTGGTGCTGGACCCTTCTTAGCCTTACAGATAATGTTCATGAATTGATCCCTCATTAGTATGCAGCAGGCATGGGAAAATGATAAACTCCTATTAACACTGTCATGGCAACTGAAAAAATGGCTGCTTTGGAAGAACAAGGTCCACAACAGAAGAAAAGCAAAGGCCTCTTTCCTTTCTTCTGTTTGACATCTGTTGTTTAACATACAAAATTGTATTATAGTGACACACACTAGCACAGGCATAGTTAAAGGTTTGTCTGTGATTGTTATCATTATCAGCTCCTGGTTTCAGGGTTTACGTGGCTCATCTCTGAAATTTCGCTCTGGGCTGCAACCTGTCATACAGGATTTCAGCCCAGAAGCAAAATTTATTGTACAGGTTCTGTCTGGATTATGGCTGAGCAGAGAAGAAAAAGAAAAGTGGCCATTAATTAATTCTCCTGTGTGAACAAAACCTCAGAAATGTACAGTACCTTTTTTTAAACAAAGTTAAGTATAGCTCTCAAGAAATGTGGAAGTCCAAGATCTATTAAAAAAATCTCATCAACTTTTAGGGTGGCATAAGTACCTAAATCAACTAGACACATCATATTTTTTATTAATGTGTAATTTATGGATTTGATATGAATTACAGTTCTGGTATAATCTACTGAGTTTACTTCCAAAATTAACTGTGCCATTTCCTATTTCGTAACACGGATTTTTACCATGTACAGACAGCATCTCATGACTTTGTAGTTCTGGCGACCTTGGGGCTCAATTTTCTTGTTTTTAAACTGATGACAATTACCTACAGTTATCAAATATTTCATCTGTCACCCTGTGAAGCAAAATAAATGCTAAGTATTGTCACGGAGTCTGAATTGATTGGTCAGAGATTCAAAAGGCTAATAATTAGTCTCCCTTCCTTGTTAACTGAATCCAACCGAGGGAAATCCATAGGCTGTGTTGCTGTACTCATGAGGGGCTACAGGAGGGGAAGGTCCTACTCCCAGGGCCAGCTCCTGCCCACCTACCTTGCTCTGGCTCTGGATCCCTCCAGGCATAAATTTAGCCCCTTCAAACGGGCATAAAAACCAGTAAAGCCACAGGAGTCAAAGCTCGGCACCCACAATTACAGTTTGACAGCAGAAGAAAAATTAAAGTTTTTTATTAATGCCAGGTTAGTTTTACCTGGGCCAATTCCCAATCTAGTTTGTGGTATGGACACCACGCAGCCCCCTCCCTCTGGAAGCAGGGGAGCCTGATGTCCTGGTCCAACAGGGACCTCCTTGCAGTTCCACTTCACCTGCATCCCATGGCCACCAGTGTCCGGCCAGCCTAGCTGTCAACTGAAACTGGACTCTAATCAGGGTCCCTTAACTTAAAAATATGTAATTAAGGAAATGGCTGCCATAATCTTTGATATTTTCATCTCTGTGTCAGGGGTTATTGTTACTCAGGCTGTCCAAAAAACCCAAATGCACAGCTACGTGCTCTGTTACTGCCCCACACTTCTCGCCCAGCAGTGGCTGTTAACAGGATTCGTTCTTCTGCCAGTGCTCTACGCTTATGTGTTACGGGCTGAAATGCTGCTAGATGTGACAGAAGGGAAAAAAAGCCAATCCACCAACAAATCTATCAGTACTGCGTTTCTGGTTTAGATTTTATCCATGTCTCATCTTCTTAATTTCCATGGATGTGGGGCAGAAAGTTCCTGTTGACACAAAGGGCCTTCTTCCCATGGCCTCCTGTCCTTCTTTCAGAAGATCCATTTTCTTTTAAATACAGCCTTCTCTGCTCCCACTAATCACACACATTCATCTTTCCTAGGTTGCCTCTCATCACTCTTAGCTGCAGCAAGATCCCAGGATTTTCTGGCATTAGGACACCTTTTTATCCAACAAACTGCTATGGGACACTGCATCAGACAAGACTGTATCTTTAACAGGTTTCTACATGAGCTTCAAATGATTTACATCCCCTACCTTACACAACTGGATCTCTTATCTTTTGAAAGGAACTCCGGGAAAAAAATGAATTTTGCTAATTATGAAATTTGTGCGAAATAAATCACCTCATATCTGTGAAATTTGGTGATTAGCATGCCAAGGAGCAACATACGCCTGAATACCATCTGCCTCTTTCAGAGGCCTAGAAGAAATGCATTTTTCTTCTGTGCACCTGCATCTATTAATTGCTTTCCCACAAGAACTCCCTCTCCTTAAGACTGAAGCTGTGCTGTGTGCAGATAAATGCGCACAGAGGTGATCTAATTTAATTTCCTCTCATTAATAGCTTTCCTCCATGGCAACATATCAACTGTGACAATGGGGACACCTGAGTATACACATATTCTGTGCAGTCTCCTTATAGGCAAAAGCATGTCAAGCTTATTAAATGAAACAAAAAGAGAATTTTTAAATGCATTTCAAGCAGTTTGTTGAGAGTTACTTGATCAGGGTAATATTTCAAGCAGAAGACTTGGGCTTATATGTAGTTGTAGGCAAAACCTAAAAGGCAGGGCTAGGATTTTAGCTTTTTACAGCTGCTGCTAGATCTTCATTATCCCTGCAAAGATCTTAAACAAAGCCAGGAGAAGGGCTGCCTCCTCTTAACACAGTTGAGGGTAGGAGGCGGCAGCGGTCCCCAGCCGAATAAGGGCCAGGGCCAGAGGTGTGAACCCAGCACTGCCATCCTCCCATTACTCTCACCCAGTTGTTAACTACAATGCTGGGCTATTTAAATGCTAATATTATTTAGCATGAAACAATCATTCAGGTTGGAGTCCCGGATTTTCTGAAGGGAGGAAAGAAAAAAGAAACTTTGCAAACATTGCCTTGCTGTTCCCCAGGACAGCTCCTCACTCATATGTATTTTGGGGAGGACATGCTGACAGTCCCCCACAGCAGATGCATGGGGTTTGGTTTTTTTAGTTCTCTACATTTTCAGCTAGATCCTCAGTAAATATACACAAGGTTTGCTTTTACCTATTTTCCGTCCTTTATCTGAATGCAATTTTGCACGTTTTCTTCATGTCAGATCCCATAACACTCATGCACCCTTCATTGTTTTTCAGGGAAAATTTGGAAATGGAAAACCCATCACAAATGGATAAAGTGCAAGCCCCAAGTTGAATTTCATTGTGTTACCCAATTTGTGAAGAGGAGAGGAAGAAGGAAGGTCACAAAGCATACTCTTGTGTCTGATCATGTCTTAGATAGCAGTTTCTTTACAGCCTGTGTGTTGAATATCACACCACAAACCCTGTCATTGTTTAGATCCCAGTGGCTGGTCCAGGCAGACAACAATCAACACTAAAATAAATCGTTGCTGACCTTACAAAATAGTATCTGCGTAGGAATGCTGCACTCAGTTTGTACCACTGGAGCTAAGGCAGTGCACAAAAGGGACACTAAAATCTGCTACTGGCCAGTGGAAAAAACAAAACCAGGAGTCTTTGAGGTGTCTGGACAGGAAAACCAAGTCAGATGAAGAGCTGAACAAAACTCACAACTTCCTCCTCGCAACACTGACATCCGGGGTTTGGAAATTCCTTTCTCAAAGCAATTTAATTCCCTTCAGACTTTAAAAAATAAAGACCCCAGTAGCTGCTGAATGAAAGACATAGCTTTGCTGGCCACGTTCCAGGTGGAAGAGATACTCCTGGTTTCTAGGAAGGGGGGGGAAGAGATTTGGAGACAACTGCTCTGATCTGGGTATCTTCCCCCATCCTGGTTCCCAGTCTGGTGGGAAGGAGCTGGGAGTGCTGGTTGCCCTGGTACAGCTTGCCTTGTAGGTCTGCCCTGGAGCTATAGACATTCGATGCCAAAACTCAAGAGTAGTTGTCCAAAAATAATACAGACCTCAGCAAGGAAAGGGAAGTAGAAACAAACTGGAGTTTTCTCTCCCTGTCCCCCTTTTGGCTTTCTGTAGTTTGAACTGGAACAACATTTTGTACTCCCATTCTCCCTCCCCATTTACTGATCTGGCAAATGTCTACATGGTTTGGGAGTGAAACTGCCAACCTACCTTGGAGGTCTGGAAATTCAGAGCACCACCTCAAAGCCCTCTGAGGACAATCTTTTGTCTTTGCTGTCATGTCTTCACAATTTCACTGAGCTCTGGTTTGGCCCATGTATGAGCCACTTTCACATTTATGCACGCTCTGAAACCTGATGAGAGGAAGCTACTTGGTCTAGATTTAAAACACGTTATTAAACTTAAACAAAACAGCAAACCCAATCATTGCATCCTTTTGTTTTCAAATGAGGGTTTCTGTCCCAATTCTGCAGACTCAGGACGTTGAAAGATTTGGGAAAAACACACTTATCTACAGTGAATACAAGCCCTGAGCTTGTGAAGACTCACGTATCGCTAGTTCCCATGCAATTTTTGTTTTTGAATTACACAGTATTTCCTTTAAAGAGTTTTTGAAGGAGACAGTACCCCAATGACTTTTTTGGAGCCAAAAGAAACAACAGAAGTTGTGCAGCAGAATGAATTTTCACTGACATGATTATTTTCTGAAATACACTAATATGTAAAACAAAGCAAACTTTAATCCTTCAGAAAATAACGTGTTGCATTTAGCCCTGGTGACAGTGGGATCAGAGCTGTGTGCAGCAGATACCTTTTCTACAGAGAAATAAACTAAAAGCAGTTTGAAATTAAATTACATTTAGTATTGGGAACTTATCCAGTACCAGACATTACTTCAGAGCATTGCACAAATTAACAAAAGAATTCACTTTACAGGGTTTCTACTCTGAGAACTGACCATGCAAAATGCAGGTCAGCTTCCTGGGCCCGATTCAGACAAACCAGTGCTATCCTAATTTCAGTAGGTTTCCATGGGTAGCAGCACAATTATACCTGATAAACGGTGGTCCAGGACATGATCCATCTTTTGGAATATGTTTGAAGTCCTACCTGTTACTCCAGGGGCTAAGATGCAGTTTTACTCCTTTCAAGCCTTGCAGGGTATATGCAGGACAACTATGCCCAGCACTAGAATAGTTTGTGAAGTTACAGCAACTGGTCCAACACCTCTGTTTTGAAGGCTAGACAGCGAAGGAAGCAGAACCTCAAATTCAGTCCACAGAAGGAGGGAAGAAAACCTATTTTACCTTCCTCTATAACAGGTAGGACTTCATGGGTTGTGTCAATGGCATAAATGCTATTTGCCAGAGGCAAACACCAGGGTTCATTCAGTTACAGCCAGTTTGGGAGCTAAACAAATGCTCTACAGTAAGTGAGCCCTTGGCACAATTTTCATGACAGCGTTATCGCGCTGGTACATTCAAGCCATCAAATTCCAGTCATGAAAAATTATCTCACCAGTACATTTAAGCCATCAAATTCCAGTCATGAAAAACGCCACCTTGTCATGCCAGTTTTACAGGTAGTATCTAAAAAATCTCAGGCTTGCTTGCCCAGTGTTGTTATTATTCCAGTGTGCATCAGCAGACCTGTTTCACAGCATGTAACTTTAAATTACGTATTACTCCAGAGGAGGTGGAGGTCAGGTAGTAACTGCATTTTGTATTACAGATGTTTCGAACAACAACAACAGAAGAAAGGCTTGTAACTGATGGTGATGAAAAATGCTAAGCTGGCAGCTTAAAGATTGAATGTGCATGATGTACCTAGAAATAAGGAGGGTCCCTGAGGTCAGTCTGACTTGTCCTATTCCAGGGAGGTCCCCACTGGGAAGAAAGCTGTTTAATACTCCAGAAACTCCTGAATAACGTTGCTGCCAACAATAAGAATAAAATACGGTAGTTAGAGTGAGACTATCGACATCTTAGACTAGACCGTTAGCAAGCAAATGAGAATGGCTGTCAGGGATTGCTGCATGCTCAGAGCAAACTCATGTCAGAGACCTAATCATACTAGGAAGTTCCCTTCTGGAGTGATTCCTCTATAAATGTCATGTTTTAGGAAAGAGGTTACAGTGATTTCTTTATTTTACAAGATACATCAGTGTTTAGGAAGGCACCTGGTCCCTAAAGGAAGGTGGCTTTTCTTAGTGACTAACTTGGACATCTCTGCTCAGCGTGCTGGTTACTGCAGAGCCTTTGAGAAAACATCTCGCATCAGTTTTGCGCTGTGTGAGGAGCTCAGGGGCAGCATCCAGGCAGTGTGTCCACAGCTGGCCAGGCCACCACAGGAGGGGCTTGGTGGGTCTGAACTACCCGGAGGACTTGGGTCTAAGTAGCTGGGAAGATACTTCGAAGAAAACTAAGTATTTCCTAGCCCTCAACAAAACCCTGTCACCAGGGAGGCTGCAGGATAACACCCGGAGAATTAATCTTCCTCACATCCCCTCAAACCTCTTTAGCCAGGTCACCTGAGGTGGTGTTGGAAGGAAAGGGAAATTCTTAGTCTAGCAGGTCTCCCAGTTTCATGGAAGTGGACACAACACTTGAAAGGTGTATTTCAAGCCATCACATCACAATTCAAAGTTCTGGATTTAAACCATAAGATAAGAAAGAAAACAAAAGCAAAGTAGCACTACACATCCTGCTTTACAGTCACCCGAGTCCATTAAAAATTGCCAGAAATGTGCAAGAACTTCATATAGTTCCTCATTATCCTGTGGATTTTATCATGTGTTTCCTCTGTGTATCTCTGGGCACCTACTAGCTGAATATCTTTTGAAAAATCAAAGCCCACTGCTGTGGGAACACACTGTGAGGTCTTTCTTACAGCAGAGATAGAACAGCGGGTCCAGTCTCACAAAGATCACAGTGCTCTTGCTACAACTGAGTGGAGACGTTTCTGTACGTGAGTCATTTTAAAACACATGAGGAATTTAAGGAGCCTTAGGTCAGCTGATTAATCTGAGAGGATACTACGACTTCATTAAATCCATGATGCATAGTAATTCACATCACATCATAAAAACTGAAGGGGACCAAACCCACCCTGTTAATTAACTGATTTCACCACTGATGTTTTTCCCTGCCTTCATATTAATAGGGACCTTGAAGTCTGTAATGACTGTGATAAGATATTTGGTTACATTGATGTAATGTACTTTTTCTTATCAATATGCAAACAGGACCCTAATCTATTTATCTCCTTCACATTTTATTTTGGGGGCTGGGGGCAAGGGGGGGTTGCCTTTGAAGGTTGTTTTCAAACTTTGGTATCTAATGAAACCAACTTGACTTCCAAAGCAAATAATAATTGTTACATGCAAAGAGGATTGTTTTCTTTTTCAGTAGTATTTTCCAGGTTTTATCACACATTTTTTGAAACAGGCTGCAGTTGAACATAGGATTTACCTTCTGCAGAGTGTGTTTGCGTAGGTCAGCCATTACAAGCACCCTTGTCAAAATAAGGCATAGTAACGCACAGATGTCCTTTGGGACACCTAATGTATGAGGCTAAGTACATAATAGTCTTTAATTTTTCAAGGGAAGAAGTCACTTTGGAAGATGCTAGAAGAGTTAATGCCAAGGAGCCAATGACATCCAGACAACTGCAATCAATTCATTTAAAGCAAAGTGCAGTGGTTTGGATTGCAGGAAACATTGATCTGGGCAATAACAGCTCCTCCGTGCCACCCACCCCTCCCTTTTTGTGTGTTTCTCTGTCATGTCCTGTGTATGACTGTAACCCCTTGGCATAAGGATAGCATTACAGTCATACACACTTGAGAAGCCTGAAAAGTGAACTAAATAGAGCAGAAAAAGAGAAACTGATTTTTTTTCTTTTCCCATCCATTTTCTCTCAAATTTTATATTATTCCCTATCCTCACTTGGCAGTCCAGGACTTCTTTTGTCCAACAGATCATTGCCAGGTCCCACAGCTCATGCAAGTTAAAGCACAACACAAAATCTTGCACTTGCAGAAGAGAGGCTGACCTCCTGTCCTCATATTTTCATGATGCATTTAAAGGCAGGTCCTAGTCTATTTTTATTTGAATGATCAAATCTTCCTCTCGTTCTGAGGGGAAAAAAACCCAAACCCAAAAGGTAAAGGCACTGAGATATCTTTTAAGTCATTTTAAGCCAGAGTATCTCAGCAGGGAAACCCTGTAGGCTGTTACGGTTATAAAGACCATCTGTAATACCACTGAACCTCAACTGCTGCCAGTCACTTACAGTTATCCCTTTTCTCTTTAGGATCTTCTTTTCAAAATAATAGCAAATTGATGGCGTGTATTTTCTCTCTGCTTATCAGGGGATCATTTGAAGTTGAGCCATCTAATCCTGAAGATTTTTTAGCTAAACAAAACTCATGGACTTTATTGACTTGGACTGTGGCATGTAACCAGTAGTCTGAGCTAGGACTCGTGGACAGCCACCGTGCCCTTGGGGGACACAGCATTTACTATCTGGGGGTGCAGTCCACCTGGATGGTTACCAAAGCATATGTATTCTGCATTTTCACAGCCGACTTTTCACTGCCGCTCTCTGTTGCACCTGGGAGAATCACTGGGCAACTCCCAGCACACCGCAGTGCATGCCATGCTTCCGTTTCATCACTGAAACAGTCCAAATATTTATTTTTAAACTATCTATAAGGAACAATGCAGTATTTAGCCCTGGTAGATTATCTGGGCAATGAACTGCCATCAGTTAGAACTTTGCACCTTATTCCTGGCTCAGCTGACCTGCTTCCAGACATTTGGTTTTCTACCTTCACTGCGAAGCCCTCTATTTCCTTTTGTATGACAGGTGATAAAACTCCTCTCCCCTCACCTGATGCCTTCCACTGCTTGCGACCAAGAATCAAATCACCGATTTTGGCCATGCCAACTCAGAGAAGGCAGAAGCTCAGCTCATTTTCCTCTTTTCCTTTCCAAGCCTCGGAGGCACAGGGTATAGATGCCTGTCTTGCAGCATGGCTGGCTGATACCTTAATAACAACAAATATTAATTATACTAATGGTAATAGATGTTTGTCTGTGCTCATTTTGAGATTCACAATGCTCCAAAGCAGTCACCTGTTCTTTTTATTTTGCAGTGCTCAGTCAAGCCATGTGTCACCTGTAAACTTTCATCACTAATGTATTTATAGAAGAGCAGGCACGTGCATGAGGGAGACAGGGAGCTCGGGCAGGTAGGGGATGGTAGGAAGGGAAGGCACGTTGCACACGTGGCTGCTTGGCTGTTTCACAACCCGGGCAACGCTACTGAGAGAACCCACGATGGTGCACATATGGATTCTCTTGTTGATTATGAGAACAAGACGGTTCTCATAACAAGAAAGCACAAAAAATATTGCAATATGATGATTCGGGGAGCCCACATTATGTTTTAAATGTGTTTCACTATAGTGAAACTCAGTAGAAGATCAATATTCTGAAAGATTGTGGTAGCTCTTTGTGATGCTTTTACTCCACACTGTCTTTTACTTGGTCCCTCTCCTTCATTTGGATTTGCTATCATTTTAGCCCATTTTTCACTCACACTGTGCAGGTGTGGACAATAACAGGGCTTGTAAACAGGGAGAAAAATAAAGACTGAGGAAAGCGTGTCTTGCAGTGGCTCTTAGCGGAATTAAATATGCATATTGAGGAAACAGAATATTTCCAGTAAACCCACTGGCTCCAGTTCTAGGAATTGGCTACAAAAATATTAATTTAAGAAAGTGTAATTAAATCCATGGACATTCTGCAAGCAGAACAAAGGTTGAAGGGTTGTGAATTTTTCCACAGAAAAGTTGGCTATACACATGAAATCACACCTACTTTCTGGCCACTCCTGCACACCCATTGAACATTCCTATATTTTGAAGATTTCATTCTGAATGAACCTTTAGAAACACAAGAATACATGCATGGAAATTCAAAGGGTGTATAATTTCTCTTCACCTGAGGAACAGGCAGGTTTGCTTCTAGCAAACAGAGAAAAAAAAACATTTAAGCAAGTCTCTACTGACACCTGCAAACGCTTGCGTCCTGCACACACCTCTGATCTTGATGAAATGAATGTTTTCTCACCCTGTCATGTTTTCCTGGGGAGACAAATGTGCCTTTATAATGACCAGTTATCTGCGGCAATGACATCAATCTGTGGAGGACACAGGGGCAAAGGTTTCCAAAATCTTGTATACAGAGGGGAGATGTAATGGGTGGAGGTCTAGGCTGCAGCCGAACAACCTGGCTGCAGGGAAAGACACTCTGCAGAGCCCCCCGCTGCTGCCAGGCTCTGGCACGCTCTCCCCATGGCTCTCAGCCTTGACCTTCCAAACATATCCAGGGAAGCCTGGTAGCCACTACAGCCTCTGCAGTTTAAAGTTTATTTCTATACGTTTATACAAGGCTTGTCAGGCTGGAAATGGTATAGCGAGACCACGTTTGTGGGACTCGGCTCTTGAGCTCGCGTTGCCTCCTGTGGATCCCTGGGCCAGTAGGATGCTGGCAGGGAGCAGGGTGTTGTCTCCTTCAACACTAATTTTTCCTTTGTTATTTCTCAGTTAACTCTTTGGCGGCTCTGTTACTCAAAAGCAAATATCTGAATTGCTCAATCATAAGAGAATATTAAGTACTTAATTTCTACATTAGTCTCCATTCACTGTATTTGAATGGGACATTTGTTCTACACCACGCAGTCCTTAGGTCACTGGAACCCCAAATCTCTTTGGCTAGACAGTCCATTGGTCACATACAGATGTGAACGTTTCTGCCTTGTCATCAAGAAATTATTTTCAAGCATAATGCTTAGGAGTGTTTACAGTTCAAATACTAACAAAACATTTAGAGGTACACATTTCAATACAGTATATGGGAAACACCTGGCCTCAGAAACATTTGGGTAAAAATTGCTGTCAACCTTCTGTTTGTCAAAAGGGTATATTTATCCTCTGACTTTTTGTCATGACCTCTGCATTCTGAAATGAATTAAAGGTTTATGTGCAGGAATGCAGAGAGCAGGAAATCAGGAAATAGCATGGGAAATGGCTTTCCTGTCCCGTTTCACTGCTTTACGTACTGTAACGTCATCGAGTGCAGAGATTCTGTCAGTTTATGTTGGCATCCTTGATATGGGGTGTGCATGTCATATCGCTTTGTTCTCTGCTTCTGGAGTATCAAGAGGATCTATTAAAGGATACTGTGTTGATTTCCTTTCAGTACAAGACAGCGAGAATCATGTTCATATTTCAACAGTGATTCGTTTATGTGGTTAACTGGAAAACTAGACATGCAGGAGCTAGTTAGACACAATTAACACTCATTTTGAACCATCTGCCCTTGCATACTTTTTTTGTATGCTAGGAAGCAGATGATTCACCTAGCAGTTTCATTTTCACAAGTTAATTTCTCTAAAGGAATATTCATTGTGGAAGTAGAGCTCATAAACTAAGAGTGAAAGACAAGAATTGTATTTTGTAAACATTTTTCCATAAGTCTTCAATGCTTTTATGCCTTACAACAAAGAACTAGGTGAGCAAAGTGCATGACCTATTTGGTGCTTAACAGCCTTATTGAAATGCATTAAAATACTGAGTTGGATGGAATTGCTCAATCTGGCTCTCAAAGGTAGACACAGTAAATTGAATTATTTTCGAGTTGCAGCACTGAACTAGAGGACATACGTACAATCAAAAAATGGTGTGTGTGGGGGCGGAAAATCAAAACAGGGTTTATGGTGGCTGGCTACTTTCCATGAAAAATTACCATTGATATTTTCTGAAGGTGTTTGGTAACTGCTGGTTAGTGGAAGATGGAATCTCCAAATACTTTAAATATAAAATCTTTTCCACTGAGGTACTTAAACATGAGCATCAGGATCTAACTTTAAATTAGCTATACTTTGGTTTGGTGGCCTTTTGAATTAAGTCACGTCTGTATACCTCAATGGGAATGGGGAAAGCTCTGGAAGCGTCAGAACTCACTCGGTACTTTATAACATCAAGTTCTTAAAGACAGCCCGGAGACCCTTAATTCTTATTTTATTTCCTGCAGAATTTAACAAGAATTGCCATATGTAGGACAGTAAGAGACCTCTTATACTCTCTTTCCTTAGCAATATCACACCTAAGAAAAAAGGGCCAAATACTGCACTTAATGATGATTACAAAGTGTCTGTTAATATTGTGTTCAGCTGACCTTTTCCTCTGTTAACACTACTGCAAACAAAACCTCACTCTACCTACACCATTCAACTCCCTCCTCCGCAAAACAGTTTTTGTTATTCACTCCCTATATCCCATATCTGGGCAGAAAAACAATTTATGCCAAATTTTAATATTTTTGTTTCTATGCCTTTGTTTTAAACAAATCAACCTATATGGCTAAAACATGCAGGTTTTCATTCAGCTGTTTAAACAGAGTATTTGGAAGTAGAGGGGTGTTTACAGGAAGCTCCAAAATAGGAATGTATATTTTTATGCAGTAATTAGTGATTGTTTAATATACCAACTGGGAAGGCAAAGAACAGCATAAACACATAATTGTTACCAGGCAGGGAGAAGTAGAGCATTAGGAGATAGCATAAATAGTCAAACGTGACCTCAAAAGGTCAAAAGAGAACTAAATTTTGTCACAGCACTTGCTTATTTAAGTCAATGCAAGTCCAATTTCCTCTCTGCTGTTTTGCCTGGTATTTTATACTGTCCAGTATTATTCTTATTTGCCAGAGACACACACAGACTCAGTTGTCTTAAGTACATTTACAACTTGTATGCGACTATTAAGCAAGAATAAAATTGAATATTTTGCAAGTCAAAGACGACTGTTTTAAACATAATGCCACGTAAAACACTGAACTAAAAATGTCCATGTTATATTAATTTCCAACAATGATTTACTGAGGTCAATGACAATAAAAATGCAAGTCAGCTATGGAGGCATTTTGTAACCTAGTTGATTTTTTTTAACCCTGTTCATGCTGCCATGTACAAGAATATCCTGGCACCGACCAGCCACAAAATTTAGAATTTAATGTCTAAACCAAAATTTCCACTAAATTAATTCATGTTTTGCCCCCCACTCCTCCCTGCAAAAGAATCCCCTTTCTATGTCAATGCAAGGCTAGGATTTCACTGTGGGGGAGTAGCCCCTGTGTATGAACCACATGGAAGAAGGATTATTTGGTTACACTTTAAATCATGTTCATTTTTAGAGCCTGTTCTTCATAACAAATAGGGCATTTTATCCTTGTATTATTTATCTTTATTTTTTAATTTTATTTATTTATTGATTGTTTAAAAAAAAAGTTTCCTTGGAATGATTATAAAAATCCCTTAAATCCTAAAAGGGAACTATGCCTCAGTGACAAAACAAATTTGCCACAAATCATTTTACAAAAGAACAGCAGGACTTTAGACCAAACTCGGGAACTGTTCCTATTCATCATTCATTTGTTTTGGAAACTCCACCCTCCTCCTGCCATGTTCAATATCTAATTGGCATTCTGACACTTCAGATAACTAAACATCTGCTGCATGGATGCTTCTTAGAAGTCTTTTGTTCTGTAAGTTGGAGTTCAAGGGATACAACTCACTGATACACTAGATTCATGCCATTGTTAAGGCAACTACTCTTCCTGAATGGAGCAAAAACAGTCAAATAAAAGCATTTTGCACAAATACTTCCCCCTACCCTTCTGATAAGCTTCCTAAGGGGTTAGTGTATTAAAATTCAGATGTCAGAGTACTGCTGCTTCTAAGCTATTTCCGCAGTTTAGGAAGTCAGGGTCTTTGCAACCCTCCTGTTAACAGCTGTTGACAAAAGGTTAATTTCTGTTGCACTGACAAGCAGGTTTCATCACCAAGTAAAACTGAATGCAGATTTCATTTGTCTTTTTTTTTTTTTTTTTTAGTATGGTAGTTCAATGAATTAATTGAACGAGCTGGGGATCTAGCATTCAGTGCTGCTGTGAGACCTTAGGAATTAATATTTTGAAAGCAGTTTGGAATACTTGGATAAAAAGATGTAAACCTGTGAAGCGACTTTATTATTGGATCAAGAAATACAACATGAATAAAATTTTGTGAGCAAAGTTTGTATGTTTCTGCTGCTAGGTGTTCTTTAGCCTAAGGCTTTAGGATATGATGCATGCAGACAATACTGTGAATACATTAGCTGTATTGCAGTAGCTTCCAGAGTTTTCAGATCATCCTCTGTGTGCTGGGCACTGTTCAGCCTACATAAATGAGAAAAAGCCACCTACCTCATGTCCTCATGGAAGGACAAGACAGGCAAAGGCTGTGCGAGGAGGGCACAAGTCAGTACCTCAGTTACGATGTGTTTTGGTAACCTCTTGATCCACCTTAGAGACTTTTTGCAATGTGGTTTTTACTTAATTGTAGCTGAATCTGGCGCTCATCTAGCAGATATTTCCCTGTTCAGAACCACAGAAAGGATGTTCCCTTCCCAAGTGTGGTCTTTGCTTCTAGAAACAGGTTTTTAGATGCCTAAAGGACCTGGGCAAAAAGTACCCCAAGACGCAGAAGAGGTGCAAGCATCAGCTGGAGGGCACTGGATGGCACTACTGCTGCCCCAAAGACTCTTTGCCGAGCTGAGCAGCTGCCCAGGTGCTACAGCAATCTCCTACCTGGCCACATTGCCAAGCCTTGCTTTATTTTGTTTCCTCTGGAAACCTAACACACTCTGAAATCAAGTTGCTGTAAACTCTGTGAGGCAGGTTACAGAGGAGGGCACTGATGAATGCCCCTAAAAACCCATTGTACCCACGCTGCTGCATGAAAAAGACTGCTGAATACACTGCATAGGAAACAACTCACGTCATTGTCCTTCTGCACACACAATCACTCAAATGATGCATGTAAATAAGAGATTTTATAGGCACATTCACTTTGCAAATCCTTCCCATCTATTCCAAAAGAGCCACATTGTAAACATTAACAGGCTGATGGTAAGCCTGAATTTAGCAGAAAGGCTTCCAGCAACACATGAGTGGGACTGAATTAGACAGACTGACTTCTGTATTCCAGATATCTCAGTGGTTACCAACCTCAGACTTTGGCCCTCACAAGCATTCAAAGCATATGAAATCTCTTCTGTAACATCTAAATACACCAGCCGACTAGCAGAGGAAGGAGACAAAGTTGTGTTACACAGCGAAAGGGGTAGAAGGAAAAAAAAAATATAGCGACTTAAATAAATAAATAACTGTGCAGGATCTGACACAGAAAGAATTGTTAGTTCACAAAGGAATCACATTTGATATTTCCCCATGCTATTTTTGATGAAGAACTGGGTAGTTATAGAAAGCTAGATGAGATAGGTGAAAGTGGAACAGCCATTTGTACCTCTTGATAACTATGGCCAAAACTGATCTTGTCCCATGTTAAATGTTGATTTATATTCAACATAGATGTGTCCAGACTGGCAGGATGGAGTTAGCATATGGCTTTGGGAAATCTGAATTTAATTCCTTGCTTTCCTAAGCAAAATCTTCCTAGATCTTGGCCAAGTGACTTAGCAATCCATCCTTCAATACATCGTCTGGTGCTGCTGAATGCAAAACATGTTTGCAACAAAGCAAAATTGGGAAATACATTGTGTTTCCCTTTATTTTCTAAGGGTACGTGACCAGGATAATTAAATTCTCCAAGTCATTTTACTGAAGCCAGCTAGCTGGAAGAACTCTAGCCCCAGGTCTTCTTGGCCAGCCAGGCAGTGCCAGCTCCATGAACTACAAATGAACTACATTTGGGAATTTGGTGCAGTCTGGATGTGGACCAGAATCCATCACTTGAGCATATTGTAGGAGATGAGCTTTCTGTCTGCTGCCTGGAGAACACACTGTAAAGTGACAAGTCCTTTTAATGCCATTTCTGTGCCTGCTTTTGATATTTCAAACCCAATGGCCCCTTCAGACACATCTCTTTGCCTGAGTCAAAACACCCAAAGCATTTTCTTTTTTCCCAGTTCAGCACATAGACCTGGATCCAAGAGGAGGCATTGTTTCATGAGAAACCTGCAATGGCATTTCTGCTTCTCCACAGAAACTTCTGCCTGAAAGTTTTCTGGCTGATAAAAGTCTTCCTTATAAAGTAATTGATAGTCTGCCGAGTGAAGAAGGGGAGTGAGCTCTTTGCATCCCATTTCTCCAGTGCTCTGTTCTCAGGTTGGTAAAACCAGGACTGTACTGGGAAGACCTACGTGAAGTGCTTCCAAACCCATGCGTTAGCTCCCACGTGTATGTTTTTCCATTGCTTAGCCCAAAAGGTCCCATGAAGCATTTTTCTTTTCCTTTGTGCCCCCTCTCACGCTTGCACTCATGGCCTCTCACCGCATCGCTTTCTGGACATGGTTGTTGGGGCCTTCTGTCAGTTTGTCCAACCCACTTTCTCTTTTCGCCCCCCCTGCCTTTTTTTTCTTGTAAAGAAGAGAGATGAACATCTATGTCAATGAATCCCTGACCTACATAGGCTGACCCTGAGGAGTCAGAGATAATACACAAGAGTAAATGAGGTCAGAAATGGAGAAAAGCCCCCACACGGTGAACTTCCTAACAAGGTTTAGCTGCACCACGACTTCCTGAGAACCACTTGGTGCATGGTTAAGTTTCAACCTCTCTGTGTCCTTTAAAGTCCTTTCAGATTCTTTACATAAATTTTTGGCAAGGTTTATTGCCACAAAGGGTAACCCTAGGGAGAGACCAATAAGGGAAGATTTCCTCATGCTCTCATCCTTTGCCCCTTCGTGGTGCCGGCACGCTTGAGCAGATGTGACAAATGCAGTTCTGCTGAGGACAATGCAACAGGATGGCCCTGGTGGCTCCTGGCGCAGGGCTCACCCCTCCACTGGCACCGCTGAGCTGCTGTGAGGACGTCCCCGCTGTCCTGTGTGGGAAACTGAGCCACACGTCTTGGGGACCCACTTAACAACATAGAGATGTCAATGCCCAGCAAGGGAAAGCTTGATCCACTGATTTGGCGGGACTGGTTTTAAAAGAATAAGTATGCATCTATGGATAAACATAAAATGTTGGTCCATGCATTTAAACTGATCACACCTGGCAAGAAGCATCACATACAAAACATGCTAAAGCATTTGATTTGAATCAGACAGCCTGCAGCTTTCTCACATACAAAAAGAAAAAAAAAAATCCTTTCACAAAAGAGGTCTGAGAAGCCTTACCTGTCGCTGAGAAAGCAAGAGTGTCAGAATCATATATATTTATCCCCAGCATGAAACAGGCTTCTTTACTGATGGTAACATAACATCCAGGTGTTAGGCCTCAACCCCACTTCAACTATTGTTTATTGCCATTGCATGGATTAATCCCTGCTGTCAGTCCAGTCTGCGAGATGCTCTCAGAAAGAAAGGTCTGCATAGCATCACGAGTGTCAGATCCTGCTTTGATACACTTTATCTTCCCTTATCCCTTCAAACTCACCATGACTACTCTGCCTGACATGCTAAAAATGCTTTAGAATTGATGCACATAAGCTAAACTCTGGTTTCAGGGGAAAAAAAAAACCCTGCCTACCCCCACTTTTTCTTTTTTTCCCCCTTTTTGACAGAAATCATTGTTGATCTGATAAGAAGTTTGTGGAGTATCCAGTTACAAACTGAGAATCCCCAGAGTCGGTGATTCATTAGTAGTTATCCTAGTGTTACAGGAAGTAAACAGCTTTTAGATGTGCATTTTGCATCTAATTATGTCACAGTCCACTGGCCTTCTCAAAGGTGTGTTGTTTTTCAGGGTAATACATTAAAGAGAACAGATTTTACAACAACAGCTGGGAAAAAGCAAAAATAGATAAATCGTGGAAGCTTTGTGAAAGAAGTGGGAGATCTTTGCTGCCCGCAGAAGACAACTGGGTGTCGTTTGGGAGGATGTGAAACTTTATCCAGCAAAAAGGGGCTGTCAAGGCATTCCTAATTTTGTCGCTCATACTCTACTTCCAGAAAGATCCTGGATTCATTTATTTTTGTACTTCTCCAATAAACAATTAATTTCAGTTAACACTCAATGGCTTCATTTTGCCCTCAGAATCGTTAAGGCAAACTCTCCTGGATTTTTATCGCAGCACGAGAGGACAGAGCTGAGTCCAGGGTGATTTCCCCATTTAGAAGTTTCAGTTTACTACTAGGGGTCAGAAGCTGAATTGCTGTATGTCCAACACTAACGGCTTTTTAATATTAATTATCTGTCGTTTCAGCTGAGTTGAGTTTGTTGAGACTGGAGAAGCGTTTTCTCTAACAGGCTGGATGCCAACTCACTTCTGGCATCACTACCTAGGGAGGCTTCGCCCGCTGCCCATCTCGTGCTCACGACTGCCGCTCGCCCACTCCAGCGCGAGTGTGGCAGCAGATGTGGCACGACCACGCCTGTGACCAGCACAGTGTGGGCCTGATAACTGAGACCGTGTCACCAGCAACGTGCAGGGAAGAGTTTGGGTGCATTGAACACAGGTCACTGAACTGCAAGCCTGGAAGGGGATAGAGGTGTAAGTCAAGGAGAGCAGATCCTCCTGGGACACGGGCCAGCACGATGGATGTCCCTGCAGGCACGCCAGGATGGCATGGTCTGCCAAGCAAGACCTGACACCGTCTGCAGTTGCCATGATCTTTAATTATTTTTGGAGATGTTAAAAAGAGGATGACAGCACATTTTGGACACAAACAATGACATTCCTGTGAATGCTGTCCAGGATGTATTTAAGTATGGGATGACTGATCCCTTTAGTCTGTTAAATCCCAGACTGAAGAGTACAGAGAGCAGTATTCTTAAAAAAGACAGGGTTGGGTTTTTTTTTTTTTTACTTTTGCTTTTAAAAATGAAATTAATAGTTTAAGTTACATTTAGGTAAATTATTATTTGATACTGAATGAAAGAGGTTTCCTTAAAAACATTAAAACATTTTTCCCCTGCCATGTCTCCCAAAATTCTGCCACCCTTGTGTCAGGAAAAATTGTTTAGTGATTTTAAAGGAGTTGTGCATCCCTTTTCAATCAAACAGACTACTGTTCTGTTATTTAGTTCTGCTATGATTTTCTGGTTTTGTCCAGCCCAGCGCAGTGCTGTCAGACTGCCTGTCCTCTTTTTCGCTCTTTCACCAATTTCAGCCGTCTCCCAGAGAGCACCAGCATGAAATATCTCCCTCCTTTGCCTATTTGTAGTGATGGGTAGCAAAAAGAATCTCCATCCTTTACTGGTCCAGGCACTATTATTTCTGCTGACAGCTTGAAGAACTAAACAAGTACCACTGGGGTGCCCTGGGCTTCTTGTGGGCATTCATGGAAGATTTTTCCTTGATGCTCTTCCACACTTCTCCACAGTTATCTGCCTTCATCTCACAGCAATCTCCTTTTACTTGATAAAAGCAAGGATAGACTTTTGGAGAAGTTTGCCCTGTTTCCAGCTCCTCCTGGACTGGGAATCAATAGCTGGGAATGGAGTTACATGGCAGAGTCAGAGGATGGGTTTGGTCAATAGTCACTTGGGATTTTGCCTTTCATTTCCTCCTCCAGCACCTAAAATGCTACAATAACACAAAACCAAATAAACAAGGAATACCGTTGGTTTTCCATCGCTTTTTGAGTGCATTCTCCTATTTCTACCAAGGAAAACGCAGGCAGCTGCTCCTGCCTCCATCAGCACACTAGCAGGTTATCTCCTCCCTCCACCCCGCACATAGAAACCTTGGGAAATTGATCTTCCTTTGGGACTTCTATTTGTCCCTCAAAAATAGTTGAAATTGTCCAATTTCTTGCAGCGGGGAGGGGGATGAGGGAGATGGGCACGCATAAACAGACAGGAGTAGGGAGTACAATCACATAAGCCTCATTTCCTTAGGAAATCAGGCTAAGCTGATGAGGCCAGGGGACCGTGTAAAACAGTTACAGCAAGACAGGCATGGCGTGGGGATGCCTGAGCACACTGCCAGGCAGCGGGGTGGCATTTCACTCAGGGACAGTGTGTCCCTGGGGGATGATGTCCTTCTGCCTAGCACATCAATCCCCGCTTCAGCTGTCCCCACCCCAGCAGCAGCACTGCACACCGCTTGCAGCGTGTGCCCCAGTTCCTCCCATCCGTGGAAGGGAAATTAAGACTTCCTTCCTCATCCCGGCAGGTCATTGCTAAGATCTTCCTACCGTTTGTGAAATATTTAAGATCTGCTGATGAGAAAGGCTATAGAAGGCCTCCTTACTCCAACTCTGCAGCTGTACACTACATCAAGAGTGCATATGATACCTGAATTTAAAGAATACACGTATTTTTTTCCTTTTGTTAAATCAGCATTTCAGTAATACAAAGTGAATGAATTTGTTTGAACTTACAGCTAGAGTAGTGGTTATGTTTCTAGGAAACTACGAAACGAAAGCATTTTAGAGCACTTTTAAAATGAAATGCAAAAGCCCTGCTGGCAATGACAAAACAAAGTTTGAGCTTAGAATGGAAAATGGATGGGTTGTAAATAACAGTGATGTTAAAACCTCAATTGATTCAGTTCCACAGTTAATCTATTATATTCTTCCAATGGAATTTGTTTTGCTTGAAAAGGATTATATGAAATCATAACCTTCATTAACTTTGAGTGATTCATTTTTTTTTGTAACCAGATGTTTAGTTACAGCTGATAAAGCATGAAAACCTGCATTCCTCACAGCTTGCTCTGCATGGGTGTGTTGGGTAATGATGACAAATATTAAGGTACAACACTGCTGCTCTTTGCTGACATAGCAGTGACTGATCTGCTTATCAGATTCAGTGGGGAACTGGAATGCCAAAAGAAGGGGAAATATGAATTCATCTGATATGAGCCTAATGGATCCTGAAAGTATTTATAGCTCAGAACAGACTGAAAAAAATTTAAATGCAAACAAATTTGAAGAGAACCCACACTGCCATTCTGTGGGGCAAAGAAAGCATCACATGGCTTTGAGGAGATGTGATTATTATCTAGACTGTATATGAAGGTAAAAATGCAGCTACAGTTGCTCACAAATGCTGCACAAGCCTGTAAACATCAGACAAGAGATAAGCTTCTCTGTAGAGGACCTGGTCCAGGAGATCTAGCTGTGCGTGTGAACATCACAGCGTAGTCACTAGGCTTACACAACTGAAACTTCTACGTAGGGTTTGTACAAGTCTGGGGGGTGGGAGCGGGTTTTGTTAGTATTTCACTACCAAGTTTTCAAACACATTTAGAACCCAAAAAGCTTCTGTTGGTTATGGAGAGGTGTGTCACAGTGCTGAGACAAACTGGCTGCTCAGGGTAAATAGCCTGTAAGAGTGCAACGCTTCAGTCATCCTACGTGCCAAAGCACGGGGATCAACATTTCTTTGAATAGCAAGTTCTACGTCTTCGAGCAAATGGAAAATGTAACTCAATCTTTAAGAAATCAATGAAAATGTAGAAAGAAACTTCAAGGCTTTTCTTAACTGAACTTTTTATAAACAGATTAATCATTTCCAGAAATAGAAAATGTCAGTCAGATCATCTTGTTTGACACAAGGTCAGCTTTCTGCAAATAAGGCCAGTGACATGTCAGATGTGAAGATAAAACAACAGCTTTGCATTACACGAGCCCAAGGTGTAGTTACCTGGGAAGGGCTTTCCATTTAATTTCATTCATTTCAGTGCTCTGTTACTAGGATCCAAACTGAGAAATGTGATCTTATTATTATTGTTTTTAATGCCTGTGTTGTTTAAATTAGTAGCACCAAAATTTCAACCAAAAAAGCAGCAGTCTCAACAGATTGAGCACACATCAGGATGCGGGCTGATGCTTTGTAAATGGATCTACCTGGCACAATTTAAGTTACCACCCTTGTTTGTTTGCTCCCACCACTCAACTAGTTATCACCAACCCAGAGTCAGTAATAAACAGCGGCAGGCAGGAACTTCTTGAACTGCACTAGCCAGACCTGCAAGGATCTGTCAGTCAACACTCTTTGTCCTGACATACTGCAGCTCTGACATCCCTGTTCGGGCCTGCTCTTGGTCAGGTACTTTTGTTTACACCATAGTGGTGAAATGGTTTGGGAATACAGCTGCATTAGACCAAAGCACTACTAAGTCTAGTTATGTTAAGAATTGGTGCAGAAGTGAAGTCTCTTTATTTTAGTTTTCATTAAGAAAAAATAATAATTTCTTTTTTTGGTTACACAAGCCTGATGGAAAATGACACTCTGGTATGTATCACTGGAGGACTTAAAAGTAAGTAAAAGAAGTTTAAAAATCAGTATTGAGTACTTTTTAAAAGTCTTATGATTTAAAAAGATGCTTGACTGAAGTTTTTCATGCTCCTTATTTAATAAGGATGAGCTATATGTGTTTTGTGTCTGGCATTTCTAGCAAGACCATTCTGTGCCCCCTCGCCAAATACTCCGGTATAGCTTATACCCTTGCCTTTAGGCTCTGGGCACTACAGACAATGGTATGGGAGAGAGAAGAGAAACAAGAACATATAATGAGGGTTATTGTTTTCACTAGCATCCTTCATGAAAAATTGAAAGTGTTTTTTGAGAAGAAGCCCCATAGCCTGTATATACTTAATGAAACTTCAAATAACTTGCAGTGCTTTTGCCAATGAAGGTCAGTGCCTTACTGTTAATGTTGGTATCTGAACAGGAAGGAATTTAAGGCTATGTTTTCTGAAATATCAGCCATGAAGAATACGGAACCACTGGCATTTGGCCCAAATAATCCTCCCAGCTGTTTAGTGCTCCACTGGCACATTGCAAGAACAGTTGTTTAGCCAGGAGCCGAGAGAATCATCCTGTGCAAATGAAGGATGCAGTTGCCCATGCAATCACATGCCTCTCAGAGCACAGCTCTCCCACTCATGTCTTGGTCTTGTCATTTACTGACACCCATCACAAGACCAGAATAGCAGCTGTGGGAAGAAGCTTTTTTATTTCTTTTAGGAACAGTCCAGAGGTCTGAAGGCCTGGGTATATTAAGTTATTAAGTGCTTTATGAATGTTCATCCTCTCCTTCCCACCTCTCACAAAATCCTACTCTCCCTCTTGAAAGCAAGCTCTTCCACCACATACATTTTTCCTTTGAGGGAGGAGGACAAACACGATGATGGGGCACATCACTTACTGCACTGCTGGGAGGTGCTCAGATGCATCCTGACAAGGTGAACAACATAAGAACTTGCAAAGAGTAAACTCACATTAGCATTAGGTAAAAATCTGGACCATTAATAAGTTAAGGTGTGATAATAGTGATAAAACACCGCAGAGGCCAAAG
This sequence comes from Rhynochetos jubatus, assembly GCA_027574665.1. Taxonomy (NCBI): domain Eukaryota; kingdom Metazoa; phylum Chordata; class Aves; order Eurypygiformes; family Rhynochetidae; genus Rhynochetos; species Rhynochetos jubatus. The sequence goes on along the minus strand of CM050665.1, from coordinate 8,821,417 downwards.
GACGCACACAAAAGGAAGAGGTAATGCCATGTTGTGTCAATACAGCCTGACTACAGGACTGATCTCATGTGAAAGTGGTCACTCGAGTCACGGTAAACATGTCTGGCTACAAATCACAGCTTCAGCACTTAATGACAGGTTGGCAGGTAGAAGGATTAGCAGTAGTATGTACAGTTTTATGTGCAGCCAAATAGCCAGGCCTGTATTCCTACTATTAAATGCTTTGCCCTTACTGAGATACCAGATGTATTTTGTAGAATTCAGGTACGGTTCTGCCCTGCTCCAAAGCCTTTGAAGTCAGCAGAGATCACGAGCTATTTTAGCATTTGCCAAAAGTGACAGTGTAATCAGCCATGCTTGAAAAATAATGGGAATTGTCAACAGTTAATAAAACTAGTTTAAGAGGTCGGATTGATCTCTTTTCAAAGGCAATCTTGCACCTGCGAAAACTTGTCTATAGCAGTATGTGTCACTGCATTGTACAATTGTTATTGCAGTATAATCATCTGTTTGCACCTACAAAGTTGCAATCCAGCTGATTTGAGGGCAGGTGAGCCCAGACCTCCTGTTTCCTGTAGTTTCTTATGATTTTATGGTTGAGAATGGGACATTAGTGGACAAAGAAAGTTCCTGTGGTAACTTATCTGGACTGCTTCATAAAAATTATGTTAATATTTGCTGGAGTAGAGCCCCACACTCAAGTTTACCTCTCCCAAGACAGTGTCCTAATCCCTATTAGGAAAATCACATGCATTCCTGTTCTCACCTTGCAACTCTGTTTTCAACTTTATTTACTCCATGAGAAAAGGGACTGTTTCAACAGGAAAAACTGAGAGCTCGCTCCTGATTAAGACATGTTCTCACAGCAAGTGGGAAATGTGGTTTTATTCACCCAGGCTGAAAAAGGAACAGATGAGAGGTCTCCTACGCCCTGGTGACAACTCCAACTACAGAGACCGTAGCTGGGCAGGAGAGGAGGGACCACCTCTGGACAGCCCAAGACTCTGTCTCTGGAACAAGTGCTGGCCATAGAACGGGCCATGGCCTATCCGGGTGACCTGACTTCAGGACTACTAAACTAAGTGAAAACCAGAGATCAGGCCCTCATATATTCCCCCTCTTCCTTCTTTGTGGGACAAGGACCAGATGGCTTTTGCACAAGAAGTGATACTTGGAAACAGCAACCACTGAAGCTGCTTTAGATGGGACAGGCCTCTCCTATCCTTTCAAAATCTAAACAGAAGTAACACGATACACTCGAACCCTCTCATTGCAGGAGACATTTAATTAACCCAAGGACTAACTAAGAGACTTAATTTCTTTTTTCCTGCTTTCTTTCTCTTCCTCCTGACCAAGCCAGGATGTATTTCTTATGCAATGCTTATATGAATGACAGCATGCAGCAGGCATAGCAGAGGATTTCCACAACACCCGGGCTTGTATTGTGCTGCACCTTATTATCATTCTCTAACCCTGCACATATGGTCATCTTCCATTCTTCTAACTGGTTCCAGGGCCCTGGAATTCAGCATGACCCCTGAGGGCTATTCTAATGCAATCAGTAGGAATACTATATCCAGGGCCAGTCCAAAATCAAAGGCCTGGCCAAAGCCCAGGATAAATTACAGCTGTTATAAAGAAATCACCTTTTCACCTTGGCCCTCATATTCTTTCAGTTTACAGTCATAACTCAGCAAGGCCAGCAACATTTGTCATTAATAAACCTGGTTGGATAAACAAGACTGATGGATTAACAAGTCACATGTAAAGAAATCTGAGAAAGTGAAAAGCTTGAGACAGAAGGTAAGGATAAGCTGATTTTTTTTTTTCCTGAGGTAAGGGAAAAATTGATATATTTTTACATCTATATTGCTGTACATTATCCTCACTTGTAACATATACTGGCATGGCTGACAGCCGTAAGTACAGTAGGTACTGAAGAGAATACACAGCCCTGGCCTATGTGATTTCGGAATGCACGGATGAGCGTACGATCTATGAGCCTGACGTTAACAGACACCCTGGTTTCACTAGAGACTTCTTGCCAATATTTATCTTTTAACCTAGTTGGAGACCATTGTTTTCCTGCAAACAAAACCCTTTTGTGATTTTAAGTGAGAGGAAAGGATATTTGACTTAAAAAGATACGTAACCAATTAAGACCATCATTTCAAACTGAATTAAAGAAATACCTTGCATAAGAGTCGTTTATTAAGAATGTTAAACTAAAATTGTTCCCAGTGTGCAGTTGTGCAACTTTGACAATATATGATTTTTCATTAATGAAACAACTCCATGGCAAGAATGACACGACAGAATGTGAAGGGTTAAAAAAAGAGCTCTTGAAAACCTGTGAGAAAGAGGAAGAGCAGATTATACTCCCTAGCTCTCTTGGGAAAGCCCACGCGGGTATGATTTTTCTTTGTTAATCTCTCTGTGATTTATAGTATCTTGATTTGAAAATTGTTAAATGTCTTAAAATAGGAAGGCCAAATGCTCTCACAGCAAATGCTGTGAAATACATAGAGTATATTAATGGTTTATAGAAAAATACATACAGGAGTATATTACATGACAGAAAAACTATGGAATTTTTCTGTAAAGAAAATAAAAAAAGTGTCACTGTACAGTAACAACACACAATTATCAACTAATGATCTTGGATCAAAAATCCTCCCCGGTGCTACTCTGACAGCCCACGGACAGCAAGGGACAAGACAGTTCAGTTGGCTTTAAGAAAGTGATGTCCAGGTGTTCAGAGAAATTCAAACTGATTAAGAAGGCTGTAATCTCTCTATTTTTGTTTCTGACACAATTTGGTCTAATTAGTCCTAATTTGCCACTCGGAGTAGTGGTCTCCATGCAGAAGAGAGAGGGTGGGCTGGCAGTAGCTGTGAATGAATATGCAAACACCACCTTAGAGGCTCAAAACAATATCCTGGGGAAAAATAATTTATTACGGTTTCAATGGGTGGTTTTTTAAGCTATTTGGCCTTAAACTGTCTTCATCTGGACATCAGCTGTTTACTCTGCAAACATCCCCACCCAGCCGGCACAATGCGAGGTGCCGCTGCAGAGCTGGCAGCTGCAGAGCACCTTTTGTGTTTTCAATTTAAAGCCTTTGGGTTGATAGTTCACATTAACATGGAGAGAAATATACAACTTGTGAGTTTGAAAAGCAGTTTTTACTCATAAAAACCTTTGATAGTTTAGCCATCTGGTCAGAGTGAAAGAAGCTCATAAAAGAGGCCCAAATAGGGTCAAAGGTCTCTTGCTACGTGGGTCAAGGGGGCCGAGGAGGGTTTGCTGTAGTGGACTTTACTAAAAACTTGTCAGTGAGGATCTTTGACAAATTATGGCACATTCCATGGCTTTTTGGGAAAGTATTTGATTACAGTGTGCAGGAATGTTGTTGATATTTGCAAGCTTTAAGGAAAAAGGCATTTAAATCAGAAGCTGTGAAGATCCTTTCGGAATTATCTTCTGTGTGAATATGCACAGGGGAGATTTTTATTTTAGCTTGCTTTAATTTTTTTTTTCTTTTTCTTTTTTCCTTTTTTTTTTTTTTCCAGTATAAAAAGATTCAGGGAAAACAAAACAAAAACCTCTCTACTGCAGAAAGCACAAAGGCTTTGACCTTTGATTCAGGTCATTTATTTCTTTAAATGGTCACAAATTATAAAACATCCAATTACTTTTTTTTTTCTTCCAACTTTTGGTAAGTGACAAAGCAGTAAACAGAATGGGGCGGTGGGGAAATTAAATATCTACTTTATTTTTCTGGTTTGTTCATATCAACCCAGTTAATTATACTGCTTCTATTTGTAAGAGGTTGTTATGAAAAGTAACAGGATTTAAGCAGACTGAAAGCAATTTTCTTGTAAAGGTTCAGAAGAAAGCAGAGGAAATAACATTATTTTTATGAGGTGTTTCATGGCACAGCATTATAATAAGTCATAGTACAGTAGTTGTGTCTTAAGGGACAAGGTTACTTCACTAAAAAACCCAAAAATAGTTGTGTCAAAAGTTTTGGTTTGTTCCTTCATCCTGGGGGAGGGCAAAAAAGCAGCAGAGAAATGAGTCAGTTAAGATTATGTACTTAAAATATACAATACTAACATTCCTTAATAGAAATCCACCTACTTCAGTTTAATCCAGCTTCCAATTGTGCACACGCCATGGACTGCAGCCCCAGAAAATTGGATGCACATTCATTTCACTTGGAGCAAAAACTGCACATAGTTTTCTGAAGACTAACCTCAACAAAAGCAAAAAAGTAAATAGGACTATTGCAGCTTATTGAAAAGGAGGCTGGCTGGGATGACAGTTTGAAGAGCGTTTTGCAACTTCTTGATTTAAAGATATTTTGTTGTTTTTGAGGTTGACGGGGCAGTTTATAGCTACCGTGACTGCGGGGGAGTTCAGTGTTGCAAAATATCTGGTTTTTTTTTTTTTCCTTTGCATGCACACAAAGCAGCAGTGTGCTTCTTTGTACACTACCTTTCTTGTGACATCTGAAACTAGACTCTGACCTTACAACAGTGAAACATCATATCTACGAGTGCAAAACAAAAATGCAGGATTACACCAAAGCAAATAAAGATATGCATCAGTTAGTTGTCACCTGACTGTTTTTTAACAAACATAAATCAGGTTTAATAAGTTGATTAGCCGTTTTCTTTTAAAGGAACTCTGATTTCTGTACATACTATTGACCCTGAAAGGTCTCTGTGTCATACAAACACACCAGTTTATCTGACTTCTGCATATACATGTATCTCCTACCTCCTGGCTGGAATTTATTTTACGTGGAGGTTCTCAGGGGATGTAAATCAGTAAAGCCCCATTGATTTCAACAGATCCTGGCTGCTGGGGGCACACCGATGTATCAGCAGAGGTTCTGGCCTATGGTGTTTAGACTGCTTCTAAATAAATAAATAAGATGCATTAAGAGGTGATTATGTTTAGAGTGCATATCTGCTCTCAAGCAGGTTACAGAGTGACAGTTCAAGAGAAATCAGGGCTTGTTAACTACTCTTTAACAGACTTTATTATAAATAGGCTTGTCCATTAATTGGAATGATCATTGCAGAAGGGCATTGGCCACACTGTCAGGCTTTCTGAAATAAAGAAAGGATAGAAAAGGTGGGAGGGAAAACCCCGAACTGCTGAGGGTGTAAAATAGTCCTGACCTGACCTGCAGGGACAAAATAATCCCTCAAAAGAAGAGGGCAGCTGTGCGCTCAGTACAGTATTTTGCCTTGATTGACAAGCACGTCGATACCTTATCCTTCTCCAGGAAGGGAGAACCTTGTCTTGGAGACCTGCTGGGAACCACAGGCTGGAGAAGACATTGCCAGTGCTTATGCTAGTGATTGTTTGTGGACCTTATGTATCGAATTGCACTGGGAAGAAATTACCTTTCTTAAAACTAGAGGAGGTTTCTAGTAAATGCTCTTCTTATTCATGTGTCTAATCCCTAAATCCTACTAAACTATTTGCCTCAGTAATATCCTACTGCAGTAAATTCCACAGGTTAATCATATACCAAACACAAGATTATTTTCTTTTATCCATTTTTGTTGACATACAAAAGGACATTTTAAATTTGACTACCATTTATCTTTAATTATCAGACAGGCAAATAAGCGTAATTAACCACACAACTTAATCGTGTGACATGCACAGAAGCAGCTCTGGTACTCCTGGGCAACCCTAGTCAGATGGACCGAGGCCCCAGTGTACTGCCCAAGCCCTGGTCACCATACCTATAGGCACGACTGCAGTACTGGATGAGACACAATTGTCGGGACAAGTGCGGCGTCTAGCTATGGCAAGGCAGATGTGCTGTAATTTCTGCTGGGGAGGAAAGTTGGTTTCTATCACTGAAATTCCTTAGAGAACCATTCAGTTAATGTGGGACATCAGTTGCCCTTTGATGACAGAGTCCATGGAGCCTATATATGCCAGCAGCTGCTCTTTAATTATAACGTTACCCCAGGACCTATAGGGACAAGCTGTTGCAGTCTGGCTGCAGAGCATATGTGGGTCAGTAGCTGATGAAGCTGAAATTTATCATCGGAATGATCCCCAAGTGCTTTGCAAAGCAGGAGAATGATTAAGTATGAAGGTAGCACTAAGCAAGGTTTAAACATTAAGAAAGAACAAGCTCAGATGAGAGGTATTTAAAATCAGATAATGATGTGAAAGCAACGGACAGTACACTTGGTAAGATGTTAAAGGTTAGAAATACAAGGTTTTACAATACAGAGGCATCTCTTGGATCAGGAAAGCCTTTATGCAGTCAGCAATAGACCAAATCAACTCTCAGTCACACTGGGTTAAATCACAAAGTTACCCTCAGTCACTCCTGTGTAAGGGAAGTTGAACTTAGCATATTTCACTTGTTCTCATCTTTGGTTCATTTTGTTTTATCGGCATAGGCAGATTTTACTATGTTGTAACACTGAAATTCAACTAAACCAAAATATATAGTTATGTAGCTGTATCATCTCCGCACTGCTAGTCAGAAAGTTGAACAACGGTACTTCATAATTCTTCAACAAGAAGGGGGGGAAGACCTATTCACAGCACACATCATGGTCACTTCTTTCACATTACTAACTCATAGTCCTAAAGTTGGCCTGAATGAGAGAGATCATAGACTCCTTCCCTTTGGAAAGTCAGAATACCTCAGGTCTACCCGGGTCGAATACCAGTTTCAACTGGACGAAGATAGTTGATAAAAATTATGCACACATTTAGAATGCTGGTCCTAGTCAAGACCTAAACTCACATTGCATTTCTCTTTTTGAGACCATCCTTTCCTACAAGAAAAAAAGCCCCCAGCATTACATCAATAGACTGACATGTGGAAACAAGGTGAAGTTTGAGCTACTGTATTTCATTCAGTTATGGACAGCTTTATTTTTATATAAGACGGCTCTGGTTAAGAGACTTCTCTGATAAATACAATGGGCAACACACAGCAAGTAGTGACTACGGTTTGAGTCATCCGTTTGAAATATTTCTTCCCAAGAGCAGTTTGATACAGATGATATTCCTGAATATCTGCACTGCAGAATAGTAGCTGGTTTTAGGCAACTGTTTGACACAACCAGTCCTGTGACCAATTGATTTTTTTTTTTTAAGAACCTCTAACTCATCTGTTACTCAGTTATCAACTGGCTTTGTACTTAAGGTGGTGGTTAACATTGGACACCTGCTTAAAAATACTTGATATTCATAATATTGCACAGACTCTAACATGACAGACATGGTTGTTTAACTACTATTATCACCTGATTTACACTTCTTGTTTTGTTCTGTTGCCTTTTTAATCAGGATTTCAGATTATCACCTTTCCAGCACAACAAACAAAACATGGGTGCTGTGATGCACTTATCAATCTCCATTAATTATATCAACAATGTGGTGAAATCATCTATTCTGTCATCTCTGGAATATTGCATGGCTTCAGGTTTGGCTCTCTCAATCCGATTTGTAGATACTTATTCTTGCACTCGTGACCTCCTGATTGGATTATTGGAATTCTTTGCTGACAGCTCTTCCTGATAAGGCCTCGCACAGGATTCAATTAATCCAAATGCAGTACTGAAGAAATTCTGTTAAACAACTGTTCTCTTCTTGTGATGTATATAGCCCTTTACTGGCCCGACAGGACTGTATTTTAAGCAGCTGCAGAGGCAGCCCATGCTGCATCAGGAGCCAGCAAACATCTCGCTCTTGGGCATGCCTGTCGCTTTCATCTACCTTCTTCCTGGCTCCCGCAGTAAGATGTGCTGACCTTTTGGGTGCTCTTCATTTCTTTATCTACTGACCCCCCATTCACTATTTTTCCAAGGTATTGAAATAATTTCATCCTCAGTATCATTCTGTGATGAAGATGCAAGATTTCCCCCTTCACATTTTGCAGCGTGGCACTCAACCCTGCAGTCTATAAAGTTGTCTCCACAGCAGGAGACCATAAGGAGCATCACGTAATTTACCATCCCTCTCTGCGAGTAACTGAGATCACTGTGGTCTTCCCACTTGGTAGTGTCCTTGGCTTGGGGGCTGGCAGCAGATACTCCCCAGCAAAAAGTCTATAGGCTTTTCCAGTAGATCTATATTAAAATTGCAGTGCTAATACCAGTTCCTTGGAAGTTTCCTTAAATGCTCTATTACAACAGAGGCGGAGTCTTAAAGTCACCCCGAGTCTTTTAAGGTGCTTGGCAACGGTGCAGAAGGTAAACTGCTACAGAATTTAAACCCAGACACTGCAGTCTCCAGCCAATACAGTTTACCATTGAAGTGGTAGGCAACGTGCATGCATGTTTGACTGACAACTTGTTGATCTACTGCTGTGATCCATAAAAGCCCGACTGAGAGACTGTAGGAAAAAGAAACAGGAGCCTCCTATTTTTGAGAGAATACAGAAATTTAAAGAAATCAAACAAAAAATAAGAAGTTTTGAAATTAAATTTACAAAGTAAGACTCCACTGAATGTTCTGGAGATTTACTGACTGATACATGAAAAACTCTTGTCACTTTCTCAAGATAGAACATGGATCTAATGTCGAGCAGCCTGGAGTGAAATGATGCTGCAGTCAGAAGTGCTGGACAGACTCTTCCGCAAGAACAAAACTTAAAGCATAAAGTTTGGCACTAGTTCCCAAGGGAAAAAAAAATCACCAACAGATTTGAGGGCAGTATTTATTTGGGCCTTCATCTTTCAATGAAATAAAGTCTGGATGACACCTGCCTTTGCACAGAATTTGATTTCCCTGGGATGGCAACTGAAGCTTAATGCCTGCATGGATCTCTCCCAAACCAAGATCAAAGTTCTCTTTTGCTTTCCTTATCATTCTGAAGAGATCTTTCAACATTGTTTTTAACAGAGCCTGTTACAAAAACAATGGCTTTGACATTTTTATATCTCAATTTCAACCTATTAAAATATCTAACCTCACTGACATACACCAGAAAGCCAGAAGTATTTCTGTTCTTTGCCACAGAACATGGGTTATATTTACTAGTCAAAACCTTAACTGGGGTAGAGGGACATGGTTCTTAACTGATACAAAACAGATTTAGACCTTCTTGGTCATATTTTCAACACCTAGTGGGTTGGAGAACCTGGCAAGCTAAACTACTGCATCCATTTGTGTAAGACAAAGAGGAGAAGCTGGAGGTTATCCGTGCTATGAGTAGCCACGTGTCCACACACACTGCGCACACACAACCTGTGCAAATATTTTGAAAATTCCAGAGCCCATAGTGTGTGTGGGAGGGATGAGGGGATCCTCATGAATCTTCCTAGTAAATCCTGAGGCTTATCGAATATTTATCAAAACTTAGCAGTTGTTTTGCCAAGGGTTTATGATAGATAGAATTTAGATAACTTCTGAAAATTAGGAGTGGATAATGAAGTTCACATGAGGAATTTGTTGTTGCTGTTCAAGAGTGTCATCTGGCACAGAGTTCAAGGGTCCTGGCCTAGTGATATTTAAAGAAACTAACATTTCACTCCAAATTTCAGCTGAGTATATTTTACACCACAAAAAAGCAAGCTTATGTCAACCAAGTGTAATGTAACCCAGAGCACGCTACTGTTTGGTGTGAGGCTATTCCAAGGAAGATCAGGAACTTCTGAAACATCGATGCTGGAGGACTTTGCTCATAAACGAAGCACACGACCCACCACATTCACAGTCTGCAAAGGTGAACCAGCTACTTCTCACTGCTGCCAGCTGGGTGGCATGTTCTCTTACTGTACCTTTTTGAGCTCCTCACATCAGTCTAGCTTCTGCAGCTCTCAGCGGCTTTGCCAACCTCCTAACCTTGGAAGGGCTGTGGGCACCGGTGTTCCTGCGGGACACACCAGCTTTGCCCTTTAAGCGTAACCAGACGCTTTAACTAAAACACGTGCCTCTGCAGCCAGTTTCCAGAGGAGGAGAACAAAGGTGGATGTGCTAACATCCATAAAAGCAGTGTATATTGTGGCCTCTTTTTCCACAAGTAAGGTGTTCCCAGCCAGCGGATTATATATGCCATGCTTCATTATGTTTTAAACAATAAAAATGAATGACCCATCTCCAGCGAGTGTCATATTTCTGGAAGGGAGGATAACCTGTGTGGTTAGGAACATGTCCTAAATCTATCTGCTCCATTAACCTTTGGAAGTTGGAGTAGTTCTAAGGTTTGAGAAGCAATTAATATCTTGTAGGCAACAACATTCTTGAATGGGTGACCCAGGATTTCAGTTACACCTGAGCAGAAAGTAATACCTCACCAAGCTCTCAGAAAGAAAAAAAACTCATTTGAAAGTGCAGTGAGAGGTCATATAAATTGTGGATTACTTTAGTTAGTCATTTGTAACAGGTAAATGCATGAGTGTAACTTCCTGGAGTGGGGGGAAAGGTCTTTATGATTTTTCCAGGGTTATGAATACATAAATAACAATGGTCACTTAAGAACGACAGAAGCTTTGGGATTAACCTTTCCACACATTTCTAAGTAACCTGTTGACCCAGTAAAGGGTTTTTTTTCTTGTTTGCTCTCCGCATCAATCATATCTATAGGAGATGTAAACATTTCACCATTCGGTTCAAAATGAAAACAATCACTCGACCTTTACAATTAGTTGTTTACACTCAAGCTGCCTCTTGGTAAATGCATTCCTACAATAATTCTTGTGTAAGAAATGAATAGTTTAAGCTACATCATGTATTTCCCCCATTTCAGACATGAGGCCATTCTCCATGGCAGGTTCACAATGACCTTCCCCACTGCTCGAGGTACAAGAAATCCCCGCCTCACCATGGCATCTCCATCAGGATGGGTTTGAAGTGTTAGTCTCTCCAAGGTGGGGTGCGTTCTCCAGGAGGTGTACACCCCGCCATGCCCATATCCGAGAGTGGCTCCCCACACACACACCTCCTCACAGGGCATCTCCACGTGCCCTGTCAGGAACTGGCCGCTGGTAGCCTCTGCAATGGGGTCATTAACAACAGGCCTGCACTTTAACCAGTATCAAACTGGAGATTTAAGATCAAATATGTTCTAGGAGCCTTTTCCAGTGAAAATGTCAAGCCACAATGCAGAAAATGTTGTTTTTCTTTTTAAACTCTGCAACATGCAAGTATTGCCTGGGAAGAGGAAAGGCCCACATGATTCAAGCTATGTCATTGCATGCCAACATCTGGAGCTTACAGATGACTTACAAAGCTTTCCCACACAAGTTTTCCAACATAAAAATAAAATTCCTTGTCCAAAGTGGTCAAATCAGATAGCTAATCCAGCATCCCATAAAGGGAGCCACCAATTTCTGCTGCCATTGGGATGGGCCTTTGTTGCCTACCAGATATTGAGTAAGAACTAATTAAACTGTCTCTGTTTAGACACTGCTTCACCCAGAAGAGTTTTGCTCATGGTTGGTTTGTAAACACAGCTATTATTTATAAATCGTGAGTCAGATCGAGGGACACAAAGCTCTCTACTGTTGCTTTAGAGGAGCCTTCATCATCTAGTAAATAACCAGCAAAAAAGGTTTGTTGATCTGAAAAGAAAATCGACTCCAGACCAATGGCTCCACCATAATCACAGAGAGTATATTAATCTCCTAATAACATGCCAAGCTTTCTTTAAACTGGAGGAATTCTGCCTCTTTCCACAAGCTTTTTGAGTGAAAAGGATTCTTTCTGGGTCAATGTGTTCTGGTTTTGCTTACACCTACCTACAAGGTAGGCATCTAATTCAGGTGCTCAACCATTATCCTCGTGGGCACCCATTTATTTTCATTGGCTTTGAAGGGCATCTGACTTTCATCCTGCCAAGGATGCTCTCCTTAAACTGTGGTTCAGTGTCACAAAACATTCAGCAAGGAAAAGCAGCTTGCAGCATGGCCGCGCCAGCTGTCCCTCACATTGGGTCCAGCCCCACAGCTTCCCATCCCTCCCATTCAGCTCCACTATGAAGTCCATCAGGACACTGGTCCAAGCTGGAGAAAACCCCCAAGAAGCCCAGCAACTGTATTGGTCTAGAAGAGGGGCCAGCACACAGCAAGGAGAGAGAAAAGGATGGTGGAGGAAAGGGAGGCAAGAGCTTACAAAACTGTCATTGCCCTTGCAGTGTCCGTGCATGGGCTGAGGTGCCCTGAGCAGCCTCAGCACCCACCAGGTGCCAACAAGAAAACCAGTAGGATCAGTGAAAGAGGCACCACTGGCTTCAGCGGGTTCTGGATAAACTATTTTGGGTCCAAAGTAATTGAAGAGTGATCTGGCTCCTAATTTGCCATGTCACTGAACTCATGCTGCCCATAGCCAGCTGCATTTATGGTATTACATAAATTGCAGTATCTACTTTATAATCAGTCAGGTTTATCAGAAAGACTAGCCACAGTATTTGGGATATAAAAAGCACCAAACACCAAATTGTACCTTTAATTTGTACATGCATTTTCCATGAATACATATGGAAATACTTGAATCAAAACCTAATTGCCTACCCAGCAGTGCCACCACTGCTTCTTGCAAGTAAATGCTCATCCAAATTCTAAGTAACCAGAATAGAGGCTTCAGAAATATATTTAAAAAAATTTAAAACAAATCAAAGTTTGGAAGTGCGTGATTTCATGGCACAAAGACATCTGCAATGTTTCACTTTATTATTTTTTATTAAAATACTAAAATATCAGATATAACTAAGTATCAGTTTGGCAAACGTGGCACGACACAGCCGTACAGCCTGAGTGCTACTACAGAGTTATGCTTCTATTGGAGAAGAGAAGCAAATAGACATAAACAGATATAAACCAGATTATTTCTTTTTCTGTGAAGGATGGCTAAGCACTGGCACAAGAGATAATACCAGTTCTCTTCCAGTCAGCCCCAACAGCTTTCTTTAAAGCAGTCTCTGAGCTCTTTGCAAACGTTGGTGGCTTTTTAGCCCTGTAACATCCTAGGAAAGTGAAAGGAGCTGCACCTACTTCATGGGGGGGAGGAGGCACCATGGTTCGTGCAAGTTGTCCAAGGCCAAACAAGAAACCTGTGGCCAACATAATAAGCTGCATGACTTGTACCTTTTAAATAAAAAATTAGCAAGTCTCGAGACAACTCACTCATTCCCTTCCCCCAGCCCCACTAATGCAAGTGAAAACCACAGATGTCTCTTTCCCCTCGTATCTGCCAACAAAGGCAATGGGGCTGTGACACAGAGAAAGTTAGTATTATCGCATTTCAGACCATCTTGAAGATGGGTAAAATGTGACTAGTGAAAATCTCGCTTCTTCCTTGTCCCTGAAGGGATTCATGTCCCTCACACTCTACATACAGCAACATGATTTGTGCTATTAAAGAAGATTCTTTCACCGTTTTAATGGCAGCAGAGATTTCTCATCCTCCCAATTTATATTAAGTATTTTCTAGTATGCTGAATTATGGAGTTAGGGTTAATATGTCCAGCCAGGACTCAGAGCCCTCCACCCGTCAGAGTCCTCACTGCTGTATGAACCTAAACAGCAAAGGATGAGAATTTACCTTCAACTGCTGAGCTACAAACTGTGGAAGGAGCCACATACGCTTCCTGTACAGCCAGCCCTGCACCGTGAGCGATACCCTTTGGTGATCCAGCTCTCGTGGCGTTTGAGCTCACCACCAGTGCCCAGCGCAGCCATGCAGTATCGCAGCCCCTTCCCTCTCCTTCTCCCTGGTTTCCCTTTGGCTTGAAGCAGACACCACAGGCTGTGTTTCAGCTTCTCTTCAACACAGTCATGATTAAAATCTTCCTGAAGAAACAAGCCTCCTCCCGCTACACACCTTTTCCTCTTACTGGGGGGATGTGGAAAAGTGCAAGAGTTGGCAGGATTGAAAATAAGCAGTGCCATTAGGTTAACACAACATAGGAATTCCCAGGAGTTCAGAATTTATATTCAGCTCTGAAATCATTCTCCACTTTGACAATCTGGTCCATCAAATCACAAACGAACACTTTGTCACAGATATATTTCAAGGAGGCCAATGAAATGAAACAAATAGGCTAACGAGCCAGAAATTCAACACAGGGGGGGGAAAAATGCCATACTCCTTGCTTTGAGAGTGCAAAACTGGATTCCTAGTTAATAAAGCAGATGCTTTTATTAATGTCCAGAGAACAGCTAAAGTGGGGCAATAATTGGCAGGGACTGACCTTGGGCTAATTTGAACAAACCAAATTCAAAGGAAACTTGTGCTTTCATGAAGCACCTCTCTCTATTCACATTCTTCTATCCCAAGCACAATTTATTTTTTCTTTTTTAAGAAAAACCATACTATAAAAGGATTTGAGGTTTTGACGTTGTTGAATTGTTTATCTCTAAACCCAAAACTTTTGAGTTTTGCTTTTTTTTCCCCAGAACATACACACTGCCAACAGTTCCCACAAGCCAAATGACAGAATTGTCTTCAAATGGCAACAGTACCAAAGCTTACTGCTAATGAGTTGCAGATCTGCATCATAATTGAACATCCAGATTTCCATTTACAAAAGAAGGATGTGGTCAACGAGAACAAATAACATGACAGAGCCAAAAAAAGAATAAGAAGAAATTTGCAGAGTCGAGAGTACAGTAACTGACATAAATTTCAGCCTAATTGCTGAAGACACGATGCATGAAAAGACTAATCAATATGGCCAATGTTTCATTCTTTGTCTGACTCCAGAAATGATAGGTGGTAATATCAGCTTTAATTGTACAATCCCCGAGAAATGTTTGCCATGGTGCTTTCATGCTTCTTTCCCCCTTTAAAAAGCGAAGTACTTGGGAAGATATTTTCATTCTCCCAAGTAATAACGCATCCACACACTCAAACAAAGAAGACAGGGGAAAAAAATGACACAAATAAAAGAAATTAAGCTTGCCATAATGTCTGTGTTTCATGTTAACAGGCTCACTGTCCTGCTGGGTTGTCCATAATACTCTATCACAAGCACTGTCAGGGGCCCATGCTGGGTGGCTAATTAAAACAATTACAAAGACAAAGAAGGTATCAATAGCATTCCAAGCAGCAAACAAAGAGATAAAGTAGTGAAGATTTAAATCATCAATGGTTGATCTCTCCAGGACAGTTTTGATGTGGGGACCACGTCCCCAACACTCTCTCTCTCACCCCTCTCAAAACCAGGGAGCTGGCTGGGTCACTTTGTGTTATTTCATTACAAAAGGTGTGGGAATGGGTAGTTCTTTAAAAGTAGCTTCTAAAAATTGCAGTGAAGTAAGGCTTTTCTGTTTGGGAGTTTGTCTTGTAAACTTGGGAGAGTTTTGTATTCGGTTTTACAAGCTGATTTGTTTAAAGCTCACTAAACAGATTATGGCTTTTACCCATAAAAAACATCTCTTTTCTACCAGCAATTACAGGCATAAAATAGAAATGCTTCAGTTTTAATTCTAGGTTTTCACAGGCAGGGAGGATAAACATGTATCATGGAGGGAAGGGAATCAATAGAAGGAGAATAGACGGCTGCATAAATCTGGAAAGTTTCTCAGATTCTGTTAAAGATTTTCCCAAAAGTTTTGATAAAGACAATTCCACAGAGCAGTCTATATATATAGAAAAATGGTAAGCAATCCTCAAGTGTTTGCAAGCCAAGCTGTAGTAATACTTTAGACAAACGTGCTTACCTTGATTGAAGAGCGTAAACAGTAACAGTTGTTTTTCTCATACACTATAATAAAGGCAGCTTCTTGAAAAGGGCTGTTTCATTTCATACAATCTATATGCTCCTGCACAAAATGCTGCTTTACAGAAAAACACTTTTCGACAAGAAGCATTTTACAAGCTTTTGTTACACCGATTTAGTTATCTACAGGGGAGTTTACCCAAAGCTTACATAAAACTATATAGCAACAGTAGTTTTGTATAGGCAAAAAGTTATGTGAGTTTACAAGAGTTTCATTTGCTAAATTAATCAGAGTAAAGCAAAGAGCAGAGCTGGGTGTGTCAGCTCTGTAAATGCATTCTGACTTCCACTCAGCTGTTCTTCTAATCATCAGGATAAAGAGCCAAAAACTCCAATTAGCCAACAAGAAACCTTGAGGGGCAATGACAGCTTTTTCTGATTGCTTCCTCTGATGGAAGAAAAGTGATTGGGAATGCAATAGTTAGAGAGAGATCAGCAGCTGAAGTAAATAAGTAAATAAACTGTTACTATGGGAAACTACAAATACAGGCCATTTTTCTTAAGAAGTATGCCTTCAAAAATGCCTCTAATAAACTTGGAATCAAAATTTGCTTTGGAGTGTCTACATAAATGTTCCATTTATCTCCAACCAACTACTGCAACTGTTACTATGAAGGCACAACCTCTCTGCCCACGTTTGAAAAATTAAAGACTCAGGATGGTAAAAGAGGATCTCTGTTTTTAATGGATTCTGACAACTCTGTAGACAGCCTGAAAAAACATGATTCTTTGTGAAAGAAGATCGTAAATCTGATTTTCATTCCAGCCTCCGTTTGCGTACATTTCTTTATGTGCAATTCTGCACTGATGCTGAAAGATCCCCGTAACAGGGAAGAGGGAACAAAATGTAGTTTTGTAGCTTGTTAAATGTATTTTTACATGGGAAAGATTATTGGTTTTATTGCCTGAGCATGCCAGAATTTAATAAGGTAAAAAAGACACAAGCTCTGAATTAGGCTACCAGAGGAGCTCTCACAATTCATTTTGTGAGAACTGAATGACAGGGAAGATCTATTAGATTTTTAAACACATCTAAAACAGTATGACATTCTGAACAGGTTTCAAGAAACGATCGTTATTATTTTTCTTTCATAGCAAAAGCTCCATGAAACCTCCAATTTCTGTTGGGAAATTTCATGCTAATGTTGTAGTAACTTCTACATGAGCAGGATATGAATAGCCTGAGGATTTCATAAATGAGGGACTCTCAAACACCAGAAGGATTAAGCTGATACTAAACAGTTTGACTACAGGCTGCTTTGCCAAACATATTACTCTTAACAGAGAAACATAAGCAAATGATGAGCTCATTTAAAGCATCAAAAGTCTTCTCACTGAACTGAGCCTAATTTGTTATCTGGAATCCAAACCCCGATAAAACCGGCAATGGTTAGGTTTTATGGCGATCATTTTGCACAACTCCAAACCAACCTCGTTCCAGACATGTACAAGGATTATTACACAAGTCTGTTTGCTTTGGAAGTTTGACAACAGAAGATGATTTCAGCAATTTCTGCCATTTTTGTGTCTCAGGGTATCTGAGGAGGGAGAACAGAAAACACTCTTCCTCCCGTCGTCGTGGGATCATAGGCGCCTCACCGTCACGCTGTTCCCAGCCCGTTGGGGTAAAAGCTGCCAACGTCCTCACTTGCGTGTTGCATACCTGCCTCCCTCGGCCACCTATAAATCCCACCACATTAAGCACCGCTCCCACGTCATCACGCTGACTCCCGACATTGATCTATTTATTCTGTAGTTGATATCATGAACAAGAGAAACAGATTAGGTTTAGGAGTAAAAGTCAGGTCACTGAATCAAAGTAGAGTGAAGAAAAAAAGCAGGAAAGTTTGCTGGCCACGTGTGTGTTGTATATTAAAGCTGTTGCTCCATAGCAAAATCTTTATACATTACCCTGTGTTTTCCACACAGCAAAATCTTCCTTTATACATTACCTTGTGTTTTTCACCCTTTGCCAGTTTTATAAAGCCTTTGTTGGCCATTGTGGTGCTAACATGGGATTTATGAATTAGTTTTCTTAGCTATAATTTGCAGCTAGAAGCAAAATTACAGCATACAGCTTTCTCAAGTGGCTCAATCCACTCCATTTTCTGAGAAAAACAAAACTTTGTCTCTGAATTTTATTAACCAGTACAATTGCTTTTAACACATGAGGAAGAAAGACAAGGACTTTAAGCCCCGTTTGTATAATAATGGAAACACTGTGGTTTCTATTCGGGGCTAACTCTTAAAACATCGCATCTTTTGTCTCTGGCCACCAGCAGTAGCTATATAATCCCTGACCCACAATAGTGCTCTGTAACACTCGCCCTGGCTGCTGTCTACCTTTTTGCCAAGCTTTTAGTCATATCCACAGAAGGGAGATTAAATTCATATAACTGCTAACATCAGTTCGTACAACTGCTTGTAAAAACTCCTTAGACAAGGACATGGGTCCATTTTGTAATAAATACCTGAATCCAGAGGAGACCGTTAAATCTGCCTCCCTGCGTTATAGTCAGAGGTGCAGTCACCCATTGCTCAGTGCTTGTACAAACTGCAGGGAAGGAGATCTGGCTGTAAGGCTCCCTACAAAACCTTCTCAGATTTGCTGCCACTCATTCCCTGGGAAGAGCGCTACGTACACCTGTGAAAACAGCCAATACAGATATATATTTGATAACGCAGCTTGTTTAATCTCATAGGCAAAGGGGACTGATTCCAGAAAGGAATGAAATTACTTTAAATGCTTAGCTTTTGGGGAACTTGTTGATGATTTTCTGAAAGTTTGGGGAGTGTTTACAAATTCCTTCCTTCCTGACAGAAGAAAAACAGGTTTCTGTAGTTATGCTTTTTATTACTGTGGTAAAGATTGTATTGTTTATATGGAGGCGTACTTAAGTATACAGTACCTATAAAGCGTGATTCTGTGGCAATTTTCAGAAGTGTCAGAGCTGGGTGTACAGCTCCTGTGGCAAGTTCCTGGGTTATGCACGTAACTTCATGTTGACACAACTGATCTTTGAGCATGATGCTGGGCTGAGTGAAGGATGGATGACAAGGCCATACACCATTGCCAGTGTGTGTGACCCTTGTTCTTGGAGCTTCTGCTCACCTAGACTTGAAAACCACACACGAGACTAGTGTACACCAAATTAAATTCACCCTATGTCTGCTTCAGATTTTTCTGTGAGCCACACACTATTTAGGCTTACAAGGATTAAAATACTCTCACTTTTTACTTGATTCCTGATAATTTTCTTTCAGCAGGACCAGTCACTTACCAAATGCTCTTGAAGGCAGAAGCTCTCTGAACTACGTAACAGCAAGAGGTGGGGAATGGAGATGGAGCAGACAAACACAAACCTGGCACAATTAATACTTCTAATGTTTGGGAATTCACCCCTTGGCTTCAGAGATACTCTGCAGATGGGGATGAGGGCAGGGAAACTGAGCTTCTCTTTCAGAAGAAAAGTTCGAGATCTGATAAATGAATCAGCTGTTGAGCTGCACCATAGGCTGTGCCAAACACTTCACTGAGCAGCACCCCAAACACCAAGAACCATTCCCCACTGAAGCTTCGCCTTTGGCGGGCCATAATAAAAGACTGTCTGGAGGCAGGGAGGGAATAGGGGGCCGCACCCTGGGGTGAGGACCTCCACCTGATGAGAGCAAGCCCTTGGACTTGAGCCCCTGCTTCCAGGACTGTTTCTGTGTCCTACCTAAAGCTGGTTTTACATAAATCACAGAAACAGTCCTAAGAGCAGGGGCCAGAGCCCAGTAACTGTGTTTTTTCCATGCAGGAGAAGCCACCCTCAGGAACTGGTTACCACTCACGATGGAAGAAACTGCATCTGAACACCTCCAGACAGATGAAGGTAGAGAGCACAAACTGTTTCCTCAGTAATGGCTCTTAGCAATAAAACATAGCAGAGGAGGGCACAACCACATCTTCTGTCAGCAGTCTCTTAAAGGAGGAGTGGGAACCCTCTTTCAAAGAGCAAGACATCTGTGATGTTTCTGGGCTTCCAGTTACAGGTGAGCACAGGCACACCACTGCTGACCTCCGCAAGGCATTCGAGGCATCCTGAAGTTGTCTTCAGCAGCTCCTGTTGGCTGCAGACAGCGCTTCATGCTCAGCACAGCCTTTTCATCCATCCTCTTCAGGGCTGCTCAGCTTTCTTCTTGAACAGCAAGAGGTCTCGCACCTCTCAGCACCTGAAATCTCATGCCAGAGTGTCACACTAACATCATAGGCTTAGGGAAGATGATTGGATCTGGCCAAACATCCAGAATTCATTTTTTTCTGCAATTCCAGAACACCCTGTGCATTGGTGATAGTGACGATTTTTCTGACTGTGTAACTGCAGTGATTTGTTGTTCAGTCAGAACTTAGGAGTGTCTGCCTAGCTAGGCACTGGTTGCCTTGGATCATTTCAAAAGTCAGAGCATCCCCCAACAGAATTTCTAGGGGAAACAAAACTGAAGTTGCTAAATAACAGAAGAACCGAAACTGCTATGTTTTAGACAATCCTAACAGACATCAAATTAAGAATTAACAAAGAAATAAGTCCTTCTGCTTTTAATAATAGCTTCAGAGTTAGAGACCTTTTCTATTTAATCAACCTACTTTAAATTCTTGCCTCCAGCAGGAAAGAATCTCAATCAGAGGGAGACAAACATTCATTAAGGCTTGTACAATAAACCTGCTCTGCAGCTGAAGTGCTATTAATATCATTTTACAGAAAGAGGAAATGGAAGAATAGTGAGATGGGAGTAACTTGCTTGGGGTCACAAAAAGGTTCATGAAACCATGGTAGAGTAGTAAACCTTGAATCAGAGACCTCTACTATAACCCAGAGCCAGCATGCCCTCTCTTACTGTGCTCTTCCACAGTGCCTGGTGTTTACCATTACTTCCCCCTCCACCTTCAAAGCAATAAAGTTTATAAGATGTGAATACATAGTTTTCTTGAAGGTCTGAACATTTAACACTAGTGCTCTAAAGTTTCACTCCACAACGCAATTCTTTTTATACTCATTTATTTTCCTAATTGATAAGCACCATTAACGAGGTGTCCAGTTCCCTCATTGGCCATAATCTTTCTATCCCCAGTGCAGATCACTCTGAGGAACCTGACAGACAGCAGCTTTCCCCGTCCTGCCAAATCTGTGCCAAGATAAGTGTGCTATGAATCCTCATCAGGTGAAAAAGAAACAAGACCTGAGCTTGTAGGATGACAGCTTTGTCAATATATCACCTTAACTGCTAGTCTGTGTCTCGTGGCTGTCCTGTTTGCTGCTGGGAATATACTGTACAGGAATAACAGATGTCTCTTGCAAAAGCCACTAGTTGACTCCTATAATAATTTTAAATAATTTTAGTGGTAAGGAAGTAATACACAGACCAGATCCCATTTAATTAAGCATCTGTAGAATTATGAAAAGATAGGTTTCTATGAGAGAGGATGGAGTACCTGGTAGAATAAATAAAACCCAAACCAACATATTAACATATTTGATAGATTTTGTCACAGATTTGTACTTTGGTACAGAACGCTTTAATCTTGTGAAGTTATACATATATTTTACTTATATGAATAAGATATAGATATGGAGTTGTTGATACTGTGTTACACGGGCTGGACAGAAAACAGTAGGTTAGTGCAAAGATAGCTTAAACTTCAGCATCTGACAAAATTTTAAGAAAATCATAATGACTGGATTTATAGAAAAAGAATATCTATTTAACAACTGTAAATGTGGACAAAGGAGCTGAAAGATATAATATCTTTCCCAGCTTAACCTTTATTTATTGCCAGATGCTCAGGGGACATGCAGCGTATCTTAATACACTGGAGTAGAAATTCTATGTTAAATTCCAGCCTTTGCAGTGCTCAAACACCTGCTTAACAGAAAAGACAGTACTGGCACCAATCCCAGCTTTATGGATGTCAGTGTGACCGATGCTACAGATCTAAATAAAATATCATTGGAAGTTGTTAGTGGTTTCTCTTACTTTGACAAAATTCAGGATGGCACCAACAATTTGAAACAACTAAGCTAAAGAATTGGCAGTCAAAGGCCTGGAGCTGATTGTCGTACATCAGCTGGCTTAGCATAGTTTTATCCCACTGCAAATGGAAAATGAAACATTAATTATCAGTTTACAGGGGTTTACACTCATAGATTTTGCCATTGACATGTCACTGCCCAGCCTTGCAGGGCAGTTACAGCAGCTTGGTGGATAAGCAATAAGGTGGTACTGGTCTTTGGCTGACTCCTCAAGGCACCCAGGAACCTCCGTGCAGCATCCCACAGTACCAGGAGCTGCACGGACCCACTTTGGAGCAAGTATAAACGAGTGCTCCTACAAGACAGTTTTCTACCAGCCTCTAATTGCAGCTGTCCATGCACATTCAATGCAAATTGTCTCAGTACAGACATTAAAAACCATCACAGCCCTGTTCCCCAAAGGAACATACTGCAACAAGATCCAGTTCAGGCCGAGCGGGGGGAATAAGCAGATGCTTCAAACAAGCAAAGAGGAGACTAACACCACAGAGGGGTTCAGCAACCCAGTGCAAGGCATGGGGAGATCACGGAGCGGTGAAAGGTAAAAAAAGCAGCGGGTTTGATAAAAAGAGGACTGAAAAACACTGAGATCCTTAACGTAACCCTCACACTAAAGTGGGTGTTCAGCTGGGGCCCACACACGAGTACCACTTGACGCAGCCCGTGCTGCTGGCATCTGGAACCCGACTTCATTCCCCAGCGCAGCGAGCCACGGGTCGCTTCAGCACTCGCCTTCTCGTCTTGCACTTCCCATTTATGTAGGTTAGCTGTCCCTGCAGAAGGAAATGGAAACTAAAAGGACTTTTAGTTGACTTAATTAATGCCTGTAACACTAGCCAATTGACATCAGCACCTTGTCTGTCACTCACTGTAGGAGCGGGGGAGATGTGTTAAAAATAACAGCCTATTTCCGCTTCTCCAGCCCCAGCTCCTCCACAGACCAGCAGAAAAAGCCAAGGCCAAGTCAGTTAGTGACATCTTAAGGCTACGAACAGAACTGGCTGAGTAGTTTACTGGATGCCTTTTGTATTATACAACAGAACCACCAGTATTTTGCTGTTCCTCAACAGGGTACTTACAGTCAGAAACACCTGAGCATCGCCTGGTTAACATGCTGGTTACCCAGGGACTGGTGTTGAAATAAGCAGCTTCCAAAGAAGGTTCAACTTATTTAAAAAAACACCCCCCACCCCCCACTACATTTAAATGTCTTTTTAAAGTTGAAAACAGGTGCCACTAAACTAAGCAGCATGGATGAAGGAAGAGAGTCTCTGACACATCTTGTCTTTACAGGGAATATTTGCAAAGCTCGGCTTCAGCCTCGTGTGTTTCGTTTCACTGCGTATCAGTGCAGAGAGAGAGGCTCTTCCAATGTGCGAGTCAAAGTGATGCTGCTCTGACTTAGCTCTGGAGAAAACTGTTCCCCTCCACTGATAGCAGAGCAGGCAGGGTGTGATTAGCCTCATTAGGTGATGGCCAGCCTTTGTGACTATCCCCATCAGTCTAGATTGCAAAGTTATAAATGGAGTTTTAAAACAAAAATGTTTTGAAGTGATTATTTCTTTTACCTTCTATTTGTAAGTCACTAAAAGAGTAGTAGGTGCTTTACAAGCAGAACAAAGCCACTTTTGTCACCCTAAAGCAATAATTCGGCAAACTTCCCATCCATACAAGGACTCACCCATATCAGCCACAGCTAATATTTGGCAGGATGTTCGCTCTGAGAGCCACCCCAGACCATGGCTTAAGTGGGAGCTGAGAGGTTCATTCAGGTAGTTCCAAACATCATTGCTCCTGCTCTCTCGGAAGTTGCTGTTTCTAGGGCAGAAAACTTGTCCCCATCATCCTGGATTGCAGCACGATAGCTTTAACCACCAATAATAATGTTATTTTCTTTAAGAAGGTGAATCAGAGCAGCAGTAGGGCAGCTAAGTGCCCCATAGAACTAATCCCAGCTACCAGCACAGTACCTCTGTCTCAGGAGGTAGGAACAGCCCTACAGCAGGGAACATCATCTTACATGGGCATTTGCCCAGTGACTGCTATGCACAGTAAGGAGGAGCTGGGAGCTGAGGATGCAACTAAAGACATGATTGCAAGGTGGTGGGAGCTGGTACATACGTAGAGAGGGAAGGTGCATGTTCTCCAGCTGCGGCCCATTGGTCAAAGCACACTCACTAAGGGTGAGAAGCAGCCGGCTGCTCCCGCAGCCATTACTCAGCTTGGCCTTCAGCTGAGGATCGTATGAAAAGAAAACAAAGTGCTGAGTACTCTGCAATTATCAATATAAAGTCACTGATCTAGTTCCTATGGGAATATTTCAGGCTGCAGAGAAGAGCAGGTCTTCAAAAGTCACTGTTTATATATAACGTGTAACGTTGCTACACCTCAGCAAAACAAGCAGTCAAACCCTTTGGAGAATTCCAGCATTAAATTACTTCCTCCCGTCTCAGAGTACGATAATTTATGTGCGATACAGCTGAGAGAATTCAAAGAGCGAGCTGTCCTGGGGGATGTTTCATTTCACAGCCCGTGAATTCACACGGCGGCAGGACAAGCTGGTTAAAGAAAGAGGTTCCCCCCGAACAGAACCGGCTCAGCACCTGCTGTCTGAGGGCAGCTTCGCTTGTGTCAAGTGCAATGAAACTTATTCACTGGTTTATATACAGTACTGTCTTAAAACCATCCCTTTAAAAGCTCGACTGATCTTTGCAAGCAACTGTGATATTGCCTGCTTTATATGCCGCTTAGTTAAGAAGTTAAGGCGAGACCGGCTGGCTGGGTGGCTACATCCTGGCTTCAGCCTCACACAAAAAAATGTATGATACATTTGAGTATCTCATCCACGGAAAATGTAAGTCTTCACGCCTCTCAGTGAGACACAGCTTTTCCTCCTGTGGTATAGGCATTGTTTTGGGAACAAGAGTTCATAAACTCTACAATCACTGACATCTAGCCACACCGTTATGAGGGTATGTACTAAACCACCGAGTACAGAAGAATATCAGACTTCCTATGTAAATATGAGTAAACTTGTTCCTTAATCTTGACGAGAGGTATTATGCATTATTTGATTGATAAACTCCTAGGAGAACCTCTACACCAGGCAGGCTGGTGACTTGATTCAGCGGTCTGGGCTTCCCCACCGGCATCACGAATGGGCGGCCGTAAGAGGTGTGAGTGCAGACTGCATTAGCATTTTTGTGGTTGATATATGAAGTTTCTTATTTAAATACTGAGATGGTTACTCTTATCGATTTACCAAACAAACAGCATACCCCAGCATCTGATCCCTTTAAGCCACGGCTAGATTTTTGTCAATCAAGCCTGTTGGGACCTTGGGCACACAAATGACAAATCACGGTGTTAGTAGAATTATTGACACACATTTTTAATACATAACTACTGTTGTTATATATAATCAGAGCTGATAGAGTTCAGCATAAAAGGGTATTTTAAAGTGCCAATAAAACCACTTAGCTTTTACGACACACTGCGTTTACTCCGTTCCCCCCCTTCCTCCAAAAAAGCTTTTCTTTTGAACTAAGCAATTTATATATTGGGTCGGTGTTATAAAGTAGGTATTTATAGCAGATTTCAATTGAGTGGAAGCTGGAATAAAGGCAACTTGCTTTTAAATGCAGCACGGAGGCAACTCTGCATTGATAAGATTATCAACTGTTTGTACATAGAAGATGATGTGGTCACTGAGGGGCCTCACGTTCTCTTTCTGTAACTGTAACCCAAACTATTTGCTTTTCTAACAAACCATTTATACTTCAATTTTTCTTAGACTTACTCAGTGTCAACTGAGCAACTTGTTCAGCGATTAGGAGCTGAACTAAAGAATTTAGCTGATTAACACCACACTGTCTTCTTAATTTAATCCTTTTCTTTCCAAAGAACACAATAAATGATCACCAGGTTAGTGATAAAAGCAACTCTAAGCTGCACTATCACTATAAGATGATCGCATATGCAGACAGTTGGCCATAACTTGTGCTTGGTTATGCCTCAGGGTTGCATTTATCTTGGAAACCAGTTTGATACTGATGGCATAACTCATCAGCGATGCTAACTAGCCCCTTACTGCCAAAGTGCTTGCAATTACCATGGTGCTACCTTCTTCCTTCACACAAGCTAGCTCTAAGACGGACGACAGGGGTCACCAAAAATTAGTGAACACCCAGATTTTTACCGAGCATGAATGCAGAAAGTTATATACAATGTTTAAATGGACTATCTTTAAAAATAAAAGGAATAGGAATTGAGTTCTTGGGAAGTCCCCTTCCAAGAAATTTATTATTGAAATCCTTTCCAATAATAAGAATGCACAAGAGAGGAAAATTCTTAAGTTTATGGTACAGTCTGTATGTCTAAATATGAACTGATAGTCTTTGTGATTTAAAGAAATGAATTTTCCTTTGAAAGTCTGGAAAATGCTGGACAGTGGCTATTACACTTGAGTGTTCAGACACTTGAGGACTATGCAGGAGAAAAAGAGCAGCGAGTGTCTGTGGCTCAGTTTCCATGGCAACAAAGATTAAAAACAAGAAGACGACACCTACTCCTAATTGTTAAGATGTTTTTGGAGGTGAGGAATTCCTTGTCTACCTTTTCTCCCATGAGCTGTGGAAGCACAGAACAGGGGCCACCACCACTCACACTGATGTTTAGCGGTGCTCAGCAGCTCAGTCTGATCACAGTTTGAGATTACAGCTCCTCTGCAACATATCTGAGCATGAGACAGAGAGGTAGCACCGCTCACTGACCACAGTTTCACAGCATTTATGTAAGCTTGAGGAGCTGATGGGGAGGTCGGCTAATGGGGCCAGAGTAGTGGTTGCATCTGTAACACTGCAAGCAGTTCCTGCGGGCAAAGACTCATCACTGATTCACACAATCAAACAGCTCAAAAACACACTTAACCATCGCTGTGTAAGGAGTCCTGAAGCACATCAGAAATCAAACAAGATGGTAATGAGGTAAGAAACCGGAGTTACTTTTGGACAACGTTTTGTTTCAGTAGTTTTCTGCTGCAAAGAGCCTCACCCCAGCGTTCCTGCCAACAGGATGGCACTAACCGCTTGCTCCATCCTCGACGGCCGCTTTCCTCTCTCGGTGTGGTGTGGCTGGCATGTCAGTATGTCTTGGCCAGTGACTGGGAGAGTCCTGAGCAGTTCAGGCAATGAAGCCAACAAAGATGCTAACCGTGATCTGATGAGAATGTGTAAGGAAACGGTGAAAGAGGCAAAATGGCAATGGCAAAGCACGTGGGCTACCTCAGCAGGGTCCTCCAGGCTGCTGCAACGGGGTCATTCTACAGCAAAGATGACCAGCACGTCATTGCTGAAGGAGCCCTCAGCTACGCAATCCTCAATGTCCTTTTGTTGCCTCAGCCATTTCCAAGATGAATGTCAGGTTGAAGCCCATACCCCCTCCACCACGCTAAAATCCCAGCCAGCTCATAAAATGGATGGGGCAGTCGGCATGATGCCAGGGAACCAGGCTTCAGCCATCTCCGTTAGCTTTATCTTCATGCCACTGTGGTGATTCTTGTAAGGTCTGTGAAAATCCAGACCTTCACCCATCCAAGCTCCTGGTCCTGTCCCCAAAAGGTGGAACCACCCCAGTCTCAGCGGGAGCCGCAGTACCTCTCCCATGTCGCAGCAAACCGGTGGCTGACCAGTGTGCCTTCCCACGCTGAGGGCACCTGGCCTGCCACGAGGATTTGGCTGCCAATGTGAACTTGGTTTTCCAGAGAACTTCTCTGCTGTAGCTTCACCAAAAGACTGGCTTTACCCCACTGCCTTCAGTGCTTTGAACTTTACTCCTGAATCCCAATGAAGCACAAATGGGAGCCATTGACACTGTACTGAACTTTTAAGGCTGACACGCTATTTAGCAACTTATTAATGTTTGATCTTTTGAGGAAAGTTTTCACTCACCGTCCACTCTAAAGAGCTTTGTCAAACTGTAACCACTTTAATTTCACTACAATTGCCCCTGGAGGAGGTGGTGAAAGTTATACCAGCTGTACATTTATTTTACTGTTTTTACCTCCCTTTTTTTCTGATCATCAGTCTGTCAAGGCTATCAAGATTTACATTTAAATGTAAAACTGGACTGTCCACCAAATAGCCTTTGAAGCTATTAGCTGTGAAAGATAATCAATTGGGAATGGGCCCCTGCAGAGCACTTTTCAAGCAGAGTCATCACCAAAAAGCAATTTTGCTGGCAGGCTTTTTTTTTTTTTTTTTTTTAAGGAAAAAAAAATCATGATCATCCCTATCCAATTAAAGTTCTATCAATGGCTGTTCTACAAGTTTTTACAACAAAAGCAAAATTTAACATTGTTCGGACAAATTGATTAACATGATGAATTCTGAACTTTTTAGGAGGGATTAAGAAGCAAGGTTTGGCAACTTTTTCATAACCCCCCAGCAACTGTATGTTCTTATAGAAACAGAATGATCCAGTATACCTGGAGATGAGGAAGGGTGCTGCTATGTAAGATAATAACCCTTACATCAGTCTTGTAAAAAATTAAAAACAAGGTACATTTTTTATCACCTCTTTAGCATTGCAACTTTAACATGGCATCTTACATTGTTCTTCTAAAACTATGTCACCATTTACAGTTCCTTTCCTTTATTAGAATAAAAAAGCATGTTTCACAAAGAAATTTAATCTATTAATTATGACTGCTATGCATTATGCAGTTCAGCTTTACGCATTCCTGTTCTTTCAAATTTTCCTTTAGGCCATCATGAGATGTGACTATCTCCAGCATCCATCTAGGTATTTGCATCTCGCTCATCACTGAGGTATCCCAGTTATTCTCATCCTCACAATATACTTCTGAGGTGCACATCACCTTCTCCAGGTGGGGAATTCAGCAGCACTGCTCCAGTGAAAACACACACTACTAATATAATGCTGAAATATGGCCTGCAACAGTAAGTGGAGACACACTTCAGCAGTATGAAGTTGTGACCTGGGTTAAGAAAAGGCACGGATGGGTCGTTTCTTTCAGACACCACCATTTAAAAGGTGCAAATACAAGGACCAAGGTGGCGGCTGAGGGCTGGGAGACCCAGGGGGAGCACAGCTGACCTGCCCTGGCCTTGCTCTGCTTCCCCTGGCCCAGGGGTTCCCAGTCTCGATAAGCTTCCACGCTGTGAATGAAAGAAAAATGGTAGAAAACTGTCTGAACAGCTCTGGCCAACAGGAACATGCAGCCTGGCTGCGACGTAGGGCCAGCCTGATTTCCAAATGCTGCCTATAGAGACAGCACAAAGATTTTAACAGCTCTCCATTTCGAAAGTTATCAGTGGGAAACTCGGGCTGAAATCGGTGGAGGTTTCTCCAAGCTTCCTTCTAGGTGTCTGTCACATCAGGTTTGATAAACTGAAGGACGTTCATAGCAGAACTTGTTTCATCCAGGAGCACAAGAAGGCACAAATGCAGCCTTGTATCCTTAAAAAAACACCCCACCAAAACCAAACCAACAGACCAAAACACTCCACAGGTCCTCAGATCGTTATTTCCCAGATATTGTTCAACTCTCCCCTACAAAACTCACCCACTCTTATCACTAACCAAGAGACCTTCAGCTTCCAGGCATTAAAAGCGAGTTTACATGAGGTCTGAAACTCGGAACCTAGAGCGATCCCCACAGCACCTCTGCCACCGCCGAACCTGTGACGATACTTCCTGTTTCTTTCTCTGCAAACCCAACTCCTGAAGCTGATGGAATAAATTACCTGACCTCACATTCACAGAATTCAGTGCCATTACAACAGCAGACCCTGAACATACATGTTATTTGTAACTTTAATGGTAGACAGCATTAAAAAACCAACTTTGCGTTGTCATGGGCTTTTTTTACTTCCCTACAACACTGTGAAGTCTCTAAAGGATGAAAGACAGCCACGTAACCAAATACTGTATGTTTTATGAGTCCTTCTCGGTGTCTAGCAACTGGAATAAAGACAAAGGCAGACCTGGATACCTGAGAGAAAAGAAAGCTTTTCCTACAACAGACTTTTGATTCACAACGATACCTGAGACATTATTTCCTCGGGTCACTATAGAAACCTTTATCACCTTATGAAAGGTCACTGGGATAAGTGACAGGAGACATCAGTTTCTCTTAACAATATTGGCTTCTCTTCTTAAAATTTAAATAACAAGGCTAAAGATTTTCCAGCTAGAGATGTAAAAGGCCATTAGAGTATCCAGTCAATATTCCTGAAATTATAGGATGGAAGCCTTGCCATTGAGGAAACAGCAAATATTTTTACAGACACCAGAGTATCACTTTGCACAAAGGATGACTGCCTATATTTTGACTGTAAACACAAGTAAATAAATGAAGAATCAGAAACACAATAAAATAGAAGTATCTAAAAAAGAAGCTTTTCTCCAGTTGTTTGTAATCTAGAGAAAAATGTCCTGGCATGCTCCTAACACTTTTAAAGAACAATTTAAAACCCCACAACAGAAGGTACTTTCCAGTGCAGTCAGATGGTAATAGCAATAGATATCTATGCCAAAATGATTGGGAAATATTCTAATTTTTTAATTCCAAACCCCATGTGTATTCAATGTAAGTTTGGGTTTCCCCCACATCCCAAAGGAGCTAGTTTTGGGCCAAGTTCTGATTGCTTTTATGTCTCATCTCATGTGAGGACTTGATCCCATTCACCCATCCAGGAGTGCTTCCTGGTGCATCTGCATATCCAGTAACCCCCCCTGTGCACGGGACAAATTGGTGCTGGTTTTGAGCAGGAATCGGCCATTTTGATGTAAATGACAGTTAAAATGTTTATCAAAACCCCATAAAAGATGCCAGCAACACTGAGAGAGGCTTAATCCAGAGTGCTGCCGGGTTATTGTTCAGACTCAACACTGCATCTTTCAGGGGATGTTGTGCAGGAGCTCATGCAGATAACCACACACCGACACACAATTAAAGGTGTTGAAGACAAATTTTTCTTTGGACTTTAGATATTTTTTCCCTGCTGCATGTTTCTACCTCACAGAGAGAAAAGCAGTAGGTCTTGATGAGGATAAGCCTCTGTTCATGTGATGCCTGGGTCTGGTTTTAAAAAGCAGGGTCATGGAGTAACAGCATCAAAAAAGGTTGGGAAGGACTCAAGAGCTGGGGGTTGCTTTAAGTGAAATGCATACATGCCACGCACCACCGCTCGCTTAGCGTTATGGCCACCGTTCTTGCTGTGTTTAACCTCATTTCTTCAAGCAGCAGCGGGATTCGTATCCACAGAAGAGGAGGAACAGCGCAACACCACACGCTGGAACCGGCAAGCGGGACTCCGGAAGAGAAAAAGGTAAAAAGCAGGAAACTGCTGGGAGCAAAACCTGCAATGAATGCGTCGAGGGGAGCTAACTGTGGAATATAGAGTTTTACATTGTCCTCTTAGAGCCAGCTCAGTGCAACGCAGTGTAAACACCATCCATTTTGTAACAAGCCAGCAAAGCGAGACGCGCTCCCTCTGTGCCACACGCACCGTGGGGCTCAGTCCTCACCAGCGAGGGCTTGGACATCCCCAGGCAAGAACAAAATCCATCCAAATGCTTTCTCCTGGAAAGCGACAACTTGCTGCAGAGCTCTGAGGCCATGGCAGAACTTTAGGAAGGTGTGCGATTTATCTGCCACGTCCTTGAGAGCAAGCAAGCTCTACAGGAGACACTTGTAACGCATCACCATGCTCTCTCAAGGGATAGTTCTGTTGGTAACATGAAGAACGCATTAAATGAATACCAGAGATTAAAACAATCTGCTGCTGCCAGCTCCAAAACACAGACCATTACTGCCACGCACAGAAATAAAGCGACACTATTGGGACAGAAAGTTACAAAGCTTTCCCACGTTAGCCTTGGTTATCAGCTTTTCGATTTCTCTAGGGTGGAGGAAAGAAGTCTCTAGATTGTTCACTTAAACATAATGCAATCAGCTAAACAATGTTGAAGAAGCAGCCCTAAACTTTGGCTATTCATTCACACCATTTCGTTATCTTTCCTGTTTATCTTAGAGGCACACAGAGGACCAGCATGAAGGTTAGTCTTTACAATATGACAAATCTACTGGTTTCCTATTTTAGAAGGTAAACAAGCCTTTTTGTGAAGCTGAAACGCAGATAACGGAGCTGTGTAACGTTAAGTGTGACATCAGATTGAACATGAGATTCCTGGACGTGGTGGAGCATCCCCCGGGTGCAGGTCTGTTGGCCAAGTGCAAACACAGATAAATTGCAATTCAAACCATCAGCTTCGGCAAAACCTCTCATTTTGTGCCATTCTTGCAGTGCATGACAGTCCTGCAGCTGCAAACTATGTACAGATTAAAATAAATTAACAGGGAGTCACAAATGATCAGTTTAATATAAACTGTGAGATTACGTTCTGGCCATAAAGCTGCTTCACGGCACTTTAACACTAGAAAACTTTGGACTTTAAAAAATATTATTATTATTATTTGCTTTTTATCTTAAACGACAGTAAGATTTTTATGCTAAGCTTTTTGTAAATTCTCATAAAAGTAGATTTTGAGATGTTTTGACCTGGGAAAGAGCTAAAAGCAGGGAGCTGGGTAACAAGAAACATCACTGAGCAGAGCGACCACACGCAGTTTATCTGGTTCTCCAGCACCACCTATAGATCATACCAAATACTTCACCCTCACGAAACCCTGCCCAGAGTTCATTTATACCAACGAGTATATGAAAATTGATGTTACTTTTCAGTTGCCAAATTGCAGTACACTTGCACTCGCAAGTGTTCAGTCTTGGTATGATCTTCTATACCCGAGAGCTTGCCAGCCAGCAGCTAGTCTACCTACCTCCAAAGTTTCGGCTCGGCTCAAAATTGAGCACCACGCCTTTGGTAGCGACCATCAGCTCTAACCTCAAAGCAGCACGTTTCCACCAGCTCCTGCCCCACGGCCCAGCCAGAAACTTCTTGTCGAGCTGGAGCCCATGGAAAGCTCCATCACTGGGGACTCCCAACATGCAAGCTCCTCGGTTGGGACACTCAAACTCTGTGCCCACACAGCTTGTAAGAATGAAAACGAAATTAACCTTGAGATCACCAGACTTGATAAAATCAACCAGCAGGAAGTATTGGGAAGATGGCTTGTGAGCAAGCAGATACAGAGGCAGACTCAGCAGTGACAAAAGCAAGGATGTGATGACAGATCCATTTAGATTCTTTTGTCTTACAATAAAAGAAGATATCTAGTAACTGGTATTAAAACCTGGATTACCAATGGACTAGTTAATACCATTCAAAGGCCCAGCACAGGTTGTGAAAGCTGACGGTATTTTAAGAGATATTTGTATCACCATTTTTGTCCCTCAGTATTAAATTACTACAAAAGGAGTTGGAAGAAATCTTCCACCTGCTCCATCTCTGCTTTGATGTTGGTTGTTGTTTACCATCTACTTTGCTGCGCTGGTACAAGGCTGTAAACCAGACTACTGAGATGACCTGAAGGAGCGTCTCTCTCTCTCCTGGCCAAATAGACTTGGACTCCAATTGCCGTGAGCCTTCCCCGAGCTTGCCCTCCTGCAGCTCATCAGCACACACCACAGCCCAGGCAGCTCAGCCCTGCCCCGCGCTCGGCGGTCCTGGGGATGCGTCTCCTCTCCTGCACCGCTAGTGCTGCACATGGCCTAGAAACATGGCCTAGAAACTCCGTAAGCTGGGTGAAAAATGTGTATTTACTGTTAGAGGACTGGAAGGGCCCCATCTTTCACTAGTGTTTATAATAACTATTGGCCCAGTGCACAGAAACACGGTACACAGCCTGATGGCATAGATCACGCACGTAGGTACGTGTACATCTGGAGATGGGCTAATAGTGAAGAATTGCTACTGTGTCACACATTTTAATTCAAAGATAACAAAGTGTTTGATCTATGTTGCTCCAGTGATCATTTACAACCTGGATATCAGGGACCACATATAGTAAGATCAAGCATTTACCTGCGATGCCTTTTATCTTCCGAGTGCTCTACCAGTATTAGGTCTGTGCTATAAGCACAGTAATGAAACATGACTGGAGAGCCACAAAACAGCAATGCCAGCGTGAAAATTCGAAGTACCCAGGCTTTCAATCTATTGTTCTCAATGAATGTTTTGCAGCGACCCAATGTAGTAAAAAACCTCTTGCCTACTTCTAATTTATATAAAAATAGGTGTGCTCGGCGACTTGGAACTGGGTCTTGTCAGCTCCTTAAATCACCTGTCAGGAAGAGATAATTAACAGGTGACAAACCTGTATCATCAGAAAAGTTGGAGAACAAGTGGAGGAAATAATAAACCCTGAAATACAACTGTCAGTGAACTCAGAACTTTTACTGCGTATTTCAAATCAGCATGGGGCTAGGAAACAAGTCTTTAATAATGCTTGTTAAAATAAGCATTTATGAAGTTTCCCCATGTAACTGGAGTGTGGTCTTTCCTGACAGCCACAAGTGTCAGGCTCACTGTCAGACAGCTCGTATCAAACCCCAGATTTAAAAAACCAATGTTCTTAGGAAGGGTTTCATTGTTTTAAAAGAACATTAATTTAGAAACAAGGATTAGGAAGGCAGAAGAGAGACGTATCGTCAAAAATACAATTTCCCATAAATCATGAAGATGGCAGTACTGGAGCGTTCAAGTTCCAACAACCCTTATTTCAATAAAAACAAAGGTCACATTTTCAAGAATAACCTGAACGACTGTACTTGTGAGTTATGACTGCGTTTTCTTACTCGCCATTGTGAAGCAGGAGGCCTTACACTGTACACAGAGCACGTGCTACACATCGGGAAGGAGCGGGGAGCACCCCCACATACACAAAGGCTGTACAAGTTAAAAATTGCAAACACAAGGCCTATTCAGAAAGTGGCCCTAATTATATAAACTTCCTAAGTTTTCCAAGCACGTTTCTAGCACATAAAGCCATCATTCAATGTCTCCCACTAGCAAATCTAGCTTGACTTTGATTCCCCAAGAGGGAATCTCAGAGCTTGTTTTGGTAACAGTCTCTCTTCAGTCTTCATGTATGTTAACAATTGTCCTTGCGTAACAATTGTCTGGATTTGAAGTGATCTCTGATTTTTGCAGATCCAGGCACCTACAGAGCTGTCTGTTTTCCCAAGTTGAAAGTCTGCTCTTTAACTAGATAGTTTGGTAGTGAAGATACTACCAGCTACCATGACAAGAATGCTCACCTGATAGGACTATAATATTGCATAGTTCAAAATACAGCCTAGAATTCACTCATTATAGAAGTGTGCATCATATAATGGCAAATTACTACCTCACAGTAATCCAATCTGAATTTATGATAGAGTTTCAGACCTTGGATTAGCATCTATGGGAATTTTTATTTTAAATTGAATTAATTCAATCTTTTCCTTTTTCCCCTTTAACTTGGAAAGTACGGAACCAAGATGTAATGCACTTTTACCACCCATGCAACTACAAACAGGCAGCATCAAAATGAAAACAAAGTTTAAGTAGTGTTTGTAAAAAATATATTTGCAGTTGTTTTGCTCTTGAAAACACAGTTACCTCTGACAGAGATCACTGTGCCATATATGTAATTTGCAATAGTGTTCTTGCTAACAAAGTTATGTTATTACTGATGGACAGGCAAAATTCTTTTGTTTTCCAAAAACGATCACCTGGTCTTCTGCACACACATTTCCAGATTAAGGGAAGTACCAGGTGCTAGCAACTTCTACAGACATCAAGGAACAGCCCCTTAAACTTTACCTGCATTAGACCTAGTAGCAGACGTTTCTTACAGATCAACAATCAGCCAGGTACAGTTAGTGCATACAGAGCACGTAACTGAAACGGACCGCCTGAAAATATACTTCAGAATGGCTTTTACTTTTCATGTGTGTATGAAAGAACGAGTTTGCTGTGAAGGTCATTCATCATAAGGTGAGGTTTCCTTACTTTAGCCAGCACAAATACCAGAATCACATACAAGATGTATGTTTCCATGTACAGACAAGTAAAACGTGGAAGGTATTTGGCTTTGCAGGACAAATCCTGCATTCACTTATGTCGTATGCATTTCTGCTGAATTCAGCACTGCCTCTGGGACTGAAATTTGTTCAGTAATAGTACTCTGGGACTAATCTGGTATGGAGTCTGCTGGACACAGCAAAGCTGTATGGGCTCCACTCTGAATGATAGAATAGGTCTGCTTAGGGGCTTCTGTGTGAGAGGATGAAGAAAATATAGGAGGAGGGGGAGCTGAAGTGGACACTGTTATGCTCTGACCTCCGTCACTAACCACAGTCACTTCTGTTGCTCCTTCCTGTATCAAGGCATTAAGGCCTTCCAAGTCAGAGCAGCTGATTCCTGAGCCGGTGATGAAAGCCTGGTTTGCTGAAGCCTCATGACTGCTGACAGGAGCAGCAGGAATCAGAGTTTGATGTAAAGCGCTTCCATCACTTTGGTCATGGGTTGTGAGAAGAACTGCTGGTTGTGCCACAGGCCCTGCTTCGCTCTGGGAAATGGGAGGCGGAGGGGGTGCCAACAGACTGACTTGGCCCAGCAGCTGCAAGCGGCTGTTGGCCGAGAGGTCTTCCTGATTTTGGCCAACTAATGTAGGAGGCACGACATTCACTGACGCAGCTTGAACGAGACTGTTAGTCTGTGGGACCTGGTGACCCACAATGATCTTGACCCTTCCCTCATTGTATGGAGAAACCTGAGCAGCCTGAAGTGGGACCTGGAGGTGACTGACAGTAATTGGGGCACTGGTCTGCCGACTGGGATCCATCTGGAGCTGTAGAACAGCCAGTTCATTATTTTTAGATCCATTATACATACTGTGCTGCTTCTTATGACTCCTTAGAGAATCTTCTCGGACAAAGGAAGCATCACACAGGTCACACTTAAATGCTTTCTTGGCATCCAGTCTGGCCACTTGCCTGGAGCCACCTTGCTTTGGCCTGTCTCCTTCCTTCTTCTCCGCAGTTTGCTTCTTGGTCTTGACTTTGTCACCATGAGCTTTCCTCACATGAGTTGTCAGGTTGCTCCGCTGCTTGGTATCAAAGCTGCAGAATTCGCATTTGAAAGGACGATCTTTGCAGTGAATTCGCTCGTGCACTTTCAGAGCTGCCTTGTTGGAGCAAGAGTAGTTGCACTCTGAGCACTTCACTGGCTGCTCAGGCTGGTGAGTTCTTATGTGGTGCCGAAGGCTGGTTTTGTTTCCACACTGAAATTCACACTCTGGACACTTAAGAGTATTTTCCATGCTGTGCTTGATACGAATATGTGATTTCAAGTTTCCTTTCATGGCACACCGGACCTCACAGAACTCACATTTGTAAGGTTTCTCACCAGAATGCACGCGCATGTGCCTCTTCAAGTCTGAGTTGATTTTAAATTTAGCAGGACACATCTGACATTGGAAAGGAGCATCTCCTGTCAACAAAAAACACACAGATGGAACACCAAGATCCATTGCAGAGACCCATGCTATAATGAGTGATGTACAGCTGACTTGTTCTAAATACCTGTAACCTACCAACCTATTGAAAAGTAGAGAACTACAGTGGCACAGCATTTACCACCTAGTCTGGCATATTTGTGTGCAAACTCTCCACGAGCACGCCCACATCTGTTGCTCTTTTATGTCTGCATCTTAGATATTCTCCATTTTTAGTTCACTTTGTGTGTAGAACTGTTCAGTGTGCTCCAGAGAAGCAACTGAAGTTTCTCATTGTCCCTCTAGCAATGGTGTATCTCAAGCAGTGTTTAAAATTAATACAAATAAACACTAACTTCAACAGCTGCTCTATTTTTGAAGTCTAAGAAAACAACATAAACACATCCATGTCTTGGGTTAACGCTACAAGAGTTACAGGTTAATCGTAGGGCACGGCAGAAGCATGCTTGATGGACACCAGCCTTACTGCCCAGCCACGTATTGCTTACTGCAGTTCTTGTACCAGTTCACATGGTGAGTTAGATCAGCTGCCATGAAAAACCGACTACTTTTTTGGCCTGGCTCATGTGGTGCAGCACAAATACTATTGCTGGCACAGGAAGGCAGTGGAAACTCTAGTCCAGAACACAGGGAGATGTAGGGACAGCAGTCCATACTAAGCCACTGTCAGTGACTGCACAACCAGGGCATTACTACAGTTACAGAAAAATAAAGAAAAAAAAAAAAGAAAAAAGAGGGACCACAGCTACATAAATGCAACTGGAAAAGACAAATGTGAGACTAATGAAACATGCACGCAAGTATGTGACTCTGGGGAAATGTGCTTACACAGAGAAGTAACATTAAGCTTTTGTTTTTCTGGCATTACAGCAACCAAGACAGACATATTTGCACCATGTATCACACCTAATAACGTTCCACAGATCACTCAAGAAAATCTAATATCGGTTTGTATTCACACAATATCAGTTTGTATTTGTGCAAACAGGTATAGAAAATATTTGTGGGTGTTTGGGATTTTCTTTTAGGGTGGTGGTTTTTTTTTTTTTGAGAGCCATGCTGATCCAGAAATCTAACACAGGCAGTTGAAAGTCAGGTCAAATTCTTAACTGATAAAGCATGAAAAATGGACACACTCATCTGCAAGATCTCTGTAAGCCTATTTATGTCAGACTACCTACACAAATAACCATTAGAATTGCCTGGATCTAAACTTCTACTTTGCATTTTCTTTATCTGCAGGCTTGTGTCACAACATGCGTGATCAAATTAAGATGTAGCTCTGTTTAGCTCGTAACTCAATTCCAGAATGAAGACCAGTAACTCCATTCTGAATTCACTAAAAAAACCAATCCAAAGCAAACCTACCAACCCAACTAAATACCTGTTCATTTTTTTCTTCAGTCTAAATATGTAGTTCTCCAAACTGCCTAAGCATGAAGTAATTAGTCAGTAATTATGAAAAAAGGGGAAGAATTGTGTTATTAAGTTCTAAGACACACTTGGTGGGGGAAGGAAAAAACAGTGTACTTAGTTCAGCAAGCATTTACCTTCTTTAATAACCAAACTGCAAATGGCTGATTTATTTTATAAATTAATATTTTATAAAGTTTGTGATAGCTGTATAATTTTGCATTATTTGCTTATCCAGCTACATATCACAGGCTTAGCTGCATATTTTCCAAATCAAGTTGTGGCCTACTGTGCTAACCCATGTATCTGTTTAATAATTAAGATTCATGGTGTATTATCTATATTAAACAGATTTTATTAATGAAGATGCACTATTTGTTCATCTAGATTATTTTACAGTCTCAGATGCACACTCAGCTACTGAATTTTTATCTAGTTTGCTGATGAAGGCACAGTATGTATTTCAATGACTTTTCACACACAATATATGAAAAAGAATGAGTAATTTTACTGAATATAGCAAAGTATGTTGGTTTCATTTATTTAAAGAGTGGTCTATTACTTGTATTTCTTTAAATTTCTGTCCATATTAGTTGACACTGACAGCATAAAGCATAGAAAAAAAAGTGTCTGATCCTGGAATTATTAATTGTAAGAGTAATTTTACTCAAATTAACAGGAAACTGATATTTAAATGACCAGTTCAACAAGTAATGCTATGCAGATGACCTCATGCTGAGCAGTGTAGACAACAAGTAATGCTATGTAGATGACCTCATGCTGAGCAGTGTAGACAACAAGTAATGCTATGTAGATGATCTCATGCTGAGCAGTGTAGATTACATTCAGCTTCTAGAGAATGACTAATTTAATTCCAGTAAGCAATATATTCTACATACCAGTTGTAATTTCCCCCTAAAATTGACTGTGTGCGTAACAGCTTTGTAACCTAACAAGAATGAAATGATTACTTTCAGAATTCTTGTGCCTCTTTTCAGTGAACCAAGAGAAGTCTTTTTATAAAACTTGATTTTAGAGACATGGAAGGGGCAACAAAACAACAGACTTGAATTTTAGCATAATTCAATTGCTTAAGATCCAACAGACTGATCTGCCAAAAAAGAAAGGTAACCTAAAAGCCTGCATTGGGTTTGTGTAGCAAGGTTTTGGTACCAGGGGGGCTACAGGAGTAGCTTCTGTGAGAAGCTGCTGGAAGCCTCCCTATGTCTGATGGAGTCAATGCCAGCTGGCTCCAAGATGGACCTGCCGCTGGCCAAGGCTGAACCCATCAGCGATGGTGGCAGTGACTCTGGAGTAACGGGTTTGGGTAGGGGGGAAAAGACCGAAGAAAGGGGAATTTTGCAGGCAGAGAGAAAGCGCAAGATGTGAGAAGGACAGCTCCGCAGACCCCCAGGTCAGTGGAGAAGGAGGGGCAGGAGGTGCTCCAGGCACCAGAGCAGAGGTTCCCCGGCAGCCCGTGGTGCAGCCCATGGTGAGGCTGGCTGTGCCCTGCGGCCATGGAGGGTCACAGGGGAGCAGAGACCCACCTGCAGCTCGGGGAGGACCCCACACCGGAGCAGGGGGATGCCTGAAGGAGGCTGTGACCCCGTGGGCAGCCCTGGAGCAGGCTCCTGGCAGGAGCTGTGGCCCCATGGAGAAAGGAGCCCAGGCTGGAGCAGGTTTGCTGGCAGGACTTGTGACCCCGGGGGGGGCCAGGCTGCTCCTGAAGGACAACACTCTGTGGGGGGACCCCCTGGAGCAGTTTGGGAAGAACTGCAGCCATGGGAAGGACTCATGTTGGAGAAGCTGGTGGAGGACTGTGTCCCATGGGAGGGACCCCAGACTAGAGCAGAGGCAGAGTGTGTGGATCCTCCCCTGGGGAGGAAGAAGCGGCAGAGACAGCGTGTGATGGACCGATCCCAACCCTCATTCTCCATTCCCACTGTGCTGCTGGTGGGGAGGAGGGAGAGAAATGGGAAGCAAAGCTGAGTCCCGTAAGAAGGGAGGGGTGGGGGGGAAGGTATTTTAAGATTTGGTTTTAGATCTCTTTTTACCCTAGTTTTGACTGATGATAAATTAATTTTTTCCCCAAGCTGGATCTGTTTTGCCCATGATGGTAATTGCTGAATGATCTCTCCCTGTCCTTATCTTGAGCCACAAGCCTTTCATCATATTTCCTCTCTCCTGTCCAGCTGAGGAGGGGAGTGATAGAGCGGCTTGGTGGCCACCTGGCCCCAGCCAGGGCCAACCCACCACAAAGCCCTTCCCAACTACTGCAATACTGAACACCACAGGAAAATCTAACTCTATTGGAAATACAAGAGAACCATGGTCATTCATCAGTTCTCTCACCGCCACATTCAGAGCCTAGCTGCCCGTGTACATAAATGCACAAGTCTGCACGCTTTTATATGACACGGGGAAAGTGCAATACCATATTCTCTGACCAGTGTGCTTGCGAACAGATAGTTCCTCATAACAACCTGTATTATTTTGACTGACCATCACATCATCTCATATAGCAATAGAAAGGAGGAAGCTTCTGAAACAACTGCCTGACAGTCCTGCCTGTTCCATCACAGCAGATTTGTGAAGTATAAAAGATTCTTTTCTGCTAGAGACAGATTGGTTTAACCCTCCCCTCCTTCACAATGCACAAGGGATTTATTTCTTTTATCCATTCAGAATAAATCCCATCTTGCACATATCTGAACTAATGCTGTTTAGTACTTGAATTCGGAATCAGATGTAGGATAGGCTCAAAGCTAATCTAGTAATCACTGAACCATAACCACCTTGCAGCTAAAATTCACAGAACTAATCAAATGTATAAAAGACAACACAGAAACTAATCCAGTACCCTAGATTAGGTGAAAAACAACATACAAAGACAACTGTACAGCAGTGTATTTACAGCAAATCTCTTCTAGAAACAATCTGTAAAAGAGAAATCTGATTAAAAGGAAACTTCAGCAAATAATACAAATATAAAACGATGCAATGTTTATAAGCCTGGAGGCTAAAGTTGCTATCTACAGAGCAAAACTTACAAGGGCAGAATATAGTCCTGGCTGCTCACACTACACTACTTACATGTATCAGTCTGCACATGGAAGCTACCACAAAGAACAGTCAAAAACGGTGTCACTTAAATTGCTAATTACTTGCTAATTTACTGATGCAAGAAAAATTAAATTATGCAGCTGAAGTTTGCACTGACAAAACAAGTTAAATTATAAAATAATGTCAGTGTTTTTAATATAGTGAACCAGATTTGAGAGACACAGACAGGAACCCAGATGCTCTTAATCAATCAATCAATCAATAAACTAGATCCTTCAGTTCTACTCGTTTAAGAACACCTAATAGGCAGTTTCAAAATCAATTTAGAAGAAAATCAACCAAGAGTCAGATCTGTCTTCTGATTGCTTCCAGGTATTTTCAGTAGGGCTGTACTACCCTGCTAGATTCTCTGCCCAAGAAATTCACAGAAGCTGGATGCCTAGGTGCCTTGGAGAATTTGAATAGGCCCTTTCTGGCATCTTGACACCTTGTACTTTTTAAATCTTCCCAATGACCTTCAAACCTTACAGATCTGAATTTTAGTATAAATGTACCTGTGTGGGATCGGAGATGTACAGTTAGCTGGCTAGAGTTGCGGCTTGCGTAAGGGCAGATCTGGCATTTAAAAGGACGCTCGTTGGAGTGAATGCGCTGGTGCTTGTTGAGACTGCTGCTGTCAGCAGCTGCATAGTCACAGTGTTTACATTTGTAGGGCTTCACCCCAGTATGAGAACGCATGTGCATCTTCAGCTTATCTTTACGACTAAAACATTTGTTACAAACTTCACATTTATGGGGCTTGTCTCCTGAAACAAACAGAAGAGCATCAACACATCAAGAATTTTGCACCGTAAGGATGTTGTTGCAATAAAAAAAAAAGGACACATTAAACACTTAATAGGAATAAGGCTAGTTTTCAAAGGCTGGGCCTTGGATTTCAGCAGCCATCCTATCCCTAAGGACTCTGCTGTGCTCCAGAAGGCTGCATGCACAAGTGCAACGAACTTATAAGACCCTTTGGAACTTTGTACAACTTTTTGAAACTGTGGTTTAGGGAGAAGGGAGGTGAAACACTGGAATCATTGTTTTCTATGAACAATAAACTAGGTTTATGCACCACCACCACACTGTACCCTGATAAACACATGGTCTGCACCTCAGAAATTTACCTGCGCCTTAAATCGATGTACAGCGTTCATGTTTCATAGCTGTGAGTGCCCACAGTGGGACACAGCTTACGCAAGAAGGACAAATCCTCAGGCACAGAGAACTAAAATACTAGAATGTGTAGGCATCTAATTCATATAAAGATATGTTATTTCATAGTAAAATACCTTCTGGCAAACAGCCAAAAGGAGGAAACCAACTGAAAATAAAATATCGCAACTATATAAACCTGTGTGCGTTCGCAGATGACGTTCCATATCCTTCATACCATAGGAAGTCTTGAACTGGCAACCTGAAAATGATAAGATTAATATTAAATTCAAGGAAAATAACAAAATAATAAAGATAC
This sequence comes from Rhynochetos jubatus, assembly GCA_027574665.1. Classification (NCBI taxonomy): domain Eukaryota; kingdom Metazoa; phylum Chordata; class Aves; order Eurypygiformes; family Rhynochetidae; genus Rhynochetos; species Rhynochetos jubatus. The sequence goes on along the minus strand of CM050665.1, from coordinate 8,778,149 downwards.
TACCATATTCTGGGTATTAATGTTTCTTGCAAGAACTCAGTATTAACAGAAAACACATTCCCTGTTTAGTTTCCCCACATCTACTTAAAATAGTGACCGGCTTACCTACGCACTTCAGTTTTCTAACGTTTCCCCTAGACGGCAGCTCACTCACTACCGTTTTCTGTAAGATTTGAAACAAATCCTGTGGAATCTCTGCCTAGGATTTGAGATGCTCTTTACAGTACGCAGGAAATGCTGGGGGAACTAATTAATTCCACGCATGATTTAAAGTTAGTGCAATTGGGAACTCAGGTAACAGCTCACCATTCGGGAATTTCATACAAGTGGAAAGTGCTACAGTTATAGAGCACAGAAATGAATGTTAAGCATTTGCAACGTGCCTTTCAAATGAAGGCAAGCTTGTGAAAAGAGACTGTAACTTCTGCTACCATTAACATGACTACTCATCTACATGGCTGTTCCTTGCACGTCTTCTGTGTATCGCATGGTTTTTACTCATTAAGGTCTCCAAATACTTTGGTTCAACCCATCCTTATAAAAATGTTAACTGATCAAAGACAAAGCACACAATGTAAAATGCACGTACAACAATGGCAGTTCGCAAAAAGGTAACGAGACCCTGCTCTTGCGTGGCTACAGGTGTGGGCATAGGTCAGTATCTATGCTCAAACCCACTGCAGCATCGCCAGAGCACACCACAGTACAGGGCCAAACTCTGAGGACATGTGAAATCACTAGCAGAACTACTACTGGTATCACACCCTCAGGCAGGCTGCCTTCCACGTTCTGTGTGTCTTAACTGCTTACGACAGACAGAGCTACCGTGCGTGTCACTGTATGAAAACTACAAATTTTAAAAGGAAAAGGAAGAAGGTGTAGTCCACATCTTACCTGGATGGCAGCAGTTTAGTTTCTTCTGTGTAAGTGAGGAAGTGGATTTTTTTGAACGTGCTTTTGGTGGCGTAGAGACGATAGCAGCAGTTGGAGGCTCACTGCTCTCACTGGGCAGGTATGTTTGATAGCCATGCTCAAAAACAAACTCTGGTGCAGAAACTAAACACATAAAAGAGCTCAATTTAAGAACATGAACTTCTCCAATCAGAAAAATCTAATAATTTTCTAGTTTCATTTATTACTTCTCTGCTCCTGTTTCTGGCCTCCTATTCACGTGGGGGAGGTGGAAAGGAGAAAAAGGCTTTTCTCTCCCTTGCTATCCTGCCATCAGTGAAAATTCTGTCCAGACACGATAAGCCATGCTGGACTCAGTATGACGCTATATAGGCCTACTTGTCGCCTTCTGAATCCTCTCTGACTGCACTGTTGCGTTTCCCTAGGAGTTCATTTTCTTCTGACGCCTATCCAGGTCTTACATTAATAAAGATATGTTTGTTTTTCAACCCTGGCTATGCTACAGCCTAAAGGGGAAAAAACTCAAACTATTTATATGACAAATGTTGTGAAAAAAGCATTGTGTAAACATTTTATTGTTAAAAGTGTTCTGCTTCATTCAACTGTACTGTTTTTAGCTGTTACTTAGAAGAAAGGTGAAACTCTCAGCCAAAGTAGCAGCTTTTAAATGAATCAAACAACACTATGCTTCAAAAGGGCAGAGGGATGTAACTGCCCTCATTTTAAAGATGAGTAAATATGAAGCAGAAAAATGACTCATCCAAAATCTACACCAAATTGAGGGATTATAATACAAAAATTCCTGGAAGTGAGCCCTGAATTCAGTTTGCTTCACTGGTCTCCCAGATTCTCTGCCCTAATCTGTTCACCCAAATTAAAGTCAAATAATTTGGATTTAGTTAAGTCCCAGACCCAAATGAAATAAACTATACACAGAAGAGCAAACCTTCACACACAGAACAAAACTCTAGTTTTATTTAAATGTCTGCAGGATGAGGACCTCACTTGAGCTTTCGCAGAGGCAGAAATTTTGAGTAATATTTTTTTCTTGCCAATTAGTCGTGGGAGCAATGTTAGGGAATGCAGTGTTCTCACATAAAAAGGCCTGGATTGGCGCCCAACAGCAATTCTGTGTCTGTTTTTCATCAAGAGCACTCTTAAAAAATAAAATGCATAGTAATTTGATTATTCTTCATAAGTATCGACAATTTTAATTAGTTTGCACAAGTTGGTTATACAACACATTAGAGCTAAGCAATTGTCTAAGTGAATTTGCTAATTGAGATGCAAGCGAAGTAACTGCTGTCATAACCAAGAAGACAGCACACCACTTTTGTTCCCTCCCTTTGCTTGCAGGTATGTGCCAACTAACGTGGAAACTGTTTAGCCTAGCGTGACTGGGACACACGCACAGAGGGCCACGTAACGTCGCCGCTGCGCACAGGTCAGGCGCTTTCCGGCTCCTGGTGCCTAACACCAAAATACCTGTGATGGTTTGTGTCTCCGAAGCGATGGTCCTGGCCGTGGTTTGTGCCTGTGTTGATGGCACCGTTTCTTCCGACACAAACTGGACCGTACTGGTGGCCCCGGCCGTGGCACTAGTGAGCTGGCAACCGCTTTGCTTGTGCCCAACGAAGGCATCGAGGTTATTGAACTGCTGCTTGCAGATGCCACAGATGTGGATGTCGGGGGTGAGCTCCACCAGCACAGTGGTGCCGCCGGGAACTATGGAAACAGGGAGCACGGTCCTGAGAAACGGGTGAAACCGCTCAAACTGACACACGCACACCCCGCTGACCAACCTCCCGGGCAGCGGGGGAGCCCCTACGGCCCCGGGCGGCCTGGTCCTGCCTGGCGCTTGCGGGGGTGCATTAGGGCACGGCGAGACCTCGCGGCGGGGCCGGCATGGGGCTGCGGGTGAACGGGCCGCCCGTGCCCTCCGGCACGTTTCCCCAAAAGCCTCCAGAACCCGCGGGGGGGAGGTCTCGCCACCGCGCGGAGGGCATTCGCCCAACGCCCGCGGCCTCGCTTCACAGTGCTCGCCCGGGGCCACCCGGCCCTGCGCCCCGGCGGCCCGCCGCCCCCCACGGCCTACGCAGGCCGCGGCGCTCACCCAGATTCCCGGGTTCCCCCCCCCCAGCCAGGTTCCCGGGCTCCGCTCCCGCCTGTTTCTTGCGCTACTCAGGTTTCGGGGCCTGCCCAGGCCCCCGGCTCAACTCGGTTTCCGCCGCGCGAGCCCCGGAGCGCGCATACCTCGCTGGCGCGCAGCGGCACTTACACTGCACGGGGCCGGGAAAGGCCGGCGCCGCCCCCCCGCCGCCACTGGGGTTCATGGCGGGAGCGAGCCCCGCACGCCGCCTCCGCCACCTGCAAGAGGCTTATTACCGACGGGGAACCTCTCGCCGCCGCCGAGCGGGGGCGGATGTGGAGGAGCCGAGCATGCTCAGTGGCAGCGGCGAGGCTGCGGCTGCCCTCACCTACCGCCGGGCTGAGGGCTCCCGGCGCTGCTGCCCCCCTCCTGGCTTGAACACGGCCGCTGCTGTGTCCGTTCCTTCCTTCCGCACCAGCCTCACGGGCAGGCCCCGTGCAGGAACATCCCCGACGAGCCAAATCACCGTTATGAAGCCGCACGGCCTCCAACGCCAGGCCTGTGCGTTTTGCGAGAGGCAGGCTGCCTCACGCGTGCCTTTGCTGCGGAGCGGATGGCTGCGCTGGGCCGGCGCTGAGGGGGCCGCCATGGCCGTGGTAGCAGGGCCGAGGCCTCACGTGTGCCTCGACAGTGCTTCCCGCAGAGGCCTTAGTCTTAAATTAGAGCTTTAATTTGTCTAGCAGCACTTCCAGGAGTTTGGCAATGAGTTAGGGCTGACACTGGGATTACATCTTCAGGTAGCAGAAGCAGTGAAAACCAGCCTTAAATTTTGGCCTTTGGGGTTGTGCTACTGGTCATCATACAAAATCATGCTTATTGCTAGTGCCACACTAATAACTGCAGGGAACCAGCCTGGTAGCATGGGCATAACTGCCAGGAAATCACTCCAGCTCTTCTTACCAATCTTCCTTTTCAAGGCCTCTCTTTTTACAAGCTGTTCATCTTCCACAAGGCCTCAACCTTCCGTCACCTTCACACCAGATCTCAAGGATCGTTTCATTTATAGCGCCAAACCATCATCTGGTACCCACTGAAGTTAGTGGGAAGCCCCTCCTGAGTGGGTTTCTGGATGTGGACCTTGGTGTGCCTTACAGGCAGATAGTGTTCTTCACGCTCAGGGAGAAACTGGAGATGACTCCTTCCTATACGATGACACCCCTTTCTAGAGGGGATTGACATGTTTTGTGCCAAGTGCGTTTAGTGCTTTGCAGAAACAAACTGGCTTAGCTGTTTTGGAGTGTCAGCTCACTAAAAGTTATGTTGCTTTGCCCTACATTAAAAATGCAGCTATTCAGGAAAAACCCACAGCATGATACATATGCGGAGTAGAAAATGGAAATTTGGAAGTCAGATGGCCTTTACTTCGGGTAGATACGTTTTGCTACTCGAATTTCACCAAGCTGTAAGACACAGAAAGCTCCATTTGTAGTGTTTGGCAGCTGAAGTCTCTGACAGACACATTCCATCTACAAGTACTTTGCATCCAATTCGGGCTCCTGCTACCTTCGGATTTGTGTGAGGCACCGATATTTCTTCTGTGCTCTGGGGAGTGCACAGTAGTGGGAAGGAAAACACTTAGCTGGTGGTAAGGGGGTAAAGCGGCTGCAGAGGAAGGAGGAAAGGACTAACACGGGTAACCGAAGATCATATAATGTGGATGAACATGAATGGGAAAACAAACTATTAATTCTGCTTTCAAATTGGATTTTGTCACTGACTGGTTTCATAGCTGTGTAGTTGTAGCTGTGTATTCATTAATAAATGCAGAATAGTTTGTGTATGCACTAAAAATGCCCAGAATTTCAGATGCCAGTTCACATTACACTTGGAAGTTTTATTTTCCTGGGAAAGTGCTGTCGGCTTGACATTTCTGTTGACCCATTTTGCCAAAACAATATAGCACAGACATGGATTGTTAGGGGGGGCAAGATAAAACACAAAAGGTGATAATCCTAGTTCCAGCCTTTAAAACCTGCTAACTGTGTTTGGTAGCAATCGTAGTGCTGGTTGCAAGGATCGAATTCATCTCACTTTAAGACATCAGGTATATTTTAATCCATTTTTTGATTAAAAATTGGATTAAGACATTGAAATACTACTGAAGAAGGAAACCAAATACACTCCACACAATGTGTATTGAATGTAGAACATACTAGGACTTTCAAAATTTATTTGGAATCCCCCCTCTCCTCCAAAATAATAAAAATGAAGGAATTGACATTGATTCTGTAAATATAGGTGGGTTTATATTAGCATGGTTACACAGCCAGTACCTCTACAGCATAGCACAGGAATAAGAATACAGTTAGTGCTGGTGAGACTGTTTTGGGAATATATCCAAAAGAAATTAAATCTTAGAGTAATCAACCCTACTCTATTTTTCCACAGTATACGTAGAGCTATAGAACTGAAAGCTGACTTTTAACTCATTTTGCTGTTTTTTCCAGAACACTATGACCTATTTCCAACACTGGCAGAGTGTCTGCCTGTCTTGTCTATCCACCAATTATAGCTGCAGTCACAGGTGTACGGTAGAGTACAGCATCACTTACTTTTATCTCCTTCTCCCTCGGTTTAATGCCTTTTCATTAGAATATAAGCCTGCTTGACTTGATTAGAAAAGAATAGGCACTGTGTTTTGTTAAAAGTGAATTTTCACTTATCTAAGGCCCTGTAATGACAGTTAGGCAGGCTACGTGCCCTCTTTTGACTGCCAGAACAAATACAGCAGGGGAAGAGCACTGCAGCCGTACTCACTGATGTGCTTGCTCCTTCAGACTGGGTGTCAGGGTAACAATATTGAATTGATACAGGGATGATCTGAGGTTGCCCTGCTGAGTCAGATATGAATGGTTTCATGTCTGGTGCGTTACCAACTCTGTTAGAAACATTTGCTACATTATTCAATTGGACACAATTAAGGAGATGTGTTAAATTAACTTACAGGAGAAGATTCTGAGCTAACCGTACCGCTGCAACTGGCATCTGAAAGGGGAATTACCTCCACCCCTTCCATCATTCCTTCCAGCTGTCTTGCAAAAAGCGCCTGGTCAGTGTTAAACCGAACTGCTTAGTTCCCTGCGCTGGCATGGGCTGAAGGCAATCAGAAGGAAAGCGCTCGGTCTTGGGCTGCTCTTGCATTGTTCTTCCCATCTCTGGTATTTCCCAGCATGCTGCAAATACAGCTCGGCCAGGAATCGTCAGGCTTTTTTTCTTGGGGGAAGAGGAGGTGGGGCCAAATTAATGCTTTTCATAGGGACGTATCAATTTTGATAATGTCTGTGCTGGGAAAAGCTTTTCAGGTCCAAACAGCTACATATGGTTAAAACCAGAGAGAGAAAGGCACCTGCAGAAGAACCAGTAGCTTGCAGTGCAGGCACCTGTGGTTCAAATCCTTGGCCTTTTATAGCTGAAAGGAATATTGAATGTCAAAACTCTGGGTTTTGTTTTGCATACATGGTTAGAAGAACTAAAAACAGTCAATAGGCGGTGACATCAACCTAATGCAGAGCTTGATATATTTTTAAATGCCTTATGACTTTGGGATAACAGCCACCTTCAGACCCACTGCTGTCTGAAAGAATTTCTGACATACAGCACTTCCAAATATAATAACGTAAGGTCCTGTCTTTAAAAACATTGAACTTAGCTATATCACCTCTTTGTGTAAGACCTTCATCGTGAAATGCTCTCAGAGCAGATGAATGTGCATAACGTGGCTTGCAGAGATACCAGTTATCAAGTGCACATTTACAGTGAAAGCTCTTTGAGGCTGGCATGGCTCGCTGCTTTGTGTTTCAGCATTACTCAGGCTGAAAAAGGCTCGATTCTGGCTTTGGTGTGAACATTGAAAACACCATTATTATCTTATTAATAACTAATAACACTTACAGATCAGGACTTTATTGAACGATGTTCTAGACAGAGGGTTTTCATTTTACTGGATGAGAATTGATGTCTGAGAGTATAACACCGTACTGAGCACTTGAGTCATCGAGCAGAGCTCTGCTGAGATCACACTTGACACTATTTCCAGCCTCTAAGGCATAAATCAGTATGCATGTGTAATCTTCATCACCCTTAACCTGACTGAAATGAAAATCCTGCAGTGCTTCAGGCTCCCTACAAGTGCAGTGCAAGCAAACAAGGCCCAGAAAAGACAAATGTCAATCATGAGAGAGAAAAAAAAAAAATCAGAGGCATAAAATAGTCAGGCCTCATCAGAGGCTCGGAGACAGGCGTGCCCAGGCAGTGTGTTGGACAGCTGTGGCCTCCGTGCTTTCCTGGAGACAGACATTGATGTACAACAAGAAATATGTAGACTTTTACCTTCATACAGAGCTTGCATTCACTCCACACTCCCATCACCTGAGATCACACAGGGGCAGTGTGTCCTACCTTGGAAGCAGAGAGAAAAAAACCCCTCAAACCTATTGAAGTACTGGGAAGAGAGTTATCTGTTGGGCTAGACAGGAGAACAAACCCTGACAGAGAAAGCTCTTTAAAATATTACACCATTTATTGTTTCGTTTGCCTTTCACACTGGATGGAGTAGGATAGGTTTAAAAGAGAAAAAAACGATAGAAACCAGAGGTATGAAAGCATAAATAAAGGAGGATACACCAATAAGACATGAAAAAACATCAACAGTATTGCAAGAAAATATAAACTTGTTTATAAGCTGGTCACTGAAGAGGGAAAGCTTCTCTCTCGTGAAGGGCATGGTGCTAAAACGTCACGAGCGAGATTGGAACGTGGCCTAGGGAACAGACAAAAAAGAAATGTAAATTGTAATTACAAATTTCAGACGTTGTAAGATGGAGACAAATGAACGGTGAATTTAGAGAAAAAAAAAACCCCAGCCAATTAAAATAATAGGAAGATTCAAACCCTAATTTTTAGCATTTCATAATTATATTGATGGATAATGACATACACAGCAATATAAATGCACTGCACTCAAATTAATTATGTTAAAATAATAGGTAATCTGTCTCTGTGTTGATAACGTATAATTATGATGATGTTTTTAAAATGTTTGAAAATAATGTCACTTCAATTCATAATGCAAGGTAGGGATTTTGCTGTTTAATGAATTTGCTATTTATACAATATTTTCAACGTCATTGCTTTCCTAAAGTCTAAATAATCAGTTAGTACCTTGCTGCTGTATGAACAGTAAAATAACTCAATATGAAAATATTATTCACTGGAATAGCACACTGACAACTGTGATTAAACCTCAAACGAAGACTGTAACAAAATACAAATGTATTTTTATGTTGAGATGTCCAATTATTCACTGTCAGAGAGCGGACCGAAATCCACACAGGAGAAATTTGCAGGGTGTTATGGGGTTAACTATGCTTCGATGTCTTTCACACAATGGAAAGTACACAGTTATGATTAGAAAAGTTAACTATATCCTTTTTCCTTTGCACACCGCTTCTCTGCCATACCTTCCCTTCCTTCCTGCACCTCTTGTCTCCGTGCATTTCTTTCCGTTCTTTTTTCCCCCTAAGTGCAAATTGACTGCTATCACAATCTAAGCAAACTTTTAAAACAAACTTGCATTATTACGATGATGAATGTGTTGCACCTGAAAATAAACTAGTTAATTTGTGGAATATATTTCAGCACGTTTTGTATAAATATAAAACTACAGCAAAACTCCACTGGGATAAACATGATAACAAATAAATGCTGGATCTAAGATTCTACAGCTCCAGTCTAGTATTTAGTCATTTTTATTATTATATTTGGGTTAAAAATGGAAACACCACCAGCAGAGGGACTCCCTTGATACTCAGTGGAGTTTTGCCTGCTCCCTAGCAGGGCATAGAGGTAATTTTATTCTAGAAGCTTTTGAATGCTTTACAAGTAATAGAAACCAAGTGGGAAAAGCATATTCCATATTTTAGTTCTGACATTCTCATAGAGAAGAATATATAAAAAAAAATTAAAGATTCAAAATACTTGCCTGTGATTCAGTACCTAAAGACTTTCTGGTGTTTCTCAGAATTCCCTCGAGACCTATAAATGCTTCTGAGCTAGAAGTACCCATTGTAGCTATAGTCACTTATGCCACTTTATCAAACTAACGAGCCATTGAGTGATGCTATTCCCAGGTTCAACTCTACCGGGGAGGGAAAGTAGAAAACAAAACTGAAATTTAGACAGAATGGAATTCCTAAGAGCCAGGACAACTAGAATTTATTAATTCATTCACTCCAAAGCTTACCAAAAATAATCTTCTTCCTTCAGTTTTTCTCTATAAATCTTACCATCTTTCAGGAAGGCTGTGCATATAGAAAAGGCTGCAGAATTTCAGTACAAGCAATGCCTATCAATTTGCCACAAATCCGCCTTTATCGGGTTTCCTCTTCACACAACCATGGTTTGTGCAAAGGTCCATAAAAAAGGGTTATTTTTTTTTTTTTGTCGGATGACAGTAAGGATTTCTGCTTATATCTTGGTAATTAGAGATCAAACCTCTCCAGTTTTTTAATTAGAAGATTTCTTCAGCTAGATTAGCTGATGATAGATAAAAATAAAATTCCTTTTGTATCATGTAGTTATACATTTTCTAAATATCATGTCCTCAGCATTGGAGCTACAGCTCCTGACGACTGGAAGTTTTTCTTACAAGAAAAGACATATTCTGAGTTTAGTGGGATTATTTGAATGAGCAACAATTGAGTTTCTTTTTATGCTATTGCAGATGACATTTAATATTGTTAGAATGACAAAGTATACAAGACACCTTTTCTGTCTGCAAATTTTAATTGTCAGCCATGACATAGAGAAGAAGTATCACTCCAAATCTTTGTGAGAAATAGTGTGCCACGAACCCTGCATTTGAACTGTATAAACATATTGCTGTTTTACAAGGCATTGGAGGATATTCCAACTAGCAAATTCTATCTACCGATCTCTAATTGTCAAGGTATTTAGCTTGGTCAGTCCTGATGTGAAATAATAATAATAATAAAAAGTAGTATTTTGTTTTATGCTGCACAACTTAATGCTACTATTCTTGAACTCTCTATCACCCACTGCACTGCACCCACAAAAATAATAAAAAAATTATAACCCTTTTGAAAGCAGGCTTTCGCTTTGTGTTCATGTCACAAGATATTGGTACTTTATTTTGTCAGGCACTGAAAATATCATGAAAAGGGTAACAAACATGAGGGTTAACATCTTAAGTTCCTTTAGAATGACATCTGCATGCAAAAATCACAGCTAGGGAAATACTGTCTGAACTTCATCTGCTACTCATTCTAATTTTACAATTAAATCTTTATCATGGTAATATTCCCCATGGTCACATGTGTTTGCTTTCCAGGAATCCTGTAACAAATTCATTCATCTAACATCTGACTTCATGAGTTTCAGAGAGTGTGGGAGCATATTCATTGAAAGCAAATTTTAAATTTGCATTGGAAACTTGAACTTAATTAAATTTATTCAGTCAAGAATCAGAAACAAAGAGCATCTTCCTGAAGAAAGCAGATTATCAAATACATAAAACACATTTGCTCATCAAGACCTACAGAATCAAATGTAGCTCTACAAACTATTTTCTGAACATATATAGTGGGAAAAAAAAATTTCACAAGCTCAGAAATAGGCAAAAATGAAGTATCTGTTGGATACAAAAGATTTTTAACCCAGATCTATTGACTGACCCACTGGAAAGGTCTTACAGTAATGATAAAACTGATGAAAATGAACCTTTCATAAATAGGATCTACTTTTAAAGCAAATTGGCTCTCTGTATCTGTTAATTTTTCATGATTTAATACAAAACATATCGAAAATTAGAAGTAGAGTGATATTTTGTATGTTTGTCTTGGAAAATGGAATGTGAAACGTTATCTGCAGCATCTTACCTTCTCTCCCTTTCTCCTTTAGGACCAGCATAGCTCTTACGACTTGCTGCAAAATCTGTTGTTGAAACAGCGTTTTGCATGAGTGCCAGTGTCCGGAAGAGGGTGCTATTTGGTTGTATTTGTCATTCTTTCTGTTTATACCGAACGACTGGTACAATTGAGTATGCTTTGAAATCTCCTTCCACACATTATTTTATTTTAGGCTCATTAGTGTGAAATCCCATTTTAAATAGCATCGCCTAGCTCTGAAAACTTCAACGCCAGCATAACTTCTTGCTCAGCTGTATTAGGCAGAACACCTAACAAGTTTAAATTCCAAAGGTCCTTTGTGTCTTTTGACTAGTTCCTACCTGTATCTTATGATGTAAAGGTAACTTCAGGTAATATAGTTGCTGTTCCCTGGGGTTTTCATAGCATTCTAATGAAAATGAGATGCACATCTTGTAAGGATATTCCTGTGAATGCTCACAAAGAAAAAAGAATCTCTGAAAAACAAGCAAAGAAATAAAAACACCTTGCACACCAGACAGCAATTTTTCAATTTAAAGTAACTTGACTATCATTATCTAATTAACAATTTCCCCCTCCTTGGAGATGAATATGTTTACCTGCATTTTGTAGGTCAGGGGAAACTGAGGCAAAAGGGACTTAGCAGTGGGAGTGAGACTGTAGGCAAATGTCCTTCAGATCCAGCTGCCCAGAGATGCTGTCATTTTCGGGTCCTTGTCGCTGCTCCGCACGCAGGCTGTTTCCACCACCTTACAACAGGGCAGTTGTCATAAATGCTCCCTATCTGTTTCCATTAACGTGTTCGTGCAAATCATCTTTTCTCACTTGGTTGAGTTTGGGTGGAAGGGGTTAGGGAAACACCCTACAGCTCTGCTGAGGGGCTCAGGCTGGCTGGTTCATGGTGGCCCTTCTGCTCACACAGCCACTCCAAAGTGCACATTTGCTTACACAGCCGCAGCTCAGGTTTATAAAACAAGGACTATCAGGCACACCAGTTTGTGATACCCTGTAGTAGTTAAGTAATAATGGGTCCTCAGTGAGATTAGGGCCCACCCCAAGTTTGGAGTACACACTTCCAGCCCCATTTCATTTGCTGGGGAAAGAGATAACTCCTTCAGGATCACACCTGCTCATCCAGCTGATTCTCAAATGGCCATTCAGTTCCAGGTGAGACATCCTACGCCATGGCTCAGCATAAAGTGTATGTACTTGTGTTGCCCAGGCTTGACTCCTACCCCAAGGCATTCTTGTGACTCTGCTGCTAAGAGGGTTAGAAAACTACACCGACCACTTCAAAATACAAGGTGGAACATCCTAAAAGAAGTGGCAGCTGAGTCAGCAGCTGGTGAAATCATACAGCAGGGATGAGCATCAGCATACAGGGCAGCCCTGAGGGTTTGGGGCAGAGTTACCATCTATTTATGGAGGTTTAAGATTTTTTTTTATTGCCAAATCTTTCAGTCACGCTGAAATTCCAAAAGAACTTGATACATACAATTATTTCTTATGTAAAGCCTCTTTATCTTAAACATCTTCCAAGTTTGACTGTGGCCACTAACAATCAGCAACTGCTGTCCACCTTACAAAAGCTATTGTTTTGTTTGAAAAGGCTGGGGAGCAAGCTTAAATTTATAATTGTTGCTGAATTTAATTCAGCAACTTCTGTGGGCTACTTACTTAACGCTATCTAGCTGTGATTCACATAAGAAACATGTCAGTCACATACATGTAAGCACAAAATAGTCGGTTGCCTTTTACTTTTTGAATGAAAAAAACAACTAACCCTGCATATTTTTCTAGCTGACATTCTTTGAAAACCAGCAAAAGTTTGTGTGGACAATTTCAGGGAGAAGTGATCAAAATTTTCTAGAATTTATGGGACGAACCAGCTTCGCATGGAGTTCACGTTAGTAATATCTCCTATTTATGTTCAACAAAACCTGAACTTGTCCATGTTGAGGTGCCTTTGCTTCTCAGTTTATGCTGCAGCTGTTCGTGCAGTAGGTAAAACGAAAGGTTTTAATTAAAACTGACATCGCTGCACCTTGTGCTGGTAGTGACAGTCCTGTTGAAAAGTACCATGAGAAGTGTGGACGCCCACTGGAAGATCCTGCTCGCCTGGTTGCACCCCAGCATTAATGTGCTTCTCGATCTGGCAAATGAAAACATCCCTTGACATTTGATTTTGATGGAAAATTACTTTTCTGACAAAATCTACTGTGAAAAGCATGCTGACAAATATTTTTCATTGTGAGTTTTGGCCAAAAACTGAAGAAAAAAAATCATCCATTGCTTTGAAATGATCAGCAAACAAGGACATTCTCCATCGTATCCCAGTGAAATGTTTCCAGCTTTTCAAAGAAAACAGGTTCACAGATTTAACTTTTCCAATTAAAAATCAATTTTTCACAGAAAGCCATTCTGATTAGTTTTAATGAGAGGTAAGCAATCGTAAATGACATCCTGTGTCTACAAATTATGCATTTGGGTTCAGAGCTGCCCTGCAGCCTCCATTTAACACCAGAAGGACCTGGTTCACAGTCTTGTTTTGTACCACTTTGACATTTCAAGGATTCACAGGATCCAGTTTACTGCAGGGCAATGCCCATTAACCCTGCCTAGCAGGGCACATGAATTCTCAATTACATGATGCTGCGCGCCCTCTCCCCATCCGCTTTTCCATTTAAAGCTTCACTTTTCAGTTACAAAGGAATTAGAATATTTACAGGAAACCATCTCACGGTGTAACTGCGCAGAGTCACCGCAGTGACTTTATGTCCTGTTATTGCGTCCTCGGCATTTGGGGCTTTGCTGTGCGAACAGGAATCTAGTGAGGGACCCAGCAATCTTTAGCTGTACTATTGCCCCATAAGGACTTCATTAGCCTATAATTTCCTAATGTATGCTGGAGATGAAGCTTAAATGATCCTAAATTGTGGGGAAGAAGGCATGGCTTAAAACAACATTTTCTCCCCAACTCATGTTGTGCACTCAGCCAATAAAAAAAATTTTATTCCTGATTACGTTATTTCTAATTGTAAATATAATTATGAATGCATAAACTGAGCCAGTGAGGCGTGCATTTAATTCTGAAACCTGAAGTCACATTTCTACCAACATCTTACAGGGAAAAGTCAAATAGCAAAGGGTTTCCTACAGTTAAAAAATTGCAAAGCTTCTGTATCTTGCATTATTCTGATAACAATCATTTTTGTTTAGTGCTGCTGAAAAGTGTACGCAGAATGACCAAGTTCAGAGAAGTAAAACTCATCCACAATGATTTAATATATATAAATCATTTGAAAACATTCTGGGAAAGTCTGTAGTGGTTGACTTTCTTTAGTGTCCCGTATTTGCCAACGAGAAGGGGAATATTGGACACAATGGCAAGTGGACAAGGTCTAGCTGAAGATTGGACACCAGCCTGTGGCCGCAGCCCGTAGCAACATTCATACATTTTTGTATGTTCTTACGCTCTTCACTGCACTGGCAGAAATGGAAAGACAATCCTTGCCTGGAGGAGTTTACAGCCTCTCTAAGATCAAAATCCATGAACTGGCAGAGAAGAAAATGTATGAAATGACTACAGGGAGACTTCACATTTGCTTTCACAATTCTGTTTTTTAGAAGATGGAATATTCACCTGCCAAAATTTCTCCAAATCCACTATTCTCTCCCGCCCCCCTCCCCCGAATCCCACCAGTTTGGAAACGGTGTTGTAATCCAGTAGGCACATCAGGGAGCATGGAAATCCCACAGACACTTGATCAATCCTTAACCTGAAGACATTGTTTAGTCTGCAGCTGCCACACCATGCTGAGGTGGTGGGAGTGCCCGAATGATGTACATGACTCCTGCATATTGTTCAGATATCCCTCTGAATCTCTGGGATAAATAGCACAGGATAAGTTTTTTCATGTTAAATGGGAAGCCAAACAAAGCAGCTACTTCTTCTTAGATCAAGTGCATAACTGATGAAGAGAGAAAAAAGTACAAGTTCTGACCATCACCTATTATCACTTCATTACATGGTATTTATGTTACATGAGCATTTGGTGGCATCAGGCGGGATCCATGGCTTCACTGCACAAGGTGCTGAACAAATACAAGAGACAGTCTGTCTCCTAAAAACCTTGCAAAATAACTGTAAGATGGCAAACAACTAAGACCATATGGACATGTAAAGCAATAGTGGTAAGCAGGAATCAGCACAGCAGTTCAGCATGACATGAGTTTTGATCTGCTTAAGAGTTGAATGGATTCAGGCTACAGTTGATAAGCTTATCTTGAAGTAAGACAGAAGTTCAGCTGCTGAAATTCCTGCCGTTTCACTGTCATTATACAGCTGAAAGTCAAGAACTGTCAAATTACATGAATAATATCTATCCATATTTAATACAGCGAACTGTTGACAATTGCCTCTCATCCTTCCCTTCAGTGCATGAGCCCCATGAAACAGTTAGGAATGATCAGACTGAATATAGGGAAATCTGTGGCCACATAACCACGCTCCAGATAAGACACTCACTGTGTCTAAAATGGAGAAAAAGAGGAGATAGCAGCAAACACAAAAAACTAGAGAGATAATTCTTCCTGGACCACAGCAAGGAAAAATGCTGGAGATTGTGCTGACATTACTGACATTACAAATACTACGAGGCTAAGGATAATGCAGACTGGACTTTTTTTCCCCCTCTCTGTTTAGAAACAATCACGTTATATCTTCTTATAAGATATGAGAAAGATTGTTATCTTGCATAATGAAAACCAAATGACAGGCAGATAAACTTAGTAGCTGTTTATAAAGTCTTGTACAGTATTCTCAATGGTATACAGATAAGGAAATCACATAATTGAAATGGCTACAAACAGCATTAAACTGGCATATAAGAAGAAAATAAGGAGATCAAATGTAGAAGGCAGACAAATTTTAGATTACTGATGGAGGGGTTCTTGTTAGGCCGTTTGAGTTCTCATGGGAGTTGAACACCTCCCTCTCTAGGCACATGTCTGAACTCCCAGCCCCATTGTCCTCCCTCAGTGAGCCCCATCATCTTCACCCATCTCAGAGGACTAGAGGCTTGGCGGTGTGGCTCCTGGAACTACCCCCGGCTTTGCCTTTTATTTTAAACTCTCTGTCCTTTAATGTCTTCAAAGATATCTTCACTTGAGCATCTTCAGAAAGAGTAAATGGAAGGCTCTAGCTGCTGCTTACTCTTCAGAAATTTGAAAAATTCAAGTCCTTTTCTATCTAAATAAGCAGCAATGTATTTTCTTAACTTTCTCAAGTACAGAAATACCAGGGAGATGTCAGAGGAGCTATGGTGTGTGCTCCAGTGCAATGCCCCAAAGGAGCTAGAATTCAGGTCAAAGTGGAAGCCCTTACACTGCAGTAATCTTCTCTCATTAGAGAAGAAAAAAAGAATTCAGCTGGACAATTCAGCTAAAATCAGAAGAATCTTAAACAAACATCTCAAGCATGAATCATTTATGCAGAACGAAGAAGAAAATCATGAAAATAATTGAGCAATAGCAGACAAATACCACAATGCCTTGTATTGCCCCAAACCCATCATCGGAAAAGTATACGTCTGATTTCCAGGTTTATTAATGAAACAAAAAGGCATCTACAATAGATAAATAATACATCATATGGAATTCACACAGTCTATTTATAATAGAGATCAGTGACACCTATCAACTCATATTAAATCACATCATGCATATTTTGCCTAGTCTGCACTTTGTCAATCTCTTCTTCCTATTTCATTGCCGCAGAGCTACATTTAACGAAAAGGTAACACACAGACCAGTTGAAAGAAGTCATGTAAAAAATCCCTGATAGAACAGCGAAGATCAGCCATATTTCTACGCTTTCATGGAAGTAGTGCTGTATCACCTTTTACTTTTTACTGACATTAAGGAATGAGTTCTGATGTCACAGCTGTACAGCAGGTATTTACAGATTGGCAAATCAGAATTAAGATAATGCACTGAATCAAGGTCACAGGGTGAGTTAGTGACAAGTTTGGGACTAGAATTGGGGTATCCGACGTTCAGATTTGTAAAACTGAATTATCTTCCATCCCCGACCTGTGTCCTCATGAAAAAAACATCGGAAGCAGTGGGTTCTTTGAGAAAGAAGTTTATTTTTGAGTTCTTACAAACGTCACCATTAAAACATAACTTGAGTTTAGAAACACCCTTCATAAACAGCATAAATAAGTTATTTTGTGGAAGAATTATTTACCATAGGAAGAGATAGAAATTTATAAATCAGTTCAGACATCTGCAGGGAAAAAGTTATTAGTTACATCATCAGAAATGGGGTCTAAGGAAGCTGAAAAACCTGGATTTTGAATGCAGCTTTTAAAATATAATTAGTGATCTAACATAAATAGACGTCACTGGCTGTAGTAATGTCTGTGGCAAATAAATAACAGTCGAACACAATAAAACTCCCTGTAATGTACTCTGTTGTAATATTGATGGCAGCATATGGCAAACATCTGACAGCTGTTAAACAGATGTGGCAATTAGCAAACCTTATGGTCATGCTGTTAAGATTATTATGCAACACGTTCTCCAGTAAAATTAGATGACTTCCTACTTTCTGTAGCTTTACACATGTGGAGCGCTAGTCTAATGTCCCATTTAGGCAATATTGTTAGCTAATGTCTCCTAACCCATATTTTTTTAGTTGATGCTTCATAGAAGATTTAGAGAAATCCAGAATTTAAACAAGAACAATATCAATTCAGCTGTGTAGCAGATACTTCAATTATAATAGCTAATGGACAAATTGAGAGATAAAAAGACTTTTCTATCATGTTGAAATTCAATGAACAGTTTTCAATTAGGCTCTGAGTATAAAAGGGAAAAAAGAAAGATACTTTTCCTTGATGTTAACATTGCGGGAAAAGATGAGAGTAACTTTGCTTTTTCATTATACAGAAGAGGTGCATATAATGATGCATATTTAAATTATAAATCAGGTCACTATCTGCCAAATGAAAGCAATATCAATTAGAGCTAAGGTGGATCAGGCTTTAAAACTCCTTATATTTAATGACAAAAGTATGACTGTTACCCTCACCCAGCCAACAAAGGGATAATTTAAGGCAGTAAGAAATCAAAGAGTGATGTCACAAAAATAAGCCCTCACAGCTTTTTGGATAGTATTATTATAATTAATAGACTTCCAATGACTTTTTTTTTGCAGGTTATGGGCTTTCACAAAAGCATTTATTGCAGGCATAAAATATAAAACTCTAAAGAGTGGGTTTGACTAAGGTTGACTTGAGGGTCCTTAGCCTTTCTACTACAGTAATTCCTGTAAAATAATAGTTTCATTTATAGGCTCAATTTATAACGTTGAATTTATGCCAGTTCATCTGATATCAATCATGATAATAGCATGATCTATTGTATGTCACTTGTGCTAATGCAAATTAAATATCATTACATTACAAAAAAGCCCTATGTTAAAATAACATTAAGTGTGTAACTTTAACCAGGAAAATTAAGGATGAATTAGCAATTTGGGGTGAGCATATATACAGACAATAAATGTAAAACCATGCATGTCTTATACATAAAATTATATACATGCTGAAAAAGGAAAAGCTAAGCAAAATATAAAATTGATTAAGACTTGAGTAGCAAGATTAACACTGATTTTTCCCCCTTCATTGTAGTTAAGGTTGAGTAGCAAGCAGTTTATTATCTTTCTTTTTTAACCACTCTGGTTTTCAGCCTCTGTCTTTGACACAGGAGTATTAGGAATCAGGTTTTAAAAACATTTAAGATCTGCAAATATAGTCCTTTGAATATCCCTATGTCTTTATAAATTTCATACTTACACACTTCTCATTGTGTATATGCATTTGGGTATATGACTATCTAATTCACATGTCAATTATTTATAAGTACAGATTAGATAATACAGTTCTGAGATTAAAGTGCACCCAAAGATATTTTTGAAAATGGTAACAAAATTGTTTTCTTCTTTCTGTTATTTTTGAGTGTCACTTAAGTCTGTGTTCATTCTTACTTGCAAAAGTGGCAGGACTCCCTATCTAGATTAAGTAAGGTCTGTTTCTATGCACAACTGCAGGAAATTTTCCACATAAAATTTGCAAAAACCTGGAAAACCTTCATGCCAAAAACTTTGTGCAGTTTCAGGAAGAATGAGCCTTTATCAGCCTTGTCGCTGGGTGTTAGACATTGTTTACCCAGTCTAAAACACCTAGCATGGATTGTTTGCATTTTCTTCTTGAAATGAGGAGTGAGATCACTTTGCTTGAAAATGTTTGCGAATTCTCCTGGCCTTGGAAGTTCTGCAGATCCTATTACATTTCTTGGTTATAGGTTAGACATGGGGATTTTTTTTTAAAGATAATTCGATGATTAAATATTGCCCATCCTGTAATAACAGTATCTGTGGCACTCCGTCCCGTGGTTCCAGTAAAGCTCCGGCAGACATTACTTTTATTGCTCTGTGATGGTTGTACACAGCTCCCTTTTATTATAATGACTGAGCATTTTGCAGTCATTAGTATACCCACCTGTTTATTGATGGTTATTAAAACATGAGGAAATGCTGTTGCTTTCATTTGCTGATAGGGAAAAGAAGCAGAGAGGGGCCCAAACCACACCGAAAGCATCTGTGGAAAAGAAGCGCGACTGCAAACCTCCTGAATCCTCAGCAAACGCAACATTCCTCTCTCATTTCTGAGAACCTTCATGGAGAAAAGTAAATAATTTTTCAAGTCGTGGCTGCTCCAGTTAAGCTGAAATTGGCTCATGTTTTGATGTGATACACTTCTCTCCTTCCTGATACTGGGAAGGATGGAAACATGAAACACAGTCCCTGCAAGATGCTCTGTGGCGCTTTGGTATTGGCTTCAGCAAGTCTGGGCAATACTTTTCCCATTGACCAAGTTTTGCATAATTAACTGCACTCCTTATAGGTATATAGAAGAAACTCAGAAGATGAAACCTAGCGAGAGATGTGGCACCCCTTCTGTTACACAACAGACTGCTCTCCGAAGGCATATTCATTATTTCACATTTTTCCTCCTTCAAATGGCGGCATTGCTTGTTTCAGAACTGACATTCTTCACCGCTCATCATCACAGATGTTAGAGATATTCTTTAATGTTGGAAGAAAACACAAACCTCCTAATGGAGAACTTGGCAGCTAAGTGAAAGGAAAGTAGATTGTTTTAAAATATATTTATATGTCTTTTAAGATATATGTGCTCTGACAGTGATTTGGTAGTTTAAAAAGTCTATTATTAAATTTTTTTTTAAAATCTCTGTTTATAAAGTCTCACATGCTTCTTTTGTTACCTACTTTATATATTAAAAAACCAAGCTTTCAATTGCTTTTGAACTTTCTTCAGCCTACTTTCATGTCCATTTTGAAAATTTTATCCAAAGTCAAAGTCAGCGCTTGTGCTGAATTTAACTCGTTGCCACAAGTTGAAGCCAAGTGTTCAACAGCTTTCAGAGAGGTCTTAGATGTTCATTTACATTTATATATGAGTAATTTTAGGACTGTCTGTCCATGACATAACAATTCTTCAGATGATAAGGCAATCAGAGAATGATACACACATGTACTCATGCACTTGGTCTATACATCTGCTTAACTTTAAAGAAGTGAGCAAATCTCTGCTCACATTATGAAAGTTCAGACATGCGGAAATATCTGCCAGGTTGGGAACACAGTTATGAAGAAACCCTTATTGCAGGTTTTGCCCAATGCAAGAAGCTTCATATTGGTGATGGAATAAACCTGTTACAAGATTTTTCTTCTGGCTTTCCCTCTAACGTCAGATACTGGCTGGTGTCAGGTACAAGAAACTTGAACCACGCATCTGGTTCCAGATGGGAATTCTGCCCTGGTAACATACCCAAATGATACCTTAGAAAACGCAAAGTTTCTGAGGTAGCTTCACTTCTCAGAGGAGGTTGACACACTGAATCAAACCCTTCTAAATATGCCCTGTATTTTCCATGAATTATTCAATCTGCAAATAATTTATTAGGTGAATTTAACCCCCTTTTTCTATTCACAGAATGCCCCTGAGCATTTTATAGTGTTCTCTTTGAAATTATTAACTGGGTATTTTTTATGAATAATTTTTAGGACCACATTCTCCACAAGGCTGAACTGTTGAAATGTGCCTGCAGCTGCGTGCGAGGGGCCTCTGCACTGCCCTATAGGTGGGACAGGTCTGGGGTTTCGCCTGTTACTAATATCCCTCAAAAAAGGGTGAGGAGACATGGCAGAGCTTCATCATACCTAGTTCTCTACCGTAGGGGACCCTCTAATAACTCTAAATCTGCAAGAAGTTCCAGCAGCAGAGGTGAACATGAACCGGGCCATCGTGACCCAGGACACTGGTTGAGTGTCTTCTCTTCCCGGGAGGGGAGCACTGGGACTCCTGCCCTGAGTCGGCAAAGTGATGCAAACAGCTCACTGAGGGTATTTAACCTGAAATGTAATCCGAAGGCATCCTTTGCAGTAACCTTCTTGAAATGCTGCATTGCTGTAAATGAAACTCAGGGTTAATGGTATTGAAAATGCTGTGAAACATGGCAACCGCCATCTGACAGTGCTCGTTTTCCTATTTGACAAGAGGATCAGGCACACATCTTTAAGTAGTCAATAGAAAACTCAGAGGTAGCAGCAAATGAGTAACTGTCCAAAACTCTTAAGGAGGTCATAGATATATATTTCCTCAGGTTTCATATTTGGTTGGTAGAAGCAGCAGATGCACTCACAACTAATTCCATTCATGGGGAAATAAGAACAGAAAGAAGATGGAATGGAAAAGAGCAGCATCAAAAGTGCCAGCACCAGGAAGAGATAAAACCGAATCAGTATTCAAATTACATGCATGTCTCAATTTTGCTTTGTTATTGTGTCACTATTTTGAAAAGCCCAAATTATGCTCATAAAAACTTAAGCTATCCATACATATGTATGAAAGTATTCAGCTTCGGCAGGGTTGAGACAGACAAATCTGGTAGTACGTTTCTTTTCAGGTTGTGAGAAGCAAATAATAATCAAGTGTAGATGAGTTGTATGAGATATTAGAGTCCTGGAACCACCTCCTTTGTCTTGTTCTTCTCCAAGAGACAAGGAAGAGTATTCATGTATTTTGCTGTCCCATGTGGGGGCTCATTCCAGTTTTCAGTGAAGATAGTGGCAAATGGTCATTGAGTTTAATGCATGGGACTGAAATATTTGTTAATATCCTGCTACAATAATTCATGCTTGCCCACAGTGCCTGATACGTGTTCCCCAGGAGCTAAAAGATGGAGTAAATCATGTAGGGTGGCTTCTGCAAATGCAAAATTCCATGCGTGTTGTGTCATAGGGTTATAATGCATATTTTGTAAGTTAGGACACAAACCCCATCTCAGGTTATCAAATGTGTCTGGGGTCTACTGGGTGTCTCCGGGTGCAGAATTCTCAGAGCTGTGTCCTTCAGTTGTCATCTTACTTAGGATGGCTCACACTATCCTCCCATCTTCAAACTAGAACTTGAGGTGCGTTAACAGAGGTTTAGCAGGTCTGAGTAGATATGGCATGTTTAATCTCTTTAAGGCTATAAAACAGTAACCAGAGATTCAACACTGTCATATTCGTTCAGTTAAAAGCTATTTTAGAGAAACTGCCTCTTAAAAACGGTCTTTGTATGTGTTTACCTTACCTGATAAATAATTGTCTTCCAAATAGAGAAGCTTCTCGCAGACCAGTGGAAGAGCCTCCTGCCGTGCCAGAGCACAGGGATCGTCCACCCCCTTCTTCTCCTCAGGACCCTTCCCAACATTTCAGTGTTCTCTAGATCTTCAAGGAACAGAATAGTTGTATCATGTCATCTTAGAAGAACGTTACTTGCTTATATTTACCCCAGGCATTTGCCACCAGAGTGCTTATCTGGAGAACACTATAATACTGTATGCTCATTTTCCAAATAGTTTCCATTTGTGTATGATTATTCTGACTGTACTACAGAGTCTTAAAATGCGGATGTGCACTGACCTCCCCTTAGTGCGCAGGTAAAAATCTGTGCTCATTAATTGGTTGCAAATCCGTTCTCACAGCACAATTTCCTATCAGCACTACATCCCTCACAAAGACTAGTTAGAATTTCTTGGTATTTACTTTATTATGTCTAGGACTTGAATCTTTTGCCTGATGCAACTTCTGCTCAATGACATTTTAATGTATTTTTGTTTTATTTTTGTGTGCTGGTATGCAGGACACTGAGTCACAGATCAAGATCTCTCCGAGCTGTACCAACACAGATCATACAGACAGCGCCTGCCCCAGAGAGTGATATTTTAGAAGAGATTTTATAAAAACAGAATTAAAGTTTACCAAAAGGCCTGAGAAGGCAGCCCATTTATACACCTGCGGCAATGACATTTTGGCAGCGTACTCCTGAGCTAGACATACATCGCAGAACTTCCCCGCAGTGATGGAGAGTGTGAATACTAAGGGACACATCAGCATTGTCTCCTCAAAAGTGCTCGCCTTTGCATATAAGGTGTGAGGATATAATACAGCAATCATAATATTTAGCACTTTGTAGCTGTTTACAACTTCCAA
This sequence comes from Rhynochetos jubatus, assembly GCA_027574665.1. Lineage (NCBI taxonomy): Eukaryota > Metazoa > Chordata > Aves > Eurypygiformes > Rhynochetidae > Rhynochetos > Rhynochetos jubatus. Next base: position 8,754,553 of record CM050665.1, on the reverse strand, counting down.
GGACTATAAAACATTCACTGATTAATCCTTGCAGCACCCCCGTGAGTAAGGCAAGTTGCCTCTACCACGTAGATCTTCCTGGCAAGGCAAGATTGTCCCCTGCAGTGTATCATCCAGCACTTTCTCCACAGTGGAATAGCTCTCACCTTCAAAAAAGGTGCATTTTTTTTCTCTTTGCTATTAGAATATTCACCTTAAACTTCCCATGCCATATAAATAGGAAAAGGTTATTCACATGGAAACACATTATAGGCAGCCTACAATATGGGCTAAAATGTACCTGTTTCAAGTATTTATGTCTGATAAGAAAAAATTATGGGAGCATATGCTAGAAAAAATAAAAAATATGAAAGAAGTGCAGATTAAGATGACTAGAAATAATATGTCAGTGCTACCCATGTCACCAAAAACTAGAAGACTGATGATCTGTGTGACTGAAAGGAAGCAAGTGGGCGGTGAGAGCAGAAAAGGGCTGTCAACCATGAAGATAATGTTACAAGGACCCACGCTTTAGATTTTCAAAGCTGAGTGAAAAAGTAAGTCGCACAGTTCCAAATGAAATTAGTAGAATTTTCCTGTATCTCATTCCAAAATTGCATATGGGGAGAGATTTCACATAAAACGTAGTATGACACAGAGTATTCACAATGGACAGCATCAGGTAGAGATGACAGATGCTGAAGGCAACTGGTGAGCAAATATCCAAATTAAGATGTCTTTGCTGTTTACTTTTCCTATTCAAACTGACCAGATGAATTAACTCGTAATTGAGGGTTTGAGTCTACCCCCTTTAATCTGCTTTAGCAGAAGGAAAAAGAAAAAACATTGAAAAGAAAAGGTACTGGACATGACAGACTCTCCCAGCTTGTCCACCTTCACTTCAGCTCTGTTCTTACAACACTGCCATTTGAAACACATATTCAGTGATGTGGCTGAGAGTAAACATGGGTAAGTGGAGTTCATCTGCTTCTAATTTGGATGCTGTAGTGTCACCCGTTGTAAATGCTGAACAGATGATTATACCTATGAATTAATTTGTCACTGCATCAGACTCCTCAGTCTCCTTTTCCTACAAACAATTTAAGGGTCTTCTCCATGCCGTTTCTCATATATGAAAGGCAAAGGATTCACAGCTTCTCACTCTTTTTTCTCTTACCTTAAGAAAATTCATTTCTGTTGCAACTTCTAAGAGAAGTTTCCCTGTGTTTGAAAACCAGAGTGATGGTCAGCTTGAGAGCTTGAATCCAATTTATAGAATTAAAGGAAAATCAGCAGAAAATTATAAATCCAGTAGCAAGTTTATTAAATGCATATATTTGACTGCTTTCCCTAACTTCTGTAACTGAATTGTCTTAGACTGCAGCCCCCCGATTTGATTAGAGACTTGTAATATAAATATTCAATAATAACAACCATAATAAAAATGGGTAACTTAGCTCCACCCCTTCCTTCAGGAAAATTTTATTTCACTGAATGATTGCAAAGTAGCCCCAATTTTAAGTGCCTCTGCTTCAATCTTCGGCATATTTCTTAGGAAGATTGGAATATTCTCCCCTGTTCTGTGATGAATTAACTGTGTTTGGTCGTATTTTTTGAGGGGGGCAGGGAGAATTACCATATCACTATATGCACAGGAGATCAAATGTATGATTAAAAATATTTATAATACTGATGTGGAAAAGAATGATATGTTAAACAGATAAGCATATAATAATGCATGTCTTACCCATAAAATTTAATTTATCCCTTGGGCAGGGCATAAACTTTGCTCAAGAACAACATGTTTTCCATCTATAGATTGCAGAGCTAAACTGCTTAATTTTACAGCAAATTGATCACTGCTGTAATATTTCAGGAGCAAAATGATCCTCAACAGTCAGTTCAGTTTCAAAAGCCAAAATTTATAGTTCTGCTTCTGATTTAGTGATAAGGTTTTTTAACATATTGGGCATTTCATCACTTTCTATCGGGCGTCAGCGTTGAACCAACAAAGAAATATTTTTTGAAATCAACAACAACAACAACAATAAAAAAAGGAACATAAATAATATACATCCAACTGACAGAAGAGTTTAATATTCCCTTCAGACAGGAAGGAAATTACTCAGATTCCTGTCCTTGTAAACATGTGTCCTGGCCCATACAGGAGATGTGCTGTACTGCCGCATGGGTGGAATCACGCAGACTCCGGAGCCCAACTGCCTTCCTGATGCTAAGGAAACGGTTTCATTTATTTTCCCAAGTGGCTAAACTTCATTTTACCCAATGCAAATAAAATTGAGTAGATCTAAAGTTATTTGACACCTCTGATATGTTTAAAATAAATGTAGAGAGATTTAATGATGTGAAAGTTCATGACTCAGTAAAGATTGCTCCCTAGCTGGGGTCTGAGGATAGACACCTATAAAATCAAATTATTATAATCACAGGAGTCATGAGGAAAAAGTAGGCCCTGCTGAGCTCTATTCACTGAGTTTTTGCATTCATTATACTCCTTCTAGTTATGAAACAAAGGGACGAGGTAGACTGAAATCTCCAAAGGTTTTATCAAGTAATTCTTTGCAGCAGCGTTTTGTGATTACTACAGTGAATTTTTAGAAATCCGATTCATATGCCAAGAGTCGAGGAAAAAGACACGTCTACTTTGTTACCTCAATGCTGTAGTACACGCACATTTTTGAACAATAACCCCCAAAATCGTGGACACTGGAAAAATAAATGTAAATGCATGGATAATATTTGTTACCTCTGTCGGAGAGTGTTACTCAGCTACCTCTGGAATAAGTTACTGCAAAAAATATCTGACTTAAAGACATTGTGTGTGATGCATAGGTCAGATTAAAAAAGGGACACTCCCACAGACTTACATTGTGTGTGACTTGAGAGAGAAATAGCTTTAAAAATCCTCCTTAAACATACATATATCCCCCATCCATTTTGATACCTACTCAGCAATACCGTGTGGTTGTACTTTTGGTGAGTGGCACATACTTACACACAGGAGAACATGTATATGGCTGTTTCATAATCAAGAAGATTATTTCCCAAAGCTGCTGTTGCCTTTATGCATATATCTGCACGCTGACCTGGGACACGCTGAATGGAGACACGGTAATTAGGTCATTTGCTTGGGCCTGATGTTTCTTTGGAGGCTTAAAGGGTAAAATGTCTCTGTGCACAGTGCAGAGTGTGATGGTATATTTTTCATGTTTGTGCTTTATCATAAAAACAAGAGAAAGGAAAGGATCAAATGCCAACATTTTTTTGTGAGGAAAACAATAATTATGGGTGCATATTTCACCTGCAATTATTTACAACTGGAGTTTAGATCAGGGAGATGTCTAAATCCTTGATGGAAGCTCACAGTCAGCAATGCAGACACTTTGTCTGGCCACAGTCTGTTTGGCTCAATGGGATTATGCTGGGAAGAAGATGCCAAGCACTCTGGCTCCCTTTAAAAACAGAGGCAAAAGATTTAAGCTACAGGCTCAACTGATTTAAATGCACATGTTTTTCTTCAGTCAGTTACACCCCTTAGTTGGCTGAGCACATAAACCCTCCCCGTGTTTCTACTAATAAGCACTTAGGCAAATAATTTAGAAAGACGGGGCCATATCCTCAACTTGTGCAATTGTGCTGAGAACAGTGGATAAAAGGTGATTTCTGTTAGCCAGTATTTCCAACACAGTTTCTAAGGCTCAAAATTCAGCTTTGGAAATACATGTAAGATTTGTAATGGAAGAATGCACTAGAGGTTGTCAATCTTCTTTTAATTACAGAGTTAAGTATAGGAAATCCTTTCCCAATCAGTTGCAATTAAAGAAGAACTGTCTGTGGACAGTTTAGTGGATTTGTTTTACTTTGCATCGTCTTTCTCAGGTGGTTTTCACCAAAAAAATCCCCTCTTCAGGTTTTAAGTTTTACCATTGTGCTTGGAGACCCAACCAGCTCTCCTGCAACTTGGTGCAATGGAAATCTGTAGTAACAGGGAGCATGAACGAGCGTAAAATCTGGGCTGTGTTTAAATTAACTCTGTGCCCACGTGCTCAAATTGCCCATTTACAAGTAGCCTCACAAAAACCCATGAACACATTTGTGGTCATAAAATCATGTACTATGATTGTGCTGCCAATGAATGTCCAGCAAAATATCTTAATGAATGTTTACATTTGTAATGGCTGTATCTGCACCCAAATCTCAAGGGGAGAATCAGATAAAATTGCTGCGTATCGAGCCCACAACTGGAAACACAAAATACATATCAAGTCCAGACTCCTCTGAAAATGGGTTCACATTTGCTTAGTGGGTTCATGAACCTTAAGCAAACATTTCAGTGAACCAGACCGCACTTTTGAAAGTGCCATCCCAAACCTAGTTTCCTATCAGCGTCTGTGCTGTCACGGCAGTAAGTACAGGGTTAGCTCCCCTTTGCCATTTCCCTCTTGCATGCTTTTCTGTATTTTTTGGATTCTTCACTTCCCTCATACTGTATTTCAGACCGCGTGCTCTCCTGGCATGAAATACTCTCGGTATCTCTGTTATTACTCCCTCTAAACTTTCTTTGTTACCTGCTCTGTCTCCCATTATTTCTCCTGTGTCATCAAAAACTGACTCCGTACAGTCTACCAATTAGCCTTTGTCTGTCAGCACATTCATCAGCCTCCTGAAGAGTGATGGTGAATGGCAGAGCATGGAAGTGCTATTTGATATGCAGCCGTGTGTCCTTGCACATAGCTATACCAGTGCGGGTGAAGCGGTAGGATGTGGCTTAGATTTCCTAGAGACAAAACTTTCGGTAAGAAGCAGATGCGATTAGCAACAAATGGAACTGAATTAGAAGAGAAGTGGTTTCAAAATTAACAGCTAAGTACACAGAACTTTTCTGCATTTAAAACAGACTGCTATGAATATGGACCTCCTGTGTATGCAAAGGAAAAAGGCCTGACATAGGTGTTTCCAGGAAACAAAGAGAATCAACGGTGTAATCTGATATTACATACCTGCAAGTGAGTAATGCAAATAAAGCTGCTTCTGTACTTGTTACAGGGAAAAGAATATGACTGTGGTATAAAACACGCATCGCATTCTTTTGTGGAAATGTAAAGTATGCATTATTCAAAATTCAAATATTAATGATCACATAAATATTCTATGATCTTGGCTATTACTTTCAGAACAAACATTTTAATTTTAAGATGTCATATTTGTAAAAGCTGTATTTTGAGTAAGAAAGAGAGCGAGAAAGAGGCAGACCCTTTTAAAGGTGTCTCAGTGTCTTACCATGGTATCTTTGCTTAGCAAATACATGGCACGTTTAAATTTCTTTTAGCTGTACAATGTTCACCTGCTTAAACATTTACAATGCTACTATTGAAAAAAAAAAAATAGGAAGAAATCTAAAGCAAATGCGTAAGAGTGTGTTTGGATGAACTGTGGATGTCTGAAAGTGCATGCCCGTAGGTAGAATTAGATTTATGAGGCTGGGCTTATGTGTGTAAGCTTAAGAGCAAACTTCAAGGGTATGAATGACCAGAGCAGTGGGACTGTATGTGTAGCCTATAAAACTACTTCCTCCTATCGCTACATCTTTGGTAAGGGACGTTTCCAAATTAATCAGAAAGGAAAGCAAAATAATAATTTATAAAACATTAAGCGCAAATGAGAGTTTTGACTTGTCTAGACAGTCTGGATCAGGTTTTCAAAGGAAAGGTATAAGAAAATTATATTAATGCCAAAAGTCAGCTTTTGTATATGCAAATGGATAGTTATTACAAATGTTGCAAGTGGATTTCCAGATACTATTTCAAAATCAGCCTGCCAGATCTGGATGAGCTAGATTTTCCAAGTACTCAACTCAGCCTTTGCAGCCAGATTCCCAGAAGAGCGCAGCAGTGGTATCATGGTGGGATAGGATCTGTGAAGCACTTTGAAAAAGCTGGCTCCTACTTACTTAATTAAATAGAAACAAAGTGCTTATGGAAATCTTGAGTTGGCTGTGAGTAATAAACATATAAAAACTGGCCCTAAGGTGTTCTGAAAATTTACACTTAGGTCTTACATCTGTTTAAATTTGTTGATCCTGATCAGTTCCCAGGGCTTCCTGAGGAGCGAGAGTGCCTTGAGATTTTTATGGTGGGACCTTGAACCCTTTGAGGATCTGCAGCACCTGGTGAGGATCACTCCATTGCTTTCTTGTGAAGTGCATCAAGTCCCAGCTGCACAAACTGGCATGGCACAGAACAAAACCAGGTAGTTCTTATGGAAGAGAAATCATCCTCATCATTCTCGATTCTGCTGCTGGAGTGTGTGGGGAGCACAGGCTGCAGCTTCCCCTCAGACACGCGGGAGCAGGCGCTTGCTCCCTGCCAGTGATGCAGTAGCTGCTGTGTGTTACATCCTTGTGGTCCTGTGCCTGGTCCCAAGAAGCCAGTCAAAGTCTTGGCCGTTGAGCTGCATGGGCAGCCCATGCCTTTTCAGCTCTCTTGATTGCACATAACGCAGCACAAAGATTGTGTGAAAGACACCGATGTGTTGTCTTCTGTCCACTGTTTCATTTACTTAGTTGTAAAAGTACAACCCACAGTTTTTATATTTAGAAATCATTACGCTCCCAAAGCTTGATTTATTATGGCTTTCTTGATCAACATTTGTTTGTTTGCACCCTTAGCATCCCCATTTCCTCGTGGCAGGATACAGCCTGCTTTGAAAGCGTTCTCCAGGAGGAAGAAACCATTTCAAGGAGCTTAGTGGAGGCTCTGATTTTCAGAAGAGTTGGGATTTGGTTGGATGCATAAAAGAATATCTAATTAGCACACATATCTGTCACAGTGATAAACAGGGATAGTTACAATCATTTGTATGCACAGAGGCAAGAAGTCACTTCTAATACTGTTAAAAATATTGAAAAGTCGATCTCAGGAAGGTTTCCACGGGGGCCAGGGGGACTATTTAAGAAACAAGATGCCTGGAGAAAGATGTATTGGAGTAAGATTTTATGACAGCCTATGCATATAGATACCACTCACACTTTGGTGACCACAGCAGTTACAGCAGGCTGGGTGTAAACTGGGTGTTTGGCACACAGGTCTGCCTTTAGCAGCGCAGAGCTGGAACAAGCCCAGGAGCTGTAGGAGGCTTCTGCGGGTTCCCTGTGGGCTCCGTGTCTTCTCTGCATGTTCCTCCTGCCTCGCTCTTCTTGGCTGAAGTGCAATCCTCTGTGCAATGGGGATAGACCTAGAGCTCCACAGGCCCCCGAATTACGTTTGCTTTGCCCTGGGTGAGCATCCTGGCTGCACCCAGGTAACGCATACCTACGACCAAGGAAAGGGGTGAACCTTTCAGTTCTTGCCTGGCAAAATCTCATCTCGGCATGCTTCTCTTTGCTACGTGTGTGGTAACTGTGAAGATTACACTTATTTGTGCCTTTCTGTTTGTCCATGCAGAGAATGTGTCCATATTATGCCACATTTTATGTTACTGGGCAAGTTTCTGTTTTTTCATCTTGGTTTTGATTGTTTACAAATCCTTGGGAGGAAATCCGTATCAGTCAGCGACTGGTTAGCAGAATTAAGAAATGCTTCTTGTGTTTGCTCTACAGAGAAGCATTGGTTTGTGTCCTCTATAAAATGAGCGATCAGCATTCTGATAGCACGAGCTTTTTATTGCTTAACACTGCCTGGGCGAAACTAGACTTCAAGCTTGCAGGAATAATTCTTCAGGCAGTGGGGCTGACTTTGTGTTCATGCTGTTAGCATCTGAAACTGCTGCTGACCAAATGGTGCTCAACAGGGTCACACCTCAAGGATGCAATTCATTTTCCGTATAATTACTGTTCTGTTCTCAGAGCCCAGACAGCTGCTTTAAAGACAGTTTATCTGCAGGTTCAATAAAACCACTCAAACCCACCGGAGAAGTAACCTTCAGAAGCTTTGCATGACCACAGGCAGGATGGGGGGAACTGGAGCTCTCCTAGCAGGTTGCTTCCTATTAGCAGCTCTTCGGTGGACACGGTAATTAACACCAAATCTACTCAGCAGAGAAGGATGGTGAGAGTAGTGCAATGGTCACCAGATACTTAAACTGATTTACAAGCCTGAAGTTTGTGTTAGGGTTGCTGTAGTCTGCTGGAGGTGCACAGACTGCCAGCGTGCTCTGCTCAACAGCAGTCAGGGAAATGGAAAGCTGGAGAACATTCCTGACCGCATGTCAGCCCCAAACGCCAGAGACTTGCAGGGAGTGGCAGCTGCTGGGAGCTTCCACTCACATCCAGATCAGGAGCAAGAAACAAAGTTCTCCAGGGTGGGTTTTGGTCTGGTCATTTGATCCTGACTCACATATAAATTCAAAAGTATTTGAGACTGAATATCAGGTTTTGACCCTTCCATTGTCTCCTCTAATTCTGACACCGTGGGCTTCTTCCAGCCCAGATCTTTGTGATATGTCACTTTGCAGCACGTGGCGTACAAGTCTGCCTTACGTTTTACCTTTGCGTTTTCATCGCCTGTAATTCTTTCTGATACGTTTCACCACGTGATCTCCAGATAGGATTTGTATTTGCTCTTGGGCTGTTTCTACTGTCCTACATATGTCAGTAACTTTTGCAGAGTCAGACTATCTTCCCTGAAGATTTTTCTATTGTCATCACTTCTGAGCCCCACTACAGTTGCTGCCCCTGTTAATTCCCGTAAAAAGATATTCAGTGATGTGTCACAATACAGCAGGTCTGCATTGTACTAGCTGTCCTCCACGAGCTGCTTATAGCTTGCTTTGGCACGCAAGAGAAAACATATTTTCTGGACATAAAAACCATGCAAGTTCTTGGGTGATAGATCACATATATAAATACAGATATTTAAATCTTAATTATCTGGTAATCTGTGTACTGCTATGGAGATACTCTTTGTTTAGTATCATAAATACTAAACCTTTGATATAATAACTGTTATTTTCATTACTCCTCAAAATAAGTACATGCATGATATTCTTTGTACATTCCTGTGTACCTGCTTTTTCAGCCTAGAAGGGTAACACAGTACATTACAGAAGAGAGATTTTCATAGGCACAAATGGGAATTAAGTGTCCAATTCAATTGACTTTTAATTGGAGTTGAACAACTACAAAGCTTTTGAAGAACTCTGCTACACTGAACCTCTTAATTCAGCCTGAACCTGTTTGTTGGTGAAAATCCCAACTCCTAGGCAGCAGTGGGGAAAGGTTTCCTTTTGCTGCAGAAGCCACATTATCGTTCACAAAACATTCAAGGGTTTTGGTCTTAGTAAAGTTCATAGCTGACTGAGAAATAGACATTCTGATTTTTTTACCTTATGGTCAAGTAAGATATAAATGTTATTAGAGTTAGCAGGAAAATCAAACATTTGTCTCTGTTTTAGCAAATAAGTTACTGTTTCTTTCAAACATGATTTCCTTTTACTAAAAATCTACCTGTTTTGTAGTGGAAACAGACTATTTCTTACCTAAAGCAGGAATATTTTCAGTAAAAAGAAATATAATTTATTTCCTCAGATGATAGTTGTACACCTTATACATACCTTAAAAAAATCCCATTGCAGATAAGAATATTGAGGGAAAGTTTTGTAACTTTTTCCAATTCTTTTTGATCTATAATCTTCTCAATACATATATAAATCTTTAGTGCAAAACCAAAAACTGTTAGTAGTGAGGAATCAAAGCATGAATATAAAAGGGAAGTGTATTTTTCATGCTCTGATGATAAAGATGGCCACTATTTTAGAGATTCTGGCTTAAGTCACAGAATATTTCTTGAAACACGGGTACAACAGAAGCACGTTTTTTCAACATGTTGTTGTCTCAAATCCTTCCTATATCACAGTGTTATTTTAGGACAGTTTCCTGGTTGCTTTCATTTCTGTTAATTTGGTACCTGAGCTAGTGGTGCAGTGGTTGGTTATGGGGTGCTGTGTTCAGTTCCTGTCAAAAAGGCAGTCCTCCTTGGGTTGGTAATATGTCTGGCATCTGCACATGTACATCAAATGCATATTTTACTTTCTGCCTTTGTATTCCACATATACTGCAGCAGATAAGACTAGACAAATGCCCTTTCATTGACAAAGACTCACAGAATGCTTTGGGGTGGAAAGGATATTTGGTGATGGTATCTTGCATAGTTTGTCCCCTCTGCACCGTGGCAGGATTGATTGCTTTATCACTAAATGATCCTTGATGGATGAGTATTGGGTCTAGGCATCAGTTAAAAGTGAGGATGATAATTCAGTTTTACTGATGCCACTGAAAGGGGAGGTTAATCTGTTAAATTGTTTAGAAGTTTTACAATTTCCCATAAAGTGTTTAAAGCAGAGCTTCTCAACCTTTGCCACTGCATGACCTACTCTTTCTTCTCATCCTCCTTTTTGTCTATGCATATAGTATGGAATTAACCTGGTGGCCTCCAGTATAGCATTGAGGGAAGGAAGGTGATTTTTCCCCCTGTTAAGGACATAAAAGACCTCATATACAGATCAAAAGGAATGGGGAGATTTGTTACGAGAGTCACAAATTATAGAGGCTAGTAACCTGAGGTGGTTTGCATCACATCTGATGCTTGGGCTTGGACAGCACCTCTATGGGATCATGGTCTTGGATCCTTGCCTGGATAAGGGTGTGCTCTCAGGTTTGCTCTCATCTCCATGAGGTTCTTGCAAGAAACCTTGTGCACACCTGCGTGGGCTTTAACACCCCTGGGCATGCTACCCATCCTGGCATGCTCAGGAAGCAGGGTACCACCTGCATTGGAGGCTGACTCCGCTGCCCCCAGAATCATGTATCCAAGTGCTTTTCAGCACTGACTGGCTGGCACGTGGGGTGAGAGTCACACCAGCCCGGCCCAGTTGCCCTGTGACAGGAAGGAACAGGGTGAGAACCACACCTTTTGCAGTTTCTTCCCTGGGGTGATGGTGCTCTGTGCCACCTCAAAGGCAATGCTTGTGCAAAGCCACCCCACCCCAGAATTATGAGGCACAGGGACAGATGCAAATGGGAGAGAATTAGAATAAAAGAAATTAATATTTGACGCGTACAAACATATGCACATAAATATAAATACATTTATATCTAAAATCAGATAGTTTTCCCCCAGAGTGAGTGAGCAGTATTTGCCGCTTGGGTTGTGCCGTCACTCATGGAGATGATTGTAGAGCCCCTCAAATTACGGTACAGCCTTTTACCCGTGCTGGTGCCACCCATTTTCCCACTGTGTCTAACGTTGATTAGGCAGGTCTCTGATAGCTCAGCAGAGGAAAAAGCTAGAGGAAGGAATTATAATAATGGGGAAAGACAAAGATATAGAAGAAAGGGAATGTATATTATCAGCACATTACACTTTTGTGCAAGAAGTCATACAGTATTAAGCTGTTTTGAATAATGCAACTGACAACTGCCATGAAGAAAATTTGCCAGTGTTGGACTCCACCCCAAAGTATCCAATTTAGTCCGTATCTGACATAAATGCAAACATTTGTTTGAAATGGGCCAGGGATGAGATTCATCCGAAATTCAGTTATGCTGGGAAGCCAGTGGAAGAATACCCTGCTGTTTGAAGATCAGTGAGAATTGCCACAGGAAAGTTTTGCCAACAAATTACCAGATTTTTGCTTCCTCTATTAACCAGGTTAGAAGATGAAAATTTAATAATGGAAAGGTGAGAAAGTATTTTCATATCAACAAACAAGCCAAACAGTTGACTGTTGATGGGATGGTGTAGTAGAGAATGGATCGCTCAGACGGATAATGGTCACAAACCAAAGCTCTTCTGTAGATAGTTTGTCCTCTTAATGAGCTGAGCAGGCCTTATCTAGCACGTGCTTAGTAATCACTAGCAGTGCAGGATTAGGTCAATTAATAGAGCTATCTAGGTATTTTTTTGCTTGAACAGGTTTTCACTAGAAATTGCTGATTATTTTAACCAATTTATTGTGTGTCGCTTTTGAATAAGTGTTTGTCAGGAAGATTTCTTGCGTTTCAAGGAGATTTTCTGGTCAAAAGCAAAATAAACCTCAGAACCAAAGGTAGGCAAGACACTCATCAGCAGTGGAGTTTCGAATTCAAATGCCTCCAAGATGTTTACTTGTTAAAATTCATCCATTGTAAATTCTCCTTCTACAGATCAAATAGAAAGAGAGAGCAAATTAACCAGAAATCAGAATATTGCGAGTATTTCTTCCAGCACAGCAAGTATCAGGCCTTTGCCTTCTCTGTGCCTATTCTGATGGGTACACTGTGGTGAGAGGCAGCTGCTGCCCATTCAGTCCTTTCACCACTCCTAAAGCTTGCTGCCCTCTCTGGACTTTGCGAGCAGAAAGGAGACACTGTCAACCAGCCACTTTCTTGGGTTCAGGAAAGAAAAAGATTTGTTGCTGGTTTTGTTGCCAGGTCAAGCAGAAACCTGGTGCTGTTATTCCCCTCTCAGCAGGCTAAGAGGTGTGCTAATGGATCCAGGAGACCACAGTGCTAAGTTCCTTGCGAGTAACACTCTGCCCATGAGCATGCTCTGGTCAGATAGGTGAGAGGTAGGCAAGACTCCCCCATCACATTTAATTCCACAGCAACTGCCAAATCTCCTTTTCATCCTTGCACTGGCCAACACGCAGGTGAATAATTGGAGAAATCAGTGTTTGGGAATGAATTTCTGCCATTTACAGTGAAGAAGACACACAGGTATTGTGTCCTCCTCCTCCCCCAGACATGGACTTTCTTCTTAAGTGGAACCACATAGTGCTGGACCATTCCCATGGGCACCACCAAAACTCCTGCATGTGCAGGTGAATACCTTCTTAAATCTGAGATTACAAACTTAATTGATACAGGCAGGATATTGTTTTTTGAATGGTAATTTTGCTTTCTGAACTAGCATTTATTCAATCTCTGTATCAGTACTTACCTGCAGATCATCCATACACTGGGAAGAACATTTGCCTATGTGTGATATCTTCAGAAACCATTTGAGCAGCGATAACAAAATCAGAATGATTATCAGTATTCAGAGAGCAAACAAACCTTCACTTCAGAGTGAACATACTGGGGGAAAAAAGTATCTAAAATTGTCTGTTAGCTCAAAGCCTCAGTTCATCCTTTGCAGACCTCCAGATTACTCAGTGGAGAAGACGAGAATCAATAGAAATGACAGTAACTAAATATGGAATAAGATACGGTTTGGGTAAAGTAGAACTCTGACTGCAACTTTTCCTCAAACTGAGCAAACTTGCTTTCAAGTTTCAGACAAGTTTGAATAATTTTTCAAGAAGTGAGTAAAATTTCTGCCACTTCTTTATTCCCTAATCCAAGTGGAGATTTTAAACAATATAGTGAACAAAATGTTATAAGGAACAAAGAACATGAAAGGACACCGAAAGTTCAGGGAATGAGAGAAGAGTCTTGAGATTCAAAAGATCTGGGTTCAGTTTGAAGCACTACTACTGAGCTGCTTAGAGAATAATTCATCACTGAAACATTAATTTCCTTTTTGGCCTTTATTTATTTAGAATATAAGAGAATCTGGCTGTGGAGAGGGATGCACTGAATCCCTTAGCGCTACTGTAACAAACCAACAGCAATAATAATTACTATTTTTGCCTCTGTGTGACAATTCTAACTTTGCATTCTCAGGCTTAGAGGATTGTTTTCTTCTAGATATACAGTTTTACAATTATTCAGTTGACTTGCAGATCAAATGTCCAACCCATCCCTTTGTGCTGTGATACTTGCACACGCTAGAATCAGATACATAACCCGTTACACAATTCTGACTCAGCACACATTCAGAGTCAGGAGTTTTAACTCAATCGGAACCCATAAACCTTTTGAATTTCCCCCCTAGAATCAAAGGAAATGAAATGCTGATGCTATTCAGTATTTATAGCTTTCAGTTGACAGCTGTGAGGCAGAGGGCTTGGTACTCACACAGAGGACAGCCAGCCCTTCAGTTCAGTGCCTTCACTGATGGTACAGCTTCATCTCTGAGCTGGCGGTGCCTTTGGGTTGCGTTTGCTACCTTGATCCCGCTGTCGCGCCCTGAAAAAACGAAACAATACAGAATTTTCATTTCTGCTCAGGGAGCGAACATTTCTCTTGCAGGGAATACAAGGCAGTCTGGGACAAGGCATCAGCTGGCATCCTCGCAGGAGCCCCTGGGGAGCTGAGGTATGTGCTCATGGCACACATGCCATTAGAGGGCAGTCATCGCTGCTTCCAGTAGCCTCTCATATCATCTGTTTCTCTGCCATGTTTAATAGGCTTTGTCTGGTTCAGGGCAAACCCCATTAGGCATGAAAAGGCAGAGCTATGTAAAGGGAGTTGCACTGACAGCCGGTTAAATGAATAAGATTCTGCAGGATAGTGGGATTCAGCTTTTTCAAAAAAAATATACACAGACAGACACCCATTTTACATTTTTTCTCTTTTTTTGTCAGTATAAAAATAGGATCTCAGTTTGCTGAATGTATTCTTAGCTGCACTCTGCTCTCATTCATTGCAATTGCCATTTTCTCTGTGTCGGCCCAGCCACGTGAAATAATACTCCCGTGGCATTGTAAAACATTCTTTTTGCCATGTCTTCTGATACTTTGATTTTACAGAATTATACAAAAAATGTCAAAAATTACTCTTGGAGTTGCAGCACTTCATAATGCCAGTGGGCAGTTATACCTCTAAGAGCTGACTTGCACACGCAGGAGTCCAGCCTCTTCCAGAGAGTCCAAGTCCTGTGCTGCCTTGCAGCTCGAGTCCAGGCCTTTGCACCGGGGTCACAACTAGTTTGATCCGTGATCGTCAGGCCTTCATGGTTAATACAACATAAAAATGTGGGAATGACAAAGTAAAAGTGTATAGTTACAGATGTCTAGTTTAAATAATTGAAGCATCACATGCTGGGGAAGTGAATATAAGGCAGCTTCTGCACCCGTAAGTTAGTTACAAAGTATCTCTTTGTTTTTTTCACTTAACCTCGTGGGTAACAGAAACTCATTTTTTTGCTGAACTTTCCTATGCAGTGAATGGGATGTGAGTTTGTGTCTGGCCACAACTCCCAGCGATAGCGAGAGGCTCAAGAAAAGGGTCCTTTAAATGCATTTCTGTTGCTACAGATCTTGTCGCCGACACTGCACGCAGCTGGTGTAGTTAAGATTAGGACTGCAATTATTTTTTGCTGACTCTGTCAGTTTGAGCTTTTCTAGCAGAATTTCTCTAGAGGGCAGTAAGGATTCAAAGCTGCCTCAGTATAAATATATATATTGTAGAAATGACAGATCATCTTTGCACAGCAGTAAAGGTTACAAGAGTGGGTGCACATGTTGCAGTGTAGGGTAGAACAGCTAAAAGCACATAAAGCATACTGTACACTCTTCCTTCTCATAACATCGCCTAGGCTGATATTTCATTGCACATTTGTATTCTAAATTACTTAAAGTGTTCTTCTTTTAATCTTGATGAAAAAGGACCTTTTTGTTAGGGAAGATTCAGTCTGGGTTAGTGCAGGGTATGGTAATAGGGAAACAAGTTGGAAAAATAAGTCAAGGGTCCAAATGGAAACCCTTGATTAACACCCTTCAGGGGTGAGACTAGAATTGGTTCTCTGGCTCTGACCTACTGCTTCCAGAAAACTGGGGGTACCAGTGCTAGACCTAGGTCCAAATACAGTGTAGGTGATCATTCTCTGGCTGCAAGATTCTGTTTAACAATGGCAAATACAAGAATACAAGTATAACACCTGCTGCAAAGCATATAATGTCTGCTGGATTTTCACAAATTAGGTAGGCTTACTGGCAAGAAGGACATGAGGTAATACTGAGAATATGAAAGTTTTGGAGCTCTCTTGCACCATCCCCATTATCTTTGCACACCCTTCTTGAAAGTGAGGCAGCGGGGGTGCCTAAGGAGGTTAAATTCCCTTTAGCACCTTATAAATGTCATATATCACTTTGGGAAACAGTGTGTAATGAGTTCCACACAACTGCTGTTTCTGAGAGTTCATAGCCCTTTTCCCCTTGTCTTGTCCATACATCTAGTTTTGAAGCCCCCAGAAACAAAGCAGAATGTACTAAGTCTTGTGGGCCAGGTTCTTCCAACTTTACTGCCATTGGGCAGCACCATGACCCCACAGCACAAACACCCTCAGCCAGGAGGGTGGAAGGTTGAAGTAGCGGGGTCTATGCATGTATATTTTCAATCCTGTGATGATCGTACGGCAGTAGTAGCTCTGTGTCAATACACTTAAGGCAGCTGAGGCTGTACATGTGGTCATTTGGGTATTCAGCACCCTCCTTGTGAGTTGAAATGTAGGAATAGCTCTCTGCACCCATTCCAACAGACCTATTCTTTAGACTCTCCCATTCTTTCCTGTCTCTATTCCTGTGATTTCATGGTATTGCGTTTTAAACATGGAAAGGCTCTGGAAGTATTTTATCAAGTCCTTCCCAGTCAACACTCACAAGACAAGCTAAAGCTTTGTAGTGCATCTGCTTGTGCCCAGTTGGCCCCAGTATGAAGAAGTATGTATGACTCTTACAGAGGCAGTTCAGTTCTTGCTTTCAGTGCCCTTCATCCCGCTGGGTTCACAGAGCAGAAGATGCAAAGTAAGAATCTTGGATACCGTTGAGCAAGCTAAGGTTCAAGCAGGACACACCAAAGACCATTCAGGAATACAGGTGGCCAGAGGAGGTTATCAACAATTATATCATGACCAGTACATGATAATAAAGTGCCCGTACTAAAATGAGAAATTGAAGCTGCTTATTAGGCTTGGGGATACCATGCATAACAAAACGTCTTTGTGTCATTCTGTGATATCTTTACATAACATAATAGAGGCTATCTCTATGTCAATGTAATAACCATTTACCACTGATTTTAAGTAGAGCAGGTGTGGTTAAATTTGAGCCGTGTTGTTTTCAGCCAGATGCAGACAGGCTCACATTTCTGCAGGTGCCTGTTTTGTCCGTATAATGAGACAAAAATCTCAGAGGTACGAGAGGTATAATCAGACATAAAACTCTAAAACACCATTGTTTACAATGCCTAAACAAAATAGTTGAACCCTAACATTTGAGTTCACCTTGGTGTGCAGATTTGAAGATCTTAAGTGAAAATGTAGGTTACAATACAGTAATTTTGGGAAGCCTGTGGATTTCTTATCTCTGTTACAGCAACGAGCGTCCCCAAACCCACTTTGCTCAGGAGTTTGCAACAGTGACTGCTACGGCTTGATCATTTTTTATTAATTTCCAAGGCACACATAGAGACAAAGGCATCCCTTCCTTCCTCACCTCTACTGTATTTTAATACACAGTCCCTCCCTCCAGACCTCTCAACTACCTGCATCTTAACTGCTTACATACTACTTGGCTCGTTGTCCTCTCTTTCGAGACAGACCTCTCCAGGCATCACGCTGCTCCTGGTCCCTGAAGGCTCAGTGCACACACTGCTCCTGAGCGGAGCTGCTGAAGGCTCTCCCCTGTGTGCCCTAGGAGGGACTGAACCCACAGCTTGGGCCAGGGCTCTACGTAGGAAGCAGGGAGCTGCCTCTGCACATCACATCTGAGTGGTTCACACACCAGCCGTAGTACGCTATTGTGTTTTGAGAACTTCAGACGTATATCATCACCAACATATGTGCAAGTGTTATGCCAAAAATTAAAGTCTGGGGCAAAAATGTCAGTGGGGCACTTTAAATAAGCAACCAAGACACAACTTTTCAAAACAACTAGTTCAAGCAGAAGATTGGAATGTTATGAACAATGTGTGAGTGGGCTAGATTTTATTGTAAGATTATGTTTTTAAGGAATACTAAATTTAGGATCTAAAGATGTTCATACTTGAATATATTTAAATAATTACTCTGTAAAATATTCATCCTACAATCTGTATTCTTGCTTTTCAGGTGTCTTAGCGTCTAACAAATCTGTATTCCTGACCTTAAAATGTATGTTTCTTGCCTGAAACAAATTTAAACAATAATGTAAGATGCCATAAAACTTGATACCTCCTATGTCAAGTCAAGAGGAGAGTCATTCAAGATAATTCCTCCTGTATTTGCAAGAGAATTTGGAGATTTTTAGCTCAGCTTCATCTAGCATTTTCACCTGAGACCTCTTAACTTTCCCATCACTGGCCAAGTGTCCTCTCTTAGGCTGTAGTGTGGCGAGCACATTTTAGGTCTGGGTTGACAAACATATTTTAAGCAACTCATGTCCCCCACTCATTTCAGACTCAGTCCTCTCACAGTTGTACTGGTGCGGTTGTTTGCACACAGAACCATACTGAAGATTTGAGACCAGGTAAAAACAACTCAGGTTAATTCACCAATCTGTCACTGGGAGAAGAAGGCACTAATGGAAAAAGATGCTTGATACTAGAAGTGCTGTCAGGAATGGTTTCCTAGCCCATGAACAGGTTTTGAAGTTAGAACTTTCCCCTAGTCAACACTGAGATAGAATAGATGCTTTCCTAGGATTATCATGAAAAATGGGTCATAGCTTTGTGGTTTGGTTCTCACCGGGGCACCCTCAGTGACAGCCACACAATGGTGAAAAAAATCTGTCCCCTTTTCACCCAACACATTGCATGTCATGACGATCATAACTGTGCATTTACATCAGAAGTACTCGGGGACCTTTCGCTCCCCCGTTAGGTTATTCGGCACGAGCGGTGAGGCTCATAAACAGGGTTAGAATATCCACCTAAAATAGATCTATTTCAAAGGCAGTGGCCCAAGAGCAATTGCTGTTTGGGGTCCTCAATATAATTCAAACCACACTGTCTCCCAGAAAAAGCTTTTAGTTAAGGGGCTATGATTTTAAGAAGGCTTTATACCCCGTATGTGCACTATGGATCATGGAACTAGGAAGCAGTAAACGTTGAGCACAGCTAGTATAGCAGGGACTGACAGCATTATGACTTTTATCAGTTGTGTGAGAAATAAGTCCAGCCTTAGTAAGACAGTTAAGCCAATATGACCATACTCCTATGCTACAGATTTATGGTACATAGTCCACCCTATAAAGCAATTGTTCAAGAAACCAAGGGCTTGAAAACCCTTGTTCGGACAAGTAGTCCTTGTTCTTGAGTTCCACTGAATTTCCTTCACTTCAGTCACAGCAGTCCCCTCAAAAAAGCACCAGACAATTAAGCAGACTAGGAGAGACCCAGGCCACAAAACATACAGCCTTTCACGTCCTTGGGTAGTCCAGCTTGCCTTGCAGAAGCACGTAAAACAATAAGCCAAACATTATGAATTCATCATCTCAAAGATACATGGACCAGCAAAGCAGACCTGGACCAGCTTATTCTTGGCTCTACCCATGAAATCTATTGCTCATGCCTCAGTTCCTCCCCCCTGTATAACCGTACAGGTAAAGCTATTTTACAAAGCTCTTTTTTAGCTGTAAATGGAAAACATATAAATGCCAAACATTGTTGTAATGAAAAGTATTTTCCTGGTCTGTTCAGAATCAGTGGGAAATCCATATTGGACACTGCTCCTGGAATGCTATTTCAGTGGCACTTTTACAGCAAGAGTGCTTTCCTCCAAAAATATAAAGGCTTGAAAGGATAAAGTAGATCAAGTTTAGTGGTTCAGGATCAGTCAGTTACTCAATGTTACTGCAGTTAGAAGGAGGTGAAGGGAAGATGGGTGATTTCAGTAAGGTACCTACAGGGAGATGTGTGCCAGGATTCAAGCCTGGTGATTCATAAGCTGTTCGTCAGTAGCTGTTAAATATCTGCTTTTTGCCAACGCTCACTGTTGCAGTCTGCCAAAGATACTGGATAAACAGTCGCTGTAAAAAATTTATAGTTTCTCTGGGGAAAACAAAAGCTTTTTGTGGCATAATACAACATCATAAATTAAAACTTTTTTTAAATTAAGAAGTTACATCATGTTTTGATGTAATGTGATGTGGCAGGTCATGCTTTTAATTTTAATAAGCTTAAAAAAAGAGAGAGAGATTGGGATTTGGGAATATAAATATTGTTTCTGAACCTATAACATCTCTTGTTGGAGGCCAGCGAAGCAGGTTCACCTCTGCCATCTGGGTTCAAGTCTTATTTCAGGAAAACAATTTGAAATGACTTCTGGAGGTATACTGAATTTCCACTCCACAGACCTTCCAGGAAATTGCCAAACAGCATTAGCACTTGTATAGTATTTGTCATACTTAGGTATTGCTGTGCTTTAAAAAGCACTGTCGTCTCCATCTTTCCTTTTTTGAAGTGTCCTGTAACTTTCAAACTTTTCAGGTATCTTCCGTTGTAACAATTCCTGTATGAGAGACTGAGGACTGTATTACAGCAGCGCTTAAAGTAAGTGCCCAGTGGTTTCAGGAGCAATTGCAGGACTCCAAGTGCATCTCTAAATAGTCAGTCTTAAACAGGGGCATCTGACTTTGGAATTCAGAATTGGAACCCTTCACATCAGCAGTCACTTGAAGACACAAGTCTGTTTGGCATCATAAGGTTGTGACAGAGAGTGGAATTCATGTATCTTTAAACTAATGTGAGCTTTCAGCACATCTACGGCTAGGCCTGCAATTAGGTATAAAAATACCTTCTACCTACCTCGTGTACAGTAGACCTGGGTCTTCTTTACCTTTCCATAAAAAAACGGGAGTCGTTTGTTTTTATGCACGAGCTATCACAAAAGGGATATTGGCCTTGATTTTAACCTTTGATCACTGCTATAAGAAATGTAAAGGGTCAGGCATATTGCAGGACTAAACAAAGGGGAAATAATCACCTATTCAGCATTTCACCTCCTGGATTTTATTCATTTGTCTTTCAGCTCAGTCAGTGAAAGATGGTCTGACCCCTGTGTTTATTCAGTCATGCCTGACACGACTTTGCTGGATGGCCATTGCTCTGTTCTCACTTACTCGGTCTGATTGCACCATACGTGATTCCTGGAGGGGGATTGCCCTCATCGCACGTTGGCTTTGGCTGCAGAGGGATCCTGGAGCACTCTCTGCTTCCCTTGGCAGAAACTTGGCACTTTGTAGAGGAATCTTGCATAAGCCTTGGGAGAATGAAATAGGAAATGACTACTGTAACACACTGAGTAATGCGGTTCATTTCAAGCCGCTCAGACAAGCACCTCACCCTCTGCTACGCCCGAGGTAATTGGTTTGGGGCTGTTTAGGGCACTTGCCTTTCATTCTCCTTTCTGATTTCTGTTTTCAGTCCTCTTATTTATTTTCCTAATAGTTCATTTTTCCATTCTAACTCTCATTTTTATGTTTTTAATCATATTCAGAATAGAGGAAAAAGGGTGACCCATTGTCCTCATAAGTGACATCTAGTCTATGACTTGACTGACAGGAGGTACCATTAGAATAAGCATCCCTTCTCTGACTGAGACTATCCATGTTAACATTTCTGTACTCTGGGCTATATATTTGATCTTACATAGCTGTAAATTATGAGTGACTCCATCAAAGTCAGAGGCATTACTCCAATGCTAACACGGTGTAGGTCAGCTCGGATTCATGCTTTCAGGATTTCAGATGTCTCTCTAGGGCTCCAGTTGTATTGCTGGCCACTTCTGTCATTCAGTCTTGTATGTGGTCAGAGTGAGCTGGCAAAGGTACCTGATACGTGAGCTTCTCACAAGAAGCGTTGCCTTGAGTTTCTTGAAGATCCGGTTCACGCTGGCATTTGAACCTGGCTGTGGAGACAGAAGCGTACAGTACATTACTACATTGTAAGTCGTATCAGGGCAATATCAAAACACAGTAAAAGTTAAATAAAGCATCTGAAAACATTTTCTCTGTGTACACAGATTGTGTCTCCTTGGGGTAAAACTGATCTTTCAATTCAGAGTTCACGTGAAAGGTAAACTACTGGAGACAGAGAAAGCTCAACATAATCAGCTGAAAACAACAGGCCTAGATTAAACATTACCAGAGTTAAACTGTAAGTAGGAAAAAGATTTTTCCTTGAGTTCCACAATTTTACAGTCATGCTCCATGACTTTTTTTCTGTGCTGGTACATCAGAAAAAAGTTAGGAACGCAATGGAGAAGGCTGAACTGTTAGAAGAGGGCTCTGTGGGAAGGGAGGAGGAACGCATAGTTTTGATTCATGTGAGAAGGAATGTGCTCACTAGGAATAAAGTTTACAAAACTCATTTCAGGAGTTACAAAACCACAATGAGATCAAAAGTTGCATGATCAGCCTAACTGTTGGAAAACAGTAAGTAGCTGCAGAAATTGGTACATAGGGAAAGTGGGGAGGGTCAGAGGTGAGGAAGCACATAAGTCTCTTTGTAACTGATAGAAAACAGAAAAAAGGGTTTTTAAGAACTTCGTACTTCACATTCTCTTAGATAATGAGAACATAAAACGTCTGGTTCTCATCTTTTTTACACTTATGTAAAATTAGGATCAACTCAACAAGTTAATGGAGTTACATAGGTTTAAATCTGGCATAAGTGAGATAAGAAACAGGCCCATCAGTTCATTAAGGACTTCATTAACTGTGACTGGAATATCTTGCAGAGCCTGTGTTCCTGCAAATAAAAACATGCGTTTGAGGCCACAGGAAGGTATTCTGCATGTCCTAATGTGTATGCGTACAACTAGCTGCCTATTCTAAAGTCAAAAGCTAGAGGGCTCTGTAGAGTTGCATCTGGAAGCAGGTGAGTATGTTATTTGTACAATCGCAGGACTTGTGCATGCAACGAGACTGATGCACACGCAGGGGGTCTAACCTGTCATCAGTCACAAACTGAGCACAGAAAACCATACATAGGTCTGTATGCACACAAAGACCTTCCATTTAATTAAACTTTGTCATGACTTCTTGGCTTGCAAAATTATCCTGTTTATGTTTATCTCACTTATGTGTAAGTTAAATGCATACCTACGTTCTACCATTCTGGGGTTTCTACCGCGGGGTATGCTTATGGTCTTATGATGCTACTCAATCCACTCTGTAACAATTTTACTCAAACATCAAAACAAATGTATATTAAAAAAATCCATCCACAGGAAGGGAACAAGCAGCTCCCTCAAAACCTTTGTTTCCCTTCATGATTGATAGGCTCCATTACTTCAACTTTGCTGTTTGATCAAATGGTGAATCATGTAAATATACCATGTAGGAGTGTCAAAGCAGTTTGGAAGAACTGAAAATTTTTGTTTAAGTTATAGGTCAAGCAGCAATTTCCCAGAACAACCCATAATGGAAGCAAAGATTTTCTTCCTTTTAAGCACACATCAGGCCAATCTAATTTAGTAGGGAGCAAATTCACTTTAGTGCAGAAGGACAATCCAGATGTATACACTACTTACGCCCTTGTTAAGTGAAAATTGGGATAAGTGGTACTAAGTGGGTGCATAGATCTTAAGCTTGTCCTCTTCAATAGGGTGAGTTTTACCCTTAATAAGAAGCATAAGTAGACCATCAGTGTTGTCTAGATTCTTCTGAGGACCATTAACACACAGCTGAGTTTCACCATAAAGATGTAGCAGAAAATTTAAATTAATTGAGAGCTGTTTTACTAGTTATATACTTCTCATTGCTTCTCACTTGTAAACTGTGGACTCTATTCTTGTTCAAATTATGCTGAAAAAAGGGTTTTGTATTAACTTCTATCAATCCTTCATGGGCTTTCCTTATTTTTACTAAATTTCTGCTATTTGTTCTGCTGAAAATTTTTCCTATCACAAGGAATCCTGCAGACACTTAATTTACTCTTGGTATGACTTGGTACCTTTGGCCTTGAGAAGGTCTATCTGCTTCAACAGACTAGAATGCAGAAGGCTGCGGGTGAAGCTCAGATATGCATATTTGATACAGGCTCTCACAACAAACTAGATCAGCCACAGTTCCAGTAGTCAGACAAGGACTGGTGGTGGCAACATTCAGCCTGGGAAAGATTCAAAATATGTCTGAGGTAGCACCAGAGGACAGCCTGGATGGGTTTTGCAAGCTGTCCTTCCCTTAGATGACACCTGCAGACATACAGAAGACCCAGTTCTCTGATTCATAGAGTACATCTAGTACTCAGACTGGTGTAACTCTCATGAGATGAATTGGAATTCAGAGATGCGGCTCTGCAATGGAGAATGATGCCAGCAAATAGGTAACATACCTCCATCCTGGAAAGGAGAAATAAAAGGCCTTCAGAGATGGCTGCAGCACAGTTCCAACAAACCTTGTCAAAGCAGTGGACTGACTCTGCTCCTCTCAATTTGGTTGCATTTCTAGATATGGTCACTTGCACCATTTCATTGCCAAACTCCATTCCTCAGGAGGATAAACAAAGAAAATGCTAAGCATCCTGAGCAGTCTCTTGAGAAAATTTCATTAGATGTTCACAGGTAGGTGGCTTGAATTACTGATAAATTTGAGAGGATTCCCTTTTCCCGTTTTATTATCTTTTTTTTTTTTTTTCCTCATCTTGACCTCAAATCAATCTTATCTCTGGTTCAAGAAGCCTCATTGTCCCAGGGAAATGCAAATGACACCTCTGTATGAGAGTTAGTGATTTTGGCTCATGGCCCTAATGTCGTTTCATTGCTTTGTACATCAAAAGAACGTCCCCTGACACAGACATTGGTTTACCTTAGCTGGAGTGACTCATCATTTTCCCACAATTAAATTTTTGAGCTCTAATGCAGAGCAGACTTATCTGCTTTGACAGGACAGTACAGAATAAACAGAAAAGACTAAATTTGTATTGGCAGCTACCACTGCGCTGCAGTTATGAGTAATGCAGCATAACTAGAAAGGACACCAAGAAATCAAAATAGATTCTAGTTGCTGGAGAACCAAAAAAGAAGAAATATCTGTTGATACCCAGTAACTGACTGTTTGGTATTGTATCAAGACACTGGATAGGAACAGCAGCAATAAATGTTTCCAGTCTGTCTCCCCTGTCTATATATTTTTTCCCTCTTTTATTTTCTTTTTTCTTTTATTTACTTTCTTTTTTAAATTAAAAAATGATATGCCACCATGAGCAATTTCTATTTGCACTGCATATAATAAGGGGGAAAAAATCCTTACAATTCGGACCACCGCTCAAACATACTGATTTCCTCAAGCCTACCCCAGCCTCATTCAGACCAGCACTTCCCACAGAGTCTCCCATATGCACAGCTCTCCATTTCCCACTAAAAAGCAGGATGCTCGGACGCTGCTGCTGTGTGACCCACTGCAGATACACTGACAGAGAAGACACACAATCCCTCAGGTCCAGGAGGCCTCCCTGCAAACCATCTAACCCTACACTGGTTTAAATTCAAATTTAATTTGTCCTGAAGACAGTTACATGGTGTCACAGATGCTTCCTTGCCATGTGATGGGGGACATCTGTCACGCTTGGAAATGCTAGTGGAGGTGTGGTAAGAGGAGAAAAGTAAATGATACCCCCAAAATTGGTTGAATCTCACCTTGGAGATACTTTGCTGCAGAAGGGAAATGCTTCATGAACTCAGCATGTGCAAATACAGCATCATCAGTAATCTTTTCCTAACTGAGAAAAGACAGGCACTTGAATGCAGATGAGTTTAATTGCACCAAGCCCGTGGGCCCAGTGTTTCTGACTGGCTGACTGGCAGTCAACCAGTCAGTCAGAAACACTGGACAGGGTTACATAGGTAGAATTTTGGTTTGTGCTCAAATCACATTGCTCCAAATTTACATACACAATTGCTGCATCTGCACACACAGATCAATAAACAGTATGTACAAGTGAACAGAACTGCTTGGCACATACTTAAGCAAATTAGGACATGATTAAATAGTTAAAAATTTGGATTCTAAACCTTTGTACACTTCTGCTGTGATATTTTGTAATTGCTAATTGCAACAATATCTGTGCAGGGTATGTAATTCAACGTGACAAGTGTTTTTAACAGCAGGTGAATAAGATCAGTTATTGAAACAGCAAAATTATTGCCAACATTGAGAAAATTAGGTAAAAAAATGCAAGGTCCAAAGAGCCTCGTTCATATCAGATACAACACAAGCTGGAATAAACACAGAAAATTGTTAACTTTACATGTCAATAAATAATTTAAATAGTTTATAAGAGAACAGAATGGCTTAGCAAGGTTTTGACTCTCCAGCATCATAAACAGAGTTGTAATACCATACAGCTCCGCTCATGTATTTATATTTTAGACTACTCCCCTATTGTATTGTATGTTTAAATTGGAAAGCCTTGAACATTAATACACCAGTCATAAACTCTCACTTACAAAGCTCACTACCCATTCATAAGGAAGCAGTATCGTGTGGTTACAAAAAAGAGCATGTGAAGTCTGATTTCACTGCTGGGTTACATCTAGTCTAACTTTTGGTCCTTAAGCACTGCTTGGCATCCTTTCTTCAAAACTCGTGCAAGCCCTCATCTTACACTGCCACTTCGGTTGCATTGTGGGAACGCCCGTTTTAACCTTCATGCCTGCACTGGAAGCCTTGGGAGCTTGGTGTGAGAGCTGTTACTCGAACTAGACAAGGTATGTCCAGTGCCATCGGTATGCAAAGAGTAGTTCTCTAGAGAAAGAGGAATGGACGTGGCTCCGTGCCAGCATGTTTTTGGACTGCTATGAAAAAGTCTTCACTTTTAATTATTTTTAAATACAAAGTATCCAGGGTATGATATCCTTAATGAGAAGTACAGGACCATCTTCCATTTCATTGTCTGCCAACATGAAATAACAGTCGCTGCATGCAATGCAGGAGCACCTCTGTGTGTATGTTTACATGTGATATAACAGAAAGGGATATACGTGACCAAGTCAGCACATATCCGGCAGGAACTGTGGTATGAGACTTGCTTCACAGATTCCTGTAAAGTGGTCAGTTTTAGGCTTTCATAGGCTACATGCATTCTGAATCCGAGTCTACAATCAAAACGATGAGCAGTGCAGACTCATGTTAGAGTGCACGTTCTGCCCTTCCTTGTTGCGACTTTACTATAAAAGCACAGATATAACAAAGCACAAGTGAAAAGGATTAATGTCACTGGTCTCTCTCAAGTTTTACATGATGCTGGGTACTTAAGACCTATTATCCTTTAGTCCTTCAAGACAGTGACTGTGTCAGTTTGCTCCTCATCAATAAAGCCCTGATAAACTGACCATCGCCTTAGAACAGAAGGAGTTTCTAACAGATTATAGCCCTTTTGATCTGTTTGCCCCTTGTCATGCTACAACACCTGTATAATTTTGGCTGGAGTCTGGAAGGAGTATTTCACAGCTCATAGTTCATGAGTTGTTTCTTAACCCCCTGCCCTGTTTACCAGAAGTAGTTTTGTCTGGATTTTTTGGTGTTGACTCCCCACTTATTTCCTAGCAATCAGTTAATAAATAAAACCCCCGTATGCACATGTATGCACATGCACAGTAAATACAGCCATACAGTAAACATTCTTGCCCAAATTCAGACTTATGCAGCATTCATAAATTAATGCCACAGTCCCATGTCCTTCACACTTTTTATGTTTTCACTTTAAGATTCTTCATTAATAAGGAATAATGAACATCAACACCCAGTTATTCAGTAAACCAAAGCATATAAGCAATTAAATTAAATTAAATTAAATTAGCACAGCCAAGCAAACAAAGCAGTAATCATTCAAGTCCTCTGTTTAGGCTGCAGCCATAATGATAGACTGAAGAATAACAGTACATTCCAGTAAAGACAATTAGTATTAAATTTTTATTTTTTGAAAATATTAAACACTAAGTAAATACTAATTTTTGTCACAAAAGATTAATTGCAAATAGTCTTTCCCTCTCGCTTCAATATGTGACAAATCCCAGACAGAATTGGTCTTTTATAAGCTTCTTGTTACTGGAGTATATTCAGCACTATCTTCTCCATACAGTTTTAGCTCATATCCTCCTGGGAGTCTCCACCACTTTCCTTGAATGTACTAAAACAAGGATTGGCCAGTCCAGAACAGTAAAGGATGAAGGCATTAGAGAGTAGTCTTGGGTCAAGAATTATTATTGCTAGAGGCCTCCAAAATCTAGTTATGGGTTTCAGCAAACCCTGTGGGCTCTTATGATAATGCTTTTCTACGGTATTATTGTTATATGGCATTAAATCAGTCAGATTCATGAGCAACAAGAGGTCAATGTCTGATTGAAATTCATAAGGTCAAAAAGGAAACTAAAAATCAATTTATAAGATATGAAGATTTAGGTTCAAACTATATCCATGAGCAATAAAATTTCACATCCATAAATGTAAGAAATCAGTTATTAAACTTGAGGGGGGGGAAGAAGACTTATTAAGTTTTACACACACATAAGGCAGCTAACACATAATTTTATCAGACATTACTGAAATCCTATGTGTAATATAAGAGATGACGGGCTAAAATGCTAAATGGTTTAGCACTAAATTATTAAGTGATGTATCCCTAAGGTATTAAAAAGATAAGAAATGCAGAGCAGGTGTCTCTCCCACCAACTCTTGATCACTAGTTTAAGTGCATATTGATAACAAATGCACTTTAGAGGCAAAATAGTATTAGTAATATTTTTGCTGTATGAAAGCCTCATGTCAGAATGACTAAAAGCTTCTACCTGACAAGGAAGTGTTCATATATATATATAAAAAATATATATATTAAAAAAAACCATCACGTTAAGTGTTAGCTCCCTGTAGAACAGAAACAAAGCTCCAGTGTATTGGAGTCAGCTTGATACTTACACACAAGTAAATAATGTAGGTGGAATAACTACTATAGCACGTCGAGAATGAGAATTACAGCAAGTACTCTTACCTGTTCTGAAACGAAAACGCATTTTTATTAAAATTACAGATTAATGGAGATTCACATAAGCCAAAAAGCATAAAAATGTAATACCTAAGGCAACTGTGGTTATTCTTAGTCTAGCCAGTGCATTTCATGAGAACTGTTTTTTCCTTTGCTATTAGTTCTCTAGTGGTCCCACCTTTGCACTGACTCTCTTGCTTTAAAGCAGAAGGCAAGCAGAGTGGTGGTTATGCCCTTGCAACGTTAATAGCCCCTCCTGCATAAACATTTGGGGCGGGATGTGTGTATGCCTGCTAAGAGAGTAGTGTTCAGAATTGATCTTTTGGTCTCTTGTTACATCCTGCCCCAAAAGCAAACTAAAAAAGCCTAACACTGAACTTCACAACGCTCTGCTTCAAAACCTTCCTCATTCTCCCCTGTTTCACACAACCCATTTCTCTTGCCTCCCTCCAGGCTGGGTCTTCACTACCTGTTTCCACACTTGCTGGCTCTGTCTGGGCAGCTTGAAGGGCAGTGTGAGGTGGAACAGCCAGCTGTGGGGAGCAGAGGGAGCTGCTAGCCTCAGGAGTACCGTGTACCGTGGGTGCTCCCAAAATCCCATGGGAATGGCATAGGTTTTTTTCAGTTATTCTCCTCTTCTCCTGTGATACCTTCTGCCATCCTTATTCAGAAGGATAGGGATGCAAGTTCATCCAAGCACTTTTGAGAAGATGCCTGTGTCTGAACTCTGACACTGAGGCCTCCTTGGCAATAGCTTTCTAGCCTTCAGCTGAACATTCGTTTCACACCACTGTTCAGATTCCTTCTTGTTCATATTCACTCATCACCATACCAGAGGTGGGTAGGATTGCCTCCTCTTATTCTTACTTTGATGATGGTTCAACTTGGCTTAGCTCCTTCCTCCTTATCTTTCTTTTGCTACTCATTCTCCAGCTGCTCAAGTTTAGTCGTTTGTCTGGTCATGACTTTTGTCTTTTTTTTTTTTTTTTTTTCCAGATATTAACTTTTGCATCTTCTCCATCGAACATAGAACTTGCTACCTGTTGTGGTTTCATCAAGAAACTTTTTGGGGGCCTGGGTTACTGAAGTCAAGGTATTCTCAGATAATATCTTTCATTTAAGGATTGAAGTAGGATATTGCTTTGTAGCTCTCCATAAAAGAAAAGGTTTGACAACGTGAACTCTACACACTCTGAAGACTCAGAAGGCAAATAAAAAGAGCCTGTCAGTATTGTGTTAATAATAATGTTTGGGGTTAGGCCATGACATTGAGAGCTGGATATATTACAGCACCGTTTGAGCTGCAGCTTTCATACACCTCCAGCCTCTTCTTTGAGTTTCCCTCTTCAAAACTTGCTTCTTCAATGAGACTGAAGAGTCTGAGCATGTTTAATTTTGGGTAACTCAGTTAAGTTGATATCAGATCTTTCCTTAATAACACCTTTATTCTTTGCTGTTCAGCTTTCACTTATTCCTGTCCAGATCTTTGGTCCCTGTTAGTAAACCTCAGATATGAGCTGCACAGCTGACGGACCACGACGTACAGCTGAGGGGATATGGGATAAAAACGGCGCACAGGGCTCGTGCAGTCTTTTGGCCAACCCTCGCTTGTGTCCGGGCTCATCTTTGACGAGGGCACGAGTCTTTCTGGGCCAAGGCACCATCTGCGCTTGTTTGCTAAAGCATCTTCAGAAGTGATGCACTGCTGTGAGCACCGACATGATTTATGTGAGCTAAATAAAAATATTTTAGTGTCAAAAAATGCAAGAGGAAGAAGAGGAATACTAACAGAGGTTGAAGACAGGTTACAAATTAAAGGGCACAGTTTAAGGGTAAAAGACATGATGTAACAAGCATGTTTTATGCCTCACCTAAGTGAACAGAAGCAGGTTACGTTCCTTGGATCGAAGCACATTGAATTTCACAGCAACATCTTTCTAAGCTGGCTGTTTCATCAGGGATTCCAGAAGTTTCCAATAAAACAACGTCTTTGCCTTCCTTTCACTGGATTTCGAAGCAGGGCCAGATATAGGTCCCAAATGAATTCAAAATTCCTCTTTCTGGGTTTGATAATTCTTGTATTTATGTTGTATAATGTGAGTCAGACCAACAAGTTGAACATAAACTTCAGAACGAGGAGAATTAAAAAATAGAAATGAACAGGTGGGGTTCCCCCCCTCCCCCCCCGGTAATATTTTGTTTTTCATTAGCCTTTTCAAGTTGGAGACTAGCATTTAGATTTCCAGGCTTTGCTCTCTGGCTGGGAATGCTAGTAATTACTTCTGAAAGATAAAAACATGAAACTCTTGGATAATAACATGGCTGTAGGGATTTAATGAATTCCCATGGGACTACCCAAATTGCAGGAGCGGCCAGCATTACATCACTTGATGGGGATACAAGATGTGTTTGGAATAATCATATAAAATTAAAGCAAATGATAATTTTAGAGGCTTTCTCTTTATTTTTCTGTACATAAGCAAACTGCTATTACTTGGGATTTGTTAATGTAATAAGCAACCAAAAAGAAGAGGCTTTACATTGGAAAAGAACATTCTTTTGCTTGTTTGCAATGATACTTTACTAAAATTAGCTAACAATGTTATGATTATTATATTAGCAATATTTTAACATAGTAAAGTTTAAATATTAGAAAAAATATAAATCATTATATAAAATGATACATTCTATGGCTAGCAGGATACCTAAATGTTGCTGTAAAAATGAAATAAGGATCTATTAATGTAATAAACCTACTTAATAAAAGTTGCTTTCATATTCAAAACCAAAATATTAAAGCATGCTCCATATCTGAAAGTCAAAAGTGAAAGAATAAATTAACTAAGGTTAAGAACCTTGTAGCAGCTGACTAACAAAGCTCTAGGGCATTATAAAATTTCATGCTCTTCTAATAAAAAGGATAAAAAATTGGCTAGAAGACCACTAAAAGTTAAGATAAATGAACATAAAGTAGATGAAAACGCTTGACACGACTGAGACCACAAATGTGTAAAGACCAAAGACACAGTTTTAAGCCATTAGAGGACTGAATTAAATGCAAAATGAATCCTAGTAGTAAATTAATAGAAAATTACAAAGGTAAATGAGCTCTGTTTCACAGTTACAGAAAACTTTTAATAACATTTTTATATCTCTTTTTTTTTTTTTTTTTTCCTGGTACTTGAAAACATAGAAATGTGGTGAGTTAAATTCTGGCACATGCCCAAACCAGAAACAATTCTTAATATTTCTGCATATAGGAAAGTCACATTTTATAGAACACAGGGTAGCATGATCACACAAGACATTTTCCACCAAACATAAGGTGGGAGCAATTTACCATTTAAATCTTTATTAAAAGCTGTTTTGTATAGTTTATTAAAGTTTTACTTCTAAGCTTAGTCCCACCTCCCTAAATGTAAACCTTTAAAAGTGGTGATGAGAAGACTTTTTTGACTTGCTTTGCTATTATTTCTTAATCAGTGAATGAGTCAGAGAAGCGAAGATGTTAAAAAAAGGGAGAAGAATTGCAAGATGCTGAAGAGCATATCAGAACCTAAAGCAAAGAAACATCATCTTCCTCATGAACTGCAAGGTAGCCAAGAACTGTAATGTTTGCAACATCAGATGTCATCAAAACATGGAAGGAAACAAACTTCCTCTGGTATTGATATGCTCTTCGTTCACCAGGGTAAGAGGTGTTTGCCTCTCTGACCACTTGTAATTGGAAGACTTGTCAGTGATGTGTAAATTGGTAAATGTTTGCCTCGTGTCTTGCACTGGGGGTGGTTATGACTCCCAGGTTTAAAAAATGGGGGGGAAGGGGGGAAGGAAGACATCTTCTGACCTCAAAGCACTAGTACTTTGAACCCCCAAAAGCCCAAAGATATTTTCATAGGTGAAGCTGGATCCCTTTGGTCTGGCTACAGTGCCTAGAAATCTTCATGTTCTTTATTCCCACTGGAATTGGGAAGGCGTATTGCCTTGTGAAGGCAAGGTCCTCTGCTGAAAAGGGTTCTGGTTTGATCTCTGCAATCCAGTGTGTTAAGGGTGCAATTAATCACTGCAGGTGTAATCCATCTGTCTGCAAATGCCTATTAAAAGACTTTCTGTGTAAACTGAGTCTCACTTTATGTTTTGAAAAGTTCCAAGTGACATAGGACCAAATTACCTCCATCATAGTAAGCGATAGCCAGATGGAAGACACTATTGTCTTAAACCATATATTCTCCACCATGGTCTTTGAAATAAACAAACTGCAAGTGTTCTTCTAAAATCATGAACTTGCTACTTCATCCCGACAGCATGAGTGATAGAAACTAAGAGATTTATGTGCTGTTTGTGTCTGTCTCTTTATGGGCATAGGTACAGAGAGCTTTTAGGGCTCTCAGTAAAAACTCTGAACTTTGGTTTTCAGCTGCTTGGAGAAATTATCTTCCTCCAACTCTTATTTTTTCATTGGTTTGGCCTTCAGTGCTCTTTGTGTGTATTTTACACCCACGGGCTGCTCCACAGTGTGTTGGCGATCCAGTGTTAGCGCAGCTCTGAGCTTCACCTCATTGCCATCTCCACAGTAAACTTTTTTTTTTCTTTGAGAAATACCCTAAACCCTCTAATGGACAAAGCTGAACCTTTCACAGCAAGAAGGTGTGGTTTGCTGGAGACAAGAGCAGTAGTACTTTAGGAAGCCTTGTCCTGTAGCACATTGCTCAGTGCGCTGTAGCTGAAAGTAACCATTATTTAATCACTGATTTACCTACAGGGGTGACAGCATGACAGTAAGACCCCCTTCAGTTTGCTTCATTACTTTTCTCCTTTATAGTGCTGTAAAATAGCTTTCTTGAGTGTGTGAGAAGGCACATTCTAACGGGAAGGCTGGTTCAGCCATGTCTGTGGATGGTTTGCTGGACACTACGGGGGATGCTAACAGAGCATCCTTGAGCTCTAAAACAATGCACTCCTGGGCAGCATTCCCTCAGAGATCTGGAAGTACAGGTCGAGAGTATGAATTCTTGTAGCTACCAGATTTAAAATGATGTGACCTGAGTGTTTTTTATCACAGTTATACACATACATGAGAGAGGATCTAATTATTTTGCCAATTTGGGCCAGATTCATTCAGGTAGAAAAACTACAGTAACTTTTGGGTGGAAAACTTTGAAGTTTGATAAGTTTAAAAGGAGTAAATTAAACTCCTTTGAAATTAAGAAGCTAGTAGAAAAAGTTGAAGTTCAACAGCGTTAGTGATAATGGACTCCTACACAGGCTTTAGAATTTTTTGCAAGAGTACCGTCACTTCTCTTCATTAACAAACTGTCCTGGTTCCTTTTTCTAGACCGGAGCTAGCACATCAATCTGACCATTTCTAATGAGATATAGAATAACACTGCATGGACCAGACTTGCTTGTCAGCCACTGCCTGATGGGTTTAAAGTAAGAAACGATCCTTCATTAATTAACCTTCACTTTCTATGTAGATTCACTCATTGAGATGCAGGTAATTAAACCAAGGTCATTTCAAGGACTGACAGAGGAAAAACAGCAATGCAAAGGTGGTGTAGTTGTTTTGATAGAGGGCTTTCACTACAATTGTTTCAGTGTAATAGTTATGCATACAAAGGTGGGCTTTTTGGGAAAAAAGAAAACCACCCTCTTTTTTAATGTGTCACCCCAAGGCTAAATAGGTTTCAGACTTAACTTTATAGACTTCACATGGCTTTCAGGATAGATTAAGAAAAGAAAATAACAGTAGACTCAAGCAAATTTAAGACAAAAAAAATAATAATATGTGGAACAATGGCAGGAATGAACTTATTGGGAGAGCTTGACAGTGACTGAAATATCCCTGCAAAAAAGACTCTCAATCTTGCGTCTCATTTTAAAGTAATACTCACCAATTAAAAAGGAACTACTTCAGTGAGAAAACTTTATGTAGGACATAGAAGTGTAATTTGTCTTAGTGTTCAGATTCATTTCGCTGGCTTTTAACCCTTATGAACGCAATGATGCAAACCTGTTGAGTGCCGTGCAATGCGAACAGCTGCTCGCTCATTCACAGGTATAAGACTCCAATTATGAAACCGTTGTAGCTTGAGGATATAACAGTATTTTTTGCAGCTCTTCCAAATTAGCTCTTACACCAGTCCAAGACATGTGAAGGTCCAAACTTTGATCACTGTTGAGAGCAAAGTGAATATATTGAACCTGCAAATAGCCTTTAGCTCTTTCCAAGTGGTTCCCTTATAATTTGAGTGTTAGATTAAAGTTGTACGTTATAGATTTTAATAACTATCTTCCATTTGGTTTGCTGAGTACCACTTGCTGTGGATTATATGACCTACTCACCAGCATGTCCCATTATGAGCACTTAACCTTGGAAGTTGTAAAGACAGAACATTTAATCTGTTAAACACAGGCAGAATCAGGAAGTTATATAATTACAGGTGATTTAGCTTAGCACTTCTAATACTTTCCAATTATTAAAATAATTTTTACTCAGAATTTTGTTCTCATGAATGGAAAAGAAAGGATAAATATTGAAAAAAATAAGTATTAGAGATCACAATTTTTTTGAAAAATATATATAAATTTTTTTCAATTAAGGGCTTCAGCAATCATCAGAAGAGCAAACTTTCACAAGCATAGACATGCAAACAACAAAATTTAGCGTTAACAGTAACACAGGAATACTAGGGGTAGGTAAGAATGAATTTGAATTTTTTTTTTTTTTCCACAGATATTCCTGACAGGCATACATTACAGTAGAGTTGCTCAGTGCAGACATTTATCCACACATCAGTCACAGCCTGTATTTTGATATTTGAATGCAGAACAGATATAAAAAAGTGAAGAGCATTCAGAAAATCACTATCTCCTTATGGAAATTCTACAGCTAGGCCAAGAGCAAATTGTTTTCATTATGAAATTAAGAATCAATAAAATTAAAAGCTTATAACAAATAGGAAATCATTCACTACAGAAGAAACGACCAGATAATACATAGCAGAAAATAATCATGATATTTAAAGCTCTGCGAGAAAGCATTCAGTTTTTATGGTGATGAGGGAAACACACAATTCTATGTAGATTACAAAAGATTGATCTAATTTTAAGATAATAGGCACTTCGATAAAGAGATACGCCATTTTACCATCCACAGGTGTTTCTGTACCTTAAAGAAGTGATGAGTAAGTAAAGGATTCAGGTGTAATACTACTGTAAAGCATGCTAGAATCAGATTTAAGGAGATGATCGATCTTTGTAACTTGGTGTTTTATAATCTATAAATACTTGAGAAAAGTTTTACATAACATTATTAAATTAGAGAGTGAGGTCATAAATTAGATACCAAAATCTGAATGTCCAATAATCTCAGCCTAATTTTCCAACAACAACATGCACTGCAAATGATGAAGACATCCTGTGGCTGGAGTAACACGTCCCACTCTTGAACATGTTTGACACACAACGCAGGTTAAGACAGCGGCATCAGATGATGCCACGGGGATTTCTATTTTAGTCCTCAAAACCAAACCCTTGCTTTGTAAATGGTAAGAAAAATGCACACAGTTGCATTTCAGGTACGCACACAAAGCCAGTGGTGTTCCAGCACACAACGGGCTCCAGCTCAGTCACAATTACTTTTATGCACACAAGTATTACACAGTTGTGCAACAGTCATGTGCCAACTAGATCTGCATTTGGCATGCACATTTCATGTGAGCTACAAGAACAGTAAAAATGAGCAATTAGAACTGCATTTCATTTGGAAATCTGAATTTTCAGCACCAGCAACATTTTTCCCAGGAAGGCAACACTGTCAAAATGTTTTGTTTATGCAAAGCTCTAAAAGGAAAAAAATGCCAAACAAACTAAAAATATGAAGTCTGCTGAACCTGAATGGAGCTCCAATTACACCCATTTTTTTAAGCTTTTGCGAAAGTGTTTCAGCTTAATTAGGTTAAGCTATTTCAAAGCATGCCCAGTTGTAATTTGTTTATGATACAGAGTTGCTCTTTGATCATGAATGTTCATTTCTGTAGAAACCCTGTTATCAGTCTCAGGATAAGAAATGAACAGTGTTTGTGGTAAGAAAATTCAGAAAAGTATAAGAAGCTCAGAAAATAGCTGTCTTATTATTAAAAGAAAGACGTGACAATTTAGAATGTGATGGCAGTAAGGTAATCAAATTATATTTTAGGAAAGAAAGGGAAACTTCAGCAGGTTCACTTACTCATGCTGCCTAAGATATGGTAGCCATTGGAGTATCTTTAACAACCTGAAATCTGAGAAAAGTCTGAGTTTGAACTTTGCTGGTTCTTGGGTAAAGCACCTATAACATCCACTTATAATTTCTATCTTTTGAAATCCTTCCATTCATTCTCACAGAAAAAGAAAACAGAGAACTTTCCATCCTTGAAATTGCTGTTTGATTCTGATATCTTTAAGAGATTTTACCTGAAAGGTGAAAAAGGTACAATATAGAGTAAGTGTCCCAAGAAAATACTCTGGCTCTTTATTTTTAAAGACTGAACCATAGCTGTTGTTGGAACTGGATAATATGAACATACTCAGACCGTCTTTATTTAAAAGCATGAATCTAGGTTAGAGGCTGTAGGCTGACTTTTTCAGCATCTCTCTTTTTTTTGTTGTTTTTGTTTAAATCTTTTACGTGGTAAGATGGGTGCATTAGCTGCACAGTTTTCTAGCTGAAGATCATCCAAAATACATGAATACATCTTGGCCTTTGGGAAGAGCTGTATTCACAGAGCATTTAAATGAGTTTTTTTCAGATATTGCATGAAGATATTTTTGCACTCATAGGGGAATAATGCAGATCTGTCTAAGGTTCCCTGTACCAGCAAAACTATCTCTCTCTGGAACATGCTACAGAATGGATAAGAGCTTCATATGCAAAAATTGAGAGTTTTAAGGCCATATTTTAAAACTGTCTTCAGCTTTTTTTTATGTAATTGAAAATATGAGTTGCTTATATGCATCCTTGCACATCCGAGGATGTCACGATTGGTCATCTCTGTGTGATCTCACCTGACTTATGCACATATTAGTCACTTATACAATATTTGTTCACTTTTTAAAATGTAGGTCTTAATGACTCACCTTCCAAAAGAAAACTAATGATGTTGAAAAGCAATATGCAAATATTTGCTCTTTGACAATGATGTCTTCAAGAAGCAGCCAAGAATCCTGTATCATTAGTAAGGCCAATTAAGTTATTCATGGTAAACAACTAAGTTAATGAGCTCAGTCTCTTCTCCTATTCACAATTAAGTTTGAATAACTTTCACATTTTTCAAATGTATTCAATATCCAACTCCATTTTTAGTTATGGCCAGATTTATGAAGGTATTTTGTCAGCAGGAGCTGGACACATACATCACTCGGGCACTTTTTCAAAACTCATTAAGTACCTTCTGAATTTTGTCTGTATCTGGTCCTAATTGTTAGGACAAAGACTTCTTTTGTTAGTGGTCTCTGTACTTCTGGACACTGAGATGGGTTGCTTAGACTGAGTGGACTCAAATCACCTGGTATTATTTTTTCTCCAATTAGACTGCATTTAGTAGTTACTATATCCATATTTAAAATCTGCTTTCCATAAATGTTATGCAACATTCCCTTAAAAACTGCTGTTTCAGTTAACATTTCTGCCCATAAATCAGGCACTGGAATATTCAGAAAAAGCAAATATGAAAGGGGTGTGAACACAGCTGAAGGCTATTCAATGTTTTATTCAAGGGAGTTTTCATGGAAAATATTTTGAGGTATTTGCTTAGTTCTAATCATTACCATGGGACGCCCTGGAAATCCAATAGCAACAGAAGTGCCAAAACTTGAAAGCAATTAAGTATGTTTGAAGAAAGAAATTTTCATTTTATGTTTGTGTTGAAATTTTGGTGCAGGAAGGAGGCAGCCTAGCTGTGCCAAATTCCACAATTCTCTCAGCCTTCAGCGGTTTGGAAGACCATGGATCTAACTTAAGCTCTACGAGACCCTCTGTAACTACAGGGAACTTTTGTTTTCTGTCAATATTTTTGCCAGAAACTTGGCTATTGCTGAACTTCAAGCGTGGGCAGGCTATTTACATTTCCTATGAAATACTGCAGGCAACAAAACTCTGTTGGGATAGAGATCTGGTGGAAAAGCCCCACGTTTTAGTTTTGTTTACATCTAGGAGAGCAGTACAGTGGAGTGATATCTGAGCTGGTGCTGAAGTAGCTCAAGTACCAAGAACAAAATAGCCAATAAATTTGTCATGGACAAATTAGCCCAAGCAGAGTGTCCCCTTCATTACAAGTCA
This sequence comes from Rhynochetos jubatus, assembly GCA_027574665.1. NCBI lineage: Eukaryota > Metazoa > Chordata > Aves > Eurypygiformes > Rhynochetidae > Rhynochetos > Rhynochetos jubatus. Next base: position 8,715,473 of record CM050665.1, on the reverse strand, counting down.
GGTACCTTTCAGAGACACAGATTTTGACAAGTTGCTGGTGACCTGAAAGGTACCAAACCTATGCAGCTCTTATTTTCCATTTTAATGGGAGTCAAGGAAGCCGATCAGATCACAGATGCACTCAATAATGTGATGAATGACACCTTCAACAGACTACTAAAAACTTTCCATGGTGCTAGGGCTTCACTGTGCCTTCTTTTATTGTATATTAGCAGCCAGAGATGCTGCATGCACTGAAATGTGAGAAAGATTTTCATGCTTGTAAGAGTTCAGCATCAAGCTATAGCTGAGCATTAGCACTTCTCTTACTTTACATTCAAAGGGTTCTTTTTCTGGGCTGCATATTCAGAGAGATAACAACAATGAGAATTCATGGAAATTCAGTGCCCTCTTCCTCTCCTCTGATAAAGCACAAGATAATAAAGACATTGCATCTGAAACATATTTGGTCAAATTTTGGAAGGCCAAAGTATGAAGGCATTTCATAAATTAGGATGGATGGATGAACTCTCGTAGCATAAAAGAATGCCAAAGAACCATATAGGGTATTTTTCCCCTTCAGGATTCAGCACTTAGCAGCTATTCAATTACTGTTTCAAGATAAAGCATGAATGCAACAGCTACTTTACACTATACTTCATATTTTACTTTCTCATGAATATAGAATTGTATTGCTGATCACACAAGCATCACACATCTGAGTCCTAATACCCACAGCCCCAAAAAGCCTGATGCCACAGAAAAGGATTCTTTTTTATCACGTTTCAATTGTCTGAGTATTCAGAGAATTGTAGAATATCCTGGCTGCTAGAGGCTTTCAATTACAAAAAAACACAGGAGACAATTATATGCTATACATTTTGGGAGCTTATTTATGGGGTACAAGATGATCTCGGTAGTTTTTGTTAAATATGATCAGCTAAATCAAACAAGTCTAACTGAAAACCCTGGATCCATGTATTCTTAGACCCACTGAACACACTAGACAAGCAACATTTGTTAACTTTTCTGACATCTCCCTTTGGCTTTGTAAGTCATGATTTATGCTCACAAAGTTCTTTGCAAACATGAATGACAGTATTTATTCCATATTTTACACATGTTGTAGCTTGCTTTGTTTGTTAGGGATTGGTTAGCTCTGGCCATAGGTACTCAATTAGAAAACCCTTCTAATTCCTGGGAGTGTTGAGTCCCCTGATATAAGCAGTAACAAAAACCTCAGTGTTTGTCAAGTGCCTATCAGGCTTCATTGTGGCTAGTCTCCTAACACAGTCAAAATTTCCATGAGTATTAGTAGCGGTTGCTCAGTGGTGTATGATGAAACAGAAAACCATCCTACAAAACCAGCTGGCACCTGGACTGGAATGGTTTCTGGTGACTGAAAAAATTGTCTTGCTGGGAGGTGACTGCTCCAGACACGGAGGTTAAGGGATATCATCAACGATAGCAGATTGTGCCAGAAGTACTTGTACATCCCTGCCTGCACCATGACTGTTTTCTGAGGAGACAGTTCAGTAGCTTAAAAAATTCTCCTGTTCCTGTGCAACAGTGGTTCCAACAGAGTTTGAACACCTGGACTTGGATGTGGCATGGAAAACACACCACCATTGTTTCTTTTAATAATGGGACCTTCACCAGTGACTAAAGCATTGTAATGAGACATGCCCTCCAGGCTTTATCCAGGTTGTTATCTAAAAAAATAACAATTAGATAACAAAGGATAACTGTCTCGCGTAAATAACAGACAGTGACAGAGAACACGATACACGAGCGGAAAATATGAAATCAACATAAAAGCTACATCATATTTCTCAATATACACTGTTTGGTCCCAATTCTGCCATCAGTTGCAGGGTACAATGACTTTACGTATTGTAATTGAGGGCATAATTGAACCAATTTTCTATAATCTTCTATACATTCTGAAAACAAATCTGGAGCTATCCCAGAAACACATTCACATTAAATGTCTCTAGGCTCCACTTTTGTCGTAGATCTTTTCATTCCAATGTTTACTTTGTAGTGGTGTCATTAGGAAATATTAGAAATGTTAACATTTTAATATAATGAGATATATGCAACTTTTTTCTTGCAATATCAACTTACTTGAATGTATAAAACCCTGAAATTTTGTAATTAGCGATAAAAAAAAAGAAGACATAAATGAAAAAATGGTGGATCCAGGTGCTGAAAATACTAGGTGCTGAACTGGCAAACTTCTGGATGAATTTTGATACTTGATGAGGTATGAGATTGGGAACTAATGTCCTACACATTGGTCCAGAGAAGAAGGAGTGCATGTCTCTCTCATTCTAAATACTCATTTTAGATATTTAGATGCTGAAGTCAACAAGGTGCTTCAGCACATGCCTGAATCATGGCCTAGTCAGCTCACTTGGTGACATAAAATAATGTTTGATAATTTGTACAATGCTTGAAAGATAGCTAGTGATTTGTTATCCGTAAATCCAATGAACTTTTGACATATCCTGTTGCCTGGGTGAGGCAAGACATCCATTCAGTTACTAATGGGGGAAAGTTGAGGCACAGTATGATTTGTTTTACTGATGTAAATGTCGCACAGAGCTATATTTTGTGAATGGATGATAGATCTAATGAAAGCATTATCTCTTAGCCACAATGCTGAAGTATAATGAAATGAAACATTTTGAGGCATTTAGATACTCAAAAACACAGTTAGGGGCTAATAAAAATCCTTTAAAGCAACTACTGCCACAGTTATGCACTAATATTTTGAAAATCTGGTTGGTCAACGAATTCTCTATGAACTTGGCAGTGAGGTATTAATTGGGAAAGTTTTTTAGGTCAACCTGGGATTTTGGATAAGGGAGGAATGCGTAACACTACCTCTGAGTAGCTAACGCCCTTGTGACTGTGGGATGTTAAGAGAGTAAACTCAGCCTTATATATCTTATTTAATCAAAGAATATATGTAATTTGATCAGAGCTGGCTTCAGTGTTCAAGTAGAGACAAACCACTTCTATTACTGGAAATTATTGGACACTCATATTACAGCAAAAGGTACAAGTTGCTTTTCTGGATTCTGGGCTGAAGAAAGAGGACAACAGGAGGAAAAAATGTAAGAGAGAGAAGCATCAGAAAAAGCAAAAACCCAGCAAAATTTGTAGGTAAATCTTCTTTTTCTTTTTAATAAAATGCAAGCCTAATCTCAATTTGTCGACTCTTTTCCCCAGGGCAGGCTGTAACAGAGGAAATGCTGTAATCACAAGCTCTGAAGTCATCCGGGGGATTGAAAAACTGAGTGATGCAATACTTGTCACCGTGGCACACAACGCTAGCTGAAAGGCTGGGCACGCAAGGTATATACATTAGGTAACATCATTTAGAAACGAACCGAGGCTCCACGTGGCACAGGCTCATCAGTGGGAACTGGGAATGGGCGCACATCGACACTTCTGGCTCTATGGCAACTTCGGTTTTATACCCAGTCACTGGTATTCAGGAAAAATAACAACAGCCTAGGCCAAGCTTGAATATAGGTTTCATACTAATAAAAACCCAAATTAGTGCAAAACTAAGCCACAGAGAAGAAAGTAGGATGGTTTCCTTTGTCAGCAGCACCTGCATATCTACCAAAAGGACACTAACATTAACTAACATCATGGCCCTACTGAAGATACGTAATCTAAATCATCTGGAAGAGAAGCATTACCTAATGAAGGGGTGGGAATCACTCTCCTTTGATCTGGTTTCAAGCAAACCTTCCAATAAATGTGAGAGCTGTCTCTGCATGCCTGCAGTCCAGCTCTCACAACCCCCACTCTGTGCGCTGTTTCTGATGTACCTTACAAAGAGACGTTTACAAGACATCCAAATGGAAGGGCATCACGTTCCACTTCCAGAGTCTGTGAACCCATGGTCCCACAGCCAAGGACATCCATCAGTATTTGGAACCTCATCCCCTGCATGTGTACACCCAGCTGTCTGAGTAAGAGATGTATAAACAGCAAATGTTTTCAGAGATTCAAGAAAGGATATCTGATGGTCAAAAGTCTGGTTTCTATCTTGACTCCAGAACTGGCATTGTTGAAATAATCCTCAAGATGACCCTAGTCCTCAAAAATCAAATAGGATTTATAAAGCAAAGCGCTACAGGATCATTCTAGAGAAAAGGTGCTGTAGAAATATAAGCTATTATTATTATTATTACTATAGTAAGACAAGCTCCCCATGTCCCTTGATGATAATGCAGCTCACTGGTAGGGATAAACTATGGAGCCAACATGAACCAGATTATTGCCTCATAAAATGGGACACCTGCCCTATTATCCCTTAAATAATAAGTACATAAAACAAATTTGACCGTAATAATAAAACATAATGGTGAAATATTTATGGGTAATTTTTCAATGCAGCATACAAGGATTAAGCCATGCAATTTCTGTTGGCTTTTACAAGAGTTGCACTGTTAAATCCTCCCCATGAGGTCCAACAGAAACGGACCTGTACTGTGTCTGTAAGTCTGCATAACGTATGGTAAAATTAGATGGAAATTTTATAGTACGATGAACAATCACAGATTCCACCTTCGTGCTTAACCTGCAGTAGGCAGAAAGGTAAGATGTTCTTGAAGTAATCCAGCCAGGAATGTGTTTATTAATAAGGAAAAAGCTCTAGTCAGGTCCATACTTTCATAAAGGTTCATGCAGGCAATGCAGTTGTGTGGGTATTAACAAGTGCGAATGGTTAATGAAGCCAACTTTCCAGCTTGCTTGCTGGCACTACATTCAGTCACAGCAGTGACTAAAGAAACACAATTGAAACGTACAAACGCAAATTGGGCTTAGATCTCAGTTTGCAGAAAAGCAGTACTGATTCCTTAATATAAACAATACCAAGTCCTTAGTATGACAAACTAACAAATAATATGAAGAATTACTTAAGGGATATCATCAGCTTACATTTTTTACGTCTCAGAATTTCTCACTTACCTCTCACCTTTTCCAAGTTCTTGTAACTGAAAAAGCCACAGGGAGGAAAAAAAAAAATAAATCACATTTCCTGATTGTTCATTTGGCAGAACACTGCAGATAAACAGGTTTCATAATTTCTTTCATACAGTTATTTCCATATTCATTTCCCTACTCTTCAGTGCGTTGACTTCTGATAGAGCAACAAAGAGAAAAAAAAAATTTAAATAAGGAAGTGTGTTTCAAAGTAAGAAAATCTGTTAAAGGCATCTGAGGCAGCAGAACCTCTAACCTGTGAGTACTTTCAATATACTTTAGTTTTTAAGTTGTCAGGGTCACATTCTCAGTTTTTGAAAAGCACTCACGTCTGGCTCCTGAGACAGAGCCTGATTTAGTCTTTTATAGGCACATAGTACATGCTCTAATTAACCCAACTTAATTTTTGAGAGCAGTCCCACTGTCTAATAGCCATGATGCAATATTTAGCAGATTATATTGCTTATTATTTTATAAGACACCAGATAAAAATAAAGAGAATATCTGAACTGTGCCTTTTTTAGCACTATCTTGCAAATAATTGGATTATTTTGCTTTGTCTATTTTTTAAAGCAAGATAGGGTTATTTAAAGTCTGGCTCATTTGCTGGTTTCATATCACCAGCACTTTTCCAAGCAAGAGGAAACTCCTGATGTTTTCCATATATGTTCCCAGCCACTTGTGCAGCGTAGCCTTGGGTATGTAGGTGAGCTGTACAGTCACAAACCTCCGTACAAGGGCTCTTCCCACAGCCCTGAGTTTCAGCTTGTGTGTGTGCACACTTCACGATTGCCATCGCTGCCATCCCACTGCTGCAGCCATCGCCTGCGCCAATTACGTGCGTTTTGGCACGTGTATTTTCAGATACGCGGCTCTAACACAAAGTCAGTTTTAAGCCGGCAGAGTTGATATAGATATACACACGATGTGCGTGTGTGCATGTGCGTGAAAATCTATTCATGCCTTTCTTTCTCAGTGCGTTGCCTCGCTGCTTCGAGAGTTTCTGTGTTTTCTCTTTGTATCATTCTGGCTCCGAGTACTAAAAGCCACATCCTGTTATGTTTGGTTGCTAGGTGGAGAAATGTTATCATGGGCTTCAGCAATAATTTATCCATAGAGCTAGAGGAGCTGTCATGTACTTCTGACAGTGAGCTGCAGCACTTTATCAGCTTGCCTGTAAATCAACCGTGTGTGGGTGAAGATGCCAGCAATGTTTGATCTCTCTCAGACACTCTAATAATCTGCTTTTGTCTGATTGATTCCTTCACATCACCAAGCACATTGCAACCGAGAGTGGAGTGCCCTCTGTTTATCTCCGTTGGTCATCTGCTTGAGGGCAACAGGGCAGAAAATGCTGTTCTCACTGAGATGTAAGGGTTTTTTGGAATTAGGGGCTTTACATCATATCCTGGAGCAGGTTTAGTCCAGTAAATCAATGATAGCAGAATTGAATGCACCATAAATACCTCAAACCGTATCTCTTACAAGAATGTAAGAGTAATTCATAGAAACAGGAAAGGTAACTTTGCTGGAAAGAATTACGACCCCTACAAGCTCAAGACATGCAGGTCTTTTACGGCCTGTGTTTACATCTACCCTCTTGAACTTTGGGAAGAAATGCACTGCACGCTGGCATTTGGTTCCCGGCAGTTCAGAGATAATATTGAGCCGAGCAGGACGCTGTCAGAATTGATCACTGCCTCTCAATCCAAACCCCAACTTTTTCTAAATTTCTGTCAAGTTCTGTTTCACGTGGGAGATGCCAATACACCACGTCATGCCCTGCACCGCAGTAAAGGGGAACACAGTGCCTGGTGCTGTGCAGTGCTTTCCTGCCAAGAATATACATGAAAGGATGCAATCTAATGAGCAGCCGAAGCCCCTCTAGGAGAAGGGAGAAGCGTATGCCCATTCCAAGGGATAAATAGGTCTGACTTTGTTTTGTTTTGTACATCATACTGTTCCCCCAGTTGAAAATCAAGAGCTTATTATCACTCGGAGCCTGGCAGCAGCTCATTGTGCGGTGACCTGGGATCAGCAGCAGACTTGGATTCCTGACCCCTGTGAAAGCTGAGGTCGGAAGATATTGTGGATGTGATTGACTGAATCCCATCAGGGGAAGCATTTGGTTGTAGCATCCCCTCTCTGGGTCACTGTGGGATGGCACAGGCAGCAGGATATTTGGGGAATGCACTAATTTCAACCCAGTACACTAAGGGGAAAGGATGGTGTTTCATAGCACCGCTGAATGCTAAAAAAGGGTGAAAATTCACACTGCATAATGTATTTGTAATTGTGCTTAAGGCAACGAGAAGAGAGAAATTCATGAAACAAATCTGGCACACAGTGTAGGCCTTTGTGGATGCTGCAGGAGCAGTTACATCTCCTCCAGATTTATTGCATCGAGTAGTAGTGCTTCAAGACAGAGTGGATCCACTGCGTCTTCCTTGGCCCATCGTGGGGATTTCCCCAAACTATTATATAAATTGTTACGGAGACTAGTTTCATGGTGAGAAGGCAGTCCCTTTCTGTTCCCCAGCTGGCTGACCACATAGGCAACACCTTTTACGTGCAGCAGAGGGGCCTGTACTGCTTCTCCACGTTTAATAACCCTTTCAGTGAAAGCTAAGCTTTCATTCACAAGAGATTTTTTTTCACTGCACACATCATAAAAGCAAGTAAAGTGATAAAAGCAAGGAGACCTAAAGTTCCAGCATATAGCAGGGCGTATTCTCTATTCTTTCACCATCATGCATCATCAAATGACATTCAGTTTTACTGAGTATTACAAAACACACGCTGTTGGATCCCTCTAAGACCTTCAGCTGGCATCCGTTCAGCATTGCAATATTTGGACTATGATGTGCATGTACAGGCAGACATGTATACAGACTGATGTAACACAAGAGACCTCATGGCTCCGATACATGCGGTATGCTAGAATAACAGAGAAAAGTCACGAGGATTTTAAATTCAGAACTGTTTAGATACAGCTACTTGACCTCTCAGTTAAGCCACTTACCTGTTAGCAGTAGGTCTGTAATTCACAAAGTTTGCTGGGAAACAGAACCAGAACTCTCCTGACTGGCTTAAATCAGCAGGAAAACTCCACTGAAAGGCCCCAGTGAAGACTTTGATGTTGATTTAGCAATGGTGGACGTCCATGAAGTCTGTGTTCAGGCAACTGAAGTCTAAATCCTCAGTGATCTTAAACATACTCATTCTAAACTGCTCTTCAGCTTTATAATGCAAATTGTTTAAAATAAGCCTACTGTTATGTCTCAAATGCTACTCATTTTGACTATTGCACTGCTACTCTTCTTGAGGGCTGGCACTTTCCAAAGATCCAAGAATTAAAAAAAAAAAAAAAAAAGAAAGAGAAAAGGAAGAAGAGAACTTGAAAAAAGGAATATGGGGCATGTGTAAGAAAACTACACTTCCAATAACATCAAGTTATTCTCAGGGGAGATGTATAAGTAGAAGATATTACATGGCTGAACAGTAAATATCACATTTCTTTTTACAAGCATGTTTCTGCATTTTATTATATCTTGACTGGCAGACCCATAAATTTTGAATATCCAGCCTAAGAAAGGACAGGCTTAGCATCCACAGCCTGTATTCTCCATGGGCCTAAATGTTCAGTGGCATTTTGTTATTCCGCAACAGACTGATTAAGTAGTGAACTATGTTCATATCCAAAAAATTTGATATGTATATTCATGAGCAAGTGAAAGAAATTAATACTTACCTACATCTAGGAGTTTAGTTCTAGAAAAATAATTAGTGATAGCTAATAATTACCCTGAAAGTTATTTGATTCCCAGGCTTAAGGAGTATACACTACAGTCCTCTCTGAAATAGAATTTCTGGGAAAATAGTTCCAGAAAAGTTATTCCAATGAGCAGCTGCAGTTTTCCTGCTCTGGAGTACTTTCCATCTGCTAACATTGCTGACTGCCTGTAGGCTCGCAGAGGGGGAGAAGACTGACCAAGAACCAGTTCTGCACTTCAGCCTGGCAACACAAAGGATTCAGCCTCCTCCGCGGAGAGCTGTTGTGTTTACTGTGCTCGGCAGCACCCCACTTCCATGCTGCATGGACGCACCTCTGGAGTACACCATCCTTTTTGCCGTCTTTATGGCTTTGCTGTGAGGTCCAGCACTCCTTTGGGAAAAGGAAGAAATACTGAAAAATAATTGCCCTCAGCAGTTGTGTATATGCATGGCGCTAAACAGCTCTAAGTGCTCTTCCTGCCACCCAGTTTCCAAGCACTCTGTGGCATATAGTTAGGGGTGTGTAAATAGATGCAGACCCAGAAGCTACAGAAAGAAACTACTTGGGTAACTCTGGGTTATCTGACCTCCTTATAAAGTATTTTGCTGCTGCTGTCAGCCAGCAATATGTTATTTCCTGAAGTATAATCCCAGTAAGTAGTATTTCTGGATCATCTACCAAAGTGTTGGCCAATGTTGAGTGATTGATTGAGGTTATGACATGACTTTTACAGACAGCACTTGCAGGACTGATACAAACACATGGGACTTGCTTGTTATTTTGTGGTAAAGAAAAACACTTGGAGATGGGATGTGGAATTTCCGGCAGCTGGGGGACTTCAGTGATTTGGCATTAGACTATTTTTATTTGATGGTGGAAGACAGGTCTGATGAAACCTGACATACACTTTACAATTTTTAATATAATCAGTGTGTGTTAAAGGCAAAAATCTCACTAACTCATCGATGTAATTTCATTGGAAGATACATTTACTATAGGTTTGGTTCTGTCCCAGCTAAGTAACCTTGTTCTTAAAGGAGCAGTTTTCTCTGGTACAAACTGCCAAGGTAAAACAAACTGACTGAATGCTGACTACTTTCGAGAATATATTTATTTAGACCTGGCCAAAGGAGATTTACCTTTCTGTTATATATTAAAATTCTAGTCAAAGGCTAGGTATAGCCAGGAACACCATCAAGCTGACAAGTTTGGAGCAGAAAAGGAAACATCTTATTTTCTAAATGCTGTTCGCAATAGAGTTGTTTCATTCTTCAGGGGTAAATCAGAGACCTGCACGTGAGCAACATGTCTTAGCTGTAAATTCCAGTGTGAATAATTTCCCATGTATTAAGCCTAGTATTTCACATTGCTGATCCTAAAGTCCTTGTAAAGAAAGGATTCAATTTTGAATCATAAATTGAGACTATTCTATAGTAAAATCATATATTGGTGAGGCATTTAAACATACTATAAAGTGTATGGGGTAAACAAGACCCCTGAGAATGGCGCCGATATCATGATGGAAGGGCAGAAGCACACGTATACTCAATGAGGAAGAAATAAGGATGTGGGTGAGTCTTCAATCAAACCCTTAGGAATATTCCTATCTTTTCCTGCTTTCTGCTTGCTCAGGATCCACTGTCCAAAACCATCTTCTGACCTTTTTTGATATGAGGGAAGCCTTGCATTTTTCCTTTTAAAGCTGTATAACATCATTGGTACACACACAGATCACAGAGCGGGAACACTCAGCTGGAGGTGGCAGCTCCAACTTAAATTCCCTCCTGTTGGAAAATGCTGTTACAGCCAGATAAAGCAACTAACTTGGAAAGAAAGGGCAATTTTCATCTTAAGTTTCACTTGAGCAAAGAAGGGGGAGATGGGGATTGAAGGTTGTGGACAAAGAAAGCTTGTGCATTCCTTTTTATCCTGATGATTATTTCCAAAGAACGGTTCGACATTTCACAGTAAAGAGCCTCTAGATAAAACATACTTCTTGGAGGAGTGACCCCAAACTCTCAGAAGGTCCTTTTCCAAGGTGCGTACCCTGCCTGTGAAGTTCCTGGTAAGTCTTTTTCTGGCATTGTAGGTCTCAAGGTGTTTTTTCTGCACAGTAGCACAATTCAGCAGAAAAACGGGAAATTGTCCTTATTCTATGTAAAATAATCTAAAGTTTGAGGGGGAAGGGCATGCCTTCTACAGGGGAGGCCCGGTGCATTTCAACTCCCTGTGTCCAAGCTGCTCAGCTCAGGTCTGCTGCTCGCCCGGCAAGTACTCTAAGGGGGAGTTATTATGTAAAAGGCAGAGAGCTTTTTGCCTCCTCCTGTCTTTTAAAAGAGGGCATGTGCTGCTGGTGCATTTTTTAGGCAGAACGTGGCAGTACAAGATGCGATCACCTCCTGAAATGAGTCCCTCAAAGAGGGACCTGCTTACCCAACATCATGCTTAGCTGTGGGGTGGCAGCTGCTCAGCCCTGTCAGAATGGGGTTTCTTCTGCATCAGCCCAGAATCAGACCCAAACTTTCGCATTTGAGAAGGCACTGTAGGATATATATGCTTGACAAAGCAGGATTTACCAGGATTTTGATGGATAAATTCCCCGTTTGTCTGGACAAGGGCTACACAGTGCTGATATTCAGGAGTGCAAATATATTTACAACTGACGTATATCATTAGATCAAAGGAAGCTGTTTCTGCTTAGTATTTCAGGCTTGTAATCTGCACTAATGTCTGTGCTCTTTCCAGATTTATCTTAAATGTTAATGAAAACACTGAATTTGCCCCAAAGCACCAGAAATTTGAAGAAGGATGTGGCATGAAATTTTCCAGCAGTATCACTGGATCTCTTAATGCGTGTATGAGACAGGCAGGTGGTGGGTTACAAACTGTAATGAAATGACACCTTTTTTTCACAGAAGGTGTCACAAAGGTACACCAAAGCGCTGCAGCGGAGCCTATTTTAGATTGTAAAAGTGCAAATGAACTGGCAAATCCTTACAGCTGTGTAGATGCTACAAAATGCTTTTATTTTTTTAATATGCAAATATAAAGATATTGTCGCCCTGGCTTCTACCATTAGCAGGTCACCTCTTCAAAACACGCAAGCCGAGACTAAGCCACCCCAACAGTCGAACCTGCAGCACCGGACACAGCGGCCCACTGCCCTCTCCCTCCCTGCAAGCACTGGCTGTGGTACAAGACGGGCCAGCATTGTACTTGAGGCAGTGAAAATATCTGATATTTGAGTACTCGTTTCAGCAAAACTGGAAAAAAAAAAATTCTATTCAGAAAATCTAATGAGAGGTATTCCACAAACAGAAATTAGCATCTAATGGCTCCTTTCTTATTATCTGGTCAGCGCTTAACATATTCCCATCGCAGAGAGGATACACCAGCATTCATCATGGGAGTCTAAGACCACGCTGTAATGCAATGCAAGGCAGAAGCGTGGCAGCTTTTACTGATTCTTGAGATCTAGGTGTGCAAAATACGTCAGTGACAGACAAGGCATCAAGTACTGAGAAAAGAGAATTTCATTTCAGCGGGAGGTATTCTCAGTGAAAATGAAAGCTGTTCTTCTAGATGTTGTATTACAGATACAGTGAAACTGTAAATTGAGTATTTCGATACCTATCCACCCTAATTTTAAGCAGTTTTAAAAAATGAAATAAAGAAAAATGAAGGAAAGCTCTTTTGTTGTATTCAGAACAATCAAACACCAGGGGACTGGATGGCTTAGGGAACTGTTAATGGGATACAGAGTATTTCAAGGTCACCGGTTCGACTCTAGCTCAGGTTAGTAGTAATTGGAAGTCATTATTACTTGATGGCTGTTCAGTAGTTTAAGTGACATGGGTTGGTGGTCTTAATGTAGCATTGGGTGAACACCTGTCTATACCACACACACAAAAAAGGAGTCTCTAGTGCTGTCAATTTAGTATTTTTCATCACGAACAATATAAAACATAAATAAATCCACGTAATTTATAAACAATCCATGTCACATACTCTTTCAAATATGACATTGGTACCTCAAAGTTGCCATTAGCCAATAAGGGCCTAACGTGGGTTAGGCACTACCCAAGAGGCTTTCTCTTCTCTTTGGTACCGGAGGCAACCTGACTTAAAATGACTTATTATAAAGCCAGGTTGTAACATAAACCAGTAATTAATGGATTACATCTTATACTGGTCAGTCCAGTCACGGATATGCTAACCTTTGAAGCACAGGGCAAAATTTTCTTCTTGGGTATAGAAAAAGATGAATGATTACACTATGATAACGTAGAGAATAAGTGTTGTGTAATGTGTTTGGGATTTATGACAATTTAGTAGTAATAACAGACTTTGGGCTAAACTGCATGCTTTGAATTTTGTTCACTATCTTTTGACAAAAATCTTGAATAGACATAAGTAGTCTATAAAACTTAAATAAAGAATTTAATTGATTTTGAAACTGCCCTGAAAATCTTACTGTCTTCTTTCTGATTCTACTTTCACGAATCAAACTTTGAACTTACGCAGACTTCCAATGTGCTCAGCCATATGTAAAGCCAAAATAGTTTCTCTCAAGTAATCCCAATTACTTTCAATACTAAATTGGTATTAATTTACTTGTTAATGCTGAAGAAAATGATTAAAGTGATTTCTTCAGAATAGGGTGCCAAATGGACAAAGTATTTCACATTATCTGCTCAAAATCCCTTCTAGTGGGTAGTGTTTATTATTCCCTTCACATACAATTATTCCTCTCAGTATTAGTCAGACAATTTTTCAAAGGTGTAGTGATGAAATTGGACTGGCTCCATGCCTAATCCAATATATGTTGTTCATATATCTGAAGATATATGTTTACTAGGCAACTGAATTTTAGCAGAATGACATAGTTGTATGCAGGAGTCCAGCTATGCAAACGGATGTTTTCTTGATGGAGAACTCATTGATATGCAAACTATTTTTAGCTTTGTGCTTAACATGTTTTGGGTGAAAAAACAAACCAGAAGTAGATTCTAAGTAATTCCGTACTGTACGTGGCATGTTGGGGATACGTCAGTGACTTAGGGCTTTAAATAAAAATATAGGGCACAATTTCATTGTTTCGTATTGCATTACTGAGGTAAAAACATCTCTGCAAAGTCACACGGGGTAACACCGATCTACTACGGCAACAACTGTCAGTGAGAAACTTCACTAAGGGCACAGGAATAAAGGGTTCATTCATCAGGAACTGAAAAATAAGAAACTTAGGGTGTCCAAGGGATAATACATAATAACTCTGCTGAGGCAATAACTTACATTTAAATCAAAATTGGAATAAGTTTTGAATTCACATTAACAGCATCTCTGTTTTGTGTAATATCTGATGCTTCTCAGTCTTACTCATCTCAGGTAGACCGGAAATTTGTGAACTTTCTTTTGTCGGATTTTCAAGTTAAATCTGTAGACCAAAGAGCCTAAGCTAATCCACAGGGTGGGATTGCTAATACAGGTTTCTACCACAAGTACATTTGAACCAGAGATTCATATGTATAAGCTTATTGTGAGTGTCCAGGTCTTCTGAGTGTCTGAACAGACCCCAGCTCCTCACCCCTCGAGACTACAGGAAAAACCGGGTCTTATCACAACAGCAAGCCCTTGTGTGGCTGGAGGCATACTGCAATAAGTACAAGTGAGGCAGCTCAGAAGGAATATTTATCAGTTTGAAAATAGAATAAAATCAAACTCTTTCTGCTTACTGATGTGCTATGTCCTTCCCCGGCAGGGCAGCCTTGGGGACCTGTGGGACCATTCACATGGTCAAGAGCTTGCAGGATCAGGTCCTAACCAACTCCACTTTCGAGATACAGCCCTACATCATGTAGGCATTTTTATCATACCATATTTCAACTCTTTATGTGTTTATAAATGCGGTACATGCTTTTATAACCTTCACTTAAGAATCAAGTAGCTGATGCAACTGTTTTTTCCCCTCACTCCTGCATTTTGAAATATTATTTCACTCTTAATTTTCAGCCTCCTCCACCTAGTCCTTTCTCTCTCTTTTTTATTTTCGTTGGTGACCACAACTGTAGTTTCAGTAAATAAAGCTAGTGCTTGATAATGTGGAACGGCCAGGAGCTTAACTCTGCCCTTGGAGATCGCTTACATCAAACCAGCGATCAAAAAGTGGTGCAGATAAAATTTGTCATCAGGGATTTCCTACAAAAGAATTACAGTGGAGAAATAGCCTGATCGATACTATGGATTTTCACTGCAGGGGCTGATAGTCCAATTGCTGTGAAACACTCACACAGATAAAAGGGCATGGCTGCCACTTTGTTACAGACTGCTGACTCAGCGCAAAGCCTGTCAGGTATTTATAGGCCAAAGTGATACAGAATTATCACCTTGCAGTGCCCAGCTCTTGTTAGTTCTAAGATTGCCTCCCTTTATGGGATTGCTAAATGCAGGTGAATGGAAAAATGATGGCTAACAGCTGTCAAAATGCAACAGAATGAAGTACTTAAATCTTTTTTTATCCATTAAAAGGGTAACAACCAAACATATATCATAGTGCAGACGTCGTAATGATATTTGGGGCCAGTAAACTAGGGGTTATAAACAATGTACATCTGATCAAAATGGTAAGGAAAATACAAAAGGGAAAAAAAGCAATAATAAAAATTCTTCTTGTTACTTTACAATATGTGGCTTGGCATTTACTTTGCTGCTTTGTGCAGGGATCTCCAGGCCCCTCATCAAGCCTAGTAAGACCAGCCTCCCAGCTCCATCAATACCGTGATAGTTTTATACTCCATATACTGCAAGGAAAACTGCTTTAAGGAGTCATTGGGATGACTCCAGGAACCCTTCTTCATTGTTCTAAGCCACTATTTTACACCCTCACTGAGATAAAATGCTGATAGATATCTAATATTAACCAACAGCATTAAGGGCTCATTGACTTCAAGGACTGTTTCACACACAGACCATGATGAAGGCAAAAGAAATACACTCATCTTTTGGTCCAACAGGTAGCATAAAGCATCTCTGTCCTGGTATACAGTCTGTGATTGACTGTTCCCAGCCGTGAGTTATTTCGCTGCTGGTACTAGCCTGAATATGTTTCTCCGCGGTGGCAACGAAGGGGGCAGACACTAGCTTTCCTTTTATCACTCTGTATAGTACAACATGTATTTATTTCTTGGAGTTCACATACAATGAACGATTGGTTTTGACTGCATAAGGATAATATTTGGAAGGTCATACAAAAAGCCGTAGAGCCTAGGAATATAAAGAGGGACAGGATGTTTGATTATGAGGATCTGCACAGACTGCCTTATCCATAGCCTCCTAGGTGTTTTTCATACCAGGATTGCTGATGGCCTCTATAAGGAGGTTTTTGTACCTTAAAACCAGTTTGAGAACTAGTTTGTGTATATTTTACATACACTTTCTTAGCAGGGACAGAGCCAAAGTTAGACTTTAATAACTATGATTTTTTTATACTGTAACAGCACTTAGAAACATACCTTAGGAGTCTGTTTTGCTAGATAATGAATAACCTCAGAGTCCATCTCCCAGAAAACTTATCCTCCAGTTAAATCATTTTATCCTCCAACATTACCTTACAAACCCATGACAGATTCAGCGTATCACCTGTTCTTGTATCATCACACCCACCTTTTGGAGAGTATTTCTTTTACTTGTAAATACACAACATGTCTTGGTGTGTGAGCAAAGTGAAGTTTACCCTTAGTATTCCTAGAATATGGATGGTTTTAAATATATGTAGGGAAGTGAACACCGATTTCTAAAGGGCGGGGAATAAAAAAATGATGATGTGGCATTTGATTTTTATAACTTAGGCCCATCATCAGTTATATAAAGCTTTATATATGGTCAGATTTGTTATTTAAGTCAGATTATCATGTTTTAGGCCCAGCTGGCAACTAAGTACCACACAGCCACACGCTCACTCCTTCTCAGTGGCATGGGGAGGAGAAAATATAAGGGAAGACTTGTGGGTCAAGATGAGTTCAGGGAGGGATCACTCACCCATTAAGGTCATGGGCAAAACAAACTCGAATTGGGAAAAAAGTAAACTTAATTTGTTGCCAATCAAATCAGAGTAGGATAATGAGAAATAAAACCAAATCTGAAAAGCACTTTCCCCCCACCCCTCACTTCTTCCCAGGCTCAGTTTTGCTCCAGATTTCTCTACCTCCTCCCTGCCAGTGGTGCAGGGAAATGTGTTTTTTTTTAAAGTCAGTTTACCATACATTGTCTCTGCTGCTCCTTCTTAAGGCTTGAGGAGATCTGACCTAACACAAGAAAAATAAACCAAGCTAGCTGGGCACCTGCATCCAGACTCATGTCACCTGAAAGATGTCCAGGCTAAGTTAATCATCTAGACCCCCCCTTGATAGTTGATGGAAATAGATAGGTACATACAAGAGGGGCAAACCCTGGCCTGACCTTAGGACAGGTAAGATGAAGCCTATCTCTTCCCATCCTATGCCTTGAGGAGGTACCAAAACGACCCTGTTAGGTGAGAAGAGTCATCCCAGTTGCTCTGAAGAGGTTAATAGATCCAACATGAATAATGCTTTGAAGACTAGCATTTTTCTTGACTTCTTTTTTCCTTCATTAATACTGGTTTTAAAACCATCTTAGGTGTTTTGCCAAAACACAAATAGGAGGATTAAAAAGGTGAAATTTTAAAAATGTCTTGAGAAGGTCACAGCCAGGAGTAGCTGAAATTCAGAGGAGTTTATGTACCTAATGCTTTAGACTTCATTTAATAACAGGGCTTTAAACTAAAGGAAGCAATACTGCACAAAGATTGAGAGGTATATTACTCAAAACAGCACAAAGAACTTGGACTTGGTGTTATTGTGAGAAGTTTTCAGTAAGTTTAACTATCACAATTAATTGCAGAAGCTTTAGAGTGAAAACACGCAAAATTTAAATTAAAATACTAAAATATAATGCGGAATATTAATTTAAGTAATAATTTGATTGCCTGTAAGAAATGTTGCAGGTTTCTAAACCAACACCTTTCCTAACCAGGAGGGAAGCCACACCTTTCTCCATGTTCCATAGGGAAATTACCGTAGCACTTGTGTGAGCTGCCTGGTGCTGGTAGAATCATAGCTGCTCTCATTGCAGCGTTGTTGGATGGAAGTTTACTGTCACTAGCAATAAGCAGTAGATAAAAGGAGGGGCGGGGGTGGTGGTGGTGGGGGATAAGAAAACAAAAGGGAAAAATAGAAGCTAAAAATTCAGCAGAGGTGAAAAAAAAAGGGGGGGGGGGGAAGAAGATATACATAAACTAGTTGTTTTTGTCTTTCTAGTTGCTATGATGTGCACAAAGGAAATAGACTGAATAAAATCACATCTCAGGAACACCAACATAAATTCCCCCTTGCTTTGACAAGTACGTAATTTTGTGCAGTGATGCTCTTCACGTCTGGAGAGTTATGAGGCAATTTCATTCCCATCTGACAAATTTACAAAGAAACATTAGAGAGAAGGGATTAGAAAAGCGAGAAATCTTTATAGACTTTTTCCTCAGGCTGTATTTTCCTTCCATCTTTTGGCTCTTCCTTGAGGAATATGTATGAGTGACTCATTCTGTATGAACGCCATAACCGAAACACTTAGCAGATAAGCATAACATGAAATGTGCTTTAAATCAACTAATTGTATTTACATTATCTGGGAGGGCTGATCCTGATTGGCTAAAGTTTGTAAAAATTTTGCTATTGTGCATTTTCAAGATAACAATTTAAAACCAGGCAACAACAACAACAAAAAAGCTAAAATATTAGCATTATAACTTCACAGAAAAGTCCATGTCAGAAAAATAATTTGCACTCGTGAAGCACTTCTCAGCTTGGAGCTCTGATTGACCTTTTTGCCCTCATTAAGATCACGTCAAGACCACAATGTGTTTTCATTTTACACATTGGGAAACTGAGGTAAGTTAAAATGAGCTCCCTCGTTCATGGAGAAGATACACGTCAGTGAAAAGCAAGCCAGGAAGGGGCTAGCTGGGCTGAGCTCACGCATCTGCATTGCAACCAGCCTTTCCAGCAGCACCGGGCTCTGTAACCCGAGAGAACATCCTCCTCCATGCAGGCCACCATGCTGGCTACCTGCCAGCACACGATAGGCTGCATGCTACTAAAAAAACAAATGGAAGGATGAGACGAGGAGAGAGCAAGGTGTTGTTCATGCCTCGCCAACGTCCATGAAAGGCCAGGGAATTCCTTGGTTTTGTGGCTGCACCACTACAGCTTCTTTCTGCCAAAACCCCAAAAAGCCTGGTTCAGCCTTCTTTTTGCTGACAGGGGATGATTCTGGCATAGATTATTCTAGAAATAAATGATAATAAGAAATGTTGTAAAGGCTTTGCTTTCTCCTGCAAGGTTTTAAAAAAACCAGACAGCCATGGCTCGTTTTAGTTATACTGCTGAACATATTTAACCTGAGCTGATATACGGCTACTACAGGATATCAGGATTTTACGTTCTGTGAGTAATCAGTATCATTTTTCATTATTTTTTTTCCTTTCCGTTTTTTAATATCAAAGCATTGGCACTGATTGTTCGTTATTGGTGTAATGTCAAGGAAACTCCAGCACAGCTCTGCTAGTCCAGATCTTTTGTTTCTGTGCCGTTTCGCGTGGCTCCCCTTTTAAGGTCATTTCAAGTGCTGGATGATGGTACGTCCCTCCTCCTTTTATTAATGAAAATTATACGATGGTGCTCGGAAGTTCCAAAACATATTCCTTTCTTGGCACAAAGATGAAATATAATAAAATGCAGATGCTTTCTGATACAGAGCACAGATGAAAATGGTTTATAACCACGAGTTATGGAGAGGGGAAAGCACAGGGGACATGGTTCCTAGGGCCCTGGTTGAAAGCCCCAAAGCAATCACTGCAATATCTGTGATATGACAGAAGAAAGTCAGGGGAGGGGTATTTATTATCTTTTTCATGGGACCCAGGTGGACCTCCTGGCAGCCATGTTTATGACTCAGGATCCACTTTAAAATAGTGAACCATAATAAATGGAAACTCAGATGTGTAACTGTGCTGGATTTTAACATGTTTCAAGTTCTATCGTCTCTGCATTTGCAATCATTTTTGCATGAAGCATGCCATTTCTTAATAACTTTTGATTACGCTGTTTTACCCTTTGTATTTACTTCATCTGACGTGCCCCCCCTTCCCCTCCTTACGTTTTGACAACTACATGGACGGGATGAAAACTTCTGTTATGAGAATTTTGTTCCACTTGAGGAGTGAAAGGGAAACCTGAAAGCCATACCTCCTTTTCTAATTAATAGATCGTAAAGGAAGCATTTCCTATAATTTGTGCAAAAAGAGAGTTTAATAATTTACTTGTCTGGGAGTGGAGAAGCAGAAATGTTTGTTATTCCCTGACCTTGATGTGCAGTTCATATGTTTCTTTTTCCTGGGCCAAATAAACAAACATTGGGTACATGCCCTTTAAACTTAGAGAGAATTATTAGAAGTTGTTATACAATTGGACTGCTTCTTTGGTATTGACTAAACACATTGAAAACGGCTCCTAAAACTAATACAAAGAAAGAGAGGTGGGTCCAAGCCAAGAAACCTGTAATCTCATCTGCCTGTAACCTTCCAGAAGTTCGAAAACATTTGGGGGAAGGATTTTGGTTCCAGTCTGTTGTTGCTAGTAGAGATGGAAACAGTAAGCTCAGCTCAAGATCTAAACTTTACATAGTTAAGCAATTGTTTAGATCACAGCTTATGTCTGGTTGTGCAGCCTGTTCAGATGTAGTCCCAAGAGCCCAGCTGCTTTTCTGAATATCTTCTATGTGTAACAGGCAAAAAGCTTGTGAGAAAATATATTATTGCTAAGATTTCTAATGTGCTCTGGCAAGAAGATGACCACAAATACAGATAGCTTCAAAATGTTTTGGCATTTTGGGCTTCAGCCCAATCCAGAGTGTAGAAAAATACAAAAATGTAGTTAGCACAAATGGCAAACTCAGGTGAGTTTAAGGTCATTATTTATTCTAACCAAGTTTCTTCTGTTATCAGCAAGAAACAATTTAACTGACCCACTCCCCTGAGCAACTACAGGACTTTCACAACAAGCCTGAGCAAACTACCCAGTTACACCTGGGATTAAGAGCACAAAGACATCAGGCAAAGGCGTTCAGCATTTGGGGGAATTCAGCGATTGTCCTAAAGCTGGGTTTAGGAGAGCATAAAGCGGCACTGCCACCCTTCCCTTCGACGTGGCATATGGCGTAGCCCTACATGTTCACTATTCTGAGCAGCGTATGGTCCTGCTATTCTGCAGATCATAATTTAACACTTCACACTGGAGAGCTCTCCACTCAATTCTACAAAATAACATGCTAAATCAGGAAAGTTCACACCATAGTTGGCGTAAGAAATAATTTCCACAACTTGAAGGAATTCCTCTGAGAAATTTAAGTCTTATTCTAAATATTTTAGGTAGACTTATCGGAAAGCACATCGCTGTGGAGAACGTCTTTGAAAGCGATCCTGTGCTTAACATGTTTGTACACTTCCTATGACTGCATGAGTTTAGTTGGCTGATAGCTGGGTGCATGCAAGATGCCTTAAACAGGTAATCAGATATGTAACTACCTTTTTCATGAGCAGAAACGTATGGGTAACCTCTTTGAAAACTTAATTCATACTTAATTCTCTTTGAAAATGAGAAGACTGAAATGAGGGAGGAAAGTTTATTTAAAAATTTCTTTTGAAAAAAATTAAGACAAACAGTATATTTTTTTCTTTTTTGTATGTTTTAAGCATAACCAATTTTGTAGTAAAGGTAGTGGAAATAAAAAGAAAATAATTATTTTGATCATTGTAATTCCAATTGTTTTGAAAGTGAATTATATTTGAAAGTCTCTCCAGAATGTACTTGCAAATTCATAGGAATGCCATTAAAATACAGCATTAATTAACATCCACTTTTATAAAGTGCTTCTAATATTGTGTAAACAAGCAAGAGTTGAAAAGCTTATTTTTAACTTGTATCTGCATATGCAGTGTGATCATAGTAAGTTACAAAAATACCCAAATAGCACTGGGAAATGAATTTTCACAGTTTGTTTCTGGTTGAAGACACACCAAAGTACCTGTCTTTAATTTGAGTAGCTGTGAACAAAAGGTACTTGCCAGCTTGCTTAGCATCGTATTTATATGCTCATGTCAGTTCAGCCATGGGTGGAATACTGATGTGTCAATATTTGTTAGCCAAAATGATAATCAGTAACTGACTTGAAATAACTTAAAACAATTAGAAGCAACTGTGCAGCCTTGTATCAGGCTAAATCTGACCATGCCATATTTTATCTCTTCAATAACAAAGCCAGTTGGTTGGCATGTTAAACAGTCCATGTTCAACGTCGCAGAATTGCTGCAGGACTCGAATCTGAGGAGAGACATGTTTCATCACCTACCAGACTTCCACAACCTCACGGATTGAGCAAGGGAGAGCTCCAATGGGGCTGCCTGGGGACAGATAGAGATGTATATATCCAGCCTAGGTTTAAATTTAGAATGGAGTACGACATTAAAATCCCTCAAAACTCAGTTCTACTGGTTGAGATCCTAAAGGTTATCTTTCAGCCATCTAGGAGACAGTTGAATGAATCTTGATTTTGCTTGTAACATCTTGTTTTCAGTACCTGAAATGTAACCCAAAATTTTACAAAATAAATGTTATTTATTCTATTATCAAATTAATCTGGGAATGGAGGCAAAGTCTGTCGAGGGATTTAGGATGAAACAAAAAAATTTATGGTGATTCAGAGAAAGATACTCCTTCCCCTCTCTCTAATCTTGTTATTTATATAATTTTTTAATCTAGCCACCTCTCATGTTCCAGATGAGTTCTATGGGGTTACATTCCATGTGTGTGCAGAGCTTGATGGAGCATCATTTTAGACATGCAGCTATTTTGTATACGGCACCAGGTTAAAATTATTGAAAGGAAATCAAAATTTACCCTATGACGGTTACAAATGACTTGCAAGATACTCAGCATTTTGCTACTGTGCTGGAGAACAAGCAGTAGCAGGGAGCTATTGCACCCATTGG
Organism: Rhynochetos jubatus; assembly: GCA_027574665.1. Lineage (NCBI taxonomy): Eukaryota > Metazoa > Chordata > Aves > Eurypygiformes > Rhynochetidae > Rhynochetos > Rhynochetos jubatus. The sequence continues at coordinate 8,692,590 of CM050665.1, read as the reverse complement.
AACATGTGCAGGGAATGTCAAAGAAACCTATTTGCCAAGATCTCTACAACACTGAGTGTTGTTTTTTCAGTTCAGCTGAGTTCATGCAAGGGCTCTGAATATCTAAGTCTCAAAAGCTCTATAAATAAAAAGAGGGTCTTCCTAAATTTCCTTCCCTGCTCAGATGTCACTATCACATCCTGAGTTATACTGATACAGAAAGGAAGGGACTACTGATCAAGAGCCACAGGCATCCCTGACAGATCTTTAATCCAGAAGACCCACAAAGCATCTGCTCCACACCTGCTATAAACTCTGGGCTGCAAAATACTTATCAATAACAAGCATCAATAAATGACAAAGAGCAGCAAAATGTTAGGTACCACAAGGACAAAGCAGGAGAGTTCAGGGCAGTTCACAGTTCCTGAATTTCGTAACAACAGCAGGGGACATATTATGGGAAATCTTTACCCTTAAGACATATATTGTTTGAGAATTAAAAGCCTTTGGGTTTTTTTTTGGTTTTGTTTTTTTTTTTTTTTTTTTAAATTCCTCTTCTTTAAAGGGAGAAATCCCTAAAAGGGTCATTTTTATCACTTTCTGGAAACAATTATTCATGCCCATATGCACCTGTTACGGTGATAATATGAAATGGTGGCTGTGATGCTCCAAAGATATGAAAAATATGCAGTTTGTAGGTGGAGGTAATACCTTTAGGTAGATCAACTGATTAGACTGTAAAAAAGTCAGGGAAACTTTCAGAAAGACAAGCCCTTCTTCAGTCTCTAAATATAATAGACATCTTGAAGACACTATTATAAAATCTTGATATGATGCTTTAAAGCACTGCTCCTTCATAAGACCACTCAAGGACTCCTTCAGAAGCTGCAAGTCTTCAAAACTGATCCAGGAAATGCTAAAGTACTCTGTACTTTTCAAAGGCTAAAAAAAATCTTCCTGTTGTGAAAGAACAATAGGAAATGATTTTGCTGGGTGGTTTTTTTTTTTTTGGCTGAACAACCTTCCAAGTTACATGTTTGGATGATTACCCTTCTCCGTTTTAAAGGGTAATGTTTACTGAGCGTTTACAAAGAAATAGCAGTCTGCTGAGAGCTAGGTTTGCTTTCATGAAATGTTCAAATAACTAGTGTCAAGAATTGTTCAAATAATTAATGTCAGGAAGAATGGCTCACAAGTATATTAGAAGTTCAATGTTCACGAATAGTCCTAAGCAATGTCTGAGATGCAGCCCAGGAATTTAAAGGTGGAAGGAAGAACACTTAGCATTTCTCTGATTTTGAGCAAACCTAGTCCCTACAGTAATAAAATTGCTCTCCATTCTGTACGGATGTTCTTGCCTACAGACTGTGCAGTTGCAGGAATGCATTAGTGCTGGTTTCCCTCATGCAGACTCCGGATGCTGAGAGACTGGGTGGTAGAAAAGCCATTTGGCAGCATTGTGCCACTGAAAAATATCTGTGTGCAGATAGAAACTCCCACTTGCTAGTTTAAATCAGCTTTCAGTAGCTTTTGTATCACCAAAAATAGCACAAAGTATATTTACCCCAAGCTCATGTCCTAAAAATTGGTATGCCCACTAGGAATGTTAAATGAACTGAAACCTTGAACGTGCTGAGGACAGTGTAATCAACAGGCAAAATATTCTGACCTTGAATTTTACATTCTTCTCCATCTCTCTAATTTTTCTGCACCATATTTTCTTCTTTCTCAACCACGTTAGAGAACGTGGTTAGAATTTGTAGGTTTTTTGCTAGTGATCTTGATGTGTAACCTCTGGACAAGTCACTTAACTCTTCTCAGCCGTGAGTTTGTCTCACCTAGTAGTAAGCACACTAACACATGCTGACCCCACAGAGAAGGCAAAAAAGTTAGCTCACGCATGAAGAGATCAAAAAAATGGAAAATATAAAGGAAATGCAAAGCGATACCACGTTCTGCATTTAAAATGAGTGGGTGACAAATTACTCATCAGATTGTACAATTTGGGTTGCTCTTACTTGCTTGCTAATTAACCAGTCTGACATTATGTTTCCTCCCTCTTGCATCCACCCTGCCTCTGAACTAATCAGGGTTCAATGACAGCATCACTTATCCCAGGACACATTCCAATAATTAAGGTTTGGAGGACATCTTGCAAACTCCATCATATACCAATACGATTTTCTCTCCCTCTACTGCTGCGTATCTGACATGTGACAAGACAAAGCCCTGCTCTCATATACATAACAGCAGGATGCTTTCCCACCTTTTAATGGCTGACTGAATCTCTTCCCCAGCAACTCTGACAGTATGAAAGTGCACTGTAAAAATGACTGTTTCTTGAAAAGTGAAACCTCATAGTCTCTGGACTTGAGAACAAAAAAGAAGCATGTTCTTATAAGCTGTATCTATTACTAAATGCTCTTACATTGAAAGTTTTAGTGTAGGAATGCATGATCCCATAAGCTATGTTTTACTGCCTACGCTCTTTTCCTTACCACTAAAACGCTTCATTCAATTTCCATGAATAAAAGCACATTTTTTGGCTTTATGTAGGAAAGGAAGCACAGGTAGGGGCACCTCGTCCTTGTTTAGGGAGGGGAGACAAGCTGGTAAGGATCCCTGCTACCTCCTTGCTTTTTAAATATCCATACGCAGAGGCAACAACAAATTGAATGCTGGGCTTTCCACTGCAGCGTGCTCAGAGCATCTTCATTAGCACTGACAGAACCATTCTGAATTTCCCGGCTAGTAATGGGCTACTTATCCTCTGGTTTTGTTAGTTCTGATTTAATTCAGACTCACAAGCCAACTGGGTCAACCTGCCCCAGATCTGTAGAGACCAAACTTGAGCATAAGCTGGTCATTCCTTCCTTGGGGGCTCGCTCCCTTTCAGTTCCCCTCCTGAGAAAAGCTGGCTCGTGAGCCAGAGAACACAAGGAAGCATGAGCCCCTGTTGAAGCTGAAAGCCTTAGACTTTGCAGGAGCAGAGTTTGATCCCATGAGTTTCATATAAAGTTATAAGGAAAAAAAGCTACCACCTGGATTAGAAACTGCATTGGAAACTTCAGAAAACAAGAATTATTCTACAAAATAGATGTAAATTTGTGATTTTAGCTAATTCTTGTTAGGTTTCCCAGAGTTGAATGTGGCTACAAATACCCTCCTCTATAAAGCTTCAATGTCCTGGTGATCAGTTCTCCTGAAAAGCAGATAGAGAGACCATTTTCTCTTGGTGCTTGATTCTGAAGCTCTATTTTCATCAGTATCAGAAGCAACAGCGGAATTTGGGCTTTGATTCCATCAAAGGCATGTTTTACTACTGATTTCAATGCAGGCATGATTTTGTCCATAGTACAGTCAAGACAGACAGACAGACACCCCACTCCAAATTAGCAATTGGGTAACTTTAGACTTAATTGTAAATTATCCAAGAATATTTCTATTTTCAATCCCGCTTGGGGAACTGATTTCTGAGCTTTTATTTCAGATTCTTAGCCAATAAGCCTTTACTGGTTCATAAAACTGTAGGGATTTTATCTGTCTCATCTGAATAAAAATCATCCCAATTGCAAGACCTAGAGTGTTTTCTGTACATGGGAATGGGAAGAATACAAGAGTAGCCTAGCACTACGGTGTTTATCATAGGAAGGATCAAATGTGTTAACTTCTGGCAGTGTAATATAGGTATATCACTAGGATTCAGTCAGTTTGTGGCTTATGATTTCAAGAACAGAACCTGTTCAAGCTGCTGAGGCACAAAATAAAGAGAACGAGTTAGCAGATTACTAATTTTGTAATCTACCAGCTATTCATGCTGTATCCACAGTGGCAGATAACTATATTCTCAATTGTACTGCCAAAACATGCACAGTCATAGTCTTTGTCTTTAACTCATCTGCTTCTTTTCACAGTACCTAGTATTAGAATATGTGCCATAATAAAATGAAATATTCATTTATTTTCTGCCAGGTAGGTATGAATGACGCTATGATCACATCTCTTCTGGCTGCCGTCCTCACCACTGTGTGGCGGTGGATGTGAAAGTGATCTTGCATCAAAACACGAGGCGGAGGACCTGGAAATGTCTGCGGGATCGGGAGAACTTTGTGAATGTTACGTTGCAGTGAGCCACGTTTTAGTCAGCAGGCTGCCACTGCTTCCAAGGCTGTACTCCATCATCATACCTCCGAAATCAGGAAAGAGAGTATTTCCTATAGACAGGTGATGGACAGTTCTTCAGCTAGCAAGAATCAACATACTTTAATTGACTTATGCAATATGACACTACTTCAAACGTTTTTATACCTATATAGCCTCCACCAGATGCTTCAAATCAATTTCACAAGGCAAGATACAAAAGGCAGTAAAAGACAGTTTTGTGCCTCTCAGATCTCCTAATGTAACTTAACAAGGCAGGCAGCAAACGGGAGCAGGAAGCGGGGTTACAGGAGCCTGGACAGACTTGCCCAAGGACAGAGACAGGAGGACAAGAGGTCTCGAGGCACAGGCACTACTGCTGCTGCCCAGAGCACAGTGCTACTGTCTCGGCTCTGCAGCTAGAATTGTTTCTTCTCCGCTATCTTTCACATCATCAGGTATTTGCTTTTTTTCGGTCAAAAAAAGTGCAACAAAACCTCTGTTTCATATATAACTTTCAAGGTCACTTGTATAAAATGTACAAAAAGCACATTTTTGTTGATGGAATGGCCTTTTGCTAATGAGGTAATTAGTGATATTACAGCAGAAAAAAAGGGGGGGATTTCTTTCTCCTTTTCTCCCTTTTTGCAAACCCAGTGAAGTGGCAAATTTTGTCACATTTGCTGTATGTGCACAATATTTCAACCAGCTCTACCAAGTAATGTGTTTTTTGAGTAGCTACTGTATTTGCTGAAACTAAGTTATAATAATTTGATGACTAGGAACAAGATTAATTCAATGAACTACTGTTCTCATGACAATTGCAAAATATGGTAGGGGACAGAGTTAATATGAATAGAAATGTTTAGGGCATCTTACTGCTTCATCAGTGAGAAGCCTCAGATGGAAAAATATCCAGCAAGGATATTAGGGGGCCATATCTCTTGAGGTGCAGCAAGGTAATCCGTTAATTTCTCTATAAGAAAACCAGGATCTGCAATGGAAACTATCATCAGAGGAAGCATGAATATATATATACAAGAGAAGAATAAAAACCAGTGAAAGATATAATTACATTAAATTATAGCAACTGCCATGTATAAGTACCAATGAAAGTAACAAAAAGAATTGTCATTTCCTTTAGAAATGATGTTTGATAATATCGCAGAGTCTTCACATCTCCTCACACATGGAGATGTGCCAGTTATCCAACATCGAAAGGGAAAACAAAGAGCCCCACTCCAGCCGCAGTTACAGTACAATTGGGAACAGCACTTGGCTTGTCAGTTAAGATGTGACAATCAAAACTACAGCTCCTGACTGAACGATCTTTGGAGAAGCGGATTCTTTTTTAAAGATAAAAAGCTGTAACATCTAGTACAACGCCACATTGACCTATCTCTTGTTCTTTCACAATATAAATAATAACCACCAATAATGCTAGAAAGGATTTTTATGAAATGGCTCACAGATTAACATTTTCATCGTGTAAGTATATGAGACCAAATTTAGATCAAGTAAGCGATATGCACATATGTTATGTAAAGGCCTAATATTCACCGAAGATAAGGAAGCATTTTTCAACTGCATGTACCAGAGAATTGGGATTTGGAGGTCTATAAATACTTTGCTGAAGTTATGGAAGAAGAGAGTTATAGCTCAAAAAAAAAAAAAAAAAAAAAAAAAAAGTAGTTAGAAATTATCAAAAGTAGAGTTGGTAAGAAAATTTTATGTTCTGTATCAGAATAAACCCCAAATCTTTCTCCTGCCACTCTTCTGTTAAAAAAAGCACTTTCCCCAAATCAGATGTTAGCTAAGTGTTTTGGCACCTGCTGGGATGTGGGATACCACGGTTCAAGATTCTCTACATTGTGGTTTTACACAGACATTATGTATGAAATCATTCGGTTACTTCTTTTGGCATAATCTTGTGCAAGTGGAAGAACTTAAGTGGCGTATCCCACATTTCAGCGGGATGTATAACCACAGGGCCTTAGAGCATCCCCCAGGTCCATGGTTAGAGATACCTCAGCATATCTGGTGGATGTGTGATCACAGGATTCGTCCTGGATAGGAGGAGGGATATGTCTGCTGTTAATAAGCTTTCAGATGTTCTGGAGTTATCCTTTCTTTCTTTGACCAGATTATACTGGGCATGAAAATAAGCTCAGTCTTTCTCAACAGAGGTTGAAAGCATTATTTTCTTAGTAAAATGATGGTCTGGAGAAACTGCCATCGCCAGTTAGAAGGCATTCCAGTGTAAAATTCCCAACTAAGCAGAGAACTGACCCCTTTCAAATTTTCTAGCATATTTCTCACTGTTGTGTGTTATTTTACCTGCATATACTTTATTTGTGGCAGAAGTTTTAATCAATGAAGTCCTAGTACAAGTGTACGTTTGGAATAGAAACTGTGCCTTGAGAAATGATGCACAAGTTTCTTTAGGTTACTGTCAGCACGTGTGAAATAAGTAGTAAGTGGGTACAAAATGTTATCTTGTAATGTTAAACCATCATGGCATGGATGTACTGGCAACGCAAAGTGCAAAGCAATGAAAGATCAAGACTATGAATTTGAAGTTCTCTCGATCACGTGACTTAAATGTAACAAATTGGGGCTTGCAGGAGTGTGAATTGTAAAACTAATAGAGCTGTTAAACTGGCTTTCCTTAAAATTATGAATTGGTTGGCCCATTTTTTTTTTAAATGGCACACTGTGAATCTTGGTCATCCTTCAGTGGACACGCTGTAAATCAGGTACCATGAGAGCAGCTGAACACTCACTGCAAAACAAAAAGCTCCTGCGATACACCGTGGGCCTTATTGTTGTTAGACCTCACACGAAGCTGCGTGGAAACAATGCGGATTCTGTTGTATTAAACAAATCAAAACACACAGAGTTCCAAATGTTAAAATGGAGTAAACATCTGATCAGCATATACTTAGATGTCTTGATATTTGCTAAAACGGGAACAGCAAGATCATGTGTTACACAAAGCGGTTGCCCAGACTGTTATGCGGTTGGTTATATTTACGGAGAAACTGGAAGTGTTGTATATTAAGCATTTTACAAGATGAGGTCAAATTAAAGTTAGGATAAATTAATCGAACTCAGATGAAGTCAGAGGAATTGTGCCCATTAATTCAGTGTATTGTCACTGCAGCATGCCATAACAACAGGGTGAAGAGATGCCCATTCTTCTTCTGCTAAGGAAATAATGGACCCTCTAATTTACTGATTCAAAACCAGCTTATTCCATTTTAGAGAAGAATACACTGGGTTGCACCTATCCATCGAATTTGAGAATATCTATTGTTAATTTACTTTTTATGTATTTTTATTGTAATGGCTGATAGCAAAACTTGGGAAGAGTGTATGGTCCCACACAAGCAGCTGTGAAAAGATCTCCTAGAATTCAGACAAACTGCATTGTTAATAGGCTACTCTTAGTGAAGAGAGAAAACATAGTGTCAATCATGCATGCTGACAGGGTGCAATTAACCCAGCATCAAATTGTGGAGAGATGGATGGGACCAGATGGTCCTGTTATCCTAACAAAGGATTATACAGCAAGTGTCCTTCGGAAGAAAGAGCGTTTTTTAACATAGACCTTTGGAACAAAAAAAGATGATGTGAACTAAAGAGACGTTATAGAAAACAGAAACTAGCAAATGATGTTTTAAATATGAATTCCAATAGTTAATTATGTGCTTTAAATATAAATACATGTTATTTTTTGATCATAATGGTGTCTACTGAAATTTACCCAAAAAGGTCTCAAGAGATCGATGTCAAACAGTATCACTGGAAACAAAGTCAGCAAGGAATGATCGAAAATCATCATTCTTGCTGTTCCTGAAAAAAATATTTATCAACCTGAAACTGGCCAAATGCAGCTCTCCGAGCCTGCTGCACTTATGGGAAATACATACTTTGAAACCTAATTAGCAGCAACTGCACAGCACTGAACAGTGCACCCTGAAACCCTTCCCAGAGCACTGCAGTGACTTATGTTGGGGATCGTAGGACTAGAACTAAAGCTCTGCCCCCCAAGGAGCTAGCCTATTAAGGATGTGGAAGAGGTAACAAAATTATGCAAAGAAGTCAGGTAAAATAAGTAAATAAGGGGAATTTTCAGCTAAATAAGAGAAACACGTTACTTGAATAAACCCACGTAGTATGACTGTCCTGTCCAAAGTGCCTAGTAATAGTGAATCCCAAAGCCTGTGCCATTCCTGTTATTAGAACACGGGTCTTAAACCTCAGAGCCTTCTGCCATCTCTAGGGTCATACGATTTTTCTTCCAGATATAGGGATCTAAGCACATCACAGGACAATATCATATTGCAGATTCCAGGATAAGGAAAGGCTGGAAACAAACACAGGATGCTATAAAAACCAGCACAGTCCTGGTTACCTGTTAAAATACTAAATAATAGTAATAATGTTCAGATATGACGTTACGTATTTGACTATATTCTCATAATTGTAATAATATTTATGTTTCCAATATTTTGAGGGAATTTCTATGTGCTTTCTAAGGAAGTTTTAAAGCTTTTTGCCTAAGAAACATTTACAAATGGGACTTACAAAGGATGTAAGATACAATCCATAATCACCTACTGAATCACTGAAGAAAATACTCTCCTCAGATTCCCTCACTAAGTGAAGGCTGAGTAACCTACACCTTCAGACAACAGTACTATTATGTCTTCTGTTGCTGAAATCACAAAACCCCATGAGGAAGCTATGCAGTCATGCCTCAATTAACTAGCTACGTGACGTGGATTTCTGCACCTATGTCTTAGCCAAATACACTGTTACTTCTGCACGTCTAAGAAACACAGAGTGTGCTGGAGGTTAGAAACTGATTCCTTCATGCTTATTATGTGCACTCAGAAAAACAGCTAAGCCCCTATTCACCGTGCAAGACTCAAAGCTTATGTGACCTAAACTACACAGTAAATATTCTTTAATATAGACATCTGACTTCCTTATTTTCATGGCCAAGCACCATTCTTTTCCAGGTGTACACGCATTCCTACTGAATTATTGATAAGAACTAGACTTTCTACTTTCCTTGATCCAGAGCTGGCTACAATGTCTCCATCAAATTGTTTTTCACAAAAAAACCCCAAACCCAGAAAAAAACCTCAGGTATATAGCTAAATGATTTCTTAATAGAAAAATATCTGCTGTTAACAGAAACATGTAATTTCTAGTTGCAAAGGAAAAAAAGCGGAAAAGAAAACTGATCCCTGACAAGATTTCCACTTCGGTATGTCACCATGGTGCCTCACAGGAGTCATGGTAGCACACCCATGGGTAAGACTGCTTTCTAGCTGGACATTGCTCATTTTGCATTTAAGGCGCAGAATTTAAGCAATTCAGTTAGATTGGTAAATATGTATACATATGTATGTGTAACTCATTGTGAGGCCCAACCCCACACGGAGAACAGAAGCCTAACTGCTGTTTCTGTAAGGCTGTGCCAGTACTTCTTCTATTAGAAATTTTTCTTGGGGGTGGACTGGGAAAATTAAAATGTATGTTACCTGTTTATTAGAGCATAAGACAAACTGTGTCTTGGCAAGAGCATGCAAAATTCCTACTCAGAAGGTGACATCTCTGGTCTACCCTGCAGGCAGTCAGTTGCCTCACAGCGACTCCATTTCCCTTTTTATCGGACCCTCTGCAAGGTGTGTTGCACTTGGTGTTTGAATTTTTCTGGCAGAGGTGTGAAGAAGCTTCTATGATATTTCCCTGGGTCTTCCTGGGTTATGATTCTCCTCCTTTTCTAAATTCTACGAGATCTAGGCTTGTGCAAGTGGGTCAAGAATTGGCTTCCCTTTCCTTTCATGACATCACCTGGCACAAAGTTAATGTTTTTCAATGTAGATTAACACAACTACAACTAAAAAAAGTGACCTGCTTGATGCCTTTTCAAAACTATCCAGTCTGAACAATATCATCTCTCTCCAACTAAGGAAATTATAAAAGATCTAATCAGCAGATAGAATATAGCCATAGAAAATGCACATCAGCATACCTTAACGAAAGTAAAATAAATCTTGAAAGTTTAATATCCCCCTTTCTTGGACCTAAATAGGCCCCTTTGGAAAACTATTTTATTGTTTCTCATTAAATTAGAATTGTGCTGAGATGCCACTATCTACCATTTCCTATTATTATTAATGTAAAAAAAATATCGCTGCATATTCAGCATTTCCCCAGTTAAAACCAGACAGAAAGAAAATCAGAGTTGTGTTTTTTCTTAATTCATGCTAATTTAAAAACAGAAAGTTCTTTACTTTTTTTTCCCCAGTTTGCATCTGCATTTAAAGATAGCAATATTATCTAATGATAATTAAGAACCTTTAATTTATTGGTTTATTACTTCTGTCCTACATTAACAGCTCTTACAGAAACAGCTCAGAGATACCACATGTGTGAATGTGCTTAATTCCTCTCTCATTAACCTCAGAAACACGTAGTAATTTCTAGCCAACTCGGACCACAAGTCACTGGATTTCCTTTGCTTTCAAGCTGTTAGTGAAAGTCCTAGCTTACAGTACAGTCACGTGTCCCAAGTCTGTTGCTCACTGAAATTTCAGCTTTCGTGACCCTCTTGCGTTTAGCAATTAGTGCTATAAAGAGGAGCTTGTCATCTATCATCATTTACATATTAGGGTATGTTCTATTAATGAAATGTTAATATTTTTGCATAGTTTGCTCAAGGCGGAATGCTTGAATCAGGATGGCATTTTTATCAAGAAAACAGAAAGCGACAGAGATATGCATATGGATAAGATGAAATTCCCTCAGTATACGCTGAATACTCCTCTTAATAATGCAATAGTAGGAATCAACGTTTCTAATTTGCCCAAAGACTCTTCTTTTCTTATTTGCTATCAAAACACAGTTGCTTAAATTTTTCAGACATTTTTGGGTTTTGCCTATTTAACATTCATTGAAGTGAGCGTGAGTCAAGTCAGGGCACAAAGGAGAAGGGCTGGAGCAAGAGGAGAAAGGAATGACTCTTGCCCCATGGGCAGTAGATCAAGCTGGGAGCAGGGCAGGGGCTGTGTTTCAGTTTATGTCCTTGGATTACTTCTACTTTCTGTTCAGCAAGGAATGTATTAATTATTCAGCTTGAGGATTAGAATCAGGAGCACTGCACTTGCCTTTGTTCTAGTCCTGGGACCCCGGGGAGGAACAGCGAGCGCTTGTAGGAACCGCCGTGGTGGGGGGCCCTCCTGTGAAGTGAAGAATGGGGACTGAAATATCTCAGGATAAGAGAATAAGAGAGCTCCAGTCTCATCTCCTATAGGATGTCATGAAGATAACCACGAGATGCAGTGATTCCTACCAAAGATTTAGTGTGATCCATCACAGCGCGAAAGCGGTGTGGGGAAAAGCAGCAGATGTTCTTGCAGTGCGCGGTGATAGCCTGCGAAGCAACTCACGCGGGGATGAATGTAAGGCTGAAATCACAGTTCCCTCCCAGTTCAGCAGGTCCCAGTCTCCATTCCCCACCAGCTCCCGGAGCCAGGATTTCACACTGCAAAAAGAGATCCAATATTTGATACTTTGTGAAGAACTTCCCAGCTCCTTTTCCGACACAGCACAGCCCGCTGCAAAACTCCCAAGCTGGTACGAACTGCTCCGGTCACGGAGAAGCAACGTTTCTGCCTGTGAGCTCTGTATTCAGGTGGCCACAGTGACAACGTCATTATTATTATTATTTAAAAGTCAGAGACTGGCAGAGTTCACTCAGGCTGATGAGGAAACACAGAGATGCTCTTATTTCGCCTATTAATTCTCATTAATTCCCTGCTCTGTGCCCTGGGGAAGGGCGGCGCTGGCTTTGACTATTCTTGTCGCTAGCAGATCTAAGCTTTTACAGCTGCTATTTTCTGCCCTGGCAGAGTCCCTCTTTGGGGATCCCATGGTCTCCTTGCAAAATCCGATGTCTCCTCCAGTCCATTACATGCAAAAAACTTCAGAAGAGATACACACCCTTTGCCAACCCCTTCTTCTTGAACTGGTAGAGAAATTTCAAGCATCTGCAGCTTAAAAGGTAACGAGGCTGATCACACGAGTTCATTAGTGCCTGATCCACGGTTTTCAGTGGCTGCGTGCCACAGAGTTTCTGCTTGAGCGACCTCGACAGGCAGTGGTGCAGTCATATGGAGTTTTTAATAAGTGTCAGAAAACCTGAAGTACTAACGTATCCCTAATGTTACTTTTTGGCATCGTTATCCACTAGAGATGAAAGAAGGAAATTGAAATGTCTGTTTCCAGAAAAAAAAAGAAATCTCACCTGGGTTGAGTGTGAGGGAATGAATGGCTCAAGAAAGCTGTGTTAGGATGAGGTTAAATCCCTTCCAACTCACCTGCTCAAATCCAGCAGGGTCAATTGGAAATTATCACTTTTTGACATCCACAAAGGCATATGTTTCAAAATAGGCTTTTTAGCTGCCTTTTGGGATGAGTTACCAGTGAAATTAGTTGTTGGCTTGACTGCATTAGTATTTATTATGTCGAGTGTTGACACTGCCCTGTGCGATAGGACATGAAAAACTGAAGAGAGACACTGCTGCTCTCAGCTTAAAGCACAAAGGAAGAGACGCAGGGGCAGTACGGATCACGGAGACGTTCGGGAGCGACTGATCACCCCATCTTTCATACATACAACAGGGAAGAAAATGTGTTGATCCGTGTGACTGAAACAAGCTGACCGGACATTTGGAAGAAAGCTACACGCTGCTGCCCTGCCAGTATGTATTCTGGGCATAAATCAGCAAAGCTTCAGCCTCAGGATGCAGCCAACATTCCAAAATTTAAGTTTGTAGAAATAATATAGTGACCAGCCTCAGGAAAATTAGAGTATGGAATGAATTTTGCTTTAATTATCTTTTGTTATTCTAGTGTAACTAGCTTGGTTGTCTTTGCCAAAATTCAAATTACAGATGTGAGGGAAGGCCCAAATTTGCCCCTATATTATATGTTATGTATATATTTACAAATACATTCTTAAACTATTTTTAGTGTGATTTTTGTATGAAGAAGCTTTTTTTATATTTATATTTAAAGACTATCCTAGCTGAAAGTTTTTATTTTCATTTTTTAAAATGAACCTGTATCTGTCCTTGACCAAATGAATGTGACCATTTTAAGGAAGGACCTTTTATTTTTTATTTTTTTTTTTTTACTATTACGCTTCACTGAATAATTTGTATTAAGCTATGCTTTAAATCAGCAGTTTCTCAAATTAAAGAACAACTAATGCTAAAGTATATGGTAGATCATAATACTTGTAATTTGCATAAAAATAAAAAAAAAATCAGTTTATCACTGGTAGTCTTTCTAGCAAGGATTTCAAAAACCAGTGGCTAGGAAATATTGTTGGTTTTCAGACCACACTTCATCCAATTATACAAAAACGTATCCACAGAATTGCAAGGGTTCATGGAAGAGATAATCAAATCACAACCATTCAGAATGAGAGATGCTCAATGTGAAACTGCTGGTACAGCAATTTAATTACAGCAGTTCAGCAGCAAAAGAGTAAAGTTCTTTAAGAGATGCCACAGGTTTAACATTTTTGAGTACAGAAAGAGATACAGAAAAAGAAAACCAAACAGCCAACTACAAATGTAGATGAATACTCAGGTCTTCAGGATGTCCTCCTTTTTTTTTTTTTTTTTTTATTTTTTTTTTTTTAAACACAGTTATGTTGATATTTTCTCGGAAAAGAAAAATTCCAAGTGCCCAGCACAAAGCAAGGATCTATCTTGAGCTAATTCAGGTTGGTGGGACTAAAGGCAAACTAATAATTTCATTTAGGAAAACATTAATGATCTCAAATGTATTTCTAGAGATATTTGTGCAGTGACTTCTACATTTATTTATGTACACGTAATAAAGGGCTTTATTCTGAAAATTGGATCTTTATGACCACAGCCATCATAAAGGTCCTTATTGATTCAAAAGGGGTTTTGCTGATTCTCATGTTTGAAATAGAACAGACTTTTTTTCACCTTTGTAATTTTCTCCTTTTGTTGTGGAGTGTTAAAACAGCGCAACCAAATATGGTGAAAGTTAATCTAAGACCCAGTCTTTGAAAACTGCATACGTGCTGCTGTACATTTATTGACTATTTGGCCCCAGATCTTAAAAGATGGTAAAGATCAACGACTGAGTTCTACCTAGAAACTACTTGGGAGTGATGCTAATGTCAATATTTTGCACTTCAGTGTTGCTTTTTGTTATGGGAAGCATGGCAAGGAAACTTAATTCTTTCCTGTATTCTTTTTATATTCAAAAGAAATATTTAAATATTAAACAACAAACCATTTAAACAATATTACTACTACTTCCCTTGTTAACTGTCAATTTTGTATGGAACAGAGCCATTTTGGCAATCCGGTAGTCTACATGTAAATTAGATACTGATTTATGGCTTTAGTATTATCTTACCCCCAACATCACTAAAACACACATCAGTATAAAACTTGTGTGAGTGAAAGGACTATGGAAACTCAGAGGTCAAGCTCTCATGATGCGGTGGACGGTGGTGGCTACATCACCTCGCTTTGCAGAAATACTGCCTCAGGCCTGGAGAACTTTCTGGCCGCTGTTCTAGCACCACCTCCATCGTCACCATGGGCACAGAGCTAAGGTTGGCAATACACAGCTTTTGGGCTAACTGGGTTATTTCTGTGGCAGCTACCTCTGCGCTTTGCTCCACTGCTAGAGATGGTAGTGCCAAGGTTCGTGAGATTTCTAACACGTGCAGTGCTTCAAATCTGGATGCTTAACTGGGACCAGTTTAAAGAGATCTGATTTTGAGAAGAACAGTATCTAGCATTTTCCAAAAATCACATCCTCGTAATGGGTCTGTAGGTGATTGTTTCGAACAGGGAACATCTGCAGTTGTTAATCCCCTTGGGAATTTGGGTCCATAGGGACTTGCAGAGAAAACACATAGCAGAACAGGGATTTGCATTCAAATATCCTCTGGTCTTAGGTTACCACTGTTAATACTGGGCCATCCCATTTAACACTGGTGTCTAAATCAGAAAAGCAGACAATGTGTAAGAGGTGCACTAATTAGTATAAATACAACCAACAAGGAATGTTGTGATGAAATGATTTTTTTTAAAGTTCTATTAGACTTAAAAATAAACCCAAAACCAAACCAAACAAAACCCAAAAAAACCCACAAAACCCACTCAGAAATCCATTGAAACAGGTTAAGCCTTTTCCTCTCTCAGCAAAGTCATACTTTGGTTTTGCTCCTTTACATGATAGATGAGTTAGATGCAGCAGATCCCACATGAGATTTTGGATTTCTTTTTATTTCTCCCACTATTTTACCAGTCCTAAACTTAAAGTTGCATTGATACAGGCATCTTACATCAATGATGTCTACATCCTGTGACCAAAAATATGTGTCAGTGGTACACATCAAGCCTTTGTTCCTTCTGTTATTTTATATTAAGCTCTACTAAATCCTAGATATGTCAGTTGGTCTCAGCTTACAGCCAGCGTAACCGTACTTAAGCTCAGACTTGTACATCGCACATTTTAAACGTTAACGTGCAATGTTCAATTCAAAAGTTTTGATGGCGCAAGTGATCGTTCGCCAACCCCTACTTTCATGCACACTGAAGATGGCATTGCCTGTGTTTATACAGGAACAGAATTTGGTCCCCTAACATCCAATTTGTACAGCTGCAAAGAACAGCTAGAAAACAGAAAAAAAGAAACTCCACAGATTGGGGTTAAAGTGGGTTCTGCGTTGAGCATTGTCAATAGGTTCCTTGTTGCTAAGGAAACTATTTCCTTGGTAGCTGCATGTTTGCCACATCTTACTAAATTGGTGTCAATCTCAAGCAAAGAACAATGTGTTGTGGCATCACAAGAAATAAAAACCCAAATAAGCTTAAAGTTTATTATATACTAATTTGAAACAAAACCAAACAAAGTGAAACCACTATGGGATAACTCACTGAGAAACGCTGATTGTGTAGGGGTCATTATCTGGCCATACAGGTAAAAGTATTTGTATAGTAAATAAAAATCTTTTATCTTCTAAAAATCTGAAAGGCACCTTTCACAAGAATTTACTTTTTAGCTGTTGAAAATCTCAGGTGATGCACTCATATGACAGCCAGTTTTGTGCACTGGATTGGATGGGCACTATGGCAGTACTTTTTTCTTCCTGTATTTCTATGTATACAATAAATAATTTTACCATTTAATATTACATTATATGGTAATTTACAACCTCAGAGTGGATAAAGAAGATTATAAGTGCACTTGTAGAAACCCAGAAGTCTAAAAATACACTGCACACTTTTTGTGGACATTTACCAGGAATGGTTGGTAAGGAAATGATCAAGTATACCGATTTCTGTATCCCATTATACCTCCCCTGGCTTTTCAAGTACAGATGCATTAGCATTGCCAAGAATTGTCTTGGGCAGATTTTTTTTTAAGTGGGAGGTTCCATGGTGGCCATGGTGTTCAGTACATACTGTAAACTGTGGTATCTATTTCCATGTTAGACTAAGAGCCAACCAAACCACGTCTGCATGATTGTGAAATAAATTCAATGAACATGGCTGAAGAATAAGATCAGTTTTATGAGATGAACTGCACTGAGGAATACCAACATCGTTTCTATAGCTACTCACAACCTTACTCCAGTTCTACAAAATCAGAAAACAAAAAACCTCACACTGTTTCAATATTTGTGCTTTTTCCCAAATGACCCAAATAGTCATTATTTTGTCCCACTCAGGCTGTTTTGTCCAGAGTCAACATACTCGGACTATGGCAAATTATTTTTTTGCAACATTTTTACAACCTTAGAATTCACAGGAAAAGGAGGGGCAGTGAACATTTTTCTATACAGCGCAACCGATACTTGGAATAAGAATAAAACAACACAAAAGCACCATAAACCAGAAACTTCTCCAAAAGTGAGATGCTGTAAGGAAACCAGTGCAAGGAAAATCCTCTGAAATATGTCACAACGAAACCTTTCCATTTTTCTGCTCCTTAGATAAGCCTTAATGCGAACATTAATTACTCGTGTATCTCAAAGTTCAGAATTCTAAAGGTACCCAAACTGTATGGAAATAAGCACTAGAACAAAAAGCTCAAGAGAAAATTAATGCATTGAAAATAAGCAGAAAGTATGTGGACATTCCTACTATATGGGCCATTTAACCACCAATATAATTTGGTTTTTAAAGCAGTTTTTTACAGTATTTAAGCCTCTTCTACATCTCATCTATAAACCTCAGGAAAAATAGTTTTCCTCTTCAGAAAGTGCCATAAGCATAAGATGTTACAGGCATGTAGGAAATAGAAGCAAAAGAACAGAAATGAAAGAGAAAAAGCTATCCAGGAGAAATTAGTTTGATTGACAGCAGTCCCATTTCACGTTGCACTGGAGTTACCAAATCTGCTGCAACAGAATTCGTGCACCCTTCACTACTTTTCTTGGAAAAATTAAGGCATACTTGCAAACACAGGCAGAGCTGTGTATAAAGTCAGGTCTCCTCAATCTACCTGTTCTTTTCTACCTGGTGAAAGTTTCAGTGGAGGTTTTGTGGGTTTCATGACGAACTGCAGACAAAACCCTATTTCAGCTCCATAATCTTAGAGTTCCCATAACCAAGTCCATTCACTCAATTAACCAGACTATTGCAAAATACGTAATGATGTTACCTTCGTACCTTTGTGTAGGAAACAAGACAACATTGTCTGAAATGCTTCATATCACCAGGGTCTAGGAGATTGATCTTACGTAGCTGTTACTGGTACAAACAGCAATACGGACTATAGCTCTCCCCTCAGGTTTCAGAGAGTTTAAGAAAACAACAGTAACGGTGGTCTGTCAAGATGGTCTGATCAGCATTTGACCCCATTCTTATTGTCACTAAGGTGAGAAAAGAAATCCAAGCAGGGCAGGAAGAGGAAAAAGAAACTGCAGGAGAAAAACCCCATGTGTACATGTTTAATTGGATGGTGCAGGAAGAAGCAATGAGCAGACACTGTCTGTGATTCTCGGTGAGGGTGAGGTAAAGAGCACACAGCTGTTTCAACTTACACTTATCCAGACCACCTCTATTCAACAGGAACTCTCTGTATAAAATTAGGGGGAGGTTTGATGGTGGAATGTAAAGTTGCAGGCAGAGACGCGCTGTGCCATATGTGAACGGTTTCTCATAACGCTTTTTGTGCAGGGCAATAGGGTGGATGTGGGATGTAACCGAGCTAGCAGGATCAATGTTTCCTAAAACAACCCTTCTTCATATAGGAGCACTTTTGACCTGTGGGAACTGCTCTGGGAACAGAGTCATGAGAAACAAGTTGGAATGAACTTCTGTATGTATAACTGACAGCATAATCAGTTCAACAGAACTGAAACACGGAAAAAACAACAATTCATCTCCCATTAACTTGGTCTTCCAGATCTTTCTTATTGTTCTAGGTACATTTTAACATCTGAAATTACTG
The DNA here is from genome assembly GCA_027574665.1 of Rhynochetos jubatus. Taxonomy (NCBI): domain Eukaryota; kingdom Metazoa; phylum Chordata; class Aves; order Eurypygiformes; family Rhynochetidae; genus Rhynochetos; species Rhynochetos jubatus. The sequence continues at coordinate 8,673,933 of CM050665.1, read as the reverse complement.
AAGCTGTCCTAGAAGCCACCTTTTCCTGCATCCTCAGGAAGATGTCAGGTGTGTTCCACTTAGTTAGATGCAACCCTGATTAATCAATAGGTAGGTTTAACAGTTACTTTGCATATTTGAATGCTTTTTGTGTGTGCATTAAGAATAGTGAAAATGTACTGTGCTTAAAATTCATGTGTTTTTCAAGTGATTCTGTTTAACTTGTGTTCTTGGCGGTTTTGTGCACCGTACCTTCCAAATTGATTTGCTCCACAGAAGCAAATATATACTGGTCTCCCTCCTAATTTAACAGTCTGCTACTTAACACCGGAGATCAGAAATACTATGAGATATGGGAAATAAAAAGTGTATCAGAAGACTTTAATGGGGACATCAAGGTTAATATCTGTCTACACTCTTTCTTGAGAAACTGCAAGCAAGGCGATTTATTGAATTGAACCTGAGTTTTATGTTTAATTATCTAAAGCACGGTTTTCTTAGCAGCACAGCACTCCATTGCCTGCCACCTAAGAGGCAGGAGAGTCGCTATAAAATCCATCAGCTGGGACCTGAACCAAAGGTTACACTATGAACAACAAAGTCAAGAACACCACGCAGAGGGCTGATAGCATAGACCCTAACAGAAAGACTTCCCACCAAGCTAACACCAACAGGACACTGCTAAATATTCATTCAGCTGCTTTGAAATAGCAATATTGTAGCTAGAGCAAAAAAACTACAGAGACGACCAAATAATGAAAAATTATTTCTTGGCACAGGTTCCTCTTACACGTATCTGTAAGGAAATATCCTTGCAGCCTGGAACTACAGGGACACAAGAAGTTCCTGTAACTTCAAAATAAAAGCGTTGCAGATAGCTGGAACAAGTAGAATATCACACTGGCATTTTGGTATCATTGGCAGCCTTCCTTGATTATTGACACCACTGCTCCTGTAACAGCCTGCAGAGCTGCAGCCAGCATCTCTAGTATTTGTCACTGTCACTTCACAAGTGCTCGGCATTGTTCAGGAAATTGTATGTGTAAAGCAAAACTGCCTGCGACCAACTTCAACAAGGGAGCAGGGATGTGAGGGTGCTTGAAACTGAAACAGAGGTTTTATGTGTCCTATTATGTGCCCCAGCAAGAGCCATAAATAATTGTGACAAGGATTTTTTTTTGTGTTACATGTGAAAGTCCTTGACTGTGCCTCCTGCTTCAGCTCCCCCCTCCCTCTCATGCACTACAGCTGCCAAGCTGCATGATGATAGATGGCACTATGCAGCAAATGACAGCCGGATAGATTTTTTAGTTTGTGCTTTAGAGAGAATCAGATATGCTGTATAAAGCAATAAAAAAAGCATACTCACAAGGTAGGTTAAAAATAGCTAGCACAGCAGTAGATGAGTTTGCTGTTTATCAGAAAGTTAAATCTTTACGTGTAAAGTCCAGGTGCTGTGTTAATTCCTTTAAAACTTAGCAAGTACTAATCTTAAGCAGAGAAACCTGTAGAGTTTATTATGCTTTTCCTCCACCTTTTAACGTAGAATACTCTGAAAACCTGTATATATATACTTTTCTGGAGAAGGACAGCATGCAAAATACAGGTGGAAATAGACCTGATCCTTAAAATGAGATGAAGAAAGTCCTGAATCCGTTCTACACAAGGTGTGTTTGAAAAGTTGGCCTTTAAATCAGATCTGGAAACATGAGCCCAGACTCCCTGTAAATTTTGATTCAGCAATCCACTGAAGTCAGCAAGACTCTTTACTATGAAATTGGACCAAGATTATTTGAGAATCGATATGGCAAATTATTTTTATTCTTGAGATATCTGATGAAAAACATATTTAGGTTTTTAGCATGTATTATGTTCTCATATATGCTAAAAAAAAATGGTAATTTTGTTGTGATAATGCAGATGTTCATGTGTTCATGAAAGTGAGAATTCAGGTGTGTCAAAGGACTTAAAATATTTGCAGAATGTGCATTACAAAGACATAGGTAGCCATCGTGACTGCACAGAAAACCTAGAAGAAAAAGGGTGTGCAGAAGCTTCTGTTCTATGCGCTGTTGCAATCTGACAGTTGATGTACATAAAGCAGTAGCTTTTCCTCATGTTTAATATTTTTTCAGTAATTCAATACAATGTTCTGAAGAACAGGATGTTCCCCTGAAATGTATACTGTGCACATCTGAGACGTGCAAGCTTGGAAGTTGTTCTGTCCTTTCCACTGGATGTTAACTTTACTTGTTTTCCTCTGTGCTTTCTATTGATCTAGATTCTGTGTAACAAATGGCCTGGTTTCCCAGCCACCTTGGAAATGTCATGCAGGAGTCAACAAAAATACTTAGTGTATGTTTTATAAAGAATTACAGCTGGCTCTGAATTACTCTGGCTTTCATCTCTGTAAAGCCAGTCTGGTTGCTCTCTGTATCGATGGATGAGCAGAAGTACCAGGAAATGATTCAATGAGCCAGTGAGTTTCCCAGTTCACGGACATGACAGCCTGAGACATACTTATTCACTCTGCTTCTGTCTCCTCATACACTATACTTGAAGCTGCTATGTAATTTAAGAGTACTCAGTATATCAGATCTCAACTATTTTTCCCCCCTGATTTCTGATGAATCATGTTAGGAAAGCTGTGGTTTTAACGCTGGAGGATGTGACATAATGCAAAACAGCACAAGAAGTATATTAAAAAAATATGTCTGTCAGACTTTATATTGCTGGAAGGGGATAATTTGAATTATATGCCCGTAATTCAAATTTGAGGATAATTCAACACCCAAACAGATACATTTCTAGCTGTACCCAGTCATCTGATATAATACTGGCTGTTGTTTATTACTTACTAGTATGTTGTTATAGCATCACCTCCCCATGCTACGCTTAGGGGACAGTTTACATTTCCATAATAAAATCTGTTTTCTATAGGTTTATAACTCAGTTTACCTTTCACAAGGCTGCTGCCTGGCATATGAATTTCAGTTTGAGTCCTATTGGTTTGACTAAAAATAATTTTCAAAGCAGCTTATTTATTTGAAAATATTTAATGAACATAATGGAGAAGTCTTAAAGTATGTGATATTGTTTCCCAGCCCAAGGAGTTCCAGCAACTCCCTGCTATTCACTAGAAAAGGACCTATTAAAGTCCTTTTTACAAGAACCTGATGGATTTAGGACCAAATGGAACTACTTAAATAAGCAGACGTTCCGGCATCGCTATACTTAAAGTCAGAACAGTAATATAGCACAATGCCTCAAAACTGAAAGGGAGCATTTCTTACATGATGTGACAGCAGTAATGCACAGCCTTACACTTCGGTGTACCTGGCATGCCTACCACCATGTCCCCACCGTTTATATAGTGCCCAGGAGGGTCTCATGGTTGTTCGTGGGTACTAAATTCAACGAGGGATCGAATCGGTGCAAGAACAAGGGCTCCCACTGACTTCAGTGCCAGTATCTCCTTAGGCCAGGCATGGAAAACCTGAAAAGTCTGTGGCAGAGGTACATGATGGTTTTGAAGAGTAAGACCTTAAATGCCTAACTCACAGTCAGCCCAAGAGGCAACGCTGAACATTGCCCTCCCTTCCAGGCAGCCGGCTCATCCAACGCACTCTTCCAGATACGCCGCTTGTATTTTCCACAAACTTCTAATTCCCACCGCAATATTCCCCACGCTCACACTGCAGTTCCTACTCTCACTGCACAATTAGAAGGGCACGTATTAACTTTTTATTTCCCTATCACTTTTCATTTTCTCAGGATTTCTGACCGAGGCAGGAACTCCAAGTGCTAACAAAAGCTGAAGGAATTGCCAGGGATCTGATCACAGTGCCTGACGTAATGCTTGCCCACCAGAAGCAATGAACTCAAGATTGAATGTGTGTTCCTGCTCAGCGGAAGAACATCTCCCAGTTTCCCAAAGGTGTCTCTTTCATTTGCTGAAATACCCTGAAATAACAAAATATTCTCAGCCACATAAGCAGAAAATAGCATAAGCGTCTCTTCACGCTGACACCCATCCTACCGGTGCCTAAGAAGTTATTACAACATGAAGTAGTTGGGTGTTAAAACGGGGAAACAAAAAGTCTAAGCTTTTCTACCACAGCGAGACGCATGGTCTAGTACACACGTGAGAAAATGTGGAAGTTGTATCTGATATCTGTTCACCAGACCATATAATCATGCTTGCTGTTTTTTCTGATTAGTTCTGGAAAAATAATTATGTATTTTAAATGTTAGAGATTTTCATAGAAAACAGTCAGTATTGACAAATACATAGCCATCTCTTAAACATAGAGGTCTGTATCTCTGGGTGCAATGACAGTGCTAACCTTTCCGTATCCCTGAGTTTGCCATTTCAAACAGTGTGTTGGCAGCATTGCCAAGTGTCTGGGAGGCTCCAGGGCTTATGCAAGTAGCGAAAATCTGCTGGAAGACAAAGGCAATGAAACCATATTCCCAACTCTGGGACGTGCCTCTCCCAGCTCCCCCCGAGCAGGAGGGAGAGGGGTGCGGTGTGGCTCCTTCCCAGGAAAATTACAGAACTTTACTATCTCTGATGTGCTCAGCTGGAGCAAGGGTTATAAAGCAGGTTTGTGAGTTTGGATGCAATTTTGGAATATCATGTTAAGCTAGTAGTGATGTTTTGATTATTATAGGGTTTGTGATCTCAGCCTTCCTGACCAGGGTTCATTTTAAACAGCCATCACAGATTTTGCACAGGTTGATACATGTGTCTCTAATCATCAGAGCCAAACCAGGGTTGCACCTCATAAACATTGTCTTTCTTGGAAGAAAATGTTTTCTTTCAGGTCAAACTGAATCACAGGGCGAGCAAGGAGGAGGAAAGGGGGAGTTTATTATGCATGTCTAGTCTGTCCAAGAAAAGATGGGATTAACAGCTAATTTCCTGCCATTATATTTCAGCCCCAAAGAAAGCTTTTTCAAAGAAATGACTTGCATCTCAAAATGACTTAACATCTGCAAGGAACAAAGATGAGAAACTCACCAGGACACAGGCTGAATTCTAACTCCTCCTTTGTAACTCTTTCTACTGCAATAGTATGAAATTGTAAATGACTACAAGAAACAAAAAAGAGCAAACAGTGTCTCTACCTGGGGTCAGTGCCTTCTGCTACGAGCAAACCCCTCAGATCCTGGAGGGATGTGCTCCTCTGTCAGAGGTTGTGAAACTTGCAGCCAGAAGCTGCTCTGGTTCCATGAACCCATGTGAGTCAGATCTCCTTTGATTATATTTTAAATGGCTGTGGAAACTGCCAGCAATTTGAATGCTGAAAAGTACCTGAAAGCATCAGACTGCTGAAATTTCTTACTAAAAAGTCACATTGTCCAGTTCTGGTACTCTGAGATCCCACCCTCAGACACATGCCTGCTAAATGCCTGTGTATGTAATCCAAGGCTGCAATTGTGCTCCTAGAAAGCTGTTTGAAAATCCACCCTGAGCATCCCAGTCTCTTGTTTTCTTTCTGGAAGAGACTATTCTGAGTTCTTGCAGAGATGAAAGCAAGAAAAGCTGGCCTGTAAATTTTTCCCCTCCCACCTTAGCAACTTTCGTTTTTCTTTTCATTCTCAGGGTTCAGAAAAAAATGGAGAGAGGAGGAAAAACCATAACTAGATGTAAGATCACCTAGAAGTTTCTGGGGCCCTGGGCACAGTTTCTGCAGCGCTGTGCTTGTGCAGAGCACCCGTGCAGCGCAGGGCTGACCCTGGCTGCTGGCAGGACTGAGCAGCAGAGGCCAGGCAGGGTGGGCACCCACTCCCCTTCCCCATCCCGTGCAGAGCAGCCCAACGTGGGAAGGCAATGCCTGCAAAATGCTTTGGAGCGAGGGTACCACCCATACACCCACACAGCAGAGCACTTGAGGGGACCTGTGTGGCAGTCCTAAACCATCCAATTACCTTCATAGTTACAGTCTCACCCTAAATTTATAAACCATTTTGAGATCTACAGATGAGCAGAAAACTGTACATAATGGCGAGCAAAGAGTTATGGCTACATGCACCCAGAGACAGAGCAATTTAAACCGTGTGCCCGTCTTGGTAGGTTCTATCAGTTAAGCAAGCAGACGTGTATAGTGACAAATTACTGAGTGTCAGTAACACTGTAAAACTCACTAGAACAAATTCTCTGCTGGGGTAACTACTGAAGTCAAAGAAACAGTCAGGAAATTTGGTCTGTTAAATTAAAATAATGTGGATTAACACAACATTCTGGATACATTTCTGTCTGCATCAGTATTACGCGTTGTGGAAGTGTTGTGTCTTCATCGGCAAATGAAGGGAAAGGGAATATTAGCTACTGAAAAGGCAAGAACCTGTGACCTGGCAGATCAAATAGGTACATTTAAAAACTGCACCGTGTTTAGCGGCTCTTTAGCCAGGTTAATGCAACAGAAAGAGAAATTCAAGTAGAATCTCACTCTACTCGGTGGCGGGTTTAAACATGCATGTGTGTTTAGTACGCTGCATGTGTGGTTAATCACAGTCGTTCTGCGTACCCCAGTCTCCACACTGTGCAGGTGACACTTGTTCACATTGCAAGTGACAGACCTTCTCAGCGAGCCCCGTCTGACCCAGAAAGCTTGCGCCCAGGAGTCTGCTCTCGCTGCAGGTGCAGCTGGACTGGTAGGTTATCTACCAGCCGTTCCCCTTCAGCGATGGGCACGGTGTGCACCAGCTTCACCGGTATGATTTGGACCTTTGTGGAAACATCTGAGCACCTCACGCACTCCCTGGGCCAACGCACTCTGCGGTCGATGGAGCTGTGCCAGTCCAGCCAGCACGCATGAGCCCCACCATTTTGTCTCAGGCTTCAATAAGATAAATGAGTTTAATTCATCCTTTGTGTAAGCAGGGAAAGCTCCTAGAAATTAGACTGGACTTGTATGCCTTAATCTCTAAACTCATTCCTCTAAACAAAAATCCATCTTAAAATCACTATTCTTATGTCTGCCATTAATAGGAGTCATTTGTGACACATACACTTTAAAAATTCCCCTTCCAATTGTACTCACCATAAAAGATCGCTCTAAGCGCTCGGTGATACTTGGTCAGATCCTGATTGCAGCTCACCACTACCAATATGAAAAACACCCTTTGTAAAGAATTTGTTTCACAAATTACGTTTGTTCAGAACCACATAACAAAAGAAGTCAGAATCTAGATTAATTATCATGATTATACTCCAACTCAGAAGTCAGTCAGTCCTCAGTAGCAGATTTCTTTTCAAAGGCTTGCACAATTGCTTATGGGAGTTTGCCTCTTATGCACACAAATATACACAAAGGCCAATAAATAAAATAAAATGAAAAAAACCCCAAAACCCTATTGACAAAATTAGTGGAAAAGCAACACACTGAGAAATATGTATTTAACTCTTCCCCACATACATAAAGTTGCTAGGGAACGAGCAAGCACCTTGCAAACTGCCAGTACAATTACATTTACAAAGAACTGACAAGGATTGACCTTTGCCTACTCCTTCCTGTCTGCCTTTTACCAGGCATGGAAAAGCCTGGTGGCTTGACAAACAGATTTGATGGGCACATTTCCAGACAGCGAGCTGTCTGGACGGGTGAGGTAGCCCTCTTCTGCAAGTCTGCTAAGAACTAAAGAAGCTTTTAAGAGCACCACAACTGTCAGTGTTTAGCTTTTCTAGTAAAAGGTGGTCTTCCCTTTCCTAAGATTTTGTAAGCTTTGGAAGTATGAAATTCATTTAGCACTTTAAAGCACAGCACTTCCAGCCAATGTTCAGTCAAACAGTTCCATCAACAACTAGTAACGAAACTGCAGTATAATTCCTGCAAAAAGAATGAAATAAAGGCATGTATTTGCAAAATTACACGTGAAAAATTTGCCATCACTTTTGCAAGTTCCAGCTATACATTGTACAAAGTTGCAGGGGTTGTGCATGAACATCACTGTACGGAGATGATACCCCAACTTCCACAGAAAATCCTGAAAATATGCGTAAAAAAGCATGTGAATTATTTGGTATAAGCGGCTAAGAAATTCTATGCCATTATCTGTATATTTTAATAATTGCAACTTTCAATGGTAGTGACATAAAAACAATTACTTTTTGAAATTCCTCTATGTATATGCATTTGAAACTACACAGCCATTAAAAACAGTCTGTCGAATTAAAGGTTGTGCAATTAATTAAGTGCAAATCCTGTAAAACTGGACCAAGGAGAAAATTCATCAAATGTGTGAAATATGACCTATCTTGTCCAAAAGACAAATATGTTTAAACAAAATATGAAAATTGATGACAAAATTACTGGTAGCAAAATGCACACAGAGCAAATATGAGACAGCTGTACTTTGATTCAGCACGGGAGGTTCACCCTTACAGAATTTGTGATTCATTATCTCCACTGTCTTGTAAAACTTTTCCTAGTTAATCTCTGAAGTACGGCCACTGTATCTATGATAGTAAAAATCCTCAATAAAATCACATATAACTGTTTAGCAATGATTTACTGTCGCTTTCCAGAATCAGATTAAATCTATTATAAATTGGATGTGGGTACCACAGCAAGTTTTTGCTCTGACATCTGAAATCTTTGCCGTTCGGGGCTGCTTCTTCCAATCAACATCCCGGTCTTGTTGGTTTGACCCACGTGGGGACAAATCAGGCATGTGGGTACGAGCCGGACTTCAGTGGTGCATGTGGGTCTGCCTCTTCTTTGTCCTGAAGTATAGCCTGGGCACTAGATTTTTCAAGGGAGACCAGGTGTCTTAGCACCTAAATATTTGCTGCCAGGCAGGAACCGAGTCTTCCCAACTTCAATAACCATGAAGCTGGATGCCCGGACCTTTAAGCCATGTGGGGTTCACACTTCATAGACCAAGTATTGGTACACCTGGTCACCATGATCTGGTTCACCATTGTACACAGGAACCATATTTTGAAGGGGTTTACTATCAAGAAAACCCAACCCTAAAGGAGACCATTTCTGGTTTAGTCACAGCAACCCATTGACAGGGAAAGCTATAGATTCTGTCAGACACAACCTGAAGGCACATTTTCAACATCTATTGCCTTATCTTTCTAGCGATAAGGCAATAGTTGTCTCTTGTTGCGAGCTTTGGGCACGCGTCTTCCCTCAAGAGTATAAACAACTTATTGCTGATGGGCTGCCACTGGAAACTCCTACAGTGGCGTGCTAGGGAATAGGATTTCTCACTCATGTTTAATTTTAGTTAGATCAAACGGAAAGAAAACACAGAGAGTAAAGGAGAAGTTGGTGGTCTAAGAATATTGACAGGAAATTCAAGGAATCCATAGAATATTTATATTGCATAAAGTAGAAAACTTCACAAAAAATATTTGGGGAAGTCTGCAGCTGGGATGGTCTTTACCATGGGGACAGGAATACCTACAGGGTTCATGGCTGCAATTTTTAAGCAGAAAGAAGGGTCTTCCTTCAGCAAACTGAGAAGTACAGATTGAACTACCTTTCTCTCTACTTCCTTTCCTACTTGCAACCTAATAAGACCCAGCTGTACCAATACATTCCCCCAGAGAAAGTAGGGGCAGGAGACAAGGAGTTCTGCTAGGTAGCAGGGACTCCAGATCTTTGAGAGAATCACTCAAACATGTTTAAACTTAGCTAACTTGGAATTACACACGTGTACCATTCTCTTTCTGAAGGACATATGCAAACTCAATGATTCTTGAAGAATGCACACTGTCAGGAGCTATGACTTGAAGCAACTGTATTTGTAAGGTGGGCATGTATAATGTTCACTAGACATATTGTATTACACGCGCTTGACATTATAAGCAGGTTTAAGACTTCACAAATCAAAATCAAATTGTGAAGTGGATAGTAGAGAGGAGGCGGACTGCAGGGAATGCTAGGAATACAGCCTGTTATTTTCATATTAAAATGTAATGGTGCCATTAAAGTTAAAACCACTGTTAAAGTTGATTGAGTAAATTAGTTAATTAACCATAGCATCTAATGCATTCCTCCAAGGCATACCTCAGTTCCTCAAGACAGAGGCTTGATAGAGTTCCAGTTGTACATTATCCTAGCTGTGAATTTTAGTATGATTACACTCCTGGAGTGTCTTACTGTTTGTCAATGAAGAATGCAAGCTGTCTTTCCAATTTGAGGCTGATTAAAAATAAGCAGGAAAAGATTGATATGTTTCCTTTTTTTTGCTTTTAAGAAACTTCTCGCATTTAATAAATTCTTAATATTTATCAGCCCTTTCTCATAAAATTTTATATTAAAACAAGTTAAAGGGGGAACATTTCGGTCATCTCTACTTAAGATTAAGGAAGAAGGATTTTGTTCCATCCTGTCCCAGTAGAACAGGCTCGGTGGTCATTCTATAACAAAACCACTGCCCAATAAATATCTGATTTGATTCCCATTGGCTTATCCACACACAAGCATTAGGAAGCTGTACACAACTGCCTGATGGTGGTGATTATCTACACGTGATTAGCAGAGAAACCTAGAAGGGACAAGAATGCACACAAACAATTCACTTACGTCAAAGGTAAAATAAATATATAGAAGACTGTTCAGCGCAAGGACCGTCACTTATAACCCAGCTCAAATTATACAGCTCTAAAGTCACACCTGAAAGTGTAGCTCCCCAATTCAGCATGTGGCAACCTTTCCAGACATCTAGATCTGCGACTTAACAATGGTAAAATCAAAATAACTTTTTTTTCCTAATAAAACTCTACACCTTCATGTTGCTGGTCCCATTTATATCGTTAGGGGTCTAAGAAGCACTAATTTATATCTAGAATAATTTTGCTGGTACAAAATTTAAAGGTCCAAAATCTGCAGGTCTAAGTTTACGCTCAAACACAAAAAAGTCCAGGTATGCCCCTTATGAGAAGACGAGTTCCCTTTGGGACACCATAACCAATAGCAGTTTTTATTTCTTGCTTTGGCTTTTCTTCTTGAGGGGAAGATGAATGCTGCTAACCATCAAGAATGCTGTGACCTGGTTGCTCTGAAGTAAGCAACAGTCAGGTTTGTTACCAAAGCTGAAGGTATCACCCTGCTAAACATGCCTTTGCACCAAAATGTCTTTTTGGCTGTATGGGAGATGTTGTTCACTACACCTGCAGCTGACATGCTTAAGATTCACTGTTACAATAAAAAGCTTAAATGCAAAAATCACTTTAAAATAAAAAGAATAGTGTCTCAAGCAAAAAGACTGGAATAACATAACTGAAACAACATGCAAAAAGTATAATTCAGATTTTTTAAAGAACTCAAAAAGGGAAAATAGATTTTTCAACTAATTTTTTTCAACTATGACCTTTGAATTTAGTAATGTAAATTTTACTCAAGTGCCTTTTTTGCAGGAAAAATGGCCACAATTCTTGGATCATGGATTTTGCATCTACCGACTTAATTTACAGATGAGGGAGAGTCAAATACAGATTTTTCTCATACAGAAATACCATGTGAGCAAGAAGCTAGCTTATTTGGAAATCTGTGTTATATTAAGAAATAAAATATCTCTATCAAGACAGCAGACTGTAAACTGAATATGTTTTCCTTTAACCAATTTATTTTCAAAGCAGCTGGCTGAGTTACCGTGTTGTCATAAGCAACCCTGCAATCCATTCTTATTACATGTCCAGAACTGTAACTTCTTTTTCAACACAAATTTTTAAGAATTATTTTTTTTCATTTGTAGAAAATTTTTTGATCAAAACGCAATTTTCACAAAGCCAAATACATTGCATGCTAACATTTCTACTCTTTTTTTTTTTTTTATTTTTCCTGACTGGTCCATTTTAATACCTCCAGTGCACTGGCAGAGAAACACGAGCACGCAACAAGGTGTGTTGTACATCCCAAGAGCATGCTTTCTGTGGCAAGCATGCTTACGTTGACCCACATAGCAGCACACAAATAACCAGCCAACTTATTTCATATCTTCTGAGTGTATGGCTGGCTATTTTCTAATTTTTTAACTGCAACTGAGATATTTTCCCCAGCCTTCATCGCCTTGGGGAATGCTTAATTTTGAAAACACTAGGACACAATCATGACAATCCCCTTATGAAATTATGGCTAATTTTCTGCTTTAAACAAACCTAAAATTGATATCTCAAGCTGCATTTCTCTGTTTCACATGTTCTCTTTGTAGACCTTCCACCTTTTTCTCTTCTGCCACACCCTATATTGAAGCTTCCCTAAATGAGGTCTGCTTTTTCTTTTCATTTTTACTAACAGATACTACATCTTGGAAAATCATTCTCCACATACGGATAACCTCAGCGCAAAGTACAACTGTGACAGATTTCATCTTCTATCTCACAAATGTCCAAGAGGTCATAAGCAATCTGGATGACAATTACTCAGATTTCCATGGTTTTTACACCATGAACTGTCTCCGTTTACTAAGCAATGCCTAAACTCAGCATATGTTTCTTCTGTATCTTACATATGATGAATATGTTATTTTTCAATTTAATGTTTTTCATTGCCTACTTGATACAACAAAGGATCTTCCTGAAGGTCAAGATATTGATCTAACTCAACCCAAGGGGCTCATTCCCATCCAGTGATAGATGCAAGGTACCTGTGGGATAATGGACTTGTGGGAATAACCTATGAAAAGGACAGTGGGGTGGGTCTTAAAAGAATACTGCTAAAATTGCAGCACTATTGAGCTATTTGTCCTTTATCTCTTCTTGAGCACAAAAATGAAACTCTAAAGAGAACACGCTAAGAACTTGGGTGTATGGGGTCCTACCATGAGATACTTATGGCAGACCACTGATTAATAAGGAACCAAAAATACCTGACCATTATCTTGGACATGGACTCTGCAGTTTTATTGTTAAAAACTCTGACCTACTACCCAAACTCTACCTAAAATTAGATGTCATGTAATAACAGCATTTGGCTGAGCTGACAGAATAATTTGCTGAAGAGGAAGTTCCCTCTTGAATAATTCTGTAACTCTTTGTTGTTGTTTTTTTTTTTTTTTCTTCCCTTTCCTCATCAGATTTCTAGTATATGGAAGGAACTAACATTCTCTTTCCACTCTTGATGAGGTAATAGTGATGATCTAAGTAATTTCTTGTTACTCTTATGCATTTAATAAGGCACCTAAGATTAGTGGTTAAAGTCAGCTAGTTTTACCAAATTATAGCACGTAATTGATTTAGCGATAGGTAGGCATGACTCAACTTTTATTCACATCTTTAAAACAATCAGAGAACTATGAATTTGTTCTGTCATTACAAAACAACAATAGTGTTACACTTTTAACCACACAGTAATAAAAATCAATGTAACATCTGTGCCGTTACTTGTGTGTTTATGCTCATGAGCCTTTTCAGAAATACATTCCTAGGTTTCTAATCCATAAGGTTTTACTGAAGAAGTATAAGCAACCAGGAAGGATGATGGCACTGTGATCAGATAGGATGCACACCTGTACATTAAAGAAAAACAGTCCAACTGATCCTAATAATGGTGTATCATTGATAAAATCAGTGTATATAGAAGAACACAAATCATAAGCTAGCAGTCCACCCTTCATCTTCATAGACTTTCACCTCTATGTCTATTGATTGTCTTTGCAGTTTAGAAATTTCTAGTGCTGTGGTTGTGAGAAACTTTCTACTCTTTCGCTTCTCTCAGTCACATCTTAGAATTGCTCCCTCAGCACATCCTCTTTGTTGGACAATTCTGTTTCCCCAAGGGATCCTCTTTCATGTTCCTCCTTCCCTCCCTGCATCTTCACTCTGGGCCAACGTGTTCAGCCAGATAACTTCAAGCTAATAGGTTCGATGTTCTCATATGCTGTATGTGTCCGAGCTTTGCCTCTTTTTTTAATTTATATTTATTTTTTAACACAGACTCTGACAACTGTTCTGATATCTCTTCTGGAGCAGCTTGTAACTAACTAGCAAAACCACAAATCTTTCATGTTCTTGCCAAAGTGATTTACCCCTCTTTTTTATCACTGCCAACTCTTTTTCCTTCACAGAGATTTGACATCTTTTTCTACTCCTTTCTCTCCATCTCCTCCACACCAGGACTACGGCAGTGCTGAACCCCATCTAGTAAACAGTGCTGCTAACCACTGATGCTCTATGATTCTTCTCACTGTTGCAGTGCTGATGGTGGTTTAGCCTGTTAGATACAAGGGTCATTGCAAAGTCAGTAGCCAGGAAAACTATGTTAATCCATTAGAGTCTTCAGAGTTTACTATCTGAGAAATTCCACGCTCTCTGGCACCTCAGAGAATTGCTCACCATGCATTACGCCATCTAATAGCATCCTGAGTAGGAAATATATGTATCTGAGTCCATCTCTGAAACAGAGGTTTAGGAAAACACATAAACCTTCTTGTCTGCTGATTTTCTTGGGTTTTCCCTGGCGTTTAAAAGTATAGAGCTCAACACTCTTCACGCCAGCTTTGTGCCAGCACTCGGGACTGGGTATAAACATTCAGTCAAATCTATATTAGCAGCCAGTTTTGTTAGAGTGGTATGTCAAAAGCAATACTGCAGGGATATGAACTTCATAATAAAGAGTTAATCCTAAATAACTTTCATAGTTTTATTAGATATTTAACAATAGTTTAAAGAATTATTGTTTTCTTATTTAAATATCCACTGCAGCTCTAAGTACCAGTTGACTCTGGCTCAGTGAAATGCAAATTTTGTAAAATCCAATCCATCAAGCAGCAATTTTTCTACAAAAGGGTTTCACAGAAATAATAGCTGTCAGCTAACAATTAATGCACCCAACATGCTTAAGTACTGCACTGAACTTTAATGAAAGGTTACCGAGTCTGTTAAATTGCTTCATACCTTGTAAGACTAAAGTTAAGCAAAAATTAACATCAGTATTCCAGGAAAAGAGCATGCAAACAAAATTCACCTTAATGATGGGGGAGTGTAATGTTTTCACGGAATATTTTGAACTATGATTCCATTAGAACATTGTCAAAAAACTAATAATGTCACTCCATTTCATGTTCAGAGCAAACACATTTTGGGATTTCATCTGAAATAATTTTGCAGCGGATGTGAACATACATGTTTATTTAAAAACACATGCTCTTCTCAGAGATAAGCACAGAGATACCCTGGAATTGTCATCTTCAGTATTTACATTGCTACTGACCCTCGCATTCTGATAAAGTCTTATTTCACCAGCTGGAAAAGGTCATTCCAAAACAAGGTATTGCAGCAAGCACCACAGCACACCATTTCGCTGGGTGTTTGATAATGCTCCTTGTACTGTTAGTGCTCTGACTACTAGGCACTCTCCTCTGCTGAGTTCTTATAAACATTCCCACACTTTAAGTAATACTTGGCAGCTTTACTACTGTTGTCAGGAACTAAAAGGTGCAATAACCCCATAAGCAATACAAAAGATCAAACCATCAGATCATAACTCATTCCCAAAGGGCAGTCCAGTAAAAGTGATAAAGGAAACCACACTCCAAGGACTTCCTCAGGCCACTGCCCTGGATCATTAGGGCTACTGATACTGCTCATCTATTGCCAGAAACACACAGCTAGCTCCTTCCCTGATTATCTTTCAGTCTTGCTAGCCTCTCCAAGCCGTTCCCCCTCTTATCAGCAGGGGTAGAAGTTCCTCAAACGGACAGCTATTTAAGCCCTTTGAATAGCACTGTGCACCCTTATTATCAATCTTTTAAATAGGAATATTTGAAATACGAGTGCTGAACATGACTGTGTGGGCTGCTTACTATGGCTGCAAGGACCACAGTGTGAGTAGAGCAGAACCAGCCCTTCTCCCTTCTGCTCACTGAGGGTTTATAGGAGCATAGTGATGAATACACACACATATTTACGTTGGAGGTATTTTGGTGATCAAAAGTCCAGTCCTAGGCAAGTATATTCACAATGTTGTCCTGTCTGTCCCGTGAACTCCCAATCCTCACCTTTGCTACATCACCAGCTTAGCAGAATTGCAGTTAATCATTGTTTAAGAACATATGTAAGAAGTAATCAAGTACAGAATTAATTGAAAGGACAGAAGCCATCTCTCAGAATTACAGGCCAGATGAAGGCTCAGCCAGAAAAATGAACCGGAGAAGTAGAGGCATTTTGAATGCACACATGGAGAGGTGAGAGCGCTGAATAACGTGGGACGAAGCTCTGTGTGTGTACATGCACTGTGTGTAAAAGAAAAAAAGATAGCAAAGGTTATACGAATGGGAGACCTGTTCCTGTTTGAAGCCAAGTAGCCATACTTGCATGGTGTGAAGTCATTTTCCACCAATGTTTGCTGGCTATGGCTGTGTTATGAATTGACTTGGACAGCGTTTGTATTTGTCCTGTGCACAGGTAGGATAGCTCATATCTGTATATTCTTATTTGTAACCATAAACTAAACAGTCCAGTAAGTTTTTCTCTTTTTATGAAGACATTTATCAAAGGAAGCATTCAACAGGAAACTATAATTTCCCCCTCACATTATCCATGCTGAGGAGAGCGCTGACTTTGGCCCCAGACTGGGCTCTGTGGGAAGGCAGCTGTCATCAGAGCAGCAAGACAAGAACAGTAAGGAGAATGCCAATGCTCAGAAACAGTGTAATGGAAATTTTCATCTCTTTCCCTATTTATCTATCAGTAGAACAATTAGTAGCATCTATAAACAAACGAAAGAAGAAAAAGAGAAAAAAACTCAAAGACAGATCACATCAAGGAGACAGAGGGATCCATGATGCAGTTTGGCAGTGAAGTTGAGTACTACCTGTGTTGTGTCCCCTGTGGATAAACAGAAGGCTTCATGTTCCAGAATGGTAAATTTAGCATCTTTTGCACACACTACTTTCACTTAATTAAGAGCCCTTACTTCACAGTTACCGTCAGACTACTGTTTGTGTGTGTCCTTTCCCAGGTCTGCCCAATTTTATGGGCCCATGGGAGGTTCTCTTTAATGCAGATGTGTGATGTATAAAACGCAACTGATAGAGCAACCCTCCCCCACTTACATATTTTCTTGAGATTCTCTAGACTATATTCATGAAAAATGATTTACAAAATACAAATAGATTTTGGCATGAAGTAAGCCTAAATTGACTGCTTTCTATCAGGAATTAATATTAACCAGAGCTTGTCAGTTACTAAATATTTATTTTAGGAATACATACAGCCTCTGCTTTCATGTAGGTTAAGCTGTAATCTTTGGCTTGTCAGTTCCAGGATATAGCAGTGGATAAATCATGCACTCTTGAACTGATAGATGTCAGAGCCGTTGTATACAAATGGAGGGATATGTCAATGAACACCCTAGTTTAGGTTACATTTACTATAAACATTGACATTCCTTTGCAATGAGACCATTTGCTGGCTAAGCAGTCACAGCTTCACAGGATTTGATGCTTTTGTGCTCAATCAGGTTCTAATGATTTCAGATGTTTGCAATTAATGAACCATTAGATTAATTGGTTGAGTACAGAAAGACTGGTTTAAGAACTGGGTCAGAACCACAGACAAGCTATTACCTGAAGTGACAGCAATCACCAGAGGCAAAACAGTGAGAAATTGAATTAATGATTTTTCACTCTCTCTTTCAATTTTGGCAAAAATTAGCACCAGACCGGTGTTTAAACTGAGAGAATACTGTAAGCGTTAGGGGCAAGAGGTGAAAAAGAAACATTCTCATCGTTTCTCATCTTTCTAAATGGAGGAGCTCAATCCTCACCACGCAGAATCTCTGTTGAATATAAAGAAGTTACCATATTTCTTTTGGATCATCCAAATCTCCCCCAAAGCTTTCTTCCAAAGTCAATGTATAATATTAATTATGTACCACATAGGGCACCTTAGTAAGATGATTAAGTGTACTTCAGAACCACTGAAATAAATAAGCCTAGCATCAATATATGATCATGTAGGCTTGGTAGAAACCCCAGGGTAGCCATCCTTTAGATAGTGTATGTAAGGACGTTTACTCCCAGTAGATTGCCAGTGCTTAAATTTCAACAGTGTGACAAGTTATCACAATGAGGTGATGGCAGTTTAGCTGAATTTGTAATTTCAAAGAGTAAAATTAACCCTGGATGTACAAGGTAGCTTTTGGACCATTTTCTTTCCAGGAAAGGGTGTATTCTAATCAGGTTTTCTCTCAATTCATGATGCAGTTCTTCAGAAATTGAGTGTATACACAATGGCTCTGACTGCCTTGTGCGCAATCCATATGAGAATACTAATATGGTTTTAGAGAGAAAGGAACAGAATGCAGCAGTCCTGTGAGCTAGTTCACATGAACTTCAGCTCAATTGAAGGAAGAACATGTTACACACTAAAAATAACGGGATGTGTTGGTTTTTTTAATTCTGCGTTATGTGAATTCAGCACTGCAGTTCATGGCTGGAATGCAAGCTAAGTCTTTCCTCCTCTTCCACTGACTCTCCATAGATTTGATCCATTTAAGTTGCAGACAGTATTTCTCTAATAAGCAGTGTGTTCAGGATATTTCCTTGAATAAGTTATGTAGCCCTTTGTGGTGCAGCTTTATTCTTGGTATAATGAAGCAGTCAATAGACACTTTCTGAGATAAAATAAAGAATTTTTTTGCTTTGTTACAATTCCACAAGGAAATACAATTATTCTGGATCTTCTTGTCCTTTTATTTCCCTAAATTCTAATTTTTTGCAAGTAAACTGAAACATGTGTGGGTTTTGATTTTTACAGGAAGTGACTTGGTTACTGCTGAAGGAAAAAATAAATTTCGTGTTTAAGGCATTTTTAAAGTTAACTATGGATTTATATAAATTCCAAGTGTTGAATGCAGGTCTACTTTTGAACATGAAAAGAAGCTCAGAACTTGCAATTTTTACAAATGAAATGTCCCACTGCTTTCTGAATAATAGCTAGGATTAGTGCCAAAACTTTAATGTTGCATAT
This sequence comes from Rhynochetos jubatus, assembly GCA_027574665.1. Lineage (NCBI taxonomy): Eukaryota > Metazoa > Chordata > Aves > Eurypygiformes > Rhynochetidae > Rhynochetos > Rhynochetos jubatus. The sequence goes on along the minus strand of CM050665.1, from coordinate 8,655,020 downwards.
TAACACCTTTTTCTATTCCTTTTGCCTGTGTCCTATTTAGGTGACTAAAGTTGGGTGTATAAAACACTCACATCTTTCTACCTGAATTTAAAATCTAACCTTTTGTAAATAAAACTGGTAAAAGAAGCAGACAAAAAGTTTTCACTATCTCACAATAAACCAGAGCCCACGGAGTCAGTGGGAGACCTTTCACTAACATTAAAGGCTTTGAGACAAAAGATACTCTATTTTCTCATGTATAACCCATGGGATAGAGGCCTGCTACCTGCTATTCACAATAAGTAGGCGCAGAACCAGGGCAACTTTACTCCGTAGTTCTCTATTCCTCAAGGGCTGTCCTGTACCTGATCCTAATAACTGCCCCACTTCTCCTAGATTTTCTTTTTTTTTTTTTTTCCCTCTCCATATCAGCAATTCTCCACCAAAAGCTTCAGAAATTGATGAAATGACAGCTATTTGGGTAACAGTCAAGAATGTAATAAATGTGACAATATTGTAATCAACCTTAACAGCCCCCAAACCATTATGAGATCTTTAAGACTGCAAAGAAGGTCTTCCTTTCTACAGTTTTCTATTAATATATCATATTTATGAGACAGACAAGGCCAAAAAGACTCAATGAGACTCTCTCCATTGAACATAGACTGAAAGAGTCATCTAGGACAAAGGCACAAAGAATCCTATTTACCTAAGCATTCCCAATTAATATCAGTCAGATTACTCAAGTATATAAGAGCTTGCAGAACGAGGATCACTTGACTGACTAAGAGCTTTTTACTTATATCTAGAGTATAACACATATGCATTTCATCAGGAGGTGGAGGAGGCTGGGAGGAGAGAAATGCAAAACATCCAGAGATAGAAACTTATCCTTTAAGTAAAGAACAAAGGATATAAATGTGACTCATTAAAAGACAAAAACAAAACCTCTAAAGGCACTGTAAATAAACCCCTGTAATTATGCATCACCAAAAAGTCAACTGCAAATGGTTCAGTAATCTCATTACCAAGCTTACTAATAATCATTGCAATATTCTCCATCTCCCCTAAGATAATGAGCAGCACGGTGGATGTTGTAAAAATAAATAAATAAACATACAAGCAACAATTTCTCATCTAAATATTTAACAAAACGAATGGGCTTGCCTAAAGGTTTGAGATTGAACCCTAGTGTGGCAAATGTTTAATTTGCATTATTCTCCTCGTTTTAAAGGGGGAGAAAACTCAGCTCATCTAAGAATGGAGTTCAAACTAAACAACTTGTTCATGAAAAACTAAAAATAAAGAAATAAAACATTTTTAAATATTTTAATGCTACAAAATTAGCCTAAGTTAAGGGCAACAATTAGTAAACAACTTTGTCATATTCAGAACAGTATCTTTCCCATTAACATTTCTATAGTTCCCCAATTACATTATAAATCAAAAGTAATACAAACAGACAATGTAATAATGAGAACACATAGACTGCATCAAAAATTAAGATACCAGCTTTTTCTTTGCTCTTGGATCATTCTGTTAACTTGTCCTAGTTTACTTTCTTGGCAGCAGGAATACAGTCAGAGAAAGTGAATTTACACCTTGGTGACTAACTCCTAAAATTTGATCTGAAAATAATTTAAAAGACTAACAACTTTCTTCTGAAGTGTAGGGCATGGCATTTTAATTTCTCAAATGCTACCTTCTGCTACAGGTAGGGAAGGAACAGGGAAATCAAGTCAGGGAAGGATTAAATGGTGTAGCTAGGCACTGCACTACCGCCTCTTTGGTTAACCACCAAACCACTGTTCTATGTTTTCCTTAGAGTTTCTGACCTGCTGCTATCTCCTCCTCCACTCTCAGCCTGTGACTCTCAGGTGATACTACTTCTGCCTACGAAAAGGACCTTTCGGAAGTGGATTGGAGTGATCCCAAATATTGCAGATTTTCTCCTGCAGCAGAAGAAGGAGGGAAACAAACTGTACCTCAGCACAGAGTTCTGCAGAGACACAGGGCAGGACCAGAACAACTCATCACATTGCTGCATCTCTGAATTTGATGGCTTGGCATTCCAACTCAGCTTACTGCAAATGCACTTGCTCAGTATCTCTCAGCTCAAGTCCTTTGTTGGGTTGTTGGCTTTTTTTTTTTTTGGCTTATCTTCTACGTTTCTGTCATATCCATTTACTACACTGGTGTCCTTTGACAAGGAAAAATTTAAAAAATGACTAGAAGTGGTTATGACAGTTGTGAATGCAAGTGATACTACAAAAGAGGAAAGCAACTGACTTAGAAAACAGAGAAGCAGAACGGGGAAGAATTAGAGGTCTTAGATAAAGGATAGGGATAAAAATATGTCTTCATAGTTTTTAAAGCTCATCAGCTCCTGTAGAAACAGGCTTGTGCACAAGATGAAAGCACAAGAGTGGATAGGGAAGCATGAGGATGTTAAAATAAGTGCAATTAACTATCAGTGTTTATCTTAACACACACAGTTCTTAAAACATCACTGCTGCTAATACAGAGATTAATTGTACGGGGTAGAGAAGGAGATTAAATTACGTATTGTTCCTTTAACACTTTCTTCAGTTAAATAACATAATATTTTCAAGGTTACTGTTAAAATAACAGGGTTGTCCAGTGGAATTTATCCCCACTGGTGTTTGTGTACTGTATATATTTATACCACATGAGCAACCCATAAATTCTCCTCATAAATGCTGTTATCTCCACTGCTAGCAGTTTCTCATTTTTATGGTAGTATAACTTTAAGGTGTGGTATATGTACTGTTATACCTCATTGCATACAGCTTCTGCTGCCCCATTAGGTTCTGATTCTTGGGGGTGCAGGGCTCCTTGTCCTCCCTGTCTTCATTTGGTTCTCCTCTTGTCCCCATCCGCACTGCAATAAAACAGCCTCATGAGCGTGGCCACCGTGCAGTGAAGTACTGCTTCCCGCTCAGTCCACCCACAACCCCTCCCAGCTCCCTGAAGTTTCTGTCTAGTCCCCATCTGACCACCAGTTCGAGATCCAATCTGCCCTCCTGGTTAGGAGCTTCTGTGCCAGACCAAGAAAAAAGAAAAAGAGACTTCCAAGGAAAACATCATAATCCCATTCTTCTAGAGGTGGCCAACCTGATTAACAGGAACACATTTTTCACCTCTCCCCAAAAAATTAAAAAAAGATAAACACACAGAGCTAGATATAGATTATAGAACAGTTGTTCACAAGGTCATCTGGACTGGGAATTGCTTAGGGTACAGGACAAAGCCTAGATAACGTTATGGGGGAAAAAAGCCCATGCACACAGTTGCAATAAAGCCTGGGTACATCATCACGGGCTTATAAGCAATGAAAGCCCAGGTATGTATCAATCTGTCAGGGCACCCGCGCACACAGAATGATTAGTATCAGTGGAACACTGAATTTGCTTGCTGCTCACATCCATCTGTCCTGAAGTTTGGTGCTGCTAACTCCAGATTTCTGAATCTGAACTCAAATGTTGTTTTCTCCAATTTTCTTTCCTTTTATGACCTTTTTCTGTTGCTACCTTGATTTATGGTCATTTGTGTGATTGCATTGCTTTGCTTTATGGCAGTTTATGTCATTCTGGTCTTGTCATAAATGACTACCATAAAGTGAGGTAAAATATCATAAAACATTAGTGAGTCACTGATATTCAAGGTTCTTGAGTACAAGCGCTGACAGGTAGCAACCACAGAAGAACTGTGCCATTCGAGGGATGTATCATTATGAATACATGTGTGTACTGGGATCTGGATGAACAAATGCCACTATGACTTCGGTTGTCAGTGGAAACAATTTAAAAGGGCAACACTGAGTTATTTTTATAAGTTTAAAAGTCTTATAGTCCTACAGTGATTTCTTTTCCAATCGGATGCTTGGGAAACGGAAGCTGATCTGTTCCTCTGTAAAATTTCTCACTGAATTTCATGTATACCTAAAAAGGCTATTTAGGACTTAGCAAGGACTGCTAATAACCGGTGTGTAGATATCAGGTTGCTTTTGTAGGCTGATCATTCCTGCTTGTTTGTCCACCCTTGTTCATCACTAATTATTAGCAGCGAGTTTTGCTTTGCTTTGATTTTGCTTCAGTTTCTGGAAAGTATACATCCTTGAGCTATGGTAGGTATGCTCAGAAATCCTAAACTGATTTTGATGTATTCTACTTAAAGAAAACCACATTTTATCCAATAATCTCAGCACTTATTATTCTTATTACCTTTTTAGCTAAGAGTACCCCAAAGCATTTTATACTTTTGCTCAATTTAGAAAAATAAACCATTGCAGTTATTTACTTTCTGAATAAATATGAAAATAAAATACAAAAATCTTTTGCCACTGATGTTTGTATTATGAATCCTTTATGCATTAAGAATCAATAATCACTGTTTCCACTATAAATTCCTACTATCAGTTGCCGTTACTTTATAGGATAACTTAATTCTAGAATGAAAATGGGTGTTTGCTGGATTTAAAACTGGGAATCCATTACCATTAAGAAACACAGAGATAACAGTTTGGAAATTTATATTTGTTATTTGAACATAAAAACATTGTTCAGATTTTTAAATGGCTTTTTTTACTTTCTACTATTACTGCAAAAATAAAAGACCTATCATCTCAAAATCTATTTAGTCTATAGTGACTTGCCATTATTTATTGGACTAGTCTGGATACTTTGGGGGAAAGATGTTTTTAATGCAGGATTTTTTCTTTCTGGCAAAGACTGCAGTTGCACAGCATTCTGGCTATGTATATTGCCACTCCTAACCACCACTGAGAGCTTTATTGAGCTCACCCACAAAGGAAAATATTAAAAATTAAACGTAGATTTCCCCCCAAATATACCAGACTCGATTGTGTTTGATGCCAGACCTCTACTATTTTGGAGGTTTGTAGTAGCTTCTTTGCTGCTTTATAATGCAGTACCTTAGATAGAACCACTCGATATCCTTGATACCCAGGGATCTGATTCCTCTCTCCACCAATCTATTTTATTCCAGTCTTAATGGTCTTGGCCTTTTACAAACACATTCAGCTTAGATTCACCGCTTCATTTCAATCCCTCTGTGCTGCCCAGGTAAGCAAGTCAATTTGCCCAGCTAAAAATCCCCTCTGGAAATGGAAGCCCATTGTGCTGGAGAGTCTACGCTGGGCTGCACAGCCCCCGTGCTAACCCACCACTGACTGACGGTGCCTAGTGCTGTGCTGAAGGTACTGTGGCCAAGAATGCTCTAGGTGTGGAGAGAAATAACGGAGACTAAATTCTGGCAATGTCAGACGATGTAGCGTCTCTGCCAAATTCTCTCCACCTGCCACAATGAGTCCATTTGGAGATATTCCTAATTTGTATAAGTAGGAGGGAAACCAACACCCTCTGGTATTACACATCAGAAAAGCACAACATTGTAGTTTTTCATGTGAGGGTGGGAGAAAAGTGGAAAGGAAATTAATGTGCCTTCAACAGCCATACAGCTAGTGACTTGCAGGAATAAGAGATCAATCTGGTCTATTTTTAATAGGTAGGAAAAGGTAAATCTTATTGCAAGTATCCCACTGCAATCCTAAAGTTGGTAAATGAGGACAGAGTTAGAAAATCATATTTAACCGACCAACCAAATGACATGGGCACTTGTATATCACCCTGAGGTTACAAATTGCTTTTGGAAACATCTTTTCCCCTCCCTGCTACGTGCCTTCCATGTTACTCAACGCTGGAGATGTTGGAGAACCAACATCTGTATGAGTCGCCCCCTTGGTACAAAACAGCAGCCCAAGGGATAGTTTCAAACACCTTCCTATGGCAAACGCTCCCATAGGAAATTCTTTTCAAAAAAGTGCCGTATCCAATTTCACCTCAGCTGGGTGGAGAGAGATCTCTCAGAGTTATCTCAGAACTTGGGACGATTAATTTCACTGACACTAATGCTTATGAGACAGGGTTTGCGTCCTGTTCCCTCTGAAGGCAAGGACAACATTTCCGCTACCTTCAAGGATGGCAGGATCAGGCTACCCACCCTTAATGCTTCAGAACTGCTTCCCTCAGCACTGGGGCTCAGCTACCTCCCCAGTGCCGAGCAGCGCTACCGAGGTTATTGTTCTGCGTACAACAGAAACCTGAAACAAAGTACCATCGCCAGCAAAACCACAGAGGAAATTTATGGAGGGGTGGCTTTGGCATCGGGTCCCCTTTTTATTTTTTTTTTTAGAAACACTGAAAATATTTCCTATTCTTTAAGAAACAAATGCATTCATCACTGCTCATTCCTAGGGGGATGTATGAACTAGTGTGTCTGAGTTGTTTAAGAAGAAAAACAGTTTTTGCTGTTAGTACTATGGGCTATTTGGGGTTTGAAGTAATGTAAAAAAGGATCTTTCCAAAGCAGTGCTCCCTGCACAACAGAGGCACTTTGTCCATGGCTCTGGTTTGATCAAACAGATGCCCAGGTTGTGTCCACTCATTCAACACTTACAAAATCTGTTTCTGTTTCTATAATAAAGGATATCTCTGTCGAAAAGGATAGACTGACATTTTCTTAGAGAGAAAAAAAACCTCCCACTTAACACAAATTTTGAAAACCAACATGCAGCTTCCCTCCCCTCAACTCTCCCCAAAACGTGACTGATTATCTGAGGTATAGTACGTAAGCTATTTTATTAGTATCATCTTCCATTAAGCACCATCTGTGTTGCACTGATGTGTACATGAGAATACCTAAAATTTTCACCAGAAGTACTTGCTAAGGAAAGACAATGGTTATAGTTTTGGTTGTTTTGGTTTTATTTTTACCCCCTTTTTTTCTTTTTTTGTTTGTTGGTTGTTTGGTTGTTTGCTTGTTTCCTTGTAAAATACTGAGGTTATAAGATGTACAGTTGGGGCAGTCAAGATTTGTTGTTAGAATTACTGGAAACATGGAGTCCCTTGAACATACTCTCAATATTTTTGAAGAAAAATTACTGATATATTTGTTCAGCTGACTGACAGTCCTTCACCTCTGCTTTCTTATTTTTGTAAAGTTCAAGATCTCACTGGAACGAAGTTTTGGGAGAGGATGTTGTTCAGAAATTTAATTTTATGAAAAACATTCAGTTTATGTACAAATTTGGAAAGGAGTTGCTAGAATTTCCACTAGAATAAAAAAGACTCACCAAAAGGATATTATTTTGAAACTTCTGGTTTAGGGTTTTAAAGACAAACTCAATTTCTTCCTAGTAAATGAGATGAAAAGTAATAAAATAGCTTAAACAGGGTGCTGAAATCCCATGATATAAACTAAGCGCAGAGCAAGAAAAAGGGCTCTGCATGAAAAATAAAGTGCACCATCTTTACCTGTGCAGTGATCTAGATCTAGCATGAAAAGAATAAATTAGAAAAGTCTCTGTTTCTTTGCCTTGTTGTAATATGAAAGAGAATGCATGCTCACCCAAGCACAAAGTAGTCATTGCTTTAGCATTATGAGGACACTCTGCATGATCTATTCCAAGCTTCGTTACAATTATTGTGACTAAAGGCTGAGAAATTTAGCACAACTGAGACTAAGTGATAAATAATGCTTAAGTATATCTGCTTCTTGCATTAAGGAGACAGACTAAAGAGTTAATAATGCCTCTGATCATTTTTTAATAGCCTCTAGATGCTTTCACACAATAAATAGACCTGTTGTGAAAATACTTTGGAACACGCAGCGAAATGCCACATGCGTTGTGCCCTTTAAAATGCTTTAAATCGCACAATTATAGATTTAAAGATTGTAATTGATTTAAATTGGTGGTGGAATGTAAAATTTTATATGATGCATGAAACCTCTTAAGGCTTTAAAACGGTAATTATCTTTGTCAGTCTCATATTGCACCCCAAAGCTTTTCTTCTAATGATTTAGACATTATAGAAAATAAAGGAAACGTTCTCATGGATTGCCAAACAAAACGCAAAGAGAAAACACATACGGTGTTGTACCTTTAGAAAGAAGAGCTAGTGTCAGGCTTTGGCTGAACTCTGAATTCCCAAGCCCCAGCAGAAAGCTGAGCAGTAAATTATGAGTAGGTATGCTGTATATTAACGATGTTTGCAGTAGTTTAAGTGCATTGCTTCATATATACCAGTCTGAAACCTCAGCAGACACTCTGCGAACAACAAACCTTTGCTGCTTGTTTACATTAAGAAAGTGCAGCCGTGAGCATCCAAATCGGAGATCGGACTTTAGACAGGAATTTAGGGAAGCTTTGCAATGTCAGACAAACTAATTAATTATTCACTTCTATATTGGCAAAGAATACACTGCAGATTTCAAGTATCTATCACATTTATACATAAAACAGCTATCAGATACGCGAGAGCTACAAAATACATGTTGTCCCTGCTTCCTTATGGCAACTCTGTCACGTAGTTGTTTATATTTGAGGTTGAAGTACTCTGCCTGCCACACACATCTGTCTCTCCTCTTTGAGAGGATTCCACAAAATTTCCAACAGCGGGGGTATATTCAAAACTCAAAAAAAAAAAAAAAATTCAGCCACTAAGAAAAAGAAGTCCTGGTCAGAGGAAAACACACCACCAATTCCAAGACCCAGGAGCTAATGCACAATGGAAGAAAAAACAAACCCATATTGTAGGGTTAACTACTGATTCTCACGATATGATAATGTGGTAGTGTTTGAAGCCTCTAGACATTACTTAATACCAAAACAAAAGCAATGTATAAGTAGCTAGGAAGAAGAACATTAACTCAAGAAAGATTATTTCAGTTTATCTGACCCATATTTGGAAACTTAAATCAATTTATCATGGCACAGCTCCCTTCAGTAAATGAACAAGAAAAAATCTTCTCAAATCTGTTTATATTCCTGCAGATGTCAAGGCTGATACCATAGCACAAACAATGAAGTAAACAATTAAGAATTTCTTTTAACTTCTGCTGCTTTAGAAATCCAGTGAAGAAAAAACCTCAGTGAATCAATGAAGTAAAAATGGATAGTCACTAGGAAAAGGGATTTTCAAATGAAGAGGATATTACCAACAATAGGTAGTTAAAAATGGAATTAACAACTAATAAAGGTGGTGAAGCATATCTTTTTAAAGACCAATTTGAAAGGCTTTCCATTAAAACAGCAACTTTAGTCACAAACCTCTAGGTAATGCAATGAATAGTAATATTTGTGGGCTTGTAGGGGCCAATTACCTTTGACTCCATATTTATGAGTTCCCATTCCCAACGGGACAGGTACCAGAGTTTATTTTGGTGACGTGTGTTTCACAGAAAGTTATGCATCAAAGTAAACCTTTGATATATAATCTGAGATTTTTTCCCAAATTGACAGAGGAAATGTGGCACATTTAACAGTCATTATGACCTCAGCGAAAGGACAGACACGTTCAGGCTGTTGGGAAACAGCATCATTATAGCAACAGAAAGATCAGCAATTAATATGAGGTGAGAATGATTTGCTACAGAAATACTGTTAATGTCTTTGCATTTTTAGGTTATTAGAGGAAAACACTGATATTCATAATGCAAGGTTGGCACAAATAAGGTAATGTGTAATATGCAGAGGGAATACAGGGCTTTTTAGAAGGTGTATGGAAAGTAACAGAAAAAGTCGTGTTTTCCTAGCCCCACACAGGGTGGTGTTATGTTTGTGTTTTGATGGGAAGCAACCAGTAGCTGAGAACGTGAAATGATTCTGATCATTTGAGAGAGTAAGAAAATTAATGCCAGTGACATTGACTGAATTACAAAGTACATTTGTGGAGTATTTCAATTTTCTCTCTCTTGACACATATTTAAACTCCTGTTGGCTGAGGCTCCAAGGTAAGCTAAAAATTTTTTCTCTTCTTCTTTGTCTCTTTTTTTTTTTTAACAGCACAATTGCAGCGTAAAAGGGAATCCTGTCAAAGGTTTCTGCTTCAGTACAACAGCTGAGATACTAAAGAAGATGAGTGTGTGGGGGGCAGTACCAGACAGTAACAAACAGGGCACAAGCATGTGAAACAGGAGAAGCAATTCTGTGTTTAGGGAAGAAGATGGGCAAGCAAGGAATGTAAATTTTTTTAAAAAGAAAAACATGTCATTCTCACTGATTATATGTGCTAAACTTGAGAAAAGCGTGTGTTAAATACAAAAGAAATAATGTAAAATATGTGTTAACAGAAAATTATGTAAAAGCATAGGGGAGACTGATGAAAGAGGTGTGCTTCTCTGCTGATTCTGTTCACTAAATTGCTATTGTCTTCATCCAACAGGAATCCCTGGTCTGTTTATGTAGATAGAGAACAGGGGTTTTGTTGGGTTTGTTTGTTTTTTGGTTGGTTTTTTTTTTTCACTCCAGATAAAACTTATGACCAGTAAAGCTTTATTCTGAACTGGTTCTGGCATTTAAGCTACTACAGCTAAAACTGTAATGGAGCCACACAAGTATACGATATGCTATGGAGAACAAAGCTATTCAGGTGAAGAAATTCCACCTGAGGGCCAAACTTTCTCTCATGTAAAAAGGTGTGAATCTGAATTAATATAAATCAGTGAAGTCAATTTAACCTGCGTCCTTACACAAGCAGAATTTGGCTCTTGGGTATTATTTCTGCTTTGCCCCATATACCATGGAGCTACCCTGTATCCTTTGTTACTAGAGCTTGACGGCTGCATTGCCGGCTGGAAGGGTAGGTTTTAAAATTGATATATAGGGATCTGATGGTCACAGCTTCATTTTATAAATTGGGAAAACAGATAAAAACTAAATTTCAAACACTATCTTATAGACTTGACCAGTTGGGTGTTTCAGACTCGCAGTTTGCAATGCTGGTCCTGCTTTAGGTATTGCCAGGCACACGCAAACCACTTGGCTGAAGCTGTGGGAAGTCCAGAGCTTTGGAAAACCAGGTGCCAAGGACAAAGTGGTTAAAAGCAAAGAAGATTTGTAATAACAGAGATTTCAACCTGAGTGTGAAACAAGCAAGGCAAGCACAGCCTTTTACTGATAGGACTAATGGTGTACTTGCTATGGGAAAAGCAAAAAGAAAACAACCCCAAACACCAACCCTATTTTCAGCCTCTTTAGGATTTAAACATTTGGTCAAGGTTTTCAGAAAAAATCTCCTGCAGCAGTTGCCTGCTATTTTCTTCCACCCCCTACCATACTGTCATCCTGTTCTGAGTGCTGCACATGATTTACCAGATCCTACCTGTCTAAATGATGAAAATGAGAAAGCTTTTACCAAGTATGTATATCACAGAAATGTAACTATTACATACATCGTACTGAATGTTTTTTATCTGGCTAAATACAGTAAGGCCATTAATATGAATACTAAGTACAGGGGTCTGCTTAAAAATCCACAAGATGAATAACAAATCATAATACTGGCAAAGCAAAAAACACTCTTGTAAACCATTCCTTTTCAGAAGCCTTTGATGATACTAGTGGGTATTTGATAGTTGATTTAAAGTCCACCATGAACAAGATCTATGGGGTCATGGAATAATGTATTGTGGACAGTGAAGGAAACTCCACTGTTTAAAAGTAGCCTGGAAAATAAACTCTAGAAAATACACAGTAAGAAACAACCCTGTACTAGCTTGGGGAGTGCATAGGTAAAACCTGAAATGCCTTTTCTTTTTCCTAAATAGTATATATCTGAATCGCAGCCTCATTAAAATTAATGGGAGTTTTACCATTTACTTAATCAAGGCCAGGACTTAATTCTATAATTTAAGGTTGTCCTAGTGAAAGAACAGCTGACTTCAAGGAAGAAATGTGTTTTTAAAAATTATAACTAATTTTAACTAAATAAGTATTTTAGAAGAACATTTTGAAAGCATTTGCAATGCTTATCAGCTGCCACTGATGTTTGCAAGGAAGCTGAGCTTCCTGTAATTTGCCTTCCAAGTTTTCTACCTTTTTCATCAATTCATACATGAACTGAAAGAAAATGCTATTCAGCCCTACTAATGATTGAAATTATTGAAGTTCCCTATGCTTGAGGCTCTGGAGTTGGAGGAAAAGAAAGACTGGGTCAAGCATAACAAAATGTCTTCTGTAAAGTTGGAAGTGTGCTGGTTTTGGTTGGGATAAAGTTCATTTTCTTCATAGTAGCTAGTAGGAGGCTATGGTTCGGATTTATGTTGAGAAGAACATTGATAACACTGACGTTTTAGTTGTTACCAAGCAATGCTTACATTCAGCCAAGGACTTCTTCAGTTTCTCATACTGACCCTGTGTTCCCAGCTTCTCTACAAGCAGCTGGGAAGAGACACAGCCAGGAGAACTGACCCAAACTGACCAAAGGGATATTTCATGCCATAAGATGTCATGCTCAGTATATAAGCTGGGGGGTGAGTCACTGCTCAGGGACTGGCTGGGCAGGTGGTAAGTGGTTGTATCATTTGGTTTTTTCCTTGGGTTTTCTCTCGTCTCTCTTTTTTGTTTTCTTTTTCACTACATTTTATTATTAGTAGTACTAGTATCATTATTTTATTTCTATTTATTTTATTTTTCTTTATTATTAAACTGTGCTGATCTCAACCCATGAGTTCTCATCTTTTTCCTCCGATTCTCTTCCCCATCCCACCAGAGGAGGGGGAGGTGAGTGAGCGGCTGTGTGGTGCTTAGTTGCTGGCTGGGGCTAAACCTCGTCAGGAAGTCAGGACAATAGAGCCAAAGACATTTTTTAAGAATCCTGCAAAGCGTGACATAGATGCACCTCAGCATTCATTATCATAAAATTCACATTATCACTAGGAAATAATGTTAATGCCATCCTGCAGTATGGTAAAAGTTTATGCTTTCCAGGTAGGGAAAAGTGGCCTTATTACTTGTGTATGAAAACAACATTTCAAGCAAAATTACCATATACTGTCTCACTTTGTTTCCTAGCAGGATAATGGGCTACATTCTCATTCTAGATAAAGGATATACATACAGGTAAAATTTGAAAGAAACGAACAGAAATATATTTGCAAATGACTTACCATAAGCATTTACACACACACACACACACACGTGTTGTATATGTAAATAAAATTTTTGCAAATGCCACTGTTTCAGAGGTGTTATAGATGTATCTTCACTGGTGCCACAAAGGAGTTTAAAATTAGCTCTATGCAGGATTATCAGTTCGATATTTTTAAATTAGACTGCAGAATAAGATTTTATTTCTCAGTACTTAAACTACAGAGACTCTTTATTGTACTGGCAATAGAGCTGGTACAGATAATACCAATTAGAATTGTGTAAGAAAGAAAACTGCTAAAGGGAGGGAGTATCACACGATGTGTTACGACCTGATGGGCTGGTACAGGCTGACACCAGCATAGGGTGACATTAAAATCTCTACCAACCATTGTTAAGAACCAACCCAGACTTTTGCCTTTTTTTTTTTTTTTTTTTTTTTGAGACTATTTTAATGTATTTGAGTTCTTGCTTTGCAATTCACATAATTTCATCAGGTGGAGCATTGGCTTATCTGTATTTCTTTTTTGGTGACTTATTTGGCATAGAGTACTGTGATCAAACAATTCCCTAGTAACCTTTACTAGCTTATTAAATAAACCTAGATCATTTTATTCAATCTATTGTTCAACCACCTATCCACAGGCCAAAATTCCTCTTCAAAAGGGCTGGTAGAAAATGATTTCTTGTTCTGTCACTTTTAAGAATCTGAATGGTGGACAAAGAGACATATTCTAAATTTAGCTATTTATTCAGCATGTAATGCCCATCTCTTCTCTTTATCTGCCTCTTTTTCAGTCTACACAGGGAATGGAAACTTCCCTGATTGTCGATCCGTGCACTTCATGGCTAGCACTGCTTACAGAAATAGTATTTTGACTATATTTATCACTTCCTATGTTAAACTCCACCCAAGAAGAAACAAGCGGCCTAAATGTTTGTGGCTTGCTCACTGCACACCACCAGTGACCCCAGCTCATCTATTACACTGCCATAAGAAGAATCAGACTCCAAACCCATTTATCTGCTTTAATACTAGGTCTTTTAGGTTGCAAATGGAACAGATTTTTATTGAAACCCCCATCTAAGAGTGTCATTATCCACAAATCTGCTCATAAATGTTTTGGCAACTGACAAAAAAAATTAACTTTAGAAGAGGAAGCCATTAGGATGAAAACATTTCAAATCATGTCATTCATCAGATCTCTGCTCATCCAACAAAACTTGCTTTTGTTACAGGCAATTGTGGTGCTTAATCTCTGTACTTTTCAGCAACACATTTTTCTGATTAAAAAAACATAATCATACTGGCAGTAGTTAGAGATGGAAAAGACCTATTAGTTCACTAAGCCTAGCTCCCTTCCATAGCAAGATATAATCCCTGGCAGGAAGTATTTCAGATATTAAATTGATCCAGAGCTTAGTTTTAGCCAAGGGACTGGATATGGAAATCCATATGTAGGTGTCACAACACTTTGAATTTACAGAGCCAAAATGGTTGCTCTTTTTTTTAATTCATTTGCACAGTCTTCCCCCTTTTCTGACCTGTGTAATTCCAGACCATGTGACTGCAGTTCAGCAGTTCTACATCACGCAGTGGAAAACGGCGTGGGAATCTCTACATCCGGTCTGACAGTGGAACAATGTAGCTGTGTAACCCTAAAGCTGGGCACAAGCCAACTTCCACCTACAGCTTCCATCAGCATCCCTCTGCTGTAAGTGGGGATGAGTCTGGAGGCACCAGGCGTCTCCTGGGAGTGGGTTCCCCCGCCTGACCTCCCTGTCTTCCCTGATGGAGCCAGAAAAGAGGCTGCTGGAAGCCACCGTGGATGACTGAAGGATGGTGAAATGCAGATGAGGGTGAAACGGCAGAGAGAAAGGTGAGGAAGGGAGCAAGTTCTTTCCAACAGAGCTCCTGTGTGCTGATGCGTGAGTGAAAAGCTCGTGGGGAGTGCTTTCTGGAGCTTGAAGGTGGTACTGGTACTTTACACAGGTTCTTTCTCAGTCCTTACCCTCTTCCCATGTTGTTTTACAGGCGTGGTTTGCTTTGATCTTTAGAGAATTCCTTTTCCTAACCCCACCCACTCCTTATGAAAACCCCACATAAATGCCATTAAGCACACAGGTCATGACTGACTCCTCTGTCCCCTTCGTCGACTCAGGCCACAGTACAGAGCCAGTACCCGTCCCCTCCCCCCGTGGCACGCAGCTACTGGGGGAGAGACAATAAAATACCATGCTGCTACCAAAACAGCCGCAGCAGCTCAGCTGAGCCAGAGAGGGGGTGGAGATCAAATCTTCTTTTAATTACATTTAGAACTGCAAAATTAAAGAGGGAAAAATAAAGAAAATCCCTTTTGCTTGGAATCATGATAGTGAAAGAAATTTATAAGAAGGCTATTCTAGTCACCTCCATCTCAATAAATCCATCAACAGTGAAAGAATGCTCATGACCTCCACTCACCCTTTTTAATTTAGGCATCTCAGTGTGGATATGCCCCTTTAAACATCTACAAGAGCTTCCTCTTCACCTTAACATTCTTATTATAATGGTTTCTGTACAATTAAGGAATTATGAAGGTCTGCCTGAATGTGTTATTGTTAAATTTATTGTCCATATATATCATATATATCAATACTGATCAGAAGATTGAGCCCTAAGTTTCATTCTAAATACATGAGTGTTTATGTGTAGCTAGTACAGACATTTATATACTGCTTACAGATATTAATATTTTCTTAAAAGAAACAAAATTCCCAAACCCAAGGAAGCAAAAATCAAACTTTGCAGTTCACCTAAAGAAAAAAAAAGAAAAAGTTGCTATTTAAAAGTTTCATTAGAGGATTATTACATAATAACATACATTCCTACTAAGTGAAAGTTAGCTGTATCCATTTTAACAGATACAGTGTAAATAAAATAGAACCTGACTCTTCCTCTCTGCCACCCACATCTTATTTCAAAGGTTACCTCCTCCAGCTTCTTTGTTTTCTGGATGGAAACACAAAAAAACCCCAGCATTTAGCTGAAAAACTTCTTGCATACAGGTGGCCCCTTCACAGGATACCACTGAATTCAATAAGGCTTCCAAAAAGTGGGAGCATTTGACCCTGCATACTAATTTGCAGGATTGGAGGAAACACTCTGATTTGTCACCCTCTGAAATCAATAGAAAGACTCCCATTGACTTCAGCGTATGTTGTTATGGATCTCAAATGTTACAGGAAAAATACAAAGTAGTTTTATGAGCCCAGATGATTCATTCAGCCAAAAATGTTTAAAATTCAGTGCTATAAAATTTACTACATTTTAAAATTATACAGTAATATAGGGAGCAGTTTTCTTTTAGGTTCTAAAAACTGTTTAAGGTAAGTAGTTTATAATTTAATACTATAATTTTTAGAAGAAAAAGATGATGCGATATTAATATATCTACCTAGCTATATGTTTTTAATTTGGAAAATTGCGATTAGAAATGGAAACTTGGAAATTTAACAGCTATGCTGAAGATCATCAGAAGAGTTCTTTCCATAAAGGTTAACAACAGATAATTACTTTCTCAGGAAATCACTAAAATGACATGATTTTTCTGCTTTGTTTCCACTGAAGTTTTAAGATGCTCCCTTCTTGCCATTTAGCAATGAAACAAATGAGGTTAGATGGCAAAGATTATGAAAGAAATTAGCAATAATGAGTCCAGTAACTAAAAACATTAGTAGAGAAAATTGAGTTGACCTTACTTTTATAATTATTCATTTTCTTAATTGTTTTTTCTGGAATAATTGGAATGAAATTAAATAATACAAAGTACAACCCTCACATGTGATCATGTATTTGGCATAGATTAATAATCTTCCAAAATACACAATGCGTTGCCCATTCTCGAGGTCACCTCCAGGCAAATACCTGTTCTGAGCCGCGACCTAGCTACAGATACTCTGCGACAGTGATCCTCTCCCAGACCCTCACTTCAGGATTAATACACACTCGCTCCCCATCAGCCATCAAAAGCTTGTGAAGTTTAATAAGTTATATGTGTAGTCACCAATCAGGAGATAGGCAAGGGGATTTAAATGATAATCACTGTAGTATCTTCCCAGTTCTGCAGCCAGCACCAAAATAACACATTTCTTGGTCAATTCTTTTCAGCTACACCAATGAAGCAAAGTGGAAGTCCACCAGCTTATCACAGCTGCTACCAAGCGTACTCCTTAGGCAAACATGGGGAGCATTGTCCTCTCCTTTGGGCAAATAATACGTCTGTCCCACTGCAGCCTGTGGAAATACCGGTGCAGAACAAATGCTACCCTATACCCGCTGATGTTTGCAGAACCCGTTCCTGTGTTATCAAGTGAAACAGTATGATTAGTTCAGTCAGTTAATAAGAGATAAAACCTGAATACTTCTCAAGTTCAGGGTTACAGCCCTTAATATTTATACAGCAGACAACTTTGACGTTGCAAAGCTCAGTCTAAATGCTATGCGATATGCAATCCCTCTCACCTCGTGCACATTTCTTTTCAGAACTGCATTCCTCAAGATGAATATCAGACCACCCAGAATTCCATGGAACAAAATTTTATAATAAAGGGAAAAAGGGCTCTTGTCAAATTGGCTAAAATCTTGTGGAATATTAAAATGCTGAAAGCAAAACTTAAGGTAACCTCTTCAGAACTGTATGAATCTCTTCCTTCTCCCCTCTGTTCCTTAGCTTCATCCATCTATGCAGTACAGTACTTTACAGATGACAAATATTAAGAAATTAAGGTCTCCTAATACTCGTATAAAGTAGAGAAGCATTGTTATTATTATCATCACTGCCTTATGAATGGGAACCCAGAGTACAGCAGCTGAATGACGTACCCTCAGGTTACACACAAATCAAAGCTAGAGTTCCCAGATCTATCCTTTAGCTACAGGATAGCCCCAAACCAAGTCAAAGAGGTTTAAGGGCTTCTTCGGGTGAATGGATCAAACTTCAAGCCAACCCGGTTTGAATCTCAAGATGGTACCCAGGCTTGTGGAAGTTGCCTTGGGCGTGTATTTTTTTTTCTGAGTTTTATTGGGAACTTCAGTGCTGATGCGGATTCAGCATCAACAAAGCAGATCCCAGCACACTTTTGTGAATCAAATGCCAAACACTTTCATACAGTTCTTGTTCCACGTTCAAATTCAATTTAAAAAGAAGTACTAACAGGTAAAATGATTGCTGCTGAGCCGAGATACACCAAGTGTTTAGTTTGATACATTACCTCATAGTAAGTTTCAAATGGGGAGATGGGAATTAGAGGACTCCCTCTCCAATTATTAAATCTGCAGAAACACACAGAGCTCAGCAAAGGGACATAGTCCCAAGATTGCCATAGACAAACAAACTTAACAGTTGAGAGGGCATGAAGGTAAAAAGTGGCCTTCTGCACACTCACTTTACACTGCACACTCAGGTTCTTTATTTCCTTTGTCAACAGACCTAAAACCTGATTTGTTTTTTTAAGCTAACCACACAACATAAAGAACAATACCTGGTTTACACTGACATAACTTGTAGTGTAATTTGTATAAAGTAATGAAACCAGCATCCCATTGCACAAACATGCCCCTCAGCTGTACCCAGAACAGGAGATCCTGAAATAATGCACCAAAGTAGAACCCAGGTGCCCTCAGCATGCTGTGTCTAGAGGCTCCAGACCAGCTGTGGTACAGCAGCTGTTACGTGGTTCCCACAAGCTCCGCGGTGGGCACAGGCAGAGCAAGCCCAGAGTTCAATACATCAAAGCACTCTTCCCACTCTCCTTCTAACATCTAAAAGACATGTTCAAATTACTCATCCTAGGCCCATTGTAGTGACTAAAGAGGTGTAGGTGCTTAAAATGGAAAAGACAGTTCCTCCTAAATGTCCACTTCAAATTAGATACTAGAATTCTCCTGCTTATGCATTTACTTACAGGCAGCAGATAACCTGGGGACGGTAACCTTCCCATCCTGTGTCCACAAACCAAAGACAAGACACCACCACCTGCAATCCCCCAAATTAAAGACAAACCCGACCCCAACTCCATCAAAAAAAAAAAAAAAAAAAAAAAAAAATCCGTTGCTAAATAAGGACTTAATTGTAAAATTGTATACATCTATATCTGTGAAGGTAATTCCAAGGGCAGTCCTTGATCTTTCTGTGGTTATTCCCTATTATGCATTTATAATTACACAGAAATTTACCAAATATAAACCAGCTTATTTAAACAAAGCATTACACTCTGCCTGTGATAACAGACTAATAAAGAAAATCTCATTCATGTGTCATTAAAGCCTTATTTGTCCTTTCGTATTTATTATAATAGGAAAGAAAAGGAAAAAAGTACATTTGAGTCATATTTCCTGAGAGTTCATCATACCCTGGCACATAACATTTGTGGATTTTATTCAATTCATTTAAAATGATTCCTAACACACAGGCAGCAAGTTAAGGACTGCAAGGAATTCAAATGATCACCAGGCATGCAAGACTTCTCAAGAGACAGCTTTCAAACCACAAGTGAGGTATATTTTCCTTTAGGAATTGTACATTAAAAGAATTAGATCTAATGACTATGTATTTCTCAAAAGGAGACAGGCTTATTCATGTTGTGAAATCAATTGACTCACATATCCTTAAAAGGGCAGGTGCTGTTCTCTGCAGAAGTTCAGTCTCAGATAGGCCAAACTACAGCACTTCAACAAATTTCAGTACTTTTAGGCCTAGCAGGACCAGAAACAGGAGAACTGGTTTTCACTGGTGTGGCTCAGACCTACCCCTGACATATTTGGCATGCCCTCCCTCTCATTTTCTCCCTCATACCAGTGTGCCATCCTGTTACTTTCCTTGCAGAGGATGGTGCACACCCCACAGAGCTGCTGCCCATCATCTTTGCCGAAATAGTGGGAAGGAATGAGGAAGAGGAGGACCTGAGTGTGCTCCCGCACACCAGCTGCACCAGCGGACAGAGGCACTGCCCTGGCAAGAGCTGGCAAGGCTGAAATGCTTCTTAAAACATACAGTGAAACCCTCATTTTTTTTTAAATAATATTTTTGTCCATTCACCTTTGCTCAACACATGACTTCCTAATTATCTTTCCTCCCCCATGCTATCTTCCTTGTGGTTCCCCTTTCTAAATTTTATAGTTTTCTTCCCTTGCTGGCTGACTTCCCTTTCTGCTGCTCCCATCAGCAGCTACACCTGCTTTCCTACCCCCTTTATTCCATTCTTCCCTAAAATACAAATCCAGGTCTCATAAATCCACCATTTCTGCTTTTTCTTTATATCTAATGACATTCATTTCCTTTAACCATTTCTTGTTCCCCAGCAACACTAGGCTCTTACCCAATCCTGCTCGTGAACTTGCCATTATTCTTCAATCCTCTCTCTAATCATAATTTCAGTGGTTCCCTCCTCCCCCCCAGCATTGAGTTTACAACTTTTAACCCTCAGCTTAGTGTAACAGAAAATGTCTGTTATCTGGGGGCTATAACAGAAGTTGAAAAGAGCAGATAACACTGGTTTTGTTCTCAGTAAAGCAGAATTACTATGCAAGCTTTATCACCTGGGATCACAATTAACCTTTTATTAATCAGCCTTTATAAAGAACATATCTTCATTTTCTAAATGAAGGAAAACACGCAGTGCCCAGGTTTGATTTACAACCAGTAACACTGTGGACTCAACAAACAGAGATTGCTGACTACTGAGAACAATGAACTTGTTAGTTAACAGAATTAACAGTGCGTTGTTTAACCATAATGACAGCAATAAAACAGGAGATGTGAAGTTGATACAGTCACAACTGAATTGTAATGGATGAGATATTTACGGCAAAGCTGTTAAAACATTGAATAAAATATGGGAAGAGCAAAAGCAGATGTGATTTTATTCTTCAGAGTTGAAGCTTGTAAAGTATGAGATAGCATGAGTAATAATCACAGGTTCTAGTTCACAATGCATTAATAAATATTGATATGATGCCAGTGCTGAAACTTTCCAGATACCAAAATAAAGTGAGAAAGCATGCTCTTGCATTATGTATTGCTAAGTTTAAATTTTATGGCACACATGGCAATATATTCATTATGATATTACACACCCCCTACACTATCTCACACACACACCCCTCTCTTTATTTAGGACCTGAACAAGCATTCAATTTGCCAGTCACCAGTGTTACAGCCCCCACTGCTGTAGGTACATCCCCCATAGCAGAACTGGCAGGATGGATCTTTATCTGTTTTAGTGCAGAATTATCCACCCAGGCTTCAATGGTTTGGGAGGAGGGTTTGAGCAGATCTGACAGACTTGGCTCTGCAGCGTGCCGGCATCGCTGATGGGACTCCTTCTGATGGTGGGATTCCAGGGGAAAGGGCTGATGAGCTACCCTAGGTAGTAACAGTGATCCCACACATTTAACATAGGGACTTTTTTTTTTTTTTCTACAGTGCCTGCAGTGTCATACAGAAATTAAGATAATGTAAAACCAATATGAAGCTAAACAAGAAAAAAAAATAAAAGAGACCATGAATCTGAGTTGGTTTCCTTCCTACCTGCTCAGACACATTTGTGCTGGCTTGGCCACACTGCCAGCTAATGCGTGTTTGTGTACATAAAGCACTTCACAAGTCTGTACAGACATTTTGTTTTATTTTACTTCAAATACATTAACCAGCCTAAATAACTATTTCTGCATAACTAAAGGACAGGCAGAAACCAATATTTTCTTCTTCCCACTGATTCCGACAAAGCTGTTTGCTCTCCTTCCTCCCCTCGGTCCTCGTGAAACGTGCTACAACGAGTTTGCATCCCAAATGTGTATCGCCTCTGCACCTACTTCCCTCGAGGTCAACCCACAGCAAGAGAAGGCTAAACAAACTGTCTGGTATTGCACATCACATTGTACAGATACGGAACACTGGAATTTCTTCACTCTGATTAGTACACTGAAAGTGGATGGCAAGCATTCCTACTGTGTGTCTCATCATCTGTACGAGATTGCATAATTACATTATTTTTCTAAAAATTTCCCTTCTAAACTCCTGGGAAAACTTATATATATATATATATACACACACACACACACACATGGATATGTCCATCCTTTCTTTGCCAGAATGGATATAACATCCCTGTGTCTTACTACTATATACTGATCTCCATTAATCATCAAACAATCTCAAAAGGAAGAAACTGTAACACCAAACCTCACTTTCTTGAACTGAAATCTCTCTCAAAGGATATCTTTTCCTGATTTCAAACCATGAAGCAGATTTACACTGGAACAGCTTTATTTTGGCTGGTCAGATATTAGGAATTGTATACTGTACATGAAGAGGTAACAGTTCACATCTGGTCTGGGACCCTCCTGCAGTTATGATCAGCCTAATTCAAAAGGTGGGGGAGGAAGAACAAAATGAACCTTTAAATGGAACTCTCCTGATTTCTGTACTATTTAATGTACTTTGTTATGTAATATCTGTCATTCCTAGAGTGTGGGGCCATCAGAAATGAAAACAGCTCTGCAACAGAATCCCCCAGGTTTTGATTTTGTGCTTTTCAATTTCTGTGTAATTCCTATCTTCAGGTTATGGCTCCCTCCTACAACATTATTGTGTAGTTTACATTATCTTTGTACTATTTTTGGCCAAGTAAGAGTGGGTCACATGAGCATGGTCCCACATACCTAGAACCCCCAGACACTTAGGAACCCTCACCCCTCCACCCACTGCACCTAGAACTGCTGTCGTTCCCCCCCTGACCTCCACACCTAGAACCTCCCCCCACCTTTATCTTGTCAGGAATGCAGGAGTCCCAGTTCAGATAGGAGCCTGCAGGTGCCGTCACACCACTAAGTTGTTGGCACTCGTCACCTCTCAGGCCTGCTCTCAAGGCGAGTGATAATGGTTTTATACCCACCTAAGGCCTGACCTCCCTCCATAAATATCAAGTCAGGTTTGTAAAGCTCGTGTTGACAGTTCCTGAGGGCTGTTGGAATGGCTGTTCATTAAACAGTCCTCCTTTTGAGCTTCCTCAGCCATCAGCTCACGTAGCTGGTTATGTCATGTCACCCCAGCATCCTGCGTGGCAGGGCAACACCCAATACTCTGTGAGTACGTCTCACTCTCTCTTTGACAATGTTGGCGGTTCTTCATTTGAGTATCCTGCCAACCCCTGGCCAGAAATTCTCTCCTGGGGTAAATGTTAGCTCTCAGTTGCAAAGATTTCTGTGACGAAGGCCCCCTGACACCCAATGCAGTTGCTACTAAGTTTAACCTTTTCAGATAATTCCACAGCCCTGGCAGCGCAGCCTGGTCCAATTCAAAAAGTCTTCCTTTCACTAGGTTGCAAGGCCTTGGAAAGATGACCCTCAGAGTGGAAATCTCCTCTTCTGAGGCTGGGCTCTCAGCCTTTCAGGAAGGATTGTTTCTTACAAAGCGCAGGGTGACTGAGCACCTGTACCGATGGTCTGTAGGTTTCTCAGAGCACAAACAATAATAAAAATTTCCCAATCAGATAGCATCTTTACCTAGGCATTGTAAAGTTTCATACAAACTTCCATGAACTGTGGGTACAGTGAGATTCACACAACAATAAAACAGGAAACAAATTAGCATTTGATGTAAACTGGCATCAGTCCACCGCAGCCAACATACCTGCACTAACGTGCATGAGTGAAGGATGTGGCCCCGAAGCTTTCAGTCTAGCCTAGGCAGCAAGTCTCACCCTGGCGTGACTGCAGCACAAAGGGGAATAATCCACAGTTTCTGCAATTGTATATGCAATTTCGGAAACTGCATTCAAACGTCTTTTCGTTGTCATCTGGAAGCACAGAACCCAAATCCAGAGAATCCAAGGGTACCTGCTCGGGCACTTCACATTTACGTGAGAGCAAATTTTGGAAACAACATACCAGGACCTACTCTGAAAACATCCCAACTGTTTCCCCGAATCTTCCTTGAGGCTCTTCACATCCTTAATGTTATTACCCATTAGCATGACCCGCACCTCTTCAGAATCAATGCTGTTATTGATGTTAAACTGCGCCAGCTGATTTAGATTTCTATGACATATGGACTCCTGTCCACTAGGTACTCAGCTGCAACCACTAAACTCATTTCACTTAGATCTCAACTCCGAATAGAGTATTAGGGATAAACGGTCAGTGCTTTAATGGTCATTTCACACTTCATCATCAAGTCATCCATTCTCTGCATGTGCCACTTAAGTCTTCCATTCTGTTCCCTCAAATATATCATAGCAGAAATGAACATGACAAAACAAATGTTGAAAAAAGCAACCTTTGCTTGTTGTTGGTGGTTTTTTTCCCTCTAACTAAATGGCGAATTGTCCCATTATACTAATTTCCTGCAAAATATTCATCTCCAGGACCTTCAGTGCAGAAAAGAAAGCACTGCTACAGTCATCTTCTGTGTGGAGTGCTTCTGTTTTACATACTGACACGCATTTTAACATGAAAAAGGTCAGAGATGGAAACAGCACAGCTTGTTGCTGTGACAGCAGACATTTAACAGAAAGACTTCTGGACACACTACAGTTTAAAATAATTTAGTAAAATAATTGCCATGATTGATTTTTTAGGTCCCCGAGTTCATACCACACACTTTTGTGTGACAACTCCCTTCAGTGGTGTTTTTTCTTTCTTCTGTTTTTTTCTCCAGCAATGACAAGAAATGCATTTCAAACAAGTTCTGGGTTGTTGTCAAAGTTCGATCAGATTCACAAACTCCACCATCATTTGTTGGCTAAGACCAGTCTACAGAGCTGTTGCCAATCCTTTGTCCAAACAGCTGGTAGCATAAGGCTAGCAGAAAATCTTGTTCAAATGAACTTTTGACAGCTTGCCCTTATGACAAACTAAGCCCTATTTGTAAGGAATGCAGCACTTGCTTTTGTTGCAAACACAGATGTTGCTACAGTGATGGCCACATCAGGACTGCACAATACATCTGCCCCTGAAAATAATTAGTATAGTTATTACAAATTAAAGCCAGAAAGGATTATGTTTGAGGGAGAAAAGGAACTGAGAAATATCAGAGAAATAAGCAAAGCTGTTGAACTTGGGAGAAACACAAAGTCCATTACATACAACACCGCACAGCCTTGGAACCATTTCATTTTAGCTACCCAGTTTAGGCACAACAGCATCTACAAAACTAAACCCCACAGAGCTTATCAGCTAGGCTTCCTCCATAGTCAGTGGAGGAAGACAGGTACATCTGAAGAGAGCTTCAGGGTGCTCGTAAGCAACGATCAGCTAATCTTTGTAGTGTGATTTTGTATAATCCCAGAAGGGAGCCACCTAAATTTACTATAAGGAAATATTGGTACAGTGATTATATCAAGTATATAATATCAGTATATATATAAAAAACAGCATAGATATTGATTCAAAGCTGCAAAGTAGATTTCACAACCTCATTTCAGAAAGCCAAGTCCTTTCCAAAGGGAATTAGTAGAAGAGATTATCATGTTTAGCATGTGTGTAATAGACCATT
Organism: Rhynochetos jubatus; assembly: GCA_027574665.1. Classification (NCBI taxonomy): domain Eukaryota; kingdom Metazoa; phylum Chordata; class Aves; order Eurypygiformes; family Rhynochetidae; genus Rhynochetos; species Rhynochetos jubatus. The sequence continues at coordinate 8,629,535 of CM050665.1, read as the reverse complement.
CATCCTAAAAGCATGAGAAATCATTTCTAGTTCAGCTAGTCAAAGGGGTTCAAAGCTCCACTTTTCAGAGAGGTGAGTCTGATTTTCAAAACTTGATCCCAGTGTCATTCACATGGTTTACCTAATAACTCTTTAACACAAAAAGCATATACTATTCTTACAGAAAGGCCCAGAATTCGAGACAAGCTGTCTAGCAATGCAATGCCTTCCTCTGGGCCAATACATCAAGTTACTGTGGCCACATGAACATAACAACCCAGTTTCAGCAGTGGCAAATGATCATGAGGTGCCACCCAGCTTTACCTGTGACATGGTAGTTTGTGCAGTCTTCTGGACTGCAGAACACAAGACAGACCTCAAATTTTTGAATAGATTTTGAACTTTCCAGAAAAGTATCCCTAATCACAGGACTGTAGACTGCAGAGCAACACATATAAGGTGTAGACCACTACAGCTCCTGCTATGACCTGAGCTAAATGCGATCTGATGTCCTTACAAATGATCTGAGACATCCAGGTTGATGCGGGATCTCAGGGTCCTTAGGTTTTGTTTACACATCTCCTGTGTGATTTAGAAACCATCTTGTATGGGAGCAAGGAGTACAACTACCTTTGCATGGTCAGATTATTAACACCATGTAATAAGCTCTGCCCCTCGCACACAATTACCCTTATTAAAAAAGTCACCAGTTTGGTCTGAATCACAGTCCCATTGCCATAAGGCAGTGAGAAGGAATGATGTAGAAAAAAAGGGAAAATAAAATACAACAATACAACAAAACAGTACAAAATACCAGTGGTAAAAGGTAAACAACATTCACTGAACATTTTATGAGGGGGGTTAGAAATCTAAAACACAGATCACAGCAGAGGCCTCTGTTTGAAAGAAATCAAAAGGGATTTTGTTTTCATTTTTAAGAATCCATATTTGTTCAAAATAAAATCCCTATTCTGATCTTCATTCTGGACATGGAACAAGGAAATTGGATCTTTGCCTTAAATATAATTTTCATCAAAATATAATAATTCAGTAAATATCCTAGCAGATATGGGAAAAAACCCATGAAAATATTATACTTCAAGAGCCTTATCCTTCTGTGGGTTTGATGGCCTGGCAAAAAACTTGTTGGCTTACAACAACAAAATGCTGTTCATGTGTAACCATATGAAATAAAATGGTATAGGTAAAACATTTATTTGGAGGTATATCTACATTAAATTCCCAGGTCCTCATTAATTTTGTTGTTAGGACTTCAAAGGATACAAACACCAGCTCTGGAAGTTGCAGGAATCTCTCTCTTGTACCCAGAGCCTGCAAAAGCCACACTTCAAAATAACACGGGAAGAGCAGTTTGCACAGAGACCTCTCCTCTGACCATGAGATCACTGAATAACAGGATACAACATTTTGCTCTGCAAATGTAAGCCTCAGCAGTGGAAAGCATTTCTGGTTGAGTGTGGAAAGGAAAGTGGGAGCTAAAGTGCTTTCCTGACTAGAGAGGATTCCTTGAAGATGGCATAGGTGAGAGTAGTCTAGGCTAATAGTGAAATTTTGTTTTACCTTCTTATATCTTGCTAGCCCCCTCACATATGGGTTGGAGTAATATCCTCTCCTCTTCAGCCATAGCCCCAGACCTCCTGATCTGATGTGATGCGGGAGAAGATGGATCAGACCTTTCCTTGCCACAAGGGTGGTATCTCTCTCCCCCTCTTCGCTGCTCCCACCCAGCTTTTCACTGTATGTGTAATGTTTGTCCCAGAATCTCCAAGTGTTTTCAGTATTAAACAGTTGTTTTTCAAACACACAAGAGTGGGAACATTACTGAGCATATATGTAAGTACACATGTTGCACAAGGTTCACTAATGGCACTGAAAAATGAATGTAACTTGCCCAGGGTCACAGCACGTTCTTGTTGGAAACACAGACCCGAGGCACCTGCTTGCCACATCCCTGCTAAAGAAGCTAGACCACAGTCTCTATTTTAAAGCTAAATTATATTTCGTTCACTTCAAAGACGTAACACAATACATTTGTGATAGTATAACCAGTGCAAAGTATTACTGATATGAAATGCAATATTTAAATATAAGTTGAAGCATTTTATTTCTTTCCCATTCTTAGTATACTTAATTTTGACAGTTCTAAACAAATGTCAAACTTGCTTTCAATTTCCTCCCTCCTCCTCCCCACATTTTGTGCTGGTGCATTACTAACAGAATTAAAACTTGAAAATAGCCTTAGGCTTTCTAACCACTTTTGAACAGTATCAGAGGCTTTTGTCTATTTCAGAATACGAACCCAAAGATACTAATTTTTGCTATATTTTAAAATAATAAACTAACAAATGTTCATCGCTAAAATAATAAACGTGGGCTGTAAAATACAAAGAACAAAAAAAAAGAAAGAAAAATGGATACCATCTTGCAAAGGAAAAAGAGTTAGGTTGTCATGAATCTGAAAGGAAATCAATAGGACAACTTTGGAGACCCATTTCAATCTGTTGTTGACATTGTTTTCTAGTAGTAATTTTCTCAAAATGTTAACAGTATTGAGTTTGCTTATTGATTCTATTATTTTTGACCTTGCATTAGTGTGGGCTAATCTTACATGCCATAAAATTTCCTTTCACGGCTAAAATTATTGTATGGCTCTAGGGGAAAGTTACAATCAGGTCACAGCCCCCTTAGGATTTTGATGAGCGTATAACTGGCAATAATGAGTTATTTTGGCTTTCTATATACCTTGCTGTTTACATTTTATTACAGAGTTTAGGCAGGATCATCATACAAGTGATCAGTATATTGACTAAAATACCAAAATCATAATGAATTGAAAAGTAAACCTGGAGCAGCCAGATAGGTCTATCTCCATGAGAGTCAATAGTATAAACATGTGGATAGGGAGTGAGCTGAAGCCGGGCTGTAACTTGCTTGCCGGGGGTGGGCTGTAGAGCCCAACATGGCCAGGCCAGCCCATGCAATGTTTATGATTCAGCAGCAAAAAGAGCGCCTCCGCTTGCCTGCTATACAGCAGCAAGAAACACTGTGACAAAGAGGATGGAGACTATCCCTCACAGTATACATTTACGGCAGGTATTCTAATACATAGACCTGTGAGACCTTCTTTTCATTCCCTTGTACTTATGTATTAATTACACAGCTGTTATTTTTACTCAAGATTCCTGTATTAAGTGTTCAGGATGGACAGTGCTAAATTAATCAGCAGCTACTACACGGTTCAATAGTTTAGCACCATTGCCAGTACTTAAACATTTCTCAGAAGACAAAGCCATTTGTTTCAGGAAGGATCTTCTTTATGCTGAGTCTTTGAATACCTCCCAAGTAAAGAAATGGGAATTTCAAGTTTCAAGCCACACTGAACTAACATCTAATGCGTTATACTGGACACGCGTCTTCGCTAAAAATATTGCTTTGTGTGCAAACTGTATATACATTTGGGGCTAAACTGTTATTTTCCTAACATCAGAAACAGTCTGACATTTTGTGTTCCTAATAGCTACAGCGGCTGTTTAGAGCATCCAAACAGCCAACAGTCAGGCTTATATCAAAAGGAGGTATTTTGGATTCTGAAAACTCACAAAGGTCTAGGCATACCCAGATGTTCCTTATAAAAGAACTTTAACACCAGAGAAAAGACACCCAAAGATAGGCTAAGTGCCCTGCTTGAAGGCTGCATGGTATATATGTCCCCAGAGGAGAGAGCTGGAGGGAGATTTATCGTTTGAGGCTTTTAGCCTCAAGCTTAATTTTTAAACGTATGTATTTCCCTAGAAACAGAATAGTTCCATTTAAAAGTCACAGGTGCCCTGAAGCTCAGCTTAGATTACCTCAAGTTTCATTTAATAATGGGCTTGAAACTTAAGAAAAATTATTTATTACAATGGGCAATATTTTTGTCTGTTTTTCCCTTATGGTCATCTTAGGTGCTAAAAGGGCTCAATAAAAATTAAAAACGATAGCAGCTTATACTGTTCTGCCGATGAAGGGTTTTTCTTTGAACCCTCTTTAAACCTGATATATAGTCCAAACCAAGCCTTCCATGTAATCTTACATTAAAACATGTAGCAGTTCATCCCAGTTTATCCCAGGCTAATGTATCCCAGTCTCATGGTTTGTTTTTACAGTTTTGATGTGCAAATCCTGACAGCAGTAATCACTATGGGAACACAGAGATGAGCCTGCACAAAAATGCAGTGATTAGGACTGGACAGACTTTTACACAATGGTTAAAAACATAGATTTTTGTACAGATAAGGTTTGGAATGTTGGTCAGAAGAGGTATCAAAAAGAGCTGAGACAGATATTTTATTTCCTGTAGAATCTGGAAAAATCTGAAAGGTTCACCCTCTCACTCTGCATCTTGTTTAGCAAAAAAACCAAAATCTTTGTTCTAAAGAGAACACTTACACAGAAAAAACAAATCAAGTAAAAAGGAAGGTTTCTTTTGTGTGTGTAAAAGTTGTGCTCTGTCCCTCATAAATAGGATCAAGCGGCCACACACTTTCTGAACATTTGGGTTTTAATGTATCAGTGTTTTTTCCACCAAAAAAAAAAATGTAAAAATAATTTCATTGTGATGGTGCCAAGTAATATTTCTTTACTAAATCATAAGTGATATGTTTAATTTTTCCTCTAAACACATGTTGCCTTTTTCTAGAAAACACAAGCATAGAGTAGCTATTATGGCTTTTTGTTATTTATTTTATACACTTTAAGAAGGCACTTTATTAATTACAAGAAGAGACCAACAAGTCATGCAATGAAAAATCCTAGTTTGCTATATGATCTCTATTGTCCTTACAACTTCAGAAAACGGCTTCTATCCAATAAGTTGAAAACACCACATACACCACAGCATAGTACTTAAGCCCACTAAGAAAATTCTTGAGCACATACTTAAATATTATCCAGGTTGCCTAATCTGTATTGTCTACTTTTGCTGTTATTACATTTCTGTGGTATTGGATAAAGAACAAAGGAATAAAGTTGGAGAAGATTTAAAGAACCATGAAGCCAAACTAACTTACAATAGCAGATTTTTTTTTTTTTTTTTTGACCCCAAGGGGGAAAGTATTTTCCAAGACCTGATTTGATAAACAATCAGTTTTGTTTGTCTGTAGTCCAGTTAAAAGGAATTTAAGAAATCAAAATATACACAGAACTATTTACTGTATTAAAATTATATTGCCGTATGTTCTAAGAACTCTCAAATTTAGAAACTAAAAGATCCGACAAGCCCAAGCTGGTTACTACAAGACTCATCTACAGAAACTTACAGAAGCTCTTACTTGCACGAATAATCAACATATATGGGTTCCTAACGTGGGATTTTGAAAGGAGACTCGATATGGTCAGCAGTTTTACAGGCACCATTAAGTCTAAGTAGAAGTTGACAGAATTTAGGGGACGAGTCTCATTTGAGCTATGACTACCTTCTATGTCTTTGGCAGTGCAAACACACCTTAAAGTGAGCATAAATTACATTCACTAACAGCTAAAAAGTTTCCAAAAAACATCAGTGAGAGGCAATGAAACTTGAGCTTCAAAGTCACTTTGGTGCTTTTTTGAAACCATTACAGAAATCTTTCAAAGCCTTTTAAAAGGCAGAAGAAACCAAGACACCCGCCTGAGGAAGACATCTAGTGACTAAGCATGAGTAGGGAGCAGTATACTCATGTGTGTCCAGTGAGTATCTGATGAAACATCTGTGTGTCGATGGGTAAATTATGATTACTCTCATGGTTACGTACCGCTGCATCTGTCGCTGCTCCCTAAGGATGCTGCATTTGTCAGGGCAGTAGCTGTCTATGGATCACGCTGCAACAGGCACGTGAACACCTGGAAATTCCATATCCATAAGAGTAAGCAAAAACATTCAATAAGCCTCTGGCTGTCTTATGAGATTTTTGAGCATTTTTTGTTTTTTTTTTTTTTTTGTCTCAGGTCAAGTTAGATTGAAGGATCAGTCCTGTGGGGTACAAAAAAAGGACTTGCCCTGCAGAAAGCCTGCTGCCTGAGCTCTAAGAATGCTGAACCACTGCTCTGAGCATCACCTATTAACCCCCAATTCAGGTCCCCCTCTGCACTACAGACACTGCTACATAAGCTGGTCTTAGATCACTCTAGGTAACTGAAAATGTGTGGATTAACTTTTTTTTCAGGTACTGTGGGAAATAGAACTTTTAACCTGTTCTGTCCTGAGCAAAAACTCTTATCATCTGTGCCCCTGTGCTGCTGAGTGAGGGATGGCAGGGTATGGGCATATCCAGGAAATGACTGCAGGCGGTGATTTCCAGAGGAAGGAGACCTCTCAGCGCCATCTCCTATCAGCTAGCTTCTGCTCAGATTCTTGCTAGTTTCCTGCTGAACAGGCTATTTCAGATTCTAGTCTAATGCACTTAATTCTCCCAGACACAAGGGGAACTGCTTCTCAGGAGGGGGATCTGGACACTATTCCAAAATGTTGAAAATTTTGGTACAATGCATAATTTTCTTTCCACCTATGCAATCTGTGCTGTCAGATGTTTATGTGACTAAAACACCCAGCCCTTAGTTTCTTTGCTCACCTCTGTTCCACAGCTCTAAAATGGAAACATCAGGGCTTTCTCAACCTTGGAAATCAAATGCAAAAGCACATACAAAGCACAGGGAGGGGCTTGGGTGCTATAGTAATGAGTCATAGAAGTTGCAGCTTAGGACACAGAACAGACCACAGAGCCTTTTATTGCCCACTTCTTTGCCATCCACCAAATGCTTGTTTTTTGATGCATCTGTCTTTAAATCAGCTCTGAGCTGCTCTTTTCTGTTATCTCAGATTTTGCATGAATTAAACTAATTTTGTGTTCATTTGTACTTCATTTCAAAAAGACAGAAAAGACAAGACAGAAAATGATGTGTACATTGTAGAGGAGAACAGGCACACTGAGTGGTGCCCTTAGGTTACTCCCTCCTGGGATTTGTATCTCCAAAATCTGTTTTCTCCCCTTTCAGGTTTATAAATGAATTTCATTTGGAATCAAATTTAATTCAGTGCTACCTGAGCTCTGCCGCCAATCACTTATCTGTGCTCTGTGATATATATTTATTTAGATTTATTCAATGCATTAAAAAAGCATCTATCCCAGGCCTCCAAGGAGCCTTCGCCATGTATCAGTCTGTATGCCAATACAACATAACATGTCCATAAGTTCTCTAAACGGGTAAAGAGCTATTAAAACGAGAGCTGTCAGGCTTGGATGCACCAGTCTCTATTCTCTACTCCCTTTTCCTAAAGTGCTGTTCAAGCTGTGGTCCCTGAGACCCACAGACTGCAATCCATAATGTCTTAGCAATACACAGCAAAGAAATATCCCTGACTGTCTTCAAGGCCAGGCTGGATGAGGCTTGGAGCAACCTGGTCTAGTGGAGGGTGTCCCTATCCATGGCAGGGGGGTTGGAACTGGATGGGCTTTAAGGTCCCTTCCAACCCAAACCATTCTGTGATAATATGAATATAATTTTATAAAGCCATTATGAGGTGGTCAAATTTTAGTATTCCAATAATCAGCAAACTGGAAGTTTTACATATCAAAGTGCAAGGGGCAAACTCCAAAGCCAGGGTGTCCCATTGCAAAGAACCACCAGGGGCAGCAGTACCTCTTACCTCTGTTCACTTTGGTTATAATATTACTACACCGAAAGGACTGGTAGCTTAAACATGCATGTAGTAAATGGAGATAATGTCAAAACTGCTGCTTTATTTGCAAGCCAGAGCCCAGACAGAGCTATCAGCCAGCACCAATGTGATAAAATTTCTGAGAAATGCGGCAAAAAATGCCTGCTGTAAGAAAAACAGGGGAAAGAAGAGTCTATGAAAGCAGCTTGGGTTCAGAAATGACAGTAACAGGCAGTATATTTACCAACTGCTGCATCTCCTTGTAAAGGCACAAACCCGCCAGCCAGGCCTGATGACTGATAATGCTCACTGCTGCTTTAACCCAACAGCACGGATGAACCAACCCTTTCATAACGCCAAATTCCCCACTTAGCTTTGGTCAAACATTTTTTCTTGTCAGTTCTGGGACAAAGAGAGAGGCACAAGAGAACAAGCCAATTTGAACATGCAGTATCCCACTGCTGTACCCAGGGCTGATTTTTCTGCTGAATATCCTCAAACATTCATTTGCATAAGAAATTACCCAACCTGACAATTACTTGAATGCACAGTTGGGGTAACCGCAGAGATGAATAACTGCTTATTTTTGTACACGTAATTACATCACCAAGTTTTCCCCAAATCTGGGACTGTTACAAGAATCACAACTTCTAGTACACCTTTCTTTGTCTGCAAACTCAGTCTTTCAGTTTCTGGAAATAGCTACTAATTCATTATCATCACTGACATTTCTTGCAATTTCATGTGTTTCCCTAGCAGTGCCTGTTTCCTCAGTTTCATTATTATCAAACAGCTCTGCTGTGATAGACTGCTGATCCTCATCTTCATATTGATTAATTTCATTTTCACATGCATCATCCTGATTTTCAACATCTTCAGCACAGTCTTCTTACAATGAGTCATTTGCAAGACAGATTTTCATTATTGGAGTCATCTTCAGCGTAGGAATGTGCTGGACCAGTTTCAGGTACAAGGCCATATTCTCCTCAGCTAGATTAGTATAAGTTAGAAGTGCATGTACAAAACTTAATGGAATTATTCAAAATCTTCAGTGGTGTCAGTAATAAACTGGATCTAGCCCACAGTGTTTGCTTCTCTCTGCCTTTTGGCTGTCTCAGGGAAGGAATATGCCAATCATACTTGGGCTTGATCATTATCAATGTAATTAAAATGCAATTTATTTTTTTGGATTAATTTGTAGATTAAACAGAGTCATTTTATTATGTTTATCTCTGACATCTGAAATATTTAAGTATTTAACATTACCAAGTTAGCTAAATAAATCTTTAATTTAGTATAATTAGATTTGTTTAAATTAAAAAATGTATTGATATTCCAAAATAGTTTCATATTCATTTGGAACACTAAATTAGAACTTAAAATAACTTGTACACTGAAAAAGCAGGGACAACTACAGGTCATGAAATACTGTTATCTAGTATGATGCATGCTTTTCTATACATACTAGTCCAGACTCTTACAACATATACCATATCATCAGTCCTTCAAGCTAATTCTGGCAAGAAGAGAAAGGCATCTGTCATGTTTAGTGGCTCTAGCTATAAAATGTTCTGGAAGGGTAGAAAAGCAACTGGGCAAATTCCTAGGAGGAAAATCCACCGCCCCAGGTATGGCTGAGGCAGTCTGAGCTGCAGCCGAGGGGTATTCAGGGCAGTGTGTGATGCCCAGCCCCTGGCCCTGCAGACAGGGCGCTGCCCAGACCTCTGGTGTGAACCTCTACACGAGAACATAATGGCTTTAACAGAAAGATTATTGCTCTCTAATGCCCTTCTGAAACCTAGAAGCATGAGAGGAGGTTGCCTTCCTTTTAATGTGTGCAATTACAAGTGTTATTGTAGGTCATAAAATTATCAGCTATTATATTAAAATCCAGTTCTGGAGCCAAAATTCAGCTGGTAAGAGGACTTGGAAAGCAGCGTAGCCAACGGAAACAAACTATATGATACACACAAGCCAAAAGCAATGGTCTGTCTCTAGGGAGTGGCTGCAGAGCACCATTTCCTCTCTTTCTTTTTTTTTTGTGAACATTTTCTTCCCTCAAAACTGGGTCCAGCCTCCTCTGCAGCAAACTGTCAACTTTATCTGTGGAAAAGGGAAGAAAGAAAGGGAGGTGGGTAGAGGGAGAGGAGCAGCAAACATGTGGTGTGAAAAAGGACCATGCAGATACTGGATTTTTTGGCAAAGCCACCTTAATTTATTTCATCATTCCCCATCCTCTCAATTTCTTGTCTTTCTCCCTGTGCTCTTTTTAGGACTCTAAGCTGCTTTCCACATTGTGTACCCCAAACCAGATGTAGTTGAGCTGCACTGGACAGAACTGAGGGATTATTTCCCATGTCTTGAGGGTCATGGTCATCTTCATCATGTATTCCAGTTGCTCTCCACAGAATGGTATTGGTAGCTCACACTCCATCGACTGACTTGCAGAACCTGCTACTAAGCAGCTGTTTCCCTAGCATCTTTTTGCTCAGTTGATTATTCTCGCTGAGGCACAGGACCTTGAATTTGTCTTTCTTGAGCTGCATCCTTTTCTTCAGGTTATTTCCCCTGCTCATATCACTTTGAATTCTAATCCAGAATCCCAACATAATCACAACCCTTCTCAGTTTGTGTCATTTGAAACAGTAATAAGCACTCTCTCTGGTCCGTCACACAGATTTTTAATGAAATATCGCTAGACCTACAGAAACCCACTTAACAGATCTTTCTAGTTCTACAGTAAGACATTGATAACTATTTTTGAAGTGAGTTTTTCAACTAACTCGTATTTTCAGCTGGGTTATGCTGTTTACTGAGATGTCCTGTGAAGCTGTCCCAGAATCGGGCATACAAGGGTGGACACCGCCCACAGGGAACGGCTACAGTTTTATGGTGAAAGACAATTGCTCAAAGTCTTGAGATGCTGGCGGTGAACGTTAGTGTTTTCACTTGCTAATTGTCGGTCTTCCAGACACACAAAACAATATAAAAAGCAGGATCTATCAGCTGACAAATTTTCTTCAAGCCTCACACAAATTAAAAATCGATTGAAATTATCGGCCTGAACATGGGTACACACAGGCACCTGCAGACTTAGGTGTGTTTTCTGCTAAATTCTGCTACTACATTAAACTGTGCAAACACATCAGAAAGTTTACATCCAGTTTAGACAACTTATGTGAAGGTGACTACCGATCCTGTTATTTCCTGTCACAGCTAAATATGGGCCCAACAAGTTAAGAGCAGGATTTTGTGCTGATAAAGCTGAAGACCATTTTTCCAGACACTTTTTCTGTTTTCACATAGAGAATACGAGTTAGATTTATCTATGGACCATATAATAATATTGGAATCAGAAGGTCTTTGTTTTGGCTACTCACGCTTACTTTAATTATTTTGCACTTTTCTGGTAGAGAAGCTTTAACAGGAGGCTGAGATGATGTAAGATATTTTAAGATAATTATTTTTCTGTCTTGCCATTATGGCCAAACCTCTCCCCTTTATCCACAGATTTGTGCCTGCACTACAGCTGCATTTCCACATGTGACTAAATCCACATTTTTCATGTTTGCTCTGGAATTCCTTTTGCTGCCTCTTACAATGGTCAGTCCCTAATTTTAGGAAACTCTTCTCATCTGATGAATCAGGTCTTAAAAACCTTGCTTTAAAACCCTATTCCATATATGCTTGCATTTATCACGAAGTTTGGGTGCATCTGGTCTCAAGGACATTATATTCTCTACTTCATTAGGAAATAGAGCCTAAAAACAACAATAGCAAAAAAGCCTAATATCAAAAATCCTCTGCTATTAACAGATGATTTTGTTCGATCAATTTAAAGAGCAGGACTCAAAAGAGCAGCACATTAACCTTGATCCTACAGCTTCCCTATGCAGCCATCAGCAGACCATCAGGTTCTTGTGGGACACTGTACCTGTCTTGACTTTACTGAGCTAACTCACAGGGAGGACAGTTTTATGAAAAACTGAGATCCCCGGAGAAGGGTGTCAGACTTTGTGCAGACGAAAAGCTGGCAATCCTGTGCACATATCCTTCTGCACATCATAAAGAGGTGACAGTTACGATAGTGTTTATTAGAGTGGAAATTTTTCATGCTCCTGTGGCATCTGATAACTGTTACATGCGCTAACGAATGACTCATGAATGGCTATCAGAAGTAAGCCGGAGCATAAAGTAAGAAATTCAAAATTCAAAGGGAGCTTCAGATTTGCAGGCAGCAAAGTCTTCTCTCATCTCTCACACACCCATCGAGCTCAGAGCATCCTACTAAAGGACCAAACGCAGTCTGCTTCACAATAAAGCCAGGGAGATGGTACAAAACAATAATTACACAGAGACTCTGCCAGCTGCCTGTATTCTTCCCTTTCAGACACAGGCGTTTCACAGACTACAAAATAACGGTCATAATGTGCCCCTTGAACCAAGTTTCCATCTAGCATTAATTCAACAGGCATAAAATTTCACATTTGCAAATTACTGCTTGGATCTCGTGAGATAAAGGTTTGAGTATCTGAAGGAAAAGGAGGTGGTTTTCAAATTCCCCCCCCCAGCACAGTTCTGTTCAGCCACATGAGGGTCTCACGTGGACACCAGCAAACCTGGTATGTGACTCGGAATACGCACGCGCCTGCCAGGCTTCCCAGTACCATTTGAGACAGGCTGCTCAAAGAGGACACAGGTTTTCATTTGGGTAACAGCCTGTGCTACCATGATGAAGATGCCATTTGTGTGTTTTCTTCCTGAAGAAGGGTTCACATTGCCTTTGCCATTCTGTGGCTGTTGTGTTTAACAGCCTGGAAAAGCAAGCAAGGAAGCTTTCAAAATATCCCCTGAACCTTGGTATTGCCCCGACTGCTGCACCAAGACATTCTCCTGTTCAGCCAGCTGTTCACCTATAAAGCTTCACTCACCTGCCCCCACACTACAGCACTTTCAGCCTAGGACAGGTGGGGTTTAGAACATGGACAGTTCTGGAGGAAGCAGGAATCCATACATTTCATAGAGCCCATGAAAGGACTATCATAACTACATGCGGTTCCTTTTGTCACAGAAATCGTCCCCTCTCCAGGGTTGACCATATCCCTCTTCCTTCCCTGTATCGAATATATCCACTCTCTCTATCACTGAAAGAGCAGATGAGCTTCTCTTCCCCTTGATTTTCTCTCAGTAATATAAAATTCAGCATTCAAGGTGTTCTTTTAAAAGTAGGTTACCTCCCGATGAAAATAAGAGTTCATATTTGTGCTGACAATAGTGGATGATGTTAATACTGTGCTGCCTGTATAAAAAAACCCCACACAACACCAAGAACAAAAAAGATACCTTTACTTCCTCACTCAAAATCCCTGTTTGAGTCAAGGACACCTTTCACTGCTTCAACTAGCAATCAAACACCATCACACTCCAAACGAATTGTGAATTGTAGAGCAACACTTTCACTATTTTCACAAGGCATGGAGGCTTTCACAACTGGAAAGAGTTTTAGAGGATGCTTTTTCTTTCCCTGAAAAAAAGAAAGCTTGGATTTTTACAGGAAAGATCCATTCTCTGTGTGTCCCCCCCCTCCCCACACACACCTCGGAGCTGTAATTCCTTCAGTACTCCCTGTAAGATCTCTAATCTTTACAGCCAAGCACAAAAGCTGCTAATATAAATATTTGCAATACTATCATACGCTGGAGAGTCTTGAGTGATGAACTGTTGTGTAATTTGCAGCCCACTGGCTGTGGGTGCTGTTTCCATTATACAGAAAGCATGTGGTAGTCTGACAGAAAGTATTAAACAACGGGAAGGTTTTACGCAGTGCTAAGTATGGGGTTTTGCCACTTCAGAACAAAATACTACAATGTGCTTGTACTACTTCTAATAAGACAAGGATAAGTAAATCAGGGTCACCAAGTGGACTGTTCCAGTGAGTTATGAAAGTGAGAGTAACAAACTTGAATTTACAATGCATGCCCTTTAGCTAAATCTGAGATTTGTTGCAGTTATTTTGGCCTTATTAAAGTATAATATTAACGTCCATAAGAGAAAATTTGTTATTGCAAAGACACTTCTATACCAAACAATGCTATATTTAGAGACAATAACTATCCTGCGTTGCATAATCTGGCATGTGTGCCACAAGGGAGTCATATGGCATTATTCACTAATGACAGAAAGGCTTCTGGCTCCTTTTCCTGATGTAATAAATATCTCTTTCAAGCAAGCAAACTAGAGGGGGTGTACTGCATTAATGTGGTACTGGAAGCTTTTTGGGTTTGTTTGGGGTTCTTTGTTGAGTTTTTATTTTTTTTTTTTTATTGCAAATTAGTCCGAACAGTTCTCAGTCCTCATGACATTTATTACTACTGGTGTCGTAGGAGTTAAATTTTATCAAACTTTTAAAACCAATAATAAATCAACTACAACTATCAGATCACTACTGAAAATTCAGCTCAAGCTTAATCACGAAGAGGGACTTGTTGCTGTTTTATACCCTGCATAAGTTTGCTAAACTCAGGCTAGGTGGAGGAGGGATCTGTAAGACAGAAAGCACCACCACAGACTGCAAGTACAGTATGAGTTCAGGCTACTGCTTCTTCAGCTAGGAGGAGATTTTTCCATGACTAGACTGGTCTTGGGCTACAACACACTATGAATCAACCGTTCTTGGCAAACCTAGCAAGTTTCTCTTTTCAGGAGATTTTGGCAATTGGAGTGCAATTCTTAGGTGCCATTCTTAGAATAACAACATTGGTTAAACAGCAGAAAATGACCGTTTAGGAGGAAAAAAAAGATTTTAAACCAATAAGCTGCACATACACCTATAGTACCTAAATCTCCCAATGAGGAAAAAAAATAGTCTGTCTACTTTCTTCAAACTTTCCAGGAGAAGTGTTGTCCTCTGGGTTCTCTCCCCTTTGTGAGACTCTGCCTTTTTCAAGCTTGCCAGGTTAGATCTGATTGCCTGTGTTCTTTTTCCTGTCCTAGTTAAAAGCAGTTTTGTCAGTTTGATGATTTTTCCTCATTCTCAGCTAGGCCAATGCTTTGGCATGGGTCCTTAACAACTAAATGGTTTGCAATAAGATGGCCTGTCACAGACTTCTCCTGCATGAGGTTTTCTTTATCCCCAGTCAATTCTCTGTTGTGTTAAATCAATTTGCTTGTAAAAAAACCCAAAAGATAAAAAAATCCAAACCCCCATAAAAATAACCAAGCCAGCACGTAGTTATTGCAGAACAGTTTCAAACCCATCAGTGTCACCAGGGATCTGATCTTTCCAGTGGGTTGTTTCACAAAGTAAAAGTGATGGGCATCTCCAAGAGATCCCCAGCCCAGCACAGTGCCATTCACTGCAGGTGCATAGCCAAGGGGGGTGGGAAAGCAGGACACCACAAGAGCAAGAATCACCCAGATCTCCAAACTGCAAAAAATGCTTCTCTGAAAATCTTATTGGAACAACAGGCTGCAGATATCTATGAAGTTAACAGTGTTTGCTGCTTTGAATCACAACTTTTTGCTTTCTCTGACTTGATAGTGTTCCTAATTCCTCCCTTTTTGGTGTTTTACCCCCCCCCCCCCCCCCATCTCTTTACTCCCCAGAGCTCTTGGCAAGCTTCCTACTCAACCTATGAGATGTTTTTGAGGCATACTGATGGGTCATGATGGGGTACCCAGATTATCAGCATCAGTGACTCATTAATTCCTCCCACTCAGAGGCATCCCATATTTATGTGCCTTGTTAGCTTTTGTCATTTTTCCTTAAAGATGCCTAAATGAGTCTGACAGACATTGAATTTATGTTGTTATTTGTAATGAATAAAAGAAGAGAGCCACACCTGATAGCAGCTGGCTGTTGTCTTCAAAAGATTTGCACAAATGGAAAGATCTGATCCCGAAAGTGCACCTTAGCAAAGTCTGTATTTAAGAACTCAGGGGCCTGGGAAGATAACTTGTGTAGCTGCTTTTTATTAAGACTCAAGTGTGCAATAAAATGGAATGCAGAAAATTAAATCTCCATGGTTTGTGGCATTTTGCCATTTAACTTCAAGTTTTCAAAAAAAAAAAGTCATAATAAAATGATAAAGAAAAGACTGAGTGAAATATCGTGGCAGTGAGTAACAACAGGCAAACATTTCAGAGTGCTGAGCAGTGCCCACAGCCCTTCTCCCACAAGCTCCTGAAAAGGCAGACACCCCGAACACCACAAACCAGAGATTGACAAGTCATTCATCTCTGAATTTTGTGGAGTTCAGGTTAGAAAACGCCATCCAGACTTTCCCCTCCCCTAAAAAAGGCTTGTTAGCCACTTCTTTTTAAAGAAGATATTTCTAGAACACACTAAAAAGTACATTGCCTCCTTTTTATAGAGCAGAACTGCTCTGCAACAGGTAAATACATATGTTCTTTTATTTTTCATGCTCTGGATAACACATCAAGACATTTTATAGACATCAGGTCAGCACTGACACATAACCATCGAAACCGACAGCTGCACAGAAAGTAACAACCCATCTCAACTCTATCCAAACGTAGGAAGTGAAGACAGAATCTGCATCACATCAAAAGTTCACCAGCCCTTTTAACAGGCAGAACATGACTATTTATCCTGAATTTGGCCAATCCAATTAGGATGAAACAACTATAAATGATGTATCCATCCAAAATGAGATCTATTATAGCATCATATGGTCCATTCTGTGTGGGCGGTGGGGAAAAGAGAAGTAAGTCCACAAATAGATGAGTGTGCCTGTCTTAGATCTCTTTCCATTCCAGCTGTGAGAAGTCAGGGTGACTTCAGTAAACACTGGACCAGAAAATGAAACCTGCCACAACCATTGTGTGAGATAGCTTTGGGCACAGTTTACTCCTCTCATCAACAACAATGCATATTCTGATGAGACACTACCATTGCAATCTGCTTTAAAAGCCCAAAATAAGACTCCAAAAATTTTATGCATATTGGCAGACACGTATTTTTTACAAACATGATTTTCCAGGCAGGTCATAATGCCATCTTAAACTCAGAGTAAATTTTTGCAGCTAAGTTATAAACCCTTGAAAGCAGCATTTTATAATGGAAATGCTGATACAAGCTTAACCAGAGCAGCAAGAAGAGTGCCATACACTCTAAAAATAAAAGTGAATCGTAAAGCAGTTAAGGTTTGATTACTATAAAATACCTGGGCTTGAAATTTTGTTTCAGACTTTTTTTTTTTTTTTTAATTACTTCTCATGACCTAGAGATACTTACTGGACAGATAATGTCTAGGGAATTAGATCAAAGATCCTTTTTGTAACTTCAGAATACAGCACTAATGTGTTCGATGGTCTCCTTCGAGCATAATACACAAGACTTTGAAAGTTATTTGGTCTCCTTGTAAATACAGTGTGAAGTGGAGCTTGCAATTAAAGAGAAACTCCTTCTCTAAACTCCAGCCAGCCCAAATTGAGATTTGCAGGGGGTAAACAAAAACAAAAAAAAAAACCCACACCACCAAAAAAACCCACACCCCAACCCCAAAAAAAGGAAAAACCTCCCAAGATTTCAAAGATGCCTGGTAGGAACATTTCTTAATTGAGCCATGCTTTAGAGCTGCCTGGAATTGTTCTTATTAAAAATTAAAAAAGAACAGAGAAGAAGAACATGGGAGCTTTTGAGAGATTAGAGCTTTGTAAGATTTACTTAAAAGGTTTCTATTAGACTCAGGGGTTCTCTCACATAAGAGAAACTCACCTACAGAAAAGAGTCTGAAAAGCTAGGGTTCCAGCTACCAAAAACCACAATCAGTGGATTGGAAAAAAAAAAGAAAAAAAGTCTTCCTTTCCCATACAGTAGCAATGCTGCATGTGTTTTCTTTTTTTTTTTTTTTGCTAAATAATCAGCACATTGTTTTTTTTCAAACTCAGCGTGTTCTTTTTCAACCTACATTTCTTCCCGATATTTCCAATTTAACCAATTGAAAACCAGCTCTGTGTGGGCTGCTCACAGTTGCCGTCTTTCCTACCTAATACACAGTCTGCAAAGGATTGGGTATATTTCAAAACACGCACACAACAAAAGTTTCTTTGCGCTGACTACGTACTGTGAATCATGACATCCACAGGGACATTGTAGCTCTGGTTGAATAATCTTCTATAGGGTGAGCAGGATATAAAACGTGGCTTGAAGATCTTGCTGCAAATGCAGGCCTCTTCTGGAATTTTATCACCTTTCTTCACGAAAACTGCAGGTTTGCTTTGAATTCCTTAAATATGCCACCTGTTATCTTATTTTGGAATCCACCTGCAAAAAGGGAGCTTTAAGATTCATCAGATGGGGACAAAAAACGTTCTCAGTTCTTTGGCTCCCATCTGTGCTAACCCTGTCTTAGCAAGTGCACCTCCTGCACCATGCCAAGCTTTCAAGCATTGGCAGACTTTGGGGATTTCACAAATGAAACACTTAATACTTCTGGGCAACCTGAGGAGCTTTGCTGATCTTTGTTCATATTACGTTTCTAGCTCATTCAAGTTGGCTCGCAGACCCGTTTCCCATTAGGTTTTTATCAAAATCTCAAATGACACATTCCCAACCCATTCCCCTCTTTGCAAAGCTATTACATATTTTAAAAGGAGCTAATCCTGACTCCCATATAACTATCAGTGGGCATAGGGAGTTTCAAAAAAACACTACAGAATGAGGCTTGGGCTGATATTACAGATACGTGGAAATACAAAAGGCTGCTAACAGACTCGGTACATACTAATGTAATAGCAATGCAAGCTTTATGGCTTGCTTCGGTTGAAAGGGGTGCAACTCCAAGATCAATCAGAAATCTGTAGAAGACTGATCATTAAAAAATAGAGTGGAAAAGCAAGCAGATCTTATTCCAAAAGCTTGAGCACCGTGGATTTCTGGGGTTTCTGAGCTGCCCAGTCCACCTTGTTTCAGCAAACGCAGCAGCCTGCCCGGCCGCAGACACTCCCCAGCTCAGGGCAGCCTCAGAGCCCGCCGCAGCTTTCCCCATCTCACATTCTGTTATTAACACGCATTATTAGGGAGCTATTAGCAAACACCATCAACTCAGTCTCTTTCACAGCTTCCACTACAACAGTCTGAAATCCCCGCTACACGGTGTTAGAAGGAACAACTGGTCAATCCAGGTTCCTCCCAGAACTGCCGTGAGTGCTGTTTGCTTAGGACGGAGAACATGGAGACTTCAGGTCCTGGTGTTTTCAGCTCAGTAAGGATTTACTGCTTCATCTTTATAACCCTCAGCCCTAAAATACGGAAATGATTAAAAGCAAGTAAAGCGGGAATAAAAGGATGCTCCTTCTGTGCCCAGTTCTTCTGGGAACTGTGTTACTTCTGCAGCCAGTCCTTCTGGGAACAGCGTTTCAGAGCTGTTGGTGTGTCTGTGCTTTCTAGAGACTAGAGCAAGAAACTGGAATGAATAATTTAATCTGGAAGTTTAAGCTTTTTTATTTATGCTACATTTATCAGCAAATTATGGTTTGGTATCGCTATCTTCTAATTCATTACAGTAAATGCTCTGAATTTAAAATTAGAAAAAAAGAGTAAAGTAAGATATAAAATAAAATCTAGGACATGGTTAACATCGAGTGGAGCTCAAGTTAAGGAAGTTAGACAAAGGCTTACAATACAACTCAGTAAAGAGGACAGAAGATACCAGGACGGGTTACACAGAGACAAAGACCAGACACTGACAGCTGAGCTGTGTGATCCAGGGCAGTGTAGCTTAAGGACCTCAGCATCAGCCCAGTGCTGACATCGCAGAGAGAATGTGAATGACCGCAATCAACGTCTCACAGGTGAGAAGGACAAAACGCACGTACATAGGAAGATTTTTTGAGCACAAGGCAAGTACAGTCAAGGGGCAGATAAGAAAGGAAGGGTATGATATCTCTTAGTTATTTCCTATAGGAGGGTGTAAAGAAATGGAAAAATTGTGAGCAGCTTAAAAGGTATAACTGGCAATAACTGAAACTTCAGGATTAATATTAGGAATTAAAATTAGTGTTGCTGTTAACTCTACCAGCCCAAAAAATAGCACCACAAATTAAGATGATCATTACCACTTCCTTACTAAAGAAACAGTGTGTCTAGCCTGGAGAAATTTAGTTCTTGTGATAAAGAAGGAAAAGGGAAGTAAAGGCAAACTAAGATAAACCCCTAAGCCCCTTCTTGTTCTACAATAAACATTAACTCTTAACACCATCAAATAAATGTTCAAGTGCAATGTTCATTCTTTTAGTATTGTATTCCTACTTTCAGCATAACTGCCATAGTTACTGCTTTCAGTGAAATCCAAGATTTTTTTAATGCATGCTATTTTCAAAGGGAAAGGTATGTAGACTTATGGAACGCACACATCTATCATATAGTTATACTCCTTCTCCATTTTAATATTCTATACTTTGCCTCATACCCCTGTATGGATTTCATATTGTGACTCTTAGACTCCACAGCCTGTAGTATACAAAAACCCAGGTTTTTGGTGCCCCCCCCCCCCCCCCCCCTTGCATTTGTTTTGTTGTTGTTGTTAAAGGCATTTATAAAGGTCTCCCTAGGAATAGTCTTCTTAGAGCCTTAATATCCCTTCTAAAAATGACACTGCAGAACCAACACCACAGCAAAGGAAATTCAATTTTCTTAAAATGCTAAACACTTTCTTACAAGAACCTTAAAGGGATTTTTAGGTTCCCTTCAGCAGGGCAGGCTGCCTTACGGTTACAAATATTAAACTCCGATTGCAACCCATGAGCTCTGCTCTTCGGTATTAACTCACACAAGCCACTCCGAGGCTCTCACGTATCTTAGCACAGAAGCAGGATAACTGGAGAAACATTTCTACAGCTTAGCTTCCTCTTTCTTTAACTGGAGATTACAAAATTATCAAGAATTCATCAATACTGGTGTGAAGAGTTGCCTAAAAAGCCCAGATGTTGTAGAAGATATGATGAGAAAACACATCATAATTTTTGAGGAAAATCTCTTACAGCCCATATTACAGAAAATTGCTCTTATGAATTTTTACCTGAGAACCTATTTTTATGAGAGGTTAATTACGAAAACATTAATAATCAAAGATGAAATAGATCAGTACATACGGATATGCCAGGCAGGGACAAATAGGGATATTTGTCTTACTCTCTGTGCATACCAGCATTTTTAAATTCCTTTTCCCAGCAAGGTCAGCGGCTACACCAGTTTTGTCAGTGGTTGGTAACAATTAATTTTAAGCGTTGTCTAACAATGAAATCCAGTCACACAAAATGAAAACAATGAAAAATAGGCATGTTTTGGGGTGTTTTTCCAATAGTAAGCTTTTGTGAACTTTAGCACAAATTTTTTGTAGGAGCTATGCTAATGTAAGCCTCCTTTTCCCTCTAACATTTTGCTCCCTATTTAGGGTCACCAACTGCTCAGTCAATGGTATTTAATTGTTTACTGACACCGCGTTAGCCTCAAATCACTTCCATTCTAAACGTACACCAGAACAGCGCACATGAAGTGACTACATCAACATTTTGTACATAACAGATACAAGTCCAACGGGCAAAGACTCCCACCGGCTGCTGCCATTCATTTTGATAAAATACTAGCCATGAATAATTAGTATTCATTTGCTCTAATTAAGGAATATAGATAATGGAAGCTGGATTTAGAACAGTGTGAAGCAGCTTGCTGGGGCCTGTCACACTCGGGTTGTGCCAGATCCTACCAAAGGCGATGGTGGGCGTGCGGCTGTCAGTGCCCCGCTCGGCAGGACGGCACCCAGGGACAAGTGCTGTGCAACGAATCACCAAGAGTTTTCCAACAGCGGACACGGACTGCGGTATCTCTCAGGTCCTACACTTCCCAAGCACCAGATTCTGTGAATTCTGCCTAAAGCAGAAACACCGTACTGGGAGTACAAGTCAGCATAGCAGATGCACAGACGCTTTTCTTCATATATTATTATACAGTAAAGTTGTATATGTACAAGCAACATATATACCAGGCAGAGAGATTTTACAGCTCTGTTTGGTAGCTGATTGGGTGCAGATGAGCTTTGCCCAGAGGCTGGAGCTGCAGAGATGGAGGTCTGCTTTCTGGTCTGCTGCTGCATCAGCCCATGGCCATGGACAGACTCGGTCAGTGTCTTTGTTTACTCAGATGCAAGGTACACAAGATCCATCACACAGGCATCACTGAAATTGAGTTTCAAAATCACTTGGAGAGATTCTTTTTAGAAAAGGCTCCACATGAGTGCCAACCAACAAATTCTACTGGGCTAAAGCAAGCATTTAAAGAAATGCACTCCCTCATGGGTGTTGCCAGGCTCAGCTGGGCAGGGCTATCCTCCTGAAACACTGTGAGCATTTCCCCTTCCTCCTCTGTTTAATTACTGTATCTGACAAAATTGTGGCCATCTTCTCCGGGTTCAACTTGCGGGTTCAGCCCAGTGAGCCCACCAACCCACTGCTATGGCATCCAGACCAGCTGGCAGAGGCAGCAACCATCGACAACTGCTCAAAACGAAATTTTCAGGCAGGACACACTCCTATCTGCCCAAACACCTGCTCCATCCTCTCTGGAGCTTAAGAAAAGGCGTTTGCTTTCCTTTAACCACTGGAAGAACGTACACATAGGCACCCATCTCAATCAAGAGCCAGTTGCTCTGGCTCCTGTTACCTGTCATCTTAATTACTGTCTGCACCATTTCTTTGCTAAATTCCATCATATTTAAGCTTTTTACTACAGGCATTGGTGGAAAAGCACTCCTGATTTTTCAGCCATGAGTAGGTAACTGGCAGCACTGCTTTCCATTGCAGATACAAGCTCAAATCTAAAAATTCTTTCCTGCTTGGTTTCCAAGAAGCAGGTCCCACTTCTGCCTGGGAAGGGTGCTGCAAAGTGATGCTTCTCAGGAGCAAAGAGCAGCATTCACTCAGTCTCCGGGGCCAGCTGAGGAGTGATACTGTTAGTAGCTGCTTCCAAAAATCATTCTGCATGAGTGCTCCTTTGCTGCAGCTCCCTGGGAGACTGGCAGCAGCACATCGGTCCTGGCTGGGAGATGGTGCGGTTAGTCAGTGATCACAGGGTGGAGGATGAGCATTCAGGGAGCTGAGCTCTAGCCTTGGTGGGGACATGACAGTGGGCAGTGCAGGTAGCAAGGAGCAACAGGCAGAGCCCCTTCTCAGCACTGACGAGGCCCTCTCCCACCCTGTGTAGTAGGTTGCTGCAGTAGCTACAAGGGCTTCAAGACCCCAGACAGGGAGTGCTGCACACAGGGCTTGCAGGTTTAACTACACGTACTAGGAGAAACCAGGAACCAAATCCAAGGTTAGAGCTAGAAAATAGAAACATAGACTATGTAATGTAATTCTGTGTTTCCTCTAGAGAGCAAACTAATTTTCTATTGGCTGTGGAGGTCTCTTACAAAGCAAGAAGAGAGAAAAACACATTTGAAATTTAAGATAAGAGTATGCAAGAATAACCATATGACCTGGGTATCTAAACCAAGCTTCCACATTTTAAATAATGTCAACACTTTTGGGCAATATGTAGCCCATTAATAGCTGAAGTTCTGGTGGGAATAAGCAAAACATGTTATACATATTGCATTATATGTTTGATTTTTCTGTCCTTTGAAAATGCAAAATCATTGGCACTTTAAAAAAAGAATTCCCACCTAGATTCCCGTTTAATGCTGTCCCTTCATTAACTCCTCTATGTTTTCAGTTAATTAAAAGAAAACTATTATGCTTGCTAGTTAGGTAGAATTTACACTGCAACAGAACCATGCTCTACCTCTAGCTTTAAAATAGCAAAAATAATTTCAATTAAAAAAAAAAAAAATCCACAAAATTAATATGGTTTACCTCAAGCCCCACATTTTTGTTTCCCTCTATAAAATACCTTCTGGGAGGAGGCCAAATTACATACTAAGCACTTCCAAAGGGCTTAATAATACAATCAGATTTGATGTGAAAATGGTTATAGATTCTGCTCTACAGTAGTGTTAGTTGGCTCAGCTATAAAATATCTATATCTCTGTATCAATGATAGATGACCCAGTATAATAAAAGATCTTGACTTGCGTGTATGTTAACAATTAATGGGATGTATAATGTATCACATACTGTGTGTGGAAGGTAATAAAGAGGTGTAAATGAGAATTACACTGGTTAATTGGTGTCATTAATGGTTCTTTTGTTCTGCTAGAAAAGCAGTATCTTACCCTGAAGACGATATTGTAGGGCTGACTGCCGACTTCGAGTCGAGATGAGTTAAAAATGCCAGCTCAGCTATGAAATTGTTTCTTTGGGGGATGTATCCTCTCATGAAACCCGCTCAGAAACCCCAATTCAGCCCTATCCAACAGACTGGTTCTGTACTTCTTGTGATTAGCCTCAGACCTCACCCACACTTTGCAGAGCAGAGGTCAGCATATAGCCCCCTCTAGTACATCTGTAGCAGGTCAGGCAGTTGCTCCACATTTTCCAGGCACTCATAGTCCTAGCTCCATTTCTTGTTTCAAATGGGCTTAGCCCTCTTGTGATGCTCCCCGCCTCTCCTGTCCTGTCTCCATCCACGTAGCACAAGCAGCACGTCACTACAGTGATGACACTGGGATAACCATCTCTTTTTGGTCCACTCAATCAGTATTTTTTGTAATTTGATCGGTTCCCTGGTGCAGCTTACTGCCCTGCCACAGGGAACAATTGATGACGACAATGAAAGCCAGAAAACACGCATTCTGATATTTAGGATGTACAGGCCTAAAAGCAAATGTCACATGTCTTGCTGAGCAGGACGCCATTTACATCTAAGCAGACCCTCTGGGCAAAGATTTTGGATCCTAAGCTTTGATAAATCATGGGATGTATGTACAGCCAAGAAGAAAATCTGGACTAGGAGTTACGTTCCATCCTTGAATCTAGTTGCAAACAGAAGAACACAGCACAGAACGACCATCGTTTGAGGAATAAAGATGAGGAGGAAGATGAATAGATTCCAAGGTCACCACAGAAGGTAGGCACAGAAATGGAGGACATACAGGGGTGTGTGTGCCATTACACCAACATTTCTTTTATTTGGAAGACCAGCTTCACAGTGTTTAGTATTGACTCCTATGACCAAGTCACTGGGAGCTGTGTAATGCTTTTTACAACAAGACCTTGGAATATTTTATGACAGACAGATAGGTCCAGTTCCAGCTATTGTGAAAAGGAAGGGGAGAAGTTAAAAAGCTTCACCCAGTTCAGAGAGGAAACTGGTACTTGGAAGCAAAAGCCAAATTTCCAAATTCTACCCTATCCGGGAGAATATGCTGATATTCCTCTACTTGAGGAAAGAAAGCATGTGAAAATGCAGAGCACTGCAAAGCCTCTGCCACTTCAGTGCAAATCTAAGAGCCGGTGGCTCTGACTTGACAGCTTGGGAGAAGAGCCAGCATGCATACATCATTTTAAAGGTGAAACCTACTAACCACACCAAAAAATATTTAGCAATTATAATAAAAGATACCTTTTTAACGAGTGACTTTTTAATCAGCTCTACAGTGCTGTAAATCAAAGCGTGCAGGATGTTTTCCAAAAGACTAAGTGCTAAGCCACTGAATTTAAATGGTCTGACAAACGATGGGCCATATAGTGCCCACTGACATGACTGGGAGCCCTTTTGTGGATTTAAGGCAATGCAGAACTCTATAAAATCACTGTATCATATTCAGAGTTTTGATTTTTACATCCTTCTGCAGTATTTGTGTGTTAATTTAGTGCTTGTGGAAGATGCCAGGTGTACTGAGGCCCTTAAGCCTCCAGATATGCTGCTAAATTTGGCTTTCAATGTTAAACATCACAGTCAAGTAGAGGTATGTCTACATGGGCAAGCCCAGACTGATGCAAAATACATCTCTGTGCTCTTGGGTTGGTGGACATGAACATGGCATTTGAGAAAACAGGCAAATGTTTTCTCCTGCTGTCTGCCCCTACCTGCATGCCCCGATACCGAGGAAGCTGCGCTCAGTTTAATTCCTGTGAATCTACTGTAGTGACAGCTGTGAAAGACACGTGTGAAGGTCAAACGCACAAGATCCTGACTGAAAGCTTTATTCCTAATCTTAAAGTCTCCAAGCCTAACAAGACTTCTTCCGAGATACATGTCCTGAACAGTGACAGACCACACAACAATCTTTTCTTTTTCGAGTATAGCATTGTTCATATTGTGTCTGAGGCCAAAACTGAGATCAGCACCCCAGGGTGGTGGCTGCTTGCTGAATACCCAAGCAGGGAAAGAGAATGGTTTACTCACAGAAAGAAGGTCCAGATTTTCCAAAGCTGTTTAACCACTGCTCCAGCCACCCTTGCTAAAAGTTATTTAGGAGGTTAATTCGCCTTTTCAAAAGTGACCTAGGCACACTGGAAAGTTCATTTCAACTACCATTTTTTGAAAATTAATCGAAGAATAATAAAAACATTGCAGACATGAAAACAGTCTTCAGTCTACCTTAATTCACTTCTATGTTAAACTACCATTGAAACGGGATATCTGAAGAATACCTTACAGACAGACCATAATACTGTCACTCTCCCCAACCCATTATTGCCCTGACCAATGCCCGATTTCACTTACACCTGGAACCAGTCAGGAACCCCAGATCAGTACATTCCTGTATCTGGCTGGAGAGCATTAACTTTGTTGTTGTTGTTCTACATTCTCTCACACCACAGACATCTGTAGGTTTTAAAAATTTTAGAGCATTTTGAGTACATCGTTTCTCTTGAACAAATTTGCATAACTAAAAGCAAACAGGCGATATAAAAATGCATTTGTGTGATCATCATTTTAAGGGGTTGACTAAAACCTTTTTAGGGAAACAATTAGAAATACAGAAGGAGCATTTATATGTGTGACAGATTCACTAACTACTCTGTCTTGGTATATTCTGAGCTCTCCGTTCCCATCATCAACTGGTCAACACCCCTATTAAATATTTCTCTTTTGACCTGTACACTTATATTTCATTAGCATACATTACACATGGGCCAGTATCAGAGTCATTTATCCAAACTCAACTGCACCAACAGAACTTGGTTTTGAGAGTGGAAAGTTGCATGCAAAATTAGAAGCCAGAGATAGAAGGTCCTTAAACTAGCCAAAACACAGTTGTGGCTTCTAAATAATTCAAATGTTATTTTACCTGAAACTATTCACCTAAAATTTTTGCACGTGTTTATATTTGCGTGATACGATGAATAAGAAAGCAGAACAGCAAACTATTTAACTGTGTAAGGCCTGTAATTGCAAAGGAATTTAAGTATGTGCACGTTGGCTGCCCTTCCCTGTACTGGCCAGTCTGGCTGTGTCTCCAGCTTTCTTTCCCAGCTGAAATGTTTCCAGTAAGCAACCTCATTCCACTTAGTTGTCTTCCTCCCAGAACTATCCCCTTTAGGGGAATGTGAAGTGAATTAACTGTATGTTTATTAGTTGTTTGGGTCCTTTTTCCATTTCTCAAGGATGTCTCATGATGACATTTCTCACCCATAATTAATTACTCCAGCTGTACACACCAAGGCATTTCCTCACAACACTAACAGTGATGCAATTTCCTAAATTCAACACCTTTTATCTTTTGAAAATTAAGCTTTTTCTTAAATGCTACGAAAGCATTCATCAGCGTCTTATGTAAAGTAAGGATGAAACAGTCAAATGACTAGCGATTTTCATGACAGGATAAACATAAAACTAACTGAAAACAACTCCTGCAAGGGGACTTTACACTTACACGGTCTTACAGACTTGGATGGGGCTGCGCATGGGCAGACACTGCAGGACAGTAGCACAGCAGCTACGAGAACACTTACCCCGAGAGCTCAGCTTTCTGCGTGCCTGGGCTTGGAGAATAGCCCCCTCTGACACTGCAAAGGTAAACCGCACTGAGAGGGCAGGAATAACAATTGTAACGTTCAGTATGTCACCAGAGTCCTTTATCCTTTTATTATTCCTAGTTAGACTGTCAGAAAACATTTGCTACATACAATAGCGAAGAAGCATGGCACCAGGCGAATAACCAGAGACTAATCCTGACCAACCTCAATTCATTATTTCACCCTGATTCTTACAGGATGAGTTTCTAACAGAAGCAGCAAAAGGATATTTTGATATTCTTTCATCCTTCATTGTGGTTAGGTTCTCTCTGCTACAATCCTATTATCAACAATCCTGATGAAAGCGAATTTGTGCTCCTCCTGTTTAAGGATGTGGCCCGAGACGGCTCAGTCCAGTCTGTCACCTTGCATTGACCGTGATTTCTTCACAGGCTTTTAGATTCAGTGCAGGGATTTTTATTTTAGTTGCTATACTCTGATCTCAATCCAGATTAGGTTTAAAAGCTAATGATCAACAATGAATCAAGTTTACTTCAAATTATAAATCTGACCGTATTCAGTGTGCAGCAGCTCTTAAGGAAAATAAGCTTTTATAGAAAACCAGATTTTTATTTTATTTTTCTAAACACATCATCTTAAGACAGGCCATTCCAAAATTCCACTTTCGTTTAGTTGTCACTGACTTCTTCAGAGAGCTCAGTGCTGCAAAGTACACATCACATTAGCTCAGAAATCAGAGAAAGATTTAAAAGGAAAGCTACAAGGCATACAGCGGAGGCTCACCGCTGACGGGTGTATTACAGTGTATTTTTATCTCTGGGCAAAGGCGTATTCCCACGGATACTGACAAGAATTGGATATACAAATCCAGAGGCAGAAACACACATTTGTTTGCTGATAAATAATTTTTAAATTCAGGGAATAAGGGTGTCAGTATTGTTTTCACAGACCTCTTGGATTCAGGTGACATTATGAAGACCAGAGTGCCCTGACTGGGAAATAATTTCTGTTTCAGGGAGCTCATTTCTTTGAAGCAGAGAACCTGAAAGTTTATAATGCTCACTAGAAACGAGTAATAATTTATTACTTATAGATATGTCTGTGCTCTGAAGTGTATGGGACATGGGATGGAGTCCTGAACCTATTCAAGTTAATAACAGAACTGCCACACTTTAAAAGGGTGTTAGCCTCTATAATTTACAGTCCAAGAGCAGATATTGGACCCTGGAAAGTTTAATTTGAAGTTCAGAGAAGAATTAGACTGTATCAGACTAGAAACCTTGCACTGATTTTTCAGAACCACTCGACTGAGTTGAAGCAACTGCATTACAACACATCTCCAGAGATGTCAGTGAATAATATTTATTTAAACAATGAATGAAAAATAATTTTAAAAAGCAGCCAGGGCAAAACCTCTCAGAAGCAATGATCAAGCCCACATGGACACAGGACAAACAACAACATGAATAAAAGTAAAACAATTCAAAATGTTCAGGGAAACAGAAATCAAGTCCTTGCTTACAGGAGCTCATGGTTAAAAAAAAAAAAAAGAAAAGAAAAGAACACACTGACAGTGCCCTTTTAAGTGTACAAGCTTCCTACACTGAAGAATATAGTCTGCTTGAAATTAATATAAACCTCACAGTGTATTAAAGCATCAGAAGATGAGGGTAGCTATGGTAATTCTTGCACTTTATTAAACACCAGACAAATTGAATAGTACATTTCCTCCTTTTTGAAAGAAATGAATGATACCTACTGACTGGGGAAAGCTAAGGGCAAAGGAAGCTGGCTGAAATGGCTTAAAACAGTACTGCAGTACATTCATCAGGACATGTAGTGTGGATTTTCATGCAAAAACGGTGGAAGGAGAAGGGGGGAATGATTTTTATTGCTAAAATTAATTTTATTGCCAGCGCTAACTAACCCTCTTCCCCCCTGGAATCACGCACAAATAAAGAAAAATTACTGGGAATGCCCTTCCTCTCTGTGGATTTTCAGTCCTTGTTTGTGCTTTCAGCAGCGCAGTGCTAGACCTGGGCTGTGCACTGCACCATTCTTCCACTCAAACTACAGCACGGAAAACAGATACATAAAGAACGAAGAATCTGATTAAGAAAAGTACATTTATATTTTGACTGTGTTTTATTTTTAACATAAAACATCTTGAAAAAAGTTTTATGATTTAGCATTTATGAATGACTAGATTTTAAGAGAATTGTAATATTTTTTTAGGGTATTTCAGTTCTATGAGTTATTTCTTGTAGATTCAGATAATGACATTATAAATCTTTCTGTGGAGGCAATTACTAAGGCAGAAATGGCCTATTCCCCATTGGCTTTTAGGCTCAGCTTACTGACATATTACAAGCAGGCTTACCATGGTCATTAAAAACTGATCTGGGATTTATTGTACCTCTTTAAACTCTCAGTACTTTGAAAAGTATTGAACAGAAAGGAATACAAGGTGAAGTTACAAAGAGACCCAACGAAGCAATCAGGGGAAAAATAGGCTTAATTTATCCCAGCAAGGCCCACCAGAAGCACCACAAAAATATTTGAAATTGAGCTCTGAGTCATTAATAGAGATCCCTCACAAGAGCTATTAATCATATCAAATGGAAACACTTTTAAACAGAGGGTTTGGGAACATAAAGGACATCAACACAAGATTACGGGGCAGAAAACAAAGCCAAGATTTTAAGACTGACAATAATGACAAAATAGCTGCCCCATGCAGTAGATGAGAATGAAAAAGTCCAGCTACTGCAACTTTCCTTGCCGAGATCCCAGTCACCTGCAGTGCAAGCAGGAATTTTATCTCTACCTTATGTTAACATCAGACCTCAGCTCATTGCACCGTAGTCGGTTTTCAGGGTAATCTCTGGTGGCCAGCAGTAGGGCAGGCATTTGAACAAATGCCTGAGAGCAAATGCACCATCACCCTGTACAAATGGACCTAAAAGAAGGCCAGAATAAGTGAAACACTAACTACCGCCGGATTTGAGCAGGACTGGCTTACTCATTAGAAGGCAAAGGTCAGTGACAAAATTTCTGTTTCCTCATCTGCCAGTTAACCTTCAGTTCCAGGTTGCCAATGACAGGAGCTGCTACTTCAGAGCAGCTGCAGTCCCAAACCTCTTTTCCTCCAGGACATATTCCAGGGTAGAGGGTAAGGAGCATTTGGGATAGAGCCTGGTATAGTGCACACCTTCCACTTCTTGTGACTTTTGTCCCAAGCCTAAAGCTGCCTTCACAGGAAAGAGTTGCTGCTCGGGGGAACTACTTCATGGCTGTGTTAATGTTCTGCTATGGTCATCTCTGAGAATCCCATTCGTTTGTGCTAACACTCTGTGAATCTGTTTCAGGGAAGAAACCCACCCAGGGGAACTGGTGTCTCTGTGTTATGTGTCTTTACAAAATACAACTGTTATCGGTAGGTTACTATAAGTAAATAACTAAACCCTCATTTTTATCAACATTTCGTGGTCTGTTATCAGACCACAATTGCCTGAAAAAGAACACAGCTTCACTGTCTATTTTTTTAGAGCCCCCACCTTTGGTTTTAATTCTCAAACATAGGTGGCAATTTGGATATCTTTCCAAAAACCATGAATGGGCATCAGATTTGTAATGGACAATGGTTCGGTTCCTTTCTGAAAGCCATACAACAGGTGTTTGAAGGCTATTGATCTAAGAAATAAATGCCACTTCTGCCTTGCAAGTCATCTTTTGCTTTCTCAAGCTGCTTCCGACAAGCACTTACATATTCTAACATTGTACAGCATGTTAGGTTGGTCAACACCTGTTTTAAAGACTATGTTTTAACATAATATTCATTTCAAACCTGAAATCAAGTTATTACATGTAGTCTAAAAACACAGCCTTTTCGTCAAGTTTGCATTTTCCAGAGAGATTTGTCACTCTAAAATTCTCTTTACTTTTCACCAGGAATAAACTGAACTGTATTTGAAAATAATGGCTTTAATTATAATTGGCATATCTGAGCCTACAGCTAGTGCCAGTCACTTTATTAAGTGACATTACTTATGACACTGGCAAGATCAGAGTCTTTCATCACTTTTTTTTTTTAATTATTAATAGGAGACCAATTTCCAACCTTCTCTAATATCTGATTATCTCTGGATAACTGGAGACGATAGAGGATCACATCCAGAACTGGGCTTCCCACTAGTAATCCCTAAAAATCCATGGTATTCAGGATATGGAATCTTCTAAAGATGAGCAGAAATTAAAAGATTTACATCCTCTTTGACTAAAGTGGCTGTCATAAGATTGCTGTACATAAATCAGGGGTGAGAAAACCTACGCCCCCGAGCTAGGCACAGCCCACGACCTCAACTCATATTTTTGGTGCGTGTTAGCATACAGTCCACCAAAAGTGCCTGACGGACCTATTCGTCACTGCTAAAATCATGAAGAAATATTGCTAGCAGAAATGGCATCGGACTGCACCAGAGCCCAAGGAGTAGGAGGTAAGGGCTAGCAAGAGAGGGAAAGGGGAAGGCTGGTAGGGGTTGGGTACCGCTGTGCCGCACCAGCCTGGGTGCAGCACCCAGAGGATGGGTGCAATGAGGGATGCAGCATTACCTTCTGTCTCTCCTCTTGCTCCTTATGTTTGCCTTGTTTATAGAGCCCAGTTTAGGTTCACATGCTGTTCCTGTCTAACAGGACTAACAAGGTTAAGACAGTCATTAAGAAAACAACAACACAGGTTCGTTCTGAGTAAATTCACCTTTCACTACTTTCACTACAGAAAAGGGGAAGTCTGTAGACCTGACTGCAGAATATGATGCCATACATGTAGAATCTGCCTCCACATATGCAGAATTTGTCTAAAATACTCTTTCCATTAAGACACAGCTCATTCAGACCCACTTTTCCTCCTTGGAACGTACACAGCATTGATTTACACTTTAGTAGTAATAACTTCAGCTATTAGAGTGCTCTTAGTATCCTTTTTAAATTGGCTTCAGGCATTTGGGGAGTCATTGTCAGGCCATCTAGAATGTAGATAAAGGGATCCTAAGGCACAGTAATATTCTGTATAAACTCCAGTCTAGGGACGATGATACATTTCCCATAACTCTTGCATCGCGGGCATTCCGATAACATGTGGACAAAGTGTTCCAGAATATATATTACATCACCAGCCCCCTTATTATTCAAAACAGCAGCAGAGTGAATCCCCTTCAGAGTCCAGGAGATATGCAATGCAATTTTGTTGTTAGAGAAGACCTTAATCACCTGGTTATTATTTTGACTGCTAGCACAAATATTATCCCAGGCTTAGCCTGACATTTGACTGTTTGTATCTGAATCTCTGAGTTCCCACAGCATCCTTAGCTAGGTACATTATCCTGCAGAATAATTTTTATTTTTTAAAATGTATTTTCCGCATAAAACTAGAAGCATCAACTATGCTGTATCAGTGGAGTCATTCTGGTTTAAGACAACGTATTTTACTGACAGGTCTAATTCCTGATATTCCAGAAACGAGTGAATAGCCCTCTAACATGCTTAATTCTGTAATCAAACCACGCAAGAATTATACTTTTTGTAGCTGTTGAAATACCCTGGCTGATTGGCAAAGTCAAAATGGCAGGGACTATGTCAATATTAAAACACAGATTACAGCCTTGATTTTTAAATTTACTTAAACTTAATGTTGTAGTCTCATTGTCATATTTTGCAGCTGATGTTACACCATTAAGATTCACTCCTTTTGAATAGGTATCATAAGGATTTCTTCTTAAGGGAAGCATTTTTCACTTTTCAAGATGGAAACAATAGATTAAGACACAAGATTATTTCATGACAACTGCTGAAGTTTTTCTCTGACTAGGAGAAAAAAAGGACAGGCCCTCAAAGATATAACTTGAGAATGTTAATTTGTATTTTATGTGATAAACATAAGGATAACTATAAAGGATAACTAAGATACTGAAGTTCTGTGAATGCTGATTGCTTAATATAAGATGATGTGTTATTTTTTACTTCTGTGAGGACCATTATATAGAGACACATAATTTAAAATAATAGTAACCAGAATTGTAGTGCAGCTGGAAGTCAAGGGTAACATAACCGTGTCGTATGACAAGTTTGCACATACAAGCATATTAAAAGAGTGACATTGAGGCACTGCTGCAACAACTAGCAACAAGGAAGCCTGTACACACATGCACACTTGCATTTTACCTTTGTGTATGCCTTTTAAATTTCTACTAATTATTTTCACTTACTTCCCAAATATTTCATCACAAGATGGCCTACCTGAGAGCTGGGTTAAAAAATTCGCTGCTGCACACCCTTGCATGGAGAACCTGTGGGAACCAGGGATCGCGCTGCCCGGAAGTCAAAACAAGTTAATGTCTCTGCCTGTCCTTCTCACACAGAACAGCCCTGGGGGTATAGGCTCAGAAGAGTTGGAAGAAGGTCCCTCTGAGCACTGACCACACTTTTCTGGGATCAGGTGGATTGCAATGCACAAGTTAGAGAAGGTAATTGGGCAGCTCCAGAAGCAAAAATCTCAAAAGTAAAAGCTCCAAACCCACAAGATGAACCAGAGACAGGAGGCACGCCTGAAGTCACACATCCTTTGGCTTTGTCCACACACAGTGTAGCCAGGAATCTTCCACTGTCTTCCTTCACATCCTTATGATT
Organism: Rhynochetos jubatus; assembly: GCA_027574665.1. Classification (NCBI taxonomy): domain Eukaryota; kingdom Metazoa; phylum Chordata; class Aves; order Eurypygiformes; family Rhynochetidae; genus Rhynochetos; species Rhynochetos jubatus. Next base: position 8,595,292 of record CM050665.1, on the reverse strand, counting down.
AACAGACAGCTGATAACAAGACTAAATTGAAAAACTTCCATGATAGTTTGTTAGTGCATGCATGCAAACCTATTTCCAACTTTGTGAAAAATAATAATTAGGTGTTTGGGAATTTCTGTTTGGAATGTCTATCTAAATAGACCTTTTCTCCTCCTCAAAAATGCACATGGAACAGAGTAAACTGAAATTTCTGTAAGATTCTTACTGCAAACTACATAAACTATTGATTCCAGTGCCACACCAAAAGAGTTCTGCTGCTTAAGCAGACTCTGAAAGATTCCTGCTGTCTCATCTCTGGGGCAAGTTACAATTCTCAAGTGTCAACTGATACGTTCCCCAAGTGAACTAGATGACCTCCAGAAGTCTCTTCCAACCTAAATTATTCTATGATTCTATAAGCATTTTGAATCATCATTTTCTGTGCTGCACCGCTGGCATTAAGAATGCCGTTTAGCGTACTCAGAAATGAACTATGCAGCAACCAAGATGTAGTTAGAAGAATGCAATTTAAAACGCATTTTCTTCACAGATAATATATGTGGTCTTCCCAAAAGTAACTCTCGTGACCTATTCCGGTCACAATCCTTATTTATAGGTGGTGATGGAATGAATGAAACCTGCTGCTCCACAGTGAGAAATTTTTGTGATGCAATAACTGAAGCAGCCATCACAGAAAATTAGGTCCCTGTATGATTGTGCATGAAAATAACTTGAAGATTCTCTCCATACTAAGTGATTTACAGTAGAGAAATATTTCTCATTGCTAGAGGGCCCAAATTGAATCTTCGATGGAGCAGCTGTAATTCTGAAGGAGTGCAACGTGTCAGCCCACCACCTGACAAGAGATAAGGTGGGGGAAGGAGCAACTCTTCAGAATTTCCCCTTTTCCTGTCAATTAGCACAAAAACTACTGAATCAAGTTCAGGTCCATCCAACCCCAAGAGTACTTGTCTCCAACATTTATACCAGAAATGGGGGAAGTGAAAGAAACAGCAGATAGTGAATAAGGATACTCAACCTCCAGGAGCAAGCTTTCTGGGGGCTTCTAAAGGGGGCAGTTACAGATAGGTCGCTGTTTAACTGTCACTGGTGGGATGAACCTCTCTAAATTACTAAAGCAGAAAGATCAGGTGCACAAAACTTTTCACAAAAAGACGGAACACGCACGCTCCAAAGCTAGTGAGATATTCTAACTCTCCAGGCAAGGTCCAAGGTACATAATGAGAAAATCTGAGATACAAATGGAGAAACAAATGACAAACCATAAAAAGAAATCACTCCATAGTTAATTTAGTGAAAGGAAGTCTAAGTGTAGTTGGATTGCACTAACTTTTCAACTTGCTACAACTCAAAGAAGTGGAGAAAACATTGGGCAGATGTCCTTAGGACACCCTATGTATTTATTACTTTTTTGGGACTGGGTTGCACTACAAAGACAGTGTCACCACCAGGCTGTAGTCTTTGATAAGAAAGGTTAGAAAATATTGGGACATTGAAGATCGTCTTGAATCATTTGCCTGCTTTGTAGTCCGATCTACCTTACCCTCCATTATTTAAAGGACTAAAGCTCAGAGGTATTAATAGTTATACTTGAGAAGTATTGAAGAATAGGTGAAGTGACAAAACACAGAAGACAAGGGAAATGGGAAAAAGAATTACCATGGAGATAATAAAGGAGTTCCTTCTTTTAAATTTCTGTGAAAACTCTGAAAATTACTTGTATTCTGTAAAGATAACAAGAATAGTTTGACATTTTGTTCTTGAAGACTGACTGTTGAACCAATCTAATTTCCTTCTACAAGGAAGAAGGTTTTCTGGACAGAAAACAATAGATGTCACTAACTTTTAGAGAAATATCTGATTGCTATAAGGTATCTTGGACTTAAGCTAAGGAAACATGGTTCAGATAAAACAATGATAGGGTACAAAACCGGTTTCAAAACTGCACTCGAGTATTTAGCAAAGGTTCATGGCCAGAAAGGAAGGCTGTATGAGGTGAGGTTCCACAGGGTACTGCGGTTGGTACTCTTCAATATATTCATTAGTGACCTCATGGACAGAACAGATTATGCTTATTACATTTGCAGACAGCATCAGGCTGTATGTTGGAAGACAAGATTAGAATTCACAACGATATGACAAATTGGAGTAGTAGTCTGAAAAATAGGATGCTTTTCAAAAGGGACAGGTGCATTGAGTTTCGCATAGGCAGCAACACTCAACAGTACATGATCTGGGAATGTTGTGGGTTGACCCTGACTGGAAGCCAGGTGCTCTATCATGCCCCTCCTTAGCTGGGCAGGGGAGAAAAAGTGCAACAAAAAGTTCGTGGGTCAAGACCAGAACAGGGATGGATCACTCACCAACTACAGTCACAGGCTAAACAGACTTGCCTTGGGGAAAAATTTAATTTATTACCAATCAAGTCAGAGTAAGATGCCTATAAGCAACCTTAAAAACACCTCTCTCCCACCGTGGCGAGATGTGGTCAGTGACTCTCCTGTGGTCAAATTCACTCCCACTTTTCTCTCCTTCCTCTCACTGAACAGAGGGACAAGGAATGGGAGTTGGGGTCAGTCCAGCACACGCTGTCTCTGCCGCTCTTTCCTCCTCAGGGGAGGATCCTCACACTCTGCCCCTGTTCCAGCCTGGGGTCCCCTCCCACAGGAGACAGTCCTCCACCAGCTTCTCCAACATGAGTCCTTCCCATGGCTGCAGTTCTTCCCAAACTGCTCCAGGGGGTCCCCCCATGGGATGCCACCCTTCAGGAACAGCCTGCTCCAGCCTGGGCCCCCCCAGGGTCACAAGTCCTGCCAGCAAACCTGCTCCAGCCTGGGCTCCTCTCTCCATGGGGCCACAGCTCCTGCCAGGAGCCTGCTCCAGGGCCGCCCACGGGGTCACAGCCTCCTTCAGGCATCCCCCTGCTCCAACGTGGAGTCCTCTCTGGGCTACAGGTGGGTCTCTGCTCCCCTGTGACCCTCCATGGCTGCAGGGCACAGCCGGCCTCACCATGGGCTGCACCATGGGCTGCCAGGAACCTCTGCTCTGGTGCCTGGAGCACCTCCTGCCCCTCCTTCTCCACTGACCTGGGGGTCTGCAGAGCTGCTCCTCTCACATACTCTCACCCCTCTATCAGGCTGCAGTTGTCATCATGCAGGATTTTTTCACTCCTTTCTTAACTACATTACCCCAGAGGCACTACCACCGTCTCTGATGGGCTTGGCCTTCGCCAGCGGCAGGTCCATCTTGGAGCTGGCTGGCATTGGCTCAGTCAGACACGGGGAAAGCTTCTAGCAGCTTCTCACACAAGTCACCACTGTATCCCCCCACTACCAAAACCTTGCCATGCAAACCCAATACAGGGAATAACTAGCTAAGTAACAGTTCTATATAAAAGAATCCAGGCACTATAGCAGATCATGTAGAGCTTTTATCAAAGTTGTACCTCAGATGTGAAAGAACAGACAAGAACTGGACCCATGTACTCCTGTTGCCTGAAGCTTTAGCTGACAGAAGAAAGTCACATGTCAATACTACTAGATTATTAAAAATAACCTTTCGTAGTCTGCTTAAAAATCCTTCTAGTGCAGATATCCAAAGCTTAATGTTTCTGCAGAGGTGCAAGGCTACTGGAGGGATACCTCTACTACTCAGTCTTGGCTTTGAATTTCTGAGATGAAGAGTTGTCGACAAGTAGTTTACCTCCATAATTTGAAAGTATGGGTTACTTTAAGAAGAGGGCGACATGATCAGTTGCTTTGATGCACTTGAATGACAAGAGTTGTGCGAGTATGTATTAAGTGTCTGATACTCCATTAAGCTACTGAGTGGAACAGAAAGTCAAATACTAGTGTCTTTTAGATGGTTATAAAAAATGGACTTCAAAGTAAAAATTGGTTAACAGGCCTTGTGCCAGAAAAAGTCCATCTATACTGAATCCACCAAGGAAAATTGCCTGAAAATAATTTATTTATATGAAAATATGATTATAGCACTGTTATCAAGGTCAGTAAGACTTATGGTGATCTGCAGAGTAAGTCCTGTTTGTTCAAGACTGATCTGTATAAGGGCTACCTTGAGTTTACACAATAATCCCGTACTTCCATGTACTCTTAGACAGATTGATAATCAGTCTGGAATCTGTTTCCACACTCCTTTGTGAAAATATCTTGAATATTACTGTATTTGCATATCTCAGATATCTTTTAACATGTCTATCTCATTCTATTTAGGTACTGGTACAATGGTCTGATACGAATATCAGACAAGAACAGGGTTCAACATTACAGCACCTTGTTACTGGGAAAAGAAACCACCCCTTAATGCTATCTGTGGTTGTTACGTGTCTTTACATTGTCTTTTTTATCCATTTTGATGTTGTCTCTACCGTATTAGAAATAAATACCTGGCTCCAATTTGCACCAAGATGCAGGATAAGTAATGGCAGGAAAACTAATTTCACACAATTTTCACAAACATGGTTTAGTAAAATGGCATCAACAATTAAAATTATGTAAAAACACTATCACAACCAAAACCATGGAGGAGTAGTATCTAGGGCATAAGTAACAACCAGACAAGGCGGTTGCATATACTATTTTCTCTCTGACCCTAGTTCATTAGGGAAAAAAAAACAGTGATTTAAACTACCTAGCTAACCTCTTCCAGAGCTATAGTTTATAATCATAAATCAGGCATGTGACTACCTGGAGGCATCGGGGAGTTTGCTGCTACACTATGTTACAGAGCTAGGAGGGAAAGAAAGTTCCTATTATTGGATCATGCAGTAGACATTGGTGCTTGAAATTTCCACTTACACTACATTAGCTCGAGGCAGTTCATTTGCTAAAATAAAAGAAACAAAGTGTAAAATATTCACTGACTTGCTCAACAAAGCAATCAACGAAAGGGAAAAAGAGAAAGAGGGAGAGAGTGAGAAGGAGGCAGTGTGATTTTTTTTTCTGCTATCACACTGTTGATAAATACCATTAGTGTTTTAAAATTATCTCACCCATTCAATTTAAATTTAAAAGTATTAGTGGTATTATCAGTCTGTCTATCCATCTCCCTTTATTTTGTCTGTCTCCTGCTTCTATTTTGTGTGAAATTTCAAGAGATGAATCCCATTTTCTATTAATTCAATGGCTGTCATCTTACATTGCATCATGTAGCCTAGATCACAACAATGAAATCTAAGGGTTTAAATTAATAATATTGCAACACATCACTTTGTAAAGCATTGTACTCATCCATATCTAGCCAGCTCAGGTACCTTGCCTCCAGTCTGATGCCTTTCACTGGTAGCTGTGGGTGGGATTACACCTGTACGGTTGCAAACAATCTATAATTGGTAACCGAATACTCAGACTTCATGGTGGATAACATTACTTTAATAGGGTGTTGAGATTTAACAAGATGTTTTTGCTTAAAAATAAAATAGTTGGGAAAAGCTTCAGGGAATACGAGATCTCTGTTCTCTGAGTGGCATTTTCCACACCTACAAATATATGCTGACAGGTAACTGTATTGCATTACAATTGCCTTACATACAATGTCAGCTAAAGCTACATGGAAAGTCAGCATCTTGGAGCACCATGAAACAGCTGATAGATTTGGTTAACTCTTAGAAGTTCAGATATAATTTAATTATAGCCACTAATTCACAAAAAGGAAAGAAAAAAAAAAAAAGCCAAGATTACATGCAAGTAAATCATCAGAACCACTAGAAATTCAGGAAGGAATAAAAGATTATGCCTAGAGGAAAATAACACATGAGATCAAAAATACATCCTATCCAACATTTACTGTTGTTATTCAGGCATGTCTCCTATTATGTTTTGTCATGTAGAAACAAATCCACTAGTGGGAACCTACATTTTTAGTTTGTGAGTGTTTTTAAAAGAAAGGATAAAAAAGAAATATGAGCATAAGTTCTTCAGTGGCCAACCCAAACTCTAAGAAACAGATGTGCAGCTGGGAGTGCCTACCTTTTTCTCCCCTTTCCTCAGAGCATACTTGAAGCTGTAAGAATATTCATAAAACTTTGTCTATTGACAAACACGTGAAGCACTTGGTAAACAGATAGGCACAGAACTTTATGGGATTCATTAGATAGCTGCTAATCGTCAAATAAGTTCCAGCCCAACCTGCTGAGTGTAAATGCAAATTTACCACCTTTGGAGCTGCCTCATTGTACAGCTATTGATTTATGTTTGAATGGGAGTTCAAAAAAAAGTTGTCTTTTGAAGCCTTACTATCTGAGCATGGCTCCTTTGTCCAGGTGTCTTGGGGATCTCTTGCTGCAATTTTGATCTTTGTATTCCAAAAGCCTTAGAGAGTCAATTCAGGTAACTTAAAAGTGAGATATAATCAGAAAGGATTTGGAAATAAAGTCTTTGCCTTGTCACATTAATGCGGCCCTATCAAGTGGCAGTTTATCAAGAGGCAGCTCACAAGGTTTTAATGAGCATGCTGCCTGTTCTTGTACAATACTAATTAATCCCATTTTTTCACACTGGTGTGATTGCTTCATGAAACCCGCATTGTTTTATGCTCAGCAGCAAAGCGGGCTCTCACTGATTAAATCTCCTTCCCAGAGCTGGAGCCTGACAACTGAATTATACCTTGCTCAAAATAATAATGGGTATCAGCTAATAAATACGGTTTAACACACACAAAACTATGCAGCCAAAATCACACCACAAAATAGGAGTTTGACTTATAGGCACAGCAGTGTTTCATTAAACATCTGTATTATAATTCACTGGTTTTCCAACTGATGTAATAACTTAATTGATGAGAACAAAGACAAGCTTATTTATTCACCCAATTGCTTGCTTCTTGGCTAACGTTTTTCCTTGGTGTTATTGTGGAAATAAATATGCAATATTCTTTTTATAGAAGTCTAATTTAGGCCCTTTTTTTCCCCTATTGAGAAGTCAACATCACAATCTGTTTCTGACAAGTTCTTGCTGCAGTGAAGCAGACCGCATTATGATAAGACAGCAGTGTGTTGTTTACCCTAATGTTCAGACATTCCAGCAAAGGTGAGAGAGGTGTGATGCTTCAGGCAGTTAATAATGAATAATTGTCTGCAAATTTACATTACAGGGTTCAAAAAGCTTGTTTTCTCTCTTTTCCCTTCCTCATTCTCCCACATGATTTAAAGCTTCTTCCACCTCAGCCAGGGAAGGGATAACTGCAAAGTACTAATGAGAACTATAGCACTTTTCTCTGCAAGACCAAGTCAAATTAGGGACGTTATAGATATAGAATAACTTGGGGGAAATAAAGATTTTTTTCTTCCCCAACTGACAAATATTTAAAGATACATTAGACTCTCTTTCACAATGCATCGGTCGCATGTGGCAGACTAGGACAGTCAAAACCTTAACGTCTCGTTTTCCTTAAGAGCCTCTGAAGAAAGCTACTTTAACACTTCGACAGGGTTTTCTTCAGAAAGTGCTCCTGCAGCCAATGAAACAGAAAAGCAATCATTAACTTTGGATTTTATATAGATTTATATATGTGGCTTTGGATGCCTTGGGAGAAACTCTTTATTGTTTATCTCTCATTTGTAATAGAGCCAGAAAAGTATGAGGACTTTTACAGCTGGATGTAAAGAAATAAAGGGGTGAGATTTTCAAGGGAGAAAGAAGAGTCCTACCTCTATTGCCCACAGTATCATTAACTGAATTTTGCAGCTGATTTTAATGGGAGAAATGAGAGAAAAAGGAGTTCCAAAAATACATAGTATTTATCCCTAACATCACCTTTCCAAAGTATTTACAGTCTAAACAGGCCTTGTCAAGAGCTGGGCCAATAGAAAACACTTTCAGATTAAAAATATTTTTCATTAATTGCTGTCATAGAAGTTTTTTCACCGAGCTTTCATGTTGTTCAGAATAGTGGTGCAACTGGAGCTTCTATAGATTTAAGAATTACTCTGAAGCCTTATGAAAAGATGACTCGAACAACAAATTGGAAGCACTGTATTCAATTAGCAAGTATAGATAAGAAGGTGCTATCAGATAAGGCCTGGAATAAGATAAAAACAGCAGTTTTTAAGTTGTGTTACTTTCTGATAGAATTACCAAAATGAAGAACAATACCGCTTAGAAAATATAAGCAAATAACAAAAAAAAAAAAAAATCCCTCTTTTCAATTATTCCCATTTGATCCCAGATGTTGTGATATCAGAATATAGCTAAGTCTCTCTAGTCCCCATCCAAACCTTCAGCTGATGCAAGCTGCAACCATCCCTGATCTTCCCCTCCAGACAAGATTGGCATTTCCACATTATTCACAGCGGCATGAAGCGAGCACATTGACTGCAGATGGTTCTCCCAGATCAGGATTCCTCACCCGTCTCTTCTGACCGTGGCACTACCTTATTGTTTCACCAGGCAAGATTTTTCACCACTGAAGGTGCTATCACTCATACCTCTGCTAGAAGAGTGGAAAGGGACATAAAGGCTAACAAAGAAGAACGGTTCTCCCCCCAGCTCACGGTCAGTTTGCAGGGGCAGAAGTTCCTGGGCAGTCAGGCACTGTATCCTCACAAAGGTTGCAACTCTATGACAGATGAAGCTATAATTAGATCATGGCCTACGTCTGATATTCGAACTCAATTCATAGAACTGATGTGCCATATGAAATAAAAATAAAGAGAATAATTAATATTAGAAAAAAAATCCCAACCATCAGCAACAATGACTTCTGCATGCCCAAATGATACACATATTGGCATAAAAATGCCCAAACAACTTATTTATACTTTTTATATAAAAATACCTGCAGAAGATAGATTTGGGGCCCAGATTCAAACTATTTTTAAACATTTGGTTGTGGAAGCAGAAGAATTTGAGCCTATCCCTAAATAAAATAACTACAACATTATTCTCTAATAATTTTGTTCAGAAAAAAAACTTTCTCTTCTTCTAGAGAATCTAATTATTCAGTGACAGCAGTTGGCTGACTTGGGCACAACACAACATGTCAATTTTCAGTTGCTTACACAGTATCACAGAAACTGTTAGAAATTGTTTTGAAATCTGGCATACTTTTCAGTCATCCTAATTCCTCCAAGTGAGCCAAACCTGATTACATTTGGCTCACCCACAAAAGATCTGCAAGATGGGGAGAAGAATGAGCAGAAAAAAGAATGAAAGGATTTCCTCCCCCAACCTTCACCCATGTGTCACCCTAACAGCAATCTCCTATAATACCTGTAACCATATGGATTTTAATTTTCTAAACTAACCTAAAATTCTTAAAACATTTGTTTTAAAGCTGTTTTGGGATATTGATATTGCATCTACGGGAGATCATAACCTGTCCATGAAGAAATACATCCCCTACCTCAGGAGATATACACTCACTCATTCAATTGATGTCTGAAACCACACTTCCTCATGCTAATGTATGGTGGGTTCCTGTTACAGCATGAGACTAATCACCACGAAAACATCCTTGCCAAATTTATCATATAGAGGATATATTTGGAATAGCCAGCTTTGGAACATGGTACACATATGATGCAAGTAGATAAAACACTCCAAGTCTGACTGTGAATTCAGGTGCCGCAGTGAAATGACACAGAATTACATCACATGAGAACCTGGCCCTTTATAAGGGAAGTATTTTACTTCTGCAACATATTGCCAAACCCATCAGCAATGTTCACTAAAAGGCCTGTTGATTTAAACTCTTCCTTTGATTCCAAATTAATTTGATGGCATTCCTTTTGGATTTAAGTAGAAGACATTTATGTTTATTACAAAATACTGTATTTCTACAGCTGTCAAAAATACAGCTCTAAGCGTAGAAGCACAGACCAAAACTCTTATTTTTTTAAAATTTCATACCGGAAACAAAATCTTACGTGTAAAGTAAGGAAATTTAATTCAGTCTCTTTACACTGAGGATTTTAAGATTTATTTTTTTTTAAGATTCTTTGTTTGATAGACCAATGGAAAAATGTGAAGGTGGTTATTCAAATGTTTGTGGACCCTTTTAGCTAATGGATTCAAATCTATAATTCTGCACTTGTCAACAAGATAATTCTTCAATCATATTAAGACTGCATAATTCAGTTCAGTCCAAATCTCTAGGACTCTTCTGCAAAGCAAATAACATTTCCCGGGGAGGTGGGGGGGAAATGTGTACTCATGATATCTAATTCTCAGGTTCTCTCAATGTTTTCTTTTTTTTTTAATAGAGACAAATTTCTTGTAGGCGTGGCCCCATTTACATAAACCCTACTCCTCTCTGTACACACAAAAAGTTGTTCAAAATAGCAAAATTTTAGGGAAATTATGTTCTTCAAGATGATGCCAGACTTCTTTATATTATGTTTTCTGAGGAAAGTATGTGCCTTATTCTAAGTAGCTTATAAGGTAAATAGTTTAAAACTTTAATTCTATTTATGTCTTTACAGAAAGTTGCCTCTCCCTCCCACATTACATTATTAAATTAAAAGTTGAACTAATCAGAAAAAGTTTTGCACAAATTAAAGTCAAATAAAAAAATTAACGTTTTGAAGAAGTTTCACAACTCTGCTTCTGTTTGAATGATAATGACAGACTGCCAACCTGAAGAAATTGTAGGCTGTATTTTAGAGGCCCATAGCATGGCAAGGCTTGCACAGGGTACATAGTACTGCACTTAAGGGACCTGGGTTAATTTGGACAGATATTTCAGTATAATGCAATTTACAACGTGTATCAAGAATAGACATGTCTTATTGCTTATTTTCTTATTTAAGTTTTAGCAGCAGTTTACTTCACTGCTTTCACCTCTGAAGGGAATGCTGGAAGAAAGAGAGAATATGCCCATCCCTAAGGAGGTTTAGATAACTGTGCTCACCTAGGACATTTTAAAAAGCATCACCCACCACAGAAACTAGCATCTAGCATTTAAAATTCAACTCCAAAACCATCCCCAAACTTTCTGCAGTCTTTTAGTACGTCACTTCTATGGTCCTCAGCACCAGAATTCTTCCGACAGACATCAAACTGTGCTGATTAAGTAACTATATGTTTCTAGTAGAATCACCTTATTCTTCTAGAATATAGCACATACAAAGTGATTATGTGCGCCACCTTTTTTTTTTTGGTTTTTAATTGTTTGTGCTGGCATAAAGAACGTTCTTACTCTATTTACATTATGCACTTAAAGCACTTATTAAAATAAACTCAAAGAAGTCAACAAAACCCACAGAATTTAACGGCACATGACACACAGCTGGATTTAGCATGCTATTTGGGCATCACAGTGCAACCCAGGTGTGCAGCGTAAGCACGAGTGCTACATTTTAATTTTAAAAATTGTAAAAAGCAGGTAATGGACTGCTGTTTGGCTAAGCAGAGCTCACCAATCACTGGTCCATTCCAGAACCACGTGGAAATTTTCTACATAGGACAAAAAAACCCAAATGCATTCAATGTTTCCCTATAGCACCTCTATGAAATAAGGCCAAATGGCTGCAAGCAGATGAGTTACCACAACTTAACGAGCTACCACTCATCTGCTGAGCCACAGTAGCTAGTTGCTGCACACCATGCTTGTGAAGCTGGCTTGAACCAACTTCATAACAACCTTAAAAATCCACCAGTCTTTTGAGAATTCTCCAGCCCTGCAGGATTATTTCCATGGTGTTTTAGTTAAATGAAAAGTATGAAATACTTCCCTGGCTTTTAGAGGTGGAAGGAGGAATAGGAGATGCAACTGTGCAAGCCTTTTTACGCCAGCAACCGACCTTTCTTGGCAGGCATTTAATAAGGATTCCTGGAGTGGTTCTTAGTCCCTCTATTCTCCACAGAGGGTTTGAGATACCCCTAATATTCTGAAAATAAACATTAGATGTGATGACCCCTTCTTCATTTTCGGTTGTGTACTTCAGAATTAGAGGTGGCGGCAGCCCCAATTTTACCTGAAAAATATTAACATAAGTAGGAAGAGAGGAAAGACAAAACCTCTCCTTAATACAGGTTGATATGTGACTTTGCATAGCACTTTGAATGTTATTAAGTGTTTGAATTTCTTCCTGTGTCTTTTTAGCCTAGATGACTGTCTTTCTCTTTCACTGACAGCCTCTGCAGGACCAAATTGACAGCTCTTTAAAGCAGTCTGACAAAAAGCAGCATTAATTAAGTCATTGCCGGACTGTAATTGTGTTAAGAAGTAAAAATCTAATATGAGAAAAGGTTAGTGAGTCCTCTCTTGTGTCAGATTTTCTACTCTCTATGAATATTAATGTCCTTAATGAAGACAATCTTTGCCTCATCAAGCCGTTGTTCTGCATTCAGGTGCCAAATCCCTGCACCATTGATTTGTTTTTAAAGAACAAATATGTCAGGGGAGAGTGACTGTCCTGTTTCTTATCAACATCATAGAGAATGCTTTTGTATTCCTGGAAAGAGTTTATAGATTTTGTGTGCCATGTACAAGCAGTGCCTGTGATGGCAGAGGAGCAGCAGAGAGGGGAATAATGTCGAGGCGAGGTAAACTAGTTTAAGTAATTTAATAGAAGCGTTACATTTTATCATGTTAGCTTTTTTGTGTGTGCTAGCAATATCCATATATTAACGAGGTTATGATCAGCAGTTTTAATGATAAAATATGAATTATCTCTCCAGAAAAAATCCTGCAGTTTAAGCACTGAAATGAAGGAGCTCAGTGATAAGACGCTGATCATCTCTTGCTGATTATCCCTCCCCTCCTCCTCCCGATCGAGCAGATAATGATGATGGTGCTGATGAATGATGATCCTTTTTAAATAGGTTGGAGGCCCTTAGGAGTCTAACTCTGGTGAGGAACGTTTCATGCACTTCTCCGTCTTCCTTGCTCAGCCCCCACATCTCCCATCGCTTCACTTACTACTGTCCTCAAAGCTTGCATCAGCTGTGAAAGGCTTGTGCGGTATTAGTTACTATAGTGTTGCTAATACTTTTGGTTAGAAATTGTTGTGTCTACCCCAACGAATGCATGACAGGCCTCCGACGCCCAGTTAAAGCTCAGCACACCGCACTGAAAGGCAAAACGATTCTCCTGACGGTGCTGGAAACCAGATCAAGTGAGAATCCTACCGAGGGCATCAGAAGGTACGTGAATTTCTATAGAGGGTATTTAAAAGATTCATGCCCCTTCTGAGAGTTGAGATGTAATTAATATTCTATTTTCCAAGCAGAAATCCTTGTAGCAGCTTAATTTTAAAGAAAAGTCTGGTATTTGTGTTTCACTACAGAAAAAGTAACGAAGATTTGAGTGGCGTGATTCTTTTTAAAGAAAATCCCAGCATATGTTACACTGACAGAACAACATGAGAGTTTTTCTAGACAAAATTAAACATTTTAAGTTTTTGAGATGGATTATGTCTGCCAGTTAAGATGGATACAATAAACGTTCAGTGATGATAGCACCAACAGATCCCGAGTGATTTGTACTGCCAATGGAGAGGAGGAAGTTTCTGACCTGACACGCTGGAAAGTACGAGCTCAGAAGCCTCAGTTAAAACGAGTCAAACAACATCAACAAGAATCACTGCCACCGAGTAAGATGCATGAATTTCATACATAAGGCAGTGAAAGATCCACAGCGTTGATTGCAGCGCAGCGCACGCCAGGCATTGGACAGACTCATCCTCTGCCGGTACATCTTATTTCTGACTCCAGAGCAGTATGTCTAGGTAATACTCTATCTGTATGATGGTTTTTCCTTTCACTTGGTCAAGCTGGAGCTGTGTGGCTGGTTACACTAGAATAACATGTCTGAAAAAGGTACCAAAATTCAGCTGCAATCACTAAGGCTGGATTAGAGCAAGGTGGTTGACTTCTGAATGCCAGAGCGGTTGTCAAGGAAAGTTCAACGTTTTTAAAAGCTGGCGGCAGCACAAGACCTGAACTGCTGTGTTACAGCAGCGTTCCCTATGGAGATGAGGGATGTGTTACTATTTGGCAATAGTTAACCTTCACATTTCTCACTGCTTTACTCTACATCTGATCAGGCTTCCAGGCACCAGCACACAAGTTCTTCTTTTAATGTTTCCAGCAACTACAGCTTCTGTAAGTGGCCTGCTCTTGCTGCCCTAGTGCGTGCTACCTCCTCCCTCTTCCGTCTACCCAAAAGCTTTCCTTACAATCAGTGGTTTTATTCTGTTCTCTGCACAACGGTTCCAAAAAGATAGGAATTCTGAAAATTCAGGTGAAAAACGGATTAAGACTAGGATCTTTTAGAGAAGCAATACACTGGGATCTCAAATACTTTTGTAGAAGGGGGAAAGCACAACCCTTCCACTTAAGATTTGAAGATCCATTTATTAATCTAGTAGTGGCCCCAGTTCCTTATCATTTGATTAAGTTTGTTAGTCATGTACCTAACAAAAGGAAGAACCCTGATTTTTGAATACTTATGTGACATATTAGATATAAACACAAAACCAGACCACATTTGACAGGCTGATGGCACAGCAACCCACTTCGATATATAAAATTTTCCCAAAAGCCCCTGAACCGTTTTTTTTTTTTCCAAAATAAAGCCTTACTACAAAACTCTTCCTTGATGAAAAAATTCTTAATTACAGCAGTATTGGGCAGTACAGCATACGTGCAGATGACAAAGGTTTGGGTTTTTGAGTCTGAAAAGAAACCCCCCAAAACACCACAGTGTCTGTCCTTAGCCCCCTTGGCAAGGGAAAAAGAAATTAAATGCCATATTCTTACCTCGTTGGGGAAATCAACTGTGTTGTCCTTCAGCGGGTTTAATGTGAAATCAGCACCTGGCTCCACCACCAGTTTAAGCTAGCACTAGCACATGGGACTGAAAGCAAACCTCTAGCACTTATTTATTCAAATTAATTGGCATCAAATTTGCTAAGAGAGTTTTCATGGATGGACATCAACTGAGAAAACACATGGTGAGGTTTGCAGGTATTTCAAAATGCAAGAAATACCTGCAGTCAGTCCCTCTGCAGCAGGTGATGCTGTAGTAATGGTACAGCCATGGAAGAGTTCAAGGAGGACAAAAGTATCTTCAAATGCAAGGGAAAAAAACATTTCCTATGAGTTGGAAGGGGATTGTCTGGAGCTTGATTCAGCAGATGAAGTTGTTGGATGCTGCTCTGTGGAGAGTTAGACAGAAGGTGAATTGTTTTAGGTTTTATTCAGCTTGTCTCACCTTCCAAGCAGGATTGTCACCTCTAAGTAGGAGTACCCCTGGCTTGGAGAATGACCTTCTGAGGTTGTTTGTGGAAGTATCCCCACTACCATGGAATATCTGAAATCGTACAAATAATATGAAGCCAGCTTCCCTCAGCCTCAATTCAGATTGGTTCCTAAATAGCGAGAGGAATCACACTAGATTTATGTTGTTAGTGACTTATACTGTAACTCAGAATCCAGGTGAGGGAGTTATAAATACAGTACTGCAACATTAGAGTTTATGACGTACCATGTGGGAGTTGTGTTTTTCATACTCATTTTCCTCTCAGATTCCCTTTTCCTCATTTTTTTATTGGTTTATCTTATTGACCTAAAAGAATCTTCTCAAGACAACCCTTTCCCACTGTCCAGCTGACCCACTTGTAAAACAGATGGACAACATAAAGGACATTTAGAGGAAACTGTAAAGTGATGTGTGACCGACAGGTCAGTTTTCAATTACTTAAATTCATCATAATTCTAAGTTATCTTTAGAAACCTTTTTCTGCACTTAAATTTTCTCCAAGTGTAACTCTCTTTAGAATGACAAAGACTGTTGTCTCACTAGATCTATAGTCTTTGACCTATACTTCATGCTCATACCCCTGTCTTTGATCACTGTTTGTCTGACATCGCACTTCCCCCCTGCCGGCATAGCTGCTAGTCAGTGTTGCTAAAACACCTGAGATTATATACAAACACATTATTTAAAATTGTGTGAACATTAAATATAATTACTTTCTGTCAATCAAAACTCACACACAAGTAAAATAGCTATCTTCCAAGGTTGTTTCCTATTTGTCTTAAAATTTCTGTAGGGCTCAAAGCAGTCAGAAATAGTCAGTCCAGCACTAATCATCTTTCCAGGGCACTACCCTGTATTTTGACATTTCTTTACCAAAATGCCAAACATCTAAGATAGTTGTACCTCTCTACACTTATCCCATCCACACAGAAAACTGTAGATAACAATGAGAATAGCGGCCAGACTGCAAAGGCCATTTTCCTCCTCCCTATGCAGTGAAATTTATAGCCTAATTTTTACTGTATTGAGAAACTTTCACGAACACCTGCCCAACTATGGTTTCAGGGTGCCTGCCCTACTTTCTTTGTTCTCTGAATGCTAACTCCCCTCTGCACACAGTGTGAGCCATGCACATATCTGATATTTGGTGTTGTATTCTACTGAGTTCCAGCTATAGGCAGTCTGGCAGATTAAGTTCAAGCTTTGTGAACAGAAGAGAGATAATTCAGAGGCTTCTTATTACTTCTGATCTCTGAGCTGTGCAGGGATCACAGCTCCGGGATTGCATCTGTTCCCAAAATTTTCAAAACAAAAACAGCTTCTATGCATAATCTATTTTCTTACTATTATCTGGCAAGACATTCAAGACTCATTTAAAAAACATGTCCTAGAAGAACACCACAACCTTCAGTTGATTAAAATAACCACAAGATTCAATCGTAGGATTTTCTCAATGTGCATTTCCCTGCAAGAACACACGCACACAAATGGTGGCCTTCAGTTGAGAACTGCAAGAGAAACCATACAGACCATGGCCAAGATTAAAATATGGACTTTCTGCAGATGCAACACAGCTCATTCTGCAGCTGCACTGAGACAGGAGGTGGATTTGCATGTACCAATCTAATGGTGACCTTGAAAGATCACTATGAGACTTACATTCACAATTTCCTTCCCCACCAGCAAAGCTCAAACATTCACTTATCAGTGTATGTTTATAATTTATTTTCTGAGTGTGCAGTCAGCTACAATGCCAGAGGTATTTCCCCAGATTTTTAATGTTTTTAAGGGTGATGTATGAGAGCATTGTACCATGAACACATGGAACAGGGTGCCCTTAGTCCAACTCTATTTGTGTGGGAAACAGTATAAGCTTCTTACTTTCTAGTATATAAGTATGCTTCATATCTGTCCCAGAGAGACTACTTCTACAGGTAAAAGGATATAGTAGCAATTCCAACTATAAACAGGGTCAGAGACATGAGACAAAAAAAATTAAGAGGTGTATAAATGAACCTTGCTATAACACTGACCTAGCTCCTTCTCTCCAATTAATTTAATTGAGAGTTTTGGTTTACTTAGCACTTTTCATCCATAGATCTAAAAGCACTTTATAAAGAAATGTAAATGTCAATATCCTCATTTTACAGATGAGGATAAAAGGGCACAGGGAACTTTTATGAATCACCCCAGGTCAGCAAGTAGGTGGCAAAACCAGGAATAGAAACCAGTCTGCTTACTCTGTCTGCTGTGCCCCCATCCATCACGAACCGTGAATTCCAGGTCATTTAACAAAGAACTATGAAAAATCCTCTACAAAACTCAGAGCTACCCCTTTTACATATCGAGGTGCAAGCATCCCATCTGTAGAAGTCTTCATTCTTAAACTAAATCTTAGAAAAAATTGTGGTATGAAATGCCAAGTTCTGTACTTTCAGAAAATGAAAAAAACATTTTATCCAGTTAATATTATTTAAAAAAAAAAAAATCACAATTTTTCCCCTCCAGAAAATTTGTATTTTACCACATGCACATAGAATTATTTTTCAGGGAGCTCAGCTAGATACATCCAGGGTGTAGCTATCCAAAGAAACCCAATTTTGTCTCCCTGAAACCGGATGTTCTCAGTTTTAACTTATTTTCTACCATGGCAAAAACATGAGGTGGTAACCAAACTGGGAAAAGGTTAGAAAGCCTCCTGAAACATGGCAGAGTCATAATCAATGGAGGAGTTAAATCTCAGCGCATCCAACTGTCTGGTGTTCATAGGAGCTGCTGAACTACCCTGTTTCAAGAGTTCACACTTATTGTTTTTCACAGAATATATTGGAGTAGTTCCTGACTATTTGAGGTTCAGTTAAAATACTTTACAAAGTTTCTCCATACTCTGTTTTATAGTGACACGCAATGACAACCAATGATTTTCAAAAATCTCGATGGGCTGGTTTAGCTACAAAGATAAATAAAGGATAATATGATATGAAGCAGAGCTTAATCTATCATACTGAGAGCCTCAGCCACAGGATAAAGTGAATCTAAATTGATTCATCTGCAAACCCACAGCTGAGAGGCCAGTTTACAGAGAACTCGCGTTACTCCTGCAATGGCAAGCTGCATTTTATCGTATTCCAGCGCAGATTCATGGGCTGAACTATCAACAACAGCTACGTTGTTAAGTCAGAGCCTGCATATCCCATTGCTGCCTTCCACATTGAGATTTCATCTGAAAGACTAGAGACATTAAGGATATTTGAGACATTCAGTCAGTATTTTATGTCACCCAAGGCTGGAGGAAAGAAGCAAGAGAAATGGAGATCTGGAGAAACAATCACTTCTTTATATAAATATAGCACCAAAATTGGAAAGGGAGCTGATCTTTCTGATACTAACAACATTCACACACCATTTCCTTAGGAAGGACTCACTCTCCAAATGTGAGCAAGATAAAGGTTGTTTCACTAATCAAAGGCTTATGGCAATTTCCTTATGCATTTTTTTCTGAAAGAGAAAGCTTGATGACCAGCTACCCTAAAGCATTTGGGTTTTGAATCTGAAGTCTTGAAGGGCAGATTTTGCCATTCTTTTGCTGAGCTCCCTGTGAATAATACCTCTGTGATATTTCAAGACTTCAGTGTAGTGCATGACTCATGAATTCCGTAGTAAATAGGCCAGACTTGCAGCTCCAGGTATTTTTAACCTCCTAAGCAGAAAAAGGGAATATTTAGGATAAGAAATGAACATGAATTTAACAATAAAAATAGAAAGACCACTTGGTATACAGCACTTGGGTAACCCTCTGGGACAGAACTATACGGATTACCATATGTTCTTTTCCAAGCAGTATGAAAAAAAAAAATGAAGACAAAATATGCTTTATGAAATTCTTTACAGTGATAGCACTGATGCAAAGCTGTAGCTAAAATAAATATGATACCTTCCTTGTGGTACTGTAAGGCACTGGTGACCTATCAATTTCTCAATCTGAGTAAAAGAGAGCTGAAAGATGACAGGCCTTTCCCAGCAGAACGGTTGATATACAGCAAACAGCTACAGCTCTGTCCCCGATTATTAGTTGTGACTAATATAAAGTAAGCAGATGCTGAGAATGCCTGGGGCTAGCTTTGAAATTGGGAGGTCTCATCTTACCCTCCTTCTAGCACATATTCTGGATAGGACAATGACTACCTGCAAAAGGGTGATCTGGTGGTTAGAACTGGTCCCCACCATGCTCATGTTTTTCTGTGTTGATGCATTATGCAATAACTAAACCAATCCGTCTCCATGAATTTCTCATTCCTGTGCATCTCCCTCTATACTGGGTCCTCTGGGGAGACCAGGCTCTGAGCTGAAGCGTGCAAAACCCCATAAAAAGCCCAGAGTGCAAAGGCTCTGCCTCACAACTTTGAGCAGAGATCTGCAAATGAGACCAGAACTGGAAGGGGATGATGAGGCTTTAAGGTGGCAAAACTCCTCTCAGGCATCAAGGACCGGCTTTCACATTGGATGTTATCACTTGTAGTTTCGAGCTAAAATTTTCAGATGTCTATCAGATTCAAATGCTTAACTCCCATTGAATTTGCTAGGTTTTGGGCAACTAACTCCCCCAGGCTCTTTCAAAAATCCTATCCGTAGTAATTCTCGTGTCCTTGTTCTCACTAATTAGCCCGATGCTCCTGCGTGTGACTTTACAACACTGCAGAGGATTCTCCTGAATATGTGTGGGGTGATGGGAGCTATCTTATTGAAATTTGATTCAAAAGAAGGAAAAAGAAAAACATTTCTATTCACATTAGGTTTTGTAAAACCATTTAGTGTTATGAAAAGCCTAATGTTTAAGCCTAAACTAAGTAGACAGTGATCCTTTAAGTCCCTGTCTTCCAGTACATTTCACCATTCTATTCTTCCAGGGAAAGTTAGGCCTGTTATGCTTTCACCTTCCAAAGTCCTTGACGGGTTATTTCTAGAGAATATTTAAATCTGCAAAGTATTTTTGTCGGCAAAGATGTCTATAGAAATTTCCTCAAACTCCAGCATGTATTTACCCACTTCTCAGAAATTCTTCTTCCATTTTCTATTAATATTATTTCACTGGGATCAGTCTCTGTTGAGAAATTTAGTTTAAGCTGCCTAGCAGTCTTAAGAGAGGAAGATCTATTAATTTAATCATTTATATGAATCATGTCTAAATGATCTCAGCAGAGAAAATGTGTTAGCCATTTAAATCCCATCATTACATATTATATAATAATTACCACTAATTCTAGTTTGGATGGGCCACAATATTGCTTTACATACCTAATATATTCAGAACACCTACCTTACCAAGCTCAGTTTTTTTGTGACCTTTGAGTTTATGTTTGTCTCTTGATTATGAGCATAGGACAGGCTCTCCAAGAAATCAGGTATGCAAAACACATACACAGTAGCACATCTACTTGGCATGCACAACTACCACTTTTTTTTTTTTTAGTATCTCAAGTTCTTTTTGTCTCTGGAAGATATCGAGCATGCTATTGATACTGTTGTAATCAAAATAATATTTATTTGTGAAGTATTCTCAGTATACTCAGTGACATATACTACATGACACTAATTCACACCCTGCATCAAGCTGAGCTTTTCCAGTGAAAAAAGGGAAATATTAATTAGCCATAAGAGAGCTCTGCACAGGTTTGAACATAGGTTTCACTATATACTATTACAGAGCGCTCACGCGTGCAAGGCCCAGGGAGGGAATAAAAGCTACACAGCAACAAACGAGCAAGCTACCAAGTTGTTTCTCTCAGGCAACCTTAGGAAAGGTCATCAACATACAATTCCTCATGGTGTGCCAATCCATTTCCACATGAACGGGACAATCCAGCATTACTCACTAAGCCAGAAGTGCGTCCCAAACACTTTCCATGCCCCGCTGACATGAAACGGTGCTGCGGGCACCATGCTGAACAGCCGCTAACTTTGAGCTAGAGCTCTGCACCTTGGGCCACAGTGGTGCTTCCAGGGAGTGATTTTCACAAGAAACACAATTCGTGCACTCACAGGGAGACCATTGCTCCAGTACTGCTTATAGATGTAGTTATCTGGCTTTGCCCTCAAGAAAGGTTGAACTGTGTCTCTGCCATTCTAGGACATCAGGAATAGCTTCATCCAGTATGGACACTCAGTTTAATCTTTTTTTTTTTGTTATTCTTTATTCGCTTTCACCACCTCTGTACGAATGCATCTGCCGGCCACCGCTCCTCTACCCTGTCAAAACTGCAATACAACATACACCTCTGATTAATTACAGAAGAGTGAAACTTCCAACTCCCATATCCCAAGGGTCAAATTTATCCCTGGTGTAAGCCAGAACTCAGTAGTGAGATGAATTTGGCCCTAAGTGACTTTTTTCCCCCAACTAACTCATTACACTGTCCCTTGTATAGCTGATGAATTGAGCCCCTTGTGTTCTGTTTGTAACCATAATTAGTATTCATTTTGCAAGCTTAAAGTTCACCCTTGATACAGGACTGAGCCTAATGTTAATCACTGCGGTGTCTTACCGCCTTTGACTCTGATCTGTCAGGTTTGCATTACTTGTCCCATACCTAATTTTTTGCCCTTACCAGCCAACTAGCACCTCGACATCACACTGTGTCAGAATTAGAAACTTTTGACAGATCTGTAATCATCTAGTTCTCATCAGCTCTATGCATGTTAGTCACTTCATTTCCACATTCTAACAGTTAATATGCCTTAATTTCTCTCACTTTGTGAATATTTAATTCCTCCCTTTTCAACATCATTTTTAGGTTGTGTGAATCATTTTCAAAGCCTTTGCTATTCTCCCTCCACTATCATCTGCATATTTTATGAAATGGCACAGTTGAATCTCTGAGGGCTCTTGATAAAAATGAAACTGGCAGGCTGCTCATTAGTTGTTTACCTGGAGCTGTGTGAATCCCCTAGAATGGTGGATTCCCATTTGGATTTGAATTAGGATATTCTGACACATAAGAATTGAAAACCTTTCCAAGTGAAGTGTGATTCTTTTTTCCCCTCCCCTCCCCTTCTACCCCAATTAATAGCTCTTCTAGGAAGTTTGCACTCTTTTGACCAATCTGCTAGTAATACAATACCACGTTCACCATCACCTGAAACAACTGGACTGTTAAAAGGTGAGAGACAAGGGCTGTAGTCAATTAGCAACTCTAATGAGGGGGAAAAGTGCCCCATCAAGAATGCACAGAGGGCAGCATGACTAAAATGTGAACTTTTCAGGGTTCCAGAGTCAAACCAAGTTGCTGGGACTAGGGCTGTGGTTTCTTTAAGTATGTATTTTAATGGGCAAGTAATCAAAAAATTACATTCAGTGGAAATTCTTTGAGTGAAGTTTAAAAAAAAAAAAAAAAAGTACTTTACAGTGACCATACCTGGCCAGTCTCATACAGCTGTTACACAGGAAGAACAGCTTTCATTATTCCCTTGACCTTCTTTATGCAATAAGGCACTTTCATGTCTCACCGCTGAAATAAACTTAGGAGTCACGCTCAAAGAATGGTCAGGGTTGGAAGGGACGTCTGGAGATCATCTAGTCCAACCCCCAAACACTCAATTCCTGACTCATGACATGGAAAAAAAGATGGCCTTAGGTTTACGAGAAAATCAGATTGTCAGCTGACAAATTCAGTGGATTATCTATTGTGCAGAACATTTTTTCCCTACTGCATCTATACTTCTCTCATTTGGAAGCTGGGTGCATGCTGTTTGTACATCTCCATGCAGCTCTCCATGTCATGTCTGCAATAAACCATATCTCTACTTTCCAATAGTTTTAGTTTTTAGTACCCACAGATTTACATTTAGCTTGATTTATTTTTATGCTGATATCAAGCTCTCACTTTTCATACATTTTACTTAAAACCAGTCATGTTCCCTCTCTATACACTAATTTTTTAATGATTTTTTTGGCCTCTGTTGACTTCATAGGTAAATAGGGAATTGGGGACATTTTAAACAAGGGTGAGAGAAGCTTTCCGGTTGTCAAAGCTGCATCTGCATAGGTACTTTGGTCATGCATGTGTTTTGGTGAAAGAAAAAGCAAAAGTGAGAAATAGTAAGCCCCTGGTTTTGATAGGAACCACCTTTCTATTTTATCCACATGTCCCGCTGAAGACATCTTACTTAGCCTTAAGAAAAACCTCTTAAAACTTTGTACGCTAAAAATACAAATGACCAGTAGCAGAGTTCATAATCCAAATTCCACAGAGTTT
The DNA here is from genome assembly GCA_027574665.1 of Rhynochetos jubatus. Taxonomy (NCBI): domain Eukaryota; kingdom Metazoa; phylum Chordata; class Aves; order Eurypygiformes; family Rhynochetidae; genus Rhynochetos; species Rhynochetos jubatus. The sequence continues at coordinate 8,571,818 of CM050665.1, read as the reverse complement.
CTGGACATCCGATGCTCCATATTTTATTTCCTTTATTTCTCTAGTCCCTGAAACTATCTTCTTAGTACCAACTGAGAGGGCACGGCGAGTAAGAATTTACTGGCATTTCATACTGTTTGATGCCAACTCTCAATCTAATTGTGTCTTATACCATTTGCTGTAATTGTTAGAGACACAGCTTTAAGAAGCTCTTGAATATTTAAAAATCTAATAATGACAACAGACCATTTTTATATAGCCTTAGCTAGAGTGAGGATGGATTTAAGTATGCTTTGTTTGTTGTAAAGATTCAGAAGTTATATATATATATTTAAAATAATTTTCTACAGTCTCATGAAGCTTGGTGGCCTGTATGGCTGGGTTTTTAATTCTTGGGTCTGACAGTATGGCATTCTTTTGATTTGTTATATATGCTTCAGATCTATTACTTTTTAATTGGACATGAACATGCCTATGAACTGAACTTAGTCTCCAAGGGTTTGCATAAAATTAGCCAAGACATGGAGAAAATGGAGTTGTCACTACAACTCAAAATTATCAGATATTGCAAGTAGTTCAAAACAACAACAGCCATAAAGACACGTTGTGATATCACATAACTAAACACAATAAGCTGCAGGTTTGGTAGAGTGATGTTTTAACTCAATTTTCAAAGATTCTTTCCCTAGCCCTACTACAAATTAAGTATTTAACATTTATCAGTTTCTGTATTTTAATATTTTTCTATCTTATTAAATATTGGTTGGATTCAGAAATACTTTCATCCTAAAGACTAGAAACATACATAACGTTCAGGTATACGTCCATCATTCACCCTCATTGGTGTCAGTCTTTCAACAGTCTTAAAGATCTCAACCTACAGCATGATGGTGTTTCAAAAAGTTGTTCTGACCGTTACTACTGCACACAAAAGAAATACAACAATTATTTTGTTAGCTGCTAGTGTGAATTAAATTAACCTGTGACTCCCATCTTGTAATAGGAGCCAGCGTGGTTACCTTAACACGAGGAACATTAATGAATCCACTTTTAGCCAAGTGGTGACGTGTACGAGGGGACACTTTAAGAACTGTTCTCTATTTGATGAAGACAACAATTATCTCTCTTACTGCTACACCCCTGCACATTCTAGGCACAACGAAGGGCTTCTTTGGGAAATAGCAGTTTAAAGAAGCAGTTCAATTGCCCTTTGAGCCCTTGATCAGTTCTTGCTCTCGATGGAAGTAATCTGCATCAAACTTGTGCTGCTTATCTGTGCTGACCAGAACACTGTACGGAGCAAACAGACCGCTACCAACCCAAAGCCATATAAATAAGATGAAATGCTGTTTTTCTTAGAATCAGGTATTCCTCTGCACAGTGACTGTATAACAGATAGTGCTCACAGGGAAGTACAGCTGACAACATGGTTACTCTAAAAGAAAAGCAGAACACGGCGCATGAAATTGGGGGTAGTGGGGGTGAAGACGGGTCAAAGGACTGGAATCACAAGGAACACCACACCTTTTGATGCAAGCAACTGGAAGACTTGTCCAGAAAGGCACACTTCCGAAAAGAGCAGTGTCTCTACAGATTATGTAGTTTGACACTTTTCCTCAAATTCTTGTCAAAGGAAAAGCTTTCCAGTTTGGCTTGGTACAACACAGAGTCATGGTTTATGCTTCTCTACTCTCCCTACCCCTCCTCCAGCATGTTAAACAGACCAGAGACCTGACATTTTATGTTGTTTGTTTGAAATGATAAACTTAATCATGAGTGAAATGTGAGGAAGTGACAGCGCTGGCCACAGTAAGGTCATTTCTTGTTTCAGCCAAGTACAATACAGCTTTCCCCTTAATTGCATTGCCAGTCCTTGCCACAGGAGGACCCAGGCATTTGCAAGTGGGGAACTGAATCTGTCTTTGAGATAATTAAACCATGGACCTCTGTAAAGACTGCCAAATCTGCCATATGGTAGTTTTATGACCTAGACTGCTGTTATCTCCTGAGAAAGCTAACATCCTAATCTCATTTTAGTTATCTGTGATCAGAACCCATATTTCTAGAGGGCAAAATGCAGGAGTACTGCTTGTCGCAGAACATCCTAAAGCAATGAAATTTTTTTCAGTGGTTCACGTTAATAAAATGAAGAGAGAACTCATTATTGACATACTGGAATTAAAACAGAAATCAAGGAGCAAAAACCAAATAACCTGTGGGTTACCTGCACACAGACTGTAACATCTCGCTGTGAAAAATTCCTGGGACACAACTTCGGATAGATGAGTACTTTGTCGAGTAATTAAAACATTCATTGCAGGAAGGGTGTGAAAAGGCCACTGTATTTTTCCAATGCAAGCACATTATTTTAAAACAAACACAAGAGGCTGGTGCCTTTGGAAGTCTGATATCATTTATTGTAGCCACACTGCTTTAAAGAGCATCCTTGGGACCTGTCAGAGCAGGGCAAATATTTTACAGGAAAAGAAAGCCAGACTGTGAGATGCCTGGTACGAAGAATGAACGGGTCAGAACTGATACTGGATATTGCTTTATGCCTGGCCCTTCTAATATTTCTCTTATTTCAATAAATTAACACTAATATTTCAAGAAATTCACATTAATTTGTCTTCAAACGTAGAACACATCCATCTGAGCACTTGCACTGTGGTTCAGAAATACATTGCCCTTTAGAACTAAAATACAAACACCAGCTGTGGCCACCTTCTTACATATCTTTTGGGTTTGGAACATTTCATAACCAAGAGAATGCATCTGTTGCTTTCAGCAAGGTTATGTCTTCCAAAGAGCACTGAAAGCATAAGAAATGGGTAGCATATTTTTCATCTCCCTGGTAGCAAGCAAACACACAGGCTATATTCTTTGATGGATAAGAGAACCTTAAATATAGGTATCCTCAGTACTTGAAATTGCTATTTGACAACGACGCTTGTTAGATATTTTGGGACAGGATATTTCTTTGCAAAGGAAGACCTAAGGGCTGCTCTGGTCTACACTAAGTTCTTCAGACCGGTGACCTTCATCACTTTTATCTGCTAGACATACACTCTAAACGAGAAATTACATAGGTCTGTTTTTACAGAAATATTCTGGTTATATGATCTAGATAATGTAGCCTGCTATAAATCACCCTGGTTGTCCCTTGATATTTTGAAAACTGATGAGACTGCCGATTCTTGCTTCTTACTTTGTATGCAAATGATGAATTATAGATGGGAAATAGGAAAAAGAAGGTTTTACTCATTTGCTGGATTGAAACAGACTGGATTAGTGAGCGAGCAGTAGTACCCTTGGACTATTTATTGTGACATTGCTTAGAAAAATTCAAACCCCAAAGCCTTCAAATCACTGGGGACATTGTTAGCCTTCTGCAGGAATTATTAAAATGTACAGAAATGTATGAGCATCACTTTATAATAATTAATCAGGGGCTGTTGATTAATAAAGCTCATTTTTTAGTCCCGATGATTCAGGGTATTATCCAAAGGACAGTGTCCTTGTCATATTGATTAAGAAACCAGACTTTGCCGTGGAAGAAAGTATAAGAACAGTCGTGCTTCTTCCTGCCCCACCCCCCCCACGCCCCCCCATGTAAAATAAATATTGAATGAGAATATTAACTCGTTAACCTTGACAACAATTTGTAATTTTCATAAGGAGGAAAACTCGCATATTCAGCAAATAAATTGCTGCAGGGATTTCAGGGAAACAAATTGGAGAGAATGAAGAATGCTACCATATGAATTCTGTCGTTTTTATGGGCTGCGATGATAAATTTGTTTGGTTATGTCCCTCAATTAAGGCCACAAATACTGTAAAGCGTCAAAGGCAAGTTAACTGGTAGAGCTGGTACAGAGGAGCCTGGGTGACAATTTAAGGTCATTCAGAAAGTTAAGTTTTCTTTCTTCTTTTAGATCTAGCTCAGATCTGGAGCAAACATCTTAACCGAGTTAGAGTGCATCCTCTGTACAGCATATTAATCCCCTTAAAGCCTTTGTTAAAAGATAACTCCATTTATTAGGTATTGCATGAGAAAATCTTTATGTGGAATTAGCAGCACCAGTCACAGGTTTTACAGGGTTATCTACTTATTTTGAACTCGGTTTAACCAGGAATGCAGGTAAAATAAATAATTTGTAAGCTGTTTACCTCTGCAGTTGGTGAGCACTAATTTTTAACCCTCCATAAAAATGTTATGCTTTGAAACTCGAGCTGGATTGCTGTTTTAATGATTACAGGAAAAATGGACACTCTTTGCTCCTTCATGTATTTCCAGCTGTAAAAACCTTATTTGTTCAGATCATTGACTAAGTCAGCAAGCCTGCAAAACACGTTTAAGCATGTGCCTAGTTTTAAGCTTGTTTTGCCTCAACTGACATCAAGTAATACTACGCACACTTAAAATTAAGCATATGCTTAACTGCTTTGTTGGATTACAGCCTAAATTATCTATTAATCCAATTGCATGGTTTCCTCTGATCACTGCCGTCTTGAAATTCTTACTGTACAATAGATTTAATATAAATGCATTATGTTTGTCAGGCATGCCACTAGATTTGCATGCTGTCCTTGTCTGCCTGGGCATATTATCATCCATAGGAGAATATTAAAGATTTAATATGATTTTTAAAAATTTAATTTTAGCGACTTTTTGAAGGATGTGAATGAACTGTATCTTGTTTGGGAAAGTGAAAGGAAAAATTAAATAGGTGTTTAATGCTTTAAAGGCCCAGATAGGGAACACAAGGCAAATGAGAAAATGCATATGGAAACTAGGAGCCTTGGAAGAGAATGGCAAGACAACGCACATGGTATTTGGTATGCCGCTAGTTACTTTTGCGGCAACAATAACTGGTGTCTGATTATCTTCTGATTCTACTGTACTCAGTCTGCAAGGACTCCAGGGTAGAGAAACGCTGTCTCCCTGTCTTATATGTAGGAAGCTTAGGCACAGAGAAACGGGCTGCCAGGCTATCAGAGGTAGGTATATGGATGCCCATTCATTTCAACACATGAATGCATATGAGGTGCCCAGGTATTTCAGTGCAGGGGACCATTGAAATCACAGCACTTCTGCCTTTTGATGGCCTTTCCTTGGTGTCCTCATGCATTTTAATGATACCACGAGTCATTTTAAGAACACTTAAAAAAAAGCCCCTTACAAACGCAGCCGTAAGTCATTTGTCCCTGGGAAGGAACTGGTCTAAGTCCTGTGCACTATGTTACCCTCCTTCTTGCACCTAGCCAGCTCTGCTCCTTTCAAGTGAACTCCTGGCCATCTTGCAGCCATGGTGGCAGTTTGACCGCTCACAGCAACCGGAGCAAGTTTTCAGCCCTACTCAGCTACACATGCTGTGCTGCTTTAGCTGAAGTGCAGAACAAAAATTTCTGTAACCCTGATAAGACGTTATTAACATGAAGCAATGGGGTACATGCTCAGAGATGCAGTTATTCACTCATGATGCATTATAGAGGATAATAGCAATAATGACTTTTGCTAAGCCTTTTTTGTTCTCAAAGTGCTAAAAGCAAAAATAAATAAATAAAAATAAGAAAATCCCTGCATTTCTATTACTGGTGGCACTGGAATATAATCAGGCAGTACCTGCAGGATAAATCAAAAGATTAAATTAAGTTGGGATTTGAATCCCCACTAAACAAAGAATCAAACAGAGATTAGGTTTTTCTGGACTCTAGTCTCAGAATAGCTTTCAAGGGCCTCCCTTACAAACATAATATCATTATTTGCTTTGACCACTGGTACGTTAAAGAAAATACAGGAGAGGGGGTGGAAGGGGGAGTAGCCAGGCAAGCAACAATATGGAGAGCAGTATGGGGCATGCTAATTTTTATTCATTGCCTGGCCTCCTGCCTGCTTCTCCTGAGTCTATTCAAGTCCTAGCCTTGGGTTCTGACTCTTGACCGATATCTGTCAGCATGTTCTGTATCCTGCCTTCTGCTGCTGCTATTGTTCAGCCTGATATTTTACCTTGCTTTTTGCAGGAGACCAGTACCTGCTGTCCCTCCACCCACACTGCCATCTTAACAAAGCTGTTTATTCCTTCCACAAAAGCATGATCACCAAAACCCCTCCACCTTCGGAGAGAGGTCATTCAAATACAAGCAAGATTAATCTTAATCACAGAATAATATTCTTAGAGGGATGAGAGTCACTGTACTGGCTCTGACCCATGGGCTGTAGAGTCCCGAATTCCTCCCCTGCCAGCAAGCGAAGAAAGGTGAAAACCACCAAAACTTACAAATAATTTATGCCTCCCTGCCCATAAGATGTCACCATTAATTCTAACCAAGGTGGATTTACCCTTAAACATTCTCTCCCTCCTCCTTTCCACATTCTGTTCATTAGAATCAACTACATTAACTCTTAAGTATTCATAATTTACATACAATCACAAAAATCCTGTTTAACTCTTGCTGTTGCTGAGCTCAGTTGCGTCATATCGGCAACATATTCCACCATCAAATTACAGGCTGTATTTCCTCTCATTTTTCACAACACAGGATAAATATTTTCAGATCAGTCTGCACCGCCCAAACCAGAGTGACCAAAGGCAGGTTTAGTGATGTTCATCTCTTCAGGCTGAGAAAGAGTACGTGGGAGATTCTTTAATGCAGAGTCTTAAAGTACATGATCTGATAGCGGCAGTCTCCAATTTCAAGTATTTCACAGCTTTTGGATGATTAAAAAAATCCCAGCATGAAAAAAAAAAAAAGAGAAATGAAAAGTATCTCTAAACTTTCTTGAAAGTGGAAGTGACAACAGGCTTACAAGAGCGCATTTGCCAAATCTTTAGCCTTGGAAAATGATGTATTTGAATTTCTAAGGTTTAATATGTACTGTTATTTTAACAACTGATTCAGTTTGTTTAGACCCCAGAGCTGCAACTCCATCTTGAGAATATGCCGATGTGTACACAAAGCTTTGCTGCTCTTTTCGTCAGGAAAGAAAACTGTTTCCGACAGATTTTTTTTGTACATTTTACATATTCCCTCAGCTCTGCCTCTGCGCAGACCACAGACCCAATTGTGGGAAGGGAGCGTGTCAGTGACCCATTACAAACCTGACGTGACATTTATGTGCACGTTTACCAGGGTTGCTCTCACAAGCACAATAATTACACACACAAATGAGGTTTGAAATTGCCCTTTTATGAAAATTCAAACCTTGATATTTAACTGTTTAATATGAACCTATCTGGCATCTGATTTGCAAATCAGATGTTTGTGTTAAAGGTTGGATTTTTCAGAGAGCGAGCGCACTGGCATGCACTCTCTGTGTCTGCTTTGAGTGCTCATTTATGAAGCATGCACATGTGAATTTGGCTTTTTTATGAAAATACTTGTTCCATCTCTATTTGCACACAACTGCTGGATAACTAATAACTGGTCACACAGAACAGGCACAGAGGCGCGTGAATAAACTTGAACCTCAGAACTTCCTCAACGCTTTAAAAGCGGTTATCCCTGTTTTTATCAGTGGGTGATCATAAACACCTTTGCCCCAGAACACTGCATGTACTGTAACGGGCCTCTCTCAAAGCAGACCCAGCCTGTTGCTACAGATACAGGAATTCTTTAAAAACAGTCAACAGAATTTTGCCCAAGTTATGTGGTATATTGAACCCATATACTACATGCAGTATTTTTTTTTTAAGGCTATTACTCTATGGATTAATCAATACATTGGAGCTGCTTTCAAGGGAATTTTCTTCCTGATATTATGGGAATGGAGTTAAACACTGACTGCACCTTGAAAGTTTTATCTATAGATTATTTTCCTACTTGCCACTTTTTCTCTAATTCAAGACAGCTGTTACTTTGAAGATTCTGACATAGGTGAAGTGTCAGATTTGAAGAAAGAAGATAAGGAAATTTCTTTTCCTAATCTTTGTACTACATCAACAATGCTCAGCATTTCCACATCAGCTTGAAACTGAGGATCTCCAAATACTTCATAAGGCGCTAAGTTGCAAAATACTGAACACATCAGGCAGTTAATCACTGTACCTACTGTACCAGGGGGAAAACGGAAGCAGTGTTCAAACCCATTTGCCCAGAGCCACATCTAGTTTGTGGCAGAGCTTGGAAGTAGTACGGAGATCACCTGGCTCTCAGTCTTGAGCTTTAATAGCAAGACCATCTGTGCTCCTAAACACCATGACAATACAAATACTTAATTCTGCTGAAGAGTTTTAATGAGTTGTACATGCATACAAATGTATGTCCAGACCAATGGAGTATGTCACACCTATCACATCAAAATGCCCTGGGAATGTGTGCAAGTCTAGTAGACAAGATGAAAAGCCTTAACTCTGGGTCTGAGAACTAGCAGTTTTAGGAGAAGAAAAAAAAAAAAAAAAAGTCCCCTCTCCCATTCCCAAACACCTATACTTCCATACTGTTCTCTGAGCATCAGAAGGGGAAGCAGGGTGACCAACTAAACTTACTAGGAAAAAGGGTATTTGTGGAGCAGCTGTACTGAAGACTATTCCTACAGAAGACTAAACCATTGAAGCAGGAACATTTTTGTGTCAGCATTTACTTTGAAATTTCTGCCCTAAGTATTCTAATCTGATACCCAGTAGCGGGTTTTGTTCATGCCAACTACACTGTTACTATGAAAACACACCAGTTACCTTAATGATACTTCAGACTGAGTAAAACTCAGGGCTGAAAAACATTGTAAAGAGAACATCATCTAAAGCAAAACTAGATTTTTTTTTTTTTTAACAACAAAAGAAATAGTTAATCCCATAGTGCTTCTTGCACCTTCTCACATGGTAGCTGCAAATAAGCAAAAATGTAACAGCTGAAAATGTAACTAAGTTTACTCACAGGAAGCCATTCTTTAAGAGTTTGCTCCAGCAAGTTTCCCTAAAGATGCAGGCTAAGTTCACTCTGCTAATCCACTCCACCGAACCCTCTAAATATTTTGATCAGCTTTGTATGGCAATATACTGTACATACATGTACTTAGAACGATTTTTTTTTTTTTCAATGAATAAATTAGAGAGCATCTCAAATGGCAGGATCTCAGACAAAGATCCATGCAGAACACATTTCAGAGGCAGGAACTGATTTCAGTCACAGTCCATCTTCTGCGATAATTACATTTTTCTTTCAAAAAATTCTGTACCAAAGTAGCAATTGGTCAAGACATCAGGAGGGCTAAAACAAACAAACAAACTTCAAACTGTGAAGCAAAGTGAGCATGAGCTAAAATCTCACTAAATTCTCATCACTCATCTCCAGCAATTCAAATCAGGCCCAATTTTCATAGCAAGTTATTTAAAAGGGCAGCTGTATTGTACTACGAGTCTATCACTGGTACTGACTTTAGTAAATGTCACTTATCTTAAAAGAAAGTTTGCATACTCAGACTCATTTCCCCCCCAGCACAACCTTTTCTTCCCTGAGCTGCCATCACGCTTAGTTCTCCTGTGGATTTTGTTAATAGTTTATAAACAGTAATTACACATAGTCACTCAATAACCACAAATTGACCAACACAAGTTGATACATTTTCTCTGCAGAGGCTTCCCTGACTGCATAGTTTACAGAAATGCACAGGTCAATTTTAAAAATAGAGAGAGCATATACTGTTTAGTGTCTGTGCCAGCTTTAGAATTTTATAGCCTGACTATAATCACAAAAAAATGAAGTTTTGAAGACTTTCAAGCTTTTTGAAGGGAAAACCAGTCAAACTGAAAGGCTTAATTAGTTATTGCTATTAGGGTGCTACAATATTTTTAAATAATTCTGAACATTAGACATTGGTAAAGTGTATTAAGTGTATACACACCTTTCCAAAGTGTGTATTATTTTAGTCTGTCCTGGTTGTCTTATCCCATAGGCAAGACCTGAAATTCAGAGGGATGAAACGATGCCCTGTGGTCACCCACCAAGCTTGTGGAAGGGTGAATTTGCCTCTACAGTACAACCCTGTGACTTCACTAGAGCCCTCCTCCAGAGCTACAACCCCCCAAAGAGAGCAGAGCTCCTAGGAAAGCAGCTGCAAACACAGGCAGCGGTCACATAAGCATCCTTACTACAGCCTGTACACAAGCACGGAGTAGCACTGTTATGGAGTGGACAAGATGTTAGTCACCAGAGCCTCTGCAGTGCTGCGCCCCCTTGATTTTGGATTCATATGAACTCCCCCAGAACAGCTAGCCCCTCTGCTCTCCCAGCACATCCCCAGTGTCTGGGGGTGGGGGCACATGGTATCTCACCTTCCATTCAAAACTGAGTAAATGGCTCCTGCAAATTGCATTGTTACCTAATCCGTGCACCTACAGGCGTTCACTGTGTACAAGGCACAACTGAGTGCATGTTTCACTGGTGTGAGCTTGTCCTTTGTTTCTCCTCTGTGTTTTTATCAGAGGCAAATGGCTGCACATGTGGCAGCAAGCTGCTTCACCTCAACTGACTACTGCACGTCACGCACCATTCAATCTGAGCAGGGAAAACTAACAAGGCACTGGATGTGGCTGGAATCAGTGGTTTCCAAGTCGACCAGCCTGTGCCAAATTGCCCTCTTGCACTTAGCCCACCCTGGTGTTGCCAGGGCCCTGCTCCCATCCACCCACAGCAGCACCCAGAGGCCAGAACAGCCAGTGTTCAGAGGGAGCTGTGGTTGATGTACCTGCTGCTGGCCAAGGAGGAGCAAAACAGCACTGGTGGTAGCACCTCTGGGATAGCATGTTTAAGAACAAGAGGAAGGGGAAACTGTGCAGCTGCAGCCAGAGAGGACAGAGAGGAGTGAGAATATGTGAGAGGAGCAGCTCTGCAGACCCCCAGGTCAGTGGAGAAGGAGGGGCAGGAGGTGCTCCAGGCACCAGAGCAGAGGTTCCCTGGCAGCCCGTGGTGCAGCCCATGGTGAGGCCGGCTGTGCCCTGCAGCCATGGAGGGTCACAGGGGAGCAGAGACCCACCTGCAGTCTGGGGACGACCCCACACCAGAGCAGGGGGATGCCTGAAGGAGGCTGTGACCCCATGGGCAGCCTGCACTGGAGGAAGCTCCTGGCAGGTTTGCTGGTCCCCAGGCTGGAGCACATTTGCTGGCAGGACTTGTAACCCGGGGGGCTCAGCCTGGAGCAGTCTGCTCCTGAAGGACGGCACCCCATGGGGGGACCCCCTGGAGCAGTTTGGGAAGAACTGCAGCCATGGGAAGGACTCATGTTGAAGAAGTTGGTGGAGGACTGTGTCCCATGGGAGGGACCCCAGGCTGGAGCAGGGGCAGAGCGTGAGGAGGAAGAAGCGGCAGAGACAGCATGTGATGGAGTCACCTCAACTCCCATTCCTTGTCCCCCTGTGCCGCTTGGAGGGGGAGGGTGGACAGAAACAGGGAGCAAAGCTGAGTTTTGAGAAAAGAAGGGAAGAAGGGAGAAGTGGGGGAAGGTATGTTAAGGTTTGGTTTTATTTCTCATTATCCTACACTGATTTGATTGATAATAAATTAAGCTAATTTCCCCTAATAAAGCCGAGTCTGTTTTGCCCATGACTGTAATTGGTGAGTGATGTGTCCCTGCCCTTATCTCAGCTCATGAGACTTTCCTTATATTCTCTTTCCCCTGCCCTACTGAGGAGGGGGGGTGACAGAGTAGCTTAGGTGGGCACCTGCCCTCCAGCCAGGGCCAACCCATCACACAAGCTTCCTACCTCTGACAGATATCCACTTCCGATTATCATGCCTACATAGTGGAGCAAATCTTGGAGCTTTCTGAGCCTACCTAAGGGCTGTTGGCTGCCTTCACGTACAGCAGCTCAGCCCTTTACAGGCACAGGCTGCAAACAAGCACCATTTCTTTTTACAAACGCGGGAAGGAAGCGTATTTCAGAAATTAGCAAGCTCGCACTCCCTGCAGTCATAAACAATCATTTTCCACAATATGATAAAGACATATCAGGATTCTTCTCCATGATTAAGCCATTGACAGGCTGGCATCCTTGCAACAAGCATCATGCCAGGATTTATTAGCAAATTGGGCCTACAAAGTTCTCTAACCTAGAGTTGTACTGGCTCAGCAATTTCTTCAGATGATTTGATAAAAATGTTTTCAGCATGTCATGCATACAGGTACACATGCAATAATTACCATAATATTATAAAACACAAAGGAAAAGTGCAGTAATTTGCACTGATTATTAAGTGAAAATAAGAAAGTTTAATTATTAATTTTTGAAATCACTGAAAGGAGAAAATAGCATACTTTCCATGTGCAGACACTGAAATTAGATTAGCTTGACAAGCCCATTTCAGAAGGAACAGGAATTCTTCAGTGCATTTATTTAATAGACCTTGAACATGTTACGAAGCAACTCTTTATTACAGCATCCTAAAAATGTGAGTGAAAGGATTTTAAATCCCACATCTTGGTGCTGCTTTTAGATTAATACAAAACATTGAAAGAATCCGAATAATGACAGCTTGCTATTCAAAGCACCCTTTAACAGGATCAAAAAGAACAGAGCAAGTGGGACTAACTAATGTTCCTGTGTGGCAAGTAAGTTCTTCAGGGGAAAGAGGGTTTCCCAATACGCATACCCTGTAGAACCAAATATTTTGCCATGCCACAATCGTGCTGACCACCTAGGAACCTCTGTGCTCATCACATGTCTCCCATGAATTCAGGAGCAGTTGTACACCCAAGTTCATTAGCCATCTGGTCAAAAATATTCAAATGCACTCATTGACATGTGTGCAGAAACCCCAAGATGAAAGTCTAATCCCAAAGGCGCTGACATCAGTGGACATTCTCCTGAGAATCTGCTTGGCTATGGTCAATCCACTTGTCTGTATAAACGCTGGCTTGTATCAGAGCACAATTACATCTGCTCCCAAGGATGCTTTAAAGACTTGAAGTTTGTCAAGTGGCAGAGTGATCTACATTGACTCTGTAAAGCCTCACTGTCATATTCTTAAAGGTCATGCTCCACTTCTGTATCACTCATAAACATACTTTCAGAAAGACAGCAAAACGGGTAAACAAACAAAAGTCTTGTAACATCCTATTAGATCATTCCTCTCACAGCTCACATATTAAGGACCCTATCACTCACTCCCCTTGCAGAAGGGATTAATTTGGCCAGCCACACTGAAGTAGCTTTAGCCACTAAGCTTCACAGAAAATACCATATAAATATATAATTCGAAAAGACAAACACCCTGAAGGGCTGTTGTGTTTTCAAATTTCATCCAGAAAAGATAAAAAATGAGTAGGGTTGCTAAACCAACTTTGTACCTCACCGAAGGAGTTCAGTGGAGAATCAGTGACTAGAAGAAGCAATCATTATGCATGAGTCTGAACATCTGTGACCCTGAGGTTCTAGGTGTATCAACCTGAGCCTGACAGTCATTTCTCTAAGTAGAATTATCACAGAGCCCTTCTAAACGGATTCCTAGACAACCCATTGCCTCTTCTTTTAAAGATTTCCATGTCCGTAAGCAGAAGATGCGACAGATAAAATTATCAGCAAGAACCACTTTGTAAGTGCACCTGCTGATTGCATCTTGTTTGAAAGTGAACTCCCTTCCCCCAGCCGCTGCACTGCTTGCATCAGTGTCAGATTTCTAAAATGATATTGTCTGATGAGGAGCAACCAAGAACATTTGCATTGCTTCATGTGACTCTCTGTTGTTGAGCCAGTGACCCCTGCTGTGACAAATATGTATATAACTCACACGTTGACACACTGGACCTTTTTTCTACCAATCTTCTCCTTCATAAATGCACCTGACTCTTGAGTCTCCAAGATCTGCAACCTTTCCTGGTAAGTTCATTCACACTAGATTTTGAGAGACTGAGAACCATTTTCATTCTTTCCTTAAATGACCAAAACATGCCACTTTGACGAGGGATAAAAGTCTTTACCCTACCTGAAGGCGCTTGCACATGCAGCCCTGCGGAAGGGACACATTGAAAAAAAGAGCACTGCAGTATCTTTCAGAGTCCATATAGAAGTACCTGCATCTAGGTTCTCCACTTCTGTAGATCAGCTTTGTTCCATCAGCTTTATTCACTTGGATCTGACCTTTTGATTTTAAAGTGTTAATAGCAACTGTCTGCTCTTCAGCAACTCCTTTTTCCCAGGAAACTCACTTTTTTTTTTTAAGTGGAAAAGCAGTTTTATAGCATTTAAGGCAAACACTGGCAGTTTTGTCAGAGGAAAGGGTGTCACAGAATAGCCAAAAGAATGAATTCAGTTCTATTCTTATAGATGGACTTGCAGAGAAGGTAACTGAAACAAGGAAAACTGGGGAGCTGCAGTGATCCAGGTTTGAGCTGCCTAGGTCATGGACAAGGATTTTACCAGCAGGGACAGAAATGATAAATGAAACCAAGGGATTTGTTTTTAAAGAACAATCAGGAAAGATGGAAAGGTATTGAAATTTGGCTAATGAAGCAGAAGCATCTGCAGAGGCTGTAACAGTAGAACCAAGAGGGATAAGACTTCTTTTGTAGTCTTTTTTCCTTCTTTTCATTAGACTGACTTTTTTTTACACTGAGCAAATATTGTGTTATATATCTCTGTCTCATTGTCTTCCGTCACCTGAGTAACACCTCTTTTACTGCTGCCAAAATGGCTACTCCAGTGCTAGGTCAGACCAATTATTTCTTAAATGGTTTGTATTCACCCGCACTTCAAATGTGTGGCTTTGAGAAACAAAATAACAGCACCTCATTCTCAGTCTGCTCCAAAGATCCATTATGCTAGCAACACATCAGTCTGCTCAATTAAAGAGCCAACGACTACAAAGCGACTGTATATCATTTGTATTACCTTTCTAGAGCCGACACTTTATTCACAAATATCTGACTCCAAGAGGTCCTTTTCTGCTTAGCTACGTGCTTTATCCTAGCTTGCATTTGTTTAAAAAAAAAAAAAATCAGCAATGTGCTTTAAGCAAAGATTTCTGTGTCCCGCGTAGAGCTATAGTTATTTCTTTTCTGAAAAAGAATTTTGCCATCCTTTGCAGCCTACTTCAAACTGATTTGTGAAAAGCTTTCCAAGTCCCATGAAATAGCAGACAGTCTGAAGGCATACTTTCAAAATATTACAGATCCAACATTTAAACCAATACTACTGGTTTGCTAATAACCTTAATTCTTACTTAGTTTTGAACTCTATACACATTAAATCATTTGAGTAAGTTTGTTAGACCTTCTTAAGATAAATACATTCACATTTTGTTGAGCACTATCCCAGGGTTTGAGACAGTATTTTCTCACTAGTCCACTACTCCAAGACAGACATTAGTCCCAAGCCTATGTATATAGCCAGTCCTGGCTATATTCAGGATCCACCAGTCCATCTTTCAAACATGCCAGCTCTTCTCACTGTTTCCTCACAGCTGCCACAGTTGCTTGGAGTGGGCAGGTGAATTTCTCTCATCCTATCTAGTGCTTATCTAGATTGATATCTTTCAATATAACAACAGCGCTCCAGCACCCGAAGAAGAAGTTTCAGAAACGATGGACACAGGCTCTTTGTCGAGGTGCACAGTATGAGAACAAGAAACAGACCAAGACAGAGGATATTCTGCATGGATACGAATCAAATTGATTTCTGCTGTTAGGATAATTAAGCACTGATAGAGGCTGTCCAGAGAGGTCATGGCATCTTCATCCTTGGAGGTTTTCAAGACCCGACTGGGAGGAGCCCTGAGCACCCTGGTCTGAACTCAGTGTTCACCCCTGCTTTGAGCAGGAGGTTGGATAAGAGACCTCCTGAGGTCCCCTCCAACCTGAGTGATTCTGTGATAATAAGAAGCAATCATGAAATAAACCCAGCTATCCCAGCATCACAGGTCTTTCTCACAGAAGCTTATTATGACTGCCAGAAAAATTCCAGGCAGCTCCTTGCTGAGCTAATTTAAAATAACAAGACAGAGCCCTGAAATATGAGGTCTTATTCTCCACTATTCCAGACTTCCATAGCAGCTCACTTGTATGACAAGTTTGTATAAAATGCTGCAAGAACAGAATTCTCTACCCACTTATATTAGTAGGAGAGCCACATATCCATTTGCCACTCTCAGGGCCAAATAGATCTTTAATTCATTTTCCTTCCTGACACCGCCATGTAAGCCACATGCACCAATGAATGAGCAATATCAACCTATGGATAACATAGGATGCTAAAACCCTTCAGCTCTGCAGCAAAGCAGTGACACAGGTATTCCAAAGCCTTTAGGACAGCCAGGTTGACTTCTTTTCAAGAGCTCACAAGGAGGTAAGCTCATTTCAAGAAAGTGTAAATTCTGCCTAGCGCAAAGAAAAATTACTTTGAATTAACTGGAGAGATGTTATGAATAATCCACATTAAATTCTTAATTTTGGGTTACGATGGAAGACTTAATAGTGGTCAGATACCCACTGCTTATGCAATTAATTCTTAGCAAAGAAAATGAATGTGAGATATAAAATATTTTAGAAATAATCTTTTCATACAAAAACAATGGAAATTTGAAGACGGATTAAGATTTAGTGTCACAACAGATTACAGTGTGAACAGAATATGTCCTTACAGAAATCTATTTAACTAGTGATATCCTAGAGGGAACAAACTATAGGGCTTTTTGACATGAAAAATGTGAATTTGCTCTTTGTGTTTACTAGAGCTCACAACTGGCAGGAAATGAGGCATGAAATGTCAAACATGAAGTAATGCATTATATTTGAACACTAAGTTGAGCACTGCTTTTAGGGATGTTAACTCTCAGACCCCAATACATAAGTGTATATTTTAAAAAATGGATCAACACCCCAGTAACTGTATATATACACACACAAAGATATTGCTATGAAAATGCTTCAGGTCTGGGTTTTAGTTTAACACATCTGTCTGAGGAATATACTCCCATTAGTTACCTTTTCCTAAAATGAATTAATAATTAAAAAATAACAGGTAAGAGTAGCATTATCTATAGACCAAAACAAAATACGGCGTAAGAGGCACTAGTGTAGCAACAGATGTGGTGTATATGCTCCAAAGGTTGCTGTTTGTGTAGACTTCTGACCCATCTCACGCTAAAATCCAGGCAGACACAAAGGTGCCTTGCCACTGGTTTCATGAGACAACCCCAACTTCTGTCGTCTTCTGCTGCAAGATCAGTGCCGAAAGGAAGAACTAGGACGGAGGGATTCCCCCCAGAAAATTTCAGCTTAAAGTTACTCTTAAGTGATAATGAAAGCATATATCTTCAAGCAAAATAATTGAATCATAACTCAGGACCTACGCACTCCATTGAAGAGAAGCAAGAACGTCATCCTTCTGTAAAGCATCTTTCCAAGATATTGTTTCCCTACTATGGCCAGAGACATCAGTACCAAAAAAAATCCACTGAACTCTAATTCTTCTATATTAAGACCACGAAGCAGCAGCAAAACATACAAGTGTGCTATTTAGGGTGATCTCTAACCCAGCCTGCCCGACACTTCAGGAGTATCGTAAGGAGTGATTGCTCAGGTGACAAACTCCAGGTAAAGGGCCTTACCCTTATGTTGCAGCCAAAATTAAGTATGCAAAAACCTATTACATAGACCACCCTTCTCCAGACCACGGATAATGCAGTTCATTAACTAAGCTGTTACCAAATCCTCTCTTAAAACACAATTTTTTTTTTCCCCCTTTAAAGTTTGTCACAAAAAGACCCCAAACAAACAAACCAAAAAAAACCCCCAAAACCAAGAACCAAGACTATTTCAATATAAAAGATCTTTTTGATCTGATCAAAGCAGAAGTCAGCTGTATGGCAATGAGAGCATTTAACCATAGGTGAAAACGATTGCAGGTATCTTGCTGGATAAGGGTAGGATTGCAGAGAATAAAACACACCAGTTTTTGCTGGTCTGTTTGGGAGACAGATTTGTTTTCTTAAAATTTGCTTTTTAAACTTTTTTTTCCCCTCACCATTACAGTCACCTGGTCATAACACGCAGAAGGTGGTAGGAATAGACTTATTTCTTGTCCTTTTGAGTTTTACGGTGAAACAGACTGTAAAACGTGTCACACTGACTTTGCAGTATGGAGAAGGAAAGCAAGGCTAACTATGGTCAAGCCATTTATTACTGCTTAGCCTTAATGGCAGGGAGACTGCTTCACTTCTGCTCTACAGCCACTAGAACTGGCAGAATTATGGCAGGGATAGATATGGCCCATTTTCTTTAAGTCAGTGTCATTCATTTCTACCAAAAAGAGGCAAGAGAAATTAATGGTTCTCTCTCATCCTTCATACTTTGATTCTTTAAGTTATTGAACACTTTCTATTCTTGTATGATGGAAAGTGAACGGATAGAGGCAGGCACTTATCAGAAGCAAATCCCAGAACAGATCAGGGAACATATTCTCAGCGCAGTGCTAGATCACTTCACTGAAATTAGCAGCAGCTTTTTCCTATCGAGGATCAAAGCATTTCTATACAGCATGACAAACTGGGTTGAACGAGAGAGCAGTTGCAGCAGAGGCTGCAGCCTCTGGGTACCCAGGATGGGGTCAGACTGGATCTCACCACCACAGCTGGCAGGAATGCACTCCGAGCCCTGGAGTGCGGCTCAGTTACCCTCACAGACCCTTTATATATAATATAAATTCATGAGTGTGAATCATAGAGGTTTAGAGATCTAGTGGGTTTGAAATCATATCGGTAAGATCAGGACCTCTGAACACGAGCTCCAGAGAATATTTTTCTACACTGGGGAGCCATGGGAGAAGAGAATCAACAACAAAATTAAAATCTTGATATGATATTGTATAAAGGTAATTAAGTGTTTTTTAAAAGACATCCACAATATTATGGGGTTTTGTTGTGTTCTTATGCTTAAAACCTAGAGAAGGGCAACTAAAAAAATCAAGTCCATCATATGCACTCTAATTCATCTATTGGGTAAATAAATTAGTGGGAAGTCAGTCCATACATAAACCGGTGTATTTAGCATGGCAATGCCTTTCAAACGTCTAACCTTTTAGCCACATGTACAATGAGTGCTTTTGACAGTTTTATTAGTTGAATAGTTGTCCATTTATGAGTCCCATCACATCAAGAATGGGGTTTCTGTATTTCTGCCAACATGCTAGAAGTGGAAACTTGTCTCTTGTGTTTTCTCTTCTTAGAAAAAATGTCAGGCTAAAAAGACAGGTCCAAACCGTTGGACTAGCCATCTTGGCAAACATGCTACTATTGTTTATAAATCCATAAAATTATTATTGTATTGGGATGGTTTCTGTTACCTTACTTTTTATGAGGGACAAGTGACTTCCAGTGTGTCAAGGAAACCTAGTAAAATACAAACCATTTACCTGGGTTTTTTCCCCTTTTACTTTGAGCGCAGATTACGTTAACAAAGCAAAGGCAAAATAAGACTGCAAAACATAACTTAAACCAAGATTTTAGCATAGGACCAGCCAGAAATGCTTTGTGTTTATTAAGTTTTAATTTATAAGAGTCTGCATCATCTTATCTGTATAACAAAAAGCACTACACATGACTTGTTGGCTAGGCCTCCAATCCAGCAAAGCACAAACATATGCGTAGCTGTAGGCATGCAAACAGTGTCATCGTGTCAGCTTCAACCCATGTATCTCCCAGAAAGAAACTGGCCTAAGATGTGCCTTTGCAACCAAGATGGATATGCCTGACCCAAGGAGAGAAGAATATTTCTCCTCCACTGACCATCCGTTCCAAATTTCTTGCCACTCAACCACTGATACTTCAGCCTAGGGACCCTTAGCTTGAACTAAACTGGGAGAAATATCAGAATAATGTTATCCAGAGGTAACACCCAAATAGTTCCCCAAAAAGCTGAGAGCCAGACACATGAGTATTTCAGGTTCACCTATCTTCACACTAGAAAACAAGCTGCATGACCTCAGATCCTGCAGAAGTGTTAAAAAAAAAAAAACCAAACCCAAACAGTTCTAGTTCTTACTTACTTGAAGTATTTTGTTACACCCAATGGAATCTAATATTTTCCCCACTCAGATTTGCCTAAGTAATATGGGAAAAACACTGTCCTTACAAGACAGAAATTCCCCTTTTGTGGGCAACCATATGTTTTTACTTCTTAAAAAAAAAAATGCCCATTTCACTTTGAACCTTCAACTGATCATCTTAGTCCCTACAATATCTTTGTGCAAGGGAATGAAACACAGGCAGTTTAGGCTACCATTAAATAGGAATACAGGTTCAAGAGCAGGAAGTGAATGACAAGGGCAGCCACACTGCATAAACACCTTCATGCACCTATTCTCCATCTGAGAAGTGTTCAAATGTTTTGGCCTCCACTAAAATTCAATGACCATTCCAGAGCCTCCTCTCCATGATGGCAGTCGAAATGGGTTCAATTTTTATGTAGAGTTATTTACTCTATGCCAACACTATCTTTTAGTGTTTATGCCAACACTAACTTTGTCTTACAACGGTCTTCGAATACAATCGACTATTTCCCCAGTCACCCTAGTATCCGGCCTGCTCTGTGCATCTCAGCGTTTGAGTTCACCTTTAAGAACAGCACCACCAATTGTTTTAGGAGGTCTCAGGACAGATCTTTAGTGGCATTGGATAGTCCCCTAGTCAGCCTTTGGTAAATTCAGCTTCACTTACTCCAGTTTCACGTTTAGCTGTCTCTTCACTCCCTCTTTACTATTTGTTCCAAGGTCCCATGTGCTGCTGAGGTCAGACTAAGGGACAAACAGGGCCTGGAACAGCTTGTTCCCTTTTGTGAAGGAGGAGGCTATATTTGCTAGCTTCTACACAAACCCTGGCAGTCCCCAAAGTGTTAGATAAGAATCCTTGATGATAGCCAACGTGGGAAACTGCAGGTCTACATCAGCAGGCTAGGATGGAGATTTCCCATTCCTCCTGGCTTGAACACATTAAGCCCTCCAAATTTTGTTTTCACCTTGGACAAAGTAATTTCAAATTCTAGGCACATGCTCTACTTACCCATGCTGTCTTTGGTCCCATCATCCTTTTTGAAAACAGAGGCACACTCATTTAATTTTGGTGCCATAATTAGATTATCTTTAATCTAGGAAGAAACATTTTTGAATACTAATATTATGAAACAATATTGAACAAAACAGCTTACACTGCTTAACACAGCATTCTTCAAAGCTGAGTATTCCTCCCCCCCAAATGCTGCTCTTCTTTTGATTCCTGCTATCATTATTTGACAGCAGACTAGGCCAACGTAGGGCAATATACCACTGGCACCAGACATATGCTCTGAAGTGAGGACTAGAGGTGGACATCACTCCTACTACTCATGTTCAAATTAGAAAAAGGATTAAACCCACCTCCCTTTTCAGTCTGCTTGTGTTATTTCATCTGGCAAAGCCCATACAGAAATTAATAATAGCTTTCCCATCTGCAAATAAAAGTATGCTACTTAAGATTTTTGGCAGCGAACTGGCATTTTGTCATTTAATCATTTCACATCATTACACTGCAATATGCAATGTAATGATATGACACTCCTAAATGACAAACACTGGGTACCTCCTGTACTGGAAGAAATAATGTAATAGGAAGGAAATTATACACTTAAGGTTGCCACAGTTTCACTCCCACAAGTTGGGATTAAAGTATGGAATAGTTGTAAGCAGAACCTCACCTACAGATGTCCAAGCTAACACTTCAAACCCAGAAATACCAACCCCATGGCTCAGATCTCAAGGATCCTAAAGCCACGCCAAAGCACTCGTTACTTGGGTTACTTGTGGTGCTGAGGGAGATAATACCCAGCACTTCCCAGGGTCAGACCATAGATGAAGGAAAGCCAAAACCTCCTTATCTCTCTGGCCCACTTGATTTTGAGGATATATTAACCTTTAAGCATTTTAGAGAAATGCCTCTAGAGATCACCTGCCAGAGCCTGATTTGATTGTCTGGTGTGGCGGCAAATAGTGTAAAAGCAGGTAAAAGTCCAACAAAACCACAAGACAACATTTGCTGCCCGCACATTGCAAGCCTTAGAGCATTTTCAAAGCAAGCCCTAAATGTCTAAGGACCCCAGGGACCTCCAAGATCATCAGAATTATTCTTTTCCACCATTTCTTCCTACTATCAATTCAACTCACATAAGAGGCCAGTAAGGAAGCCATAAATAGCAGTCTAAAATAAAATGTCACTAATGTGCTGATAAATGGATGTGCAGCAGGAGAAGGGTTAACAAAGTGCCACTCTCCACCTTGCCTTGAGCCTGTCAGAAACCTGCAACTAGATGAAGTTACCACCATGATACATGCTAAAAAAAAAAACCCCAAACCACTGGGGTGGAGGAGAACACTGAGGAAAGACACCAAAAGCTCTCTGAATTTATAATTTTATCAGTTTAAGAGGGATCTTGTCATCCTAACCAGCCACTGCAAACTCAGGTGCATGGGTGCGATCACTGGTGACTGAGGAGGGCAATCAGATCTCCAGAAGCACCACCAGACTCCTGTGGACACCAGGGAGGGGGTGGAAAGCTGGCAGGGAATGCCAGAGTACATGGTACTCAGCTTGAGACTTGGCTACTAAGCACTCTTTGAAACTACTGTAATAAATTTATCCCCAAGAAACCCTGAAGGGGCTATTTCAGACCCAGCTGATCCAGGTTCAGGTGCAAACATCTTTTTGCCTCCCTTTTCAGTTGCCTGAGCCATTCACAGCCTCACCACCATGCCTGTCAGAAGACTTTATAAGAACTGAGAAAGAGACAATAAAATGCTGAAGTGAAGAGCTCTTTAAATATTAGCTCAGCTGGTATTATCATACATTTTTCCAAGTTCAAACATGATAAAGTGATTTGAGAGTTTGCCAACTCCATATTCAGGGGAAACATGCAGAGAGGGTAGAAACGCTGATATCTTTGATGTAAGTTCTTTCCCTTTTCTTTCTTTTTGTTTACTTTAAACAACAATCTTCTTAAAACTCATTTCAGAAGCCATCAGAAAATACTGGAAATTACACAACAGCTTTAGGAGCACAGAGTTGCAGGTGGCAAGATATTTATTTACCAAAAGAAGCTATCCATGAATGGATGAGTTATCCCAAAGAAATGGTTATTTTCTTTGCCATTTTAGTCACAGAAAAAGCCCTATTGAATTTCTACTATTCAATCATTTATTATTCAGTGGCTGAGAGAGCTGGCTTTTACATTCTTCCCCACATCAGTAAGAAGAAACAATCCTTAAAAACAAATTCCTAAAATGACAATGAACTTCTGGTTCCCACTATTTAAGAAGCATCCGTAAACATCTTTCTCTTCAGGGCACGCTGTCACAGCTAACACATAGCAAAAGCACCTTAAAAACGGAGGGATCTGGCAAGTAGGGCACTTCTGAGGTGCCTTGACTTTGATGTGCACTTCCCCAGTTCAGGTGGAGGTTTAGGGGGTCTAAGACAACCCAGCTTTTCCAGCAGTGGAACCAGCACTTGTAGAGGGGGCCGTGATAAAAGCACGGCACAACCCACAGTCAGCCCATCCCACGTGACGCTGCAGCCTCTGCTTATTTCACGTAGTATATTTTGCACAGCTCATCCCAGCACACATTGCAAGGCTGAATAATAGATTTAAAGACAAAGTGTTTTCAGGGAGAGATCAGATAATTTGAATTTCACCACCTTCGTAAGTGTCCAGTAATGCTTGATAGCCCACAAAAAAAAAAAAAAAAAAAATCAATCATCCTCATACACAAACGCTCATTAAAATGTAATAATATAGATATAAGTTTACTTAATCCTGCTTCAGAGTGCCATAGAGAAAAAGCAATATTCATTACACTTGGCAAGGGCCAGAATGGTGAGTGGGAGCCAAAGCAGTCCTGGATGCTTGCTTGTTTCCTCATCTTTTTTTAAAGCCTATTTTATTTTCTTAAATCATTCTGCACTGGCATGTTCACTAAATGCAGAAAAGACAGAAGGTAATTACATATCATGACTCATTAGCAGAAAAAAGGAAAAGTGGGAGCAAAAGCAATCGGTGGGTGGGGGTAAATTTACCACATAATGATTTAAAAGTTTTGGACTCCTGTACACAGGAAGGAAAAAAGGGAAGGAATTTAGTCATTCAGACTGTGAAATTCTAGGAGACTAAATGTCTACTTAAATTATTTCATCACATATTCATTAGGCCATCCCAGGGAAACTAGTTATATTTTTTGATGGGGTTTTAGTTCTTTTCTGGCACCCTGAAGAAGACAAAGAAGAATGGACAAATTAAACAAGAGATGAACAAAGAAAGTGGCAGGGAAAGAAAGGCAGAGAAGTCTTAGGGAAAACAAAATACCCACAGACCTATTGAGCCATGGCATAAAAATCCAAGGTCTAATTTCAGCCTCTGACACTGACTCCTCCTGCAACCCCAGGCTTGTTGCTTACTGCCACTGGTCCTCATTTAGACATCTGTAATGCCAACCCTGCTGTTTTCTGCTTGTTTGTCTTCACTAGCCTACAAATAAATCAGGAGTTATGTTTTAACATGTTTCTTCCATAGCACCAAGCACATAAAGAAATTTATCCTCTGAGTCCACTAGACTGTAACACAAATAAATATAAATAATGATAAAAGAAAGCAAAGGAAAGTGAAACACTTATGTGGAAAGTCAAAAATCTGTTTCATCCAGTTATTGCCCACCAACTTTTCCCTTTAATAACTACCACTATTTTGTTTTGTTTTGGGGTCTTTCAGTGTTGGGTTTTTTGTGTTTTGGTTTTTTTTTTTTTTCCTTCACTATAATCATTAAAACTGTTAAGCTAGTTTCTTTTAGAAAGTATAATATATCTCCCTTTTTTGGCTGTATCACAGTAGAGGATACTCTGCTTACTCCCTTCGAATTTTAAAACGTGGACTTAAAAACCCAGGAGAACAGAATAAATTTTCTGCTTTTTTAAAGAATTAGAATGTGTTGGGGAAAGACTGTACTTGGCTGGGAGCTGGTTTATTAAAAGGATGTTGCAGCTAGAGAGTGGAAAAAATAGGACAAAGCATCCAGTGGGAGCCATTGTTCTCCTTAGGGCAGGCGGCAGAGCTACACATCCAGTTTGGGAGGGAATAGTACATTCAGACTAGTTCCAGCCAAGTGCAGGAGATAAAAACTAATCTATCCATCAAGTAGCCAAATCTACCCTGTACAGCTGCGTCTTCTTATTCAGCGGGTAGAACTGACAAATTCAGCACAGCTTAGCAGCAAATTTCCCATCAATAGGAAAGAATCAGTGCTAACATCTGGGCAAAGGCACACCATGGATGCTGTTTTGTTCAGCACAGCAGCTTCATGCACAAGGGACTTCTAAAGACCAAAAAAAATCTGAGGTATTTCAGATAAAAGTCCAAGTCTCTACAGGCAGGCAGGCCCGAGAAGGATAAGCTCCATAGACCAGCCTGAGGGGAACCGCACACATCGCGGGCGATGGCCAACCTGCAGACACAACTCAGGTGGAAGATTGGAGAGGTTTGGCCACAGTGCTTCTGCTCATCTGCAGACTTGCACCTACACAACTTAGCTATTCTGTGCAGATAGAAACCGTCCTCAGAAGACTCCTTTCTATGAAATTTTTGTTTTCATTAAGAAAAAACCTGACAGGATAGGGGTACCAAATACGAAGCAGGTAAAGGGAAAGATTTGCATAAAAATGCAGAGGGTTTAAGAACAACTTTTCAGCCAGTCACAGATGTTGTTAACTACAGCTAACCCAAACTTCTTCAACAACATCAGCCTAAATCCTTATTACATCAACTCAGACCATTTGGTTTTATCCCAGTAACTCCCCAAATCTAGTAGTTTTAGTTTGGGAACATTATACCCAAACCTTGCTGCCAGACTGGATTCCCACATCAGTAATAACAGTAGTAAAGAGAGTGGTGGTAGCAGATACTTGGGGAACAGACTTCTTTCCTGGCTGACACTAGTTTTTTGTGCCACAGTTCTACTGAGTGTAATGCTAGCTCCCTAATTTAGGTCCTATCAGGTAAGAGCACAACAGAAAAGGTGAGCCTCAAATAGCCAAGGCATTACTATCCTGAGAGTATGGCATACGAGTCTCAACACCTTCTATAAATTAAGTCTGGGTTTCTGATCACACCATGACTTTCAGAATATTAGTTCTTCATATTATCTGATAGTTGTTAGCATGCAACACATTATTATATCATAGCAAATTAAATACTGTGATTCCTGTGCTTGCAAGTGCATACCAAAAAAAAGAAAATACAAACCTATAAATCCCCCTGGCTAATGTAAACATTTAGGTCTCAGAAATTTGCTTCAAAAAAATAAGTAAAACCCCCAAGCAGACAAACAGGGATGAGAAGCCAGCATTTGTGACCCTTTGGTATAAGCTTCTTTGCTGTTACAATACAAAATACATTAACTGCATTTTGGAGGTCCTAACGATTTTCGGCTTTAACACAGCCCCAGTCTGCATCAGATTCACAGCCACAGTGTAACCAGCACTGCATTTCTCTCCAATTTAATACCAATAATCCCACACAGGATAGAAATCATAACTCTTGACTATTATTTGTGGTGACATCCGCCTTTTAACTTTAAGCAGTGTTCTTTAAACATTTCTAAACTTTTCCTATTTCTTCCCTGTGCCTTGATATGAATT
Organism: Rhynochetos jubatus; assembly: GCA_027574665.1. NCBI lineage: Eukaryota > Metazoa > Chordata > Aves > Eurypygiformes > Rhynochetidae > Rhynochetos > Rhynochetos jubatus. Next base: position 8,545,199 of record CM050665.1, on the reverse strand, counting down.
TGCCTGTCACCAAAGGCTGTACACAAAGAGAGACACAGACACTAAGCACAAAGATATCAGGAAGTGGTTTTCCTAGCAACAGTAATGATCTGAGAGATCCCAGAACATCCTTCCTATTCATGCAGCATTTTGTGTTTTGAATAGTGCTGACAGGTGAAGTGGATTCATAGTATTTAATACAAAAAATATTGCTGTGGATGGGTATGGCACAAAAGCAAAAATATCCACACTATTCATGAACAGATGAATTCACTGTTTTCATGAAGTTCCAGATTATTCACTAAGGCACAGTTTCAAAAGCAAAGACTTCTACCTTCCCACACAATGAATAATCCAGTGTACTCTGCTGAAAGCAGAGTCACCAGGTGGTTTTCCAAGAATGCCTTTACATCTTCAAATCCTACTCACCTATCAAACATCACCATCTAATTCTTTCACCCACCCAAGTATGCCCATCCTGCTCTGGGATCTTCCACTTCGCTCCTTAATGAGAATGTGCAACCCTGCAAACTACTGCAATTAGACCCTTCCTCCAAATGAGCCTCAAGCTTTACTTTCACATTCCAGACCCAGAAACTGAGGTCAAACCTGTTGGTCCAGACTCTCCTGAGCAAGCTGGGGGCCTTTTATGTGCTGAGCTCAGATTTCTCTGCCCAACACAACCCTGGGACACAGCCCGATAATTAAGCAACTGAAGGGAGCTTGGAGACATAAGCAGGAGCAGACATTGATTATCACAGAGCGGATAGAGCTATTCTGCAAAACCAACGTGCTGAAGTCTCAAAATCCTTGTTGTCCTATATCAGATCCCATAAAACAAATGGGATCATGAATGATCATGAGCAAAAATCCAGAGCAATTCAGTGCCCCTCTCCCCAGCTAGTGGAAGTTTAACAGCCACAAGGATTTTTGTTCCTTCAGCTTTTCACCCTCCTCTTCTTCCAAAATTTCAGTCCAGATTTCTGTTGCCTCTCCCAACACATTAATTTTCCTTCCTGGGGCACATCTCAATTGTTCTCCTATTGCTTTTCCTCCCTTGCGCTCAAAAACGTGCCTTCCAGAACTGTTTCCCAACTCTATCGATTCAACAGCTGCATCCCAGCCTCCTCACATGAACTTATTGAGCAGACACTGACTTACTATCTAGAACACTGTAAATCTTTTCTTCCTGAAGGTCTTTTCAGTTTGTGCGAGTGTATTGTATTAATTATGACCATTCCCTTAAGAAACTCATCCAGTCTCTTCAGAAACTTATCTAGTTCTTATCCTGGCCTCACCCTTCCCTGCACTTTGAGTCTTTTGGTTGTCAGCGTATTAAACCGCTGCCTTCCTACCTACACCTGCACCCCAGGATATATAATGGAAATGTCAACAAATTCTTGGCTATAGGCATGTCAGAGGATGGGACTTATTACCTGGACAATTTGTAACTGGTTCAGATTTTTATGCATTGAAAGTAATAATAAATTAAATTGAAAGGGATAAATTCAGAGCAGATGTGAACAGGTATAACTAATGGGAGTGTCAGAGAAAATTAAATAGTGACAAACAGTGGTGTAAATTACAATGTCAGTTTAAGTTGATTTTAAAGGGACATCAGCAAGGTAGCTTTCATGGGTTTGGCATTTAGAAAGTACAAGCTTGCTGCAATTTAAATACACAGGGTATGGATTATAAATATGTGTGATAAGAGAAGCTACTAATATGAAGTTGTAAGATAGCAGAAGAATAATCAGCTTCCTTCTGCTCTCTGGAGCCTTTATGATGGATCTTTTTTCTCCATTCGCCTGCTTTCTTCTGCGGCTGTTTACATTGATACAAAGTGGGTATAAAGTGCTACCGTCCCAGTAAAATTTGCACACTTGCTTTGCACTACTGCTAAAGCTCACGCATAGTATCCTATACATCCTAGTGCATAAAAATGGAAAACTAAACAGGCCTTCTAACTTCCCTCTTGATGAGAGCGTTCTTCCCCCTTAAAAAAGTAACTTTTTTAATAAAAAAATGTTGATAATGTATTTCATAAAAAGTTATATTAAAATTCTTGAATCACAAGTATTTCATAACCTTCTAGAAATACTCATTGATATTTAAAAAACCCCAAATCCTTCATGGCTTCAAAAATGCCAAGGAAAGTAATGCTATATTCCAACCAAATCTGCTCCCTGCATCTCGCAAACAGCTTGAGTATCTATAATGAGCTAAAATAAATCTTTAGATTGAAGCACTAATTAACTTTGCAGTTGCTTGTCTCTCGTTATGAATCTGAGTTCCTCGGCATTAGCCAGTCTCCAGTAACTGTCCCATAGACTTTTTTTTTTTTTTAAAGCAGCAGCATTAAATAGCTTTATTTTCAAGGACAAGAAAGACACATACAGACAGCCAAATTCATTACTGCTCTAAGCATGCTCCTCTCCAATCTGCCTGTGGTGTATTTGGCCTTAAAACTGAGTAAAAGGTGACTTACACCATTCAGACATTAGTGGAATCAGAGCTCTGCTGAAACTCTAGAACAAGCAATCCATCCAATTTTGCTTCCTGCAATAAATAATTAGTCACCATTCTGTTTACAAGTGGGAAATAACATTATACTGTACTTTTATGAGATTGAAGCTAATTTGGAACAATCCTCCAGCAACACCACCAATAAAAGCTTATGGAAATCCCCGTGCCATACCCTTTGGCGACTGACACAACACTGCTGATACACAAATCAAAACTGGCGGCTCTGGTAACAGATCGCCCTGAAGCGGTGAGGTTTAAAGTAGGAAAAAAGCCACCTTTGTTAAAACCAGAACCAGCTTAATCCAAGAGGCAATGCTACTGATAGGAGGTGGGAACAGGAAGAAGGGACAGAGGATCTGCTATTAAGCTCACTAAAAGCCCGTAGTGAAAATCCCTAACATGAAGATGCAGAGACCCAGCTCTTGCCTTTGAACGTAGATTCCAGCTAAAAAGGGCTGCAGCACTGTCAACGATCAAACACAAAATCATTGGTATTTTTTCAGGAACAGAGCTTGTCCATTTCTTCAGAAGTCCCAGATGAAGAGGTAAGTGTTGCTAGGTTGGTGCATAATCATCTTGGAAACAGCGGTCGTTTCTAAATTTATGTGATAATCTTACACCAGATTAATATCCTACCACCAGCTCAGATACATACATTGCAACTTGGCTAAATGACAGCAGGAACCAAAAAACAGCAGTGTAGGCTGTAACTACTGCGTTATTCCCCAGTTTACTCAGTGAGAACTCACTGGTCTGATATCCACACATTGTCTATGCCCCGGTGCATTTCTACCCAACACGCTGGTTGTCACCTGTGGGATGGCATTTACTTGAGAGACTGGATTGCACTTTTTCAGGAAGCAACTGCACACAGCTTCGAAGTATGAGCCTCTAAGGCTCCTTTCTCATGGAGTGGGAGGTGGAATGCTCCTAGATTCACTGCAAAACTAGCTTCAGTCACATCTTCATTTTCCCCCATACACTTCCAAATTCATACATCGGATCAGACCATAGAATTTGAGAAGTGATTCTTCTGGCTATGGCAGGATCATTACACTAAAGACAGTTATGAAAATCATGTTCAAGGTTAGAATAAGATTCTTCCTGCCATAACAGAGATCATACCAAGGATTAATTTGGCTGCTTTTGCCCCAACCATCTCAACTATTACCCCAATTAAATTAGTGGTATTGCAGTTCTACAAATACCATAGGTTTTGGCCCTCAAAGGATAGTTGTCTTTAAATTACCTCCTAAACAATAAATTCTCAGAAAAAGTCTTTTTAATGTAATTTCCGCTAAACATTGTTTGAGAACCTAATAAATAAGACAAAAGCGTATCAAAGTCATGTTTCTGATCAATAAACATCTTTGCAGAGGCCTGCCGTGGTCAGCATATAGGTGGGCACATGCTTTAATTATTAAGCAAGCTGGCAAGAGCTGGAAGATCATCACTTAAAAAAAATAAACTCCCCTTTAATAAAATTGTTTGGATCTAGTTGAGGTTTTTTGCTCAATATTTATTATTTCACCTGTCTCCAGATGGGAACGATGAGTATTTTGATAAATGGACTGAAATGCTTAGCTTTATAATAGCTTCTGCATAAACACTTCTGTGTCATCCCCACTTAAAATGCTGCATGGCAACTTCTACACAAATATTTCCCTGTAAATCAAAGAAATAACCATGGTCTTCTCATACAGGTAGTTCACTAGAGGGATTATTCCCCACCCCTCCCATGAACAAAACTTTTGCCCTGGGACTAAAGACAGTATTGATCTAACTAAAGCTAGTCAAAAAGCGTACAAGTCCTTCCTTTCTTTCTTTTCTCTCTCCTCTTCTCCAAGTTTTACATAAAAAATAAAATCAATCCACCCTGATCACATCATTCTGTCTTTGGATACAAGACAAAGCTTCTGCAAAAAATACCTACCACAAAAAAACATTAAAAAGTGTCCTTGTCTTAAAATACTAAGCCTGTGCCTCAGGGTTCAAGGAAGGCCCTCATAGGCCGTTCAAAAATCATAGGGATTTCAGTACATAAATTGCCCAGATCTCACAAAATTTGACAGCTGCCATACAGCATATTTTTTTTAAAAAATTTTACTCTATTAGCTCCTGGAAGCCTAAGAGTAGAAATGAGCAAGTGCAGCAACATGCATTTCCAACCTGTGGAATAGAATATATCTGTTCAGTAGGGAGCAGCAGGTCTACTGCACACCATACCATCTTCTGTTCTCACAGGAGTCCATTTGCTTACAGATACAGTTCTGCGTGAAGTCCATCCATCTCACTCCTCTAAGTTCAGAGATCCAAAGAAATAAATGGCTGATATTCTTAGCATAAAGCAAACGGAAGGGGGAAAAAAAAAAAAAAAAAATCAGCTGCATGAACTTGGAAGCAAGCTCCACTGGCACCATTGCTTTTAGCAAGATGCTATCTGACATCTTTTGGCTGAACAAGTCCCTTTTGTGGGGAGGATTGTACAGCAAATATTTCTGAGTAGCATAATGTTTGTTGGATATTGCTCTGTTAGGGCAGCTTGTGTTTTCACTCTATTCTGCTTTTGTATGCGAGGGTGTGGAATTTGTTAATCTAAATAAAACTCAAAATAGACAGCATGGCTTAAAGAGCTGCTGACGCCTGGTGGGAAATTTTGAGAGAGTTCTCTGTTGAAAAGCAATCCTCTGCATGAGTATCTCCACACTTCACTCTCAGTCTGTGGATCAAGAGACTTCCAGGAAGTGGATTTAGCGGTTTAAGGGGAACACAAACTACCTTCATTGCAACATGACCCGCTAATTCGCTTTGCGAGCGTTTACATGCATCTCGCTACCCGTCACTGCACGAACCCCTGTTTCAGAGAAGGGCACAGAGATACAAGGACACAATGTCCCTGTATCCTTAATTCTGACTACTTTTTCCTCAGGCCGCAGATGAGATGCAGGCTGACTCATTGTTCTGCTCCGTGCTGGTTTTGGCTAGGATAGAGTTAACTTTCCTCACAGTAGCTAGTATGATGCCGTGTTTTGGATTTGTGCTGAGAAGAATATTGATAACACTATTGTTTTTATTTGTTGCTAAGGAATGTTTATACCAAGTCAAGGACTTTTCCAGTTTCTGATACTGCACCTGTGTTCCCAGCTTCTTCTCTACAAGAAGCTGGGAAGGGACACAGGCAGGACAGCTGACCCAACTGACCAAGGGACATTTCATGTCATCAGACATCATACTCAGTATATGAGCTGGCCGTGAGGGAAATTAACATTCAGTCAGTTCCTGAGCAGTGATCAAACAGTGGTGAGCAGCTGTATCTGTTTTCCCTTTTTATAATTACATATTAGCATTAGTATTAAAAGTATTTTCATTACATATTAGTATTAATAGTATAATAATTTTATTTCACTTCACTTATTTTCAGTTACTAAACAGTTCTTATCTCAACCCACAAGTTCTCTTACAGGTTGAGATAAGATTCTCTCTCCATCCTACTGGGTGAAGGGGGGAGGTGAGTGAGCAGCTGAGTGGTACTTGGCTGCTTACTGGGGTGATACCACAACATACTCTCACGGCATTTCTGATCAAAACCCAACACCAAGCACCTCCTCGGGCCTCCTCTTCCTGACCTACAGCCACTTCACTACCTTAGCTTCCAGCATAGCTGCACTACATGATCCTGTTCCTTTCTGGGGGCCCCTTGGGTGCATAGCACTTTCACCCATGCACTGCTTAGGGCTACAGAGGTTCTGTTGCCTTCTGCAGAAAGCTAGCTGAATTTTTCCTTTGTGGATCCAGGCCCCTAACTGGGTATATGTCCACTAAAAGAAGTATTACTCCTCTCATTGCATGGAGAGAGATCTTCAGTGTAGTCTTCTGTTATTTTCAGGTTTGTTCCCATAAATTGCTTGTTTTCTATATACTTATTGTTGCATGAATTTCTTTTTGCTTCATCTTTGCCTTCAGGTGAGGTTAAATTGAAGTCTTACACAACAGCCCTCCCAGATTTCAGCCTGTATCAATGGAGAGAAGCCCACAGAATTGTCTTACCTGTCATAGATAGCAAGCAGCAGAGCTTTGTTAAAATAATTCAGCTTTGGATATCTGACTTAAAGTTAGAAGCTTTAAGCAACCATCCAAGCTAAAAGTTACCAAAAACTACTGAAAAGCATTATTGCATGCACTTTTTCTGACTGAAGTTACAAAACTTTCACCAGCAATCATGAGAAAATTCAGATCACAGCAGCTTGGGTTCTGCAGCAGAGGTGTTTTACAAAATCTTTAGAGAGGTTAGCCTGAGTTTCACCGAACTTTTCTAGTTAATCCACCAATATAAGCCATGTTACTTCCTCATCATGATCACCTTTTGCAGGGAAAAAAAAAAAAAAAGCAATAAATATTATTGTAATAGGAGGATCTGAATAGTGTCCCAAATGGGTGCTCCCTGATAGCTCAAACGCATGCAACATTGAGGTCAGGGAAAACACACTAGAGTTGCCAGGATCATTACAGGAAAGCCTGCACTTCTTGTGCATGGCAGAACACGACCTGATCTGAAGCTCAGAAGACTACAGAAGCCACCATGCAATACATATCTCTGCTTAATGAATAAGATGACTTTTGTAGATTTTTTTTCCCCCCTTTTAAATCTAAATACAGCAATCCATGCTTTCATTCCTAGATGAATTGTAGATGTCTCCTCATTACTCATACCCAGAGGAGGCAAGCCTACCAAGAATGATTTGGCAAGTACTAAAGATAAATCACAACACAGATCCCTGCAGTCATAGACCCATTGTGAATGGATTTAAAAAAAAAATAAAAATCTTTTTCCAGTATGCAGAGTTTAAGAGAAAAAGGATGAATCTGGAAAGGAGACATACAAGGAGAGATACTGCTGTTGGGTCTTGCACTTTATACAGGTAGGTGAGTAGACAAATATCAGTTTCTGCTAACACTGAGCAGCATCTCTGATCATCTGTGGGACTGGGGTATTTCGTTTTGGTTTACTTTTTAAATCAAGGAGGAAAGATTGAGGTAGAAAAATCTCAAATATACGTGGAACAGATTTAGATGTCATCCACAATGCAGGACAATCTGCTGGGCACTAACTGATGGTTTTACTGCGATCTCATCCATTTTCACCCACTTCAACTTGCTGGTCTACCTCAGCAAAAGAACAAAAGTTTGTAAGAGATCTGGTTCTGAAAGCCATCGCCTTTTGAACCCTCCCCCATTTACTCACACTTTGCAGAAAAGCTGTTTAGATAACCGGCCTTAAAAGCATGCAAACTTTCACTGCTGCCTGTGATTCCAAACTGTCTGAATCAAGGCTTCAGGGCCAATTCTCATCTTGTTTGTTTCTTCTTTATATTCTTGTAACTCACCTGAATCTAGTGGACTGTTAAACTGGTGCGAAGGTAGACTCAGAGTCCACAAATCTGAATTTTATGAACAGGTCTATGCAAGAGTCAAACTTTGTCACGACAAAAGCCTGTCCTGCCGCTCACCAGGTCTCAGTTCCTTTCAGATCTTCAGTCACAGACCTCATCCCCATCATAAAAAACACACCAAGGAGAGCTTTGTGAAGCTGATTGCAATAGCTGCCACTGTGAGAGCTTCCTTCAGTAGAAAGGATTAGAGTGTCCTGAAAATGTCAATCAGATATCAAAGATACATGAAGATTGAAAAATAAAACGTACAATTTATAAAAATAAGTCTTTGGGAGACACACTCAAAGTACCTTGAAAAATTTAAGAGAAATATGTCATGAAAACAAATACATACTCTAGTGTCCAACTTAAATTTTTCACTGCTAAAACTTCCAAGCACTGCAACCAATACAGTAAATAAGACAGCTAAATCCTCACTAGTATCCAATTTCCATTTACCATGACTAAGTGTCTCTTACAGCTGATATGAGCTCATATACCTCCCACTAACCAGGTGCCCTACATGTCAATGAAAAGACATGACTATCAGCACTGTCACCATCAAGAACATACTGCGGCTCTTGTAACAGGAGCTGCACCAGCCACCCAGCCAAGCCACCCCAGTAGCGGCTGCCTGTTGAGTCTTCTGTTGTTTGGGTTTTAATTCACTTTACTAAGATTGCTTTTCATTCACTTAGTGACAGGTAGTTATTTGTTTGCAGGGTTCCATTTGACATTTATTGTTAGTGTAAAACACTAATAATAATAATTAGTGCCTTTTTAGAGTTGTCTGAGGTTTTAGTGCTGGTGCATTGTTAATATAAAACATCCCAATGCTGTGCTGTATATAGGATAGTATGATAGTATTTAAGTATAACAAAGGGGCTCATTATACTGAGACCAGATTGCAGTATCTTTGAGCCTCCTGTTAGCAAGCCAAGATTTAACATCCTCTAAACTCGTCTGCAACGCTAATACTTTCTGTAGAAAAAAAAAAACCCACACAAAAAACCAAAAGCTAGACACACATAAACTCTAAGTGAATTAAAAATGGTATAAGAGCTGAAGTCAGTTTAATGAAAAAAGAATGGAGTGAGAATAAATTAATCCCACAGTTACTTTGAGAACCTCAAGATACTTTGAACATGCTTGATGCTATACTAGTGCAGGCACATCTCCATGTACGGGAATAGATCATTCAAAACCACTTCATAGTTAACCCACTTATTCTGTCACGTCTCAGATCTCATATAATCATTTTCATAACATGACCAACGAGGCTACGGACAAAATTTTCAGAGTATCTCATTAAAATACATTTGCAATGCTATTGTGGCACACACATCCTTGGTTGGTTGCTCTTCCCCAAGCTACTTAGTCACAGCCGTTCTCAGCTTGTATCAATATGTTGCAATGATTATCTACTTCAGGGGATACATTTTATTCTAGAGGGTGCAAATTGAAGAAATTTTCCAATATAGAGACGTCTAGATGCCATTTCTAATATCATGAATCATTTAAAACTTAAAGAAAATAAGATACACTATTTTGAATTACATGGCATTCCAAGAGATGCTATATGGACAGTGAAAATAAGGCTAAAAGTACAAGCCAGACATTTGCCAATCACAATTAGCCTGCTCTCCAGGTTTTCTCCTGTAGTTCACTTCTAATCATAATTGAAAGTTTGAGTCAGTTCTCATTTCTAGTTGGGAAACTCAGAGATTATCTCATCTTTGTAGATTTGGACAGATCTTATTGCAGGGGAGATTCAGAAGTCAGATCTGTGCCAACTAACATAGCACAAGTGAAGCCCAATTTACAACTGAAGATGAACTTACCCTTTATTTTCTAATGTAGTCCAATCACAGTGGGAGAAGAGAAACTGGAAAACCTTCAATGGAAGGTCAAAAGAATAGGTAGAATAGAATAGGCAGAGTTGAGATGCAAGAAGCTCAACCCATCAAAAAAAAGCATCCCACACAATTATTGCTTTCAAAAACAAAGATGAAGAGCTGAGGCAGGTTGCAAGGTGGGCTCTAAGAACTCCTGCCATAATTACATGAGAAGATAGATAATAATGGGAAGGAAAGAAGAAATGCTCAGTTATTCCTTTATTTTCCTTTCTTTCAAGAGCTAACTCATTGTAACTCAAGGAAATGGCATTTATTATGACAAACTGAGTCTAGACAAGATATGTCAGATTCAGCTGCACTACTGAGCTTAAGGTACACACATTTATACTACATATTGCAAGAAGAGACATATGAAACAAGAATTTCAATATTGAGCACTGCTAGATCTTTTAGGCTTCCTGCCTGAAAACATGTTTGCATGAAGTACTTGTCGCTGTTCTCTCTTGACAGCCACAGGGTTAACTACTCCCCCCTTTCCCATCTGTCCTTTGAGACCATTGGGCAACACTGACTTCCCCAACATCAAATTCATTATTCATTTAAGGAGTTACATATCCTGTTGACATACTAAGCACTCACTGTATTTAATTTCAGTACCTCCAATAACTGAATTCAACAAGCCTTTTAAAAGATATTCTACTTGTGGCAACTACAAGCTCTAAGCCAACAGCTTTTCTTTGGTACTTACACTGCACAATCCATTCAAGCAAGCAGTATCTTGAGAAGGAAACAAGGGGTGGGGTTTTTTAGTTAGTGTATTGCCTCTCTGCATGGAGCAGCAACTGCTGAAATAATTCTGATATCACATGTTTATTTTCCACCATATTTGGCAAGCAAAACATGAGAGCCTAGAAGTATCCAAAGCAGTCCAGTAATCTCCAAAGCCTGAAGGAAGCATGAGACTATAAAAGCACGTTACTTGTCCTGCAAACCCTAGCAGCTCTTGCCATTACTAGGAAGTCTTAGAAAGGATAACAACCATTAAAATGTATTCCAGAGGAAAAAGCATGAATTACCACAACTTGACAATAAAAAGAAAAGGGCAGTTTAAGTAAGGTATTTGAATTAAAAAAAAAAAAAAAAGTTAAAATTTAAGTTCAAAAGGAAAAAGAGATAATGCATTAATGGTATATTTGACTAAAATATAGCTTGTCTTTATTTTCTAAAAAACATGAAGATAGACCTTTTACTTTAATTCTGTTGTGAGAATGCTTGTAAAACCTAAAAAGCTTAATCAGCTTTAGCCTTGGCGTAACACAGTTGAGATGAAGCTTTGTTTTGGATGTTTTGAAACAGTCAGAGTCAGCCCTCAGCAAAGGGACATTTAAATCTGCCATTGACAGGAATGAAAGCAAAATATTAGGAAATAGATAAAGCCAAAATCTGCTGAAATCTGTTTTGATTCTGTGAACCAGATACTAACAGGGAAATAACAAACATTTGTTGTATGTTACACTTGGCTTTCTGTTGTGGAGCTGAGCCTCAAATGACCCTGAGGCATCCATTTTCTGGATTATAAACTTTCTCAGAAAGCGTCAGAAGTCAAGATGTTCCCACTGATGGGCTCGTCTTTAAAAGCAGAGCTTTAATGTGGGTGACAATTCTTGCTTATAAATGTGCAACTTGCATAATTGTTTCACTACCAGAAAGGATACCTAAAGAAATTAATATCATTAAAAGCTCCAAGGATAAAAATTTCACTGAGATAAAGTTAATTTCAACACCAATGATATTTTACTTTTCTTTTTCTAGCCTCTTCTAATATAGAGAATAATTTAAAAGAGTTCTTTCTAAGAAGGCTCTCCCCTTCAGATTTTTTTGTTTGGGTAGGATTTTGTTTGCTTTTTTGTTTCCTTGTTTGTTTGGCGTTTTGATTGTTTTTCCCTACAGGGTCTAAACTTTTGCTTTCTACTCCCTTAAATTCAGCAAATTTTGCAAATATCCAAACTGGATTCTCCACCCAGAAATCGGAGAATTCTGATAGTAGTCTTTCCAACTCTAAATTGAATGTCTCCCTCCTGAAGCTAACATTTTTGCATCTTAGATTGTTACAGCATTATGAAATAACAATCCATCTGATGACTGCCCTATCTGACTTCACCTGATGGTGGGTGGGCTGACCATCTGTTCAGGGGAAAAAAAAAAAAAAATCCTGTTTTACTTAAGTTTCCTCCCTTTCCCCAACCATCTTTCTCCCAGTCAAGCTACAGAAAATTGTTTCTTCAGTCTCCTGTCTGATCCATAAGTGGTTTCCACCATCCCGCACACGTGATGTAATATAAGAGGACATGATTGATGCAGCCTGACCTGACATGTCATGACGCTGCTTGTCACATGTGGAATTCAGGAAGAAAAATAAAATAAGCAACCTTGATGTGCTTGTAATAACCGATGATTTTTTTCTTTCCTCGTTATCTCTAAATTACTTAGGCATTTACTACATAAATGCTGTCACTGGTAAGAAAACAACCTACCTGCTTTTGAGACAATAACAGTTGGACTACGATCCCAAAATCTTTACGTGGGCATTTTCCTCCTCAAGAAGAATTTTGACAGAGCAAAGACTGAAAGCTTAAATTGCAGATTCGCCACTACCTAATGTGAAGTGGGTTGCACATTTCATCCCTCCTGTAAATTAGAGAATGAAAACAGCTTGTCACGCCTCTCGAGACCAGTAGGTACCTTCAACAAAGTGCTAAAAGCTGAGCCAGTGCTAATGACTAGCTCTACATTTCCTTTAAGCGGATGCTGGACTCTTTTCCTTGAGTGTCTATTTTAAAAGGCAAGAAAAAAGAAGGGAAAGTCAAGATTATGCATAGCTTCCCTGCAGTTCTAATGTGCTGTGGATTACAAGGCAGCAGAGACTGACATTACCAATGTGTACTTTATGACTATTCTGCTTCTAAAATGCTATTTTTATACATAAAAAGCGATAAAGGTCCTACAGCACCTCATAGGCAGTTTTAATAGTCATTACACACTTATTTTCCCAGAATATTTTTTCTGTGATACTTCATTTAAAGTATAAGACTCCAAGAGGAGCCTACACAATTTTCCCAGTTCTTCATAAAACGTCCAGAGCTACCTGCTCTGCTTCTCACTGCAGTCACTAAGAGGCTCCCAGCAGCCTCAGAGGAAGCAGCATCAGATCAAGAGCAAAACAGAGTTACAGATCCCAGTTTGTTTCACACTGAAGTCAGCCCACATGAGTGAAGGTGGAGGTTAGCTGGTAAATTGATAACAATGAAATAATTTCAGTTGGTGTCATTTTCAACTAGAAGGATAGTCCTCAAATAGCAGGCTTGTCAGCAAACACTTCATAACGCCCAATCTTCAGATATTTTCAACATCCTCCACAACCTACAGAAAGACAGAAGCACCCCTAAATTTTAACTGATTCTGGGTAAATCCCTAACCTGCTTCCTGGCAACTTCAGCATCCTTACACCAATGCAATCTGGCAACTATTCTCTTTGGGCATCTCCTTTCACCTCTAGGGTCTCCGGGCAATAAAGGAGACAAGGTAAGCAGGTTCCCATCAAAACCCCTCTGTCCAGGGTGTTCTTAAGCTTTCCTTAATCTTTTTAATGTTGATATGCCCATTGTGGCTTGCTTAAAGCATTTCTTTGTCCCCACAGAGGCAGTTAGATTCTTTCTTCTTAGGAATGACAGCCAGAAACAGCTCCCCTCACTTGGGACTCATGCAAGGAAAAGGCGGGTGGGGGGGAGAGACTTGCCTGAGAACTACTTAATCTGTGGAGGAAAAAAGAACACAATTTAATGGAGGTTGAAGTCCTGCAACTACAAAATGACACGGTGGGAGGGTCCAGCATCAATAGAACTCAGATTGGCAATAGCCTGAAGTGGCAGCTTTTCCTTCAGTAGATAAACTAGATTAATTATTGCTCAAGATTTGGTATTTTGCTGGGGTTTGCTGAACAGTCCAACAGAAAAAAAAAATAAGACCAAGTGATAAGCAAGTGAAAAGCTCCATGGAAGTATAAATATGCTAGTGCAAACTTGAACTATATTTTAGTAAACACGGACCTCTCTGACCAGCTAATATTTTAAACATCAATTACTAATGCTTGCCTCCAATGCAGCATGCAGTGTTGACTTTGAAGACTGGAGGTGATATCTTTATTACAATGGAGCTGCATTATTTAAAGTGAACTGCTCCAAAGTCAATGCTGGAAGGGTCTGATCCAAGCATATTTGACTTTAAGATCAAAACAACCCAAGTAAAATTTTCTGAGAGCAAGTCTAACAGCTTATCTTTACTAGACAATGTTATCATAGTCAAATACATGCACAACGAGCCAAGGTAGCTATCAGCTACGGCGTTCAGGAGCAGCCGGTGGCTGAGGAGCAGGGTACACTGCGCTCGGGGTTGTGCCAGTTGACTCACTCCGTTCTCCACAGTTGTGTTTGAACACAGTAGCATTTTACACTGTACACCAACCTACAAAGAACATATGATTCATGCAGTAATCATCTGCGTCGCAGAAGCACTTCAGATACAGACTAAGACGTTATTGCGTATTTGGGGTGGGCAAGCCAGATTTAAGTGTTTGCTTTGCTCAGAGCTGAATTTCCTCTAAAAACAGTCACATAAAATAACAGCAAATTCAAACATTAACAACCCAGAAAGTTTTCAAAGCTGTTCATCAATCTGAAGTTCAGTGAAATCAAACTGACCAGATACTCATGTTTTACTTCCCAGTTTGCTGGAAAAAAAGTTTTGATGAAAGATTTACCTACATGAAGCCATGTATTCCTGTCTCATTTCCACCACTAACCTTAGATCATCCTATAAAAACAGCTAGGAAAGGGCAAATAAAAGCTTCTCATTCATCACGAAACTTGATAATATAACATTTTGCAGACAAAGTACTTACATCTTGAAAGCAAATGCTGCAATTTTAACACTGTATATGGTGGCTATCCCCCAGCCAAGAGCAAAACAAGGTTGTAGAGCCACAAAGACCGCCTAATGGCATGTCACTAACTCCAAGAACAACATTTGCCTCTGGTTTCTGCAAAAACATAACTTGAACCAGAATCCAGCATATAAGTGGGACTAAAGCGGAACTGGGAGCTCAAGCACATGGGTGCACTCACCAAGCTGGGCATAGCTCTCTGAAGGGTAGAATTCAGCCATAGGTAAAAACACAGATCTTGGACCAGTATCTTACACACACATGTGGTACATTTATATCTAGCATACAGCTTTATCTAGGATGAGACACATGCATAAATATCTTTCTAGCAACCAATTCCTTTCAGTTGCATGTCAGCTTGAATTTAAACTGAAGCCAAGTGCATAGGTGAGTTACAGCAACTGAAGTACTCTTACAGTAAAGGCTCACCAGGATAAATCAGTACAGAACTAGTCACACATGTTCCTAATATCCACATCTTTACGTACAAGAAATTCTTCTACAGTTCTCTCAGTCCCACACCCCACAAAGCCTTTGAAACAGTAACCAAATGCTGTATCTATTCACTGTCATTGATTTATTTAATCTAGAATTTTTAAGCTTGTTAAAATTGCTTTTTCTGCCCCAAATAATTTCCGGTATGTATACTGTCATACAGGAAGATAGAGTAAAAAAAAAAAAAAAAAAAACAACAAAACACCTTGGAGTAAGAACATAGCTTGCCCCCCACCTTTTTAAGTGCCACAGCTTCCCAAAGAGAAGCTTTTATATCTTATGTAGTAACTGTTAGCAGTTTGTGACATTTCTAGTCTGTCCAGGGTGTAACTAGTACATGACAGGTCAAGTCTGTCACCTTCATAAAAGCAAAGAACATCCACACTGGCACACTACACTGTGGAGTCCCTCTGAGAATTACCAATGTCATACCAAATATCATCAGCAGTATTTATTTTCTCTTCATCTCTGCCATTTGTAGGAGCTTCCAAAAAAAAAATTCAGATTATTTTAACACGAAGATAGCTTCCTCCTTACTCTTTAAGTGAATGCCATAAGCCAAAGCTTGAATCCACGAGATTTAATTTCTCCTTGTGGCAGCTATAATTAAAATACAGCTCTCTTTGGGGAATACCTGGAAAATTAAGGTGATTGTTGTCTCTATTATTAATTATCATCAGATGCTTGCTCTTAAAAAATGATCAGCCTTTACATTTTGATGCTCCCTATTATCCTCATTAAGTAAATGGTGAAATAAAGATGAATGAATTGCAAGCAGATGAATTAGTGATTAGCCAAGAATACTTTAGACTGATTTCTGTAACCAGCAGGTTTCATATCAGTAGAAAATGCTTGCACACCAGGCTCTATTCGGCTAAATGGTCACATAAAAATGTTTCTCCGATTAGGAAAATTTCCTGTATTCAGAGAAAGACAGATAAATCAGGTGCAAGGAGAGGAAGTTAAATCATTCTCATGTACCTGGTCAAGGATTTAGAAAGGAAGCAATACTAATTCTGGGCCCATCCTGGACACATCAGATGGCATTATCCTAAATAAGAAATGACATATAAAGCAATGGATCATTTCTGCAAGGGAGATAGGGGATATTAATAATGGGCCAAATTTAGGGTGAAGCAAAGCATCAGAGTCCTCTAGGGAAGCAGTGATGCTTCCCTGATTTCCAGGCCTGAGCCAACATTTGCACAGCATGCACAGCACAGGAGATGCTCTTCCTGATGTGTTGGATGTTTTGCCAACTGTATTTACTTCTCTTTCTCCTGTCTCAACCCCAGCACGTGTCTTGTTCTGGCAGGTGCAGAAACACGGGCTCCATAGCCAGATGGGCAACCCCTAGGAGTTCTCCCATGTCAGCAATTTGCCAGAAGTTTCTCTTATGCCCCTTGACCCATTGTAAAGCTACTAGCTCCAAAAGAGGCCCATTCTCCAGCCTCAAACCTTGCACACCATTTCTACTGTTCAATGAACAGAAAAAGAGGATTGACTTGGAGGAAAACTCCCATTTACTTAATAAAGAGGCAAAAGAAAGAGAACATTTAGAGCTACCCTAAAGGATCAAGTTCTCTAAATCCCTAGTTTCCAATATGATTTAGAACAGCAGTGAAATGTTACAGAAATACTAATCAGTTATTCAAATGCATTTGTTGTGCAGTAATATAGAGTTGCCCTTTACTGCGTATAATGTCAAGACATGCTATTTTAGGGAGCAATATCCTCCTTTGCCAATCTCCATGTAAGACACAGTCACACACTGTCGGCATGATTCAGCACACTCTGATTTTCACCAAGAATGTATCTGTTGCAGGTGGAGGAAGCAAATGCAATCTTCCTTCTTCCCCTGTCTCTATTACGCAGGGTCCTGTCTCTATTACGCAGGGTCCTGTCTCAAATGAAGCTTAAGCCTCACCCGTGCATTATATTTATTTCTCAGAGGCACAGGCCCTAGTCTGCTGTCACCAGCTTCAGCCAGAGACCTCCGAGCCAGGCCTGTGGTAGCCCCTCAGCTCCCTTCAGAAGTTGTCTCCCTCAAATACAACCACTGCCCAGGTGCTTGCTAACAAAATATTGTTCTGCATGTGCCAGACAGCATCCAAAGCCAACCCTACTTGTTATTTTATCACCTACTTATCACTTCAAAAAATCCTGAGGTAGGCTCTTAAATAGCAAAGAAATTTAAAGGCATATGATATCTAGCTTTGCACGATTTACTGTGACCGCGCAGCACATTCCCTGCACGGCGCAGCCTGCAGTATGGATTTATCCTCCCCGTACAAGTTCATACTCTAAAGGAACCGAGTACCACCCAGTGTCAGTGCTGAACCACATGGACCAGGGCTTCCAAGAGGCCAAATACGACAACAGATATATGTTTAAAATATCAATTATTGAATGCTGTTGGTGGTAGCCACAGCAACTTGCTATTTACAATGTATTATGCATCAGATCCACTTACACGGCGATTTCCATGGGGAAACGCAGTTACAGACTCGCACTTGCTGTCCAACCTGTACAAGAAATGCTGACTGCTCTGTCACTGGCGTCTTCCAAAGTGCCCAGGAAGGGCCTAACTCTGTTCCAGTCACTTTAACGGAAAAGATGACTGATACTTTGTGCTTCTACATCTTGTGTATTTTGCCAGCAGTTCAGTCCCTGGGTTCAACCTTCCACTCCCATATTCACCTTCTAAGAACTGTCATCAGAGAGAAAGGGCTCGCAGAACTACGTCATTTGTTACTTATTCAAGGAGAACACTTAAAATACATTGTTAACATGCAGCAATATTAGTTGTATTTAAAAACTAATACATTTTTCCCTTTAACCCTATTTTTACTTAGTCTTCTTGTAAGCCGTGGTGCATAGGCTAGCGATCAAAGAGGCAAAGGGGAACCAGAAAAATGAGACTTTTGTCCCTCATTCTGTTGTGAAAGTATCATTTTGCTACTGGGAGTGATATTGTACCCCGAAACTGTTTTGTGAGGTTATAGTTTGACCAGAAATTTTCTGATGGCAGCTGTGGCTTAAGCACCCCACCTTTAACAGCTTATTCTGCTTCCACATTACCTTCACCTCCATTGTAGCCTGGCTACGGATATGGCTGCAGGGAAAGAAAGCTTAAAAAACTTCAGACAACAGTTTTTCCCCTTCCTTCTGGCCAGTTTGCTTTTCGGCCAGATCATTTCCTAGGTCTGCTTCACTGTGCAGCTACGAGGATGGCAGTGGGGTACAACGACAGGGACAGTATGTGAAGTTAAGATACAAGCAAAGATTGTAGCAGAAGTATAAGAGTTGTTTAAACCAGTTTAATCCCTTTAGAGCACCACTGCTACTAAACATCACACTGCCTACAATCACAGCTGCCCCAGCTGCCCTGAGTACCCTATTCCATAACTACTCCAGGGAACATTCAAGGAAACCAGCAGTCCTAGCTGAACATCCTT
This sequence comes from Rhynochetos jubatus, assembly GCA_027574665.1. Lineage (NCBI taxonomy): Eukaryota > Metazoa > Chordata > Aves > Eurypygiformes > Rhynochetidae > Rhynochetos > Rhynochetos jubatus. The sequence goes on along the minus strand of CM050665.1, from coordinate 8,526,457 downwards.
AATTTTGTTCCTTTAAAACAGACCTTTGATCCTGGTATTAATATCTTTAAGAGCAGTGACGAGTAGCATTAAATCTTTGTTCCCTTTTTTCCTCATTGTTAGTTCAATGGGCTGTTTGCTAAAACATACAAAAGAAAGGAAGACCAGCTGACTTGGGACCTGCTGAAGAGGCTTTTGCTTACACTGCCTGCGCTTCTTTGTTTATCTGACTGTATTGTTTTGCTTCAATAGTTATATTTAGAGCATTCATAAAAAGGATGAAATAGTGGGTTTTTTTGTCCAAGATGCTGTGGCTGTAGCTAAGTTCCACTGAGCACGCAGGAGCTCTGCAAACAAAGAACTGAGCAAACAAAGAAAAAAGCTAGACAGAAGCTAGGAACTCCTGCCCCAGCCAGAACGCAGACAAATGGCCTTGGGTGGATATTGAACATGTAAGGCTGAGCATGACGAAGGGTGATTGCAAGGGGTGGGCTGTCGAGTCTGTTCCTGACAGGTTTATTTTAATGCTCATCTGTGTATGTTTGCTCAGTTTGAGGGCATTTCCACATGGAAGTGGATATACAAACAAGGGGCTATAAGAGGATAATTATTATTTTGCATTTGCTCTTTACAAACATTACTGAATTAATTCTCCCAATGCTCTGCTCTAATAGTGAGGTGTAATTCAGTCAGGAAACAGGCACAGGGTTGAGTGCTAAATCCAAAGCACCTCTGCAAGAGCCAGGGAATAAAACCTTATGTGCTTCCTTATTCACATCATCTCTACCAACATTCTCCCCCCACCAGAGTCGAAAAGGAGATGCAAATTTTTAGCAACGTTATTTTCACTGAAGTGTCACTGTTGTAGCTGGTGGACACACAAATAAGCTGGAAGAGCTCACCTGTAAAACACTATGTGCCCACAGCAGATATTCAGCCCTGACTCACAAGAAGATGACTTACAAATTTCAATAGTGACTAGCTGTTCCAGTTCAAGTCCTTTTTCCCCTACCACCACCACATCCTACTTTGGTGTTTCCCCTACTCCCCGCATCAAAAGGATTTAGGATCAAACCAAGCTATTGGAGTTAAAGAAAATTTTTGTTCAGCTTCTTCCATAAGCAGCAGCACAGAAGGATGTATGCTTTTTCTAGTGTTTAAATTTTTACCATAGTATTTATTAACCTTTCCTAATGTTGACTTATGCTTCAATAAGGTGTCCAAAGAAGTTGAGCAGTATACAATTGTTATAAAGAGAATGGTACATTATTGCTTATCTCAATTTGCATCAGAGAACAATCAAAGGACTTTTATGGGAGTCATTACTACAGGCACACAGTGACTGCAGAATCTGAAGTTAAAGCACCGCAGCAGTGGCAGAACTACCACTTTCATTTGTCACCTCAATAGAAGACATTAAAAAATATATAGGTAATGAAGCTTAAGCATAACAGGTTAATAATTAAGATAGCACGGATTTCTCAATGCTGAAACAAGAACAAAAAAAGGCAGTACAAAGCATCTGTGCCATGACAACATAGCAAGCAGGGATTCTGTAAAACCGCAGGTTGGACAAAGGTATGAATTCAAGGGTGGGGGTTTATTCTTCTTCAGGATATTTCAATATTTCTGTAGTTTTCAGAGATGAGGTTTGTGACAGGTTTATAATTTTCAGCTACCTCAGCCCCATCCCATCTTTCCCTCCTCCTCCTTCCAACACACTTCTGCCAGAGCTGGCCATCACATGCCAAAACCTGCCTGTCTCTTTAGCCTCTGAAGTTGGATGCTGAAGAGGTGAGGCTGGCTTTCAGAAAAGGTCAGCTAGCGCTAAAGGAGGAGATGCCCCCAGAGCTAGCTTGAAGCACTTGAAATGATAGAATAACACTTTTGAATTGGCAAAGGAGCAGAGAGAAATACACACAGGAGGAAGCGAAGGAGTCAAGACAACAGGAGACGACAGAAAGGAGAATGGGAAGAAGGGTAACAAGTATAGCAAAAGGAAGATACCAAGTATAGAGAGGCACAACAGGAAGATAAACACAATTTTAAATAGCAGTGATGGTCCAAAAGATAATAAAGCTATAATTAGAACAGTAGTAGAATGAGTATCAACCTCAGCCTGATATTTCTACATCTTTACTTATTGAACAGAGTTCATAGCACATGTCAAAGCCATCAAATAAGAAAAACTCTATATCGCCTCAAAGTACGGTGAGAAAGGGACAAAGCAGAATTTCTCCTTCAGAGGGGGAGTTGAAGCTTCATTTCCAGACTTCTGTTCTCTTTTGCCCAACACCCATGAACATATAGCAGTCTCACCACCACCACGCTTCCTCAGTCTTTTGCCCCCTGTTCTCTCCCAAAGGAAGTTGTTTACCCCCATGTTTTCCTACCAAATGTGTGGCAAACGCATTAAAGAATGAGACAACCTGTCATCTCTTTAAAGGGTCTGAAGAAAGACTAAAACAGAACAGTCTATCTCCAGATGTGACTGCTTCTGCCTTTCATTTTTCTCCCATGGCAATGAGCTAGCAAGGTTTCTATCTGGCAGATGCCAGAAACAGAGACATGGTAAGAGTCCTGCTAACAGCTCAGCATGTGCTTCTGCACTAGCCTCTCTCTGCCAGGTTATCTGGAACACAAGGTAGCGAGAGTGCCTGCTTAGGAAAGGGGACCAGAATCTGTCTTGACAAGTGTTTTGCATGCAGTTAAATAGACAAATGTATTCTGCTGCCAGCCTCTTGCAGGAATTTGACTTGACGCCTGTCACCAAACAGCTTCTTTTGCACTAGAAGAATTACAAAACACTCATACCCTATAATGATCAAAAAGAGAGCCCCCATGCCCACATTACATTTCAGAGATGCAATCCACACTCCTGTGCAAGCTAATAACACCTAAGCCTACACAAAATTAGGATACTCATTTCTGAAGGGTAAAACAAATAAGAAACAAAGTGTTATACAAAGGCCATTGGTCCATCCTCTCCTGTAGCCTGTTTGCAATGACAATCCACCTTCACAGGACATTGCACTATGCATGTGTACAGTGCAAGCCTCTTCTCAGTTCTGCTAGTTTGTGATTAACCTCTCGTATAGAGCAGAAAGGGCCATATAGCTCGAACTGTTTCTAAAGCTGCTGCTGTTTGGATACACTCAGCCTGCATGCAGATATGTAACTTGACTCTGACCAAACTACATCAGTGATGCTTCCTAGCAGTAAGTCCCGAGAAAGGTGTACATTTTATATTGTGTAGTTCATTGGCTATTTTTCTATTTCACTACTTGTTTTTGTGTTGTGGTCAAGGAGGAGTCCATTAGAATACCTGTTACTGTGCATGACTAGAAACTCCTGTTTTAGAAGAGCCTGAAAATAATGGTGGCATTCATTTGTTACAAATACAAGCTCTCAAGAGACTTACTTAGTCTCTTCCTTATTTCACCTCTGAATCACTGTATTTCCACTATGCCCTTTTACAGATAGCACAGTGCACCTAAACCTCAGAACCACAAATAAAGACAGTAATGGTAAAACACAGCTTTCAGTCTCAGCTAGAGATTGTGCCTCTTTAGTTATCAACACTAAACACTGCAATTAAATATTTTTAAAAAAGGCACTAGCAATTCACATGACAAGAACTAACAAAGTCTGCTTTTTATGGATTTGTATCTTGTAGTCAGTTGAAACCCAAGAGGCCGCAAGATCCACCTGAAGCTACCCCTGCTGCTGGAGCATCCATACAGGATTCCCCCATTTCCTTGTGCCCAATGAGTTTATACAGCAGCCTGTCCTTCAGCCATGTCGTCTTCCCCCTCCACCTGATCACCCATTTTCACCAAACTTACTGAAGCCCTGTTATCCCTCATAGCTTCAACACTAAAATTTTTGTTGATATCTGCTTAAATTTATTACCTGACAGTATTATTGCATTTAGTTTATTTCAGTAGGCAATCAAACAGAAGAACACACAACTGTATCTTCCCTTTCTTGGTCCAATTGCTTAATCACCATTGCAATGCAAACAGATTGCCCAAAGAGGCTGCAAAATCTCAGCCCACTGGGACATTCAATACTCCATTGAAGACCCTGAACAAACTGATCTGACTTCAAAGTTGGATCTAACTTCGAAGACAGCAGGTTTGAGCAGGTTATAACAGATGAGCTCCTAAGTACCTTCTAATCTAAGTTTTCTCTGCTCTTAGAATCCAATTGTGAGCACCTCTGATAAGCTTCTCACAATATTTAGACACCAAATTGAGTCCTCTATTAAAACTTACTAGCAGTACAGCAGAGTCTAGAAGCAAGTCAGGAAGGGTACTGGAAATACTCCCCTCTGCATATTACAGCAGCCATTCCATGGTGGTTGAACTTTGCATGTCAAGTTATTCATTACCTAGACCATCCATGCTAAACATTCAACAACCGCCAGCCCATTAGGGTACCTTTGTTTAGAATAACTGCAGTATCTCAGAAAGGCACCAATTGCAGTGTCATGCAAACTAGAAGTCAAGCAGCTAGCTGGAGCACCAGTTTCTTCCATGGCTCACTCATTCTTTGACCTCTCAAAGGAGAGAAAGACAACAAATTGATAGAGCATCAACAACTCATCTCATAGGCTTCCAAAAATGGTAACAGTGTTTTTACTTCTGGCTATGACTGAATTTAAGTTGGCAATTCTGCCAACCCTCTGAGCCATCCAGACCCTCATGCCTTTCATTTTTTAGGATATGGTTAGATTAGCCCATCCATTATAAGTATGACACAGCAGTACCCACAAGCATTACAGAGTTTTCAGCATTTCAGCTAAAAACCCCGTTTTGGAAGGATTTACAGCTTGGCTGCAAGAGTGGCGTCTGGCTGAAACGTGGCATACAAAGTCTCGCCATAAGAGCCCAGCCATTTAATAATAAATCAATTTGGCTATTTTTAAATTGGAAATCTGAAAAATACAAATTAAGTTTACCATTTGCTGACACATCTTTGATCTCAGAAGGAATGTGAATTCCACAGGCCAACTCTTCAGCTGATGTAAATCAGCATAACTGCACTGGCATCAGTAGAGCTTCAGTGATTTACATGCTACAAATCTGTCCCTGTATTTATTAATGGAATATTTGTAGTTAGCTTTCGGGTCAAATCTTTGCTGTTGATGTAACCTACTGGAATCCACGGGGAATTGCACATACACATGTGGAAAAAGACAGGTTTCTTTCTTCCCAGTCCTGATTATTTAATTTTTAATTAAAACAAAATTGCATTCAACAAGCCTAATCAGAGAACCAGAGTATTTAAGGCCATGCATATCTTGGTTGGGACCGTAATAAGATTTACAAGGCAGCTGTAGGACATGCATCAATTGCTACTTTTTAAATCTTTACAGACTGATCCATATGGCGATCTGTGCCGTTGTTGATCCATATTTACATCACAAGCCCACATTTTACTAGTTTCACAGAGAGGCCATGCTGAAAACTAAAAAAAGAGAGAAAAACAGAGAGGCCAAAGATTTGTCATTACATTCAGGACTTTCTCCTGCTTCCTCTTCTCCCCCACACTATTTCCTACCTATTGCTGGGTTTGTGTTGCACAAAGGGCTAAACATTTCTGCCTCAGCTTCTTCAAACCACGCATGTGAAGAGTGTCAGCTACTGAAGAGACCAGCTAGTATCAAGGGAGCAAGTGAGATAAAGCAGGACATCCAAAGTCTATTTAAGTCTGCCCCAAGTTCCTCTGCCACACAGGACAAGTTCTGTCACCTTTTGGCACTGTTTCCATTCCCTCCCCCTGCCATAAAGCCAAATGGGACTAATGATATTTACTAAACTGTGTGTGGAGCTGGGATTTATGTATGACATATGCTAAACATACCATCTATTTGCATGTTTATGATTGCACATGCCATCATAAATGCAAGGTGGAACTGCATCATTTTACAAACATTGCTGAAAACCTGAGTATGATCTGGGTTACTGACCAGATCTTTTTAAAAGTAGTATTTTGTATTTAGCGATACTATAAACACAAAACATTTACTAACACTCAGCACATGCAGTGACTGTCTATTATGGTGTATGCAGAAAGCATCGCAGCATTAATTGATGTAATGCCTAAAATAGAAATGTTTGCTTGTTTCACTCAGTACGTTTCTTCATTTGCTGAATAATTCAGCTTCTATACAGGCTTATCTGACCTTTGCTTGATAAAGTCATATTTCTACGCATTTGCTTGCATTTGGTATTTTTAATCAGGTTCAAGTCCACTCACTACACATCAGAGCTGAGAATAATGATGCAGATATGTGTTTCAGCCAAATGATGTTCCTTAGAGCACACACACTTCCCCCAAATCACTGAGTTGTTAACTAAAGTGTAAGAGAATTTATGATGCTAAATAAAACCAGAAAAAAAAAAAGATGTTTTAATAAGATGAAAATCCAAATGTTAAAATAATGAGCCATCTGTATGGGTGGCCCTCTCCTGAGAGATGCCAAGAGCTTTACCATCTGTGAAACATTTACCAGCTGTTTCCTTCCTTTTTCGTGAGAACATAAGAAATCCTTGCAGTTGGTGTTTCTAACTGACACATCCTAGTGAAGGAAACAGGTTTGTTCAACGTCAGGGACCTCTCATGAAAGCTTGCCTTGCTGGAATTAACCTAATAATATTTTGGTAAGCATCACCATTCCCTATTTCAAAAAGGGCTTTCCAAACAATGCTTCCAGCACGCTGGAAAATGGAGGAGGCAGATGACAACCCACGAACTACAAACTAGTTGCAGGAAAAAGAAAATAAATTGCATATTTGATCTGAACATTCCTTTACTGTTTTGGGTTTTTTTAAACCCTGATGTGCTGCAGGAATTCAGGATAGATTTATAACTTATATGAAGCTCAAAGGCACCATAAATAAGTAATTATAATCCAAGCATAGAAGTGGACCCTTCTTTCTCTCCTCTGATCATCGTTTCACATACCTGCAGTCAGGATACCCCTGCAGCTTTTGACCTGACACATGGCATACCTCAGTGCAAGCGAGCTACGCACGGTCTTAGGATCAGACAATCATGCTCTGAAAGATTTTGGCTTGCAGTAGACACAGATCAAAGGCTACAAAATAAAGACAATTTTAATCAATGAAAGGATATATTGGCTTGTATTTATTTGTGTCCTGATGTACTGTAGCCCTAATTGCATGACATTTAATTATTTCCTTAGTGTTCTCTTATTTCAGTAGTTGCCAATGTCAATTGAAGAGAATATAACTTAAGCAGCAGAATTAGCTCTTAAATTCCAAGTCAATGAAATTTGCCCATCGGAGTGATAAAGGGAGTTTTTATGAAGTATTCAGTTATGTTTTCAAAAGTTAATTTTTCAAGAGACTGATGAAGTGTGCCAGGGGAAGAAAGAAAATCAGCATCTGATCAAGCTGACAGTCTATATGGTTGTGTAAACAGCAGTATTTGGTTACCATTTATATGCCGAATGCCATGATATCCTACACCTCACAAATATGAAAATTGTACACAGGCAAAACCAGGCATTAGTTCTACACAACACACTAGCAGCACCTGCCTCAAACCAAGGACCATTTTTCTCAATAGAGTTTCTTCTCCCTTCCCTCACTTCCTTTCCCAGAAAGAGGAACATTAGCGACAGCATGAAGAAATGAAGGAGGCATGTAATTTCTTGTGCAGGGATGCAGAGACACACAGGTCGGGACACCACTGAATGCAGCAGATAGAAATCTGTCCTGATACGTTCACGCTGCTAACACGGCACCCAGTATCCCCTCCTGCTTGCAGGTGAACGCCCCTGCACCAACAGCAGACCTGTCTTGGAGTGAGTAAACTTCAATCCCAGCCCAGGGCTCACGTTAGCTGTACATGCTAGAGCAACCCCAAAGCCTCTTCAGCTTATACCTATCACAAAGTGATCTCCATAATCAGCTCCACAATACCTGGTAGCTGATTTCTGTACTTAGCTCTTGGAAAATGGGAAAGTTGTCTCCATGCACAGGCTATCTGTTTTGCAAGTGACATGACAAAGTATGCCCTGTACATCTTCAGCTAGGCAGTACCACAATAAGGACACGGCAGCATATCATGGGTAGTGTCAGCATAAACACAAGTAGACCCTTGGGCAGTTGTTCTGTTAGGATCTACAACACGAGAGCACGAGAAGTCTACATGACACTGAGAAATACCTGCAAACACTGTTACTGGAGTTGCTCTGCATCTTTCAGCAGCAAGCCACAAGGCAACAGATCTCACTGTGTGTCACAGAAGAATTCTCTTTGAAATCAGCATCATACTGAATCTGGTTATTAACCGAGAGTTAACTAACACACAAAAAACAACGTAGCTGATTTCCTACACTGCAGGATTCGTTCAGTATGCAGTTAAGTTTAAGTGTTAAAGAAAAATGGTTCCAACGTCAGTGAAAGAAGCATATGTATAATGAAATGAGTTTAAGTTAAAAGACACCCAAATAGAACCACTTTGAAGAGACAACTACAGCAAATGGAATAAAAGGGCATCGGGAAGCAGAAGTGAATGACTCTCCCAAAACACAACTAAACAAGCATCCTAGTCTGAAGACAGACCCAAGTAAGTAAAACTGCAGATAAGGTAACCTCAAGGTCTCCAGAACTAGCTACACTAGTGCACTTGATACTCATTTATTATGATACCCTGTCAATCTGCAATGTATGGAAAGGCACAGACATAACCGTGTGATTCCGATTTCTCTACATAACAAGAAATTATGTGTTTCCAGTGAATTGTCAGAGTTGTAGATAATACTCAAACTGGTTTGATAAAAAGTATCAAGCACAGTTCTACAGCTACCAAAAAATATCAAGATATGAACTACAGAATGGATATTAAGCAAGCACAAATTAATATAATGGAGTCATTTATGTCCTCCTGTGCAAACTAACTTCCCCAATATAGCATCCATACTTCCAGTAAAATACCTGGCTTTTCTCATGAGAATGAAAACTTACTTATAACTTAAGTTATAATGGCAAAGAATGGCACAAGATTTTTCCTAGGCATCCTCCCAACAATTTTAGAAAGGGTTCTAATACTGAATAGTACCAAAGAGCTTATGATGTGTTCTTTAAAAAGGAACTACAAGGTTTGGTAGCTTGCACAACGTTTTAGAGAATAGTTAAATCCCTTTCAAATGGATTTATCTTTTACCAGTGACATGGTTTAGCCCAAGTAAGCAACCAAGTACCACACAGCTGCTTGCTTACCTTCCCCCAGTAGGAGGGGGGAGAGAAGTGGAGGAAAAAAGATAAAGATAACTTGTAGGTTGAGATAAGAACAGTTTAACCAGCACAACTAGAAAATCTGGCGTTCAAAAGATGGTGAAAATTGTTTCAAATCATCCTTGAAAAATAAGTTCTGGAAATCATCATATTAATATTTATTCCTGAATAAAATGATGCTTCAAGTAATACAAAATTATTTTCAGGCTGATATATCTACGCTTGCCTCGAAACCATCAAGTCAGCCAGCTAGATGGAAGTCCTAATGGTACTATAGCCTTATATTCTCCTTTAAGTATTATAAAAACCTTGGGATACAGGATGGTATACAAGATATTGGCTGCTCAAGTTTTACCTGTTCAAAGCAGCACCTTCTGAGGTCAGGTGATTTTATTTCATTACATCCTTTAGTGACTCTAGCCCATAACAGCATGTGCACTTCCATGAATGTTTTTAGTATGTGCTTAAGAAGGGCTCAGGAAAAAGCTAACAGTGACTGCATTACATGCTGTGTCCCCCTGCTAGAATAAGAGTAAGGTCATTGGCAGGGCAGACCATGTATGTGTAAAGTTTACACTGCAGATATCTTCACTGGTTTTCTGAAGTGCTCAATTTCAGGCACTCAAAAACTCTTCAACTTTGTGAGTATAGAACATATGCAATTAATCAGAAAGCCATTAGTAACAAAAAAGGGGTTTGTAGGTGTATGAAATCCTGCATATCTTTTAGGATTTATAAAAAATCCACAGCTGAGTCTGCTATTTAACAAAAATAATTGCTTAATTTTAAAACCAGGCTATCTTAATTTTTTGTTGCTATTTTGAAATCTCTCGGGGTGGTTTTCCATGGTTTTAAATTACATGGCACCAAGCATAGCATGTGTGCATATGCATTTGTGTGTGTATATTAACCCATTCTTGATTCTAGTTCTAAAGAACAAATACTGCTCTGAACAATGCCCATCTCGAACACTACCCTTCCCCATGCCAGCAAGGAAAGCCCCACTTCGCCTTTGAGTACCTGTATGACCGAGCAAGCGTTGTTAAGCCCTTGTTTTGTATTGAAAGCCGGCAGTTTTTGCAGTTAGTATTTCTAAATGACACCAGTTGCAGCATTCAAGGTATCAAAATCCAGATTCTAAAAATGTCTGGTAACCGTAGCCTCTTCCCTGTGCTCCTGGAAGCGCTCCGACTGCTGCAAGCTGCACAGCGGGCTGGTAAGAATGCGACAGAACGGCCTCCAACTAACACCAAGGTGACGCGGGTAGGGTTACTGATGATTCACTGGGCTGCACAGTGATCCTGGTTAGTAGGTGTTTGAGACGTAAACTCAAAGAATGCAAGCACTCAGCATAGCTACAGCCCCATTTTACCTGTTGGAAGGGTAGCTGTGTTAACTGGAGTATCCTGGACAAATTCCAGCATAGGTAACCACATTCTGTTTTAGCAAATTCTCCCTCCATTTCCAATTAGGAAAGGTATTCATCATTTTTGTCTTTGTGCTGCTCCCATGATAGGGGTGAACAAAGGCAGCAGTTGACAGTGATCAACTTTTCGACACACAGGTGGAAAAATGGGCTTGCTAACTAGGTCATGGTGAGTATTAACATTTTAAATGGAGGCCCGTCACAGTTGACTCAGGGACAAGTGGTACTCTGCCATCAGCTACAGCAACCATTCTCACTATAAGGCAAAGAGAAACAGAGACTCTGTACAAGTGCTGGGGCTGCACCACTACAGAGTTCTGAGCGTATTGTGCCATAAAGAACTGGGTAGAATTAGCAATCAAGGAAAGTTCCTGTTCTTTCTCTCTCTAGTTCCAGATAACACATCTATCTTAACACAGCAAGTGCGCAGAGAAGAACTACAACTAGCCAAGAGAAGAACAGACTCAGACCCCATATTTGTAAGTTTTCCAAGGATGAATGGGTCTATAAACCTTTTAAGTCCTTGTGCATCCTCTGTAATCAATGACACTAAAGTGAGTCACTAACTTTCAGTGAAGACTGAGAAAACTACCACATCAATACACAGCAAGAGGCTTCGCTGCAGCATTTCTGCCCATCTGGGAATTCCAACCAAGTAGGTGCTTTGGAGTTGCTTTTGACCAAAAGGTTTCATCTAACAAAAATGTCACTGTAAAATTTATGTGCTTGATTACCATGAAAGTATCACCTCTTCTGGTCCAAAGGGTCCCTAAGAAGAGCTATAGGACAGGAGTGATAACAGATGCAGGCTGCACACAGAAGGACATTGCTCAGTATTATTTTTATGTGAATGACCAAAATGGAGCTGTTTGAAAAAAAATCCCCTGCAAGTATTTCTGGCTTTTCTGACCCTGCCCTTCACTTATTTTAATAAGACAATAATATTTATGAGCTTGTCTATCTTAATTCTTCCATTGAGAGTCTTATGCCGATTCACAGACCAGGTGCTGTGTGGGTGGGTACTGTGTGGGTTTCCCCTCTGCTCAGATGCCTGAACTACAAGAGCTAAGCATCATGTTCAGCCAGGCCTGAACACCCTTTGAGCCAAGATTAACAATCTGTACCAAACTATGGAGGCAGTCTGGGATCAGAACACCCTTTTTAAACTTTGGTTAATACCTAGTTATATAACTAGTACAAATCTGTCCATACAAAAATTTCTCTTAATCACTTGTGCAGTCAGTCAAACTTACACCTGACCTGTGAGAATGACATCGAACAGTAGATTCCCGTCCTTGATCTTAGTAACTCCTTATTACTTAACTCCATTGATTTCAATAGAAGACATCAGAAATCCCACCGAGAGAAAGAAAGTAAAACAAAAAAAAGCTTCATGACAGGGGAAGGGCACCTACATTGAGCACCTGGGCTGGATTTCTGAAACACACTAGATTCCACCAAAGCCCCTGTTTCCCTCTCCACTGTCAATCCTTATGGGATATCAATCTTTTTTACTGAGTCTTTGGTAAAAACAAATACAAAAACCAATGTAAAATTCAAATAGGACTGGGAAGTACATTTGATATCAGATTGCCTTGAAACCTACTGCAGCTTTTTGCAAAACTATACCCGTGTTCTCCAGCACATCTGGAGTTTCACAGTTTTGGATCAAACCAGATGACAGCAGTCTGTCAAAAGACAGCCAGAAGCCCATCAAACAGATATGCAAAAGAATTAAATGAAGAAAACTCTTTTGAACCCAAAATAGAATTTTCTGTAACACAGAAATAGTTCTTTTTCCAAACTTCCTTTCATGGAAAGGGTAAAGTTAATTCTTTCTATCTGAAAACAACACATTGGCTTTACTGATGACAGTCTTTAGAAATAGACAGGCAAGAACATTTACTACTATCTCCAAGATCATTTTACACATGGGAAAGCAGTGTTCATCTTGTGCATGATGAGGAGATGGGACGGAAATCACACCAGGATTTGTGGTCACCTTTGGGGGACCCAGTGCTGACCCAAGAGTTTTACATCTCAGGTACAGAAAATCTTAACTGACTCAGAATACTGTTTTGGACTGAAAAGTCAGCTGAGCTTGTTCAGGAAGAGCTTCTGGCTTGTTTGGAGACATGGTGTTTCAGAGCATTGTACTTGGCCTCAGAAATTTAATTGTACCTAAATTAAGACTGAAAACTGATCAGGTTGGCTTAAAGCTTAGTGGGATTCTGGAACAGAGATTTCTTGCTCTGTCCCCTACTAATATTTTTCCAAACTGCTTTTTGGCAACCCTTGCATTTTTGCACCCAGTTTTCCCTGTAAATGAGCAGTGAAATTCCAAGGGACTCTATCAGGAGTTAAAATCACTCAGTATATATTTGCCAGCGCATGCAGTGTTTATTTTTAAACAGTGCCAAAAGTGTTTATAGATAGAAACAACAGGACAACCCATAATTAAATAACTGTTTCTGCTACATCTGCTATTTAGCAACTTGAAGGAAAATAATTTCCCAACAACAAATAGGAATGGTCAAGAAAGCTCTCAAGTTTGGGCCCATTATTACCGTATAAAACAACATATTAGTTGCTTAGCTACCAATCATAAAAGAAGCCCAATTAAAAATGAAAGAATCTTAACTAGCTGCATGGAATATAAAAGTGAAAAGTTAAAAGCTGTCAGGTGGTTAGTGGAGAGAATACTGAGAAGTGATTGACAAACTGGGCTTGCTTTGCTTCAGATTTGGCTTTGATTCAATAAATGATTGACACACTGATGTCGTCTGAAATAGCAGATTGTGCTTTGGAGAGGCTATTTAGCAGCCCATTGATTGACAGGTTACTAAAATTGTCCCATGGACAGAGGTAACCAAACAGAGCTATATTTTGACAGGTGGGCTTTTTTTTCTTTTTCACCTGTATTTACTATACAGTTTATATTAAAAGCAGAAGTAGAGAAAGACCCATAAAAGTGTCATTCAATTTCCATGAAAATGGCTTGATATCTCCTTTTGTAATATTGCTCCACAAAACCAGAATTCCATTCCCCCATTAACTATCCTGCTTTTTATGGAAGACTCTTAAAGCCAAACTGAACAGCCCCAGACTTTTTTCAGAAATGGAGACATATCAGGAACATGAAATCATTTGCCCATTTACACACCAGACACCCTCAGCAGGTAGGGACAAGTAGCATAACCGAACAAGCTTCCTAACTGGAACCAGGTAACGCAGCTCAGTTCAAGGGGGATGAGGTATCATCCTAACATTTGGTGTCCCCAGCTCCCATGAGTTAAGGATGGGGTGGATCAGCACCCAAATTTGAGTTCTACAACCCTGAGTAAGACTAAGGTTTTGTAAGAACTCATTCAATCTCCCCTGAAACAGGCACAAGGTGGAGGCACTGATGCAAGGAATTTTGCCACTAGTGACACAGGTGCTTCAGAAATGCACTCTTTTTTTAATCAAAGAGCACTACACAGCATTTTTTCTGATTAAGCATAAATACAGCATTCCTCTTTACTGTTAGCCTCCAGACTCTCCAAGTCCCTCTAGTTTTTTAGGTTTATTATCACTCTTATTTTTGACACTTTTCATATAAACCCAATTATTGGTAAGCAATAAGTCTTTCACATTTCTAAACGTTCTCTTTGCTCCTAAACTTCCAGTTAGGATGTTTATTTTCTCCCACAGTTCTTATTCTTAATACTTCAGACTTCCACAAAACTTCAATGTTCCTGATCTGCTTCTTTTGTAACCCTCAGACAACTATACAAAATGCTCTTTGCTTTCCATCTTCAACTTCTTAACTGCATCTGGTTCGCTGATAAAATTCCCTTTCATTTAACCCAAATAAGTTAACACATTGGTGGCAAACAAAACAGTAAGGATGAGCACTTACCTTAGGGGGTAAGCAACCTATGTGGGGCACTTAAATTTGCAGGTTACAGTCTCCAGTTACGGAAAGAAAGAGATTGTTTCCTTCAGAGAAACAACTACTCAGCACACATTCAAACCAGACTCCACAGGAAACACGAGGATTACTGATAACCTCTTACCTGACAGGGACGTGTACAGAAAAGACAGGAGCTGCATCCGAAAGGAGAGCAGCCACCACAGCAAACACCCAGAGCTCAGGCACCGCAGGCACAAGGCAGCTCGAGCAGCCACCCCAAGCAATCCCCTGATCCCTAGCAGCTGCTGCTTGTAAGGATGGTTTGCAGGGTCTATTGAAAACACCTGGAGAAGTAGGTGTGTCCCACCCAGAAATGCAAGCTCAGTCTTCTGGGTCTGGTGCACAAACATTTTCACAAGTGTTCTGAATTTTTTGAAAGTTCTTCTGTAAAAAAACCAAAAATTTCAATTGTTTTTTGCCTTCCTTTAGTTTTCACATGTAAATAATTGCTTTTTGCTGTTTGAAAACTTTGTCCTTTATATCAATAAGAAGGTTTTATAATTAAAATTACCTTTCAGTTAAAATCATATTAAGCATTTTATGCTTTTCCGTAGCTTCAGCATTTCAGTTAAACTTTCTCTGCCGTGTTTATTAAACGAATGTGCTTAGTATGTTAAACTGTGTTTGTCCATTTATCCTTTCTTGACATTAAAAAAAATCCCAGTATGACTCAGTGAGTGACATGTTGAGTGGCAACATAGAGAACTACAGATTCTTAAAGTATTTAACACCTCACCTTTCCTGCCACCATTATCAGAGACAGAATACTAGAGGTTTTAGGAAGTACCACTATCATTTTAGCCCCCAAAATATCAGATATATAAATTATTCCAATTATTCTCATAATTTTATTCTCTAAGTGATAATAATAAATAATCACACCAATAAACGAAAGAATAGGCTTACGCTGCACAAACAATTCATTTATGGCATAATGGGTACCATACATCCCAATACCATGGTGACTGCGTACTTTAAAATGAAACTATCCAGATAGGTAGGTGGATTTGCATATTTTGTCAAATCAACACTGCTACAGCCATTTTTAAAAGCAACTTTAGTCCCAAACGTCTATGCCTTCACGTTGCCTTCTGCTCGGGGCCAGCAGCTTCTAACCTAAAGTTTCCTGTAGATGTTTATCTGTTTTTGTCAACTGTGTAATATATTTTCTGCTTATCTGCTCTCTTTATTTGGATGGCTACTCAATCTTTAAAAGGAAGAGAGAAATGCGGCATGAAAGAGCTCCCAATATTTGCTTACCTGTCTTTGTAAGTGGCCTGGCCTCTCCCATCCCCTTAGTGCTTTCAAAATAGGAAAGATGTTCTACTTTCCAGAAGAAAACCGCTTCTGCTTTCTTTTTGTGCCTGCTCCAGAAGATACAACCTCACAACCTCTTAGCTGCTGGCAACTAACAGACAAGACCTTTCTAAGTGTGAATTTCATATGGGCACAGGATTCCTTGGAAACACTGCTCTCTGGAAGAAAGGACCAAATGCAGTCCTTCTGTTTCTCATTTCGCTCCTTCCCAATTATAGTAGTGCACTCTCATTTTTTTTATTCACTGGGGAAAAAAAAAAAAGCACGACTGATACCATCTTCAAACTTCCACTTTGCAGTAAGGTAATCAGCAGTTATGCAGGCATTGCATAAAAGATAATATAATTATAACATTCATAACATAATTTTAAAAAATCCATTAAAACATAGTTTTCAATTAAATATGATATTTTAAGAAAAAAGTTTGAGGAGAACTTCTTGATATTGCATCTTTACCCTAAAAAATGGCCATTCTCATTTTTTCTTTTTTTTTTTTCAATTATTTCTTTTTCCAAGGGCCCTTCTGAGACTACAGTCCGTTTCCTGCCCAGTTCCAGATGATTGTTATTGTTTTAGAAAATCCTAAAGATGCTGTTATTTTTTAGAAAAGAAAATAAATCCACTAGTCCAATGTGCCTGCTGGTTAGGGACTTAACTCAAAATCCACTGAAGAAAATAGGAGGTTTGTGGATTGCAGTATGAACAACTTTTAGATCAAACTAATTCAATTAGCTGCTTTTGCTGTTTAGATTGGGAAATGGTATTACAGTGTTGCTGTGCTTATTTCAGAAAAAAGTGGTGTGTTTGTTGTTGTTTTTTTAAACTGGAGATTTGTTGTGATTTAAAGAAGGAAAATTCAGTTCCTAAAACGAGAGCTTCCAGGCTGTTTCAGTCTGCAGTAGGTTTGCAAGGCTGAATTATAAATTCTGGAAATAGGATGTCATAGTTAAAAAATGCATGGTGAGCCTTATGTATAGTTCTGAATGAGATCTTATGTGATATTTTAGCTGATGACATTGTGATGGAAGATGAACCACAGATGTGGCTGGAGAAGGTAGCTGCAGCCAGAGCTGTGCAAACCATTGCACTGTTTTAAATTCTCGTTACTTGGCCACAAAAGATTACTTTTTGCAGTTAGATGGAAGTTCAAACTCAAATGCCTTTTTTTGCAGCCAAAGGGTGAATCCTTCAGCTGAAGAATAGAAAGCAAGGGGCTCTGAAAATGCTGCCTGCTAGTAGTCAACGAATAAATTATTAGCAATATCAGGATTTCATCCTAGGAGGTGAAATTTAACCTTCCTTACCACTCCACCAAACTGGAGTAACTGAACTGTGTGCCAAAAAATGCCTGAAAGAGGGAAAATTAATTTTGCCCCAGTGCTGCTGTTCTACCCCTTAGAAGGGAAAAAGACTGATGTATAGTATGACAAGGAATATTTCTACCAAAAAAAAATAAATCCCAAATATATGTTATATAAACATATGAATATTTGTTAAATGTGAAAAATGTGCAGAAAAAGAGTTCCTTATAGTGACCATGAACACACAGGGGAAAATTATATAGAGAGAGTCACAAAATGACATACAACTAGAAAGGAACATAGTAAGAAAGTGTTTGGTAAGTGCCTTCTGTACGCAGGAAAAGACCTAGGAAAGATTACATCTGTCGCTCAGCAAAGAGAGAAAGCTTTTGACAGATCACCCTAAGAAAGCCTTTTTTACTTTCATCTTTGCTACAGCAATCAGCTGTGATCAGATTGCAAAAATAATCTAGACCAGTGTCAGAATAGTGGGAGCTCCTTCTATGGCAGGAGGAAGAGTTTTGAGAGCACTTAGAAAGCACACAGATAAGGTCAGGCCATGAAACTCACCTAAGAATTTCAGAATGACCAGTGATCATCCCTGGCGACCTGCAGAGAACCGACGGCTTCCAGAAGACTCAGACGGCGCAAACACAGCAGCTATCTTTAAGATGGAAGAGTGGGAAGGGACCGTTGGGTCATCTTACCTTCTGTTCATATGAAAATACTAGAACAAACTATCCATAAGAATCTAGAAGATTTTTGGAGATGAACAACAGACAGCATGGATATATTCTGGATGAATTATGTCAAACCAGCCTCATCTCATTCCATGACAGCGTGACAGACCTTGTGGACAGGGAAGTCACGTATCCTGACTTCTGTAAGCTTCTGCTGCTGTCTCACATAAGTGAGCTATGGGATATCCTCCTGGTGACATTACTGCCGGGGGCTGGAAGAGGTTGGAAAATCATACTCCAAAATTACACCTTCATGGTCCATTGTCAGGCTGGAATAATGTCTGGAGTGGGACCTGGGCCCAGCAATATCCGATACTATTATTAACATCTTAGAAGGTGGAACAGAAAATACTTTGCCTGCTATCTGCAGATGGTACCAAGCTAGGGGGAACGGCAACAGCCTTTGAAGACAGCATTATAATACAGAATGATCTTGACAAATTGCAGAAACAGTCTGAAAAAATAGGATGTAATTCAAGATGAATCAGTTCAAAGTTGTCACTGATGCATAATCAGCTGTTCAAATATAGGATGGGGACAACTGATTACAAAGCAGTTCTGCAAGAAAGCATCTGGGGTTACAGTGAATCAGAAGCTGTACATGAGTCAACAGTGTCATGCTGTTGAAAAAAGGGCATATGTCAAACTGGGACATATAAACAGCAGTGTCATGTGTTAGACATGTGAAGTAATCCCAATTGGTGCTGGGCAGATTTCAAACACCATACAGCATCCAGTTTTTGGTGCTGCACTTCGAAACATATGTTGTCCAGCCACAGAACAATGAAAATAGTGCCAGGTCCAGAAAACATGACCTACAAGGTATGACTGAAGAAAACAGAGCTGTTTGGTCAGTAGATGTAATAAGTCCTCAAATATATTAAAAATCACTGAAGAGAGAAAGGAAATAAACTGTTCTCCATTTCACTTGAGAACACCATAAAAAAAAACCAGACAGGTTTCCAAAAAGCATTCAATAGTAGGAAAATTTTCTAATGGTGAGGCCACTAGAATAGTTTGCCCGGAATTGCTGAATCTGCATTGTATTGGTCAAATGTGCTGCAAGAGTGAAATAAGTATAGTTAATCCTATTACGGACAGAGAGGACTGCACTGGACAGCTTCTGAGCTACTCTCAGAAGGTGAGGAATCCCTAGTCTGTCTGTCAAACTGATTCTTTCAAGATCGCTGTAATCCAAATTCTTTTTTAACTAGTATTTTCTCAGTAATTCTGAATAGGAAGGAAGTAAACATTGAAGCTGACAGTGTCATTAGCTGGTAATATTGCTACATATCGAAAATTTTCATTTATCAAACCCAAATAATTTTTAACTTTCTTTTTATTTGTAGAACTTGTCAGAACTTCCCCTTTTTCTTTCTTTAAAGTGCTAGGTGAAGAGTGAAGGGGGTCATCAACTCCAAGATGAATGTCATTCAAGATGAGTTATGTACAGACATATATAACTTCTAGGAAAAAAACAGAAGGAAAGAAATACAAACTCGTATTTAATTATCGACATAGCAGGGAAGGAAGACAACAAAAATAAGTAAGATCAGACTCTTCAAGGAACACAGATGACTTCTTTGTGACTACTCACAATGGGAACTGTTGTTGAAATCAAGTTCACGGAGCATATTTGGCCCTTTATTGTGCACAAAAATATCTGTAAACTTTACTGTATTGCACAACAAATCACATACATTGTTTTGAAAAATCAGATGTAAAACACCCCAAAACTATAGCAATAGAAGGCTTTCACTATCCCAGATCACACTATTGTTCCATGTAATCTGCACCTAACCAAGAAATTGGAAACCCTATAAGAACATATCTAGTTGATTGTATATTGCTTCCAGGTCCCAGTGGGGAATTCAGCTCATGCCCTGAAGCATGAGATTTGATTACTCTTTTTTGAACATGCATAACTGCCATTGCTATTACTGGTCATAACATTTTGTCAGGAAAGAGAAATATTATTCTGCAATGTAATAAAAATAGATAAAATTCAATATAGCTTCAGAATCATTTGCTACATTTCCAAAGTAAACATTAAGCACCCATCAAGATTATTCCATTGGATAAGCCAAGGAAGCCTCCAGTGCTATCTGTTCATTTTATTATCTCTAATTTTCAAGTGTGCAAAAATGCTTTCAGTAAATATTATGGGTTCTTCCTGTGCTAAAAGAGATGCTAAATGACCTTCACCAAGTTAGTTATAAATAACAGAAGCAGGGAGCGCACAAACACTGTATAGTCTCAGCCCTATTCAAACCTATCAGCGAATTCTGACCACTGGATAAAAATGGACACCAGACTCTGCTTGCTTTTTTTTCCCTTTCTTCATAATCCCACCCCAGTTCACTCTTGAAAGGCATTCTGTTCTGTCAGCCATAATGGCATCTGCTGGTGGAGACAGGAAGCCATAAATCTGTAGGGTTCCTCTCGACCAAGCCTTGTTAATGCTCCCATTTATCACCGAGGATAGGGTGCCATCTCACTAGTGCTCTACTCAGAAGTCCATCTTCTCAATTTCCCCTTCCCAAAGGAGTAACCATTTAAAACAGTGACTTTCTCATCTTGCATGTTGAGACTGAAAACGCCACTGATACAAATACCATACCCAGTGTGTAGCATTTGGATTTAAGCCATGACTCTGGAGAACAATAGCTGCTACTTGCTGATCCCAGACTACACTGAATCGCTGCTTTGCTTACATCTAGGGCTTGTATCTTTTCAACTTGCACAAAAGTAGCAGATCCCAGATAGAGAAGTTAAAATCTGAGGGGACTCTGTCATTTCCTCCCCCCACCCATGCCTGCTAGCGTCCCAACACATTATGCCATGTCCCACGGTTTGGGAGACTTGTTAATGCAAACCATGCTGTGTTACAACAGCATTCAATACATAATTGTATATCAAATTCATAACAAACAAACTATCCTAATCAGAGGTGCAGTATCTTTCTGTGCAGCCAGGGAGGAGAAGGAATATAAAGCCAACCAGAAGTACCTGCATTTTCCTGGTTTAGGAACCAAGACACAGGAGCTGAAGGGTTCAAAACCAGAAATCAGGCAGGACAAAATGTGAAAAGAAAATCGTAGTTTGCCACCCTACTCCTGAACTACCTGATCCAGGTCCTGTGCCGCACTTACAAATTAGGACAGCGGATAATTGCCCTGATGCTGTGGATACTGCAGGCCCTCTTGGCCCTGTGTTTACACCTGCCCGAACTGGAGGCAAAGCAGAAATCCCCTGGTGTGCACCAACAGGATTTTACACGTGCTGCACACAGGTATAAGAGCCCTGTGCAATTCCAACTGATTCAAGCACAGCTGTTCACTTCTGAGTGAGTTATGCCAGGCAGAAGCGGAAAAATGAGTATTTTATAGTAGTGTTATCCCATTTTATCTTTCAAAATAAGCAGTTGGTTGCACCAATAAATACTTTTAAATTGCATATAAAAATTGCTGTCGTTTGCACAGGGAAGGCTATCAAATAATTTAAATGAAATCAGTTAGGTGGACACTTTCATGAACAGGATCTCGTATTAGGCTGCTAAATACAAAGGTCACTTAGGGGTCTTCCCGCAGAAACTCATTCCCTGCCTGAGCTGCAGGACTGTGGTTGGGAGATCACCAGTGCCACCGGCTTTCACACAGCGGCTCTTGCTGGTGCCTTGTGACAGAGCCTGACCTAACAGATTGATTTTAGAGGGATGCAAAGTATTCCCATTAAACCCAAGTGTTATTAGAAAGACAGAAATGCCAAAACACTAATAAAAGTATCGAAGAACTCAGTTCTGTAGCAAACTCCAGGATGAGGCTAGAGAGTATTGCAAAACCCGCTTCTAAGAGTTCTTATACAACTACAATTGTGCACATAGAACTGAATCAGTGCTTTCATCCCAAATCACTTTTAAAACCTCAAGGCGTGAAGAGCAGCTGTGGAAAAAAATCCCTAAAGTGAATAAACGGGGCAGGGGACAATATCTCCACGTGCCTTAGTGACCAAAACTGTCCAGAGCCCCAGCTCTGCCCCTCCTTGGCCTGGCCATAGGCACTCTGGAAGGCAAGCAGCTGTACGCTCAGACGGGTGTAGGTTTGGGGCGAAGGGGTGAAGAAGCACCTGATGGACATACCCGATTCTCCTTAATTCACCTTGCCAGGGGCAGTTAGCTCAGGGGGTGCTGGAGCACAGCACACTGACCCCTCGGCCAGGCTCGTCGGTGGTGCAGGGCTCCCCTAGACGGAACGGCCCCCAGGGGAGCCTTGGCTTCCACCTGAACTTCTCTCAGTTCCACCTCGCTCTCAGCACGGGGCGAGGGACATCACAGCAAAGGGCCCCGGTTCCCCCTGGAAGCACCGGCAGCGGCAGCAATTGCCGTACATCCCCGTTATTCTAGCGAGAACGCCGCGCACCTGCCCTTCCCGGGTGAAACGAGGCGATGCCCCATCCAAAGCCCCCCCCCCCCCGCTCCGCCACCCTCGGGGCCACCCCGCGCCGGGCGCTTCTCGCCGCTCCCCGCAGCGCCCTCCCACGGGAGACGAACTCTCCGGGGGCGCGTGGGGTGGTCTCGGGCGGGTGGGGAGGGGGGGGTGTGGGAAGGGGGAAGGGGCGCGCGTGGGGTCGTGCCGGCGGGCGGGGCCGCGCGCGCCCCAGGTGCCGGCGCGCCCTGTCTCTTTAATAAACTGCTCTGCCGCCCGGCTGCGCGGAGTAAATTTCATCCTGTCATCGGGTCGCGGAGGAGGAGTTTGTTAATGTTCAGTTTGCTCAGTGGATCGATGTTTGCTGGCATCGCCTCGCCCTGCCTGTGTGTGTGTGTGTGTGTGTGTGCGCGCGTGTGCCTGCGCGAGTGTGTGTGTGTGTGCGCGCGCGTGTGTGTGTGAATACCAGATTTCCTTCCATCCAAAGCCTCCCTGTCCTCTCCCATATCACTCACTGCCTGGCATCTGACAGCACGGAACCTGCAGCGCTCCGCGCACACACACGCACGCACACACACACCACGCACACCCGGGCACCGCTCCGCCATACAGCTCTGCGAGGAGGAGGAGGAGAGGAGAGGAAAGGGAGGAAGCAGCCAGCCCCACAGTCTTTCCAGAGCTGCCTTTTTAATATATACATATCTATTTTGTTATTTATTTATTACCGTTCTCTGGCACTGTGGGCGCCTTTCATTTGCTCCTGAGCTTGGATGTTTGAATCAAAGCAAAGCAAGTGTTGCAACAGTTAAAAAAAAAAAAAAAAAGCCAACCAAAAAAAAAAAGAGAGAGAGAGAAAGAAACCTAGATCTCTAAAATAAAATAAAAACCAAACAGGTTCCTATCAGTGAAGTGAAAGGAGGGGGGCAGGGGAGGCTTGAGGGGGGTGTTGGGGAAAGCAGCTGAGAGGCAGAGGCAGAGAAACACGTCTCAGGAGCGTCTCAGGGCTCTCGGATCTGGGGACAGAAGTGAGATTGGAGAAAGTAGAGCGATGCCAAGGAGGAAACAGCAAGCACCCAAACGGGCTGCAGGTAAGGAGAAGCCATCCACTTGCACAGCCTCTGTCTCTCCACTCCTTCCAATCCTACCCCCCATCTTTATTATTATTTAGGGTCACCCTTGCTTTTCCGGGCTGGATCTTTATTTATTTATCCCCCCCTCCCCCTCCCTTTCCCTTCGTAACTCTATGGAGCCAGTTTCATTCCTTATTGCCAAGATCTTTACTCTGACATGGGCTGTCCCCTTCCACCCTCCCGCCGCTCCCACCGCGCTCGGTCCCCGCTGCCTCCCGCTCCGAGCTCCCAGCCTGCCCTGGCTAAACTTTTCCCCCCAACTTTTTTTCCACTCGGCTCCCCTTCTCCCCCGGCCCCTTTCCCTCACCGAACCGAAAGCAGCCTCCCATTTGCTTCCCGCTTTAGTCCTTTTTTTTTTCTTCCCCCTCCTTTCCGATTGCCCCCCCCCCCCCCCCGGTGTTTTTTTTGTTTTTAAAACGTGTGTTTCGCGAAGTGGGTCGGTGTGTTTAATCTTTTATTTCGCCGTGTTTCTGGTGGCAATGCTGGCCGGGTGTGTGTGTGTGTGTGTGCTGTGTATGCCTGAAATAGTACAGGGACTGTCTCTGCTGATGAACCCGGTGGGGAAGTTCAGCCTTTGATCATCAGTGGTGAAAATTGCAACAGGAAATAAAATGAAACGTTCTGACTGTTAGAAGACAATCCACGTTTTCAAATCAAATCCTTCTTTTGTTTTGTAGCCGAGTTTATAGATTTGCACATGCCAAGTGGTTTTGCAATTTATTTAAATTTTTTTTTTAAAGAAGAAAATAGTTTGCAACTTTGGAAGTGTTTTGTTTTGTCGTTTGTAGGGTGTTCTTTTTCTTTTGGGGGCCAAGAAAAAGAAACAGATGAGTGGGCCTGTATAGTAAATCTTTTCAAAGACTTTTCTTTCAGGCTGCTTAATTGCTTTTTATTTTTTTTTAATAGTGTGGTGGGGTTTTGTTTCTGGGAAGCGCAATATGGAAGTTCATTTTTCTTCTGCCAGACCCACCCACTGAAAAATCAGCTTTCCAGTTGATTGCCAGCTTTGATTTGACATTTGATTGATCACCTGTCATCTTGCTGCCTTTGATCTATTCATTCTTGATATATATCAATAAATCACTCACCATGGTAACCCAAGTGCCAATGACGTAAGGCTTGCCCTCTAGATTCTCTTAGCCAGACATGCACAATTATTATCTTGTTTGGCTTTTAATGTAGGCGGGATTTTTCCCTTCTTTTTTTTTTTCTTTGTGTCTTTCATCAGATTAGTTCTCTGAAGAAGACTAATATTTTACGGTTTTTCTTTAAAGATGGTTTACTAATTTTTCCTCCCGCTTCTGAATATTTTCTAGGAGTAGCATATTTTATGTGGGACAAAATGTATGGGCAAGTTTAGTGGCATACTTGAATAAACTTTGAAAAGTAGTGCTTGGGATTCATTCAAAGGTAAATGTTATTCCAGAGAAACTGGGACATGCATAACTTTTATCAACTTCTCTATTTTGCCGTATACATATAGGTGTAGGACAATGGTCCGCAGGCAAAGTCTTTTGGGACGTGACCAACGAATGTACCTATGCAGGTTGCTAGTATGATTCCTGGCAAGCAAAGATCCCCTTAACCATAAATAACAGTTAAGCCAGAAATGCACACACACACACACATATACATATATATATATATATATATATATATATTCAGAAGAACTCTCTGATAAGTTGCAATCATTGTTTTATTCACAAAGCGGTTATTTCTGAATAAGGCATTAACGTTTTCAACTTGCAGGATAAATAGCTATTTTTTCATGGATGCTGATCATCACAGTGACAGTGCTAGAATTGCTCCTTTTTTCTCTCTGTCAGGAGTGTTAGGCTTCATTTTATTTTGTTTTCAAAGTAGAATTTTCACTTGGAATGTGTGTAGTATCTTCTTGTAGAAGGGGCACCCTGTTCTTTTTCAGTAACATAGGCTACAGAGTAAGTAAATTTTTTGCGAGCAAAGCCCATGCTGTTGTTTCCCGGGATTTCCCTGCTGAGAATACAGTAAGATACGTTTTTATCCAGAACACTACAGGATTTTTGAGAATCTTAATGATGAGGCAGAAATTTGAATGACCACAATAACATCTCTTTCTTATTTTCATTATAAAACGTGCATTGTTCTTTAGTGGTGCATTTCTTCGACTGTGTTTGTTCTCAGATCAATGTTGTTCCAGGTGAGCAAAATACTGCAAATGCAGTCCAGTTTCATCTAGCAGAACTGATTTGAAGTAGGTTTATACATTTGCAATAGTTATCCTGCTCTGAAGTTGTATTTGTGTGTTTGTGGGGGGTAAGGGGAGGCTTCAAAGACCAGACGTGCCTGTTGTATATAGTTCTAAAAACTGACTTTCATTTTCAGAGATAGTACTGGGGTTCTGTTTTGTATAGTGAAAAATACCTCCAAGTGACAGTAGACAGACTGTGCAATAAGAAATTAATCGCTCATCAAGGCTGATAGCAAAGCTCCTTATTCCTTTTATTTAAAGAAGTTAATACATTATATATTACTTAATTTTCACTTTTATTTATTTTTAGTTGTACAAGTTCAAAGGTATCAGTTGCACTGCATTTTGTCTTGATGGCAGCAGAGATATTGAAGAGAAGTTTGCAACTTTTAGCTTCTTTAGATAGTTCACCTCCAACGGAAGAAAAATGATAAGCCTTATGATTCTGGACATGCCTGCTTTTGTCATTGCTTAAATTAAATACTATGCACAACTGTAAATAATTACTACCATGCACTGACTTTGAAAGCAGGTTTCTAGTTTGATTAATGAATAATGTAAAGGTTAGAGAGAACCAGCGAGTGAATCAGAAGTGAAGTCCTGCTGCTAGATGAAAATCTATCTAGAGAAATATACATGGCAATTTTGTCCTTTTCTATTATTAATTTTAAGCCTTGTATTCCTAAGAAATATATTACAGACCATTGTAATGAAACAAGGTAGTGTAATTGGATAAATGGGGCACTATTTATGTTTGATGATGGGGATTTTTGATCTCAAATTACACTTTTAAAGACACTTTATTTCACATGAATACCGAAACTATGTCAATTGCATTTTGATCTTTCCAAGGCCGAATCTTTCCTGAATTGTCTTTCATTTCTGAGATTGTCACTTCCATTTCGATAATTCTTGAAGCAGATAGTTACAGCTCTTTATATCCGTTCTTGCTTTAGTATCATACTTCTGTTTACAATAAACAACCCGTTTGTGTTATAGCTTTCACCCCAATGAATCACAAAGGGCTTTTCAAACTCTGGACCTAATTCTTCTTTTGCTCAGGTGCAAATGAAAAATAGCCTTACTAGCAGCATCAGTGCAGTTGCAACGAGTACTGTCTGCTCCTGTGAGTAAGACGAGACTCAGGCCCAGAAAGTACTTCATCCTTCAATGAAATGCAGCCACCTCTGGGGTAGAAGTCTTGTAACGATTCCATAACAAATGGTAATATATTAACAGAAGGGTGGAAAAAGGGTGGGAGCAAAGCAGAATTGCTATTCAGATTTTATTCCTAGGGGTATGAAATAGCTTTCAAACACAATTTCACTGGATTAAACTCTCCTTTCCCCTGCAGCTTGTTTAAATGTGCATATTTTATTTTGTGATCATGAATTGCTAGTTTGCTTTTTTAAAGCCTGCAAAGAGGAATCTGGACTTAACGCCTTTTCCGGCTGCAATTTTGTATTTCTTCTTTTCTTTCTCTCCCAGCTCCAATAGGCTATATAACAACCAAGGCTCTGAAAAAGTACAGCAAAAGCAGATATCAGTTGCATTTATTTTGTTTATTGGAGCTGTAGAATAACACAGTTTGGGTTTTGGAAGAGTCCTTACAGAGCAGCAAACAGAAGACAGTTACCAGTCAGTACTTTAAAGCTGCAGTTTGCACCTTAGTAGTAAAAGGTTATTTAAAAGAAAAATATATTTAGAAAGTGAAAATCTGCTCCTTCAGAGAGCAGAGTAAGTGACCAGCTAGGTCTGATCTGTATATTTTTGTGCTGAAAGGAAGCCATATGTACCTGTATTAATAACCAAAAGCGTTGTGGCTTTTCAAGTATTATTTGCATCCTTCATTACAGGGGGAATAGAAGCAGGTTCCAAGCAAACAGTACTGAAGGAAACTGTAGAAATGGCAGCACTGCTTTGTTTAAACATCCTCCAGAAAAGCAAGTGCACATCAAAACCACCTAAATAGCTCATGCCTCAGAACCTTTCAGTTACTGTGCACATCATGATGCTGACAGATGACAAAAAAGCCAAGGTGTTCACAAACAAGAGGAGCCTTTAAATCCTGGTTAATTAAATATATGCCAAAATAGGTATTTTGCAACTAAAGGGGCACCAAAATTTGTCGCAATCTGCGTTAAATTGTGGAATCGGCTACTAAGCCCGATGCTGCTATCTAATTTTTTCCCATGTCAAAACTCAGGCCTGAATGGGACAATTTGAAATCACGCTCATTTTAGTTAGTTTCCTTATTTCAATTGTATTCCCACTTATCAAAGTGCAGTATATTCTCACTATATACTCAATACTAGATACTTCAAGAGTTCAGCCCCTGTGACTGTGATATAAAAAATCTTTCCATCAGTAAAGCATACAATTTTATAGCACTTTTAAAAACATTTTCATTGTCAGAAATTCTTTTGTGTAAATGCTCTCTTCCCCTTTTCTGTGCTCTCTAATCGAAAAGCCCATTTTCTTCAAAATGGCATGATTTTGGTATTTCCTCCCGGCACTTTCTCCTCCTGATTTTTGCTCTCATTAGTAGCACCCACCTCAAGTAACTGTTTCCCCTAGAAGAGGTCCCTGGAGTTCCTCCGCAGCACAGGGCCAGGGTGAGCCTTTCTCCCGTCATTTTACTTCCCATCCCGATGAGGACATCACTCCCAGAGAGCAACTCCAGACTCACGGAAAAAAAAAAAAAAAGCTGTCAGTTGCTGTGGCTGCAATTCCCAACTTAGCAGCAGCAGAGGGAATGGAACTGTACTCTATCAATTACAGTTGGAACCAGAGGCTAAACACTTATTGTGTTAAGCTATTGTACAGATCTTAAGAGCTCAAATGTAAAAAAAATATCATGTCAGCTAGTGGAGGGGAGAAGAAGGCCTGGTTCTTCTACTGGATGACGTATTATTAGCAAATGCAAAGTAAAATGATTCAAATTCTATGTAATGCCTCTCGGATTGAGACATGTGTGTACCATATTATGCCTTAAAAAAGGGGGATCCTACTGACTTTACTGCTAAACTAAGCCTTTGGTTTTCCCACTTCCTTGCAAAATGAAAATATTCGTGAAGTTTTATCTCTAAAGTGTGCTCACGCAAGCAAAGAGACATTTTCATCTGTCACCGAATCTGATACAGGAGTCGATTGGAAACACATTACACTCTCAGCTGAAGTCTTACATTTCATTCGTGCAAGAACAGTGATTTTTCATTACCTATTTAATTACAATAATTTACATGAGAGTGGGTCCGGTTCTGCAGATCTTACTCAGCACTTTGCTTCAATGGGTAGCTGCCCTGTGTAAAGACTGTCTATGTAAGACTGGGCTGTTTAGCTACAAAATTAAATATTCATGTTTCTTTACTAATGTTTTTCCTCTGAAGAGGGACCAGATTCTATCATTAAGCTTTAAATCTAGGGAGAGTTCTGCTTGTAACTTGTGATACTAATGGTTGCATGCTATTCTTTTCTAAAGTCTGTATGACTGAGATGTTTTGCTTGCTCGTCTAGCTTCACTTCTCAAACACTTCTCCATTCACTGTGTTAACTGTCAAACGCTGTTTCTTGATACCAGTAGATGATACAGTCTTTCAAAGAATCCTTTCTTAATGTGCAGTATTAAGTTGTGCACATGACCAACAGCTCTCAGATAAACGCACGAAGATGGTTTTGCAAATCGGAAGGCTAAAAGTTCCATGTAGTTTCAGGGACTCAAATCAGTCCTTTCTCATTAAGGTGACCTCTCACTTGAGGCTGTTGGATATTGGCACCAAGTCATTTTCACTGTGTTATAATAACGGCTTCTGCATCTCAGAAATACCTTGACAGTGAACAGTGTATTTTTTAAGGTTTCAAGGAGAAACGCATCATAGAAGCACGCTGTTTCCCATTAGATTTACACATCCCTCTTTAACTGTTGCTGGCTTTTCATCCGTTACCTTGTGAGGTTTTTCAGGCAAAAAGAAGTGGAAAAACTGGTCTTGTGATCTAAAAGTGTTGCATTAAGTGTTTCGTTTAGAAAAATGAAGAGAATCTTTGTTTCCCTAAATCTTTGCTTCCCCCTTTGCCGTAGGAAAAAGAAAGTCACAACAATACCTTCAAAATGACAAGATTAGATTGTGAAAAATACATAGTTTGTAATGTGCAGCACTCCATGGTCCCACCTATTGGTAACATTCCACAGTTAAATAGAACAAACACTCCAAAATGTATTGGAAATAGATCCTCCTCAGGTATGCAAACATACGTCCCTGCGAAAAAGGAGAGACAAGCGCCTGCCTGGGAAAGAGATGCGTCGTTCTTAGTGATATCTTAGTGATACAAGCTGCAAAGCTCAGTTGTTTAGAGCAGTGTTTGATTATTCCACCAGTGTTTGCCCAAATGTTACGGTTCCTGTGGTGTTAGGAGTTGTGTCCACTGGCAGCCTGTTGTTAGTGTTGTTTTCTTGAAATGCCCAGCTCCTGGAGTCTGGTGATTATGCAAGTGCCCAATAGACATTTTAAAAGGAAAATTTATTTTAAACTCCTTGCTATGGAGAGCTGAGGAGCTTGAAAACATGAAGTCTAAGAGTTCTTATGCCAGAAGAAAAATGCCATGATTCTCAAAGTGACTGGTTTTAATATCTCATAATTTTCAGCTAGTCTCATGATTTTTGAGGGTGTTTTCATGATTTTTGAATAAAAAAGGTTGGGAATATTGTTTTTGACTAATTCTGATGATGAACCTGTCTATGTGTCTGTGTATATAATTATATATGTACACGCACATAATACCCGTAAACAGAATACATAATATAATGATGGAGTGGAGTGATGTGAATAGTAGCTCTGAATCTGTATTGCTATAAACAAAGCAGTTTTGAGAGATCAGACCATCGGTTCTTGAGGACTGGCTTTCAATTGAAGTTTTGTGGAGATCGTTTGTAGTGGCAATTAAATCTAGAAAGTTAATAGCCAGAAACTGTTCTTTAAAGCCTAAACACTTGCAAGACCTAGGAGGAATTCACAGCCTGCCTTTTTTCACATATAATCAGTCTCAACTTTATTGAAAAAAAATTTACAACTAGGAACATTAATGCTGTATTTTTATTGTATTAATGCAAATGAGATGCTGACTTCTTTCTTTCATCTCCATGGCTTGTATCTATTATAGCTGTATCTTATTGCTTTCTGTGTCTTTTCTCCCAGCATTCTGTAAACTGCTATCGTCTAATGATACTGAGGCTCATTAAAGTTACTCACGATGCTAAAGAGACTATGGGAAGCATCCTTAGCTCTAGATGGCTACAGCAAAGCAAAAGTGCTGAGCATATGAGGAACAGTAATCCAGATCAACCTTTCCATCCCCATTTTGGGAAACTTAAATTTGATAGCCCAAACAGGAAGAAAAAACTTACAGGAGGGATGGTGCTGGAAAGATCAGGTCATTTTTAATACACATCCCTACCTGACAAAGATGAAAAGCAATAAAGTTTTAAGGAGCTTTCTGGCTCTTCCTGCATCTCTCTCAAAAGACTCATTTAATTGAAAAGCCTGTTGTGCTTGTTTTTATGCATTCAAAAGAGAAAAGGGGCAATTTTGCACAAGGCCTAATATTCTAGCACAATATAATCGGAACTCTTTCTGGTTGCTTTTTAAGTCTCTCTGTTCCTATAAAATTAAGACCCACTTATCTTAAATTGTAGTAAATCTCATTCAATATTGCTTTCATAACTTAAAAAACGCTGTTAAATATTCCCAAAGCAACAGTGCTGAAGTGATATTCGGTCTGTTTATGTGGAATCAGTGCAGAATTTCTGTTGAAAAAGGAGCAGCACACAGTTCTTGTTTTTAATGAAAATAATTAAATTCTCTGAAATACCTTTATAGCAAAGATTTTTTTTTCCAGTGAAACTCTGCTTAGAGGAGAATGAAAATGTGCACACTGGTGCAGTTTGGTGTGTGCAGACAGCAAGCATATTTCTATCACTCACCCTCCACTTGGACAGAAGTAATTTTTTTTTTATATAGAAAGATTTTACTCTGAATTTCCCATATATAAATAATTTTGTGTGAATTACACTGGGAATCACCGCAATTCATAGGTCTCACAGTTTTCTTTGTACCTATAGGAAGAATTCATTGACTTCCTTCAGCATGAGTGGATTTCACAAAAAAGAGCTGGATCTTTTCATGATGTACAGTTTTGTATCAAAGAAACATAACCTTACGCTAGCTGGTATATTGGTCTACCAAAATCAATTTTTTTATGTGTCTTTCAGCCATGTCATAACATTTATAAGCACAGTACATGTAGCATTAAATTAACATGTGATAGGTGAAAGAAGCTAAGTAGTTATATTGATCATCTGTAGCATTCAATGCTAAAAAAATTAAAAGCTTTCCAGTGCTTTTGATATTACCTTCATGGTTCCTGCTTGTATATGTGTGCTTTGTTAGGTGAAGTAAGATTTCCTTACACTTAGCACCTTTCTTCCAAGGTTTTCTTACTAATCCTATGTACTCCTCAGAATAACCCCAGTGAAGTAGAACGTTTTTTCCCCATTTTACAGAAAGGCAGGTTGAAGCCAGGAGGTATTAGCTGATATGCTCAAAGTCAAACAGCACTTGCTTCTAATTCCCTGCTCTAGATACTGGATCACATTTCTACTGTAAGTGCACTTCCAGGGGAGAAAGCTGGGGTGGAAGCTCAAGGCACCTGCATGCCTGCTGCTGGGGTGAGAGGAAGGGAGCAGCCCAGCCGGGGCACTAGGGAAGCACGTGGTGGGGAGCTGGAAACGCAGTTTCATCCCTCATCTCCATGGTGGACGAGGCGGCACTTTGTTCATGTCCAGGAGCTCCCAAGAGTGGGAGGACTCAGTCAAAGAAAGCAGAGCTCTGGTAACTGTTAACAAGCCAAGGGAGCTTTAATACGCAGTAGTTTTAAGCAGAATAATTTCTTTAACTTCCCTAAATTATCCTCAGGTGCATTTTTGGTCAGTGATAAGTTTCAGAACTAGAGAATTTGGTTGTGGTTACTTTTACTCGCATATACTGTTCTGCGTTTCTTTGTTAGACCTGGGATCTAGCTTTGTTATTTCTGTATTTATTTCTGACAGTATATAATGCATTGCCCTGAGAAGTATGAAAAACCTAGTCTAGCTGTAACTAAACAAGACATACACATTTTCCTCCACCCAGACTGCCAGAGGTGGTTGGAAATCTCTGGTAATAAGGTTTGAGGCTCTGATTCTTGTCAGTCATAATGTTGAGACTAAATATTGATGTGGGTATCTAAAGAGAGACCTGTATTTTCAAAAGCTTTTAGCACCAAGCAGTTCTCATGGACCTTCCTCAGTTCCCTCTCTGGTGTAAACAGGAATTGTTAAGCCTCAATCAAGGGCAGTGTTGTTTTTCTGAAGTTGAGATGTATGTATTGCCTATAGAAGAAATATGATGCAAGGAATAGCCTATGAATTAATTAAGGTTTGTTTATGTTTATTTTCACACCATATTATCTTTCAGGAATGGTCGTTTCAGCCATTATATTGACAGAAACTCAGAATAAATGTTAGGTAATATAGGGCTAATCTGCCATACCTGAGAGACCACCTGCTACCCTCTCGAACAGAGGCCAGATCATTCAGTGCCGAATCACCAGGTAGGGCTTTCTTCTCTGGACCTGGGGACTTGGGAAGCTCTCCCATGGCTCCTTTTCATGTGGAAATTAATTCTTGCCTCTATTTCTGAATAGTAGGTTATTAGAGTTCGTATGCAAATTCCCAGGATGGGAATTTGTCTCTCTTTGATAATTGATATAATAATATATATTTTTAGTGATCCAGAGTCCTTGAGCTTGAGCCTTGTATATGTAATTTATGTTTATTTCTTACTGTTATTAACTGTAATTTAGTTGTTGACGCCTTTCATTGCCTTAGATTGAAGGGAGTGTCTCTATCCCATTGCCCCTCCACAAAAAAATGCCCTTTCAGGGTTCCTTATCCTGTATCCTTGCCCAGACATTTCCTAGCCTGTCAAATACTGTCATTTTATTCCTTACAGATCATTCACAGTACGTCTCCTGTTGCAAACACAAATAAGGAACAAATGCAATCAGGATGCATCATCGTTTAGCATAACAAATAAAAGCTGATCTGTGCAGATTTCCCTTAAAGCATCTCTTAATATGTATTGTCAAAATGTCTGAAGATGTCTTTTACTCATAAGTGTTTAATTATTTGTGACAATTAAACTAATATTCAGAGCAGGAAAAAAATGAGGGTATTAAATATTTTCTCTTGTCACAAGCTAAGAAAATGTCACCTGACATAGCAAATTCCTTCAATTTTGTATTTCAAACATACCTTATAAGTGAAAAATTACTTGAACAAAATGACAGGGCCTCATTTCACAGTTTAGGTCCACAAATGGATTTTGTATTGAATTTGAGGAAGTTGTGTTTTAAAGGCTAGACCAAAATTTAAGGGCACATCATTAAAGGGTGGATCAGTAATGAGCAGCTGATCCTATCAATTTTTAAGTCTGACACTGAAATTTAAGACCAAGGGCCTCTCTGACTGAATCAGGGACTCAGACCTGGGTTTTGCAGCCTTGGCCAGCAGTTATTTTACTTTTGCATGAGAACAAAAGAGCTCAAAGAACACAGATCAAGTCATCAGTGTCTTCTGTGTTCAGAATTACATATTTTTTTAATTGTTTTTGTCTGATGATCCCTCTAGCTGGATGGGTTGTTTGAACTGGAGAGGCAACATGCTGTGATTGGGGCAGACCAAGTAGCTAACAAGGCTGCTCAGGGCTCAGCACCTTCACCTGCCTGGCAGCCCTTTAATGCAGTAAAAGTTCAGCTATGTGATAATGAAAAGGAGAAAAAAACAAGGAAGATCTTGAAAAGATCAGAAAACCAATGGAGGCTCTAAGACCACTGTTACATGGATGCTGGAGTACTGCATAACCCTGGGCACAGCAATAATAACATCTTTATTATGGGCACAACGGTTCCTATAGTCCAGATTGTTTGGGGTTTTCTGTTGAGAGGCTTGATTTCTAGTGATTCTAATACTTCCAGTTCTGAGCTGCTCAGAGCAACCATTTCCATTATCAAAATCTATGTTTCCTTTCTCAAAATGTTCTTCCTGAAATTTAGGGTAGGATGTTATTTGGCAAAAAATTAGAAGACATACATCAGAGATTATTTCAAAGCTGTGGGACCACTGTGCTTTCTGGCAGTGACGTGAACATTTTTCAGAGATATCTTCTGCTTTCCCTGAGAAAATCCACCCAAATTTGTCTGACTTATAAAGTCTAAAAGTTGCTGTTGCCAAAGAATTTTTAGAAGGTGACACAGCATTCTCCAACATGCTGTCTCCACCACGCATGCTCTGTTCTCGGTTTCTCTTTTTCAATTACATTCCCTTAAAATATGTTTTAGCTGGGGATAAGTAGGACAATTGCTTTCCCTGCTGCAGGGACAACGACGGGTCTGAGCAGCCAAAGGAGAATGAGGAAATGGTCTGTATTGTGTGTTTTGCTGGAGCCCAGGCCCTGAGGTGAGAAGCAGGGAGATTTAGAAAGAACCTGGACAAGCAGGGGTAAGGACAGAAGCAGAGAGCTTAAAATTATCAAATATCTGTAGAAAACAGTGGTAAACACGCATACTTGACTCCATTGCCCAGCCAATGTAGAGCGTGATATTCAGCATTAGCTCTCGTAGTGAATGCATCAGGTTCTCTCTAGATTAAGACCTGAGTGGAAATAAGCATGATTCCACACGTGTAGTTCCCAGCTTTCCTCAGCTTGCTTTTCCAAAGCCTGGCTGGGCCCTGGCTGCATCGCAGGCAGGGGATGGATGTGTGCGGGAAATTAATCTGCCTCAGCTGGGAAAAAAGGTACCATTTGTATTTATGGTGGGAGCACAGAGCCTGAGGGGCCTCCAGGCTGCGGCCCGCCCGGCCTGGTGCTCCCTGAGGTGGGCGCTCAGCCCCAGAGGACCTTCTGGGCAGAAAAAGGAGAAAAATTAGCTTAAAATTCAGAGCTGTGCCCTGCTCTCTGTTCAGTGACAGTGGCAATGTCCTGTCCCCGAGGCACTGTGAGGGAATTGAGGAGAGAGGCTCGTGCTAAAGACCACTGAAAGGAGGAAAATCCAGGTTCCCTGCTGCGAGTGTGGAGGAGACGCAGGCAGTGAGGCTCAGACCACACCTTGTCTGGTGAGAATTAAACACACGTATTGAAAAGTTCAGGCAGCATACTGACAGCTGTATAGAATGGATAATATATATAGAGAGAGGGGTTGCCAGGTGTCAGTGTGGGGAGCTGTGGGAGCTGCCTGGTCAGCTGGCTGGGGTGGCACGGGGCCTGGGTGAGCATGGTGCGGCAGGTAGGCCGGCACCACGCGTGGAAATTACTGGCAGTTAAGTAGCTGTTGTACAAAAGCAAGCTGCTCGGAGAAAATACAAAGAATAATGCCAGGAGTTTCAACCACAGATATCTGTTTAGATAAAAAGAGCCTGTTAATCTGAGATCTCTTCTCGTGCTGCAACATGCAAATTGCGAAGGGCTGATCCCTGTGTCACTGTGTGAATAACTGCCATTTACTTCAGCAGGCGCTGGGCCCTTGCAACTCTGACTTTGCTTTTACCTGGGGCAGGGGGTTTTATTTTATTTAATTTGCTGCCCCACGGCAGTTTTTTCATAGAAATCGAATCTTTCTGTCTGGAAGTCAGTGACAAAACTTGAACCAGGATCATCTGGGTTGCTTTCAGGATATTGTAGTTTTGTGTCACCTCCAAATTTTGTACATTAAATAACTAAAATCCTGAGAACGTTAATCTAGAAAATAGTCACCTTTGTGTTACTCTTTTGCTGTTTCTGTGAACTTATTAGAGATTTTATAAACTTGTGATTTGGGTTAAACAGAGGTAAATCATCTGGATAAGTTGGGGAGGCAGAGGGTTGTTACGATGCCATCAACATCTGGGTTTCCACTTGTTTGGATTAGGGACATTTTACCTTAATCATTCTCAAACATCTCTGCCAAATTCTCTTTCCCTTTTTTATCACCTATGAGGTATAGCCAGGCAGATTTTCAATTTTTGTGTGTGTGTTAGGGTACAGTGCTGAAATTTGTTATGAGAGTGAGTATACGAAAAGTCTCATTTTTATATTTGTCATCTTTTATTGTAATTGTTTGGAAACATTTTGATTCAGTTAAAATGCACTATTTTCAATATACAGAGTATGTACAGGGGAACAAGGGAGTGATTATGAGTTTCTCCAAGGAAATAAGCATCTCTTAGCCCTCATCCTATAACTGGGAAAGTTTTAATACAGAACATCTATATAATTTAACCTAATAATTTTTTTTTTACAGTGATGTAATGGGGAGAGTGACCTGGACTTTGTAAAAGTTCCCCTACTTACTACAGATTCCCAAGGGCAATGTAACATTCTAGACAGTGTTTTATATGCCCTGATTAAAATGTAACATATTTTTGCATTTCCTGTGCAGTGACCTGTTAGTGCTCATAGACAGAACACTTAAAGAACAGTTACAAGGAGACATTTCCAAATGTGCCTAATATGCGCGAGTTTTTATAACATTCTTATTTCATTTGAAATTGCAGCTACAGCAGGAACCATTCAGACGGTGCATTGATTTAACTTTTTAATCCACTGTTTTGCTACGTCAAGTAAAATAAATGTTTGTTTTTAGCTCCATTTTTTTGCATTGCTAAAACTCGTAACTACGTGCTTTAAGCTTGGGATTCTAAAGGGAGCTACATTATCTGAGATTTAAAGCTTGCTTTTTGTAGCTGCTTTCTCACAACTCCCCCAAGAAAAAAAAAATACAAAAGTACAACTTTAGCAAAAAGGGCTTTTATATCTCTATCAATTATAGAAACACCAGCTGCAGTAGATTACAAATGTGTTTGGCTGATTGTGATGTTGTGTGGGGAAAACTGTCACAAGGAGCTGGATTCAGTTCCCCCCCGACACCACCGGGATGTCGCACAGCTCCCTGGGCTGCAGCCGGCACTTCTGTCAAAGCTGGAGTGGGCAAGAGCAGGATCCGGCTCTGAGATTGCCAGACTGCATACTGCCAATTCTAGCTCTGTACTTGCGCGCATGTCCTGGCACTAGGGAAAAATATGGAGCCGTTGAATGGGAACACAAGTTCTAGCCATGTGTCATTGTGTGTGCATGTGTTTTTCTGTGAGATGAAGCAAAAGCCACACCAATATGTCTGTAACCTAGACCAGAAGCCTCTAGGGAGAATCATTCTGGTTGTTGTTCTTTATTTTTTATATCCAAGATATTTGTTTACTTTTACTTTCTTGAAGTACAAAGTGGGGAGAAAAGGCAACACAGAACAAAAAATTTTTTGACCAGTCCGTAAAGGTAAAGTAGCTGGAAGTCATGAAGAAAAGACAGCAGAGCGAGATGGGCAATTTAGCATTTTTGGTGGTGTTGAGCTCAGGAAAAAGTAATGTATCAAAGTGTGTGCAGGTCATATCACTCCACTAATATCCTGGGGTAAAATGGTAGCAACATAAAGGCTTTCAGTTGGTTGCATCTTGGTTACTTGTGCATTTACTTTCTTGTGCTTTGGGTCACTCTGTGAGTATGTGCTTGGACCTTGGTTTATTTTAACAAAGAAAAACTGACATAGCAAAGTTCTGTGTATACTCTACAGTGAAAATGCAATTTTCTATTTTCATTTAATCCCAGGAATGTTGGCATTTTCCAGGCTGTCAAACAAATGAGTGCACTGAAGGAGAGTTAGATGTGTCTGTCTAGTTCATCTATCTAATCTACCTCATTTCTAATGTGCCCATCACTATGGTGTCTGGGCGGAAACTATCATCTGCCCTGATTTTGCTTTTTGTCTTTATTGGCTGTGGTAACTTAATTGGGTCCTAAGAGCTTTTACAGTCATCTGCAAAAATAATAACAAAAACATTATCAGAATAATGATTCATTTTTGTACTCTTACTCAGAATTTCCCCTTTCTCTTCTGAGCGTATTTGGCTGGTTGATTATTGTTGATGATATATTTTAGAGGTGTTGCATTAAATTGGACTTCTACCTGAGTCAGCAGTGACTCAAAACTTCATTTGGCTTCTGAAGTGAATTCACTCATGTCTTCTAACTTCCTTCTGCTTTTCGCTGCAGAAGTTGACTTCATTTACTCAGCCACCCAGTTTAGCAGCCGCATCTGTTCTGTGACCCTTTGCCATATAAAACATAGGTAAAGGTAATAAAAAGTAATAGAAATTGTGGCTTCAAAAATGATATCTCCATTTGGAAGCCCTGGTTTCTGTTAAATTTAATTACTTCTCTCTCTGCCATTTAAGTAAAAATGCACCGTAAGACATAAGTGAGCAGTTTTTCAAAAGCAGAGGCTTGAGGTCCATGCTAAGGGGAGAAAAAAAGTCCTGCTGTTGATTAGCTGCATCTGTGCACATGGTTATCTGCATGCACACGTGGGGAGAAGGTGCTGCAATGGGGCGCTGCGGTGCTGCCAGCATACACAGTCATCCCGTCAGTGTGAGCGGTCATGGAAATTTTAGTAACGTGCCTGCCGGGTGTACAGTGGCACCTGCATGGTTGTGTGCCACCTTCTGCTTTTGAAAAATGTGGCCTAAGTAGTAATGAGTCTGCAGAAGTCAATAAACTCTCGTGTTAAAGAGGCCAAGTAACCAGCGTGGTGCTCACTGAGGGAAAGAGTTCACTGCAAATGCTGCAAATGTAGCTTTCTCAGCTATAATTGAATTTGATCTCAGCTGTACAGTTGCATACAGCCCCTTTTCTACTCCTCTCCTATGTGTGTTGAAAGTGTCTTTATAAACCTACCCCTCAAAGATAATTTCATTGAGAGCCAGACGTTTCATACGTGACAGTGATTTCTAATCCCATCTGGACTGGCAGATCGCAGATTCCCAGCCCGTGGCCTCAGCATGTAATGTGAGTTCACACAAACACAGTAAACCATCACTCTGGCTGTTCAGTTAGTCCTGGAGTGATCAAGTAAGAGATGGATTACTCTTTGCAAGATTTAATTTCATCTTCCAGGTATTTGCAGTGGACTGAAGTATGGACATGATTACATTTCACAGATTTTTGTGTGATTTAGAGCAAAAATTAATAGCAGAGCTGGCTCAGCAAGGAATTTCTGATGTAATCTATACCAGTTACAAGCAAGGGGTGTGGTAATAAGGAAAGAAAAAGGAGGGCTAAGTGTTTATCCTGGTTGACTGAGACAGAAAACAGGACTGGCAGGATGACAAACTGGCATAACCTTACACTAGAAAGTGCACCGATTCCAACAAAAGTTCCAGCCATAATGCGTGTCTTTTTAAAAGAGCCAGGCATAGGAGAGGACAGTTTCTTGGTGCATCCTTCAGCATAGCTAAATCAGACTGGGGCAAGTCTGTATCATACCGTTTCTTTAGCTGATATGGCAGAATATATGTTAAGTAAGTGTTAGGAACTGGTTTTCAGGGGGTTGGGGGTGGGGTTGGTAGAAGAGACGTATGAAAAATATATTGATGTTACATACACAGCCACTTAATTTCCCCAGTAACAGTACTGTAAAACATTTTTTCATCAGCTCTGTTAGGAACAGTGACAGATGAACCTTAAGCATTTCTGAGGTTTTCCGTAGCTCAGATATAAATACTTCATACTTCTCTGAAGGGTTCAGGATACTGTATAAATAACAGAATTTCCCAAGCTCATGTTCCCACCTTCTGTATGATGCAGACATTTCTCCTTCTCCCTGTTTCTTCTGTTGGTGAGCTGTGGCACAAAGATGTTTAATGACTCAGCAGAAGGGGCAGGAATACAGTTCAGGATTTGTGTCTCATCACAATGGCCTCCAAGAGATTACTGGTCGTCACGGCCCTAAAAGTTTTGATACTTATGGGGGTCTTGGGTAAACTATATGTACTAATG